>JALAZF010000185.1:8750000-10000000 GCA_022829125.1 Lathyrus tuberosus
ACATTCAAGAAATCATCATTGCCTTATATAAGAACATTGTATGTTGGATCTTCAAGAAATGATATTTTCCGCCTATAAGAAAATTGTATGTTGGACCTTAAAAAAAATCTTTGTCGCCCTATCTAAGAAACACTAATTATGATATTTCAAAAATGAAGGCCTAAAAGTCTCGCATGATGGACTCAATTATCTAACTCTCGCCTAAGGGACTCGACTGTTTTTGTTCCGCCCAAAAATAAATTACTCCGGTTTGGATTAAATCACTTCACCCTTTCCAAGACCTTGTGCTTGGGAGACTGTGGACTGAGATAATTTTATTGGGATTAAAAAGGGACGATCCATTACATAGTGTTTGAGACTAACTGCATTAATATTAGGCGAGTGTCGGGAGGAGGGTTGTTCTCCTCAAGTGCATTTTGTTCGCCCAAAGTGTATTCAGGTTGCCCGAAAGAGGACTGTTTTCCTAAATCGCCTTCATGACACCCGTGACCAATGAGGTGGCAAATGAATAACAGTATAGAAATATCAGTCAAATGGAAAAAACTCATCTCCCCCATGATTTGACAGAGAATAAATCTCCCTCTACTCCCACTTTTCCAAACAGGGAATTAAGGAAACAGATTCTCTAATTTTCTAGCTTATGTCTAAAGAGTCTTCTATAAATACCCCAATCACAGAGTTGGAGAGAATTCATCGACATTTTTCTCACAAAACCCTAACATTCGAATACAATGTCTCTCACCACTCACACGTGAGGCGACTCTCTCAAACCTTTATTATACATTTCACAAATACAACTATCATGTGATTCATTTTATGTTATACTCTCTCCGTACCAATTACTTATTTTTCTTGTTACAAATTATAAGTAAAAAAAAATATCAACTTTATTTAATTTAATCATTTTATTTTAAAACATTTATATTTCCAAGTTAAATGCAAATTACATTTAATTTAGTTTCTCTCATATTTTTTCCATAAGCAATCCAATCAAAATAGTTTTTACATCTTCCCATAAAACATATTATAAAAATACAAAAATTTAAATTTTCTTAATAAATATGAATTATTAAATTTTTGTTTATAAATTGGTATGGAAGGAGTAAATTATTAATATTTACTATATTGAAATTGAACTAACGTGTCTTGACACAATATCTAAAAAAAAAATTGTGTGATATAAATTGTGCTAACACATTTGTTTAATTAGTTCATTACATCTTCTGGCATCAGAGTCATGTTATCTAGTGAAAAAAATATTAAAGAGTTTTGAATCAAATTAGAATGGAAGTATATTATGAAATCTTAAACACTTTGGAGTTGCAATAAAATATATGTCAATAGTTCAAGTTGGGATGTGTTGAATGAAAATCGACAACTTTGTCTCCACATATTTTGGTTGAAAGTCAATTGTAAAGATATACAGTACGATCTCCATCTCAATTGATAAAATAAAAAAACTCATTTTCTATCCTCAAAATTTTTCCCAACAAATATTTGCATCAACATAAAAATAAAAATAAACTAAAATAATAATTTTTCCTTCCATTGCTAATTCAATGGTCACGCTGCCTTTTTTGCAATACATAAAACAATCTTCAACCTCTCGCCAGAAGAACGTTTAGGCAGATGAAGAACTAGTGATTTTATTCTCAGCATTTTTATTTCCTGTGTCAATTTGTATTGTTTGTTCAAAAAGCACAATCTGGTCCGGCTTCGCACAATCCAGATTCTCTGACGATTGTGCTCTCCTTTTGCTATAATTTGAAAATTTGAAAATGCAATTTGTTATAATTTCTTTGAAATTGAATCCAAACGGAGTATGTAATAAACAATCCCTGCAGACGTCTCCAAAGAGAGTCAGGCCATGCTGGATCAGCAGCCTGAACAGAAGCAATTGTTCCTATTAACCAATGTGTTCGTGACGAGTCTTCAGTTTCCATGGCCATCTTGATCCTCATTCCACAACACCACCTAATCCACAACACAAAAAACTCGGGAGTACCAACTCGAGGATAGTACACCACATCTAGCGGCTGCATATTGACACAAAGCTTTACTGCTGCAATAACATCTTTCGCCTTCACCTTGTAGCACTGACACCTCTGAAGTCGAAGATGTTATTGAAGCAGTGAAACTTTATTCAGCCTCAAAAGAGTGTTATTGTATAGAATTTATTTTGTTTCTAATTTTAACAAGACAAAAATAGTAACCAGCCATGATTATATTTTGTTTGGTTTGACAACTAAGTCTTTTAAAAAAAGGTGAAAATAAGAACCGGCTGAAAAATGGAGCGTTGAAGAAATATTTTTTCAATCCTTCACACCCTAGAAATTCAACATTTGACTTCTTATAATACATTTATTCACATATTTTAAAATTTATCTATATACTATTATCAAGTTAATATGATATCGTCTTTACAAACTTTAACCTAGGGACAAAAATAGTAACCAGCCATGATTATATTTTGTTTGGTTTGACAAATAAAAGTTGTGAAGAAAGATGTAAAATCGTGAAAATAAGAACCTGTTGAAAAATGGAGCGTTGAAGAAATAGGGTTCAGTGTTTACCTTATATATACAAAAACAGTTGATAGAGTTAGAGGATAATGTTGCAAAAATATCTCCTAAAAATAAGTTCAAACGACCCGGTTATTCATTCACCTAAAAATATGTCCTTCAATCATTGAAAAAGAGCTCACAAAAAAACTCTTGATACTTAAAAGAATCCTGAAAATTAGCTCAAAAAAAAACTATCCGAAGCATGTTTTGACTTTAAGAATGAAAACCGTTTAAGAGTGTTTCGCGGTAAAGTCGCCAGTTTTTAGTGGGAGTTGCATAGGTTTTTTTAAGTGGTTTTATAAAATTAAGCAATTTAAGAAATATTTTACTGAGAGATGACATTTCAAAATTAAATGATATTTCATGGCCGTCTCAAGCATATGGAACCATTATTCTACTTTTAAAATCCAACTCTAAATTAAAAATTTGGAAGTCTTATTTTAAGGATAGTACAATACTATATATCAGGAATATATGTTGGTCTGAATTATCAATAAGAATAGGAAAAAAGCCTAAGTAACACGAATAGAAAGAAAAAAAGCCTAAGCATGTGTTACTTGCAAATATTCAAAATCTTCTTTTTTTTTTTTTTTTTTTATAAGATCCTGTTAGATTTTATTTCCATGTCTCAAACATTTTTATTAAAAAGGACACTTATAAAAAATATGTTAGACCTTTATGGGGATGATGTCCTTACTAATAAAACTACTAAGATCAAAATCTAGAATCGTACCACTAAGATCATCCTAAACTATGTCAAAATCAATAAACACTAATAGATAAATTAGTCAACCTCCATTTAAGGTCCACAAAGAAATTTTCTATTAATATTTCATAAAAAATTTTACTAATACACATTTTTTTTTAATACTCAACTCAAACATGCTTCATTAATAGGTCCAAAACAGACCAACCACCAAGAATTACAATAAGTTTGCCTTCAATTTAAAGCATGGATAACTACAGAAACAACAGAAGCTACTAGTAATACTCCTACAACATGTTCTGTCAAGAAACAGAAGCCACAAACTATAACCTATGTACAACAGCAACCAAGATAATCAAGCAAAATCTAAAGGAGATTTATACCACTCGTACCAACTTCCAAATGACGCATGCTTTGATCTCCTTCTCTTCCAATTCCAAGAGCAGACCTGTATATCTAGCAGAATTTTGTTTGCCATAGCCACCTCTCCTTGGAAAATCACCTTATTTCATATACGCCATATACACCAACACGATGTCAGCCACAAGAACGCCAAAGTATAACCAAATTCCTTATGCCTAGCCCATCTTACAAACATGTCTATGTAGTTGTCTTCTCTTGGTAAATGGATACCAACCCAATCCTCCAGCCCTTTCCACACCAGTTTGGATGTATTGCAGCCAACAATGAGGTGATTGATATCCTCAATAACTCTGAAACAGAAAACGCATGATTGTTGATGAGGATCAGATATAATTCTCCTTCTAATAAGATTAGTTCGTGTTGGAAGCCTGTCAATAAGAGATCTCCAGTCGAATATCAAAACTTTAAGTGAAATCTTTATCTTCCAAAGTATAATTAAGGCTTCTTTGAGACTGCAATCCAATGTTGCTCCCTCCTCACATCTGTTCCAAAAATTATAACAGTCTCTAACACTAAAAGATTTGTCAGTCTTTGTTGACCAAATGATCACATCCTCTACATTGTTGTTTAGTCTTACCTCCTCCAGTAATTGCTGAAGTTCTCTAGCAGATTCAATATCTTCTCCAGGTAAAACAATGTTCCTGCAAGTAATTTCCCACCTCCAAGTATATTCTGTTTTGGAGAAGATAAAAATAAAGAAGGAAATAGGGTAGCTAAGGAATCACACCCAAACCATTTAGACTGCCAGAATAATGTTTTGTCCCCCATTCCAACCTTCCAACTCAACTGTCTAAACAAACCTTGATTATTGCTGTCATTGGCCAGGTATAATAGGTCCTTCCACCAGCTTGACATAAGTCTAGTAGCCACACTACCTTGGTTAAGAAATAAGCATGAAAAATCACCCTTATATCTTGCCTTGATAAGGTCAGACCAAATTGCACCATTATCATTGGAAATCCTCCACAGACACTTTGCTACTAGAGCTTTGTTGAATTTACCAATGTCCATAATCCCTAAGCCACCTTGTTCTTTTGATTTGCATACTGCAGACCATTTTACCCAAGATATACTTTCCTTGTCACCAACTCCAGCCCATAGAAACCTTCTTTGAATTCTTTTGATTTCTTTGATAACAGTAGCAGGTGCTAAATAAAAAGACAAATAATGGATTGGTAGATTATTCAGCACTGAATTGATCAGTGTAACCCTCCCTCCAATAGAAATCAATCTCCCCCTCCAAGCCACTAATCGATCCTTTATAGATTGAATGACAGGTTTCCAAAAGCCTACTGATCTGTGTATACCACCAACACATAGCCCTAAAAATTTAAAAGGGAAGCATCCAACTTTGCAATTCAGGAAAGCTGCTGCAGCAATACATCTAACATTCTCAACTCCAATTCCCATCATCCTGCTCTTACCATAGTTTACTTTCAGTCCAGAAAATGCCTCAAACCCCTTCAGTATAGATTTTATGCACCAGATATTCGCCCAATTATCATCACAGGTTATCAATGTATCATCTGCAAATTGCAGCAGAACATTGGTTGGGCCTCCTTCAATCCTGATACCCTTCAATAAGCCTTCATCCACAACTTTCTTAAACAATAGTGCCATACTCTCAGCCAGTAAAACAAATAAGAATGGAGAGATGGGATCTCCCTGTTTCAATCCCTTAAACATTTTAAAGTCTTTGCCTGAGCTACCATTTACTAAGACAGATCCAAAGCTATTACATACTAACCCTTTAATCCACTCAATCCACTTGGTACTAAAATTCATAGCTTTAAGTACCTTACACATGAAACACCAATTTATATTGTCATAAGCCTGTGCAAAATCCACTTTGAACATAAATCCTGTCTTCTTTCTTCTCTTTGCATAATCAAGAATTTCATTTGCAACTAGGACACCATCTAGAAGCTGTCTCCCAGGTACAAAAGCTGTTTGGCTAACAGACACCAGTTTATGAATCACACTTCTTAGTCTAGCCACAAGAATCTTGGAAATTATCTTGTTGACACAACCTATCAAGGCTATAGGTCTGAACTCCAACAGGTTTTGTGGATTATTCACCTTAGGGATCAGCACAAAGAAAGCTGAGCAAAATGCCTTAGGAAGGGTAGCTTTTTCATGAAATTCTGTGATACATCTGAAGAAATCGTTTCCAACAATCCCCCAAGCCTTCTTTAAGAATTTAAAGTTAAAACCATCTGGCCCAGGGCTTCTATCTCCTTCACAACTGTTTATGGTATCAACAACCTCATCATAAGAAAAAGTTTCTACAAGTCTACAGCTATCTTCCCATGAGAGTTTGTTCAAAGCAGAGAGATCCATCTCAACATTTTCATTAACATTAGCTTTGTATTTGTTCTCAAAGAAATCTTTAACCACCTGTTTTACTTTCTCTACACCAACATCTACATCCAGACCTAACCCGGCTGCTGAGATTGAATTTAGATTCCTCCTCCTATTTATGACATTGTGGAAGTATTTTGTGTTGTAGTCACCCTCCTCCAACCACCTCTGCCTGGATTTCTGGTGAAGAATACTTTCTTTAGTATGAAGGTTATTCCACAAATCCTCAATTGCCTGCCCTCTAGCCTTTAAAGTATCCTCAGACCATTGATCATCAGCTTCTGACATCAAATCCTCCATCTCATTAATACTTTTTATATTCTCCTGAATTTTCAGATCTTGAATACCAAAAACATTCAAATTCCACCATCTTAGCCTTCTTTTAAGGTGTCCCATCTTTTGGATTAGTGTATTTCTTGCATTTCCTATATACTCCACCTCTGCCCAACATTCCTTTACGAACTCCAAAAAACTAGGATGTTCTAGCCAAGCATTAATAGATTTAAAAGGCTTAGGGCCCCAGTTCAAATTGTTAACCACTAAGGAGATTGGCCGATGGTCAGAAACATCTCTTAAACCAACCTTTTGGTTTGTCACTTTCCAAACTTTGCATAACTCTACACTGATAAGAAATCTGTCTAGCCTGCTTTTACACGAGCCGTTTGCCTTAAACCAAGTGAACCTATTACCCACAGTAGGTAGATCTAACAGTTCCACTTCTTCAATAAACATGTCAAATTCCTCCATCTCATTTCTATTATAACTCCCACAACCCTGCCTCTCTTCCTTGCATTTAATAGAGTTAAAATCTCCTCCTATTATCCAATCTCCCCTAGGCATACTAGCTTTCAATTGTAATAATTTCTCCCATAATACTCTTTTTTCAGATAAGCCACATGGAGAATAGATATTAATAACATACATATATCTATCTTTCCAACACCCAAACACACCTAAATATCCTCTACCTGAAAAGCTGAATATGGATTTGAAAAGTTTTTTATTCCAGATTGAAAGCATACCTCCAGATAGACCAACTGCCTCAGAAGCCAACCAGTCACACTCCTCTCTGCCCCAGATCTCCTTTACAATCTTGTCATCCACTACTTTAAGTTTGGTTTCTTGAATTAGAATGAATTCTACTGCTTCTTTCTCAATCAACAGTTTAATCCTTCTTTTCTTCATAAGAGAATTGCACCCCTGAATATTGTAAGTTGTCAAATTCATAATTCATCATTAGCTGCCACCCTCAACCTCTGAGATTTTTTCAAAGAACCCCCATCCATCTTCCTTACGATACCATCTAAAACCTCCTCATCTTCGTCACCTTCAATCCCCAACTCCTTCAGGATAGACCAAACTTTTCTTGAAACAACACCTGGATTTCTTTTTATTCTCTCATTGCCCATTACTACATCTGCATCAGATAAAGAGTTACAGCAGAGAATGAAACCTCCAGAGTACTTAGAATCATCAAAGCCAGATTGAGAAGACAGCTGAGGAGATTTTCCTACTTCACCAGAGATCCCTAAGGAGCCTTTAATCCTAGCGGAAGCATGTAATAGAGCAGCATAATATGAAGGTTCGTATGGAATCTTCACCTTCTCATAAATCTCACTCAATGCCTTCTTTTTTCTTCTTAGAATTTGTGTCGGTCCAGCAGATATCCTCTGGTCTGAGTTCACATTTACTTTGGGCCTAGATGCCAAGCCCAAAGCCCCACTATCTGTTTGGACCCAGTTCAAGGCCTTTGGAGAAGTAACTATCCCATTACCAGCCGTACACTCCAAGTCTATGCCTGTACCTACTTCTTTTCTCTTTTCACACAAATCGTCAACAACCCACATCTCTTGTCTTATCAGCTTACCTTGGACTTCCTCCTCATTAAATACCGCCTCTCCTAGAATAGCCACGTGGCTCTGACCACTATTCTCTTTACCTCCAAAAATCAATTTTTCTGCATTTTGACTACCCAAGTTCTGGTTGTAACGTACATCAAGAATGGCTTTCCGATTATCACATATACCTTGATTCCTGCTCCTAGGCATAGGTTCCCTTATCCCCTGGTTTTCTTTTCCCCCACTTCTATCCTCAATTTTAGAGGATTCAATTTCATCCTCATATGATGCCCTGCCATTGTTAGAGGGTAATCTAGCTTCTTAATCTTCATTATTATCCTCATGTGGATCATCATCCTCTGTTTCACTTACCACAGACTCGTCCGGCTCCAGTTGACTTCTCTCCTTCAGACCCTCAAAATTAATCCGTTTAGGACCATGGTTGTCCTCCACCAGTTTAATGATAAACACCACACCATTGATTTCAACTTTTATAATCTCATTTAGGTTGCTTACATATCTAGTCTTGATCAATATTCTAGCAACATCAAAAGAGGATTGAGACATGGTTTCCTTATCACTCCTGATATAATCACCTACACGACTGGAAATGTACTTAAAGAAATCCTCTCTCCATGCATGGCACGGGATGCCAAAGCACTTCACCCATGTGAGCCTTTCTTTATCCACTTCCGAGGGGTACCAACCTCTGATATCCGAAAACAAACTCTGCAGTCAATCAGCATCTTCTTCCACTAGCGATTTGACTGCATTCTCAACCATATCTTCCATGAGGCATAAATTAGCTCCCATGGGAGTAATTTTAACTTGAAAAATTCCTTCTTTATAGAACATCTCTTTAATGTTATACGCATTACCGGAATCTTTCAGCTCACCAACATACGCACTCTCGAACCGTTTGATTTCATTCTCATCAATATTGAATGATAAGCCTCTCCATTCAGGATATGGTCGGCTTTCCTTCCCCCAATCTCCTTTCACTTGTCTGCTTTCCCCTCTTACCATATCAACATATGATACCTTCTGTCTCCTACCAAACTGCTTTTTCTTATGTTCTTCAATCTTGTGACCAGCCTTACTCATCGTTTTGGTAGTAGGGGCATTATTCAGATGATCCACTCTTCTTTGAAATCTGGGAACGTTCACAAATATTTTCCTTCCATTGATTTGTATATTATCCAACTCCATAGCTAGAATCCTGACATCATCAACCTTTCTGAATCTAACAAAGCCATAACGTTTACCTCTTTTATTCAATCTAGCTGGGATATATACTTCCTGCACTTGACCAAACTCTTTGAATATGTTAAACATATCCTTAGCGTTGTAGTCATCTGGCATTTTCGTGAAAAAGAAAGAAGAAACATCTTCTTCACTTAAGATTTTTCCAGACCTATCCTTCCAAACTGAAAACTTTGGGTTCATCGTCCTGTTCTTTCTTTTTACCACTTGCCACTCCATGCTCCGAAGCAAACCACCTTGACTAGACACTCACGGAAAGAACCACACACAGAGAGTGCCAATGCTCGTGCTCTATGTTAGTTGCACCAAACAAATATTGATTCTTAGAACCTACAGCAATGAAGAAGAAACAGATGCCAAGGTCCCTATGCCTAAGTATAGGAATTTAAACCAAAAACATCGAAATCTTACATTGCCAAAGAAACTAGAGATCAAAAATTTGTTTAAGAAACCATAAAACAATTGCAATATGTTTCAAGCTACCCAAGAGAGAAGTTGGAGCTTCTCTCTCTACCTTGAAGTCTCATTCGCTACCTGTAATTTTTGTGTGATGTTATTTGACTCATACACATTTGACTTTTATAACTAGATCAAGTGTAATCATGTGTCAATTCATATGGATAGAAAAATATAAATATTTAAAAACTTGTATTTTAAAAATATTCTTAAAATCATGATACCCTCAAAATTTGGAAAAATTATGCAAAGATCTTGAAATTTTACTACACTTCATATAGTAGCATGAAAGAAGTTCAATTAACTAAAAAAGGTTATAAAACCTTATAAATACTATCTTATGCTAGGCTAACTCAAGAGAGATTGTTTAGAAAAAATTAAACATAATAATTTATGTTATTTTTTATTATTTCATTCCAATAATTTAATTTATTCATTTTATTTCTCTTTAATTATGATGAATTAATTAAAAATAATAGTAATATTGCTAACTTTTTAATATATTATTATAAAATAAATTTTAACAATATAATTTTGTATATAATAAAAGGAAAAACAATAGATCAAGCCACAAATAATAACTTATTATATTTCTTTAAAAAAATTTAATAATAAATATGTTGGTCATATGATAAACTTTTAAACATTTAATTATGACCTATATAAATAATATCTAAAATTTATAATATAAATTATAAAAACGAAATAAAACTGTAAAAATTAAGAAAAGTCATTTTCTTATTTAAAATTTGAATAATACAGAAAATTGTATAAATTAGTTTCAAAAGGAAATAAATATCTGATTAATAATAGAAATAATAAAAATCAGTTCAAATATGTTTTAGTCTGATTCAAACCCATGACGGTATCTTTTAAACTGGTTTCAAAAAGAAATAAATATTTAGTTAATAACTAAAATAAGAAAAATCGGTTCAAATGACTCAAAGTATAGTTCGGACCCATGACAACGTATTCAACAGAAAATGATCTAAACAGAAAAATTTATTAATTCTGTTATGGCATTGATTTTAGTGGTTTTTCAGTGATTTTCTTTCACTGTTTTTCCTAATAAATTTTCCCATTATATTTTAAATAATTTCAATATCATTTGTTTTGTTAAATTATTAATAAATATGATTTTAATCTGCCATGATAGTACTTTATTAAATTTGTAATATCATATCAATGCTTTTTAAAATGTAGGGTTCAATTTATAATTTTTTTTTGGAAAGACAATATATATCAATAAAAAACCAAAAACCGATACAAAACAGACGGTTCTAAGATCCAGCCAGTCAACAAAGAAACTAAAACACTCTCAGCTAATCCTTAAGGCATCATTTTCCGAGTTCTATACATTATGCTATCAATTATGTTACTATCTATGTTGTTATTGCTATATTTGTGTCTCCAAAACAAATGGAGTTTCTATACTTCCAGCTTTCATACAAGGTATCGGTGAAAGCACACTTCAAGACTTTTGCTCTCCAACCTTTTCCTTTGCATCTCTTAACTATCCATTAAAGTTCTTCCTTCCACTCTCTAGGACTATGCTGGATTTGGAGCCAATTCAGAATTTTCAACCAAATATCTCTCATGCTAGAACATTCAAACAACAAATGCTGCAGAGTTTCTATATGATCACAAAAGCAATGAGTATCTTTATTAATTAGACCACACCTGCAAAGTCTCTCTTTTGTGGCCATTCTATCATGGCATGCAAGCTATAACACAAAAATTGCTCTAGGTCTAGACGGGTTATTGTAGATCAGACACCTCCATTGGACTAGAGGTTGAAAATCTTTCAAGGTGAAATACATTTTCCTTGTGTTAAACTTGTTGTCATGTTATAGAGTCTGCCACATTTGCGGTTGTTGCATATATTGTCTTTGCTTCAAAATCGCCTTTAGGATCCAAAAACATATGCCTTTGACTGGGAGAGGCATTAGCTCATCCTTTTTTTATCTAACAGCAGTGAATCCACTTTATCCATAAGCTATCCACTTTCCCATTGAGATTCCATAAGAGCTTGATCAGATTTGCTTTGTTCCAATCTTGAATTGATATGATGTTCATACCTCCATGAGCTATTGTATTACATACTTTTTTCCAGATCACAGGAGATTTCCTAGTTGTCTCCTCTCCACCAATCCACAAAAAAGACCTGCAAAGAACGTCAATATTCTGAGTAACTTTCTTTAGAAGGAGAAAACAGAGTGTTGCACCTCAAATTTTACCCTCAGATACTATGGTTTTCTGCACGTCTTTTTTTGCCGATCATTTTAGCATTTGCGGCCATTTGGTCCATTAATCATTAATCAGACATTTTTGTCAATTTGATCATTTCTTGATTTTAATTACTATCATTACTTTTTTTGTTTAGTTAAATATTTGATTTAGGTTTATTTAGAATTTATTTAAATCCACTTTAGCCTATTATTTTTTATATTACATATTTTAGTTTGATTTTATAGTAATTTTTTTTAGTCTAATTCATTTTAATTTAACTTAATTTTCATAATTCACAAATATCCAAAAAAACAAAGTAGCCAAGTTTCTATCCATTTCAAATTCAATTTTCTTTCAAGATTCCATTTTAAATTTCAAATCTTATTTCAAAATCCAAGTTTCAATTCTAATTATTTTCAAATTCCAATTCATTCTATTTTGTTTCAAATTCAAATTCTTTCCCATTATTCCAAATCCATCTACACAAAGAGCCATATTACAAAATTCATGTTCATCTTACAAAGTCCATGTATATATACAAAGCCCATTATAAATTTCTTTTTCTCTACACAAGTCCATTACCATACAATCCAAGTCCAACTAACTTTTTTCTTTTAAACAAAAGTCCATATGACAAACAAGCAACAAAATTGAATGGCACCATATCCCAAATTCCTAAAGACAATTTGGCCTCCAAAAGCACTCGTACAACTTGCTTTCCCTGTCCCAACCATACCTCTCCTTCATTAACCTCTTCAACAACTCCATTAACCAAACCTTCTTCTGTCTCCCTTTGTAAAACCCAACGAATCCCGCCTCTTCAACACATCAACCCGTTTCATAACCACCCAACCTTTCTTCTACATTCTTCACCAATATCCCAGAACCGTCAATCTCGTTTCCTCACCAAACCGAAATCACCAACAACAACCTCCTTTTCCAACCTTCAATACTTTCAACTCACAACAAACAACCACAAACCATCCTCTTCGCCTTCCTCAAAACCCCCTCTGTAACCATTTTCAACCACCAAAACCCGCTCCCTTTGTTTGTTTATCTTCCACCATTAAACCAACAAAAACCTTCCACCTCCATAGCCATCTACAAACCCATAAACACTCAACCATCACGGAAACAGAAAAAAAGTGAGACGAAGAGAAAAAGAGAATGAGACGAAGCACAAACCCGACGGAATCATACGAGCCGAACTTGATAGAGTGGACTTGAAGCACATGCGATAAACCTGGGAGAAGATGAAACGAAGCAGGTCGAGAGCGGAGATGCTTGCGTAGCTCTCTGATCTTTCACGATCTTGTTCTTTTCCGATTGTTCTAGTTGAAGAGAGAATGGGTTTTGGTTAAAATCTGATGTGTTGACTTGATTGTGCCCCTAGTATCGTTTGTAAAATATAATGCTTTTCCTTGGCGATTTTGGTAAAAGTTGTGGAAACTTCGTTCTTTTGAATATGCGCTGCGTTGTTGCTATTGGTGATGTTAAACTCTTTTTTTTATTTCAATTCCTCTGTGTGTGCTAATGGGCCTTTGAGCCCGTGTTTGGTTCTTCACCAACACCACACGAATGCTTTGCACCGCCCTGTTTCATTTGGTTTGTTTTTTTTTCTTTTAAGTTTTTTCTAGTTTGGAAGGCATTTGTGTGGGCTGTAGGCCCGAGTTGATTCCAAAGTCCATTTGTTTTTTTTCCTTTTTAAAAATAGTGGTCAATCATGTTTTGGAAGTGGATAAATGGGCAAAGCCCTTGCTGATTCATACCTTATCACACCCATCATGATCCATGCACCACCTTTTTTAAATATTTTAATTATTTTTCTTTATTTATATTTTCAACAAAAGATTTTAATACTTTGCCTTAGATTTGTTTAGATTTAGGATAAGTAATATTTGATTTTTGATATTTCCTTTTATTTATTTTTGGTTTTCCGTTTTCTTTTATTTGGGCCTATGATATTAAAAAGCCACGATTTTTATGGATTTACTTTATAAAAAAATCGTGATGACTATGAGGCCATTTTTCAATTTATTTTTATTGGTCAATGAAAATCTAATAGAAAGGTATTCGATTTATCGATCTAAATCCTTATTTAGATGAGACCGATTTTATTTTCATTTCGAGCCCGTTTCTTTATTTTTGGGCCGATGATATTACAGAAATCACGACTTAGTCGATTTATCAAATTACTAAAAGTCGTGATATGTATGAGGCCACCTTCATTATTTTGTTGGTCGATGAAAGTCGAATATCATAGATTATTGGTTTCTCGATTAAATCATGATTAAGACGAGACCGACTTTATTTCTACTTCATTATGCATTTTCTTATATCTTCATTTTCATTTTTGACCGATGAAGTCTTTCTATTCACAAACGTTGTTAGCGAAGCGACGAACCTTCATTATTTCAAATCTGTAGTGAGTGATCATTGAGATTTCTTTCTATACTTTGAGATCGTGATAGGTTACCTTCGACTAATCAACGAGAGTTTGTGACTCAAGACGAGGTCTCCACCTTTTCTTTTCGTGTGGCACGATTTCATCGGAGAATGATCTTCTATATCATTTCTCTATCGTGTCTTAGCACAAAGATCAAATTGTGCATCCTCCTATAGTATAGTCTTCCTCATAGACCGTACTACGACGGATCAGCACTACATTAGACCCAATTCATCGATCCAATAAATTAATCAACAATCACTAAATTTACTTTCAGTCAATATATATATCTTGATTTATTCTTTATGTCGATTATTATCCTTGTTAATATTATCATTGTCCATATTTATATCTTGTGTATATTGTTCATTTCATTTGTTCATTTAAAATACACTAATAAATATCGAAACCCTAAAAAAACTCAATTGACCGGACTGTGGTTACTATTGTGTTTTGGACTGAGGACTTAGATTTAGGACTCTTTACCCTATGCTCTTGGAGTGGAGGTTTTGATCTTGGTTTGTCAGTGGCTCACCAGCATGCACTATATCTTGGGTTAGATCTTTCTATCTCTTGCTCATTTACATTGATGCATTTTTATCCCTTGATGTCTGCTTGTATATATGTTTGCCTGACATTGTTTTAGCATTTTAGCACATTAAGCATGATACTATGTATTTACTGTCATTCTTTGATTTATTATCACTTGACTTTGATATCTTGATTATTACTATGTTCATATCCTGTTCATATTATCTGGATTATATCTTTTTTCATATTCACACTGTTTATATCATATTCCTGATTGTTCACACTTGACCCTCCTTCCAAAGGAAAGATCTTTACTTTGACTCCTAAGCCACAAACATCTTACCTTTCATCCTTGGCCTCATAAGAGCCGTTTCCCTCATAGTTTAGTAATAGGATGGAGTTATCATGAACTCCATGTGATTCTCACTATCATGAGAACTCACTTTACCTTTTACTCAGACTTACAGAGTTATCATGAACTCTGTGTGGTTCTCACTATCATGAGAATTCACTTCCTCCCTTCATAACGTAGACTTAGAGAGTTATCGTGGACTCTACGTGAGCTTATGCTCATTCCCTTTGGAACGTTGGACATAGTCAATGTTTCCTTTTCTTTCACCCTTAGTTGGGTGAACTACGGTTGCTCTGATTCTTTAGTTAGATACGTAGGCACAAGATGCGACGTCTTGGCGAGCAAACTTAGTGTACATATCTTTAGGTCTTTACCTTAGCATAGATATCTTAGCAAGCAAACTTTAACATAACACAAACTAAACAAGAGGTTCCTGTAGAGTACTACAGATACTTAGGGTGCTAACACCTTCCCTTAGTATAACCAACCCCCGAACCTTAGATCTCCCCCCTTTTAGGTTTCCTTCGATCTTGACCCTTTCCTTTGGACAAATAAAAGTCGGTTGTAAAGGAAATATGATGCAAGTTAATTAATAGCTTGTTATCCGATTTTCACCGCAACAGAAATGACGACTTCACTGGGGATACATCTTTTTGAGGGTTAAGCCCACCTTGTTTTGTTTATGTTATTTATGTTCGCCTGCTATACTTATACATATCTGTATATATCTGTATATCTGTTTGCTTGGGATCTTCTGTGTGCAGGGTGCTATTATTGAATGGTGAGATAAGTCCTAACCCGGACTTGAGTGCACTTATTATAGGACGATGGTATATTCAAGGAGGCTTTGAAGGAGTCGATTCCTGAAAAAGTTAACTTGAGAAACCATCACTCAGCTTAGGCCCTCTTGAGAGTTTAGTCGTGTTGAACGATCCTTTTCGTGAAAGCGTGCTACTCTCAATGTATGTGCCAATGAGGCTGAGAACCGTAGTTTCCAAACCCCACTTAAGCCTTTTAGATGTAGTGCGGTGACCATGATGAAGTCTATTTCTGAATTGTTTGTCACGCGATACTACACTCAGACGAGGTTCTCTTGAGAATTTTGTTGATTACCAAGTCATTTGGGAAGTCGATAAAATCCGAAAGATGGATCGTAGACTCTGGGAACTTTTTTAGAACCCTATTTTGCAGATGAAAACCCATAGTACACACCTTCTGGGATGGGTAGACCATGGCTCCATGCTCGTGATCTTCAAACCTAGGCCCTCTCTTGTTTGTGTGTGCATATCCATGAATATCTGTATATGCTTGTTTGTGCATATCTGTGAATACCAGTGTACATATGGTTGTGCTTGTGTATTTTTGTGTGTGCATATATCTATGTTTTTGTGTGCCCATGTTTTGTACATTGCATACATCTCATCGCATCCATTGATGGTTTCAAGAAACTCAGACCTTCTTTTCTTTGCAAAGATCCTTAGCGATCACAGATTTTTAAAACAAAACTCTTCAGTTTTCCAAAAGTTTGCAACTTGCCTTTAAGTTCCTTAAAACCATTTGGCTTGCATTAGCATTGCATTCTCATTGCATGTCATTTGCATTGCATTTGCCTTTCTCAGCCTTGAGTCTTGTCCGTCCTTTGTCTATAACCCAGGCGGCTTCCTGAAGCCATCATTGGACTTGAAGTAGCTTTTGAAGTTGTCTTTTTCAGACTCGTTCGTGTAACCACCATGCTGGGGCACATAGGCATTCTGCTGAAGACCTAGGGTACTCAGAAGCCAGGTTCAGACTTTATTTGACTCTGATATGTTCTCACTCACGCCTCAAGGCGTCCAAATCAACAAACCTTCGCCTAATCAGGCAGGTTCATCAGACTCTGAGGTGGAAGAATTTTCTGAGAGCATGTGTGAAGATGATTCTCAAGCGGTTCTCGACAATCAACTCTGAAGATGACTATCTCAACTTGGCAGATTAAGAAGGAAATTTCAATTCCCTAAAGCTGGCAATCATTTGGCTATTTAGCATCTTTGTCGTATTTTCTATGCATGATTGAATTATATTTGCTTATAAGCATTGTTGTACTTTCAAATTGGCAAGATTAATGAAATGTTTATGCATCTTTTGATTAAGTCCATTCATTTCACTCATTTACTTTTGTGTTCATAAAAAGACAAAAAAAAACAAAAAACAGACATTTTTTTCCCTTATCAATCCTTTTGTTCAAGCAAAGATTGGGGAGGATGATGAAAATATTATCCATAATTGTTGTGGTATGCTTTCAATTAAACCTCGCCGAGGATGTAAGGCATTGTTCAATCCCCAAACACTGGAGAAATAAGGAAGATAATCCCTCGTTAACCCTTCGAGCCTAGAAGTAGGAGTTTTCTTTCTTTATACGAAAAACCCTTAAAATCTCAACCTTGGGGCAGGGTAGTTCTCAGTTTTACTTGGTTACGCATTCGAACGCAAGCGCTTCATGCAAGATACCTGTCAGCTCTCTCAAATCAAATGAGTTAGCGTTGTACAAGTTGTTCATCCAAGCAACAATAAGGAAGGATAGCTGAAAAATCCTTAATCAAAGGATGAGCCGAGTCCCTTTCAAGGCAAAAGCCAAGAAAGATGGGAAGCCCAGAACTTTGCCTTATACAAAAGAACTTGTACAACAGCCAAAAAAGGAGTTTCAAAGCAACAATCAAACAAAAAGGAGGTCCTAACCGCAAACAAAGAGAGGTATCGTGACCTCAATCAAATCAAAAGAAGAGGTATCGTGACCTCAACCAGCAAAGACAAGGAGAAGTCTCAAAGTCTCAAAGATTAACCAAATTCTGCGAGGGAGTACTGACTATCCAAGGTTTCTAAATCATCATCAATGATCATCAGCTCGTTCGTAGTCTGTAGGAACCTGAATGTATAACTTAAAGTTAACTGAGCTTAGGATTGGAGTTCATCACGAAGATGGGGTGGGTACTAAACAAACTTTGAGCCTTTATCTTTGTTTCATAAAACCGTGAACCAAGCCACGTTACAACCTTTAAAAGACCTAATTGAGGTAAGGTTGTTTTGAAAGCATACTACAACAAGGTTGATTAACCTGACTCCTAATGATCTTTGCTAGTTGTGTGTGTTGATCACTTCATCTGTCATTCTGTAAATTACCAGATCCACTTTGTTTTTGATTACTTAATCATTCCACTGTGCATGTTTCATCAATAAAACTTGCTTTCAAAAGCTTGCATGAATTTTTGCACTAAAATTGCCAATTTTAAATGAACAATACTTGTTTGCAAAATAATTCAATATCAAGGAATCCCGGCAAATGCAGTCAGCTAGGGAATTTGATTTGATAAAGGAAGCTCAATCAGGGGAAACTAAGTGCGAAGAATTTTCCAGTCCACCATCCTAATAGCCAAGAATCAGGGGCAGAACTCTTCAAGGTTCAGAATATTGGGGCAAGCCTTCTTGAGGTCGTTTTATGACAAGTTTGGACTCCGACGACCCATCAACAGGGGCAAGTTTGTTCCCCAGTTGTTTCTACCACAATTTAAAGGACTTTGTATTACGAATACAGTTGAACTTGGGCAGTTATGCCAAGACTCATGGATCTCTTCAAGAGTTTGAAGACATTGAAGCATCTGGCATTTCAATTCTTCTGTAAAATCCTCTTGGTGACTTATCATCACAAGACCAGTTAATCAGAAGCAGTCAAGTCGAGATTCGACAAACCTCTCAAAGGTCAACTAGTCTGGGACATATTTTTCACAGATTAACCAAGCTGACAAGGGCAAGTTTATTCCCCAGTTGTCAACAACCAGACTGGATAATTAACTCAAGGATTTTGTTGTGCAGATGCTGTTAATCTAGGCTTTATACAAGACACTCTGGGATGAGTATAAACTATCAGATAGCCTCCTCTTAGGCTTTGTATAATAATTTCCCTAAGTGGAATCCAGCCTCCTCTTAGGCTTTGTATAATGATTTTCCCCAGCGGAACCCAATCAATCTCTCAGCTTCAACCGGGGGTTTCGATCAAGACACATAACTAGTTCACGGGCTCTGTCGTGAAAAGCAGTCAATCAGGGGCAGTTATGTCGAGATTCAGTAAATCTCTCCAAGAGTTTGAAGATATTGAAACACCTTGTATGCCAATTCTTCTATAAAATCCTCTTGATGTATTCTTCTGACAGACCATGTACCCTGGGGCAGATGAGTTAGGCAGAACTACTCAGCTTTTGTGGCGTCTCTGCCAGCTCCCAGTAAGTTGTCTCTTCAGCTAATCTCGGCACATCCCAATGGATCTCTTCTCTCGAGTGAAGGAATCAAACTCATGATGGTGATCCTAGTGAAGTCAAGATGCTTTATCAAGTGGAGTATCTTTCCCCTAGAGAAGGACATAACCTTGAAGTAAAGCTACTTCACCCCCAGTGATGGTCCAACCTTTTGAGTTTGGCTGGGTATCCTCGTCGAGATGTTTATTTCATCTCCAGTTTTGCTTCTTGTCTGTTTTGTCAGCATAATCTTAGGCATGGCATAAGCACTCATATGCATAACATCTTAGCATTTTTGCTTCCCCTCTGGTGTTTACCTGTTTTGTTCACTTTGGCGTTTTTCTCCCCAAGTGGCTGGGTTCGTCTATTCTCTCCAATAGAAATCATCCCTAGGCATAAAGTGCCCATTCTTTCTGAATTCCCCATAGAGTTCGATTCTCTTGGATGATGGTTGTTTCAGTTATCTTTTCCACATTCGGATAAGATAAATCCCCATTTGAGTTCAGTCCTCAATTAGAGTCTTGTTTGGCCGTTTCTTTCTAGCTTGTTCCTAGATTGAACTTTGGTCCCTGGCAGGTGTGGTTTTTTTGAGCCCATCTTGAACGTGCATTTATTTTGCACTATGTCTCGCAAGCAGAATCTTTTGATCCTCATGAAGACAAAATTCATTCCCCAGCAGTGTTGTGATATCAACTGCTTTGTGGAATTTATACCCAACGATAAGTGGCAATCTCTCTCATGAGAAACCTATCTATCTCTAGTTTTATCCAACTTTTTTTTTGCAACCATAATTGGTATTCCTCAAGAATTCTAACCTTAAGTCCAGTCATCGCTGGCATCTTTCCTGTTTTTTAAAACCCGTTCCTGTTTGAATCGTGTCAAACTTGAACCCAAAGTCCAATTATCGTTGGCACCGTCTTTGGTTTGAATCGAGTCACCTTAGGCTTTTAAGATCTTGTACTTGTTTGAATCATGTCAAACTTGAACCGAGTCCTTGTTCGAATCGTGTTGGACATTGTCTTTTGTTTTAAGATCTTGTTCTTGTTTGAATCGTGTCAAACTTGAAACGAGTCCTTGTTCGAATCATGTCGAACATTGTCTCTTGTTTTATGATCTTATTCTTGTTTGAATCGTGTCAAACCTGAACCGAGTCCTTGTTCGAATCGTGTCGAACATTGTCTCTTGTTTTAAGATCTTGTTCTTATTTGAATCGTGTCAAACCTGAACCGAGTCCTTGTTCGAATCGTGTCGGACATTGTCTCTTGTTTTAAGATCTTGTTCTTGTTTGAATCATGTCAAACCTGAACCGAGTCCTTGTTCGAATCTTGTCGAACATTGTCTCTTGTTTTAAGATCTTGCTCTTGTTTGAATCGTGTCAAACTTGAACCCAAAGTCCAATTATCATTGGCACCGTCTTTGGTTTGAATCGAGTCACCTTAGGCTTTTATTTCAGTTTGTTCCTGCTTGAATCTTGTCAAGCTTGAACCTAAAGTCCAGTCATCGCTGGCATCCTCCATAAACGGAATCATATTTGTTATCTCAACCAGTTCTGGTACATTTTTGATTCATTAACCTCATTCACAGCCAAAAGGTCCAGTCACCTTTCATCATCTGACGCAGATTTTACCTCTGTCTTTTCTGGCTTTTCTTGAAGATCCCGTTTGAACTCTTCAGTATAGGAAATCCCTAGAAAATCTTTGTAGGATGTCTATCCTATTATTTTCAAACTGATCCCCTGTGGTGATCATGTCTTCTTTCTGGTTTCATGCCCAGTAAGAATGTGTCTTTTCCTAGTATCGTCCGGTTACTTTTGAACCGCGTCGTCTTCTTCCCTGGATCTTTCCCCAGTGGAGAACACCTCTTTGGTGTCCTATCTCTAGTAACAACCTGTAGGGGTTTCCCCTCAATTTTTCTATCCCTAGTGTTTCCTTGGAGTCTCCCCAGTAAGTCTCTTTTGTCTGTTAGCTTGTATCCCCAGTGAGTTTACCTCATGGATACTAACCTTCATCCTTCCACGGTGTTATCCACCTGTGTGTGTTTGCTTTCATTGTTGATTGCGTTTTTGCACCATAATGGCATCATACCGTCATACTAGAAGTTCATGGGACGTCCGCATCCTAGACTAGTTTGGTTCATATCATTGCATATCAGCGTATCTAAGGGCAAAATTTTCAGTTATCTATATTTAAATATCTTTCACCATCTTTCCATATCCCTTGTCATCCGGTGAAGATATTTAAATAGGGGCAACTGTTGCACCCCAAATTTTACTCTCAGATACTATGGTTTTCTGCACGTCTTTTTTTTGCCGGTCATTTTAGCATTTGCGGCCATTTGGTCCATTAATCATTAATCAGACATTTTTGTCAATTTGGTCATTTCTTGATTTTAATTACTATCATTACTTTTTTTGTTTAGTTAAATATTTGATTTAGGTTTATTTAGAATTTATTTAAATCCACTTTAGCCTATTATTTTTTATATTACATATTTAAGTTAGTTTGATTTTATAGTAATTTTTTTAGTCTAATTCATTTTAATTTAACTTAATTTTCATAATTCACAAAAATCCAAAAAAACAAAGTAGCCAAGTTTCTATCCATTTCAAATTCCATTTTCTTTCAAGATTCCATTTTAAATTTCTAATCTTATTTCAAAATCCAAGTTTCAATTCTAATTATTTTCAAATTCCAATTCATTCTATTTTGTTTCAAATTCAAATTCTTTCCCATTATTCCAAATCCATCTACACAAAGAGCCATATTACAAAATTCATGTTCATCTTACAAAGTCCATGTATATATACAAAGCCCATTATAAATTTCCTTTTCTCTACACAAGTCCATTACCATACAATCCAAGTCCAACTAACTTTTTTCTTTTAAACAAAAGTCCATATGACAAACAAGCAACAAAATTGAATGGCACCCGATCCCAAATTCCCAAAGACAATTTGGCCTCCAAAAGCACTCGTACAGCTCGCTTTCCCTGCATCAACCATACCACTTCCCAGCCAACATAACTGTGTCACAACAATGACCTGTCCACATCCTACTCCAAACCGTACAAGAAAACCGGCGCCACAACACATAAAACTTCCTGCAACATCACCAAAAAACCTGCTTACACCAGAACCAATGCCTGCACAAGGAAAATAACAACACCTCCAAACCTACACAACAACAGGACAGAATCAATTTGGACATAAAACTTTGTTTGATTTTAAAAGAGATAAAAGAAGAGTGGAAAAACGGGGGAGGGAAGGACTCGGCAGAATTACTTTCAATAAAAAATCATTTTTCCTCTTCCATAAGTCTTGGCACCTCAAGCTTTTTTTTCGAGAATGCAATAAAATTCTTCTTCTCCACACACATAAAACCTCAACCTCGCCGAAACCACAAAATCTTTGTCACCGCCAACAACAAACCTTGACACACACTAGCTCGCACCAATCTTCCAACCTCTCCTCCATTAACCTCTTCAACAACTCCATTAACCAAACCTTCTTTTGTCTCCCTTTGTAAAACCCAACGAATCCCGCCTCTTCAACATATCAACCCGTTTCATAACCACCCAACCTTTCTTATACATTCTTCACCATTATCCCAGAACCGTCAATCTCGTTTCCTCACCAAACCAAAATCACCAACAACAACCTCCTTTTCCAACCTTCAATACTTTCAACTCACAATAAACAACCACAAACCATCATCTTCGCCTTCCTCAAAACCCCCTCTGTAACCATTTTCAACCACCAAAACCCGCTCCCTTTGTTTGTTTCTCTTCCACCATTAAACCAACAAAAACCTTCCACCTCCATAGCCATCTACAAACCCATAAACACTCAACCATCACGGAAACAGAAAAAGAGTGAGACGAAGAGAAAAAGAGAATGAGACGAAGCACAAACCCGACGGAATCATACGAGCTGAACTTTATAGAGTGGACTTGAAGCACATGCGAAAAACCTGGGAGAAGATGAAACGAAGCAGGTCGAGAGCGGAGATGCTTGCGTAGCTCTCTGATCTTTCACGGTCTTGTTCTTTTCCGATTGCTCTGGTTGAAGAGAGAATGGGTTTTGGTTAAAATCTGATGCGTTGACTTGATTGTGCCCCTATTATCGTTTGTAAAATATAATGCTTTTCCTTGGCGATTTTGGTAAAAGTTGTGGAAACTTCGTTCTTTTGACTATGCGCTGTGTTGTTGCTATTGGTGATGTTAAACTCTTTTTTTTTATTTCAATTCCTCCGTGTGTGCTAATGGGCCTTTGAGCCCGTGTTTGGTTCTTCACCAACACCACACGAATGCTTTGCACCGCCCCTGTTTCATTTGGTTTTTTTTTTTTTTCTTTTAAGTTTTTTCTAGTTTGGAAGGCATGTGTGTGGGCTGTAGTCCCGAGTTGATTCCAAAGTCCACTTCTTTTTTTTCCTTTTTAAAAATAGTGGTCAATCATGTTTTGGAAGTGGATAAATGGGCAAAGCCCTTGCTGATTCATACCTTATCACACCCATCATGATCCATGCACCACCTTTTTTAATTATTTTAATTAATTTTCTTTATTTATATTTTCAACAAAAGATTTTAATACTTTGCCTTAGATTTGTTTAAATTTTGGATAAGTAATATTTGATTTTTGATATTTCCTTTTATTTATTTTTGGTTTTCCGTTTTCTTTTATTTGGGCCTATGATATTAAAAAGCCACGATTTTTATGGATTTACTTTATAAAAAAATCGTGATGACTATGAGGCCATTTTTCAATTTATTTTTATTGGTCATTGAAAATCTAATAGAAAGGTATTCGATTTATCGATCTAAATCCTTATTTAGATGAGACCGATTTTATTTTCATTTCGAGCCCGTTTCTTTATTTTTGGGCCGATGATATTACAGAAATCACGACTTAGTTCAAATTACTAAAAGTCGTGATATGTATGATGCCACCTTCATTATTTTATCGGTCGATGAAAGTCGAATATCATAGATTATCGGTTTCTCGATTAAATCATGATTAAGACGAGACCGACTTTATTTCTACTTCATTCTGCATTTTCTTATATCTTCATTTTCATTTTTGACCGACGAAGTCTTTCTATTCACGAACGTTGTTAGCGAAGCGACGAACCTTCATTATTTCAAATCTGTAGTGAGTGATCATTGAGATTTCTTTCTATACCTTGAGATCGTGATAGGTTACATTCGACTAATCAAAGAGAGTTTGTGACTCAAGACAAGGTCTCCACCTTTTCTTTTCGTGTGGCACGATTTCATCGGAGAATGATCTTCTATATCATTTCTATATCGTGTCTTTGCACAAAGATCAAATTGTGCATCCTCCTATAGTATATTCTTCCTCATAGACCGTACTACGACGGATCAGCACTACATTAGACCTGATTCATCGATCCAATAAATTAATCAACAATCACTAAATTTACTTTCAGTCTATATATATATATATATATATATATATATATATATATATTTCTTGATTTATTCTTTATGTCGATTATTATCCTTGTTAATATTATCATTGTCCATATTTATATCTTGTGTATATTGTTCATTTCATTTGTTCATTTAAAATACACTAATAAATATAGAAACCCTAAAAAAACTCAATTGACCGGACTGTGGTTACTATTGTGTTTTGGACTGAGGACTTAGATTTAGGACTCTTTACCCTATGCTCTTGGAGTGGAGGTTTTGATCTTGGTTTGTCAGTGGCTCACCAGCATGCACTCTATCTTGGGTTAAATCTTTCTATCTCTTGCTCATTTACATTAATGCATTTTTATCTCTTGATGTCTGCTTGTATATATGTTTACCTGACATTGTTTTAGCATTTTAGCACGTTAAGCATGATACTATGTATTTACTGTCATTCTTTGATTTATTATCACTTGACTTTGATATCGTGATTATTACCATGTTCATATCCTATTCATATTATCTGGATTATATCTTTGTTCATATTCACATTGTTTATATCATATTCCTGATTGTTCACACTTGACCCTCCTTCCAAAGGAAAGATCTTTACTTTGACTCCTAAGTCACAAACACCTTACCTTTCATCCTTGGCCTCATAAGAGCCGTTTCCCTCATAGTTTAGTAATAGGATGGAGTTATCATGAACTCCATGTGATTCTCACTATCATGAGAACTCACTTTACCTTTTACTCAGACTTACAGAGTTATCATGAACTCTGTGTGGTTCTCACTATCATGAGAATTCACCTCCTCCCTTCATAACGTAGACTTAGAGAGTTATCGTGGACTCTACGTGAGCTTATGCTCATTCCCTTTTGAACGTTGGCCATAGTCAATGTTTCCTTTTCTTTCACCCTTAGTTAGGTGAACTACGGTTGCTCTGATTCTTTAGTCAGATACGTAGGCACAAGATGCGACGTCTTGGCGAGCAAACTTAGTGTACATATCTTTAGGTCTTTACCTTAGCATAGATATCTTAGCAAGCAAACTTTAACATAACACAAACTAAACAAGAGGTTCCTGTAGAGTACTACAGATACTTAGGGTGCTAATACCTTCCCTTAGTATAACCAACCCCGAACCTTAGATCTCCCCCCTTTTAGGTTTCCTTCGACCTTGAACCTTTCCTTTGGACAAATAAAAGTCGGTTGTAAAAGAAATATGATGCAAGTTAATTAATAGTTTGTTATCCGATTTTCACCGCAACAGAAATGGTGACTTCACTGGGGATACATATTTTTGAGGGTTAAGCCCACCTTGTTTTGTTTATGTTATTTATGTTCGCCTGCTATACTTATACATATCTGTATATATCTGTATATCTGTTTGCTTGGGATCTTCTGTGTGCAGGGTGCTACTATTGAGTGGTGAGATAAGTCCTAACCCGGACTTGAGTGCACTTATTATAGGACTATGGTATATTCAAGTAGGCTTTGAAGGAGTCGATTCCTGAAAAAGTTAACTTGAGAAACCATCACTCAGCTTAGGCCCTCTTGAGAGTTTAGTCATGTTGAACGATCCTTTTCGTGAAAGCGTGCTACTCTCAATGTATGTGCCAGTGAGACTGAGAACCGTAGTTTCCAAACCCCACTTAAGCCTTTTAGATGTAGTGTGGTGACCATGATAGAGTCTATTTCGGAATTGTTTGTCACGCGAAACTACACTCAGACGAGGTTCTCTTGAGAATTTTGTTGATTACCAAGTCATTTGGGAAGCCGATAAAATCCGAAAGATGGATCGTAGACTCTGGGAACTTTTTTAGAACCCTGTTCTGCAGATGAAAACCCATAGTACACACCTTCTGGGATGGGTAGACCATGGCTCCATGCTCGTGATCTTCAAACCTAGGCCCTCTCTTGTTTGTGTGTGCATATCTGTATATGTTTGTTTGTGCATATCTGTGAATACCAGTGTACATATGGTTGTGCTTGTGTGTTTTTGCGTGTGCATATATCTATATTTTTGTGTGTCCGTGTTTTGTACATTGCATACATCTCATCGCATCCATTGATGGTTTCAAGGAACTCAGGCGTTCTTTTCTTTGCAAAGATCCTTAGCGATCACGTATTTTTAAAACAAAACTCTTCAGTTTTCCAAAAGTTTGCAACTTGCCTTTAAGTTCCTTAAAACCATTTGGCTTGCATTAGCATTGCATTCTCATTGCATGTCATTTGCATTGCATTTGCCTTTCTCAACCTTAAGTCTTGTCCGTCCTTTGTCTATAAACCAGACGGCTTCCTGAAGCCATCATTGGACTTGAAGTAGCTTTTGAAGTTGTGTTTTTCAGACTCGTTCGTGTAACCACCATGCTGGGGCACAGAGGCATTCAGTTGAAGACTTAGGGTACTCAGAAGCCAGGTTCAGACTTTATTTGACTCTGATATGTTCTCACTCACGCCTCAAGGCGTCCAAATCAGCAAACCTTCGCCTAATCAGGCAGGTTCATCAGACTCTGAGGTGGAAGAATTTTCTGAGAGCATGTGTGAAGATGATTCTCAAGCGGATCTTGACAATCAACTCTGAAGATGACTATCTCAACTTGGCAGATTAAGAAGGAAATTTCAATTCCCTAAAGCTGGCAATCATTTGGCTGTTTAGCATCTTTGTTGTATTTTCTTTGCATGATTGAATTATATTTGCTTATAAGCATTGTTGTACTTTCAAATTGGCAAGATTAATGAAATGTTTGTGCATCTTTTGATTAAGTCCATTCATTTCACTCATTTACTTTTGTGTTCATAAAAAGACAAAAAAAACAAAACACAAACATTTTTTTCCCTTATCAATCCTTTTGTTCAAGCAAAGATTGGGGAGGATGATGAAAATATTATCCATAATTGTTGTGGTATGCTTTCAATTAAACCTCGCCGAGGATGTAAGGCATTGTTCAATCCCCAAACACTGGAGAAATAAGGAAGATAATCCCTCGTTAACCCTTCGAGCCTAGAAGTAGGAGTTTTCTTTCTTTATACGAAAAACCCTTAAAATCTCAACCTTGGGGCAGGGTAGTTCTCAGTTTAACTTGGTTACGCATTCGAACGCAAGTGCTTCATGCAAGACACCTGTCAGCTCTCTCAAATCAAATGAGTTAGCATTGTACAAGTTGTTCATCCAAGCAACAATAAGGAAGGATAGCTGAAAAATCCTTAATCAAAGGATGAGCCGAGTCCCTTTCAAGGCAAAAGCCAAGAAATATGGGAAGCCCAGAACTTTGCCTTATACAAAAGAACTTGTACAACAGCCAAAAAAGGAGTTTCAAAGCAACAATCAAACAAAAAGGAGGGCCTAACCGCAAACAAAGAGAGGTATCGTGACCTCAATCAAATCAAAAAAAGAGGTATCGTGACCTCAACCAGCAAAGACAAGGAGAAGTCTCAAAGTCTCAAAGATTAACCAAATTCTGCGAGGGAGTACTGACTATCCAAGGTTTCTAAATCATCATCAATGATCATTAGCTCATTCGTAGTCTGTAGGAACCTGAATGTATAGCTTAAAGTTAACTGAGCCTAGGATTAGAGTTCATCACGAAGATGGGGTGGGTACCAAACAAACTTTGAGCCTTTATCTTTGTTTCATAAAACCGTGAACCAAGCCACGTTACAACCTTTAAAAGACCTAATTGAGGTAAGGTTGTTTTGAAAGCATACTACAACAAGGTTGATTAACCTGACTCCTAATGATCTTTGCTAGTTGTGTGTGTTGATCACTTCATCTATCATTCTGTAAATTACCGGATCCACTTTGTTTTTGATTACTTAATCATTCCACTGTGCGTGTTTCATCAATAAAACTTGATTTCAAAAGTTTGCATGAATTTTTGCACTGAAATTGACAATTTTAAATGAACAATACTTGTTTGCAAAACAATTCAATATCAAGGAATCCCGACAAATGCAGTCAGCTAGGGAATTTGATTTGATAAAGGAAGCTCAATCAGGGGTAACTAAGTGCGAAGAATTTGCCAGTCCACCGTCCTAATAGCCAAGAATCAGGGGCAGAACTCTTCAAGGTTCAGAATATTGGGGCAAGCCTTCTTGAGGTCGTTTTATGACAAGTTTGGACTCCGACGACCCATCAACAGGGGAAAGTTTGTTCCCCAGTTGTTTCTACCATAGTTTAAAGGACTTTGTATTGCAAATACAGTTGAACTTGGGCAGTTATGTCAAGACTCATGGATCTCTTCAAGAGTTTGAAGACATTGAAGCATCTGGCATTTCAATTCTTCTGTAAAATCCTCTTGGTGACTTATCATCACAAGACCAGTTAATCAGAAGCAGTCAAGTCGAGATTCGACAAACCTCTCAAAGGTCAACTAGTCTGGGACATCTTTTTCACAGATTAACCAAGCTGACAGGGGCAAGTTTATTCCCCAGTTGTCAACAACCAGACTGGATAATTAACTCAAGGATTTTGTTGTGCAGACGCTGTTAATCTAGGCTTTGTACAAGACACTCCAGGATGAGTATAAACTATCAGATAGCCTCCTCTTAGGCTTTGTATAATATTTTCCCTAAGTGGAATCCAGCCTCCTCTTAGGCTTTGTATAATGATTTTCCCCAGCGGAACCCAATCAATCTCTCAGCTTCAACCTGGGGTTTCGATCAAGACACATAACTAGTTCACGGGCTCTGTCGTGCAAAACAGTCAATCAGGGGCAGTTATGTTGAGATTCGGTAAATCTCTCCAAGAGTTTGAAGATATTGAAACACCTTGTATGCCAATTCTTCTATAAAATCCTCTTGATGTATTCTTCTAACAGACCATGTATCCTGGGGCAGATGAGTTAGGCAGAACTACTCAGCTTTTGGGGCGTCTCTGCCAGCTCCCAGTAAGTTGTCTCTTCAGCTAATCTCGGCACTTCCCAATGGATCTCTTCTCTCCAGTGAAGAAATCAAACTCATGATGGTGATCCAAGTGAAGTCAAGATGCTTTATCAAGTGGAGTATCTTTCCCCTAGAGAAGGACATAGCCTTGAAGTAAAGCTACTTCACCCCCAGTGATGGTCCAACCTTTTGAGTTTGGATGGGTATCCTCGTCGAGATGTTTATTTCATCTCCAGTTTCGCTTCTTGTCTGTTTTGTCAGCATAATCTTAGGCATGGCATAAGCACTCATATGCATAGCATCTTAGCATTTTTGCTTCCCCTCTGGTGTTTACCTATTTTTTTCACTTTGGCGTTTTTCTCCCCAAGTGGATGGGTTCGTCTATTCTCTCCAATAGAAAGTCACCCCTAGGCATAAAGTGCCCATTCTTTCTGAATTCCCCACAGAGTTTGATTCTCTTGGATGATGGTTGTTTCAGTTATCTTTTCCACATTCGGATAAGATAAATCCCCATTTGAGTTCAGTCCTCAATTGGAGTCTTGTTTGGCCGTTTCTTTCTAGATTGTTCCTAGATTGAACTTTGGTCCCTGGCAGGTGTGGTTTTTTTTAGCCCATCTTGAACGTGCATTTATTTTGCACTATGTCTCGCAAGCAGAATCTTTTGATCCTCATGAAGACAAAATTCATTCCCCAGCAGTGTTGTGATATCAACTGCTTTGTGGAATTTATACCCAACGATAAGTGGCAATCTCTCTCCCGAGAAACTTATCTATCTCTGGTTTTATACAACTTTTTTTTTGCAACCACAATTGGTATTCCCCAAGAAGTCTAACCTTAAGTCCAGTCATCGCTGGCATCTTTCCTGTTTTTTAAAACCCGTTCCTGTTTGAATCATGTCAAACTTGAACCCAAAGTCCAATTATCGTTGGCACCGTCTTTGGTTTGAATCGAGTCACCTTAGGCTTTTAAGATCTTGTTCTTGTTTTAATCGTGTCAAACTTGAACCGAGTCCTTGTTCGAATCGTGTCGGACATTGTCTTTTGTTTTAAGATCTTGTTCGTATTTGAATTTTGTCAAACTTGAAACGAGTCCTTGTTCGAATCGTGTCGAACATTGTCTCTTGTTTTAAGATCTTGTTCTTGTTTGAATCGAGTCAAACCTGAACCGAGTCCTTGTTCGAATCGTGTCGAACATTGTCTCTTGTTTTAAGATCTTGTTCTTGTTTGAATCGTGTCAAACCTGAACCGAGTCCTTGTTCGAATCGTGTCGGACATTGTCTCTTATTTTAAGATCTTGTTCTTGTTTGAATCGTGTCAAACCTGAACCGAGTCCTTGTTCGAATCGTGTCGAACATTGTCTCTTGTTTAAAGATCTTATTCTTGTTTGAATCGTGTCAAACTTGAACCCAAAGTCAAATTATCGTTGGCACCGTCTTTGGTTTGAATCGAGTCACCTTAGGTTTTTATTTCAGTTTGTTCCTGCTTGAATCGTGTCAAGATTGAACCTAAAGTCCAGTCATCGCTGGAATCATCCATAAACGGAATCATATTTGTTATCTCAACCAGTTCTGGTACATTTTTGATTCATTAACCTCATTCACAGCCAAAAGGTCCAGTCACCTTTCATCATCTGATGCAGATTTTACCTCTGTCTTTTCTGGCTTTTCTTGAAGATCCCGTTTGAACTCTTCAGTATAGGAAATCCCCAAAAAATATTTGTAGGATGTCTATCCTATTATTTTCAAACTGATCCCCTGTGGTGATCATGTCTTCTTTCTGGTTTCATGCCCAGTAAGAATGTGTCTTTTCCCAGTATCGTCTGGTTACTTTTGAACCGCGTCATCTTCTTCCATGGATCTTTCCCCAGTGGAGAACACCTCTTTGGTGTCCTATCTCCAGTAAGAACCTGTAGGGGTTTCCCCTCAATTTTTCTATCCCCAGTGTTTCCTTGGAGTCTCCCCATTAAGTCTCTTTTGTCTGTTAGCTTGTATCCCCCGTGAGTTTACCTCATGGATACTAACCTTCATCCTTCCACGGTGTTATCCACCTGTGTGTGTTTGCTTTCATTGTTGATTACGTTTTTGCACCATCATGGCATCATACCGTCATACTAGAAGTTCATGGCACGCCCGCATCCTAGACTAGTTTGGTTCATATCATTCCATATCAGCGTATCTAAGGGCAAAATTTTCAGTTATCTATATTTAAATATCTTTCACCATCTTTCCATATCCCTTGTCATCCGGTGAAGATATTTAAATAGGGGCAACTGTTGCACCCCATATTTTACCCTCATATACTATGGTTTTCTGCACGTCTTTTTTTTTGCCGGTCATTTTAGCATTTGCGGCCATTTGGTCCATTAATCATTAATCAGACATTTTTGTCAATTTGGTCATTTCTTGATTTTAATTACTATCATTACTTTTTTTGTTTAGTTAAATATTTGATTTAGGTTTATTTAGAATTTATTTAAATCCACTTTAGCCTATTATTTTTTATATGACATATTTAAGTTAGTTTGATTTTATAGTAATTTTTTTTTTAGTCTAATTCATTTTAATTTAACTTAATTTTCATAATTCACAAAAATCCAAAAAAACAAAGTAGCCAAGTTTCTATCCATTTCAAATTCAATTTTCTTTCAAGATTCCATTTTAAATTTCAAATCTTATTTCAAAATCCAAGTTTCAATTCTAATTATTTTCAAATTCCAATTCATTCTATTTTGTTTCAAATTCAAATTCTTTCCCATTATTCCAAATCCATCTACACAAAGAGCCATATTACAAAATTCATGTTCATCTTACAAAGTCCATGTTTATATGCAAAGCCCATTATAAATTTCTTTTTCTCTACACAAGTCCATTACCATACAATCCAAGTCCAACTAACTTTTTTCTTTTAAACAAAAGTACATATGACAAACAAGCAACAAAATTGAATGGCACCCGATCCCAAATTCCCAAAGACAATTTAACCTCCAAAAGCACTCGTACAGCTTACTTTCCCTGCATCAACCATACCACTTTCCAGCCAGCATAACTGTGTCACAACAATGACCTGTCCACATCCTACTCCAAACCGTACAAGAAAACCGGCGCCACAACACATCAAACTTCCTGCAACATCACTAAAAAACCTGCTTACACCAGAACCAATGCCTGCACAAGGAAAATAACAACACCTCCAAACCTGCACAACAACAGGACAAAATCAATTTGGACATAAAACTTTGTTTGATTTTAAAAGAGATAAAAGAAGAGTGCAAAAACGGGGGAAGGAAGGACTCGGCAGAATTACTTTTAATAAAAAATCATTTTTCGTCTTCCATAAGTCTTGGCACCTCAAGCTTTTTTTTCGAGAATGCAATAAAATTCTTCTTCTCCACACACATAAAACCTCAACCTCGCCGAAACCACAAAATCTTCGTCACCGCCAACAACAAACCTTGACACACACCAGCTCGCACCAATCTTCCAACCTCTCCTCCATTAACCTCTTCAATAACTCCATTAACCAAACCTTCTTCTGTCTCTCTTTGTAAATCCCAACGAATCCCGCCTCTTCAACATATCAACCCGTTTCATAACCACCCAACCTTTCTTCTACATTCTTCACCAATATCCCAGAACCGTCAATCTCGTTTCCTCACCAAACCGAAATCACCAACAAACAACAAACAACCACAAACCATCCTCTTCGCCTTCCTCAAAACCCCCTCTGTAACCATTTTCAACCACTAAAACCCGCTCCCTTTGTTTGTTTCTCTTCCACCATTAAACCAACAAAAACCTTCCACCTCCATAGCCATCTGCAAACCCATAAACACTCAACCATCACGGAAACAGAAAAAGAGTGAGACGAAGAGAAAAAGAGAATGAGACGAAGCTCAAACCCGACGGAATCATACGAGCCAAACTTGATAGAGTGGACTTGAAGCATATGCGAGAAACCTGGGAAAAGATGAAACGAAGCAGGTCGAGAGCGTAGATGCTTGCGTAGCTCTCTGATCTTTCACGATCTTGTTCTTTTCCGATTGTTCTGGTTGAAGAGAGAACGGGTTTTGGTTAAAATCTGATGCGTTGACTTGATTGTGCCCCTAGTATCGTTTGTAAAATACAATGCTTTTCTTTGGCGATTTTGGTAAAAGTTGTGGAAACTTCGTTCTTTTGACTTTGCACTGCATTGTTGCTATTGGTGATGTTAAACTCTTTTTTTTATTTCAATTCCTCCGTGTGTGCTAATGGGCCTTTGAGCCCCTGTTTGGTTCTTCACCAACACCACACGAATGCTTTGCACCGCCCCTGTTTCATTTGGTTTGTTTTTTTTTCTTTTAAGTTTTTTCTAGTTTGGAAGGCATGTGTGTGGGCTGTAGGCCCGAGTTGATTCCAAAGTCCACTTCTTTTTTTTCCTTTTTAAAAATAGTGGTCAATCATGTTTTGGAAGTGGATAAATGGGCAAAGCCCTTGCTGATTCATACCTTATCACACCCATCATGATCCATGCACCACCTTTTTTAATTATTTTAATTAATTTTCTTTATTTATATTTTCAACAAAAGATTTTAATACTTTGCCTTTGATTTGTTTAAATTTTGGATAAGTAATATTTGATTTTTGATATTTCGTTTTATTTATTTTTGGTTTTCCGTTTTCTTTTATTTGGGCCTATGATATTAAAAAGCCACGATTTTTATGGATTTACTTTATAAAAAAATCGTGATAACTATGAGGCCATTTTTCAATTTATTTTATTGGTCAATGAAAATCTAATAGAAAGGTATTCGATTTATCGATCTAAATCCTTATTTAGATGAGACCGATTTTATTTTTATTTCGAGCCCGTTTCTTTATTTTTGGGCCAATGATATTACAGAAATCGCGACTTAGTTCAAATTACTAAAAGTCGTGATATGTATGAGGCCACCTTCATTATTTTATCGGTCGATGAAAGTCGAATATCATAGATTATCAGTTTCTCGATTAAATCATGATTAAGACGAGACCGACTTTATTTCTACTTCATTATGCATTTTCTTATATCTTCATTTTCATTTTTGACCGATGAAGTCTTTCTATTCACGAACGCTGTTAGCGAAGCGACGAACCTTCATTATTTCAAATCTGTAGTGAGTGATCATTGAGATTTCTTTCTATACTTTGAGATCGTGATAGGTTACCTTCGACTAATCAACGAGAGTTTGTGACTCAAGACGAGGTCTCCACCTTTTCTTTTCGTGTGGCACGATTTCATCGGAGAATGATCTTCTATATCATTTCTCTATCGTGTCTTAGCACAAAGATCAAATTCTGCATCCTCCTATAGTATGGTCTTCCTCATAGACCGTACTACGACAGATCAGCACTACATTAGACTCGATTCATCGATCCAATAAATTAATCAACAATCACTAAATTTACTTTCAGTCAATATATATATCTTGATTTATTCTTTATGTCGATTATTATCCTTGTTAATATTATCATTGTCCATATTTATATCTTGTGTATATTGTTCATTTCATTTGTTCATTTAAAATACACTAATAAATATCGAAACCCTAAAAAAACTCAATTGACCGTACTGTGGTTACTATTGTGTCTTGGACTGAGGACTTAGATTTAGGACTCTTTACCCTATGCTCTTGGAGTGGAGGTTTTGATCTTGGTTTGTCAGTGGCTCACCAGCATGCACTATATCTTGGGTTAGATCTTTCTATCTCTTGCTCATTTACATTGATGCATTTTTATCTCTTGATGTCTGCTTGTATATATGTTTGCCTGACATTGTTTTAGCATTTTAGCACGTTAAGCATGATACTATGTATTTACTGTCATTCTTTGATTTATTATCACTTGACTTTGATATCTTGATTATTACCATGTTCATATCCTGTTCATATTATCTGGATTATATCTTTGTTCATATTCACACTGTTTATATCATATTCCTGATTGTTCACACTTGACCCTCCTTCCAAAGGAAAGATCTTTACTTTGACTCCTATGTCACAAACACCTTACCTTTCATCCTTGGCCTCATAAGAGCCGTTTCCCTCATAGTTTAGTAATAGGATGGAGTAATCATGAACTCCAAGTGATTCTCACTATCATGAGAACTCACTTTACCTTTTACTCGGACTTACAGAGTTATCATGAACTCTGTGTGGTTCTCACTATCATGAGAATTCACCTCCTCCCTTCATAACGGTAGACTTAGAGAGTTATCGTGGACTCTACGTGAGCTTATGCTCATTCCCTTTTGAACGTTGGCCATAGTCAATGTTTCCTTTTCTTTCACCCTTAGTTAGGTGAACTACGGTTGCTCTAATTCTTTAGTCAGATACGTAGGCACAAGATGCGACGTCTTGGCGAGCAAACTTAGTGTACATATCTTTAGGTCTTTACCTTAGCATAGATATCTTAGCAAGCAAACTTTAACATAACACAAACTAAACAAGAGGTTCCTGTAGAGTACTACAGATACTTAGGGTGCTAATACCTTCCCTTAGTATAACCAACCCCCGAACCTTAGATTTCCCCCCTTTTAGGTTTCCTTCGATCTTGAACCTTTCCTTTGGACAAATAAAAGTCGGTTGTAAAAGAAATATGATGCAAGTTAATTAATAGCTTGTTATCCGATTTTCACCGCAACAGAAATGGCGACTTCACTGGGGATACATCTTTTTGAGGGTTAAGCCCACCTTGTTTTGTTTATGTTATTTATGTTCGCCTGCTATACTTATACATATCTGTATATATCTGTATATCTGTTTGCTTGGGATCTTCTGTGTGCAGGGTGCTACTATTGAGTGGTGAGATAAGTCTTAACCTGGACTTGAGTGCACTTATTATAGGACGATGGTATATTCAAGGAGGCTTTGAAGGAGTCGATTCCTCAAAAAGTTAACTTGAGAAACCATCACTCAGCTTAGGCCCTCTTGAGAGTTTAGTCATGTTGAATGATCCTTTTTGTGAAAGCGTGCTACTCTCAATGTATGTGCCAGTGAGGCTGAGAACCGTAGTTTCCAAACCCCACTTAAGCCTTTTAGATGTAGTGCGGTGACCATGATGAAGTCTATTTCTGAATTGTTTGTCACGCGATACTACACTCAGACGAGGTTCTCTTGAGAATTTTGTTGATTACCAAGTCATTTGGGAAGTCGATAAAATCCGAAAGATGGATCGTAGACTCTGGGAACTTTTTTAGAACCCTATTCTGCAGATGAAAACCCATAGTACACACCTTCTGGGATGGGTAGACCATGGCTCCATGCTCGTGATCTTCAAACTTAGGCCCTCTCTTGTTTGTGTGTGCATATTTGTGAATATCTGTATATGTTTGTTTGTGCATATCTGTGAATACCAGTGTACATATGGTTGTGCTTGTGTGTTTTTGCGTGTGCATATATCTATGTTTTTGTGTGCCCGTGTTTTGTACATTACATACATCTCATCGCATCCATTGATGGTTTCAAGGAACTCAGACGTTCTTTTCTTTGCAAAGATCCTTAGCGATCACAAATTTTTAAAACAAAACTCTTCAGTTTTCCAAAAGTTTGCAACTTGCCTTTAAGTTCCTTAAAACCATTTGGCTTGCATTAGCATTGCATTCTCATTGCATGTCATTTGCATTGCATTTGCCTTTCTCATCCTTGAGTCTTGTCCGTCCTTTGTCTATAACCCAGGCGGCTTCCTGAAGCCATCATTGGACTTGAAGTAGCTTTTGAAGTTGTCTTTTTCAGACTCGTTCGTGTAACCACCATGCTGGGGCACAGAGCCATTCAGCTGAAGACTTAGGGTACTCAGAAGCCAGCTTCAGACTTTGTTTGACTCTGATATGTTCTCACTCATGCCTCAAGGCGTCCAAATCAGCAAACCTTCGCCTAATCAGGCAGGTTCATCAGACTCTGAGGTGGAAGAATTTTCTGAGAGATCTTTACTTTGACTCCTAAGTCACAAACACCTTACCTTTCATCCTTGGCCTCATAAGAGCCATTTCCCTCATAGTTTAGTAATAGGATGGAGTTATCATGAACTCCATGTGATTCTCACTATCATGAGAACTCACTTTACCTTTTACTCAGACTTACAGAGTTATCATGAACTCTGCGTGGTTCTCACTATCATGAGAATTCACTTCCTCCCTTCATAACGTAGACTTAGAGAGTTATCGTGGACTCTACGTGAGCTTATGCTCATTCCCTTTGGAACGTTGGCCATAGTCAATGTTTCCTTTTATTTCACCCTTAGTTAGGTAAACTACGGTTGCTCTGATTCTTTAGTCAGATACGTAGGTGTAGCGAGCGATTTTGGACGCGGTTCTTAAGCGCTGGTCGCTCTCTGCGGTTGAGCTTAAACTACAGGTCGATTCATTTTTTATCCTATTAAAGTTGATGAAGGAAGGGAAATAGATGTCTCCAATTAACCTTGCTTTGCATACTGAGTTTAAACAGCGGTCTGTTAGGTTACAGATGCTATTAATGTGGGGGGGCCTTTGTACTGGTTATTTGTATTTTCGCTAATACGGTTTTCTTTCTTTTTATCTAGACAGAAAGTTTCTGGCGGGGAACAAGGATTAGGATGTTATGACTGATGTTTTGAATTACTGCTTTTGATTGATGGAGATATGGGATTTTGGGTTTTTTGTTTATTGTGCTCGCTAAGATTTTTTCTTTCGATCTTATGCCTACGTATCCCCGTTTACCGAAACAGGGAAATTAGAGCGTTTGTAGTTCCTCCTATTCTATGGGAGGAAATTGGTGTTTTGGTGTCTTGTTCAAAGCCCAAGACGTGAAGCGAAAAGGTAGTTTGTATCTTGTTCAAAGCCCAAGATGTGAAGCTAAAAAGTCTATTTGTGTCTTGTTCAAAGCCCAAGACGTGAAGCTGAAGGTCCTCGACTTTAGAGAGAATTTGTCATCTCTAAAGAAGGGTTTGTCTGTCACAACTGTTGGGTGACTGATTATAAAGGAGAATTACTTTAACCGGGATATGCGAATCCGACAATGCCATAATTTCCTTTATAGGGATTTTAACCTGAAGGAGAAGACTTTAACTCAGTGTAGAGCAATGCTATCTTTCCTTAGGAATTCCTCATGCTAAAAGAGGGACATTGGCATAGATGTAGATGATCCAGAGGTTTGCCGCTTACAGCAATTAGATGAAAGGGAAGGAGTTGTTGATGTTTGTGTACTGTGAACGAGGCACAGCTTTGATGCTAAAAGGTTGATTGGATCAACCAGTGGTTTTCTTATACAAAGCCTAAGAGGAGGCTAATATGTTTCTCATACAAAGCCCGAGAGAGAGGCTAAAAGGTTTTGACTCCACGAGGGAATCTTTTGGTATCTCGTATAAAGCCCGAGATGGAGGCTAATGTGACTCAACAAGAGAGTTTTTTGTATCTCGTACGAAGCCCGAGATGGAGGCTAACATTTGTTTGGCTCAATAAGAACCTTTTTGTATCTCGTATAAAGCCCGAGATGGAGGCGAAAGGGGTGATTGACTCAACGAGGGAGTCTTTTATGTCTCTCGTACAAAGCCCGAGAGAGAGGCTGAACGTTGTTTGACTCCGCTGGGGAGGATCATTGTATAAAGCCCAAGAGGAGGCTAACTTCTTTGGAGAAGGATCATTATACAAAGCCTAAGAGGAGGTTATGGTGTCTGTTTCAGTTGAGTGACGGGTCTAATATACTGATTTTGAGAGAAAATCAGTTCTTATATGAGCAACACTGTACTCAAGGATTCGTTTCAAGGATCCGGGTTGTTCCTGTTCTTTAAGGAAGTGGGAAATCCAAAGGGTATGGAGACTGTCCGAGTCTACGGGTTTTCTTCCTATTTAACAAAGGGGTCACTTGAGAATGTCTTTGAGACTCAAGGAGATTATACTGTCCAAGTCTAGAGTTTTATCTTTTGTACCATGCTTTGAGAAACAGTAGTAGACTCTAAGAAAGGACTGTTCTATGCGGATGCCTAAGTTCCGTTCCTATACCTTTTGGAGGTCATCGGGACAATTTGTACGAAGCCTAAGAGGAGGCGGGAAACTTTTAAGAAGCCGACGGGTCCTTGCACTAACCCCAAGAGGAGGCTATCATTCCCGGAGGAAGAGATCATTATACGAAGCCTAAGAGGAGGCTGTGAATACTTCTAAGAAGCCGTAGGGTCCTTGTACTAAGCCCAAGAGGAGGCTGGGTTACTTTTAGGAAGCCTGTGGGTCCTTGTACAATGCCCAAGAGGAGGCCGATTGCTTTTAAGAAGCCGATGGGTCCCCAAACCCCGAGAAATTCAAGGCAATGCTATTCACCGAGAATAGATCAAAGTCAGGAAAGTTCAAGAATTTGGAAGAAACTCAAAGATGCCATTCACGGAGAATACATTCATCTCTGGGAGTAGAGTTTCTTGACAATTCCTAATGAGGACAGCCGAAGAGAAGATTGTATCTGGTGATCCTATTGGGGATCTAGTTGTCTATTTCTCGAATAAACGGAACGGCGTCACCTAGTTCTAGACGTAGTTGCCGGGGAAACTCTAAATATCTATACTATTATTACACAGTTGATATGAGTTTATGAAAGAAGACTTACAGTGAAACAACCCCACAATACAGTTATATGTATATGAAAGCGGTAAATGAAAGCAATAACCACTTACTCGGTTGTAGAGCTTCGATGCTTTTTGGTTAGTTGTTCAACAAAGACAGATTGAAAACAACAGTATATTTCAAAATCAAAGGAGAAAGTGCTTTGAAAAAGAAAGATTTGGGGTTTACAGCTCAAGGAGAGGCCCAGGGTTTTATCAGTGAGCGCACTGTTTAAATTTGTACAGAGGGACTTATACAAGTGACTGTGGCCCAAAATGGTTTTCTGTACAAAGGGATGGGTCTTACACTCTCTCAAGAGGCCCAAAAGGTTTAAAGAAAAAGAGTTGGGTCTTATAACACGAGGGTAGGCCCAGTTGGTTTTTCCGTTTAAAATGGCGATCGCGCCGAGATTTTCTTTTAACGCAGAGGGACTTATACAATAAGTGAGGCCCAAATGATTTTGGTAAAAAGGGGGTTGGGTCTTACACTCTATTAGAGGCCCAAAGTGTTTTGAATGGGTCTTATAGCTCAAGGAGAGGCCCAAGGTTATTTTTCAAAAGGCGATGATCGTGTCGTTTATTTGAAAATGTACAGAGGGACTTATACAACGAATGAGGCCAAAAATATTTCTGTACAAGTGGGTTGGGTCTTACACTCTCTCAAGAGGCCCAAAAAGTTTAAAAATGATTTATGAGGGTTGAATTAATCCAAAAACCCTAATTTGTTTTCAAAAATGTATTTAATTGAATAAAAATTCAATTAAAATTATCAAAATTGTTTAACATATGAAAAACAAATTGTGATCTTGGATTAATGCTTCAAAAATTAAGTATTGACCTACAAAATAATTAGAAAGCATTAAAAGTTGCAAAATCAATGTGGAAAAAATATTTAAAATGTCAAAAACAATTAAAATATTTATTCTTTGCAAAAATATCAATTATATGAAATAAATAATATTTTTGGGATTTTTTGGGAAAATAAAATATTTTAACATTTTTGTGAATTATTAAAAAAAGAATCAACTCAAAATCATTAAAACTCAGAGAGAAATTAATTTTTGAATCAATTAAATAAAATCACAAAATTCAAATATTCAAATTTTGAAAAAAGGCGCCAAGAACAGCTGAAGAACACGTGTGTGTTCTGGGTTTGGCTGATTTGCATTTTCTATCCAATCTCCCTGAATACTTGATTATAACATTCAATCCACATATCATTATGCTCGTCTCAACCTCACGATCATGTCTATGTCCATTAATTTCATTTAAATTAAACATATAACAAGAAATCATGAAAAATCCTCAAGAACCCTAATTTCTGCATGAAGGCTGGGATTTTTGATACACGATTCAAACAATGCAATTAATTGAGGGAAAACATTCCATGCATGATTATGAACATATGGCCAAATTATTGTGCAGCAAAAATTGCATGGATCATAGAGTTAGAAGAGCTCATGCTTACCACTTGCAGCTGGTGATCGTGATTTGTGTTGGAGGTGTTACAGCTAGGTTCCAATGATGTGGATAGCTTCCCTATGTGCCAAGTGATGTGTCTGAGTGCTTGGAATGGATTGAAATGGTTTGGAGTTGAAGATGGCACCTCAACTGGAAAACTGTCAAGAACTTGAGCAATTGGCTGGTGATTTTGTGAAATCTGTGTTACAGATGTTATGTGAGTGTTTGGATCACTTCTATATGATGTATGTGAGGTGTGTGAGTGATTGGTTTGATTGGAAAAGCTCTCAAACTCAAAACCCGATAGCTACCTTGCTAAGAAAGGCATTTTTGCCAAGAGAAAGAGATTTTGAGGAAAACATCTGTTAGATGGCTTTGGTGTACTCAAACTGATCATAATTGAGCTCTATTTATAGTAGAGCAAGTTTGTTTTGCAAGGAATAGTGAATGGCAACTGCTAAGTAGGTTTGGCCAATGTTGGCAAATGAAAATCCAAGTCTCCTCTAGCCATTGACTAGAGGTTAGGGCACAGAGCTTTGGTTCCCTTGGTCTTGGATAAGTCTTGACTGATTTCAGATGAGAATGGTTCAGTCCATGCCACCTTGATGCTTCCATTGAATACTTCAATCCAAATTTGGAGTCTTGTCCCTATTTTGGCCATTCTAGGTTCAACATGCTATTTCTTGTTCCATGGACTTTGGAGGCTTGGCTCAGTGATTGTTCCCTTTAGATTCAATCCTCTGAGGTGTCCAAGTGGATAGGAGCATTTGAATTTGGCTGATTTTGGTAAATCGAGCAAAGTTGCAAATTCTGCCTTGCCTTTGACAGATTTCAGCAAGGCAACTTTCCAATGTCATATCTCATGGCTCAAATGGAATTTGGCAACGTTCTTGGCCATTTTGGAAAGCCCTTATATGATACAACAACTGTTTGAACATGTTTGGTTTTGATCTCTTTTGAATCCAAGTGAAAAATCCCCCTACATTTGGAAAAAGTGACATTTTCATTTTTCAGCCATTTTGATCACTCCATAACTCAAAATCCTTAATGATTTGGACTTAGGTCTAGTTGAAGTTTTTGTAGAGGGTAATGAGGGCTACAAATCCATCTTTGGATAATAAAAAATGGCCTTGTGGTTTAGGAGTTATGATCCTCCAAAGTTGGTACCCTTGTCACTTTATTTTTAACTTAGAAAATTTTCTAAGTTTTTATGGTTACCCCTTTTACAAGTTATCCAACTTTTCTTGATTTTTCTTGATGAATGATGATTCAAATCATACATTAACATCATTTTAGGGTTAAAAATCCATTTTGGTGAAAATCTCAAAAAGTCAAAGTTGACTTTTGTGCACAGTTGACTTTTTATCAGATGAATTCCAAACTGTGCAATTCTTCAGGAAATCATGTTCTTGACCTAAATCAAACTTTATGGACATGTTTCATGGATTTCATAGGGTGTATTGAGGCATGTCATAGGGCTTGGGAGCATGTCCTGGTCAAAAGTCATATTTACAGTTGACTTTTTCCTTAAAACCCTACTTGTGGTGCAGATGAAATTGAGACTTGTTGCTCAAGCTTCTTGGATTAATCCATTGTTCCAAATGGATAAATATAGTTCATTAGAGACCCTCAAACCCTCTCTTGAGGTCTTGGTTCATGATTTGTCCCAAAAGTCAACTTAGGGGTGAATTAGGTCAAGAAACCCTAATTCCTGATTTTTGATGTATGCATCCGCTGAGGCAAAATTGACTTGATGAATGGGTCCATGAGGTTCCATGGTGTACATTAGGTTGTGTTTTGGATCTTTGGCTTGTGTCCAGATGAAATTTTTCATCTGAAGGCCCTGGTCGACCAAAACCCTAATTTGGTGATACCGGCGATCTTGAGACTTCATCCACCTAGAAGGGAGCAACCTTGTGCTTAATCCTTAAAGTGGGAGTCCTCTTGATCCATTGTGGGTGTTTGAGAGGTCAGACAAGTTGAAGATCATGTCATTCCTTGATTGATCCTTTGTCTAAAGCTCGGAGAGGGCTTGAAACCCTAATTTTTTATAGTAGTGGATGCTCACCCATCTTTGGGGAGACTGACAAGGTATGATGGTTCCTCCATATTGTGATGATGATTTGCACAATGATGGGAAATCTTAGTGGTCAAAATTTGGGGTATGACAGATGCCCCTATTTAATCTTCTTGGACACGAAGGCGTGAATGACGAAGGTATTCGGGCATTCGGGATGCAAGAGGATTAAATATCGGAATACCCGAAATTTTGATGGCTATGAATGGCAGCTTGCGCATTCATCTTCTTTTGCTAAGCAATGATGCTTAGAAAAGGTAAACTTTCCCTCGATCCTGGTTTCCTGCCAAGGAACTGGTCTCAGTTTTCTTTTGAAATAAACCTCCCCTCGATCCTGGTTTCCTACCAAGGAACTGGTCTCAGTTTTCTTTTGAAATAATCCTCCCCTCGATCCTGGTTTCCTACCAAGGAACTGGTCTAAGTTTCTGATTCAAACTTCCCCTCGATCCTGGTTTCCTACCAAGGAACTGGTCTAAGTTTCTTTTGTCAATAAACTTTCTTGACAAGGGACGCTATTAGTAGCGGTTTTCCCTCAAACTTCTCGCCAAATTTTCCTGGGGAGATGCCATTTAATTGGAAAAGGTTTCGAAGTCAGACTTGCTGGGGGACCCAGTCGTCTGAGTTGTGTACAAACTTATCTGCTGGAGATGCCATTTGTTGATTCTATCCGGGGAACATGAGTCTCTTGAGAGACTGCTTTCGCTTGGGATTACATCATACTTTTCTCGGGATCTTCCTAGAGAAATGCCATATGATGGGGTCCAATTTTGAGGTGTCGATGACCTTTTCATCAGTGTGTCTTTCGGAGCGAAACTGGCATGCTGCCGAATCTCTGATTACGAGGCTTTCACTGTGGATTTTCCTTAATCCGGGAAAGCAAGGATATCATCTTCAATGGCGAAGAGTGACATTTATAGAAAGCTTCTTTGGCTTTTCAGAGGTTCAAGTTATCAAAGTGGTCAAAGGCCAACTTCTTCCTAGAAATAAACTGGAGGAGAGAGATTATTCAGACATAGTATTTCCTGACGAGGCAGGAACTGACAACTCGATTGAGAGAACTTCTATCACTAGGGGACAAGACCGACTAGAGTGATAGCGATGCAATATGAAATATGAATGCAAATCAATACTGCATGATGCATGTATGTTTATGCTGACAAAACTGACGCGACACACAAACTAAAAGATGAACATGACTGGATACTCGGCCATCGCGGGGCGTGTAGAGATATCGCTGGTTCAAGATAGTAATTTCACCTTGCTTAGGAGAGATAGTCCCTGCGGGGAATACCGTTGATCAGACTTAGGAGATAAGAACTCGGCCGAGGGGTGTCAGACGAAACAAGGTCTCTGACATAGTTGATCCCTTCATTCAGGCGTACTGGGTTAGAAGGAGTACTTTGATTCTGCACTTTGAGGTTTGCCTACTTCTGGAGAAGCGACCGATGTTCTTCTGATGTTCAACAGTCAAAAGAAATTTCCATCTTTATTTTAAAAGCAGAAAAAGTTTTACCAAGTAAATTCATTTTTGTTTTATTTCAAGAATCGTTAATCATGTTAACAACGTCGTTCTGTAAAGCTAAAACAAATAAGAATTACAAACAAAAGCACAAGGGCTCAAATTTTATTGATAAGATGGAGATCAGCCAAACGCGTGATTCCAAGGAGTATATACAAAGTTTAAAAATGGTAATTTATAGGGAAAAGGGCTACGTTGAAACATAACGACCACTATTCTTCTACCAATTTTGAATTCGGGGCATCCTGAGCTTCTGTCGAAGATGACCTTGACTGGAATTTTCCTCTGATGGATGATGTAACTGCTATTGCTGAGGGACTTGCCTCTGTTGAACATAGTTACTTGCCATTATCCCTAATTTTTGCCTGGATTGTACTATGAGATTTCTAATCCATCAGGATGATTCTTTTTTTTCATGTCTCTAACTTTTGCCTGGATCGCCCTTTCGGGTTTTCAATCCACCGAGACATTTTTTTTTTAGTTTAGGCGAAGTATTTCTTGACTACATCAACATTTGTGGGGTAGGCAAATTCCTCTCCGTCCATGGTTGCAAGTCTCAAGGCACCGCCTGAGAAAGCTTTCGTGACCACATAGGGGCCATCATAATTCGGAGTCCACTTGCCCCGATAATCAGTGAGGAATGATTGTATCTTCTTGAGCATGAGGTCTCCTTTTCTGAAAACACGGGGTCGAACCTTTTTGTCAAACGCCCTCTTCATTCTCAGTTGATACAACTGACCGTGGCATAGTGCCGTGATTCGCTTCTCTTCGATCAGATTCAGCTCGTCGTGTCAGCTTTGACACCATTCAGCTTCGGTGAGCTTAGCTTTCATCAATACCCGGATTGACGGAATCTCTACTTCTATCGGGAGCACTGCTTCCATGCCATACACTAGAGAGAAAGGGGTGGCCCCTGTTGAAGTGCGGACAGATGTGCGATAACCGTGCAGAGCAAAGGGTAGCATCTCATACCAGTCTTTGTAGGTTACAGCCATCTTTTGAACGATCCTCTTGATGTTCTTGTTAGCCGCTTCTACCGCCCCGTTCATTTTAGGTCGGTAGGGAGATGAGTTATGGTGTTCGATCTTGAACTCTGCGCACAACTCTTTTATCATCTTATTGTTCAAGTTAGATCCATTATCAGTAATGATCTGGCTCGGAACACCATAACGGCAGATGATATTGTTTTTGATAAATCGGACCACCACTTGTCGGGTTACATTGGCGAATGACGCTGCTTCGACCCACTTGGTGAAATAGTCAATGGCTACCAGGATGAACCGATGTCCGTTTGAAGCCTTAGGTTCAATCATGCCAATCATGTCGATTCCCCATATCGAGAAAGGCCACGGGGAAGAAATAACTTTGAGATGTGATGGCGGTACATGAATTTTGTCGGAGTATATCTGACACTTGTGACACCTCCTCATGTACTTGTAGCAGTCGGATTCCATTGTCAACCAATAGTACCCTGCTCTGAGAATTTTTCTCGCCATTGTGTGTCTGTTGGCATGAGTGCCAAAGGATCCTTCATGAATTTCTTTCATCAGCATGTCTGCTTCTAGTCTGTCGACGCATCAGAGCAAGACCATGTCAAAATTTCTCTTATAGAGAGTGTCACCGCTCAGGAAGAAGTTTCCAGCCAATCTTCTGAGGGTCTTCCTATCTTTCCTGGATGCCCCAGGTGGGTACTCTTGTTTCCGAAGGAAGCACTTGATATCATGATACCAAGGTCTGTCGTCTATGACTGCTTCAATCGTGAAGATGTAGGCGGGCCGTCCAAGGCGCATTATGTCAATCTTAGGTAGGTCATTCCATTGACCTATGCTAATCATGGAAGAGAGAGTGGCTAATGCATCAACCATGTGATTCTCATCACGAGGGATATGATGAAACTCAACTCTGTCGAAGAAGGGTAGCAACCTTCTTGCGTAGTCTTTGTAAGGAATCAATCCTGATTGGTATGTGTTCTAATCTCCTTTTATCTGATTAATAACCAAGGTTGAGTCACCGTATACGTCCAAGTTTTTGATCCTTAAATCAATTGCTTCTTCGAGACCCATAATACAAGCTTCGTATTCGGCCTCGTTGTTCGTACATTTGAACGTAAGTCGAGCGGTGAAAGGAATGTGGGTACCCTGAGGGGTAACAATGATTACCACAATTCTGTTTCCGTAATGATTAACTGCTCCGTCAAAGATAAGTCCCCATTGGGAACCTGGTCCTGGCCCTTCACTGGGTAGCGGTTCATCGCAGTCTTTCATTTTTAGGTACATGACATCTTCGTCTAGGAAGTCAAACCCGATTAATTCTTGATCGTCAATCGGTTGATAAGCCAGATGATCGGCTAAAATACATCCCTTAACGGCTTTCTGAGCATGGTACTCTATGTCATATTCTGATAACAACATCTGCCAACAGGCAATTCTTCCCGTAAGAGCAGGTTTTTCGAAGACGTACTTGATTGGATCCATTTCGGAGATTAACCAAGTAGTGTGACGAATCATGTATTGGCGAAGACGTTTGGCTGCCCAAGCCAAAGCACAACAATTTTTCTCAAGCATCGTGTATCGAGTTTCGCAGTCGGTGAATTTCTTGCTCAGATAGTAGATGGCAGACTCTTTCCTTTTGGTTTTGTCTTGTTAGCCAAGTACACATCCCATTGATTCCTCTAGAACTGTGAGGTAAATGATCAGTGGTCTTCCTTCCACTGGAGGTGATAGAATCGGAGGGTTCAACAGATATTCCTTGATACTGTTGAAGGCAGTTTGGCAGTCTTCTGACCAAACGCAATCCTGGTTCTTTTTGAGTAATTTGAAAATCGGCGCACACGTGGCGGTCATAAGGAATATGAATCTGGAGATGTAGTTCAAACGTCCCAGGAATCCTCTGACTTGTTTTTTAGTTTTCGGAGAAGGCATTTCTTGAATGGCGTTGACCTTGTCAGGATCAACCTCGATTCCTTTCTGGCTGACGATGAACCCTAGTAGTTTCCCTGAACGGACACTAAAGGTGCACTTGTTGGGATTCAAGCGGAGCTTGAATTTTCTTAAACGTTCGAACAATTTTGATAGATGTTCAACTTGCTCACTCTCTGTTTTTGATTTTGCAATCATATCATCGACATATACCTCGATTTCCTTATGTATCATGTCATGAAACAGAGTAGTCATGGCCCTTTGATAGGTTGCCCCCGCGTTCTTCAAACCGAACGGAATTACCTTGTAACAAAAGGTACCCCATGGGGTAATGAACAAAGTTTTCTCCATGTCTTTCGGCGCCATTTTGATCTGATTATAGCCCGAGAATCCATCCATGAAGGAGAAGACTTTGAACTTTGTTGTGCTGTCTACCAGCATGTCAATGTGCGGTAAAGGAAAGTCGTCCTTTGGACTAGCCTTGTTCAGATCCCTGTAATCAACACATATTCTGACCTTTCCATCCTTTTTAGGAACGGGTACGATGTTGGCTAACCATTGAGGATATTCAGATGTGGCGAGGAAACCCACGTCAATCTGTTTTTGTACCTCCTCTTTGATTTTGATGGCCATGTCCAGGTGAGTGCGTCTCAACCTCTGCTTTACTGGCGGACATTCCGATCTTAATGGTAAGTGATGTTCCACGATGTTGGTATCCAACCCTGGCATATCCTGATAGGACCAAGCGAATACATCGGGAAATTCTCTGAGAAGCTTTATCAAACCCTCTCTGGCAATTGGACTGAGCAGTGCCCCAATCCTGATTTCTTTTCTCTCTTTTTCCAAACCCAAGTTTACCGTTTCCAACGGCTCTTTGTGAGGTTCAATGGACCTTTCCTCTTGTCTGAGTAGTCGGGAGATCTCCTCTGGAATTTCGTCGTCATTTTCTTCTTCAGCCTCGAATACCGGGAACTCAAAGTTAGGAGAAGGCATCGGATCGTATGTTTCAACTGGGTTTAAAACAAGCAATCTGCATGACGTGATGATTCGTGTTTAGAAGAGATAGAGAAAATGCAAGTGTGTGCAGTGTTTCATTTTACTGCTTGTTTTTATTATTGAATTGTTTTTAGGATTACCATTTTCTGAAAAAGCAAAAAGAGAAAACAACAATTAATGCGGAAATTATAGAACGACGTTATTTTATTAATGAACAAGTCGATCCTTGAAACTACAACCCTATAAAACAAAACTCTGTCGCTTTGGGCGAAGCGAAGAGGGATATTTACAGAAACCAAGCCCTATCAAAACATCCATTTCACCTGGGCAGGGTGAAAGGTTAAAGATGGCAATTACTTTGACTGATGAATGACCTTCGGAACCTCGACGGCAACCCATTGGCGGCGAACTCCTCGGTGAATCACAAAGTCTGGCACCTTCCTTGATTTGTCTTCAGAAATAACGCTGATTTCTGGTGGAGCAGGATCATTGGAATCTATCTCCCAGGCAGAATTGTGGTAGGAAAATTCCTCAGTTGCATTTTGCATAGTATTTCTGCTCTCAGCTGTATCTCCCTATCCAGTTGGCTGGATGTCTTCGAGCCTGATACGAGAGCTTCGGGGCGCAGTGTACTTGACCATATAGTCGTATTTTCCACTTGGTTGTCCCAAGGTGTCCCAAACTTCTTTGGAATTGGAGGAGTCATCTCTCTCAATGACGTTGACCCTGGGAAAAGCATAGTTGATGAATTCAAGTCCTGTAAACGTTGCAAATTCATCTTCATGTTGAGTAGTTTCTGAATGACCTGAGTGTTGATCCCATGACATGGTGGGGACACAGGTATTCTGTCCAATGATGGTCAGCTGATTTTCATTGTTCGGCTGACTCTCTTGCCCCAAGTTTCCTGGGCAAGGCTGCCACATTGGCAGACCATCCATTAGGCCATAGTAATTGTGGTTAAAGTTATCTTTCATCAGAGTGTCCACCTCTAATGAATTCGGCGGAGCACGGCATCCTTCCGGATTACAATCTCCGTATATCATTTCGACATCTGACCGTGGTATAAATCTCGGAATCTCTGTAGGAAAGCAAAAAGGCGTAGGCACCTCTTCCTGAGACATATAACCGTCCTCATTCAAATAGGACTTCCATTCTTTATCCGTGTCAGAGGGATCTTCCTCATTGATAGCATGGACTGCTTGAGACACTGGGTGAAGGAAACCTCCACTGTGGAAGAAGTTTTGAAGGGGATGAAGACTTTCATCGTTTGCAGCTGTCCGAGTACAGGTTGCAGAAAAACCAAGACCCTTCTTTGTTTTATTGTCAGTAGGAATGACAAGTTGTCCTCATCCTGTTGTATCGGTACTCTCGACCGCTTTGATAGCATCGTTGTATGAAGAAATCGAAGTTCCTTCTTTGAACTGATTGTCCTTGCTCACTGAAAGTGCTTGGAACTGAGTTCCAATAACCTCCTCGGGTTCTACACAAGTAGATGATGATAAGTTACTTACAAGCAAGGCTTGTTCCCCACAAACCGTGACAAGTTGATCGTTCTAGACGAACTTTAGCTTTTGGTGGAGGGTCGAAGTGATCGCTCCAGCCTGATGTATCCAAGGTCTTCCTAATAAACAACTGTATATTGCCCGGATGTCCATGACCTGGAAAGTGACTTGGAAAGTGTGAGGACCAATAGTTATGGGAAGATCAACTTCGCCGATAACCGTTTTTCTGGACCCGTCGAATGCTTTGACGACGACCTCGCTGACTCTCACCGGAGGGCCTTTGAATGATACTTGCATCAAAGTAGACTTCAGAATAACATTCAGGGCTGACCCTGTGTCTACTAGTACGCTGGCTAAAGCATCGTCCTGGCATTTAACTGTAATATTGAGAGCCATGTTATGACGGCGACCCTCTTCGGGTAATTCCTCATCACTAAATCCCAAATTATTGTAGGAAGTGATGTTAGAGACAATACTATCGAACTGTCTGATTGTTACATCCTGTTCCACAAAGGCCTACTCCAAGACTTTATGTAGAGCCTCCCAATGCGCTTCTGAACTGAGCAACAGCGATAACACTAAGATCTTTGAAGGAGTCCGTAACAGTTGATCGACAATGTTGTATTCACTCATTTGGATGAGCTTTAGCATCTCATCATTATTTTTTGAAAGGTCGGGATTACTGGATTGACCAACAGGTAGATCAGGAGTTTCCGTCTGAAGTTACTTTTCTTTGTTAAGTTCTCCAACCCCTCGGTTGAAGATTCTACCACTCCGTGTTACTCGACTAATGTCTGCAATATTTACGGCGGAGGGTAATGGAATTTCCTTTCCATTTTCAATTGTCGTTGTACCATATTTGTAAGGGATAGCCTTAGTTAATTCATACGGTAGTGGTCCCGGCAGATATATGACTATGGGAACCTTCTAATTTTTCTGACCATCATACGTAATCTCGATTCGTTTCCGGTTGGGAATTCTTGATTCGTCAAGCAGAAGGATAATGGCAAAAACATCTCTGGTCTGGTGATGATCAGAGATTGTGACAACATCCTCGACTTGACCGACAAGGTATTTCGGCGTCCAGTTGATGGGTCCAGAACCCGGATATGGACGAATTTCTCCACGATCGACCTGACCCTGAAGAGTTGCTCGCACAAGGTAGCACCCTTGGTTACTTTCTGAACAGACGCCGCAACGGTCATAGTTGTGTGGTGGCACCTGGCCACGCCCACTTTGAATACAATGTAACCTCACTAGGTTAGCTTCCACAGATCAGACATCCTGACTTTGACGTCGAGTGGAGTTTCTATTACTGATACTAATCTGCTGAGTATCTTCATCCATATAAATTGGCATCCACCAATGATTTAACAAGTGCTGAAGTGCCTCCTGGGCAAGGGTACAACCTTGATCGTTTTCACAACCCGTTTCACAGCTTTGATAGTCATGTGATATTAAGAATCCGAGTCGGACCTGCTCAGCATGTAACTCTACCAGGTTGGTATTCATCACGCGAATGTCAAAGATCTGAACCATGTTGATTTGATAGGAGTTCCTATCATGGTAGTCTTGGATCCATCCAAGATCCATCTGACGCTGGAGGGCCTCCTGTATGAAAGAGCATCCCTGTTTGTTTACCGAGCAAATCCGACATGAATTGTAATCGTGCCGCGGTAGATTATGATACTGGCTTTGCCTTGAGTGCATTGCCACCAGATTGGCATTCATTGCACGGATATCGTGGTTCTGAATGACGTTGGAATTCATGTAGACCATGTTAACTCCACGAACTCGGTGCTCTTGGATCCATCTGAGATCCATTTGTTCCTGCAGAGCTGCTTGCAGCACAGAACATCCTTGGTTGTCTTTAGAGCAGATATCACACTGGTGATAATTATGAGGTGGCACATGGCCATATCCACTCTGTCTACAATGCATCTTGACCAGATTGGTTTTCAATAAGAGTACATCGTGAATTTGATAGACATTGTTAGTCTCTCCTTCTATCAAATTGACTGCAGCATTCTCGTGTTGAGGCAACGGGTTCGTGAGAACATTAGGATTCGTATCCTTGAAAGATAAGACCCCGCTCCTAACAAGCTTTTGTACGCCGGACTTGAAATTGAGACAAGTCTCTAGGTTATGCCTTGAACCTCCTTGATGATAAGGGCATGTCTGATCTACCTTAAACTAAAAGTCAGATTTTCCGGTACTGTAAGAGGGGACTTAGTCTGAATGTGCCCCTTGGCTAGCAGTAATGGAAATAGTACTGCATACGTCATGGGTATAGGATCAAATCCTGGTGGCCGTGTTGTACGGTTGTTGTTATATGGAGGACGAGCCTGCTGAAGAGACTGTTGTGTCCTTTGTTGATCAGGCTGGCTCTGCGCAACCTGAGGTTGATACGTAGGAATAGACGCGGGGTTGATAGCAGGAGTTACAGCTGCTATCGGTTGATAACGTCGTCTTTGTTTTCCGAGAGAGATATTCCCAATATCCAGCTCTTTTTTCTTAGGGAGAGCACTACCGTATTTTTTAGTACCGCTCGTCGATCCAGTGTCTTTTACCAAACGTCCTTCTCGGACGGCTTCCTCAAGACGTACGCCCATGTCCACCATCTTGGTGAAATCACTGGGTGCACTGGAAACCATTCGGTTATAGTAAAATGATCTTAAGGTCTTTAAGAAGATCTTTGTCATCTCTTTTTCCTCAAGAGGTGGACAAATTTGAGCTGCAATTTCACGCCACCTTTGAGCATACTCCTTAAAGGTTTCCTTGTCCTTTTGCGACATCGATCTGAGTTGATCTCTGTCGGGTGCCATGTCCAAATTGTATTTGTATTGTTGGACGAAGGCAGTGCCAAGATCTCTGAATGTGCTGATCGTGGCACGGTTTAAACCCATGTACCATTTGAGTGCGGCACCGGTTAACCTATCCTGAAAGTAGTGAATTAATAGGTCCTGATTCTCCGTCTGAGCTGACATCCGCCGAGAGTACATCACCAGATGGCTTTGAGGCCAAGAGTTACCCTTGTATTTTTCGAAGTCGGGCACTTGGAACTTGTGCGGAACTTTCACATTTGGGACCAAGCAGAGATCTGCAGCGTCCTTCCCAAATAAATCCTGACCGCGAATGGGTTGCAGTTTCTTCTGTATTTCCAAGAACTGTTCCTGGAATTCCTCCATTCTGTCAAACATAGTTTCCTTCTTACCAGAAGGTGTCTGCGGAATCTGTCCTTTCGGGACAGTGTTCACCACAGGGGGTGGGACCGTGACTACGGCAGTGAGTCTTGGCGTTTCCCGAAGTTTGTAACCTTCAGGAGTCTTCAGTATGCCCCTGGCATCTTCGCTTTTCCGAAGTTTGTAACCTTCAGGCCCAACGGCTTCTGTTGTGATTCCCTGATCCTCAGTGATCGACGGAACATATCCTCCTAGGATATAGTTAACAGGCATGCCCCAAGGACGATCTTTCGGTATCTGATACCTAGGATCATACTTTTCCACTACGGGCGTTGAGGTGATCTCTGAGATCACAGCTCTTTGTAGCTGAGCTTCTTCCATGGCTTGCATGTCGTTACGAAGCTTTCTCATATCTTCTCTCAGAGCGTCGATTTCTTCCTTCAACTCTCTGTTTTCTTCCTCAAGATCATCCATCCTTTTCTGACAATTGGCTCGAGTATTATACGAATGAGACAGTTTGACTCTAGAATCGAGACACAAACGTGAGATTCGTAGGGAAGAAGAATACGCGATGTGAGAATGATGAATGCAATGATTATATTAATTGTTTTTCTTGGTTTAATCAAAATAAACTTCGACAATTAGATTGCAAATATCAAACAGTGGGGAAACCCCTTTTTATTGAAATTCAAAGGATTACAGAAATGGAAATACAGTAGATTACAAAGTGCAGAAACAGAAACCTAAGCTAATGGGTCCCGAGTCCTCTCTGAAGAGAAACCGGGTGCTGATTCTGATATCTTCCTTTTCTTTGACCGGGGCTCTTGGGCCGTTGTCGGGTTGTCATTCCTTTTCCAGGTGAAAGGAGCGAGCAAATTCCTTTGGTTATCCTGATTATCCATAGCATGTTGCTCCAAAATCTCAATCAGAGCGTCTTTCTCTTTCAGTAATTGCTGTATTTTGATGCACTCTACGTCGAGGGTGCGGTACTTGTTCTTCCAAGACCTTCTCTCCTTCTGAACTTTGTTGAGAGTAACCTGAAGCTTTTCCGTTTCAGTCATGAAGTACATGCCAGATTCCCTCGGCGGAAGAATTTCGTAATGAGGTTAAGGCATCTTTAGCTTGAGAGCTCTAGTTTGTACCCAATGGAGATAAGGCTCCACCGAGACACAGTCCGGTTTTCCTAGAGACTCCCGTCATTTCTTATGAACCCATTTCCAAGCGTGCACTATTTCCATCTTTAGTGCTCTGTCACTTTCTCCTTCCTTGAAGAAAAGACCTTCCAGATGAACACCCAGTGGGATGTGTCTCATCGGGTATCCAAATTGACGAAGAACCAATATCGGATGGTAGTTGATTCCTCCCTTAGTTCCTTGAGGGGTACGTTGGGGAAGTTTCCACAACGGTCAATGATCCTGATTCCCTCATAAATCCTATAACACCAATCTATATCAGAGTTGGTAAGAGACATGATCTTCTACGACCAACGTAAGGCACTCTTGCAATCCCAAAAAGCAGCAGACTTGGGCAAGTGAGATATAAACCATTTGTAAAGCAGAGGTACACAACATGTGATCTCCCCTCCGCTGTACAAATTCCCCAAGTGTACAGAATGATACGCATCCGTGAGGAAAGTCGGCACAGGGTTTCCAATGAGAAAAACCTTAATGAAGTTGATATCGACGAAGTTATTGATGTTGGGAAACAAAAATAACCCGTAGGTGAGCAAGACAAAGATGCTTTCAAAAGCAGTTATGTTTCCTATACTGGCAAAATATAGGGCCTTCTTCGTCAAGAACTGGGCTGGCAAACCTTGTATGCCACCCTTAGTGGTTAGGTGAGTCCTGACCTCAGACTCGTCCAAATGAATTGCTCTTGCAATGGTCTGATTCTTTGGAATTTCTTCCAGTCTAGAAAATGGAGCTCGATCGGTGATATGTAGATCAATCAGATGAGAATACTCCTCCAGCGTTGGTGCTAGCTGGTAATCCGGGAATGTGAAACAGTGATAAACTGGATCATAAAACTGAATGAGCGCATCCATGATTCGCTCAATCACATGGACTCTTAACAGTGGTAGCAAACCTCCGTGCTTGGCTCTGAAAGCCTTAGGGCTAGTGATCATCCTTGCTAACCTTCTCAAATCCCCTAGTTTTGGAACCTTGAAGGTGTACATATGAGTTCTCCTTCTACCGAAATCTATTAGCGTAATCCTCTTCTCTGATATTTGCAATCACAGTCTTAGTTTAATTTGAAAAACAGAGAGACTAGAAGAGAAGTTTTTTTGAATGTTTTAATGTTTTTTAGATGAATGCATGAATGCAGCACACAAAAACATAGAAAAAACATGGGGTCAAAGGGTCATTGTCATGAAGTCAAGGCTCTACCTATCCCCAAAGGTTTATACTAGGGTGATTTTTGTACCTGTACTCATTATCATCAGCTCCTCCCAGGAAAGCAAAACAACAAGCGGATCACCAGCGAGTTGTTGTGCAATCTTAGAGTAAGTGCCATTCACCGAGAATAGATCACCAGCCTCAAATGAGGGTAGTATCGCGTAACAACTATTTTCGATAGTTTCCGCACTACGAAAGGGTTTGGCTCCTCAGCTTCTCAGACTTAACAATCGGCCCATTGTCTAGGTGAGAGAATGGGTTGCATTGGTCAGCCTCCACTGAGGTTGATGGTCGACCTCGTCGCCATCACTTATCTTAAGTGTATACTCGATATTTCCACATACGGCATCACCCGCATTCCCATTAGCAGAAAAATAAACACGTATAGCAATTAGGAAAAGCAGTATATATATTTGTCCTAAACATCCTAGACCTTTAAAGCTATGAATCCTAAGTTCCTGACAGAAAATGGGTTCCCCGGCGGAAGCCCCAATCTGTGGTAGTCACACAAGAGGTAAAAAGGAAGAAAAACAGAGACAGGCCCCACGGTGGGCGCCATTTTTCTGTAGCGAGCGATTTTGGACGCGGTTCTTAAGCGCTGGTCGCTCTCTGCGGTTGAGCTTAAACTACAGGTCGATTCATTTTTTATCCTATTAAAGCTGATGAAGGAAGGGAAATAGATGTCTCCAATTAACCCTGCTTTGCATACTGAGTTTAATCAGCGGTCTATTAGGTTACGGATGCTATTAATGTGGGGGAGCCTTTGTACTGGTTATTTGTATTTTCGCCAATATGGTTTTCTTTCTTTTTATCTAGACAGAAGGTTTCTGGAGGGGAACAAGGATTAGGATGTTAGGACTGATGTTTTAAATTACTGCTTTTGATTGATGGAGATATGTGATTTTGGTTTTTTTGTTTAGTGTGCTCGCTAAGATTTTTTCTTTCGATCTTATGCCTACGTATTCCCGTTTACCGAAACAGGGAAATCAGAGCGTTCGTAGTTCCTCCTATTCTATGGGAAAAAATTGGTGTTTTGGTGTCTTGTTCAAAGCCCAAGACGTGAAGCGAAAAGGTAGTTTGTATCTTGTTCAAAGCCCAAGATGTGAATCTAAAAGGTCTATTTGTGTCTTGTTCAAAGCCCAAGACGTGAAGCTGAAGGTCCTCCACTTTAGAGAGAATTTGTCATCTCTAAAGAAGGGTTTGTCTGTCACAACTGTTGGGTGACTAGTTATAAAGGAGAATTACTTTAACCGGGATATCCGAATCCGGCAATGCCATAATTTCCTTTATTGGGATTTTAACCTGAAGGAGAAGACTTTAACTCAGTGTAGAGCAATGCTATCTTTCCTTAGGAATTCCTCATGCTAAAAGAGGGACATTGGCATAGATGTAGATGATCCAGAGGTTTGCCGCTTACAGCAATTAGATGAAAGGGAAGGAGCTGTTGATGTTTGTGTACTGTGAACGAGGCACAGCTTTGATGCTAAAAGGTTGATTGGATCAACCAGTGGTTTTCTTATACAAAGCCTAAGAGGAGGCTAATATGTGTCTCGTACAAAGCCCGAGAGAGAGGCTAAAAGGTTTTGACTCCACGAGGGAATCTTTTGGTATCTCGTATAAAGCCCGAGATGGAGGCTAATGTGACCCAACAAGAGAGTTTTTTGTATCTCGTACGAAGCCCGAGATGGAGGCTAACATTTGTTTGGCTCAATAAGAACCTTTTTGTATCTCGTATAAAGCCCGAGATGGAGGCGAAAGGGGTGATTGACTCAACGAGGGAGTCTTTTATGTGTCTCGTACAAAGCCCGAGAGAGAGGCTGAACGTTGTTTGACTCCGCTGGGGAGGATCATTGTATAAAGCCCAAGAGGAGGCTAACTTCTTTGGAGAAGGATCATTATACAAAGCCTAAGAGGAGGCTATGGTGTCTGTTTCAGTTGAGTGATAGGTCCAATATACCGATTTTGAGAGAAAATCAGTTCTTATATAAGCAACACTGTACTCAAGGATTCGTTTCAAGGATCCGGGTTATTCCTGTTCTTTAAGGAAGCGGGAAATCCAAAGGGTATGGAGACTGTCCGAGTCTACGGGTTTTCTTCCTATTTAACAAAGGGGTCACTTGAGAATGTCTTTGAAACTCAAGGAGACTAGACTGTCCAAGTTTAGAGTTTCATCTTTTGTACCATGCTTTGAGAAACAGTAGTAGACTCTACGAAAGGACTGTTCCATGCGGATGACTTAGTTCCGTTCCTATACCTTTAGGAGGTCGTCGGGACAATTTGTACGAAGCCCAAGAGGAGGCTGGAAACTTTTAAGAAGCCGACGGGTCCTTGTACTAAGCCCAAGAGGAGGCTATCATTCCCGGAGGAAGAGATCATTATACGAATCCTAAGAGGAGGTTGTGAATACTTCTAAGAAGCCGTAGGGTCCTTGTACTAAGCCCAAGAGGAGGTTGGGTTGCTTTTAGGAAGCCTGTGGGTCCTTGTACAATGCCCAAGAGGAGGCCGATTGCTTTTAAGAAGCCGATGGATCCCCAAACCCCGAGAAATTCAAGGCAATGCTATTCACCGAGAATAGATCAAAGTCAGGAAAGTTCGAGAATTTGGAAGAAACTTAAAGATGCCATTCACGGAGAATACATTCATCTCTGGGAGCAGAGTTTCTTGACAATTCCTAATGAGGACAGCCGAAGAGAAGACTGTATCTGGTGATCCTATTGGGGATCTAGTTGTCTATTTCTACGAATAAACGGAACGACGTCACCTAGTTCTAGACGTAGTTGCCGGGGAAACTCTAAATATCTATACTATTATTACACAGTTGATATGAGTTTATGAAAGAAGACTTACAGTGAAACAGCCCCACAATACAGTTATATGTATATGAAAGCGGTAAATGAAAGCAATAACCACTTACTCGGTTGTAGAGCTTCCATACTGTTTGGTTAGTTGTTCAACAAAGACAAATTGAAAACAACAGTATATTTCAAAATCAAAGGAGAAAGTGCTTTGAAAAAGAAAGATTTGGGGCTTACAGCTCAAGGAGAGGCCCAGGGTTTTATCAGTGAGCGCACTGTTTGAATTTGTACAGAGGGACTTATACAAGTGACTGTGGCCCAAAATGGTTTTCTGTACAAAGGGATGGGTCTTACACTCTCTCAAGAGGCCCAAAAGGTTTAAAGAAAAAGAGTTGGGTCTTATAACACGAGGGTAGACCCAGTTGGTTTTTCCGTTTAAAATGGCGATCGCGCCGAGATTTTCTTTTAACGCAGAGGGACTTATACAATAAGTGAGGCCCAAATGATTTTGGTAAAAAGGGGGTTGGGTCTTACACTCTATTAGAGGCCCAAAGTGTTTTGAATGGGTCTTATAGCTCAAGGAGAGGCCCAAGGTTATTTTTCAAAAGGTGATGATCGTGCTGTTTATTTGAAAATGTACAGAGGGACTTATACAACGAATAAGGCCCAAAATATTTCTGTACAAGTGGGTTGGGTCTTACACTCTCTCAAGAGGCCCAAAAAGTTTAAAAATGATTTATGAGGGTTGAATTATTCCAAAAACCCTAATTTGTTTTCAAAAATGTATTTAATTGAATAAAAATTCAATTAAAATGATCAAAATTGTTTAACATATGAAAAACAAATTGTGATCTTGGATTAATGCTTCAAAAATTAAGTATTGACCTACAAAATAATTAGAAAGCATTAAAAGTTGCAAAATCAATGTGGAAAAATAATTTAAAATGTCAAAAACAATTAAAATATTTATTCTTTGCAAAAATATCAATTATATGAAATAAATAATATTTTTGGGATTTTTTGGGAAAATAAAATATTTTAACATTTTTGTGAATTATTAAAAAAAGAATCAACTCAAAATCATTAAAACTCAGAGAGAAATTAATTTTTGAATCAATTAAATAAAATCACAAAATTCAAATATTCAAATTTTGAAAAAAGGTGCCAAGAACAGCTGAAGAACACGCGCGTGTTCTGGGTTTGGCTGATTTGCATTTTCTATCCAATCTCCCTGAATACTTGATTATAACATTCAATCCACATATCATTATGCTCGTCTCAACCTCACGATCATGTTTATGTCCATTAATTTCATTTAAATTAAACATATAACAAGAAATAATGAAAAATCCTCAAGAACCCTAATTTCTGCATGAAGGCTAGGATTTTTGATACACGATTCAAACAATGCAATTAATTGAGGGAAAACATTCCATGCATGATTATGAACATATGGCCAAATTATTGTGCAGCAAAAATTGCATGGATCATAGAGTTAGAAGAGCTCATGCTTACCACTTGCAGCTGGTGATCGTGATTTGTGTTGGAGGTGTTACAGCTAGGTTCCAATGATGTGGATAGCTTCCCTAGGTGCCAAGTGATGTGTCTGAGTGCTTGGAATGGATTGAAATGGTTTGGAGTTGAAGATGGCACCTCAACTGCAAAACTGTCAAGAACTTGAGCAATTGGCTGGTGATTTTGTGAAATCTGTGTTCCAGATGTTATGTGAGTGTTTGGATCACTTCTATATGATGTATGTGAGGTGTGTGGGTGATTGGTTTGATTGGAAAAGTTCTCAAACTCAAAACCCGATAGCTACCTTGCTAAGAAAGGCATTTTTGCCAAGAGAAAGAGATTTTGAGGAAAGCATCTGTTAGATGGCTTTGGTGTACTCAAACTGATCACAATTGAGCTCTATTTATAGTAGAGCAAGTTTGTTTTGCAAGGAATAGTGAATGGCAACTGCTAAGTAGGTTTGCCAATGTTGGCAAATGAAAATCCAAGTCTCCTCTAGCCATTGACTAAAGGTTAGGGCACAGAGCTTTGGTTCCCTTGGTCTTGGATAAGTCTTGACTAATTTCAGATGAGAATGGCTCAGTCCATGCCACCTTGATGCTTCCATTGAATGCTTCAATCCAAATTTGGAGTCTTGTCCCTATTTTGGCCATTCTAGGTTCAACATGATATTTCTTGTTCCATGGACTTTGGAGGCTTGGCTCTGTGATTGTCCCCTTTAGATTCAATCCTCTGAGGTTTCCAAGTGGATAGGAGCATTTGAATTTGGATGATTTTGGCAAATCGAGCAAAATTGCAAATTCTGCCTTGCCTTTGACAGATTTCAGCAAGGCAACTTTCCAATGTCATATCTCATGACTCAAATGGAATTTGGCAATGTTATTGGTCATTTTGGAAAGCCCTTACATGATACAACAACTGTTTGAACATGTTTGGTTTTGATCTCTTTTGAATCCAAGTGAAAAATCCCCCTACATTTGGAAAAAAATGAAGACAGATTTGGACTTAGTGAAAATTTCACTAAGTGTTGGAAAAGTGACATTTTCATTTTTCAGCCATTTTGATCACTCCATAACTCAAAATCCTTAATGAATTGGACTTAGGTCTAGTTGAAGTTTTTGTAGAGGGTAATGAGGGCTACAAATCCATCTTTGGATGAGAAAAAATGGCCTTGTGGTTTAGGAGTTATGATCCTCCAAAGTTGGTACCCTTGTCACTATATTTTTAACTTAGAAAATTTTCTAAGTTTTTATGGTTACCCCTTTTACAAGTTATCCAACTTTTCTTGATTTTTCTTGATGAATGATGATTCAAATCATACATTAACATCATTTTAGGGTTAAAAATCCATTTTGGTGAAAAATCTCAAAAAGTCAAACTTGACTTTTGTGCACAGTTGACTTTTTATCAGATGAATTCCAAACTGTGCAATTCTTCAGGAAATCATGTTCTTGACCTAAATCAAACTTGATGGACATGTTTCATGGATGTCATAGGGTGTATTGAGGCATGTCATAGGGCTTGGGAGCATGTCTTGGTCAAAAGTCAAAGTTACAGTTGACTTTTTCCTTAAAACCCTACTTGTGGTGCAGATGAAATTGAGACTTGTTGCTCAAGCTTCTTGGATTAATCCATTGTTCCAAATGGATCAATATAGTTCATTAGAGACCCTCAAACCCTCTCTTGAGGTCTTGGTTCATGATTTATCCCAAAAGTCAACTTAGGGGTGAATTAGGTCAAGAAACCCTAATTCTTGATTTTTGATGTATGCATCCCCTGAGGCAAAATTGACTTGATGAATGGGTCCATGAGGTTCCATGGAGTACATTAGGTTGTGTTTTGGATCTTTGGCTTGTCCCCTGATCTTTGGCTTGTGCTTAATCCTTGAAGTGGGAGTCCTCTTGATCCATTGTGGGTGTTTGAGAGGTTAGACAAGTTGAAAATCATGTCATTCCTTGATTGATCCTTTGTCTAAAGCTCGGAGAGGGCTTGAAACCCTAATTTTTTATAGTAGTGGATGCTCACCCATCTTTGGGGAGACTGACAAGGTATGATGGTTCCTCCATATTGTGATGATGATTTGCACAATGATGGGAAATCTTAGTGGTCAAAATTTGGGGTATGACAGTAGGCACAAGATACGACGTCTTGGCGAGCAAGCTTAGTGTACATATATTTAGGTCTTTACCTTAGCATAGATATCTTAGCAAGCAAACTTTAACATAACACAAACTAAACAAGAGGTTCCTGTAGAGTACTACCGATACTTAGGGTGCTAATACCTTCCCTTAGTATAACCAACCCCTGAACCTTAGATCGCCCCCTTTTTAGGTTTTCTTCGATCTTGAACCTTTCCTTTGGACAAATCAAAGTCGGTTGTAAAAGAAATATGATGCAAGTTAATTAATAGCTTGTTATCCGATTTTCACCGCAACACAGAGCATCCAAAAGTTTGTCATTGAAAACAACACATTTTTTATCAACTGCACTCTTCTTGCAAAACTAAGCAACCTTGTACTCTAATGCTTAACTCTAGCCACTATTTTTTTAACTAGGATCAAACAATGGTGCACATACTTTTTTTTACTACTAATAGGAACGCCAAGATATCTGAAAGGGAGAGGGCCTTCATTGAACTTAGTCAGCTCTTGGATCTCCTGCTTAGTTCTATCATAAACATTTCCATAATAAACCTTACATTTTGTAGGGTTTAATCTGAAACCATTTGAATTTGAGAACTCCTCAAAAGCTTCCATGATAATCTAAATGGACCTCTTATCCCTTCTAGCAAATAACAATAAATCATTTACAAAGCCGAGGTTGATGATGTTTAGCTTTTTACACTTTGAATGAAAGTTAAAATCTGGAATTTGTTTCAGCTTTTGGAGAACCCCTTTTTGAGGTATTCTTTTGGAGAACCCCTCACATCCCCTTTTGTTATTTCCCAAGATGCTTTGACGAAAATAGCTTCATAGCCATCTGCGCCATGAGATTTCAAATTACTGATTCCTTGGATGGCTTACAGGATTTCCTCTTTATTGACTATGAATGTCAAGTAGTTTCTTTGCTCCATGGTCAGTTGTTTACCTTTCCTCATAGCCATAATCCTTTAAGCTCTCTGGCAAGTGTTCCCACCAGGTCTCCATTGAAGCCTAATACTTCATCTTAAATCTATGTTTGTGTTATCATAATGGTTCTATCACTAGTCTGCAAAGTATTCATTTGAGTTTATTTTTGTTTTTCTTTTAGGTTTGCATGAATATAAGCGTTAATTCCATCTCCAAGCTTCAGCCATTCAATCTTAGTTCTTTGTCTCAACACTTTTTCCTCCAAGTTACTCCAAGTGAGACCCTCATATGTGGACTTTTTCACTTTCTCAATCTTTCGGTTATTTATCTTATCCTGAGATAATTCTTTCTGAGCCTCCCTTAACTCCTTTCTAGCTTTTTCTAGTTGAGTCTGCACTCCATTGATTGGTTTACTCGTGCTTTTGATGTTTGGTTGCAATATCTGAAGTTTCCTCGACATGGTATTCATAGCAGTGCCTTGGAGAGTTTGATTCCAGTTATCTTATACCACTTCTTGGAAGCTCTCCAACTATATTATCGCATTCTGAAATTCGAAGTGCTTCTTCTTATGGTGCCTCTGCTCTTTATCTTGCAATCAAAGAAAGGAATGGTCTGACACCCTAAGTTCCATTATCATCAAATTTGTGTTTGTAGTTTGTTAGTTCCAGTCAAGGTTACCAAGCACCTTGTCATTTCTAGAGTAAATTATGCCTTTGACTTGTTTGTTGGACCAAGTATAATAATCTCTAATGTTATATTTCTCATCAAGCTCAGTTCTCTCCATTATTTGACAAGGTCAATAAACTCAGCTTCTTGGACTGGGTTTCCACCAGTTCTGTCTTGGACCTTGAGACATTGATGAAATCACTCATCAAAAGCCAAGGTCCTCTCACTTGTTGATGGAGTTTCTCTAAGTCTTTCCATAGGTTTTCCCTTTGCTCTAAGGTATTAAAACATATATGGTAATGCAACATTCCTTCAACTCCAAAGTCATTGTGTAAATGTCATGGTGGATCACTTGTGTTATGCAAGATACATACTTGATCTTTACTTTATTAGGGTCCCATAACACCCAAATTCTGCCATTTTCATGCCCTGAGTAGTTATCTTGGAATTTCCAATTTGGACCCTACTTCTTCCTAATAGCTTCTACTTTATTATGTTTAACTCTAGTTTCAACCATAATACCTATCTCAGGGTTCAGGTTATTGAGACGGAAGCCTATCTCTCTACACTTACCTAGATTATTTAGCCCCCTCACATTCTAAGAAATAATCATTATCCCTTATCATTGATCACTAAGGGATCAATCCAAATCCTTAGTGTTTCAAAACCATTTTGACAAGTGTGATTTCCTCAGCCTTCTTAAGGGTGTTCTCTATGATAACACTTTTTCCTTTATTTCTCCCATTTATCTTTACCAGCTTCCAGGTAGTATTCTATTGGTCCTATATTGTTATGGATACTGTAGCTTCATGCATAGTTAGTTTCTCTGGTTCCTTAGGGGGTTTTATCCGCCATTCCTTGATTGGTTATTTTTTTCTCCTTTTTGTGGCATTGGTGCCCTATCTTTTGACATAGTTCTCAATATTTTGGCTTCACTACGCCAAAAATATGATTAGACAGCACAAAAAAGACAGCGGTTTTATGCAAAAGCGCTGCTAAAAAGAATAAAAAAATTTCGCTAAAAAAAAACGCCTTAAAAGAAATGCTTTAGAAAGCGCTGTAAAAGAATGTAAAAGAGTGCCACCTTAGACAGCGCTTTCCAAAAAGCGCTGCTATAGGTATCACTTTAGAGAGCGCTTTTAAAAAGTGCTGCTATAGGTATCACCTTAGAAAGCGCTTTCAGAAAGCGCTCTAATAGGGCTCAATTTCTTTTCACTTTAGAAAGCGCTTTCTAAGGAAAAGCGCCCTCTAAAGTCATTTACTAATTAAAATATAAAACAATTCTAAATATTTTCAGAGACAGCGCTGTATTTGTTGTTTGGCACAATTATACTGAGAAACATCAAGAATCACAAAAAATGGCGAAAGGGGGGGTCGAACCCATGCCTTTTAGGTAGGGAAAGGAATTTTAAATTATATTAATATATCAAATTATATTTAATATATTTAAATTATATATTTTAACTTATTTAAATTATATTTAATATATATAAATTATATTAATATATAATTTAAAATATATTAATTTAAAATATACTTTAAATTATATTAATATATCAAATTATATTTAAATTATATTAAATTATATTTTAATTTATTTTAAATTATATTTTAAATTATTCAAATAATATATTTAAATATATATGTTTTAAATACAAACATTTTAACTTATTTAAATTATATTTAATATATATATAAATTATATTAATATATAAATTAAAATATACTCCCTCCGGTCCTTTTTATAAGAAACACTTCACTTTTTAGATTCATTAAATAATTAATGTATTTGGTCTGCATTATAGACCATATACATTAATTATTTAATGAATCTAAAAAGTGAAGTGTTTCTTATAAAAAGGACCGGAGGTAGTATTAATTTAAAATATACTTTAAATTATATTAATATATCAAATTATATTTAATATATTTAAATTATATTAAATTATATTTTAATTTATTTTAAATTATATTTAAAATTATTCAAACAATATTTTTAAATATATATGTTTTAAATGCAAACATTTTAACTTATTTAAATTATATTTAATATATATAAATTATATTAATATATAATTTAAAATATACTTTAAATTATATTAATATATCAAATTATATTTAATATATTTAAATTATTTTAAATTACATTTTAATTTATTTTAAATTATATTTAAAATTATTTAAATAATATATTTAAATATATATGTTGACACCTTATTTTATATATTTATGGAGTGAGTATAAACAATGGATGAGGGCGTAGTACCGCTGGTCAAGGAGGTTTATGTGTTTGTTTGCCATGCTTTGAGTCTGGGGTTCGAATCCCCCTCGCCCCAGACTGATTTATATATTTTTTGACATTTTCAGGTAAACCTTAGACAGCGCTTTCAAAGGACAAAGCGCTGTTATAAGCCTTCTAAAAATAGCCTTTAGAAAGCGCTTTAGAAAAGCGCTGTCTAAAGTTTAACCATATAATTTAAAATATATTAATCTAAAATAAACTTTAAATTATATTAATATATCAAATTATATTTAATATATTTAAATTATATTAAATTATATTTTAATTTATTTTAAATTATATTTTAAATTATTCAAATAATATATTTAAATATATATGTTTTAAATACAAACATTTTAACTTATTTAAATTATATTTAATATATATAAATTATATTAATATATAATTTAAAATTTACTTTAAATTATATTAATATATCAAATTATATTTAATATATTTAAATTATATTAAATTATACTTTATTTTATTTTAAATTATATTTAAAATTATTCAAATAATATATTTAAATATATATGTTTACACCTTATTTTATATATTTATGGAGTGAGTATAAACAATGGATGAGGGCGTAGTACCGCTGGTCAAGGAGGTTTATGTGTTTGTTTGCCATGCTTTGAGTCTGGGGTTCGAATCCCCCTTGCCCCAGACTCATCTTTATATTTTTTGACATTTTCAGGTAAACCTTAGACAGCGCTTTCTAAGGACAAAGCGCTGTTATTAACATTCTAAAAATAGCCTTTAGAAAGTGCTTTAGAAAAGCGCTGTCTAAAGTTTAACCTTAGAAAGCGCTTTAAGAAAAGCGCCCTCTAAGGTCTTTAAGTCTCCTCACTTTAGAAAGCGCTTTTTAAGGAAAGCGCCCTCTAAGGTCATTTATTAATTAAAATATAAAACACATTTCATTTCATTTTCTGAAACTGCTTCTAATCATTTTCTTCTCTCGACCCTTGCTCTCTTTCTTCTCTGCTGAAACCCTTGCTGTCTTTCTTCTCTGCTGAAACCCTTTGCCATTGCCGTCGTTCATCCGCCATTTCCGTCGTTCATTCGCGGTTGCCGTCGTTCTGCTGCCGTCGTTCATTGTCGTGACTTCACTGTTGCCGTCGTGACGAAGAAGAGGTACATTGTTGTTGTTGTTCTTACTTCTAACATTGTTCGTTGTTGCTATTCTTGTCATCGTTATTGTCAATCGTTCTTGCATGTTACTGTTGCTCGTTGTTGTTCGTTCTTGTCATAAAGCAAAAGTGTTTCTTACCACCACCTGCAACTTCTTCTTCTTTTTTTTTTAAAAGAAATGTAAAACAATATTTTTGTTGATGTTTTTTGTTTATAAATTTATTTCTCTTGATTTTTAAACTATTATTGTTGTTCTTGTTTGGTATATATAATAGAATATGACCCTGCAGTGAAAGCTAGAGTTTCTGTGTAGAATGATGATAAAATAAGAATATTTTGTATAGGATTACTATTGACCTCTCCTTTTGGTACCTGTTACTAACAAGTATCAATTTCTTGTTAGAATTAGAAACTCAGAATCTTATCATTCTTTTATAAGGGTGTTTGTTTATTTAGTTGGTACCTGTTACTAACAAGTATCAATTTCAGTGTTTATTAATTATTTATCTTTTCCTTTTCAATTTTCACTTTAACTTGCTTAGGCTTTGTAAGTTGTAAGTATTCATTAACAGTGAAGTGAGGGTGTTGGTAAGAAACACTTTTGCTTTATGAGTTTATATTTCTTGGTAGTATGTGTGATGAAAGGTCTAGGTAAGAAACTCTTTTGCTTTATGAGTTTATATTTGTCATTTAATTTTTGTTTTTTTCTTTCTTACAGGTAAAATGTCTAATAACCAGGAAGACACCCACGAGACACAAGATACACAGGAAGCTCAGAATGAAGCTTCGAATGTAGAACATGAAATAAAAAGAGGAAAAACCATTATGAAGAGAATCATCCATGCTAGAGATAAAAGGATGAGATTTGATGTACATTGGAGTGACCAGAACCAACTAGTTGAGCCTAACGGTTCAATGTTATCTTCATACATTGGTTCACTTGTCCGTCAGCACATTCCAATCACTAGTGATAATTGGAGGAGTAAATCGTTGGATGCCGGTAAAGAAAAGATATGGACTGAGATACAGGTACTTGCCAAATATGATTGATGTTATTAGCTTTTTGTTGACGATTAAGTCTTTAATTTACTTATACTAAAACACTTTATGTTTATATGTGTATGTTTTTTCGTAGAGGTCCTTTAACATTGAAGAAAGCCGGCAAAAGTATTGTCTTCAATTGGCCGGAAAGAGACACAGAGGGTTTAGAGCCTTATTATCAAACAAATATCTTAGGGATGAGAACAAATTTTTTGTTGAAGCAGAACTTCCACCGTTGTATGCGGATGTGATTACACCGCAAGAATGGGGCATTTTTGTAGACAAACGGAAAACCGAAGAATTCAATGTAATGTTGTTTTGTCATGTCTATTGATTGTATTATATATGTGTTTCATTAGTTTGTTTTGATATGACTTAAAATTTTTTATCCAGAAATTGAGTGCCATTAATCGCGAAAGAGCATCAAACCCCGCGTATCCATACAGAATAGGGCGTTTGGGATATGCACGATTACAACAAAAATTGGTAAGTATATATTAATGCTATGATTTTATTAATTGTATTATTGTGTTATAATTGATGAACTTATTATTTAACTAAATGTGTAGTTAGAAGAGTCTAAAAGTGAAGAATCATCACTTCCGGACCATGTTTTGTGGAAGGAAGCTCGCGTGGGTAAGGGTGGAGCTGTTACAGAAGATGTTCAGCATGTTTATGAAGAATGTGTAAGTATAACATTATGTCTCAAAGTTAATTGAAATTTTATTAAATTATAATTAATTTTTAATCCCCACTAATAATTTTCGATATATCAATGAATTTCAGGAGAATCTATCTAAATCCATACCCGCAGGTGAGGATGATTGCAGAAACATTCTTAGTCGAGTACTAAATGTTCCTGAGTATCCCGGTCGGGTGAGAGGTAAAGGATTTGGTGTGACTCCATTATCCTTGTATAAGCAATCAAAGAAAAAAAATCCCACCACCCAAGAAATCATGCAAACTGTGATGGCACTACAAGCGCAAGTCCAAGCATTGCAGCAGGATAAAGAGAGATATGAGGCGGAAAGGCGCGGTTCCGGTTTGAAAGATGCTAGTGACAAAGCTAATATCAATTCTCCAAATAAAATTCCCGAGGTAATTAGCACATATTTATTTTAATTAAATTAACACATTTATTTTATTTGACCTTTATACATATTAACAGTTACATATTTATTATTGCTTCAGGGCATTTCATCTTGCCAGCTGTATTTGTCGTTTCTGACTTATCGCATGGTTGGCAAGGGAAAAGTGCATAACTTTGCGGGAGCGTTACTTCACCATCATCCGCTCCCACAAGGTTATCTGAAAGTGTTGGTTGATATCGCTTTAGATACGGATGCATTACTACCGATACCAGACTCGATTTCAGAGGTTACATTGCTGCGGGATGCAATAGGTTCGTTTGTTGCATGGTCGTTATACCTCATTTCCATAGGTGATGAGGTATGTTGAAAACCATTACGAATCTCTTAGTATTCAAATGTCAATTCTGAACGATTATGAAAATCATTTTGAACCATTACTTACATTTTTTTTACATGGTAATGTTAGACTCCTACAAAACCCGCAACAAAGAATAAAGGGGTTTTGCTGCAAAACGAGTCTGTTGAATCACACAGAGAGGTAGCTTTTAAGTGTTATTCTATTATCCGAATTCATGATTTTCTACTTTACCTAACTTATATGATTGTTAGGTTCCTGCTTAACCTTCACAACATACCGGCAAGAAAAAAGCTCCTACAACGACCATGAAGGAAAAAGGACCTCACTTTAAGACGTGTCTAGAAACACTTTTGTCAATATCAAATTTGATGGAAGGTGTTATTCGTCAAATCAACATGGACGAAGGTGTTTTTGGTTTTCCTCATTCCGAGATAATCGGAAAAGAGGACATGGAGCAGGTTTTCAATCATACTGAATTAGGCATCGGTGTTATGCATTCATACATCTGGTACTCCAATCAATCTATTATTTATTTGGTTGAACAATTTATTTACACATTTCAATGATAATAGTCTAATGTTTATTATGTTTTTATTTAAGGTACATGTATGAAAAATTCATTTGGGGGACGAATTTGTCAAACAAATTCCGTTTCTTCTCTTGCAGCCTTGTTAATGCACCGAGAATTGGTATGAATGCAATTGAAGTAAGAGACCACTTACTTGAGCGATTTACGACCAGCAACACAGAATGTCTGTTTCTTTTACCGTATAATACTGGAAACGGGTAAGATTTTCATTATAATTTCATTCTAATCTTTAATTTGTATCTTTTGCGTATAAATTATCCATCTAAACTTTTGTTATATTTTACAGTGGACACTGGTTGTTGGTTGCCATTAATCCTATAATAGAAGTGGTCTATTATCTTAATTCATTAGATTCTGATTGGTCCACATATCAGAATATGAAGGATGTGGTTGACACGTAAGTGAGACTGTTCGAAATATTCGTGTGTATTTGTATATCTAATTATTTCTGTGACATTGTTCTAAGTTTACGTTTTTCTTTTATAGAGCTATACTACTATACCGTGCACAAAGAGAGACTCGAGTAGCACGGGCTAGATCAACCAATATTACATGGGTCAAAGTGGAGGTATATTAATTTTCACAATATTGCTTATTAGTGATGCTACTTAATAACACAAAACATCTGTATATTATTTCTTATTTGTTTGTCTATGTGTAGTGCCCTCGTCAGAGTAATGGCATAGACTGCGGGTACTTTGTTTTGAGGTTCATGAGAGAAATCATTCAAATGGGACAATTGGAGATTCCTATTAGGGTATGCATGGTTTTATAACTTAGGATTTATTTTAATATTTATCGGATATGTCATATAATTTATTATTTTTAACTAAATAATGCGTATTTTGTTTTGTTATGTAGTATTTCGAAGATATGGCGTGTTCTTCTTACACAAGGAAACAATTGAATTATATTACGGAAGAATTATGCGAATTCTTTCTTCTAAGAAGAATTTTTTTAATGTATAGTTTTGTGAATGTAAATTTTAGTTTTGTAAATATAAGAAAATTCTGTTACAAGAAGAATTCTGTTGTAAATTTTGTGAATTCTGTTAATGTATATGAATTCTGTTGTTGCAAGAATTTTGTGAATTTTGTAAATTTTGTGAATTCTGTTGTAAGTTTTGTGAATGTTAATTTTATTGAAATGTATATATGAATTCTGTTGTTGCAAGAATTCTATTGCTTGAAATGTATAAGAATTCTGTTGTTGCAAGAAATTATATAAGAAATGCTGGTTTGAAACTATGCAGGTTTCTGCATAAAAAAAAGGCTAAAATGGGATTTTTTATACGTAGAAAAAATCAATAAAATTATAGGTATACTTTAGAGAGCGCTTTTAAGGAAAAAGAGCTCTCTAAAGCCCACATTAAAGAGCGCTTTTAGGGAAAAGCCCTCTCCAAAGGTATATAAAAAAATCATTTTACGTATACATTAGACAGCGCTTTCAAAAGCGCTGTCTAAATGCAACTTTAGAGAGCGCTTTTGAAGGAAAAAGCGCTTTCTAAAGTTTATAAAAAAAAAATTTAAATTTTAAACGTATACTTTAGACAGCGCTTTTAAAAGCGCTGTCTAAAGTTCCCTTTTAGAGAGCGCTTTTTCATAAATAAAAAAGCGTCGTCTTTACCTACGACAGTGCAGGCTTAGACAGCGCTTTTAAGCGCTTTTATAGGGCAAAAAAAGCGCCCTCTTTTCCCTCTTTTCCTGTAGTGCTTCCACTCATATTCAACTGGCTGGCTAAAGCGCTTCCCTTCATTATTTTTTTTAATGATAATTCTTTCCTTAAGTTTTTGTGCGATATCAATCTCAACTAGAATTATAGCATATGATACCATCAATTTGCTGGTTGTACATTCGTCCGTAAATATTGGTTTCCCTAGAGCACTACCTATCTTGCCCAAACTTTTTGTACCCCACAAAGATAGTGGTAACTATGTAAATTTGACCCACAGAGGTAGTGTTCTCAGCATATCTCTTTTGAAATCAAACTCAGGGTTTCATTCTCTCAATATCATTGGCATGTTATGTATTGTATAGGGTCATCTCATGAGAATTGAGTCCCTAACTTTGATTGAATGGAATCTAAGCAGAAAATAACCTTAATCGTGGTAGTACATTTTTTACAGTTGGATAAAATTCCAGTATCTAATCATATATTGTTTCACAGCATTCATACTTAAATATATACCTAACACATACAAGATAAGTGAAGATTCCCACTATTTTACCTCTGATTCAACATCTACTTCTTCGATTTTGATTTCGATTTCCCCTTCCACAACTTTTGGAGCCACAAATTTGATAGCCATTCCATTCTCATAGATCCTATTTCCACTTATGACATCTACCCAGAGTTTCTTCTGTGGTTCCTCACATGCATTAGATTGGTTGTTCATATCATCTTCCTTTTCTAAGGCTTTTGGTTCTTATAGGTTTTCTGCTTATTCTTTGTTTTCTTCAGTCGCTTCCTAGTTATCTTTGATTATGTTGCTCCTATTCCTAAGCTCCGCTCCAGCCATCCGATTTGATTGATGAATCGTTGGATAGGTCACCTTCTGCTTTGGTCATCCTCTCCCTCGAGCCATCTCTCTAATTAGGTTCCTAATCCAAGAATTAGGAGTTTAAACCATCTCAGAGCAAACTTCAGCCATTGAGAGTGACCTAACCAGAGAGTTCTCCAGAAATCGCCTAGCGTCGCCGGAAATCGCTAGCGTTCTCTACACTTTTTTCAACGTTTAGATTTTCGATCATTAATTCAATTTTTAAAATTAGCAAAAAAGAAACCAAAATTTCATATTTAAAAATAGGAGGATCAAAAATTAGAAATTGGTATAAAATGAAACTAAAATTGCGGATTTAAAAATATAGGGGCCAAAATCGAAAAATCGATAAAATAAGGATTGGAAGTGCTTTTAAACTTTTATAAATCAAAAGATTAATTTTGACTAATAATAACTTAAATACTCTTTATTAACGATTTTAACATTATTAAAATCATATTATTTTTGAAAAAGATATATCTTATAAATAATGTTTATAAGAATTTATTTAAAATAGATTAAAATATAAGTGTCTTTTTTAATTTTAAAATAAACAAAATGTTCATAGATGAAATGCCTAAATTTACTTTTTATGAATAATTATTTATATTAAATTTTAGTTTAAAGTATTTCAATATTTTATTTTATAAATTTTTCTTTTTTAATATTATAAAAAATATCATTTAAAAAATTAAAATAAATAGACCCTAAATGTATAAGAGAATTCTTAAAATTGATTTATATTTTAGTCAAAAATATTTGATTTAACTTTAGTATTATTTCATTTGAAAAGGTGTAACTGAGTTATCAATAATTATAATATTCTTAAATAATATAATAAGTTAAAAAAATTTTAAATTATAGTTTTGATTCCCTAATTTTATCTGATTTACAAAATTAAATCTCGTATTTTAAATTTAAATAATTTTTAACCAATTTTACGTTTTTCACAAAATGACATGCCGGTTTTTTAACTTATTATTTTATCTATAAAATTGTAAAATAAAAAATTTATATGCGATAATTTATTCTGTTTTTCAAAAAAAAAAAAAAAACTTATCATTTAAAAGAATAGTTTTAAATTAAAAAATATATGAGAAAGAATAAAATTATTTAAATTTAAAATATTAAGACTAATTTCATAAGTAAAATAAAATAAAAGAACCGATAAGCCAAAAAATATATTTCTATAGCACTCAAAGCGTGCTTTGTTATGATCATTGAGTTGAACATAATATTCTAAACTTTTTAAAATTATATTTCTCTTATACTATTACTCTTTAAATTATCATCAAATTGTAGTTTTGTTCTTTTAAAATGTCCTATTAAAATAAACCATGTGGTTGTTTTATTGAAACATACACCCTCCAAGTAACTAAAATAAATAAAAATTTATTTTTAAATGTATTTAATAATTAATATATTTTTGTGTATAATCAAGAATATTTCCCTATTTTGCTAGATCTTTGTAGAACAATTATGTAGTTCGTTCTTGGCACTACCACAAAACAAGTCTTTCGTAATACCAATATTACGACAACCATAGTGTTAACCGTTGTAATAGATTTATCTTGGGCGCATATTTCTTTTATTTAGTAGATGACATGTCACAACGGTCAGAAGTAGGAATCCCATCACCAAAAATTAGCCATTTCTCGTGATAAAAAATGTTATTGATCATGTATATCACCACGGTTTTTATTTCCAACCGTGATGAAACGTGGTATTTATTTATATATAAGCGAAATCATCTATCGCTTCAGTACATAACATCCATCTCTCTCAAAACAAAACTCTAACAACTCTTTCACTCGTCTCTCAAAGCGAAACCCTAATAGCTCTGTCACTCGTCTCTCTCATATATATACCACAAAACGAAACCATAACAAGTTTTAGCCAATGGGTATTTACAAATTCGTTTTCTCTGTAGTTGGTTTTTTTCAAAATCTGTTTCAATATCTAGTTTCATGATGTTTGAACTTTCTTCTTTTTTCCTCTTGTAGGTATAGATGCTTGTTGTAATAAAGAGGACAAAGATAAATTTAGTCTATCAAACTTGTGTAAAAAATGCAGAATGACAGCAATTCAAAATAGACCCAAGTTTGCTGGTCTAAATTTTTCTTCATCCTTATTTCATTGTTGACACGCCATTATGGGACTTGACATGTATGGTATGTTTCTAAAGCATTTTATGCCTTGATATGTTTGTTGTATCGTGTTTTTTGGTTATTATTTGTTGTTGATGAATGATTTTGATGAATGTTGTTGTTAATGTCTGTTTAAAATATGAGTTTATTCTATATTATGTGGTATGAGTGTTTTTCCAATCCCTTACCGAATATATAACTTCCCAAACTTCATTAGAAAATTATGATCTAATAGATAAAATTGTATTAGAAAATAAGTACACGTTCAATTCTTCACAAGAATTCTTCACATTGTTAACTGCGTGTTGTTCCTTAAGCGTTAGAACTTTGTTTAGCGATTCAAGATCTTCAGCCACCCCTCTCTCCACCTCTAATTTTGTTTGCAAAGTAAATAATATTTTGTAAAAAGAATTAGACTTGAAGGCAGGGGTTAATGAAGAACTAGGATCATTAAACCAAGTTCTTACTGTCAAAGAACAAAATGCGGATAAGGAGTTGAAGAACCCTTGTCAAGTATTAAAAGTGTACTTATTCTTCTAATATAACTTAATTTGTCATATTATAATGTTCTAGTACAGATTGGAAGGTTATATGTTTAGTGAGCATTGGCGAAATAAGCATTCTACATAATTTATAATAAACTCAGAGCTATATACAACAATGGTTGTCTAGAACAACCAAGAATCCTCAATCCCTCTCCAAATATAGACCCATTTGTCTTGTGAGTAGCTTCCACAAGATCCTCTAAAAAAATTTAGCCGCATGGTTAAAATTGGTTTTAGGCTCTATAGTCTCTTGCAACCAAACTGCATTTGTGCCGGGTAGGAACAAAGTGGATGGAGTTCTTCTAATTAACGAGGTGTTGGATATGGCGAAAAGAGATAAAAGGAGCTGTGTGGTCCTGAAAGTAGATTTCGAGAAAGCCTATAATACCGTTAGCTGGAATTTCTTGAGGTTTATTATGCCAAAAATGGGGTTTGGGGAGAGGTGGCTAAGATGGATGGAAGGTTGTGTATTTTCTAGTTCCATGTCAGTAATTGTCAACGGGAGCACTACTAAGGACTTTAAGGTTGAGAGAGGTCTCCGTCAAGGTGACCCGTTATCCACCTTTTTGTTTGTCTTTTCCATGGAAGCGCCAACGGCTTTGGTTAAGAAGGCTGTGGATATGGGATAGTTGAGAGGTTTTACATATTGTGAAGAGGAGGAGGTTAATATCTTACAATTCGCAGACGACACCATTATTATGGTTGAAGGTAGTGGCAGTAACATTTGGAGCTTGAAAGCAATTCTAAGGGGATTTAAAGTTATGTCAGGACTGAAGATTAATTTTCACAAGAGTAAACTATATGGGTTAAATGTTGGAAATTGGTTTCTTGAGGCTGCTTTGGATTTTCTTCCATGCAGCACAGATAGTTTCCCTTTCAAGTTCCTTGGTGTCAAGGGGGGGGGGGACAATCCAAGGAAACTAATTATGTGGAAAGCGCTTGTCAGCAATTTGAAAAGAAGGTTGGCTACTTGGAAGTGTAGGAATCCCTCCTTTGCGGGCCGAGTGGTGATGATAAACTCAGTGTTTAATTCCATACCTATTTACACGCTGTCGTTTTACAAAGCTCCTTCAAAAGTGATTATGGATATTAGACGCATTCAAAGGAACTTTTTGTGGAACGGCCGTGAGAATAAATGTTCAACTCATTGGGTGAGTTGGGCTAACATATGCAAACCGTGGGAGGAAGGAGGTCTGGAAGTAAAGGATATTGTAGTTCTGTCATACCCCAAATTTTGACCACTAAGATTTCCCATCATTGTGCAAATCATCATCACAATATAGATGTACCTTTATGCCTCATCAAGCTCCTCAAGGAATTGTTGAGCATTCACTACACTCAAAATTAGGGTTTCAAGCCCTCTTTGAGCCTTAGATAAAAGATCAATCAAGGAATAACATGATCTTCAACTTGTCTAACTTCTCAAACATCCACAATGGATTAAAAAGGACTCCCACTGCAAGGATTAAGCACAAGGCTGCTTCCTTCTAGGTGGATCAAGCCTCAAGATCGCCAGTGTCACCAAATTAGGGTTTTGGTCGACCAGGGCCTCCAGATGGAAATTTTCCTCTGGGCATGAGCCAATGCTTCAAAGCATATCCTAATATGCTCCATGGAACCTCATGGACCCAATCATCAAATCAATTTAGCCTCAGGGGATGCATTCATCAAAAATCAGGAATTAGGGTTTCTTGACCTAATTCACCCCTAAGTTGACTTTTGGGACAAAACATGAGCCAAGACCTCAAGAGATGATTTGAAGGTCTCTAATACACCACATTGATCCATTTGCAACAATGGATTGATCCAAGGAAGCTTGAGCAACAAGTCTCAATTTCATCAGTACACAATTAGGGTTTCGTTGGAAAAGTCAACTGTAACTTTAAATTTTGACCAGGACATGCTCCCAAGCCCTAAGACATGATTCAATACACCCTATAACACCCATGGAATATATCCATCAAGTTTTATTTAGGTCAAGGACATGATTTCCTAAAGAATGGCACAGTTTGGAATTCATCGGATAAAAAGTCAACTGTGCACAAAAGTCAACCTTGACTTTTTGAGATTTTTCATAAAAATGGGTTTCTAACCCTAAAATGATGTTAATGTATGATTTGAATAATCATTCACCAAGAAAAATCAAAGAAAGTGGGATAACTTGTAAAAGGGGTAACCATAAAAACTTAGAAAATTTTCTAAGTTATGAAATAAAGTGGCAAGGGTACCAACTTTGGAGGATCATAACTCCTAAACCACAAAGCCATTTTCCCCATCCAAAGCTTGATTTGTAGATCTCATGGCCATCTACAAAAGCTAAAAACGGACCATCCTCCAAATTCCTCATGGATTTTGAGTTATGGAGTGATCAAAATTAAGAAAAGTCAATTTTTTCCAACACTTAGTGAATTTTTCACTAAGTCAGAATTTGCCTTCACTTTTCTCCAAATGTAGGGGCATTTTTCACTTGGATCCAAAAGGTATCAAAACCAAATATGATCAAAAAGTTGTTGTATCATATGAGGGCTTTCCAAAATGTCCAAGAACATCACCAAATTTCATTTGAGCTAAGAGATATGGTAGTGGCAAAATGCCTTGCTGAAAACTGCCAAGGCAAGGCAGAATTTTGCATTTTTGGTCGATTTGCCAAATCAGCGAATTCCAAGCCTTGTCATCATCTTGGACACATCTGAGGATCAAATCTAAAGGGGACAATCACTGAGCCAAGCCTCCAAAGTCCTTTGAACAAGAAGTAGCATACCAAACCTAGAATTGCCTAAAAGAGGGACAAGACTCCAATTTTGGATTGAAGCATTTAATAGATGCTTAGAGGTGGCATGGACTGACACATTTGCAACTGAATTCAATCAAGATTCCTCCAACAAGTAGGGAACCAAAGCTCTGTGCTCTAACCTCTAGTCAATGGCTAGAGGAGAGTTGGATTTTCATTGACCAACATTGAACAAACCTCTGCTGCAGTTGCCATTCACTATTGATCCTAAAACAAACTTGCTCTACTATAAATAGAGTTCATTTGTGCTCAATTTGAGTACACCAAAGCCATCAAACAGATGTTTTCCTCAAAATCCCTTTCTCTTGGCAAAAATGCCTTCTTTAGCAAGGTAACTCTGAGTTTTTGAGTTTGAGAGCTTTTTCAATCAAACTAATCACACACACACCTCATAAACATCATATGTAGGTGATCCAAACTCTCACAAGTGACCTGTAACACTAAAATCACAAATTCACCTCTCAAAACCTCAAAATAGGCTTTTTGTGCATTTTTCAAGCCATGTCTTGATTCAGTCACTTTCCAAACCAGATAAAACCTCAAACACACTCCAAATATCATCCTTGAACTGTCCCAAATGGTTTCCCCCATCTGGAACACCATTTGAGAGAGTTGCTATTTTGGTCACTTTTAACCCCTTTTGCAAGAAAGGGCCAGTTTGTGTTTTTGCAGGTACCAGCTAATTCCAACCATCCTTAAAGCTTCTAAGGGATCATTTGAGTGTGTCTAAATCATCAAATCATTTCTGGAACAAGAGGCTTGACAGATTGCCCAAAAACTCCAAAAAGCTCAAAAAGAGGTAAGCCTCATGACTTGAACTTTCCAAAATATGCAATGCTTTGAAGTCCACTGATCATGCACACCTCATACATGTTATATATGTTGTGTTTGAACCAATTGATCATGTAATTCATGCCTGTATCAAAGTGTACCATAGAAAATGTAATTATAGGTCTTTTTCAAAACCGCTATCGGGTTTTGAGGAGGGAGTGTGATCTGAAAAATCTACCACCACCATTGGATTCTTTGTGAAATTCTGGTCCAAATGCATATAAACTTTGTCTCAAACCATTAAGAAATGAGAAAGTTGTGACCTTCACGTTTCTGAGCCAAAACTTGCCTTGCCTTGCCTTGGGCCAGGCCTAAAACCAAGGCATGACTTGTATATTTGTGATTTCACTTTAAACAATGGATGTATCACCACCCTAGTGGTAAGGCGCGCGCCTTGTAACCTTGAGGTCGTGGGTTCAAACCCCACCCATGCCATTTTGTGTTTTTCATATTTTTGCTAATTTTCCAATATTTTCATGTTTTATTAAATAATTGGAAAATTAATAACTCTTTCAATTTTAATTATTTTTGATTGGTTCGTTTTGCAAAAAATCACAAAAATGTTGAAATATTTTATTCCACAAAAAAATTAGACTTATATTATTTATTTAATATAATTAGTATTTTTGTGAATAAATTCATTTTATTTGTTTTTAAACATTTTAAAATGAACATTCATCTTGAAAAATCAAGACCAAATGAGTTTTAATATCTCTTGTGATTTATACCTCATTTTTCAAACCTTAAAAAAAATCACAAGTGGTTTATTCAAACCTATTTGGTATTTTTCATTGATTTTTCTTTAAATATTTACTTTTAAAGAATAAAATTAGGGATTCTTTGATTTTCACCCTCACAAATCATTTTCAAACACTCATGGGCCTCTAATAGAGTGTAAGACCCAATCCTTTGTAAATACAAACCCATTTTGGGCCTCACTTATTGTATAAGTCCCGTTGTATTTCAAAAAGTTCGGCGCGATGATCGCCCGATTCAAAAACAAACCTGGGCCTCTCCTCGAGCTATAAGACCCATTCAAAACTCTTGGGCCTCTATTAGAGTGTAAGACCCAACCCCCTTTTAACCAAAACCTTTTTGGGCCTCGGATATTGTATAAGGAAATCTCGGCGCGACCGCCATTTCAAACAAAAATCATCTGGGCCTACCCTCGAGTAGTAAGACCCATTTCTTTTCTTAAAACACTTTTGGGCCTCTAATAGAGTGTTAGACCCATCACTTTGTACAGAAAATCATTTTGGCCTCAGTCACTTGTATAAGTCCCTCTGTACAAATGCGAAACGACAGTGCAATCATTGATAAAACCCTGGGCCTCTCCTTGAGCTGTAAGCCCCAATCTGTCTTTTCAAAGCACTTTCTCCTTTAATTTTGAGATATACTATTGTTTTCAACTTCTCTTTGTTGAACAAACTAACAAAACAACATGGAAGCTCTACAACCAAGTAAGTGTTTACCCGCTTTCATTTACCGCTTTCATATGTATATAACTGTATTGTGGGGCTGCTCACTGTAAGTCTTCTTTCATAAACTCATATCGGCTTTGTAATAATAGTATAGATATTTAGAGTTTCCCGGCAACTACGTCTGGAACTAGGTAAAGCCGTATCGATCACTCTTAGAAATAGACAAAACTAGATCCCCAATAGGAGCACCAGATACAGTATTCTCTTCGGCTGTCACTCCTAGGAATTGTCAAGAGACTCTACTCCCCAGAGATGATCTTTTCTCCATGAATGGCATCTCTTGAGTTTCTTCCAAATTCTCGAACTTTCCTGGCTCGATCTATTCTTTGTGAATAGCTTGTCTTGAATTTCTCGGGGTTTGGGGACCCACAGGCTTCCTAAAAGCATCCCAACCTCCTCTTGGGCTTAGTACAAGGACCCACAGGCTTTCTAAAAGCATCCCCGCCTCCTCTTGGGCTTAGTACAAGGACCCGTTGGCTTCTTAGAAGTATTCACAGCCTCCTCTTAGGCTTCGTATAATGATTCTTCCTCCGAGAATGATCGCCTCCTCTTGGGCGTTGTACAAGGTCCCGTCAGCTTCTTAAAAGTTTCTAGCCTCCTCTTGGGCTTCGTACAAATTGTCCTGACGACCTCCTAGAGGTATAGGAACATAAATTAGTCATCTTAATAGAACAGTCTTTCAAAGAGTCTAGATCTCGCTGTTACTATTTCTTACGCATAGTACAAAAGATAGGACTCGTAGACTCGGACAGTCTAAAACCCTTTGGACTCCCCGTTTCCTTAAAGAACAAGATACCGTCCCAACTCTCTAATCAAATCCATGAGTACAACATTACTCATATAAAAAATGATTTTCTCTTTGAACCAACTTACTGGTCACTCAACTGCGACAGTAACTTTTTAGCCTCTGCCTCGGGCTTTATACGAGACACCATAAAAGACTCTCTTGTTGATTCAATCCCTCTTTAGCCTCTATCTCGGGCTTCGTACGAGATACAAAACACTCTCTTGTTGAATATAAAAGACTCTCTTGTTGAGTCAACCTCCTTCAGCCTCCATCTCGGGCTTCGTACGAGATACAAAACACTCTCTTGTTGAGTCAACCTCCTTTCAGCCTCCATCTCGGGCTTCGTACGAGATACAAAAAGGCTCTCTTGTTGAGCCAAACAACTTTTAGCCTCCATCTCGGGCTTCGTACGAGATACAAAATAACTCTCTTGCTGAGTATAAAAGACTCTCTTGTTGAGTCACCGAACTTTTCGCCTCCATCTCGGGCTTCGTACGAGATACAAATCACTCTCTTGTTGAGTATAAAAGACTCTCTTGTTGAGTCACTTCCCTTTTAGCCTCTATCTCGGGCTTCGTACGAGACACACGAAAAACACCCTTTTGTTGGGCCACTAGTCTCCTCTTAGGCTTTGTATAAGAAAACCCCGGTTGAGTCAATCAACCTTTTAGCATCAAAGCTGTGCCTCGTTCACAGTACACAAACATCAACAACTCATTTCCCTTCATCTAATCGCTGTAAGCGGCAAGCCTCTGGATCATCTACATCCATGCCACTGTCCCTCTTTTAGCATGAGAAATTCCTAAGGAAAGATGGCATTGCTCTACACTGAGTTAAAGTCTTCTCCTTCAGGTTAGAAATCCCCCTATGAAGGAAATTATGGCATTGTCGGATTTACATATCGCGGTTAAAGTAATCCTTCTTTATAACCAGTCACCCAACAGTTGTGACAGACAGACCCCGCTTTAGAGATGACAAATTCTCTCTAAAGTTAACCCAAGTCAGCTTCATATCTTGGGCTTTGAAAAAGATACCAACCAACTTTAGCTTCACATCTTGGGCTTTAAACAAGATACAAGTAAACCCTTCAGCCTCATATATTGGGCTTTGAACAAGATACAGATCACTTTTAGCTTCACGTCTTGAGCTTTGAACAAGACACCAAAACACCACTTCCTCCCGTAGAATAGGAGGAACTACGATCGCTCTGATTTCCCTATTTCGGTAAACGGGAATACGTAGGCATAAGATTGCAAGAAAAATCTTAGCGAGCACACTAATCAAAAAACCCAAAGTCCCATACGTTCACACCTCAGTCGAAAAGTATCAGTCCTAACATCCTACCCGTAAACCGTCCTGTCATTTCAACCTTAAATAAGAGAGAAAAAAAAGAAAGGTCCCACGACCATATAGCATCCGTAACTTAACAGACCGCTGTTTAAACTCAGTATGCAAGCAGGGTTAATTGGAGACATTTATTTCTCTTCCTTAGTCAGCTCACAATAGGATAAAAAATGAACCGACCTGTAGTAACCCCAAAAGAGCGACCCCGTCCAAAGTCGCTCACTACAGAAAAGTGGCGCCCACCGTGGGGCCTAACTGACTTTCTTAAAATTCAAGGTGAAAACCTTGGACGAATCTTTTTCATGGCGGTGGCCACCACAGAAAAGTGGCGCCCACCGTGGGGCCCTTCTTTCTGTTTTTTCTTTGGGAATTTCACTGAGATAGGATTTTTTGTTGACTTCACTAGGATCTTAGGTCAAAACCTTAAAATTGGGAAGATACCACAGAGTGGCGCCTCCGTCGGGGAGCCATTTTATGTTAGGAACAAAGGATTCATAGCTTTTAAAAGTCTAGGACATTAGGACAAATATATATACTGCTTTTCCTAATTGATATATGTGTTTATTTTTCTTCTAATGCGAATGCGTGTGATGCCGCATGTGGAAAGATTGAGTATACACCTAGGAAAAACCCCTTTTAGTGGTGCAGAAGCTATCGGAAATAGTTGTTATGCGAAACCACCCTCTTCTGAGGACTCTTCGAAAAAAACCACCTAGCACGGTTCCCGGCCCGCTGGTGTTTTCTTGACAAGAGTTGATGATGATTAGAGACAAGTACAAAAATCACTAGTATAAACCTTTGGGACGGGTAGAGCCTTGACTCCATGTCACCGACCCTTTGACCCCATGTTTTTTCTATGTTTTTGTGTGCTGCATTCATGCATTCATTTAAAAAACATTACAACAAAGAAAAATTTTCTCTTCTAGTCTCTCTTTTTCAAATTAAACTAAGATTGCGATTGCAAATGTCAGAGAAAAAAGATTGCGCTAATGGATTTCGGTAGAAGGAGAACTCATAAGTTTACGTTCAAGGTTCCAAAACTAGAGGATTTGAGAGGTTTGGCGAGAAGTGTCACAAACCAAGAGGCTTTCAGAGCCAAGTACGGAGGTCTACTATCTCTATTAAGGGTCCATGTGATTGAGGGAATCATGGAGGCTTTCATTCAGTTTTACAATCTAGTTTATCACTGTTTTACATTCCCGGATTACCAGCTCGCACCAATGCTGGAGGAATATTCTCATCTAATTGATTTACACATCATGATCGAGCTCCATTTTCTGGACTGGAAGAAATTCCAAAGGATCAGACCTTTGCAAGAGCAATTTATTTGGATGAGTCAGAGGTCAGGGCTCACATGACCACTAAGGGTGGCATCCAAGGTTTGCCTGCCCAGTTCTTGACAAAGAAAGCCCTGTACTTCGCTAGTATAGGGAACGTGACTGCTTTTGAAAGCATCTTTGTCTTACTCACCTACGGGTTATTTCTGTTGCCCAACATTAATAACTTCGTCGATATCAACTCTATCAAGGTTTTTCTCATTGGAAACCCTGTGCCGACCTTGATCGCTGATGCGTATCATTCTGTACACTTAGGGAATTTGTACATTGGAGGGGAGATCACATGCTTTGTACCCCTGCTATACAAATGGTTTATCTACCATTTACCTAAGTCTGCTACTTTTTGGGGTCACAAGAGTGCCTTACGTTGGTCGCAGAAAATCATGTCTCTCACCAACTCTGATATAGATTGGTGCAATAGGATTTATGACGGGATCAGGATCATTGACCGTTGTGGAAACTTCCCCAACGTACCCCTCATAGGAACTAAGGGAGGAATCAATTACCATCCAGTTTTAGTTCGTCGTCAATTTGGATACCCGATGAGGCACGTCCCACAGAATGCTCATCTGGAAGGTCTTTTCTTCAAGGAAGGAGAAAATGACAGAGCACTAAAGATGGAAATAGTGCCCGCTTGGAAACATGTTCATAAGAAAGGACGAGAGTCTCTAGGAAAACCGGACTATGTCTCGGTGGAGCCTTATCTCCACTGGGTACAAATTAGAGCTCTCAAGCTAAAGATGCCCTATCCTCGTCACGGAGTTCTTCCGCCAAGGGAGCCTGTCATGTACTTTATGACTGAAACAGAAAAGCTCCAGGTTACTCTCAACAAAGTTCAACGGGAGAGGAGGTCTTGGAAGAACAAATACCGCATTCTCAATGTAGAGTGTATCAGTATACAACAATTACTAAAAGATAAGGATGCTCTGATTGAGATTTTGGAGCAGCATGCTATAGAGAATCAGGATGACCAAAGGAATTTGCTCACTCCTTTCACTTGGCAAAGGAATGACAACCCGACAACGGCCCAAGAGCCCCGGTCCAAGAAGAGGAAAGTACCAGAATTAGCACCCGAGTTCTCCTCAGAGAGGACTCGGGACCCATTATCTTAGGTTTCTGTTTTCGTACCTTGTAATCTACTGTATTTCTGTTTCCGCAATCTTGAATTCAATAAAACGGGGTTTCCCCACTGTTTGATATTTGCAATCTAATTGTCGAAGTTTATTTTGATTAAACCAAAAAAAAATTAATATAATCATTGCATTCATCATTCTCACGTCACATATTCTTCTTACCTACGAATCTCATGTTTGTGTCTCGGTTCTAGAGTCAAACTGTCTCATTCGTACAATACTCGGGCCAATCATCAGAAAAAGATGGATGATCTTGAGGAAGAGAACAGAGAGTTGAAAGAAGAGATCGACGCTCTGAGAGAGGATATGAGAAAGCTTCGTAACGACATGCAAGCCATGGCAGAAGCTTAGCTATAAAGAATGGTGATTTCAGAGATCACCTCAATGCCCATAGTGGAGAAGTTTGATCCTAGGTATCAAATGCCGAAAGATCGTCCCTGGGGCATGCTTGTTAACTATATCCCGGAAGGATATGTCCCGCCAATCACTGAAGATCAGGGAATCACAGCAGAAGCCACTGGGCCTGAAGGTTTCAAACTTTGGGAAAGCGAGGATGCCAGAGGCATACTGAGGACTCCTGAAGGTTACAAACTTCGGGAAACGCCAAGATTCACCGCCGTAGTAACGGTACCACCCCCTGTGGTGCACACTGTCCCAGAAGGACAGATTCCACAGATACCTTCTGGTAGAAAGGAAACTATGTTTGACAGAATGGATGAGTTCCAGGAGCAGCTCCTGGAAATGCAAAAGGAGCTGCAAGCCATTCGCGGTCAGGATTTGTTTGGAAAGGACGCCGCAGACCTTTGTCTGGTCCCCAATGTGAAAGTCCCGCACAAGTTCCAAGTGCCCAACTTTGAAAAATACAAGGGTAACTCTTGCCCTCAGAGCCATCTGGTGATGTACGCTCAGCGAATATCAGCTCAGACGGAGAATCAGGACTTACGGATTCACTACTTTCAGGATAGTTTAACCGGTGCCGCATTAAAATGGTACATGGGTTTAAACCGTGCTACGATTAGCACATTCAAAGATCTTGGCACTGCCTTCGTCCAAAAATACAAATACAATCTGGACATGGCACCAGACAGAGATCAGCTCAGATCGATGTCACAAAAGGACAAGGAAACCTTTAAGGAGTTCGCACAGAGATGGCGTGAGATCGCCGCCCAAATTTGTCCACCTCTTGAGGAAAAAGAGATGACAAAGATCTTCTTAAAGACTTTAAGCTCATTTTACTACGACATAATGGTTGCCAGTGCGCCCAATGATTTTACCAAAATGGTCGGTATGGGAGTGCATCTTAAGGAAGCCGTCCGAGAAGGACGTTTAGTAAAAGACGCTGGATCATCAAATAGTACGAAAAGATACGGTAGTGCTCTCCCTAAGAAAAAAAAGCAAGATATTGGGAATATCTCTCTCGGAAAGCAAAGGCGGCGTTATCAACCAGTAGCAGCTGTGACTCCTGCTATCAACCCTACGCCTATTCCTACGTATCAGCCTCAGGTTGCGCAAATCCAACCTAATCAGCAAAGGACACAACAGTCTCTTCAGCAGGCTCGTCCTCAAAACAACAACAACCGTACAACGCGGCCACAAGGATTTGATCCTATACTCATACCGTACTGTTAACCCTCATTTTCGACGCTAGAAAGAATCAAAGTTATTTTAAGTTAAAAAATTATTTTTAATGTAAAGAAGGCTTCGACCCAGTTTTGGTGAAGCCTGAGTCGAATAGAGGTTGTAGGAACCTCAAAAAATAGCTAAGTTCTAGAAAGGTTTCGACCATGTTATATTAAGGTTGGAGGGAATTTCCAATGTTTGAAATTTAAATAAGAGCAGTTGTGAACGTGGGAACAGTTGAGACCAAGGAGAAGGCGCCAAAATCCACACGTTCGAAGCAGTAACCACCACTTAGTAGTTATTTCCTAGCACTATAAATAGGAGTGAGTACTATGTAATAGGGGTGTTCATATTTTTGTACAAGTTACTCAAAGAAACTCAAAGTACCCGCGTGTAGAGAAACGAGTTCGTGAGAATGTACGTAATGTAACACCATTTTCTTCATTAATACAATTTATCTTTGTCATGTTTAAGATTCAACCATTTACTTTCCATGCTTTTACAATTTCTTGAACTTTATCTTCCATGCCAAATTTACTTTCAAAGTCATTTAAACTATCTGCATTTACCTTCGACTGCACTATTACATTCAAGCATTTAATCTTCAAGCGTTTACTTTTCAAAGTCTTTTATTTTCAAGAACGTGGAGTTCACCTTTAATCCATTGCATTTATTTTTAAAGTCCTTTACTTTCCTGCACTTTACTTTCGACCAGCACTTTTATCATTCCAGCCTTTACTTTTCAAGAACGTGGAGTTCGTCGCATTTTACTTTCAAAGCTTTTTACTTCTTGCCCTTTCCTTTCGACGCCTTTAAATTCTGCACCCTTTACTTACAGCCCTTTGAATTTCCAGCCTTTACTTTACTTTATTGCAAGTAGTCGAACGTGGAGTTCAGTTAGGTTTTATTTCAGCATTGTCGAACATGGAGTTCAGTTTGCATTCTCTTTAGCTTTTATTTGTCATTTACACTTGTCTCTCGAATTTAGCACATGTCCTAGGATTTGTGTGGTCGATCTTGCAAGTTAATCAATTCTCGTTTAAGATTGATAGACCAGAGGTTGTTTACCAAAATTCACAGTAAACAAATTGGCACGCCTAGTGGGACCCAGTGCTAAGTTTACACTTTTTGTCAGCCTTACTTTTCCTATTGAAGAAGTACTCTCATTGTATGTTATTAAGAAGTGGGAAGTTAGCCACAATAAACGAGGGAATACCAAAGAGAAGACACACTAAAAATATGGCAACCAATGCCAACCAACAAGTTGATCCTCAAGGGAGTCTTTCAAACACTCAGCCAAGTGTCTTCGACAGGAGGACAGGCGTCACTTCCATTAGTAGTGTCTGAAGCAGGATCAACATATACAAAGTCATATACCCAACCTGTGTTGGAATACACAGGACCACAAAGTCCTAATGCACCAACGCCCCCAGGAGGAAATTCAATGTACAGGCACGTTCCTCCTCCAGGTTTTCCACATCTAGGGTCAAGGAGTCAACCCTATAGTATGCCTACATCAATGATGCAAAATCTGCAGAATGCTCCGCCTGTATTTTTAAAAACTGTAGTGTCTTCGCCATTACAAGGATCAGGATCAGAGGGTTGAAACATCCAGAGTATAGGTGTTGGTTACTCTGTTCAAGCGCCTAGTCTTAGAAAAAAAATACATCCATAAATTGTTTAAGACAGCAGATGGATGAAAGTAACATGCAAATGGTGCATACGTTGTCTCAGACAATGGGAGAATTTTTTCAACCCTTGATTCAGAATACGACTCAAACTAACCAACAATTGGCTGCACAAGTGGCACGCATGGCTGATTTAATGGGAGTACCAGCAGTGGATCGAAGAGTAACTGTTGTCGAAGATATCCCAAGACGTCATACATGCCAGATACCTGAGGCGAACTTGGAAGATCAAGAGATGATTGATCCTTTTAGAGTCGAACTGCCAAGAAACCAAATGCCATACCAGATGGAGGAAGAGCCAGTAGTGATGGAAAACAGGAACCAAAATGCAGATCAGCTACTTAGACAGGTTCGTCACCAAAATCAAGCAGAAGAAAATAATCTTGCAGCCATGGTTGAAAGGATAATGACCAGAAATGGTGTGAATTTTGGCTTCACAAGGCCAAATTATACTTCGCCTATAATGGATTGTATTCTCCAAGCAGAACTACCCCCTAGGACGAAGGTTCCAAAGTTTAGCAAGTTTTCAGGAGATACTACTGAATCTACTGTCGAACATGTGGCTAGATATTTGATTGAAGCAGGTGAAATTGCAGTTGATGAAAGCCTCAGAATCAAATACTTCCCAAGTTCCCTTACCAAGAATGCCTTCACATGGTTTACCACTTTGCCTCCAAATTCCATATACAATTGGACCCAACTAGAACGTTTGTTTCATGAACAGTTCTACATGGGGCAAACTAAGATTAGTTTGAAAGAATTGGCTAGCATCAAACGTAAAGTCACTGAGCCAATTGATGATTACCTGAATAGGTTTTGACTTCTTAAAGCCAGGTGCTTTACACAAGTACCAGAACATGAGTTGGTCGAAATGGCTGCCGGGGATCTTGATTATTCCATTAGGAAGAAATTAGATACCCAATATCTTAGAGATATGGGGCAGTTGGCTGATAGGGTTCGACAGATAGAAAGGCTGAAAGAAGAGAAGGCTAAATTCAGCAGGGGTAAAAAAGTAGCCTTTGTCGAATGTAATGAAGATGTGGAGAGTCTGTATGGTGAAACATCTTATTTCGACGAAAATGAGGTTGACGTTGCTGAGTTAAAGCAAGGTCCACCTTATGCCTGCAAATTATTAACTCCTTCTGAAGGAAAAAATCCTGTCGAATCTAACGACAAATTTCCTAAGAAAACATACACTTTTGACGTCACTAAATGTGACAAAAATTTTGATTTGTTAGTTAAAGATGGGCAAATGATAGTGCCTGCTGGCGCTAAGATGCCACCTTTAGAACAAAGAAAGAAAAGAGGTTTTTGTAAGTACCATAATTTTTTGGGTCATAAAACTTCTCAATGTTTTCTTTTCAGGGATTTGGTGCAAAATGCTATCCAAGAAGGAAGGCTGAAGTTTGGTGACAAGGGCAAAGCCCAGATGAAGATTGACTCTGACCCATTGCAAGTTGCAGAGGCTAACTATACAGAGCCTCATGAGGTTCAGATGGTCGAAGTCATAGAGGGATTTGATAAGTCAGTCAACATGGTGGAGGTTACTGAAGACTTTGCCACCAATTCTGTGATAATTGAAGATTTTTGTAAGGATGCAAATGGCCTGAATGTTGATGGTACCAGTCTAATGTTGGTGACCCAAGAAACTGCTGATAAGTTTGTTGAAATGGATAATGCTGCCAAGGTTTTGGATATGGCCGTGAGTGGATTGAAGATAAATGCCAATGAAGGCATTAACATGGCCGAATTGGCTGAAGAATCTGATTCTAGCTCAGATAGCATCAGCACCAATGAGGCTATGGGCAGAAATGCCCCCAAAGTCCAAGTTGTTAAGGAATTGGAAGATGACTTACTGTTGGTAGGAGAGATGATAGACATAGATGGTTGTTTGGTGGAAAACTGGATATGTATGGCTGCTGAAAAATTCTTCAAGACATCTCCTGATGTTGAAAGAGTCAATGCTGAGGAAGTGGTCGAAGCTAAAAAAGCTGCTTGGCGAGAAGCTTCTCAAAAAGCTGCAAAAGCAGCAGCAAGTGGGGGAAGTCTGGAAGCCCGTTTCTCCAAGATGCACTTAAAGGACAGAATGGATGTCAATATGGTCGAAATTACAGATCGAAAAGCTGAACAAGTAAGTAAGGAAGATGAACAAGAGAAGTGCGACAAAATAGCTTATCCTAAGCAAGAAGAGTCAATTGTAGATTTCTTGCACCGTTGCCAGAAGAAAGGCTCTGGAGTAATGCTATGTCCTAGATGCAGCGCCATTTTTTATGAAAAAGCTGCCCACAAGTTAGAAGGTGTCAAAAAGGCTGGTGAAAGCTGGGGGCAGAAGGTGAACAAAGGGCACAGAGGTTTTGACCATAGGCGACTTTCGACAGGACTAAAAACCAAGCACCAGGAGTTAGGCCAGGTACATTCAAACCAGCTGCGAATGTGCCAACAGGTAGTTGAATCAAGCCTATCGAAGGGAGAGGACAGAAGAAAAAGTGGGAGAAATTTGATGTGGAAAGAGGTTCTTCATTTGAGTATAGAAAAGAGAACCACACCACCAACAAATCAGCATACATTTCCCAGAATTACAAGGGTAAAAACCCCATGTCTAGATCACAATGGCGAAGAGAGCAACGTAGGCGAAAGGCTGTCAGGGAGGCTCAGGTGTAGGGAGAATCAAGTACTAATGTTGATCATCAAGCTGGGACAATTACGAAGATGCCCATAAGGCGAAAGCTATTCAATGTTCAGCCAGAGAAGAAGGTTGAAGATGATGAGAATATGACTGATAATTTTAACAATGAGTCAGCAGCTTCTCTAGATATTCTAGTGAATGTGGTGTCAGTAATAACAAAGGAATTTGGTCAAGTCTCAGAGGTCGAGGACTTGGATCAAATTGCTGAATTGGAAATGTTGGCACACAAGCCTGTGTGTTATTACATCATGAGCAATGGGTGCGTCGAAGAACAGAATGCTTTCTTTGAACACCCCACAGAGGCAATGAAGGGTCATTTGAAGCCTCTTTACATTACTGGCAAAGTAGAGAACGTCCCTGTCAACAAAATTTTGGTGGATTGTGGTGCAACTGTTAATTTAATGCCAAGGTTTTTGTTGAGCAAGATTAGGAAGTTTGAGACTGATACTAAACCCCACAACATGGTTCTGTCGAACTATGAAGGAAAAGTTGGTTCCACTCTAGGGGTGATTCAAGTGGATCTCACTGTGAGAACTATTACCAGACCAACAATGTTTATGGTTGTTGAGACAAAAGCTAACTACAATCTACTCTTGGGTAGGGAGTGGATTCACGGAATAGGAGCTGTGCCCTCATCTATGCATCAAAGAATAACCATTAGAGACCAGATGGGATAGTTGAAAATATTGAAGCTGATCAAGGGTACTTTAAGGTGCCTATCAATCATGTGGATAGTAGGCAATTTGAGAAACATCTGGCGAACATTGCTCCATGTCCTCCAGCTGATTTTGAGTTTGCGCCTGATGTAGAAACGTTTTATTTGTTATATTTACACCCTGTCGAAGGTTTCAGATGGGACAGGGAGGTACCAGGAGGTAGGTTTCCATGCTTAGGCTCACCTCCAATAGAGCCCGTAGGATGGGGAGATGAATTCAGTGATCATGACTGAGTTCGACGCTTTAAAAAGAATTTCGGCCTATGTGGCCGAAACAAAACTACAAGCGGCTTTGGAAGCCGCCAATGACTATATGGCTGGCGAAGCCATTTCTAAATTATATCAAGAGGGTCCTGGTAAGGACTTCGACCCAAAACCTCCAGATAAGGTTGAAACTGGAGAGCAAAGCCAGAGGCTCGACGCCATCTATGAAGATGAGCCTTGGGGATTTGAGAAGGATCCGTTGGCAAATAATATAAAAATGCTAGCACAAGATCCTTTAGAAGAAGTTGACCTCAGTGAGGGGACAACCAAAAGGCCTACCTACATCAGTGCCAATCTTGATCCCCAGTTAAAGGTTGAAGTGGTTCAGTTGTTGAAAGAGTTCAAAGACTGCTTCGCCTGAGATTATGATGAGATACCTGGTTTGAGTAGGGAGTTGGTCGAACACAGGTTGCCTATGACGCCTGGAAAAAAACCAGTCAAGCAAAATCCAAGACGGTTTGCACCAGAGATATTGTCAAAGATCAAAGAGGAAGTCGAAAGACAGCTTCGTTGCAAATTCATTCGCACTGCAAGGTATGTCGAATGGTTGGCTAATATAGTACTTGTTATTAAAAAGAATGGGTCTTTGAGAGTTTGCATTGATTTTAGAGATTTAAACTCTGCGACTCCTAAAGATGAATATTCAATGCCAGTGGCAAAAATGTTAATAGATTCTGCAGCAGGACATGAATATCTTAGTATGCTGGATGGATACTTGAGATTTTGTTAGAATTGGGGGCAACTAGAGTCGAAATAATGGGAGACTCAGAATTGGTCATAAAACAAATCACAAAGGAGTATAAATGTGTTAAAGAAAATCTCATTATATACTTTGTGATAGCCAATAGATTATTAAAGAAATTTGAGGTAGTGGTCATCCAACACATACCTAGAATAGAGAATCAAGTTGCTAACGACTTGGCTCAAATTGCCTCTGGATATAAGGTGTCGAAGGAAAACCTTCAAGAAGTAATTGAAGCAAGAGGTAAAGTGGTGGCTGTTGGATTGTGCCCATCAGACTTAGAAACAACTAAGCTTGGGTGCATAGATGGTGAAAATTTTGAAATTTTTGCCATAGATAATTTAACAGATGAAGATTAGAGGAAGCCCATAGTTGAATATTTGCAAAACCCAACGGCTTCGACAGAGCGAAAAATCAGGTATCAAGCTTTAAGCTATGTACTGTTGGGTAATGAATTGTTTAAAAAGACCCCTGATGGAGTCTTATTGAAATGCCTTAGTGAAGCAGAGGCATATTTGGCCCTTTCGAAAGTACATAGTGGGGCATGTGGAGCACACCAAGTTGGCCAGAAGATGAAATGACGGTTGTTTCGACAAGGCATGTATTGGCCTACTATGCTGAAAGATTGCATAGAATTTGCTAAGGGTTGCCAAGAATGCCAAATTCATGCTGGCGTACAGCACATCCCTGCAAGTGAATTATATTCCATAGTGAAACCATGGCCCTTCAGAGGATGGGCTTTGGATATAGTGGGAGAGATTCGACCAGCATCTTCAAAGAACCAAAGATATATTTTGGTAGGAATTGATTATTTCACCAAGTTGATTGAGGCAATACCACTGGTGAATATAGGTCAAGAAGATGTTATTGAATTCATTCAAAATCACATTATTTATAGATTTGGTATTCCTGAAACAATCACTACAGATCAAGGATCAGTGTTCACTGGTCGAAAGATGCAGGAGTTTGCCAAAGAAATAGGTTTTAAGTTACTAACTTCTACACCTTATTATGCTCAGGCCAATGGGCAAGTCGAAGCTACCAATAAGGTAGTAATTGGACTAATTAAGAAGCATGTGGGAAAGAGGCCTAGAAATTGGCACAAGACGTTAGACCAAGTTCTTTGGGCATGTCGAACATCCCCTAAAGAGGCTACCAACACTACCCCATTTCGACTCACTTTTGGTCATGATGCAGTATTGCCTGTTGAGATTTATATACCGTCTGTAAGAGTTCAAAGACATCATGAGATTCCCTCTGAGAATTATTGGGAAATGATGATGAATGAATTAGTGGATTTGGATGAGGAGAGGCTCAGAGCCTTGGAGTTGTTAAGAAGACAAAAGAAGAGGGTTGAAGAATCCTACAATAAAAAGGTTAAGTCTAAATCTTTTGCATGTGGGGAATTGGTTTGGAAAGTGATTTTGCCTATGGATCGAAAAGATAGAACATTGGGCAAATGGTCTCCTAAGTGGGAAGGCCCATTCCAAGTCATACAAGTTTTCTCTAATGGAGCTTATGAAGTGGAAAAGTTAGACAAAGATAAAAGAGTCTTGAAAGTAAATGGCAAGTATTTGAAAAAATATAAGCCTATGCTGCAAGAGATTCATATTAAAACATAAGCTTTATTTTATAAAAAGAAAGCCAAAATAGGTCAAGTCAGGCTAATATGGCATACAAAGCAAAAAAAAGACCAATACAACAATTTTTAATCAAGGAAAGGTTATTCATAATCTCTCCAATCTATGGACTTGAGGAAATCCATATAATCTGCATCTGGCTCATCATCAGAGTCTTGGGTGCTGGAGCGCTTTTTCTTAGAGACCTTCATTTTAGTTTCTCTCTTCTTGGCTTGAGAGGTTGCTCCAATGGAGGCTTTAGGTTGCTTGGTGGCCTCCATATTTTTTGTTTCCTCAACTGCCTTTGCCTTTCCAGCCATTTTCTTGGCTGATGGTTTCTCTGAATTGTTCATGTTTGCTTCTACGCAAAACGTGGTCAGGTGGAAGAAATTTATAGAGGCGAAGTACTGATTAGATTGGCCAGTCAAACGGTGGAAACACGTGAGCTATTCTTGGAAATAGGCCTGAGGGCTATGCTATAAATGCTAGAGGCTTACGCTTGGAATTTAAAGCTGGAAAGGTGACTTTCCAAGAAAAAGATAGAATGCCTTAATTGCAAATTTGACTGATAAAAGACAACAAATAAAGTGCATCATCATGTAATATGGGTCGAAAGCAGTTAAGGGCAAAATAATAATGATTGATTAATCAATGCCAAAAGGCGTAAATTGTCATTACATAAAAAGCCTGAAAAAGCCAGGAAATAAATGATGATTAAACAAACAAAGGTGTCGAAAGTATCAGAAGGGAAGCCTCGACGCCAACTGAGAAAAAGATTCTATGTGATGTTTGAGGCGAGCGTTGCACAAAGAGTCATTAAGTTTTGCTGCTGCGAGCTCTTTTTCATATCTTTGGGCCGCCTCAATATGATCAATAGCATTCTTTGTTTCTTCAGCTATTTTAGTGTCATCGAAATGGTGCAAATCACGGTTGCGTTTTTCAGCATTGTCAATTTTGGCTTGTAACTCCGCGATTTGTTGCTTTCAGGCTTCAATGTCCTTCTGGTTGGAGGCTATCTCATCTTGCTTTTTCTTTTGATCAGCCTCCATACGTTCGATCTCTTCGTACGCCTCTTTTGCACCACACCAGGCTGCACTCTCACAGCCAGATGTTTTCTCTATGGTATTCCTGATAGAGGGAAGCAGTTTTATTTCTGCAGCTATTTGGTTCACCACAGTAGTTAGCTCTATCAGAAAACCAGAAACATCTGGATTGAGGGTGGTGAGCTCAATCTTTGCAAGGGTGTCCTTCAAATAAGCAGTTGCAGTTGGATCTGAGGCCAAAACTCTGTGAATATCCCCCCTGAAGAATTTTTTCTTGGTGGCTTGGAGAATTGGTTGGGCGAAGTCATCTGATGCTGGAGTCGAAGAGACAGAAGAAGAACCATACCTCTGCTCAAGAATCAATTTGGTAAACTCACGTGGGTTCGACCACTTGAGTGCTGTCAGTGAGTCTCTAGGTGGTGGAAGGAACACAGGCGAAGGAGTATGGTGGGGATTAGGATCGGTTTGTTCTTCTTTCTCCTCTTCTGATTCTTCTCCTTCTTCATCTTGTTATTCTCCCATTTCTTCATCAGACTCTTCAGCAGTTGGTTGCATATTCTCCTGGTCATCAGCTGGTGTAGGATGTAGTTCATTTGTCTCCTCAGGCGCAGCTTGATCAGGGTTGGCGTTATGTGTTTGGACTTCGGGTTTATGTCTTTCTTCTTCAACCAACTGACCTTTATCCATGGGGGTAGCCAGATTGAAAGGTGGTGGGCTTGAGGCGTCATCATCATCAGAGTTGGCGCCAACAGCTTATGCGTTTTGAGTTGTGGTTGGAACTGGTGGTGCGGTGTGTTCTGTAACATATGAAGTAGGTTGATTAATCTCACTCAAACCAGAGCCAATATCAGAAGATGGGTGATAAGTTAGCTCACCTTGGCTATTGAGGAGCGTGGTGGTGAAACTTCCTGAAGTTGGTTGAGGAACAGCATCGTCAATTATGGTGGTGGCGAAGTTGCTTGGAGTTGGTTGGGGATCTGGATTATTGATTATGGGTGCCTAAAGAACACAAGTGGAGAAAATGAGAATGAAATAATAGGCGAAAGATGTCAACATAATAAAAAAATGGTGCTGATACCTGAGTTTGTTCAACAGCAGGACTTGATTTATCACTCCCATGGTCACCAAGAGGGGTTCTCAAGGCCACCTTGGAAGGTTCCTTCTCGACACCACTTGTGGTGGGTGCCTTTTCGAGTATTTTGGCCACCTTCGAAGGAGGTGGGCCAGTAGGTCCAGAGGCCTTTAGGGGTTTTCTTCTTTTCCTCGTGAGAACCTCCTCAGGAGATTCGTCTGAGGCCTCTGAAGCTATAACCACAGCTGGGGTATCCTTTTTACCTTTCTTGGAAGGTGTTGGGGGTTTTCGACCAATCTGAAGAGGCAATGCATATATGAGAAAGGAATTCATATATTAAAAGCGTAAGCGGGGGATGTGAAATATACCTGTGTGCTCTCAGGTTCTTTGCCACTTTGTAAGGTAGCATCCCTAGTCGAAGCAGCTTTCCTAGGCACAGCTGAAAGACCGTACACAATTGTTACAAGTTAATGATTACATGGTTAGTTATGAAGCAATGGACTAAGGATTTCAAACCTTCATATATTTTAGATTCGACTCGAACGTCCTGAATTCCTATATGAAGGTGCCCTTTAAAACTGTCTAACGTATGCTTAGTCGAAACCACTCGTTGAGCCTTTGGCTGAGACTACTGTCGAAGAAGTTTTAAATGCTCCCCACAGACAAACCAATCTGGAAATTGAGGGGCAAGCGCCACTCCAAAATCAGCATTAGGCAGTCGAGGGAACTTTGGAGGAAAAAGTTTAAAAGCTACCTCATAACATTTCTCACGAGGGACGTTGGGAGGAATTTTTAGTTGATCCAGCTTTTCTAGAAATTTTCTCTTTAGAGTGACAGCAGCCTCTTGAATGGTTCGACTAAGGTCATATGGTCGATAGATAGTTTCAAAGTATTTTTGAAAAGCCTGTATTTCTTCGATGTGAGTGAACTTACTCTTTTTCGTCTTGTCCTGCACATGGAGAAAAGCTTGGTCAAGTAGCGAAGAAAATGTAGCCACATCAAGAAAGTGCTCATTATAGTGCTTCGACCACCATTGGTGGAATAATGAAGTGCATAGAAAAGAAGGTTCAAAAAACACAGGAGAGAGAATTCTTCTTTTCTCAGTCAGGCCGTCGAGTGTATGGGAGACATTTTCCTCGTCGAAGCAGGTGGTGTGAAGAATTACTTGGCCCTTTCTCTCATACAAGCACTGAGGGAAGCTCTGGGCCAGCCCAAATTGTCGAGAGACAAGGTTGGGTTGATAGGCAATTAATGCAGACAAACCTCTCCCTAAGATCAGCCTATGAATAAAGAATCTGGGAATCAAGAAGGCTTCCCAGATAGCAACAGATTCTTGATCCAGAGTTTGATGAGGATTTGGAAATGGCCTTTTAAACCACACAGGGTCATAGCTTCGTCGAGCAAAAGGTGCCATGCTAGGAGTGAAGTCATAGCGCTTGGCAAACTTCGTAATATAACTGGTGAAAGCCCTTTGAAGGTTTTCACCATCATCATTGGGAGTGAGTATAGCCAGACGCGTCCCTTTGACACTCCTTTCCCTTATTTCAGCAGAGGCTTCATCAACCAGGCCTTTTCTAGGGAGGCTAGCCTCAAATGTAGCATTAAGCCACAATTGAAGTAGCCAAAGAGGTCCACTCAAGTGCATAGGACCTTGGGTCTCCATATTTCTAAGTCGAGAAGCCCCTTCACTGATAGACTCGTAAAGGTTCGCCAGAATGAGTTCACTCAAGCAGGTTCCTCTGTTGTGGTGAAGCTGATTCGCCAGGGGCAGGTACTTCTTAGCTACCTGCAAAGACTTGGTACAAAAAACATATCTCGACAGCCAGACTGTAAGAAAAGCAATGTGCTCTTCATCAGACACGTTGTCATCTTCTGGTTTAAAGTGGTGTTTGATGAAGAGGGTGTATGTAAGTTTGGAGCCTGAAATATTGATGGTGTCGTCAACATCAACATCAGGGTTGTAAGTAAGGCCATCTGGGCGAAGCCCTGTGATGGAAGCTACGTCGAATAAGGTTGGAGTAACCATTCCACATGGCAGATGGAAGGTATAATGGGTGCTGTCCCAAAAATATAAAGATGCCGCCAACATATTCATACAATATGGTATGCTGGTCTTCGACAGCATAAGAAGGTCATAAATCCCTATATCCTTCCAGTGGTCAGCTTTGACCTTCTCCATCTTTGCCATCCACTGGTCGAATTCCTTCAAAGGGTTGACAGCTCTCACCAGCCTGGTGCCATCAGTGAGATAGCCAACATTGATTTTGGGCAAGGGGGCTTCTTCAGGAGAAGTTCTAGCAGCAGTGTTGATTTTGGGAAAACTCCTTTGCCCTAACGGCCTTATTTTCCGGTACGAGGGAAGAAACTCACTTAGCCTCTTGTTAGAAACGTCAACCTCAGCTAAAGGGCCAGATAGCGCATAGGATTTATCAGAAACAACTATAGGAATCATTACCTGAGATTTGTATATGGCTCTTGATTCTTCAGAGGTGGGTTCCGGCATGCAATGGCGGTTATCTACTAGTTAGGGGCCTGGGATATTAGCGAACGGAGGAATGGTTTGCTTAAATGGAGTGGCTTTGCCTCTTTAGGTTTTCTTTGTTTGAGGATTAGCTTGGGAAGACACCATTGTTGAAGGAGATGAAAAGATGGTGTTTTTGCTAGGTTTGCGTGAGAGAAACTGAAGAGAAGAAGAGGTTGCTTGGGAGTATGAAAAGTGTGGAAAGTTCACAAAGTGGCGGAAATGGGTATATATAGACATTTGAAAATCCTAAGAGACTGGGATCCACCGTTGAAGCTGAGGGGTTACTGGGACGCGTGTCTTTCTCCTGGAGACGTGATGAAAAGTAGCAGTTATGTTCAGACTGCCAACGTCTATTTTCAAGCAAGGTGTTAGGACGTTTTAAGGATTTGTCATGATTGTATGACGTCAGGAGCGTGGGTCAAAGAAACTGAATAGTTCAGCTATTAAGTAATTAGTGGGATATTCAGTTAAGGCCATGCAAACAGGCGCCGAAATGGTTATTATATCAAGAAATGGCCTTCCTACCAATTCTGGCAAAAGGACATTCCTTGGGGGCAATTTGTTAACCCTCATTTTCTACGCTAGAAAGAATTAAAGCTATTTTAAGTTAAAAAATTATTTTTAATGTAAAGAAGGCTTCGACCCAGTTTTGGTGAAGCCCGAGTTGAATAGAGGTTGTAGGAACCTCAAAAAATGGCTAAGTGCTGGAAAGGTTTCAACCATGAGAATATGGAAACAAGCGCTGCAGTTGTTATATTAAGGTTGGAGGGAATTTCCAATGTTTGAAATTTAAATAAGAGCAGTTGTGAACGTGGGAACAGTTGAGACCAAGGAGAAGGCGCCAAGATCCACACGTTCAAAGCAGTAACCACCACTTAGTAGTTATTTCCTAGCACTATAAATAGGAGTGAGTTCTATGTAATAGGGGTGTTCATATTTTTGTACAAGTTACTCAAAGAAACTCAAAGTACCCGCGTGTAGAGAAACGAGTTCGTGAGAATGTACGTAATGTAACACCATTTCCTTCATTAATACAATTTATCTTTGTCATGTTTAAGATTCAGCCATTTACTTTCCATGCTTTTACAATTTCTTGAACTTTATCTTCCATGCCAAATTTACTTTCAAAGTCATTTAAACTATCTGCATTTACCTTCGACTGCACTGTTACATTCAAGCATTTAATCTTCAAGCGTTTACTTTTCAAAGTCTTTTATTTTCAAGAACGTGGAGTTCACCTTTAATCCATTGCATTTATTTTTAAAGTCCTTTACTTTCCTGCACTTTACTTTCGACCAGCACTTTTATCATTCCAGCCTTTACTTTTCAAGAACGTGGAATTCGTCGCATTTTACTTTCAAAGCTTTTTACTTCTTGCACTTTCCTTTCGACGCCTTTAAATTCTGCACCCTTTACTTACAGCCCTTAGAATTTCAAGCCTTTACTTTACTTTATTGCAAGTAGTCGAACGTGGAGTTCAGTTAGGTTTTATTTCAGCATTGTCGAACGTGGAGTTCAGTTTGCATTCTCTTTAGCTTTTATTTGTCATTTACACTTGTCTCTCGAATTTAGCACATGTCCTAGGATTTGTGTGGTCGATCCTGCAAGTTAATCAATTCTCGTTTAAGATTGATAGACCAGAGGTTGTTTACCAAAATTCACAGTAAACACGTACGCATAAATATTTCCGTTACTACTAGCCAAGGGGCACATCCAGACTAAGTCCCCTCTTACAGTATCGGAAAATCCTCCTTTTTGGTTTAAGGTGGATCAGACATGCCCTTATCATCAAGGAGGATCAGGGCATAACATAGAGAATTGTCGTAATTTCAAATCCGACGTGCAAAATCTTGTTAGGAGCGGGCTCTTATCTTTCAAAGATACGAATCCCAATGTTCTCACGAACCCGCTGCCTCAACATGAGAAATCTGCAGTCAACCTGATAGAGGGAGAGGTTAACAACGTCTATCAAATTCACGATGTACTCTTGTTGAGAACCAATTTGGTCAAGATGCATTGTAGATAGAGTGGATATGGCCATGTGCCACCTCATAATTATCATCAATGTGATGTCTTCTCTAAAAACAATCGAGGATGTTCTGTGGTGTAATCAGCTCTATAGGAACAAATGGATCTCGGATGGATCCAAGAGCACCGAGTTCGTGGAGTTAACATGGTCTATTCGAATTCCAACATCATTCAAAACCACGATATCTGTGCGATGAATGTCAACTTTATGGAGATGTACTCAAGGCAAAGCCAGTATCATAATCTACCGCAGCACGATTACAGTTCTTGTCTAACTTGCTAGGTAAACAAACAGGGATGCTTTTTCATACAGGAGGCCCTCCAGCGTCAGATGGATCTTGGATGGATCTAAGACTACCATAATAGGAACCACTATCATATCAACATGGTTCAGATCTTCAATATTCGCTTAATGAATACCAACCTGGTAGAGTTACATGCTGAGCAGGTCCGACTCGGGTTCCTAATACCACATGACTATCAAAGCTGTAAAGCGGGTTGCGAAAATGATCAGGGTTGTGCCCTTGTCCAGGAAGCACTTCAGCACTTGTTAAATCACTGGTGGATGCCAATCTATATGGATGAAGATACTCAGCAAATTAGTATCAATAACAGGAACCCTGCTCGGCGTCAAAGTCAGGATGTCCGTTCTGTGGAAGCTAACCTAGTGAGGTTACATTGTATTCAAAGCGGGTATGGCCAGGTGCCGCCACACAACTATGAACGTTGTAGAGTCTGTTCGGAAAGTAACCAAGGATGCTACCTTGTGTGAGCCGCTCTTCAGGGTCAGGTGGATCGGGGAGAGATTCGCCCATATCTGGGCTCTGGACCCATCAACTGGACTCCGAACTACCTTGCTGATCAAATTGAGGACGTTGTGGTAATCTCTGATCATCACAGGACTAAGGATGTTTTTGCCATCATCCCTCTACTTGACGAATCAAGAGTTCCTAACCAGGAACGAGTCAAAATTACTTACGATGGTCAGAAAAATCAGAAGGTTCCCATAGTTATCTATCTACCGGGACCACTACCGTATGAATCAACTAAGGTTATCCCTTACAAGTACGGTGGAACAACAATCGAGAACAGAAAGGAGATCCCGTTACCCTCCGTCGTAAATATTGCAGACATCAGTCGTGTAACACGGAGTGGTAGAATCTTCAACCGAGGATTTGGAGAGTCCAACAAAGAAAATGAACTTCAGACGGAACTTCCCAATCCACCAGTCGGTCAATCTAGTGATCCCGACCTTTCGAAAAATGATGATGAGATGCTGAATCTCATCCAAAGGAGTGAATACAACATTGTTGATCAACTACTACAGACTCCTTCAAAGATCTCGGTATTATCCCTGTTACTTAGTTCAGAAGCGCACAGGGAGGCTCTGCAGAAAGTCTTTGAGCAAGCCTTCGTGGAACAGGATGTAACAATCAGACAGTTCGATAGCATTGTCTCTAACATCACTTCCTGCAATAATTTGGGATTTAGTAATGAGGAATTACCTGAAGAGGGTCGCCGTCATAACATGGCGCTCAATATTACAATCAACTGCCAGGATGATGCTTTAGCCAGCATACTGGTAGACACAGGGTCAGCCCTGAATGTTATGCCGAAGTCCACTTTGATACAATTATCATTCAAAGGCCCTCCGATGAGAACCAGCAAGGTCATCGTCAAAGCGTTCGATGGATCCAGAAAAATGATTATCGACGAAGTCGACCTTCCCATAACCATCGGTCCTCACACTTTCTAGGTCATGGACATCTGGATAACTAACAGTTGTTTATTAGGAAGACCTTGGATACATCAGGCTAGGGCGGTCACCTCGACCCTCCACCAAAAACTAAAGTTCGTCCAGAACGGTCAACTCGTCACAGTGTGTGGGGAACAGGCTTTGCTCGTAAGCAATTTATCGTCATCCACTTATGTGGAACCGGAAGGGATAATCGGAACCCAGTTCCAAACACTTTTGCTATAAAAGGATGATCAATTCGAAGGGGGAACTTCGATTTCCTTATACAAAGATGCTATCAAAGCGGTCGAGAGTGCTAATACAACAGGATGGGGGATGCTTGTCATTCATACTGACAATAAAACAAAGAAGGGTCTTGGTTTTTCTGCGACCTGTACCCAGACGGCTACTAACGATGAAAGTCTTCGTCCCATTCAGAACTTCTTCCAGAGTGGAGGTTTCCTTCACCCAGTGCCTCAGGCAGTCCATGCTATCAATGAAGAGGATTCCTCTAATACGGAGGAAGAATGGAAGTCCTATCTCAACGAGGACGGTTATATGTCTCAGGAAGAGGTGCCTACGCCATTTTTCTATCTCACACAAAGTCCGAGATTTATACCAAGGTCAGACGTTGAAATGACATATGGGGATTGTGATCCGGAAGGATGTCGTGCTCCACCAAATTCATTAGAGGAACACACTCCAATGAAGGACAATTTTGAGTACACCTACTCTGGCCCGATGGATGGTCTGCCGATGTGGCAACCATATCCAGGAGACTTAGGGCAAGAAAGTCAGCCGAACAATGAAAATCAGTTGAGCCTCGCTGAACAGAATACCTGTGTCCCCACCATGTCATGGGATCAACACTTAGTTCATTCAGAAAATATCCAGTACGACGATGAATTCACAATGTTTGCAGGACTAGAATTCATCAACTACGCTTTTCCTGAGGTCAACCTCATCGAGAGAGATGACTCCTCCAGTTCCAAAGAAGTGTGGGACACCTTGGTACAACCGAGTGGAAAATTCGACTTCATGGTCAAGTACACCGCTCATGAAAGCTCTCGTATCAGGCTCGAAGACATCTAGCCAGCTGGATGGGGAGATACAACTGAGAGCACAAATACTATGCAAAATACAGCTGAGGAATCCTCCTATGACAACTCTGCCTGGGAGATAGATTCCAATTATCCTGCTCCGCCAAAAATTAGCGTTATTTCTAAAGACAAATCAAGAAAGGTACCGGACTTTGTGATTCACCGAGGAGTTCGCCGCCAATGGTTTGCTGTCGATGTTCCGAATATCGTTCATAAGTCAAAGTAATTGTCGTCTTTACTTTAACCTTTCACCCTGCCCAGGTGAAACTGATGTTTTGATAGGGCTCTCTTTCTGTAAATTTCCCTCTTCGCTTCGTCCAAAGCGACAGAGTTTTGTTTTATAGGGCTGTAGTTTCAAGATTCAACTTGTTCATTAATAAAATAACGTCGTTCTGTAATTTCCGCATTAATTGTTGTTTTCTCTTTTTGTTTTTTCAGAAAATGGTAATCCTAAAAAACAATTCAAAGAATAAAAACAAGAGTAAAAAAATATATACACTACACACACTTGCATTTTCTCAATCTCTTCTAAACACGAATCAACACGTCATGCAGATTGCTTGTTTTAAACCCCGTTGAAACATACGATCCGATGCCTTCTTCCAACTTTGAGTTCCTGGTATTTGGGGCTGAAGAAGAAGATGACAACGAAATTCCATAAGAGATCTCTCGACTACTCAGACAAGAGGTAAGGTCCATTGAACCTCACAAAGAGCCGTTGGAAATGATCAACGTGGGTTCAGAAAAAGAGAGAAAAGAAATCAGGATTAGGGCACGACTCAGTCCAACCGCCAAAGAGAGTCTGACAAAGCTTCTCAAAGAATTTCCCGATGTGTTTGCTTGGTCCTATCAGGACATGCCAGGGTTGGATACTAGCATCGTGGAACATCATTTACTGTTAAGATTGGAATGTCCGCCAGTTAAACAAAGGTTGAGAAGGAATCACCCGGACATGGCCATCAAAATCAAAGAAGAGGTACAGAAACAGATTGACGCGGGTTTCCTCGCCACGTCAGAATATCCTCAATGGTTAGCCAACATTGTACCTGTTCCAAAAAAGGACGGAAAGGTCAGAATGTGGGTCGATTATAGAGATCTAAACAAGGCTATTCCAAAGGACGACTTTCCCTTGCCACACATTGACATGCTGGTGGACAATACAGCAAAGTTCAAAGTTTTCTCCTTCATGGATGGATTCTCGGGCTATAATCAGATCAAAATGGCACCGAAAGACATGGAGAAAACTTCGTTCATCACCCTATGGGGTACCTTTTGTTACAAGGTAATCCCGTTCGGTTTGAAGAACGCCGGGGCAACCTATCAAAGGGCCATGACTACTCTGTTTCATGAAATGATACACAAAGAAATCGAGGTATATGTCGATGATATGATTGCAAAATCTAAGACAGAAGAGGAGCATGTGACCCACCTGCCGAAACTATTCGAGTGTTTGAGAAAGTACAAACTCTGATTAAATCCCAACAAGTGCACCTTCAGTGTCCGTTCAAGGAAACTGCTAGGGTACATCGTCATCCAGAAGGGAATCGAGGTTGATCCTGATAAGGTCAAGGCCATTCGAGAAATGCCTTCTCCAAAAACTGAAAAACAAGTCAGAGGATTCCTGGGACGTTTGAACTACATCTCCAGATTCATATTCCTCATGATTGCGACATGTGCGCCGATCTTCAGTTTACTCAAAAAGAACCAGGACTGCATTTGGACAGAAGACTGCCAAACCGCCTTCAACAGTATCAAGGAATATCTGTTGAACCGACCGATTATGTCACCTCCAGTGGAAGGAAGACCAATGATCATTTACCTCACAGTCTTGTAAGACTCAATGGGGTGTGTACTTGGCCAACAAGACGAAACCAAAAGGAAAGAGTCTGCCATCTACTATCTAAGCAAGAAATTTACCGAATATAAGACTCGGTACACGATGCTCGAGAAAACTTGTTGCGCTCTGGCTTGGGTAGCCAAACGTCTTCGCCAATACATGATTCGTCACACTACTTGGTTGGTCTCTGAAATGGATCCAATTAAGTACGTCTTTGAAAAACCTGCTCTCACGGGAAGGATCAACTGTGTCAGAGACCATGTTTCATCTGATACCCTCGGCCGAGTTCTTATCTCCTAAGCCCGATCAACGATATTCCCCACATGAACTATCTCTCCTAAGCAAGGTAGAATTGCTACTTTTGGACCAACGGTACGTCTTTGCACCGCGATGGCCTAGTATCTCGTCATGTTCATCCATTAGTCTGTGTGTCGCGTCAGTTTTGTCAGCATATACATACATACATCATGCATTTTATTTGCATTCGCATTCATATTGCATCACTATCACTCTAGTCGGTCTCATCCCCTAGTGATAACAATCCTCTCAATCGAGTTGTCGGTTCTTTCCTCGTCAAGAAGTGTCGCGTCTAAAACAACCTCTCCTCCAGCTTATTTCTGGACTGAAGTTGGCTCCTTGACCATTTTGATAACTTGAACCTCTGAAAGGCCAGAGAACCTTCAGCCAACATCACTCTTTGCCATTGAAGATGATACCCTCGCTTTCCCTGATTAAGGAAAATCCCCAGAGAAAGCCTCTTAAGTAGAGATTCGGCAGTACGGCAGTTTTTTTCCAAAAAAACCACTAATGAAAAGGTCATCGGCACCTCAAAATTGGATCCCATCATATGGCATTTCTCCCGGAAGATCCCGAGAAAAGTATGATGTAATATCCCCAAGCGGAAGCAGTCTCTCAAGAAACTCGCTTTCTCCTGTAGGAACAAATGGTGTCTCCAACAAAGAAGTTTGTACACCTTTACAACTCAGATAGATTGGTTCCCCAGCAAGTCTGATATCAAAACTTTTTTCGTCAAATGGCATCTCCCCAGGAAAATTCGCCGAGAAGTTTGAGGAAAATCGCTACGCATAGCATCCCTTGTCGATAAAGTTTATTGGCAAAAGAAACTAAGACCAGTTCCTTGGTAGGAAACCAGGATCGAGGGGAAGTTTATTTCAGAAACTAAGACCAGTTCCTTGGTAGAAAACCAGGATCGAGGGGAAGTTTATTTCAGAAACTAAGACCAGTTCCTTGGTAGGAAACAAGGATCGAGGGGAAGTTTATTTCAGACACTGAGATCAGTTCCTTGGTAGGAAACCAGGATCGAGGGGAAGTTTACATCAGAAACTAAGACCAGTTCCTTGGTAGGAAACCAGGATCGGGGGAAGTTTACCTTTTCTAAGCATCATTGCGTAGCAAAATAAGAAGGATGCGTGAACTACCATTCTTAATCACCATCAAAATTTCGGATATTCTGATATTTAATCCTCTTGCACCCCGAATGCCCGAATACCTTCGCCATTCACAACTTCGGGTCCAAAAAGATTAAATAAGGGCATCTGTCATACCCCAAATTTTTACCACTAAGATTTCCCATCATTGTACAAATCATCATCACAATATGGATATACCTTTATGCCTCATCAAGCTCCTCAATGAATTGTTGAGCATTCACTACACTCAAAATTAGGGTTTCAAACCCTCTTTGAGCCTTAGCTAAAAGATCAATCAAGGAATAACATGATCTTCAACTTGTCTAACTTCTCAAACATCCACAATGGGTTAAAAAGGACTCCCACTGCAAGGATTAAGCACAAGGCTGCTCCCTTCTAAGTGGATCAAGCCTCAAGATCGCCAGTGTCACCAAATTAGGGTTTTGGTCGACCAAGGCCTCCAGATGGAAATTTTCCTCTGGGCATGAGCCAATGCTTCAAAGAATATCCTAATATGATCCATGGAACCTCATGGACCCAATCATCAAGTCAATTTAGCCTCAGGGGATGCATTCATAAAAAATCAGGAATTAGGGTTTCTTGACCTAATTCACCCCTAAGTTGACTTTTGAAACAAAACATGAGCCAAGACCTCAAGAGATGATTTGAAGGTATCTAATACACCACATTGATCCATTTGCAACAATAGATTGATCCCAGGAAGCTTGAGCAACAAGTCTCAATTTCATCAGTACACAATTAGGGTTTCGCGGGAAAAGTCAGCCGTAACTTTGACTTTTGACCAGGACATGCTCCCAAGCCCTAAGACATGATTCAATACACCCTATAACACCCATGTAACATGTCCATCAAATTTTATTTAGGTCAAGGACATTATTTCCTAAAGAATGGCACAGTTTGGAATTCATCGGATAAAAGTCAACTGTGCACAAAAGTCAACCTTGACTTTTTGAGATTTTTCATAAAAATGGATTTCTAACCCTAAAAGGATGTTAATGTATGATTTGAATCATCATTCACCAAGAAAAATCAAAGAAAGTGGGATAACCTGTAAAAGGGGTAACCATAAAAACTTAGAAAATTTTCTAAGTTATGAAATAAAGTGGCAAGGGTACCAACTTTGGAGGATCATAACTCCTAAACCACAAAGCCATTTTCCCCCATCCAAAGCTTGATTTGTAGATCTCATGGCCCTCTACAAAAGCTAAAAACTGACCTTCCTCCAAATTCCTCATGGATTTTGAGTTATCGAGTGATCAAAATCAAGAAAAGTCACTTTTTTCCAACACTTAGTGAAATTTTCACTAAGTCAGAATCTGCCTTCACTTTTCTCCAAATGTAGGGGCATTTTTCACTTGGATCCAAAAGGTATCAAAACCAAATATGATCAAACAGTTGTTGTATCATATGAGGGCTTTCCAAAATGGCCAAGAATATCACCAAATTCCATTTGAGCTAAGAGATATGGTAGTGGCAAAATGCCTTGCTGAAAACTGCCAAGGCAAGGCAGAATTTTGCATTTTTTGTCGATTTGCCAAAATAAGCCCATTCCAAGCCTTGTCATCATCTTGGACACATCTGAGGATCAAATCTAAAGGGGACAATCACTGAGCCAAACCTCCAAAGTCCTTGGAACAAGAAGTAGCATGCCAAACCTAGAATTGCCTAATAGAGGGACAAGACTCCAATTTTGGATTGAAGAATTTAATAGATGCTTAGAGGTGGCATGGACTGACACATTTGCAACTGAATTCAGTCAAGATTCCTCCAACAAGTAGGGAACCAAAGCTCTGTGCTCTAACCTCTAGTCAATGGCTAGAGGAGACTTGGATTTTCATTGGCCAACATTGAACAAACCTCTGCTGCAGTTGCCATTCACTATTGATCCCAAAACAAACTTGCTCTATTATAAATAGAGCTCATTTATGCTCAGTTTGAGTACACCAAATCCATCAAACAGATGCTTTCCTCAAAATCCCTTTCTCTGGCAAAAATGTCTTCTTTAGCAAGGTAACTCTGAGTTTTTGAGTCTGAGAGATTTTTCAATCAAACCAATCACACACACACACCTCATAAAAATCATATGTAGGTGATCCAAACTCTCACAAGTGACCTGTAACACTAAAATCACAAAGTCACCTCTCAAAACCTCAAAATAGGCTTTTTGTGCATTTTTCAAGCCTTGTCTTGATTCAGTCACTTTCCAAACCAGATGAAACCTCAAACACACTCCAAATACCACCACCATTGGATTCCTTATGAAATTCTGGTCCAGATGCATATAATCTTTGTCTCAAACCCTTAATAAATGAGAAAGTTGTGACCTTCACGTTTCTGAGCCAAAACTTGCCTTGCCTTGCCTTGCCTTAGGCTAAGCCTAAAACCAAGGCATGACTTGTATATTTGTGATTTCACTTCAAACAATGGATGTATCACCACCCCATTGGTAAGGGGTGCGCCTTGTAACCTTGAGGTCGTGGGTTCAAACCCCACCCATGCCATTTTATGTTTTTCACATTTTTGCTATTTTTCCAATATTTTCATGTTTTATTAATTAATTGGAAAATTAATAACTCTTTCAATTTTAATTATTTTTTATTGGTTCTTTTTGCAAAAAATCAAAAAAATGTTGAAATATTTTATTCCACAAAAAAGTTAGACTTATATTATTTATTTAATATAATTAGTATTTTTGTGAATAAATTCATTTTATTTGTTTTTAAACATTTTAAAATGAACATTCATCTTGAAAAATCAAGACGAAATGAGTTTTAATATCTCTTGTGATTTATACCTCATTTTTCAAACCTTAAACAAAATCACAAGTGGTTTATTCAAACCTATTTGGTATTTTTCATTAATTTTTCTTTAAATATTTACTTTTAAAGAATAAAATTAGGGTTTCTTTGATTTTCACCCTCACAAATCATTTTCAAACACTCATGGGCCTTTAATAGAGTGTAAGACCCAATCCTTTGTAAATACAAACCCATTTTGGGCCTCACTTATTGTATAAGTCCTGTTGTAAGTCCCGTTGAATCGCCTGATTCAAAAACAAACCTGGGCCTCTCCTCGAGCTATAAGACCCATTCAAAACTCTTGGGCCTCTATTAGAGTGTAAGACTCAACCCCCTTTTAACCAAAACCTTTTTGGGCCTCGGATATTGTATAAGTCCCTCTGCGTTAAAGGAAATCTCGGCGCGACCACCATTTCAAACAAAAATCATCTGGGCCTACCCTCGAGTAGTAAGACCCATTTCTTTTCTTAAAACACTTTTGGGCCTCTAATAGAGTGTAAGACCCATCCCTTTGTACAGAAAATCATTTTGGCCCCAGTCACTTGTATAAGTCCCTCTGTACAAATGTGAAACGATAGTCCGATCATTGATAAAACCCTGGGCCTCTCCTTGAGCTGTAAGCCCCAATCTGTCTTTTCAAAGCACTTTCTCCTTTGATTTTGAGAAATACTGTTGTTTTCAACTTCTCTTTGTTGAACAAACTAACAAAATAGCATGGAAGCTCTACAACCGAGTAAGTGTTTACCCGCTTTCATTTACCGCTTTCATATGTATATAACTGTATTGTGGGGCTGCTCACTGTAAGTCTTCTTTCATAAATTCATATCGACTGTGTAATAATAGTATAGATATTTAGAGTTTCCCCGACAACTACATCTAGAACTAGGTAAAGCCGTATCGATCACTCTTAGAAATAGACAAAACTAGATCCCCAATAGGAGCACCAGATACAGTCTTCTCTTCGGCTGTCACTCCTAGGAATTGTCAAGAAACTCTACTCCCCAGAGATGGTCTTTTCTCCGTGAATGGCATCTCTTGAGTTTCTTCCAAATTCTCAAACTTTCCTGGCTCGATCTATTCTTTGTGAATAGTCTGTCTTGAATTTCTCCGGGTTTGGGGACCCACAAGCTTCCTAAAAGCATCCCAGCCTCCTCTTAGGCTTAGTACAAAGACCCGCAGGCTTTCTAAAAGCATCCCCGCCTCCTCTTGGGCTTAGTACAAGGACCTGTCGGCTTCTTAGAAGTATTCACAGCCTCCTCTTAGGCTTCGTATAATGATTCTTCCTCTGAGAATGATCGCCTCCTCTTGGGCGTTGTACAAGGACCCGTCAGCTTCTTAAAAGTTTCTAGCCTCCTCTTGGGCTTTGTACAAATTGTCCCGACGACCTCCTAGAGGTATAGGAACAGAAATTAGTCATCTTAATAGAACAGTGTTTCAAAGAGTCTAGATCTCGTCGTTACTGTTTCTTACGCATAGTACAAAAGATAGGACCCGTAGACTCGGATAGTCTAAAATCCTTTGGACTCCCTATTTCGTTAAAGAATTGGAAACCGTCCCAACTCTATGATCAAATCCAAGAGTACAACATTACTCAATTGAGACAGTAACTTTTTAGCCTCTGCCTCAGGCTTCATACGAGACACCATAAAAGACTCTCTTGTTGAGTCAATCCCTCTTTAGCCTCCATCTCGGGCTTCGTACGAGATACAAAACACTCTCTTGTTGAGTATAAAAGACTCTCTTGTTAAGTCAACCTCCTTTCAGCCTCCATCTCGGGCTTCGTACGAGATACAAAAAGGCTCTCTTGTTGAGCCAAACAACTTTTAGCCTCCATCTCGGGCTTCGTATGAGATACCAAATAACTCTCTTGCTGAGTATAAAAGACTCTCTTGTTGAGTCACCAGACTTTTAGCCTCCATCTCGGGCATCATACGAGATACAAATCACTCTCTTGTTGAGTATAAAAGACTCTCTTGTTGAGTCACTTCCCTTTTAGCCTCTATCTCGGGCTTCGTACGAGACACACGAAAAACACCCTTTTGTTGGGCCACTAGCCTCCTCTTAGGCATTGTATAAGAAAACCCCGGTTGAGTCAATCAACCTTTTAGCATCAAAGTTGTGTCTCGTTCACAATACACAAACATCAACAACTCATTTCCCTTCATCTAATTGCTGTAAGCGGCAAGCCTCTGGATCATCTACATCCATGCCACTGTCCCTCTTTTAGCATGAGAAATTCCTAAGGAAAGATGGCATTGCTCTACACTGAGTTAAAGTTTTCTCCTTCAGGTTGGAAATCCCCCTATGAAGGAAATTATGGCATTACCGGATTCACATATCCCGGTTAAAGTAATCCTCCTTCATAACCAGTCACCCAACAGTTGTGACAGACAGACCCCCCTTTAGAGATGACAAATTCTCTCTAAAGTCAACCCAAATCAGCTTCATATCTTGGGCTTTGAACAAGATACCAACCAACTTTAGCTTCACATCTTGGGCTTTAAACAAGATACAAATAGACCCTTCAGCTTCATATCTTGGGCTTTGAACAAGATACAGATCACTTTTAGCTTCACGTCTTGGGCTTTGAACAAGACACCAAAACACCACTTCCTCCTGTAGAATAGGAGGAACTACGATCGCTCTGATTTCCCTATTTTGGTGAACGGGAATACGTAGGCATAAGATTGCAAGAAAAATCTTAGTTAGCACACTAATAAAAAAACCCAAAGTCCCATACGTTCACACCTCAATCGAAAAGTATCAGTCCTAGCATCCTACCCGTAAACTGTCATATCATTTCAACCTTAAATAAGAGAAGAAAAAAAAAAGAAAGGCCCCACGACCATATAGCATCCGTAACTTAACAGATCGCTGTTTAAACTCAGTATGCAAGCAGGGTTAATTGGAGACATCTATTTCCCTTCCTTAGTCAGCTCACAATAGGATAAAAAATGAATCGACCTGTAGTAACCCCAAAAGAGCGACAGCGCTTAAGAACCGCGTCCAAAATCGCTCGCTACAAGTTCTCAATACAGCATTGTTATTTCAGTAGAAATGGAGGTTGTTGAAGGGTAAAGATGCGGTTTGGAGCATTTTTTTAAGGCATAGATACGGGAACTAAGAGTTAAAAGTGCAGAATGGAAATGCAGAGGTGCTATCCAATAGGGATTCAATATGGTGGAGGGATTTAGTTATGTCGAATTTGGGGCCAAATGGAGCGGTATTTACCTTCGCGGGAGCTGTTTTTAGCGAGGTCCATAATGGGAGGCACACCGCTTTTTGGCACTCTAATTGGCTAGACAACCAATCTTTGAAGGATGCTTTTCCAGAAATCTATCTCCGCGCGAATGCCAAGAACAACGCTATTGAGGAAGCCGGTGTTTGGGATATAAGTGGATGGAGATGGAAGCTTGACGACTTAGTTGACAATGTAAGTCTGATTCATGCTGAAGCTTGGAATGATTTTACGCTATTTTTTCAGGATTCTGCTCTGGTTCAGAACAGGGAAGACAGTTTTGTATGGCAGGTCGGCTCAGGTAATGATTTTTCTGTTAACTCCTGCTACTCCTTCCCTTTTAAAAATCATTCTGTCAGCTCTCTTCCTGTTAGAACAGTCAAAGCTGTTAATCATTTGTGGGAGGTGAAGATTTCTCCTAATGTGGTTTTCTTTGGGCGGAGGCTACTGTTAGGAAGAATCCCTACCAAATATATTTTGTTCCATAGGCTCATTTTAGCGGACATCAGGGACTTGCGTTGTGTGCTTTGTAATTCTGAGGAGGAAATTTTATCGCATCTTTTTGGCCAATGCTCGCTCACAGCAAGAATGTGGAAGAAAGTTTACGAGTGGATCAGATCTGAGATGGATTTATCCCTTGTCGAGTTTGTGCATTTATTCCATAATTGTGAAAAGGTGAAGGCTAAAATGCAAAGGATGATACTTGGCGTTATTTGGCTAGCAGCTGTTTGGACTCTTTGGTTGATGAGGAATGCTATTATTTTTAAACATGAAGACTTTAGTTTTTTGGATTGTTTGACGGCTATCACACTTAGATCGTGGAATTGGATATGTATGTGCGGTAAGTTAGCGGACCTTTATGACTTCTACGCTTGGAAATCTCTTCCTCTCCTCTGTTTCAACAGGTAGTTGGTGAACTTTGCAATGTTATCTGGAGCTATCCTGGTTTTGTTTTTCTTCTGCAGATTGTTTTGTTTCTTTTCTGGGTGTTGTAGATTTTTGTTGGGGTTTGTTCTTGGTTCTATGACCCTCTTGCTTGTTTTGGAGGTTGTATCTAACCTACCTTTCCTTGTAAAGGGTTCCATTACCCCTTGTACTGGTTTTGTTCTACTTGCCTATTAAAAAAAACCACAACGGTTATTTAAAGTAACCGTTGTGGTAGGTAGCGCGCTACATGGATACAATCACAATCGCACGCCCATGGTTGAAATCATTATACATACAATCACACCTTACGTCAGAACGGTTGGACCTGCGTGATGGTATCCCTTTTCCAACCGTGGTGATATGGGTTTTTCGTAGTAGTGTGGGGTCTTGAAATCATGTTTTGATTCTTTTTACTATTAGATTCAGGGTTGCTCTTTTCACTTTTAGTGGTGAATGACCACTCTTAGGAACCTCAAAAATACACTTCATTAATTTGGATGTATATTTATGGATGCGCGTATTATAGATGAAAACACGTTCTAAGTGAGACAAATTATTATTTTTCTAAAAATTAGTTTGGAAGTGTATCCTTCGGCTCACTCCTACAAAGATTTTATTTTAAAAAATACCACATTGCATGTATATCACAACTCAGTGACTGATTCGAAAGTGCATTTTTGGATTTGTCAAATGGGAAATTTAATAAAAACACCACTTTGCATGTTTGCTTCACTCATGATCATACCACCATTACTTTTTGAAACCCTACCAAAACCTTCTTCCACACTCAATCAAGTTTTCTACTTCACAACAATATTTATTTATTTTTTCATATCAAAAGGAGTAAAAGAAGTTGTAATTTAAGGTAATGTACATGTATTTCCTTCCTCATCACTTGCTAGAATCTGGTTTTTGGTCTGAAAAAATAAACATTGCGTTCGGAACTACATTTATGGATTTTTGTTGAATGTCATACAGAACTGTATTTCCTATTAGTTCAATGTTGTTTTTTGCCAGTTTTTAATTTTTTGTTATGATTGGCCTTAAATATGGTGCACCTTGATGTTGATCCTAAAGCTATTGTTTCTATGGATGTTAAACTGGTTGATGTCAAGGTAGTTGTTGGTAAACAATTTATAAATGATTATGAGTTTGTTGTTCGTGAACATATGTTACAATGAATCCGCACGGAGGCTGCTAAATTGAGGTTCAGGGTTATAATCGGGAGGTCAGATTATGATTCTGATAGAAGACATGCATTTGTGACACTGAGATACGAAAGAAGTTTCAAGTACATAAAACCTATCCGAATGTTAAAATGGGATGACACCGACTCGGGGAGATGTGAATGTCCCTTTTAGTTGTGTGGGTACCTTATGGCAAATAATACATGGACATTTAATATAATCACTACTACAAACAATACATTTCATGACAAAACTTTCACCTCACCCAACAAAAAACCAAGGTATAATTCCAAGACGCGCCATGTTTTTTAATAAAAAAATACTATATATTCCTTCAGTTTTTGAATATAACCGAGGTGAAATTAAATGATTCTTTAAAAGTGGTGTCTTTCTTTTTATTTTATTTTTTATATGTAAATTAAATGATTTATTCCTTTGGTTACTTTATTAACCAATGGGTTAGATAACCAGATTTTACTATAAAATCACTTGTTCTAAGTTTTACACTATACCCAACTCATCTAAAGTCACTCCAAACTCATACACCATTGCTTTGGGATGGATTGCAAGAAAGACAAAATCTTCAAGGTTATGTGTTGTATGTTGTTATTCTAAAACCAACCTTGAACAAAATATTTTTTTTCACTCTTACAATCTATCTCACATTAGGGTGTGGTTGTTGTTTCCACTTCTTGCAAGGCCATTCTTATATTTTGGAACCTTCCTATGTTGTCAATCAAATAAAATACTTGATAATTTATTTTTTTTCTTAATTGACAACTTTGAAAAAAGTATTCCTAAACATATTGTAAATTGTAAGCAAGGCTGTTTTTTCACAATACAAGATCTTGAAAGGTAAAAAATTGAAAAAGGAAACAATACATGTTACTTTTAATTTTTTATCATTCACCATTTTTTTTGCAAGTAATATATTACCCCGATTCCTTTATAAAACCGAGTGGAAAGTTTCTATTTTACTTTTTAATTAAAAATGAAATAACATTTCCTCTTGGTTTTAATAAAGAACCGAGGGGTATAGTTACTCAGTTAACTTACAACGAATCAGTACCCTACATTTATAAAGTAACAACGCTTATGATATTTCCAACACATCTATCCACAAGAAATCATCTACATCCAATAAGAGTGCGAACACCACCCTTATATATTTTGGATGTTATCTTGTGAAACCCAGACATTGATAATGAAAGCATTTGCCATGAATAACAGCGACAATGATGAATCAAATTTGTCAAAATTTTGAACTTGTAGATTGAAACATAAACAATGTAACATAAGAAGAAATAGGACAACACCAAAGAGCAATGGGCCGAACAACTTCACAAGATTATAGGTATATCATATCACCCCTCACTCCACCATCAAGGAAGCCCTATTTACAACAGTATACAACATTAACACTAGGTTTCCAGCTAAATTTGACATGCCCAATTGGAGCCAATAGTTGTTTGATGAAGAGAAAGACGAGATTGAAATTAGGTGTACAACTGACCTAATTAACACAACCAGAGAAATCGCCTATATCATCAAATTCACCATCAATAAGAGGGTCGCTAGAAGATACAATTTGAAAGTCATCCCAAGGGAAATGCAAGAAGGATACCTTTTACTTAGACAAGTGATAGCACCCACTTGGTTGGGGAAGCTACTACCTAATTGGGAAGGCATGTCAAATATACCAAAAGCTTGCAAATGACACATAAAAGCTTAAGGACCCTGGCGAAATACTTATCCATAGAACCTGGAACTTGATTAATCCAAGATATTATTACAATTAATTATTTAATATTTCTGGTTTAATAAGGTGAATGCCCTTGCCCTTCAATGCATGAATCCTCTCAAAGATTTAATTTTAATGTATCAAAGGTAGGGTCACACTCTTTTCTCCTATGAAGGCGAATGTTTATAATAAAGCACACAATTTTCTTAACTATCTGGTGATATGATCAATTGTATGTTTGACCTTCAAGAAAGGATCCTTGTGACCTATAAGGCAATTTTATGTTGTACCGTCAATGGAGGATCCTTGCCGCCTATAAGGCAGTTATATGATGAACCTTCAAGAAATTATGTTTTCCGCCTATAAGAAAATTGTATGTTGTACCTTCAAAAAAGGATCCTTGCCACCTAATAGATAATTGTATGTTGGACCTTCAATGAAGGATCCTTGCCACCTATAAGGAAATGGTATGTTGGACCTTCAAGAAAGGATCCTTGTTGCATATAAGACAACTGTATACTAGACCTTCAAGGAAGGATCCTTTTTTGCTATAGGGCAATTGTATGTTTGACCTTCAAGAAATCATCCTTGCCTCATATAAGAAAATTGTATGTTGGATCTTCAAGAAATGATTTTTTCCGCCTATAAGAAAATTGTATGTAGGACCTTAAAAAAAAAGATCTTTGTCGCCCTATCTAAGAAACTCTAATTATGATATTTCAAAAATGAAGGCCTAAGAGTCTCGCATGAAGGACTCAATTGTCTAACTCTCGCTTGAGTGACTCGACTGTTTTAGTTCCGCCCAAAAATAAATTACCCCGGTTTGGATTAAATCACTTCACTCTTTCCAAGACCTCTTGCTTGGGAGACTGTAGACTGAGATGATTTTATTGGGCTTAAAAAGGGATGATCCATTATAGAGTGTTTGAGACTAACTGCATTAATATTAGGCGAGTGCCCGGAGGAGGGTTGTTGTCCTCAAGGGCATTTAGTTCGCCCAAAGTGTATCCAGGTTGCCCACAAGAGGACTGTTTGCCTAAATCACCTTCATGACACCCGTGACCAATTAAGTGGCCAATGAATAACAGTCTTGAAATATCAGTCAAATGGAAAAACTCGTCTCCCCCACGATTTGACAGAGAATCAATCTTCCTCTACTCCTACTTTTCCAATTAGGGAATTAAGGAAACAGATTCTCTAACTTTCTAGCTTATGTCTAAAGAGTCTTCTATAAATACCTCAATCACAGAGTTGGAGAGAATTCATTGAGATTTTTCTCACAAAACCCTAACATACGAATACAATGTCTCTCACCACTTACACAGTCGCACGTGTGGCGACTCTCTCAAGCCTTTATTATACATTTAACAAATACAACTATCATATCATTCGTTTTATGTTATACTCTCTCTGTACCAATTTATAAGAAAAAAATACTCATATTTCTTGTTACAAATTATATGTAAAAAAAACATCAACTTTATTTAATTTAATCATTTTATTTTAAAACATTTATATTTTCCAAGTTAAATGCAAATTACATTTAATTTGGTTTCTCTCATATTTTTTCCATTAGCAACATTCAATCAAAATAGTTTTTACATCTTCCCATAAAACATATTAAAAAAATAAAAAAATTTAAATTTTCTTAATAAATATGAATTATAAAATTTTTGCTTATAAATTGGCATGGAAGGAGTAAAATATTAATATTTACTATATTGAAATTGAACTAACGTGTCTTGACACAAAATATCTCAAAATATTGTGTGATATAAATTGTGCTGACACATTTGTTTAATTAGTTCATTATATCTTCTGGCATCAGAGTCATGTTATCTAGTGAAAAAATATATATTAAAGAGTTTTGAAACAAATTAGAATGAAAGTATATTATGAAATCTTAAACACTTTGGAGTTGCAATAAAATATATGTCAATAGTTCAAGTTGGGATGTGTTGAATGAAAATCGACAACTTTGTCTCCACATATAATCAAGTACATAAAGATGAAATTGGATTTCAATGTATGTATGATAAGAAAAAAACTCATTTTCTATCCTCAAATTTTTTTCCCAACAAATATTTGCATCAACATTAAAAAAACAAAAATACTAAAATAAGAATTTTTCCTTCCATTGCTAATTCAATTGTCACGCTGCCTTTTTTTCAATACATAAAAGAATCTTCAACCTCTCGCCAACCAAATGAATTGTGACTCAACAACCGACACAATGCATGTGGTACCAATACACAATAGTTCATTCAATCGAACCCGATTCATAATAGAATCCGGATAGATCACATACACCCCTACTTGGCAATGATCTATCTCCACCATACTCCACATTGGAGTTCGAATGAATCACATACACTCCTCCTGAGCAATGATTCATCACCACCGATACACCATGAATGCATGACAATAAATATGCATACAACACACATGTATAGTATTAATCATACATCTTCACGATCCTCCTGATCACATATAAGATACCTACTCACCATAGTACACACCACAACAAGAAATCCCTCACACAATGTTAATTAGCTAATTCTCTAATTAATCCACACATATTCCATTTTTAATTATTTTCACCTCCATTCCTAGTTCAACAAGTTCTGACATCTATCCCAACCTCTCAGACCCAAATGAACTGCATCAAACGCGAAATCGGGAAAAAAATCGCAGAACAGCAGAATTCTGCACTCTCGCTGGTCATACACGTATTGCCTTGTGTCATACGCGTATTCCCCAGCTCTCTCGCCCACCCAGCTGCGTACCTAACGCGTAAGGCCTCTCCTCCTGCCCTGCCATACGCGTATTGCCCTGCCTATTACGCGTATGAGCAGAGACGTGTCATTCCTTCAGAAATCCATTGTTCAGATCTAAATACGCGTAATCTTTCTCATACGCGTAAGGTCAAGCCTCCATACGCGTACCATTACGTGTACGGGCAGAGGGCCGTGTCAAAAATGAGTTCCCTATGTGTATACCCACGTAACGCTTTGCCATACGCGTAACGACTTGCCTATTACGCGTAATGACCCCCTGGCACACAATGTCATATGCGTATCGCCTTCCCTGTTGCGCGTTTGGGCAGAGACTGTGAAAAATACCCATTTCTCATATCAGTCCGAATCTATCACTTTGATCTCTCTTCTTCACCCTATATCAGTCCTAAAATTATTTCTACATCAGTTTTAGGTCTATAATCTCACCTTACTTCTTTCATTCATCATTACTAGTCAATTCGGTATCTTCTAGATCTAAATTCGTATCCCAACCTGTAACAAAAACAGATCTGCAAACACCAATATTCTTCTGACGATAAAACATCAATGTATCATACAATTCATGACAACAAGTCAATTCACACAGTTTCTCATCACAAATTCATTCATACATAACAGATTCATAAAAACAGAATATAATCATGCGAATTCCTATGAAGGAAAATACCCCCTACTACCCTTTCATGTTATTATAACCTATATTGAACCCATTCTCCCCCCTTACCTCGAATTTCTGATCAAATCTCTGCGGAAATTGATGAAGATGGGTGCCCTAGTTCTCCCTCCTGTTCTTCTTCTCTCCCTCTTTCTCGTTTTACGTGAAAACACCCTTATTCCTCTAAACCCTCCTTAATTCTAATTAACCAGATTTTCTTTTTATTAATAATAATAAAATAGAAATAATATTAATAATAATAATAGTAATATCAATAATATTAGGCTTAATAATAATAATAGTAATAATATCCCTCCTTATACTACTATTATTAAATATACCCTTTAATTATCCAATATTACTTTATTATCTCGACATCTCTATTTTACCCGCTCCGTTAAGGATACCACCCATACGCGCTCAACCACACCCACCCTTAACAGGGCCAAATAAAAAGAAAAACACGACGATCAAATAATTTAAAATGGGGTGTGTTGCGGTGAAAAACGGATAACAAATTATTAATTAACTTGCATCATTTTCTTTTACAACCGACATTGATTTATCCGAAGGAAAGGTTCAAGATCGTTAGAAAAACCTAAAGGGGGAGATCTAAGGTTCGGGGGTTGGTTACGCCTAGGGAAGGTATTAACACCCTAAACGTCCGTAGTACTCTACGGGAGCCTCTTGTGAATGTTATCTTATGTATGCTAAAGGTTCTATGCTAGAGGCTCGAAACCCTAGGGGTAAGTATCTAAGTATACTCGACAAAGCATCGCACTTTGCGCCTACGTATCCTCGGGTATAGAATCAGAGTATGCGTAGTTCTACTTCTACTGGATGATTGACTGTGGTCAATATTCAAAGGGGAAATGAGTGTGACCTCATTGTAGAGTATAAGAACTCTCTAAGTCTAGTTATAATGGTCATATGTTATGTTTTAGTTAAAGAGGGAAAGTGAGTATTCATTAAGATGAATATCACCAAGAGTGTAAGAACTCTCTCGTAAGGCTAGTTATGATTCCATGGCTCTGATGAGGCCAAGAAATAAGGTTTAGCTCTTATCAGGCTATTAGGTTAAGGTGGGGGCCATGACTTTAAGATTCAACATTAATCACCTTCCTTTGGAATGGGGATAATAACAGTTATAAAGATCCTAAATGATAACAAGTTAATGATAAAGATGAATAAGATAACAACAATAACATGAGTATGGCAAGAAGTATTTCATAATAAAGCATGAATAAGAAGGACATGATCATCATAGAAACATGTAAACAAAAACAAATCAATATGTTTCAATCTTAAGGAAGACAAACATAAGGAACACTCACAAGATATAGAGGCATGATATTAATTAAAGATGATACTTAAAGAAAAATAAAATGCACATCAAAATCAAACATGTGTTAAATCAAACATGGATGAATTAGTTCAAGACCTAAACAAATAATAGTGAATAAACACTCAAATGATCAATAAAGGTGCTTCATAAATAAAACTAACAATTAGTACAATTAAGAAACAATTAGGAAACAATTAAGCTTGAATAATTAAGGAACAATTAGAAATAAATCACATGTTAATTATTAAGCTTAAATAAACAAGAGAGAATTAAAATAAATCACATATTAATTATATAGACAATTAACAATTAAGAAATAAATTACATATTAATAATAATGCTTAAGTAAACAATTAAGAAATAAATTGCTAATTAGAATTAAAATAAAGATAAAATATTTTTGGAATTTTGTAAATTCCATTAGTAAAAAACTATTTTTTAAAACGAGTGAAAATGAAATAAAAATAAATAACATGCTTATCATGAAACAAAGACAGGGGGTTTATTAGCAAACCTAGAATGAACTAAGGGTTAGTTGTTTCACGTTTGGGCCTCACAAATGGGGGGTGGAATCAGCAAATAGGCCCAGGCGAGATATAAGAAAGCAAAAAGAAAAAAACACAAAAGGATGGTCTGGGGCAAGATTCGAACCCCAGACATCCTTCTAAACGCATGCATTGTTTTACCACTGGGGTGGCTATACATCTAATGTATAAGCCCACCCCAATAAGAGATAAGCCTTAAGTTTCCCTTAATGCATTAAATGGAAAAAAACAAATGTGCGCGTACATGAAACTGAATGTAACATAAATATATCAATTGTTCATTGTCATTTAAAATCACTACACAACAAAAACCAACACCAGTAGCCAATCAGAAAGCAGCATGGAAATTTAAAACATGCAGAACAACATGAACAACTTGTTTTCCAAACTGAAACAAACAAACCAAACATCCAACTTCAATCCAAGATTACAGCCTCAAAACTTAATCAAACATCATGAAATAACATACTAAATGAAGTATTCAAAACATAGAACACGATGGAGCCCTAATCTAAGCAAGACAGTGATCACATCATGAGCATGAAGCCAAGGAAATCAAGTGTTCAAAACCAAAACTCAATTCAAGAAAGAGTGAGAAACCAACCTCTGTTTCAATTCATAACCCTCAATCGCTTTAAAAACTCAACAATAACATGTAGTAGGAACAAGTTACAACTCAGAATCTCAATCACATGTTAACATGAACAACCAACAAGATTTAAAACTCAAATGAGTTGGAGATAACATCAAACAACCAGCATACATCCAAGTACAAATCACAGCCATGCACACATGATGAATATTACCCAGAATGACAACTACATCTCTACTTCAGCCATGTTATTCACGCAGAGAGGCAAAACAAACTTAACAGCTTATGAGTACTATAATTCCACTTGATAAATATTAGAGTTGGCATGTTCAGTTTGCATATACTCAAAGCAAAATCTACCTTTAAATATTATTCATTTTACCACAGATTAACAAGTGTTATTATCATGGAAACAACTTCATACATTCATTATGGCAGCCATGGAGAGGTACGAAACCTCTAAAACAATATTAACAGAGATTTATACCATGAACACACAAGCATCAAGAACAACATGTGATTTCTTAAATCTAACATCAAACCAACATGCAGAATAGTAAACATCATGATATGATTCAGTATGATAGTGAGGGATGAGAAAACTTACCTGGTATCCAAGTAAGCAGCTAGAACTTTTCTCCTTTGCAGCTAGCTCGTGAGTTCTCAAAGAGCGAGTAGTTTGTGAAGATAGTTGGTTTGTGTTGATTGTTGATGATATATGAATGAGGGTGTGGCTCCTTTTATAGGGAGTTTACTGGACAAAGGAGAGTGAAGATCCAATGGACCAAGGGTTTTTTCTTGGGAAGAAAATCGTGGCGAGATTCTGAAAAATGTGGCTGTTCTGATCACAAAATTATGGAGCCAAGTGAAGTCTTCTCCTTTTGCAACTAGGTCAGAAAAATATAGTGTGTTTTGGTGTAAATCTGATGGACCAAGAGTGTGTACGAGGTATTCTTGGCATATGCATGCAAAAGTCAACTTGAAAGTACAAAAGGGAGTGTACTTTGCAGCTTGCCTTTTGGAGGATTTGGTGGAAAGAGGGAGTTGAACTGATGTGTTAGGCCTGCAGACATGTACTTGGAGGGAGGGGATAAAATTCAAATCCAAATATGAGATAGAACTTGGACAAAATCAATTTCGGGTGCCCTTGTTCTACACATGAAATCTCTTAATTGTGTGATCCAAATTCCATGCCCTTTGGATCTAATGAAAGCTCTTGCATCATACTACAATGTTGATGTTCAAATGTAGTTGAATTGATGCCTTGAATTGGTAGAAAACTCCCTTACAAATCGTGTCCAACAAGGATGTGAAATGATTAAGAAAACTTTAGAATTTGACAACTTCAAGTGCCCTCCTTTGACAGTCCATAACTTCAGAATGGCTTACTCAAATGAGATGTTCCACATATGGTTAGAAAGCTCTCATCATGCTCTAAAACTTTCATTTGGGACCCAAGTCTTGAAACAAAGTGGAAATGGGTGAGAAATGAGGTCAAAGTTAGAGAAAAAATATGAAGAAAAGTGTTGAAATTTCTCTCTGTTTGGTCAACATATCTTGCAAGCCTCATAACTCAAAAACCAAGCATTTTTAGAGGAAAATTCATATGGAACAAATTGAATATCTTGAAAAGAGCTTTCCAATGAGCTTTGAGTCACTCAAATTGGATGTGTGGTTTAGGAGTTATGGTCAAATCAAAATGTGCTATTAGAGGGAAAATCTCACATATGACATCTTTCATGATCAAAACCCTATCTCTCTTGCAAGAAACCTCATGGAACTTGATATTGATGCTTTGAATACCTCATGAGACATTCTATAATGATTAGAACCATTGACACTTCATTTGAACCAAAGTTCCAAAGGATTAGGGTTTCAAACAAAAACCCTAATTTTGATTGTGAATGCACTGAGGTCAGATCTTGTAAACTTGCTTCTTCTTTCTCATCTAAAGGTCTTAGGCGACTCTTGAGGATGTTGATAAACCAATAGAATCAAAGAATTAGGGTTTGGGAATTCATCTTGATGAAAATCAAAGCCATTGACTGATAGGTGTCACAGAAACCCTAATTTGGAGGTATAGAGAGGCTAAGGCTCAAACTTCTCTTGTTGAGGACCAATAGATCTTGGATTCCTGTTGAATGATGTCTCTTGGATGTAGATGACCTTAAGTGGTAAGTGAACCACTCAAATCTTGACTTGATAGAGCCAATTCCTCAGTGATTTCTTCAGAGTAAAACCCTAATTCCAAAGTTCCTGCACTAGAGATCTTTTGTTGAGTTGACTTGCTTCAAAACAACTTGGTGGAGTTTCATGGTGATATGCAAACCTAATATGAACACAAAGAAACAAACTGCAAGATATGGGTTAACTCAAACAATGCAGAGATGATTGACCTAAGATGCACAAATGAAGGTGACATCTAAGGGTAAAAATTTGGGGTATAACAGTTGCCCCTATTTAAATAGCTTTACCGGATTGCACGAGGAACGGAGATTCCAGGGGACATCAAGGTGAAAGGTATTTAAATATAGCAAACCAAAATTTTTGCCCTTAGACGGAATGCAAATGCTAAGGACAAGCGACAGGCATGCAAATGCTGACATGCCATGAACTTCTAAAATGATGATATAATGCCAAGAAGGTGCAAAAATGCAGATAGACCAGACACCAGCGACAACAGGAAGCAAACACACAAGACAAGCTTCACCGGGGAAAGACGAAAGCTAGTATCCATGAGAAAAACTCACTGGGGATACAGGCTAACCAGCGAAAGAGACTCACTAGGGAGACTCCAAAGAAACACCGGGGAAAAACCAAAAAACAATCTCCACTGGGGAAAGAAAATCCGAGGAGATAGACTACTGGGGACAAAACAAACCCACACTCTTCCTGGGCAGGAAACCAGAAAGAAGAACCTGATCACTAGGGATCAGTCAAAAGGACAGACAACCAAGCGAAGACTTCCTGGGGATCTTATACTGAAAAGTTCAAAATGGGATCTTCAAGAAAAGCCAGGAAGACAGAGACAAACCCTGCGCACTAACTAGGAGTCTTATAAGGTTGAAGAAATTTGTTCCAAGAAGCCTAGCTTAAAGCAAGTTTTCAAAAATCCAAGGTAATGGTTCAATGTCCGACACGATTCGAACAAGAACGGTTTTAAAATAAGAAGATAGTACTTGACACGATTCAAACAAAGTCCAAGTTCAAGTTTAACACGAATCAAACAAGAACAAGTTCAAGTTTGACACGATTCAAACGAGAACAGTTTTAAAACACAAGACGATGCTTGACACGATTCAAACAAAGTCCAAGTTCAAGTTTGACACGATTCAAACGAGAACAGTTTTAAAACACAAGACAATGCTTGACACGATTCAAACAAAGTCCAAGTTCAAGTTTGACACGATTCAAACAAGAACAGTGTTAAAACGAGCAGACAATGCTTGACACGATTCAAACAAAGTCCAAGTTCAAGTCTAACATGATTCAAACAAGAACAGGTTCAAGTTTGACACGATTCAAACGAGAACAGTTTTAAAACACAAGACAATGCTTGACACGACTCAAACGAAGTCCAAGTTCAAGTTTGACACGATTCAAATGAGAACAGTTTTAAAACAAGAGGCAGTGTCCGGCACGATTCGAACAAAGACTCTCTTCAGGTTTGACACGATTCAAACAAGAACAAGCTTTAAAACACAAGACAATGCTTGACACGATTCAAACAAAGTCCAAGTTCAAGTTTGACACGATTCAAACAAGAACAATTTTACAAAATCTTTAATGTTAAACTTCTTGGGGAACAGCAAAAGGTTTAAAGATTCAAATCTGGCGCGCAAAGGTTAAGACCGAACAAGCACGACACAAAGCAAATCGGGAATGTCTTTACTTCACTGGGGAAATAATGACAGACACCAACAAAAGACCACAAGCAACACAAAGCACAAAGATGCGAAGATGCTAGGGTATGATGCATATGCTTAGCTACATGCGAGAAGCGACGCGAGCGACGCAAAAACAAAGAGAAGAAAAGATAACACAACCCACACCCTGAAATCCAAACATCATGGACGACCGGGGCAATCTTCGTTTCATTGGAGATGGCAAATCCATGCCAAAAAATAGTACTGCCAATTCTTCCTGTACAAACTTGATTCCAAAACGTCTTGATACTAGAGTAAAACTTAGTTCATCTTTGTGTTTTCTTAAAACTTTTCCGCTTCCAAGAATCAGATGAAAATGATGAAGTTATTGTATTCAAAGATCAATAACAACTCTAGTGACTAAGAATTCTGTCGTCTAACAGCTGACTTCTCTGGGGACTCCTGCATAAAGAGCTGGGGTCTGGTACTCAAAGGTGAAAACCAAAGCATAAGCCTAGCTTAGACAAATGTTTTGGATAAATTGGGAAAGTTCTTCTTCTTTATTGGGGAAATAAATCCATTGGGAATTTGTCAAAATCAGTTGATGTAGCAACTTGATGGGGAGCTAACAAAGTAATTATGCATCCAACTGGCATAATTATCATCTTCAAATCTTATCTGCCCCAGGCTAGACGGTCTATACGATCACAAGAGGATTTTATAGAAGAATTGGCATACAGGGTGTTTCAATATCTTCAAACTCTTGGAGAGATCTCGGCATAACTGCCCCAGATTAGGGGATGAATAATCAAAAGAATTTTACAGAAGGATTGAAATACCCGATACTTCAATATCTTCCAACTTGAATAATCAAAAGAATTTTACGGAAGGATTGAAATACCAGATGCTTCAATATCTTCCAACTTGAATAATCAAAAGAATTTTACGAAAGGATTGAAATACCAGATGCTTCAATATCTTCCAACTTGAATAATCAAAAGAATTTTACAGAAGGATTGAAATACCAGATGCTTCAATATCTTCCAACTTGAATCTTGACGTAGCTGTTTCTGTTCAGTTATACTCGTGATACTCAAACTGTAGTAGAAATTACTGGGGAACGGATTTGCCTCTGCTGATGGGTTACTGAAGTCAAAACTTGACATAAGATGATCTCAAGAATATTTGCCCCAATATTCTGAATTTGCAGAATTCTGCCTCTGGTTTGTCAACTCACACTTGGTTGCCCCTGACTGAGTCAAATTTCCTTTATCAAGTTCAATTCCTTGACTGACCGTGTTTGTTGGGATTCCTTGATATCGAATGGTATTGCAAACAAGTGTTGTTCATTAAAATTGGCAAAATTTAATGCAAATTTTGAAAACAAAGTCTTGATGCAAATTTTAATGCAAAGTTTGAAAACAAAGCTTTGATAAAAAATGCACAGTGAAATGATTAAATAGTCGAAAACAAAGGTGGGTCTAGTCATTAAGGAAGTGACCAACACACGCAAGCAACAAAGATTATTAGGAGTCAGGTTGCTCAACCTTGCTGTAGTATGCTTTTCAAAACAACCTTACCTCAATTAGGTCTTTTGGGGGTTGTAATGTGGTATGGTTCATGGTTTATGAAACAAAGGATGAATTCCAATCCTACGCTTAGTTAACTCAAGATATACGTTCAACCCTCCAAAAATAGGAAGTCACTTGATTTGAAAACTGACTGGCGTCTTATATGAAGCGCTCATGTTTGAATGCATAAACGAGTTAAACTGAGAACTACCATGCCCCCAAGGTTGAGATTTAAGGTTTTTTGTGTGTAAGGAAAGAAAACTCCTACTTCTAGGCTCGAAGGGGTTAACAAGGGATTATCATCCTTGTTTCTCCAATGTTTAGGAAATGTGAAACAATGCCTTACATCCTTGGCGAGGTTAATTTGAAAGTATACCACAACAATTATGAACATGAGGTTTTCATCATCCTCCCTAATCTTTGCTTTAACAAAAGTTTGAAAAAGGGGTGAAAAAGATATTTTTTTTCCTTTTAAAAGTAAAAGTAAATGAGTGAAACGAATGGATTATTTCATTAATGTTGCCAATTTAAAGGTACAACAAAGCTCATATGCAAATATCAATACAATTAAAGGAGATACAACTGAAATACAAAACACAGCCAACCAAAGATTTCAGTTTCCGGGTCCGAACGGAAAAAAGTCTTCACCACCAATCACTTGTTCCTTGTGGTATCGAACTTTGAGAGGCCTTGTAGGTCCTTTGCCTTTTGGTTCAGAAGTTGAGGTACCAGCGTCTGAAGTATCTTCCTGAGGTTTCAGATTCTATAGCAAGCTCATCAGCTCCTCTTCAAATTCCTCGCATTCTTCAATGGGATGTCCAATTATCCTAGTGCGAAATTTGCATTCAGTCTTTGGGCGGTCTTTATCAAAGATTAAGTCCTTGTCATGGATCAGCTCTTGCACAAGATGTTCTAAGGCTCGACAGCTGTCCAAGTCATGTCATTCAGCTCCCTTATGGAATTCACAGGTTAGGTTGGGATCATACCAAGGTCCCTGGAAAGGTATGAGAAATCGTGGAGTTACCAGCTTGTTTTGCATCAACAGTGGGAAAAGTTTGCTTAACGGCACCGAGATAGGCTGGTGGTTAAACTTTCCTCTTTTGGCAGCACACTTCTTCTTATCTTGAGGAGAAACACACATTGGAGACTGAAAACCCCTCTTCGTAAACACCTGACGAAGATTACGTTTGGATGCAGGAACATGACCAACGTTCGGCTGGCATGAGGCTTCTCCAAAAGAAAATTCTAGACACGAGAGATCCTTAGGAGATGGCAAAGGATAGTTGATTTAAATGCCTTGTGGTGTAAATGATAACTTCTCAGAATCAAGCAGCGTCTGAACCTGGTTTCTGAGTACCTTGCAATCCTCAGTTGAATGCCCCGGTGCCCCAGCGTGGTAGTCGCATCGAGCATTGGCATCAAAGCCTAGTGGGTATGGGGGGATCACTGGCTCTAAATCCTTCGGTGTTATCAATCCATCTTTGATCAAAACTGGCAAAAGCTGACTATATGCCATTGGCAACAGAGTGAAATTCCTTTCTGGTTTTCTTGATCTTTGTCGTCCACGCTGACGTGGCAAACGAGCGCTCTTGAAAGCTGGTCTGACGGGATGAATGTGATTTTCCTTTTTCAACAGAGTTTCCAGATCCCAATTCATCTGGCACTTGAGGATTCTAATCTCCTCTCCCATTTCCTCCTGGTACTCCCAAATTTCCTTCATCGTTGCTAACGTGACCTTCATAGTTTCCAGAAACTGCCTCATTCCTCTTTGGAGCTCTCTCAATTCGTTGTTGACTCTGTCCATTTCAGACATCCTTTGTCGAGTCTGGACTTGGGTATTGGCGTTTGGAAAACCAGGGTTGCAGACTCTGAAGAGAACGAGACAACATGAGATGGGGAAGAATGCACATGCACATGCAAAGATGCAAAATGATATGCAAAAATGCAGATGCAAACTAAACTATCAAGAAACCACAAATATTTACAAACATTGTAGACAAATGGAGTCTTCCTCAAAATAAACTTCTTCATTGAGATTGTCAGCTGTTACATTTTAGAGCGGAGGATTCTCCTGCTTGGGGTTCAAAAGGTAAGGACGCTCCTAATCTGAAATGAGAAATAACAACATTGATAGAAACCAACAGATGGCACTTCTAAAAGTTTGACCCACTAGAGGATAATTCTTCTTCTCTATTAATCTTCCTTGTGAGCTCTTCAATGCGCTTCCTAGTCCTTTCCCTTTCGAAGAACAAATCAGCCATTGTTTCTGCCATCTTCTGCTTGGCTTTACAGGGTGAATCATGTCGAGGAAATGGCTTCCTTATCACCTGAGCAATGTCACGGGACCACTGCAGATGGGTCTCAGAGACCTGGTATTCAGCCTTCCAGAGTTGTCTGTTGATATTACGCCATGCATACTCGAGTCTCTTTTTCATCTCAAATCCTTCATCTATTTCGTAGTACATCTTGATCATATCCTCGTTTCTGGGAGGTTCTTTCTTCAAGTAGCCTAACTGGCGGCGGGCGAGAACAGGATTATAATTGATGCAGCCATCTCTACCCATTAAAGGCACATTGGGCAGTCCCCACAGCTAACGATCATAGTAATCCCTTCATCTGTTGGGTTATACTATTCGATGTCAGTGTGTTTTAACTTCATCAATTTCTTGGACCATAAACCACAGTCTGCAACTTCCTAGAAGGCAGGAGTTTTTGGTAGGTTGGAGGTGAACCATTGGTAGAAAAGGGCCTCACAGCAGACAATTTGTCCACCACCTCTCAAATATCTGTACTGAACTGAGTGATAAACATCTGCAAGTAAAGTAGGGACCAAATTGTTGATGGCGAATATCTGAATGGCCTGGATATCCACAAAATTCTTGTCACCCGGGAACAGGAACAAGCCATAGACCATTAAGGCAAAAGTTGATTCAAACAACGCCTCATTTCCCTGGTCTTTAAAATAAAGGGCCTTTGCCATCAGGAATAAGGCGGGGAGTCCAGGTCGTCATCCTTTGATAGTAAAATTATCTTGAATGTCTGATACTCTGATCTTCGTGACTCTGGAAATTTCTTTGACAGAAAGCATCATCTTGATTCCAGAGAAAATTGGAGCCTTCTTGACAGGAATTCCAATTAGAGAAGAAAATTCTTCCAAGGTCGGTACCAACTGAAACTCAGGAAAAAGAAAACAGCGGTAATCGGGATGGTACAGTTGTACCAAGGTTTCCAGCAATCCTTCCCTCAGTTGTAACTTCATTAGTGATAGGAGGTCTCCATATCTGTCAATAAAACTTGGCGGGTCCTCAATCTTTCCTCCAATTTCTATCAACGGTTCAACATTAGGGATCAGGAAGGTAAAGGGCCAGTTTATCCTTTTGGTAGCGTCCATTGTCTGCAAAGTCTGCAAAACAAAGTTAGTGTCTTAATAGTTTAGCAGAATGCAATGCAACATGATGGGTGTAATTCAAGGAAACTCAACATTGTATTTTGCAAATTTTAAGGAACCTTTTTCTTAGAAGAAAAATCTCATCTCATTTCATTAATAATAAAGTTTTTGGATTACAAACAAAAGATGATTACACCTTCGAAAACCAAAATACAGAATGTGAAATAAAGAAAACTAAGTCCTAAGCCATCCAATTAGTCTTCTCCCATCAATCTCATGGTGAGCTTCTGGTTCTCCTTCTGCAGCCTTTCATTCTCAACAGCGAGCTTGGCCAACAGCGACTTCCATGGTTCTGGTGGAGATGATGTGCTAGGAGAAAATAAATCTCCCTGCGCCTTCCTCTTTCTGACAGTTTTTTCTTCCTTCCTTCTGAGATTCTTCTGAAGTTCATTCATCTCAAAGTCAAGAATCTGATACTTGTTCATCCATGCATTCCTTTCTCGTTCTGTTTGAGCCAGTCGGGTCTTCAATTCGTCCTCATCATTGCTTGTGAACTAAAGAACAGGATCTCTGGGAGCTAATGGGATAGGATCATGACAATCATATGGCATCTTCAACTTAACAGCCCTCTTTTGCACCCACTGAGTGTAAGATTCTGAAGCCAAACACTCAGGTTTCCCCAAAGCAGAGATACCTCTCGTGTGAACATGACGCCAAGCGTGAGCCATCTTTTCCCTAAGCACAGGGTCCTTATCCTCTTCAAAGAACAAACCTTCCAAGTAAATGTTGTTGGGCTTAGCTTCCATAGAATAACCATGTTGACGACAAGCCAAAGCTGGATTGTAGCTTATGCCTTCTTTTGTGCCAAGAAGCGGTACATTAGCAAATCCTCTACAGCTAACAATCATATCTTTGCCTTTGACCAATGGGTGGTACCACTCCAGATCAGTGTTGGTGAGAGACATGATCTTTTCTGACCAAAGAAGTCCATCTTGGAGATCCCAAAAGGTCTAAGAACGGGGCAAGTGGGAAATAAACCACCTATACAACAGTGTGGCACTGCATGTTACCATCCCTCCCTTATGAGCAGTCCTCAAATGCACTGGATGGTAGGCGTCTGTAAGTAGGGTTGGAACTGGATTTCCAATGATGAAGATCTTGATTGCATTCATATCAACAAAGTTCTCAATGTTGGGAAACAGAAATAACCCATAGATGAGAAGGGCCATAACAGCTTCATAATCCACCATATTCTTCATGTTAACATAATAACTAGCTTTCTCCATTAGAAACTTGGCAGGCAACCCAAAAAGTCCTCCCTTGACAACCAAGTTAGCCTTGACTTCTGATAGCTTGAGATGATCCGCTTATGCAATTTCCTTCTCCTTAGGCGTCCTTTCCAAACCAGAGTAATGAGGGTTTAGAGTGATGGGAATACCAACTAGAATAGCATACTCCTCGAGCGTAGGCATTAACTGATAATCCGGAAAAGTGAAACAATGGTACATGGGATCATAGAACTGCATGAGGGTATGGAGCATCCCATCTACCATCTTTGTCTTCATCAGAGAGAAAATCTTCCCATACTTGTCTTGAAACATTGTTGATTCATTGATTGGCTTACCCAGATTCTTTAAATCTTCCAATTTTGGACTAAAGAAGGTGTACTTCTTCGTTTTCCTTTTTTCAAAATTCATCCTATAAGGTTTGCAAAACAAAGTTGAATTCCTTGAATGTACACAATGCATATGATGCAAGGATGAATGCAACAAACACACATAAACAGATAAGCACAAAGCACACAGAGAAACCTAAGTTAAAAGTCACGAGCATGGAGTCCAAGTTCTACCCATCCCAACGGTATGTACTATGGTTTTCACCTGCAAGACAAGGTTCTAAAAAGTTCCCAGAGTCGACAACCCATCTTTTGGATTTTATCGACTTTCCAATTGCTTGGTGATCAATAAAATTCTCAAGAGAGTCTCGTCTGAGTGTAGTATCGCGTAGCAACCATTTGGGATTGCTCCCTCACAGTCATCGCACTACGTCATAAATAGGCCAAGTAAGGGTAAAAGGATAACTAAAGGTCATCAGTATCTCTGGCTCCTAGGTCTAAAGTAGTAACGCATTCACGATTGCTCGTTCAACATTTACCACCTCCAAGAGGGCCTCAACTGAGTGTGGACTTCAAGTTCCCTCCTTTGGGATTTCTCCCTCGAAGTTCACTTGACTATGTCCACGGTTCCTAAACATATGTGTTCTCTTAAGTCCGGGTTAGGACTTATCTCACTCATAGATACCAGGTCAACCCATAGAACAGATATACAAATATATAGGCAAATATGACAAGTATATAAGCAGATATAAGTAAAGCAAGCAAACATAAATAACATGAATACAAGATAGGCTTAACCCTCTTAGGAAGGGACCAGCAATAGGTCTAACTATCCCCAGTGAAGTCGCCATTTCTGTTGCGGTGAAAATCGGATAACAAATTATTAATTAACTTGCATCATTTTCTTTTACAACCGACTATAATTTATCCAAAGGAAAGGTTCAAGATCGTTAGAAAAACCTAAAGGGGGGAGATCTAAGGTTCGGGGGTTGGTTACGCCTAGGGAATGTGTTAGCACCCTAAATGTCCGTAGTACTCTACGGGAGCCTCTTGTTAATGTTATCTTATGTTTGCTAAAGGTTCTATGCTAGAGGCTTGAAACCCTAGGGGTTAGTATCTAAGTATACTCGACAAAGCATCGCACTTTGCGCCTACGTATCCTCGGGTATAGAATCAGAGTATGCGTAGTTCTACTTCTACTGGATGATTGACTGTGGTCAATATTCAGAGGGGAAATGAGTGTGACCTCATTGTAGAGTATAAGAACTCTCTAAGTCTAGTTATAATGGTCCTATGTTATGTTTTAGTTAAAGAGGGAAAGTGCGTATTCATTAGGATGAATATCACCAAGAGTGTAAGAACTCTCTCCTAAGGCTAGTTATGATTCCATGGCTCTGATGAGGCTAAGAAATAAGGTTTAGCTCTTATAAGGCTATTAGGTTAAGGTGGGGGCCATGACTTTAAGAGTCAACATTAATCACCTTCCTTTGGAATGGGGATAACAATAGTTATAAAGATCCTAAATGATAACAAGTTAATGATAAAGATGAATAAGATAACAACAATAACATGAGTATGGCAAGAAGTATTTCATAATAAAGCATGAATAAGATGGACATGATCATCATAGAAACATGTAAACAAAAACAAATCAATATGTTTCAATCTTAAGGAAGACAAACATAAGGAACACTCACAAGATATAGAGGCATGATATTAATTAAATATGATACTTAAAGAAAAATAAAATGCACATCAAAATCAAACATGTGTTAAATCAAACATGGATGAATTAGTTCAAGACCTAAACAAATAATAGTGAATAAACACTCAAATGATCAATAAAGACATGGGGTTTATTAGCAAACCTAGAATGAACTAAGGGTTAGTTGTTTCACGTATGGGCCTCACAAATGGGGGGTGGAATCAGCAAATAGGCCCAGGCGAGATATAAGAAAGCAAAAAGAAAAAAACACAAAAGGATGGTCTGGGGCAAGATTCGAACCCCAGACATCCTTCTAAACGCACGCATGGTTTTACCACTGGGGTGGCTATACATCCAATGTATAAGCCCACCCCAATAATAGATAAGCCTTAAGTTTCCCTGAATGCATTAAATGGAAAAAAAACAAATGTGCGCGTACATGAAACTGAATGTAACATAAATATATCAATTGTTCATTGTCATTTAAAATCACTACACAACAAAAACCAACACCAGTAGCCAATCAGAAAGCAGCATGGAAATTCAAAACATGCAGAACAACATGAACAACGTGTTTTCCAAACTGAAACAAACAAACCAAACATCTAACTTCAATCCAAGATTACAGCCTCAAAACTTAATCAAACATCATGAAATAACATACTAAATGAAGTATTCAAAACATAGAACACGATGGAGCCCTAATCTAAGCAAGACAGTGATCACATCATGAGCATGAAGCCAAGGAAATCAAGTGTTCAAAACCAAAACTCAATTCAAGAAAGAGTGAGAAACCAACCTCTGTTTCAATTCATAACCCTCAATCGCTTTAAAAACTCAACAACAACATGTAGTAGGAACAAGTTACAACTCAGAATCTCAATCACATGTTAACATGAACAACCAACAAGATTTAAAACTCAAATGAGTTGGAGATAACATCAAACAGCCAGCATACATCCAAGTACAAATCACAGCCATGCACACATGATGAATATTACCCAGAATAACAACTACATCTCTACTTCAGCCATGTTATTCACGCAGAGAGGCAAAACAAACTTAACAACTTATGAGTACTATAATTCCACATGATAAATATTAGAGTTGGCATGTTCAGTATGCATATGCTCAAAGAAAAATCTACCTTCAAATAGTATTCATTTTACCACAGATTAACAAGTGTTATTATCATGGAAACAGCTTCATACATTCATTATGGCAGCCATGGAGAGGTACGAAACCTCTAAAACAATATTAACAGAGATTTATACCATGAACACACAAGCATCAAGAACAACATGTGATTTCTTAAATCTAACATCAAACCAACATGCAGAATAGTAAACATCATGATATGATTCAGTATGATAGTGAGGGATGAGAAAACTTACCTGGTATCCAAGTAAGCAGCTAGAACTTTTCTCCTTTGCAGCTAGCTCGTGAGTTCTCAAAGAGCGAGTAGTTTGTGAAGATAGTTGGTTTGTGTTGATTGTTGATGATATATGAATGAGGGTGTCGCTCCTTTTATAGGGAGTTTACTAGACAAAGGAGAGTTAAGATCCAATGGACCAAGGGTTTGTTCTTGGGAAGAAAATCGTGGAGGGATTCTGAAAAATGTGGCTGTTCTGATCACAAACTTATGGAGCCATGTGAAGTCTTCTCCTTTTGCAACTAGGTCAGAAAAATATAGTGTGTTTTGGTGTAAATCTGATGGACCAAGAGTGTGTACGAGGTATTCTTGGTATATGCTTGCAAAAGTCAACTTGAAAGTACAAAAGGGAGTGTACTTTGCAGCTTGCCTTTTGGAGGATTTGGTGGAAAGAGGGTGTTAAACTGATGTGTTAGGCCTGCAGACATGTACTTGGAGGGAGGGGATAAAATTCAAATCCAAATATGAGATAGAACTTGGACAAAATCAGTTTTGAGTGCCCTTGTTCTACACATGAAATATCTTAATTGTGTGATCCAAATTCCATGCTCTTTGGCTCTAATGAAAGCTCTTGCATCATACTACAATGTTGATGTTCAAATGTAGTTGAATTGATGCCTTGAATTGGTAGAAAAATCCCTTACAAATCATGTCCAACAAGGATGTGAAATGATTAAGAAAACTTTAGAATTTGACAACTTCAAGTGCCCTTCTTTGACAGTCCATAACTTGAGAATGGCTTACTCAAATGAGATGTTCCACATATGGTTGGAAAGCTCTCATCATGCTCTATAACTTTCATTTGGGACCCATGTCTTGAAACCAAGTGGAAATGGGTGAAAAATGAGGTCAAAGTTAGAGAAAAAATATGAAGAAAAGTGTTGAAATTTCTCTAAGTGTTTGGTCAACATATCTTGCAAGCCTCATAACTCAAAAACCAAGCATTTTTAGAGGAAAAGTCATATGGAACAAATTTAATATCTTGAAAAGAGCTTTCCAATGAGCTTTGAGTCACTCAAATTGGATGTGTGGTTTAAGAGTTATGGTCAAATCAAAATGTGCTATTAGAGGGAAAATCTCACATATGACATCTTTCATGATCAAAACCCTACTTCTCATGCAAGAAACCTCATGGAACTTGATCTTGATACTTTGAATATCTCATGAGACATTCTATGATGACTAGAACCATTTACACTTCATTTGAACCAAAATTCCAAAGGATTAGGGTTTCAGTCAAAAACCCTAATTTTGACTGTCAATGCACTGAGGTCAGATCTTGTAAACTTGCTTCTTCTTCCTCATCTAAAGGTCTTAGGAGACTTTTGAGGATGTTGATAAACCAATAGAATCAAAGAATTAGGGTTTGGGAATTCATCTTGATGAAAATCAAAGCCATTGACTGATAGGTGTCACAGAAACCCTAATTTGGAGGTATAGAGAGGCTGCGGTAATCGGGAGAGGTAAGTGAACCCTAATCTTGACTTGATAGAGCCAATTCCTCAGTGATTTCTTCAGAGCAAAACCCTAATTCCAAAGTTCATGCACTGGAGATCTTTTGTTGACTTGACTTGCTTCAAAACAACTTGGTGGAGTTTCATGGTGATATGCAAACCTAATATGAACACAAAGAAACAAACTGCAAGATATGGGTTAGCTCAAACAATGCAGAGATGATTGACCTAAGATGCACAAATGAAGGTGACATCTAATGGTAAAAATTTGGGGTACAACAGGGTGTTACAACTCTCCCCCACTTAAATTATTTTCGTCCTCGAAAATATACCTGACGGAAACAACTCTGGATACGACTCTCGCATCCTGCTTTCCAATTCCCAGGTCACACTTCCTCCCGCAGCTCCTCCCCAAGCTACTCTCACCAGAGGTATCTCCTTCCCTCTGAGTTGCTTCATCTTGTGATCCTCGATTTTTATCGGCATCGCCTCCACAGTGAGATTATCTCTAATCTACACTTCATCCCTCTGAATAACATGAGATGGATCAGCTACATACTTCCGAAGTTACGACACGTGAAACACGTCATGCAAGTTCGAAAGTTCAGGCGACAACGCCACCCTATAGGCAACTGGACATACTTTTTGCAAGATCTGATACGGTCCAATAAACTTAGGATCCAGCTTCTTTGATTTCAATGCACATCCAACACCGGTCACTGGGTTGACTCTCAGGAACACGTGGTCACCTTCACTGAATTCCAAGTCTTTCTTCTGGTTGTCATGATAACTCTTCTACTTACTCTGAGATGTTTTCATCTTCTCACGGATCATCTGAATTGTCTCAGTAGTCTGTTGCACAATCTCAGGTCCAAGCACCACATTTTCACCAGTCTCATACCAACACAGAGGCGTCCTACACCTCATACCATACAAAGCTTCGAAAGGTGCCATTCCAATGCTAGAATGGTAACTATTGTTATACGTAAACTCAATCAATGGAAAATGAGTGTCCCACGCACCACCTTTCTCCAACACACAGGCTCTCAGCAAATATTCCAACGACTGAATAGTCCTCTCTGACTGACCATCGGTCTGTTGATGATAAGTCGAGCTCAACTTCAATTTAGAACCCAAGGCTTCCTACAGACTCTTCCAAAACTCTGAAGTGAACCTCAGATCTCTATCCGATACTATGCTCGACGGAACACCATGAAACTTCACAATTATTCTGATATAAATCTCCGCCAGCTTTGACAATGGAAAACTGATGTTAATTGGTATAAAATGTGCAGATTTCGTAAGTCGATCCACCACTACCCAAATAGCATCGAAGCCTCTCGCCGTATTTGGCAAACCAGTAACAAAATTCATAGTAATACTATCCCACTTCCATTCCGGAATTTCCAACGGTTACATTAACCCCGAAGGTTTCTGATGCTCCACTTTTGACTTCTGACATGTCAGACAAGCATAAACAAACTGAGCTATGTCCCTCTTCATACCGGACCACCAAAATAACTTCTTCAAGTCATGATATATTTTCGTAGCTCCTGGATGAATACTCAAGCTACTCCGGTGACTCTCCTCTAAGATTGCTTTCCTCAATTCATCATTATCTGGTACACAAATCCTGCCCCAAAATTTCAATACACCAACATTATCTACTTTAAAATCACCATCAGGATCATCTCCTCCTGTAGGCATCAAGTCCACTAGCTTCACATCAAGTCTCTGATTTTCCTTAATTACATCCAAAAAGTCATTATTCACCTTAAGCATACCCAATCTAACACTCTCAGGTGTAGTTTCACAAACCATACTCAAGTCTCTAAACTGTTCAATCAACTCCATTTCTTTTACCATTAATGCCGACATATGAATTTTCTTCCGACTTAGCGCATCCGCTACCACATTAGCTTTCCCCAGATGATAACTCAAATTAAAATCATAGTCATTCAAGAACTCCAACCATCTTCGCTGCCTCATAGTCAATTCCTTCTGATTGAACAAATACTTCAGACTTTTGTGATCACTGAATACCTCAAATCTCGATCCATAAAAATAATGTCTCCAAATTTTTAATACAAAAACCACCACAGCTAATTCAAGATCATGAGTAGGATAATTCCTCTCGTGCACCCTCAATTGCCGCGAAGCATACGCCACTACCTTGCCATCTTGCATCAATACTCTGCCTAATCCCATCTTAGACGCATCACAATACACCACAAAAAGTTCACTTGGACTTGGTAGAATTAATACTGGTGTTGTAGTCAATTTCTTTTTCAACTATTCGAAACTTTCCTCACAAGCCATATCCCAAACAAAAACTTGATTCTTTCTAGTTAACTGAGTCAATGGTAATGCCAAATTAGAAAACCCTTCAATAAACCTTCGGTAATAACCTGCCAAACCCAAGAAACTTCTGATCTCCGTCGCTGTCTTCGGTGGCTCCCACTGAAGCACCACACTTACTTTAGATGGATCCACCGCTATGCCATCACCAGAAATAACATGACCCAAGAAATTCACAGTCTTCAACCAGAATTCACATTTTGAGAACTTTGCAAACAATTTATTATCTTTCAACACCTGCAATGCAATTCTCAAGTGTTCTGCGTGATCTTCGTCAGACATAGAATAAATCAGTATGTCATCAATGAATACTACAATAAACTGATCTAGATAAGAGTGAAAGATACGATTCATATACTCCATAAACACACCCGGCACATTAGACACCCCGAAAGGCATCACTGCATATTTGTAATGTCCATTGTGAATTCTGAACGCAGTCTTCTGAATATCATCTTCCTTTACTCTAATCTGATGGTAACCCGGCCTCAAACCAATTTTGCTGAAAACACGAGCTCCCACAAGCTGATCCATTAAATCATCAATCCTCGGAAGTGGATACTTATTTTTAATGGTCACTTTATTCAACTGACGATAATCAATGCACAGACACATACTACCATCCTTCCTTTTCACTAACAACACCGGAGCTCCCCACGGCGACACACTTAGTCTAATAAACTTTTTATCAAGCAATTCTCTAATCTGGGATTTAAATCTGCCAATTCTGATGCAGACATCCTGTACGGTGCCATAGATATAGGTCTGGTACCAGGAACAAGATCAATAGTAAATTCAACTTCTCTCGTCGGAGGAAATTCTGTAATATCACCTGGAAACACTTCAGGAAATTCACTCACCATCGGTAACTCATTAACTGAAGTCTTTCTTTCAACAGATAACGAGGAAAACACTGCAAACATCTTAGCTTCATCCTCCAACAACGTTCTCAACTCCCTGTTAGACAAAGAATCCGCTAATGCTTCCTCTTCAGGAGTAAGAAACAATAACGTCTTCCTAAAGCAATCAATGTAAACCCGGTTGAATTCCAACCAGTTCATCCCCAAAATAACATCGAGATTACCGAGTGGCAGACAAATCAAGTCCACTCTGAAATCTCTACCAAACATAGTCTACGGACACTTCAAACACACTAAGAAAGTAACCACAGAACCAATAGATGGAGTTTCAATCGTCATCCTCTGATCTAGAGTAGATGGCACAATTCCTAATCTCTTCACACAATCAATAGAAATGAACGAGTGGGTTGCACCCATGTCAATGATAGCAATCAAAGGAATATCATTAATAAAACAAGTACCTTTGACGGAACGCTCTTCATTGGTGGATTGGGTTCCCACCAAAGCAAACACCTTTCCACTGGCCAGAGACTTCTTTGGCTTCTCACAATGAGTGCTGATATGACCCTGTTCTCCACAATTATAATAGGTAGGCATAGTGGCCCTACAATCTGCTATAACATGACCTGGTCGCCCACACTTGAAACATTTCTTCACTTCATTCGGACAATTATTAGCATGGTGACCCGCGCCACCACATCTGAAACACTTGAGAGTATCAGGAACCACTCCTCCCTCTTTTGGTTTCTTCCCCACATCAGCTTTCTGTTTTCGCTTATCAGCTGGAGCACTATAAGGAGTACCCCCAAACCTCTGATTACCCTTCCGGTCACTCACAACCTTATAATGAGCAATTTGGGCCCTGTTGTCATTATCATAAATCTGGCTTCTGCTAACCAGTTATGGATAATTCCTTATCTTCTGACAAGCAATTCCCTGTTTGATCTCGGGACGCAACCTATTCTCAAACTTCAAGCATTTCGAATTCATAGCTTCCTCTGTATTGTAATGAGCACAATACCGTACCAACTCTTCAAACCGAGCAGCATATTCGGCAATAGTCATGTTACCCTGTTTCAGTTCCAAGAACTCAATCTCTTTCGCACTATGAACATCTTCCAGAAAGTACTTTTCCAGAAACTCAGCCTAAAACACTGTCCAAGTAATATCAGTACCCGCAGCTTCCAACCTCTAACGACTATTGTCCCACCAGACTTCAGCCTCTCCCTCCAGCATATGAGTGCCAAACCGTACTTTCTGAGCATCATTGCATCCCATGGTCCTGAAGATCTTCTCAATATCCTTCAGCCATTTCTGTGCAGCCTCAGGATCCAGAATACCTCCCTCATATGTAGGTGGCTTATTGCTCTGAAACTGTGCTAAGTCGCGGAACTGCGTACCCCCAGCCTGATTAGTGTTCTCTACCGCTTGTGCCATAGCTTGCATAGCAGCAGCAAGAGCAGCATCATTCCTTCCTGCCATACTGTTCAACAATCAACATACAGTTAGAACACACAACCTACTCCTAATCTAAGGACAGACTCCACTACCATACCTGGCCGGACGGACTGACCTGCTCTGATACCAATTGTAACACCCCACTTTCCCATTTTTCAAAATATAAAAATATTACGAAAATAATCAGAGTTGCAACCAAAAAGTAGGATGCTACTCATTAAAACCAACAACTAAAACTCTTTTCATTAATGAAATAAAACAGCGGAAATAATTGTTTATTCAATTACGGCCATTTGCCAACAACCTCAATAATCCACACAAATCATGGTCCACCATATTCAAATAAAAAGTAATACGTAACAAAACAAATAAATAATAACAAATGATAAAATTCCCCAAAATCCCGTGTTACGTATCAGAGCGACTCCTAAGACTCGGTCAAGCAACACGTACTCCATGCACACTCAAGTACCTGGATTATCTGTACTTCCGAAGAAGCACAGACGCAACAAACAAAAAAGGGGTGAGAACTACATTCAATAATAAACGGTGCATAATACAAGTTAAGAGTAGTATTCACACAACCACACATAGTCACATACTATCACGACACACTTGTCACTTACAATAATAATTCAATACACACATAATGATGCAATGTGACTCAACAACCGACACAATGCATGTGCTACCAATACACCATGGTTCATTCAATCGAACCCGATTCATAATAGAATCCAGCTAGATCACATACACCCCTACTTGGCAATGATCTATCTCCACCATACTCCACATTGGAGTTCGGATGAATCACATACACTCCTCCTGAGCAATGATTCATCACCACCGGCACACCATGAATGCATGACAATAAATATGCATACAACACACATGTATAGTATTAATCATACATCTTCACGATCCTCTTGATCACACATAAGATACCTACTCACCATAGTACACACCACAACAAGAAATCCCTCACACAGTGTTAATTAGCTAATTCTCTAATTAATCCACACATATTCCATTTTTAATTATTTTCACCACCATTCCTAGTTCAACAAGTTATGACATCTATCCCAACCTCTCAGACCCAAATGAACTGCATCAAACACGAAATCGGGAAATAAATCACATAACAGCAGAGTTCTGCACTCTCGCTGGTCATACGCTTATTGCCTTGTGCCATACGCGTATTGCCTAACTCTCTCGTCCACCCAGCTGCGTACCTAACGCGTAAGGCCTCTCCTCCCGCCCTGCCATACGCGTATTGCCCTGCCTATTACGCGTATGAGCAGAGACGTGTCATTCCCTCAAAAATCCATTGTTCAGATCTAAATACGCGTAATCTTTCTCATACGCGTAAGGCCAAGCCTCCATACGCATACCATTACGCGTACGGGCAGAGTGCCGTGTCAAAAATGAGTTCCATACGCGTATACCCACATAACGCTTTTCCATACGCGTAATGACTTGCCTATTATGCGTAATGGCCCCCTGGCACACAATGCCATACGCGTATCGCCTTCCCTGTTACGCGTATGGGCAGAGACTGTGAAAAATACCCATTTCTCATATCAGTCCGAATCTATCACTTTGATCTCTCTTCTTCACCCCATATCAGTCCTAAAATTATTTCTACATCAGTTTTAGGTCTATAATCTCACCTTACTTCTTTCATTCATCATTACTAGTCAATTCGTTATCTTCTAGATCTAAATTCGTATCCCAACCTGTAACAAAAACAGATCTGCAAACACCAATATTCGTCTGATGATAAAACATCAATGTATCTTACAATTTATGACAACAACAAGTCAATTCACATAGTTTCTCATCACAAATTCATTCATACATTACAGATTCATAAAAACAGAATATAATCATGCGAATTCCTACGAAGGAAAATACCCCCCACTACCCTTTCATGTTATTATCACCTATATTGAACCCATTCTCCCCCCCTTACCTCGAATTTCTGATCAAATCCCTGCGAAAATTGATGAAGATGGGTACCCTAGTCTCCCTCATGTTCTTCTTCTCTCCCTCTTTCTCGTTTTACGTGAAAACACCCTTATTCCTCTAAACCTTCCTTAATTCTAATTAACCAGATTTTCTTTTGATTAATAATAATAAAACAGAAATAATATTAATAATAATAGTAATATCAATAATATTAGGCTTAATAATAATAATAGTAATAATATCCCTCCTTATACTCCTATTATTAAATATACCCTTTAATTATCTAATATTACTTTATTATCTCGACATCTCTATTTTACCCGCTCCGTTAAGGATACCACTCATATGCGCTCAACCACACCCACCCTTAACAAGGCCAAATAAAAAGAAAAACACGACGATCAAATAATTTAAAATGGGGTGTTACAGAATACACTCTAAACCTGAACCATCTATCTCAACTCAACAAAACAAACGTCTTCTCTGGAATTAAATTCTAGAACTAGGAAAACTATTTCTCCATGGTTGTTGGACCTGTCTTCCCTGAACTGGTGACTGCGTTTTGGGCAAACGCTCGGACACTAGAATATGATCTTGGCAAGAATGTTATTCTGTCTGTGGTTTATGGTTGTCCAGTCTTGATCAACCCTGCTATCATATCTAAAGCCATTAGATGTGTTGAAGATGGTGTGACTGTGGAAAGAAATATCAACAACCATAGTTTTGACAGGCATTTGCACGTCATTTTCAAAATAGAAGGGCGTCCCACTTAACCTTGCACCCTCACTCCAATTGCTAAAGATTGGTACAATCTAATGTTAACTAATTTAAGACCAAGAGAAAGAGGAGGAGGATGGTTGTCTGGCAAAGAAAGATTATTCATTTTCTTTCTAGTGTCCAGGATCAAGATAAACCTACCCCAATCCATGTACAATCATCTAAAGGAAGAAATTAATCTGTCTAGGGAAGACACAATCTATCAAATTCCATATTATAGAGGTATGATACGTTATCTCCTCTATCTTACCACACCTCGACCATATATCATGTTTAGTGTATGTATGTGTGCTAGGTACCAATCATGTCCCAAGGAATCACACTTAAAAGCCATCAAGGGCATACTTAGATAACTATGTGGTACTCCAAAGTATGGGCTTTGGTATTCCAAGGGAAGTGATTTCTCTTTGGTTGGCTATTCTGATTCCGACTTTTCCGATTGCAAATCGGATAGGAAAAGCACTAGTGACACTTGTCATTTCTTCTCAAATTCCTTAGTGAGTTGGCATAGTAAAAAGCAAGTTTTTGTTGCTTTGTCAACAACCGAGGCGGAATACGTTGTGGCCGGTAGTTGTCGTGCTCAAGTCTTGTGGCTCAAGAAATAACTACTTGACTTCAATGTTAAACTTGAACGTATTCCCATTTGTTGTGATAATATAAGCGCCATTAACTTAACCAAAAACCCTGTACTAGATTCACGCACGAAACATATCGAATTTCACTATCATTTCCTTAGGGATCATGTAGAGAAAGGTGATGTTGTGTTTGAGCATGTTGATACCAAGAATCAACTTGCTGATATTTTCACAAAACCACTTGTGACAGAGCGTTTCTTTAACATCCGTAGGGAACTTGGTGTTCTCGATATCTCGGATCGTGTATAAAATTGAATGGTTGAATGCTATATATCTATGCTTGTCTATATTTTTTATTAACTATATTGAGGAGATCAAGCTATATGTGAGGGAATCCATCATCCATCTTCATTGGAGGTAATATCGTTCCTCTCTAGTTAACTATTCTTGATCACACACACACACACACACACACACATATATATATATATATATATATATATATATATATATATATGTAAGAAATTGTGCTATGATGTGTGTTATCTTGATGTTTATTCTATGGTTTGGACCAATTTTAATCCATTTTTTAGTTTAAAATATTTGTGAGCTTGTTATTTATTATTGGTTGATGCATACAAAACTTGAAGTTTGCATTTTTACATGTTTGCACTGCATGAGTCGACCAAAACAGAGCATAGGTCAACTCATGATCTTTCTATTTCAATAGGTTTTGAATCGGGTAAGCACAGGTCGACCCATAGGTCGACTCACACGGTGCGAATTCAAATTTGCGCCTTTTTGTACAGCTTGCGTCGACGCATCCTAGGTTTAGGTCGATGCATCGCTGCGAAATGCTGAAAAATTATTGGAAAATGAAGCGTTTCACTTTTTCTTTTGGGAATTTTAACTCATTAATTGCATTTACTGTTGGTGTAAGCCCTAGATGCCAATACTTTTGGTACTTGTATTGAATTAATTATTAATAAAAGGCATTTCTTTATTATGTTTGTTTTTCCCTAAGTGATAAAGTCCCTAGAATAGCTAGTTCGTTTAATGAAATATTAAGTGTGACTTAATCATGAGATTCCATTAAACATAAGGACACTATTCTTAAAGTATCTGTAGTCGAGATTTAATGTGAAATGGGATAACCTTAAAGGATTAAGACTATTATGTAGATAGACTGATGATTACATCTCATGTATCATGGATAAGGAGTTATCAAGTCTTAACATAGGTATGGATATTAGGAGTAATATTTATACTGGATTGACCCACTATGAGAGTACTACATAGAATGTTATGCAAAGTGTCATAAGTTAATCTCATGGTGATAGTGGTGTATACCACCCTTCGACCTGAAACCACTATGGACCCTAGATGTAGAGTCAAGTACTTTATTGTTGATCAAACATTGTCCGTAATTGGTTGACTATAAAGACAGTTGATGGGTACTTCATAAAGCATGCTGAGGGACATGAGTGACCTAGTGTTAACCCTCAATTTCGACGCTAGTCAAAATCAAAGCTATCTTATGTTAAAAAATTATTTTTAATATAAAAAAGGCTTCGACCTTGTTTGTGGAGAGGCCTGAGTCGAATAGAGGTGTAGGAACCTCAAAAAATGGCTAAGTGCTGAAAGGGTTTCGACCATGAGAATGCAGTAGTAAGCGCTGCAGTGGTTATATTAAGGTTGGAGGGAATTTCCTATATTTGAAATTTAAATAAGAGCAGTTGTGAACATGGGAGCAGTTGAGATCAAGGAGAAGGCGCCAGAATCCCCACGTTCGAAGCAGTAACCACCACTTAGTAGTTATTTCCTAGCACTATAAATAGGAGTTAGTTCTATGTAAATGGGGTGTTCATATTTTTGTACAAGTTACTCTAAGAAACTCAAAGTACCCGCGTGTAGAGAAACGAGTTCGTGAGAATGTACGTAATGTAACACCATTTTCTTCATCAGTATAATTTATCTTCAGCATGTTTAAGATTCAGCCATTTACTTTCCATGCCTTTACAATTTCTTGAACTTTATCTTCCATGCCAAATTTACTTTCAAAGCCATTTTAACTTTCTGCGTTTTACCTTCGACTGCACCTTTTACGTTTAAACATTTAATCTTCAAGCCATTACTTTTCAAAGTCTTTTATTTTCAAGAACGTGGAGTTCGCCTTTAAATCCATTGCATTTATTTTCAAAGTCTTTTACTTTCCTGCACTTTACTTTCGACAGCACTTTTACTTATCCCAGCCTTTAGTTTCCAAAAACGTGGAGTTCTTTGCATTTTACTTTCAAAGCTTTTTACTCATTGTTATTTACTTCGACGCCTTTAATTTCTGCACCCTTTACTTGCATTCCTTTAAATTTCAAGTCTTTACTTTACTTTATTGCACATAGTCGAACGTGGAGTTCAGTTTACATTTTCTTTAATTTACACTTGTCTCTCAAATTTAGCACATGTCCTAGGATTTGTGTGGTCAATCCTGCAAGTTAAATCAATTTGCGTTTAGATTGATAGACCAGAGGTTGTTTACCAAAATTCACAGTAAACAAATTGGCACACCTGGTGGGACTCAGTGCTAAGTTAAACCTTTTTGTCAACCTCATCTCTCTTGGTGAAGAAGTACTTTCGTTGTATGTTATTGAGAAGTGGGAAGTTAGCCACAGCAAACGATGGAATACCAAAGAGAAGACACACTAAGAAAATGGCAACCAATGCCAACCAACAAGTTGATCCTCAAGGGAGTATTTCAAACACTCAGTCAAGTAGCAGTATGGGGTCTCAAAGCACACCATCACCAGTGTTTTCGACAGGAGGACAGACGTCACTTCCATTAGTAGTGTCTGAGCCAGGATCAACATAAACAAAATCATATACTCAACCTGTGTTGGAATACATAGGACCACAAGGTTCTAATTCACCAACACCCCTAGGGGGAAATTCAATGTACAGGCACGTTCCTCCTCTAGGTTTTACACATCCAGGGTCAAGGAATCAACCCTATGGTATGCCTACATCAATGATGCAAAATCTGCAGAATGCTCCACCCATATTTTCAAAAACTGTTGTGTCTTCGCCACTACAAGGGTCAGGATCAGGAGGGCGAAACAACCAGAATATAGGTGTTGGTTATTCTGTTCAAACACCTAGCCTTACAAATACATCCATAAATTGTTTGAGACAGCAGATGGATGAAAGTAACATGCAAATGGTACATACGTTGTCTCAGACAATGGGAAAAGTTTTTCAACCTTTGATTCAAAATACGACTCAAACTAACCAACAATTGGCTGCACAAGTGGCACGTATGGCTGATTTCATGGGAGTACCAGCGGTAGATCGAAGAGCAACTGTTGTCGAAGACATCCCAAGACGTCATCCACGTCAGATACCTGATGCTAACTTGGAGGATCAAGAGATGATTGATCATTTTAGAGTCGAACCACCAAGAAACCAGATGCCATACCAGATGGAGGAAGAACCAGTAGTGATGGTGAACAGGAACCAAAATGCAGATCAACTACTTAGACAGGTTCGACACCAAAATCAAATAGAAGAAAATAATCTTGCAGCCATGGTCGAAAGGATAATGACTAGAAATGGTATGAATTTTGGCTTCACCAGGCCAAATTATACTTCACCTATAGTGGATTACATTCTCCAAGCAGAACTAACCCCCTAGGATGAAGGTTCCAAAGTTCAGCAAGTTTTCAAGAGATACTACTGAGTCTATTGTCGAACATGTGGCTAGATATTTGATCGAAGCAGGCGAGATTGCAGCTGACGAAAGCCTTAGAATCAAATACTTCCCAAGTTCCCTTACCAAGAATGCCTTCACATGGTTTACTACTTTGCCTCCAAATTCCATATACAATTGGACCCAACTAGAACTTTTGTTTCATGAACAGTTCTACATGGGGCAAACTAAGATTAGTTTGAAAGAATTGGCTAGCATCAAGCGCAAAGTTACTGAGCCAATTGATGATTACCTGAATAGGTTTCGACTTCTTAAAGCTAGGTGCTTTACACAAGTGCCAGAACATGAGTTGGTTGAAATGGCTGCTGGGGGTCTTGATTATTCCATTAGGAAGAAATTGGATACCCAATATCTTAGAGATATGGCCCAGTTGGCTGATAGGGTTCGACAACTAGAAAGGTTAAAAGAAGAGAAGGCCAGATTCAGCAGGGGTAAAAAAGTAGCCTTTATCGAATGCAAGGAAGATGTGGAGAATCTGTATGGTGAACCGTGTTATTTCGACGAAAATGAGGTTGACGTTGCTGAGTTAAAGCAAGGTCCACCTTATGCTTGCAAATTATTAGCCCCTTCAGAAGGGAAAAATCCTGTCGAATCTAACGACAAATTTCCTAAGAAAAAATATACTTTCGACGTCACTAAATGTGACGAAATTTTTTATTTGTTAGTTAAAGATGGGCAAATGATAGTGCCTGCTGGTGCTAAAATTCCACCTTTAGAACAAAGAAAGAAAAGAGGTTTTTGTAAGTACCATAATTTTTTGGGTCATAAAACTTCTCAATGTTTTCTTTTCAGGGATTTGGTGCAAAATGTTATCCAAGAAGGAAGGCTGAAGTTTGGTGACAAAGCGAACGCCCAGATGAAGATTGACTCTGACCCATTGCATGTTGCAGAGGCTAACTATACAGAGCCTCACGAGGTTCAGATGGTGGAAGCCACAGAGGGATTCGATGAGTCAGTCAACATGGTAGAGGTTACTGAAGACTTCGCCACCAGTTCTGTGATAATTGAAGGTTCTAGTAAGGCTGCAAGTGGCCTAAATGTTGATGGTGTCAATCTAATGTTGGTAACCAAAGAAACTACTGATAAGTTTGTTGAAATGGATAATGCTGCTAAGGGTTTGGATATGACCGTGAGTGGGTGGAAGGTAAATGCCAATGAAGGCATTAACATGGTCGAGTTGGCTGAAGAATCTGATTCTAGCTCAGATAGTATCGACACCAATAAGGCTATGGGCAGAAATGCCCCTAAAGTCCAAGTTGTTAAGGAATTGGAAGACGACATGCTCTTGGTAGGAGAGGTGCTAGACATGGATGGCTGTCTGGTGGAAAATTGGATATGTATGGCTGCTGAAAATTTTTTCAAGACATCTCCTGATGTCGAGAGAGTCAATACTGAGGAGATGGTTGAGGCTGAGAAAGCTGCTTGGCAAAAAGCTTCCCAAAGAGCTGCAAAAGCAGCAGTAGGTGGTGGCTGCTTGACAAAGACCACTGAAAGTCTGGAAGCCCGTTTCTCCAAGATGCACCTAAAGGACAGAATGGATGTCAACATGGTTGAAATTATGGATCGAAAATCTGAACAACTGAGTCAGGTAGATAAGCAAGAGAAGCGCAACAAGATGGCTTATCCTGAGCCAGAAGAGACAATCATGGACTTCTTGCATCGTTGCCAGAAGAAAGGCTCTGGAGTAATGCTATGCCCCAGATGCAGCGCCATTTTTGATGAAAAAGCTGCACACAAGCTAGAAGGTGTCAAGAAGGTTGGTGAAAGCTGGGGGCAGAAGGTGAACAAAGGGCACAGAGGTTTTGACCATAGGCGACTTTCGACAGGGCTAAAAAACCAAGCACCAGGAATTAGGCCAGGTACGTTCAAACCAGCTGCGAATGTGCCAACAGGTAGTTGGATCAAGCCTGTCGAAGGGAGAGGACAGAAGAAAAAGTGGGAGAAGTTTGATGTGGAAAGAGGTTCGTCATTTGAGTACAGAAAAGAGAATCACACCACAAACAAATCAGCATACATTTCTTAGAACTACAAGGGTAAAAACCCCATGTCTAGATCGCAATGGCGAAGAGAGCAGCGCAGGCGAAAAGCTGTTAGGGAGGCTCAGGTGCAAGGAGAGTCAAGCACCAATGTGGCTGGGGCAGTGGAGAAGATGCCCATACGACGAAAATTGTTCACTGTCCAGCCAGAAAAGAAGGTCGAAGAGGATGAGAATATGACTGATAACTTCGACAATGAGTCAGCAGCTTCCCTGGATATTCTGGTGAATATGGTGTCGGTTATGCCAAGGGAATTTGGTCAAGTCTCAGAGGTCAAAGACTTAGACCAAACTGCTGAATTGGAAATGATGGCACACAAGCCTGTGTGCTATTATATCATGAACAATGGGTGCGTCGAAGAACAAAATGCTTTCTTTGAACGTCCCACAGAGGCAATGAAGGGTCATTTAAAGCCTCTTTACATTACTGGAAAAGTAAAGAACGTCCCTGTCAACAAAATTTTAGTAAACTGTGGTGCAACGGTTAATTTGATGCCAAGATTTTTGTTAAGCAAGATTGGGAAGTTTGAGACCGATACTAAACCCCACAACATGGTTCTGTCGAACTATGAAGGAAAAGTTGGTTCCACTCTGGGAGTGATTCAGGTGGATCTCACTGTGGGAACTATTACCAGACCAACAGTGTTTATGGTCGTCGAAACAAAGGCTAACTATAATCTACTCTTGGGTAGGGAGTGGATTCATGGGATAGGAGTTGTACCCTCATCTATGCATCAAAGAATCACCATTTGGAGACCAGATGGGATAGTGGAAAATATTGAAGCTGATCAAGGGTATTTCAAGGTGCCTGTTAATCATGTAGATAGTAGGCAATTTGAGAAACATCTGGCGAACATTGCTCCATGTCCTCCAGCTGATTTTGAGTTTACACCTGACGAAGAGACGTTTTATTCGTTGTACTTACACCCTGTTGAAGGTTTCAGATGGGACAGGGAGGTACCAGGAGGAAGATTTCCATGCTTAGGTACACCTCCAATAGAGGCCACAGGGTGGGGAGATGAATTCAGTGATCATGACTAAGTTCGACGCTTTGAAAAGAATTTCGGCCTATGTGGCCGAAACAAAGCTACAAGCGGCTTTGGAAGCCGCCAATGATTATATGGCTGGTGAAGCCATTTCTGAAGTATATCAAGAAGGTCCTGGTAAGGACTTCGACCCGAAACCTCCAGATAAGGTTGAAACTGGAGAGCAAAGCCAGAGGCTCGACGCCATCTATGAAGATGAGCCTTTGGGATTTGAGAAGGATCCGTTCGCAAATAATATAAAAATGCTAGCACAAGATCCTTTAGAAGAAGTGGACCTCAGTGAGGGGACAACCAAAAGGCCTACCTACATCAGTGCCAATCTTGATCCCCAATTGAAGGTTGAAGTAGTTCAATTGTTGAAAGAATTCAAAGACTGCTTCGCCTGGGATTATGATGAGATGCCTGGTTTGAGCCGGGAGTTGGTCGAACACAGGTTGCCTATGACGCCTGGGAAAAAACCAGTCAAGCAAAATCCAAGACGGTTTGCACCAGAGATACTGTCAAAGATCAAAGAGGAAGTTGAAAGACTGCTTCGTTTCAAATTCATTCGCACTGCAAGGTATGTCGAATGGTTGGCTAATATAGTACCTGTTATTAAATAGAATGGGTCTTTGAGAGTTTGCATTGATTTTAGAGATTTAAACTCTGCAACTCCCAAAGATGAATATTCAATGCCAGTAGCAGAAATGTTAATAGACTCTGCAGCAGGACATGAATATCTTAGTATGCTGGATGGATATTCTGGCTACAACCAAATATTCATTGCTAAGGAAGATGTTCATAAAACTGCTTTTAGATGCCTTGGAGCCTTAGGCACCTATGAGTGGGTAGTAATGCCTTTTGGTCTCAAGAATGCTGGTGCCACTTATCAAAGGGCAATGAATTCAATTTTCCATGATTTTATAGACACATTCATGCAAATTTATATTGATGATATTGTTATAAAATCTATTTCTGGGAAAAGTCACATTGACCATCTTCGACAGTCCTTTGAAAGGATGAGAAAATATGGTCTTAAAATGAATCCTCTCAAATGTGCTTTTTGTGTGCAGGCAGGGGATTTCTTAGGCTTTGTGGTCCACAAGAAAGGGATTGAAATAAATCAGAATAAAACCAAAGCCATAATGGAGGCGAAAACGCCATCAACTAAAAAGGAGTTGCAGTCGTTGTTGGGCAAAATCAACTTCCTAAGAAGGTTCATATCCAACCTGAGTGGCAAAACACAAGCTTTTTTGCCATTGCTTCATTTTAACAAAGATGGTTTTGAGTGGGGGCAATTACAGCAGGAAGCCTTCGACAAGATCAAGGAGTACCTAAGCCACCCTTCAATTCTTTCACCACCTTGTAGAAACAAGAGTATGAGATTGTATATAGCTGCATCAGATAAAACTCTAGGGAGCATGTTAGCTCAGGAGGATGAAAATGGAGTCGAAAGAGCCATTTATTACCTTAGTCGAGTTTTAAATGATGCAGAAACTAGGTATAGCATGATTGAAATGTTATGTTTATGCTTGTATTTCTCTTGTACTAAATTGAAGCAATATATAAAACCCGTTGATGTGTATGTTTCGTCCCACTTTGATGTTGTAAAACATATGTTATCTAAACCTATTTTGCATAGTCGAATTGGCAAATGGGCATTAGCATTAACAGAATTTTCCTTAACATAGCAACCTTTAAAAGCTGTGAAAGGGCAAATAGTTGCAGACTTTATAGTTGATCACTCCATAAATGAAAATGATTTGAATTACGTCGAATTAAAATCCTGGAAGTTATACTTTGATGGATCAAGTCATAAAAATGGAACAGGAGTAGGAATACACATTATTTCTCCTGAAAAAATTCCAACAAAATTCAAATACAAGGTCGAAGGACCTTGCTCTAACAATGAGGCTGAATACGAAGCATTAATTGTTGGCCTTGAAATTTTGTTAGAATTGGGGGCAACTAGAGTCGAAATAATAGGAGATTCAGAATTGGTTATAAAACAAATCACAAAGGAGTATAAATGTGTTAAAGAAAATCTCATTATGTACTTTGTAATAGCCAATAGATTATTAAAGAAATTTGAGGTAGTGGCCATCCAACACATACCTAGAATAGAGAATCAAGTTGCTAACGACTTGGCCCAAATTACCTCTGGATACAAGGTGTCAAAAGAAAACCTTCAAGAAGTAATTGAGGCAAGAGGTAAGATGGTGGCTGTTGGATTATGTCCATCAGACTTAGAAACAACTAAGCTTGGGTGTATAGATGGTGAAATTTTTGAAATTTTTGCCATAGATAATTTAACAGACAAAGATTGGAGGAAGCCCATAGTTGAGTATTTGCAAAACCCAACGGCTTCGACAGAGCGGAATATCAGATATCAAGCTTTGAGCTATGTACTGGTGGGTAATGAAATGTTTAAAAAGACCCCTGAGGGAGTCTTATTGAAATGCCTTAGTGAAGCAGAGGCATATTTGGCCCTTTCGACAGTACATAGTGGGGCATGTGGAGCACACCAAGTTGGCCAGAAGATGAAATGGTTGTTGTTTCGACAAGGCATGTATTGGCCCACTATGCTGAAGGATTGCATAGAATTTGCTAGAGGGTGCCAAGAATGTCAAATTCATGCTGGCATACAGCATATCCCTGCAAGTGAATTACATTCCATAGTGAAACCATGGCCTTTCAGAGGATGGGCTTTGGATATAGTGGGAGATATTCGACCAGGATCTTCAAAGAACCAGAGATATATTTTGGTGGGAATTGATTATTTCACCAAGTGGATTAAGGCAATACCACTGGTGAATATAGGTCAAAAAGATGTTATTGAATTCATTCAAAATCAAATTATTTATAGATTTGGTATTCCTAAAACAATTACTACAGATCAAGGATCAATGTTCACTGGTCGAAAGATGCAGGAGTTTTCCAAAGAAATAGGTTTTAAGTTATTAACTTCTACACCTTATTATGCTCAGGCCAATGGGAAAGTCGAAGCTGCCAATAAGGTAGTAATTGGACTGATTAAGAAGCATGTGGGAAAAAGGCCTAGAAGTTGGCACAAGACGTTAGACCAAGTTCTTTGGGCGTGTCGAACATCCCCTAAAGAGGCTACCAACACTACCCCATTTCGACTCACTTTTGGTCATGATGCAGTGTTACCTGTTGAGATTTATCTACAGTCTGTAAGAGTTCAAAGATATAATGAAATTCCCTCTGAAAATTATTGGAAAATGATGATGAATGAATTAGTGGATTTGGATGAAGAAAGGCTCAGAGCCTTGGAGTTGTTAAGAAGACAAAAGAAGAGGGTCGAAGAATCCTACAACAAAAAGATTAAATCTAAATCTTTTCAATGTGGGGAATTGGTTTGGAAAGTGATTTTGCCCATGGATCAAACGGATAGAACATTGGGCAAGTGGTCCCCTAAGTGGGAAGGTCCATTCCAAGTCATACAAGTCTTCTCTAATGGAGCTTATGAAGTGGAAGATTTGGACAAAGATAAAAGAGTTTTGAAAGTAAATGGCAAGTATTTGAAAAAAATATAAGCCTATGCTGCAAGAGATTCATATTAAAACATAAGATTTATTCAATAAAAGAAAGCCAAAATAGGCCAAGTCAGGCTAATATGGCATACAAAGCAAAGAGAAACTAGTACAACAATTTTTAATCAAGGAGAGGCTATTCATAATCTCTCCAATCTATGGATTTGAGAAATTCCATATAATCTGCATCTGGCTCATCATCAGAATCTTGGGTGCTGGAGCGTCCTTTCTTAGAGATCTTCATTTTGGTTTCTCTCTTCTTGGCTAGAGAGGTTGCTCCAATGGAGGCTTTAGGTTGCTGGGGCGCCTCCACCTTTGCTGTTTCCTCAAGTGCCTTGGCCTTTCCAGCCATCTTCTTGGTTGAGGATTTCTCTGAATTATTCATGTTGGCTTCAACGCAAGACATGGTCAGGTGGAAGAAATTTATAGAGGCTAATGGCTGATTGGATTAGCCAGCCAAACGGTGGAAACAGGCGAGTTATTCTTGGAAGTAGGCCTGAGGGCTATGCCATAAATATTGCTTTAAAAGCTAGAGGCTTATGCCTTGGAATTTAAAGCTGGAAAGGTGACTTTCCAAGAAAAAGATAGAATGTCTTAATTGCAAATTTGACTGATAAAAGATAACAATAAAGTACATCATCATGCAATATAGGTCGAAAGCAGTTAAAGGTAAAATAATTGATTAAATCAATGCCAAAAGGCATAAAATTGTCATTACATAAAAAGCCTGAAAAGGCCAAGAAACAATTGATGATTAAATAAACGAAGGTGTCAAAAGTATTAGAAGGGAAGCCTCGACGCCAACTGAGAAAAAGATTCTATGTGATGTTTGAGGCGAGCGTTGCACAAAGATTCGTCAAGTTTTGCTTCTGCGAGCTCTTTCTCATATCTTTGGGCCGCCTCAATATGATCAATAGCAGTCTTCGTTTCTTCAGCTATCTCAGTATTGTCGAAATGGCACAAATCACGGTTGTGTTTTTCGGCAGTTTCAATTTTGGCTTGTAGCTCCGTGATTTGTTGCCTCCAGGCTTCAATGTCCTTCTGGTTGGAGGCTATCTCATCTTGCTTTTTCCTTTGATCAGCCTCCATACGTTGGATCTCTTCGTACGCCTCTTTTGCGCCACACCAGGCTGCACTCTCACAACCAGATGTTCTCTCTATGGTATCCTTGATTGAGGGAAGAAGTTTTATTTCTGCAGCTATTTGATTTACCACAGCAGTTAGCTCTATCAGAAACCCAGAAACATCTGGATTGAGAGTGGTAAACTCAACCTTTGCAAGGGTATCCTTCAAGTAAGCAGTTGCAGTTGGATCTGAGGCCAGCACTTTGTAAATATCCCCCCTGAAGAAGTTTTTCTTGATGGCTTGGAGAATTAATTGGGCGAAGTCATCTGATGATGGGGTCGAAGAGACAGAAGAAGAACCATACCTTTGCTCAAGAATCAATTTGGTAAACTCACGGGGGTTTGACCACTTGAGTGCCGTCAGCGAATCCCCAGGTAGTGGAGTGACCATAGGCGAAGGAATATGGTGGGGGCGAGGCTCAGCTTGTTCTTCTTCCTCCTTTGATTCTTCTCCCTCTTCATCGTGTCCTTCTTCCATTTCTTCATCAGATTCCTCAGCAGCTGGTTGCATATTCTCCTGGTCATCAGCTGGTGTAGCTTGATCAGGATTGGCGTTATGTGTTTGGATTTCAGGTTCACGCCTTTCTTCTTCAACCAACTGACATTTATCCATGGAGGTACCCAGATTGAAAGGTGGTTGGCTTAAGGCGTCATCCTCATCAGAGTTGGCTCCATCAGCCTGTGCATTTTGAGTTGGGGTTGGAGTTGGTGCTGCAGTAGGTGCTGTAACACGTGGAATAGGTTGATTAATCTCACTCAAACCAGAGCCAATATCAGAAGATGGGTGATAAGTTGGCTCACCTTGGCTGTTGAGGAGCGTGGTGGTGAGGCTTTCTGAAGTTGGGTGAGGAATAGAGTCGTCAATTGTGGTGGCGGCGAAGTTGCTTGGAGTTGGTCGGGAATCTGGATTGTTGATTATGGGTGCCTAAAGAACACAAGTGGAGATAATGAGAATGAAGTAGGAGGCGAAAGATGTCAAGCATAATAGAAGAAGGCAATGGTTCACATACCTGAGTTTGTTCAACAGCAGGACTTGATTTATCACCCCCATGGTCACCAAAAGGGGTTCTCAAGGCTACCTTGGAGGATTCCTTCTCGACACCACTTGTGGTGGATGCCTTTTCGAGTATTTTGGCCACCTTCGAAGGAGGTGGGCCAATAGGTCCAGAGGCCTTTGTGGGTTTTTTCCTTTTCCTTGTGAGAACCTCCTCAGGAGATTCATCTGAAGCCTCTAAAGCTGTAACCACAGCTGGGGTATCCTTCTTACCTTTCTTGGAAGGTGTCGGAGGCTTTCGACCAGTCTGAAGAGGCAGTGAAAAAATAAGAAAGAAATTCATAGAGTATAAGCAAAAACAAGGGGTGAAATATACCTGTGTACACTCTTGTTCTTTGCCACTTTACAAGGTGGCAGCTCTAGTCGAAGCAGTTTTCCTAGGCACAGCTGAAAGATAGCACATAATTGTTACAAGTTAATGATTACATGGTTAGTCATAAAGCCATGGATTAAGGATTTCAAACCTTCATGTATTTCAGATTCGACACGAACGTCCTGAATTCCTATATGAAGGTGCCCTTTAAAACTGTCTAACTTATGCTTAGTCGAAACCACTCGTTGGGCTTTTGGCTGAGACTGCTGTCGAAGAAGTTTTAAATGCTCCCCACAGACAAACCAATCTGGAAATGGAGGGGCAAGCGCCACTCCAAAATCAGCATTAGGCAGTCGAGGGAACTTTGGAGGGAAAAGTTTAAAAGCTACCTCATAACGTTTCTCACGAGGGACGTTGGGAGGAATTTTTAGTTGATCCAGCTTTTCTAGAAATTTTCTCTTTAGAGTAACAGTAGCCTCATGAATGGTTCGACTAAGATCATCTGGTCGATAGATAGTTTCAAAGTTTTTTTGAAAAGCCTGTATTTCTTCGATGTGAGTGAACTTACTTTTTTTCGTCTTGTCCTGCACATGGAGAAAAGCTTGGTCAAGTAACGAAGAAAATGTGGTCACATCAAGAAAGTGCTCACTATAATGCTTCGACCACCATTGGTGGAAGGATGAAGTGCATAAAAAGGAAGGTTTGAAAAACACAGGAGATAGGATGCTCCTTTTGTCACTCCGGCTGTCGAGGGTTTGAGAGACGTGTTCCTCGTCGAAGCAGGCAGTGTGAAGAATGACTTGGCCCTTTTTCTCATATAAGCACTGAGGGAAGCTCTGGGCCAGCCCAAATTGTCGAGAGACCAAGTTTGGTTGGTAGGCAATCAATGTTGATAAACCTCTCCCCAAGTTCAGCCTGTGGATGATGAATCTAGGAATAGAAAAAGGCTTCCCAGATAGCAACAGATTCTGGATCAAGAGGTTGAAGAGGATTTGGAAATGGCCTTTGAAACCACCCAGGGCCATAGCTTCGTCGAGCAAAGGGTGCCATGCTAGGAGTGAACTCATAACGCTTGGCGAACATCATAATATAACTGGTGAAATCCCTTTGAAGGTTTTCACCATCATCATTAGGAGTGAGCTTAGCCAGGCGTGTCCCTTCGACACTCCTTTCCTTGATCTTAGCAGAGGCTTCATCGACTATGCCTTTTCTGGGGAGGCTAGCCTCAAATGTAGCATTGAGCCACAGTTAAAGTAGCCAAAGGGGACCGCTCAAATGCATAGGACCTTGGGCTTCCACATTCTTAAGTCGAGAAGCCCCTTCACTGATAGATTGGTAAAGGTTCGCCAAAATGAGTTCACTCAGGCAGGTCCCTCTGTTGTGATGGAGTTGGTTCGCCAGGGGCAGGTACTTCTTAGCCACCTGCAAAGACTTGGTACAAAAAACATACCTCGACAGTCAGACTGTGAGGAAAGCAATGTGTTTTTCATCAGACACCTCATCATCTTCTTGTTTGAAGTGGTGCTTGATAAAGAGGGTGTAGGTCAGTTTGGAGCCTGAAATGTTGATGGTATCCTCAGCATCAACCTCAGGATTATAGACAAGGCCATCTGGACGAAGCCCCGTGATGGCAGCTACGTCGAAAAGGGTTGGAGTAACCATTCCACATGGCAGATGGAATGTATAATAGGTGTTGTCCCAAAAATATAAAGATGCTGCCAACATGTTCAGACAATAGGGTATGTTGGTCTTCGACAGCATCAGAAGGTCATAGATCCCTATCTCCTTCCAATGGTCAGCTTTAACTTTCTCCATCTTTGCCATCCATTGGTCGAATTCTTTTAAAGGGTTGACAGCTCTCACCAGTCTAGTGCCATCAGTGAGATAGCCAACATTGATTTTGGGTAAAGGAATCTCTTCAGGGGAAGCTCCAGCAGCAGAATTAATTTTGGGGAAACTCTTTTGCCCTAATGGTCTGGATCTCCGGTACGAGGGGAAAAACTCACTCAGCCAAAGGACCAGATAATGCATAAGTTTTATCAGACATAACTAGGGGAATCATTACCTGAGATTGGTAGATGGCTCTCGATTCTGTAGAGGTAGGTTCCGGCATACAACGACGATTATCTACCAGTTGAGGGCCTGGGATGTTAGTAAATGGAGGGATGGTTTGTTTAAATGGAGTGGCTTTGCCCTTTTGAGTCTTCTTTGCTTGAGGATTAATTTGGGAAGATGCCATTGTGGAAGAAGATGAAAAGATGGTGTCTTTGCTGGGTTTGCGTAAGAAAACTGAAGAGAAGAAGAGTTTGCTTGAGAATACGAAAAGTGTGGAAAGATCATAAAGTGGCGGAAATGGGTATATATAGATATTTGAAAATCTCAAGGGACTTGGATCCACCGTTGAAGCTGAGGGGTTAGTGGGACGCGTGTCTTTCTCTTGAAGGCGTGATGAAAAGTAGCAGTTATGTGCAGACTGTTAACGTCTGTTTTCAAGAAAGATGTTACGATGAATACGGCTGAAAGGACGTTTTAAGGATTTGTCATGATGGTATGACGTCAGAGGCGTGGGTTAAAGAAACTGAACAGTTCAGCCATTAAGTAATTTGTGGGATGTTTAGTTAAGGCCATACAAACAGGCGTCGAAATGGTTATTATAATAAGAAATGGCCTTCCTACCAATACTGGCGAAAGGACATTCCTTGGGGGCAATTTGTTAACCCTCAATTTCGACGCTAGTCAAAATCAAAGCTATCTTATGTTAAAAAATTATTTTTAATATAAAAAAGGCTTCGACCTTGTTTGTGGAGAGGCCTGAGTCGAATAGAGGTGTAGGAACCTCAAAAAATGGCTAAGTGCGGAAAGGGTTTCGACCATGAGAATGCAGTAGTAAGCGCTGCAGTGGTTATATTAAGGTTGGAGGGAATTTCCTATATTTGAAATTTAAATAAGAGCAGTTGTGAACGTGGGAGCAGTTGAGATCAAGGAGAAGGCGCCAGAATCCCCACGTTCGAAGCAGTAACCACCACTTAGTAGTTATTTCCTAGCACTATAAATAGGAGTTAGTTCTATGTAAATGGGGTGTTCATATTTTTGTACAAGTTACTCTAAGAAACTCAAAGTACCCGCATGTAGAGAAACGAGTTCGTAAGAATGTACGTAATGTAACACCATTTTCTTCATCAGTATAATTTATCTTCAGCATGTTTAAGATTCAGCCATTTACTTTCCATGCCTTTACAGTTTCTTGAACTTTATCTTCCATGCCAAATTTACCTTCAAAGCCATTTTAACTTTCTACGTTTTACCTTCGACTGCACCTTTTACGTTTAAACATTTAATCTTCAAGCCTTTACTTTTCAAAGTCTTTTATTTTCAAGAACGTGGAGTTCGCCTTTAAATCCATTGTATTTATTTTCAAAGTCTTTTACTTTCCTGCACTTTACTTTCGACAACACTTTTACTTATCCCAGCCTTTACTTTCCAAGAACGTGGAGTTCGTTGCATTTTACTTTCAAAGCTTTTTACTCATTGTTATTTACTTCGACGCCTTTAATTTCTGTACCCTTTACTTGCATTCCTTTAAATTTCAAGTCTTTACTTTACTTTATTGCACATAGTCGAACGTGGAGTTCAGTTAGATTTTATTTCAGCATTGTTGAATGTGGAGTTCAGTTTACATTTTCTTTAATTTACACTTGTCTCTCAAATTTAGCACATGTCCTAGGATTTGTGTGGTCGATCCTGCAAGTTAAATCAATTTGCGTTTAGATTGATAGACCAGAGGTTGTTTACCAAAATTCATAGTAAACACCTAGATGGAATTTCCCCGTCCTGCATAACAGGATAAATGTCTAAGGGCCCAATATTGAACTTAACAAGGATGACACGGTATATGCCTTGTGTTCAATATATACATAAGGGTAAAAGGGTAATTGTACACACATGCACTATCACAAAAGGTTTTGTCAGATCGCATGACAATTTTGTGACTTGGGTAGCAGTGATGTGTTGCTAGATACCGCTCACTGTTTATTATGTTAAATGCATAATTAAATATAATTACCAACGTCGCGAAATCCTACAGGGTCACACACATAAGGACAGTTTGATAACAGGTAGAGTAAACAAGGCATACTGTAAGGTACTGTGTACTTAAGTAAATATGTAACACCGTAAGGTACGGTGCACTTAAGTGGAATACGGATTGAGGTAAGGTACCGCGTGCTTAAGTGATGTATGGTATATCATAAGATATGGTGTGCGTGCACTTAAGTGGGCTTTTTAGCTTGCCGCACACACAAGTGGTTCTTTAAATATTACCCTTATGCATAAGCATACAAATTTGTTGAAAATTCAGTTGTGAAACCCTAGCTGTATTTTCCTTCTCTCTATCTCTCACTCAAAGCCTTCAATTGTAGCAGCTAGCACTGAGACTGAAGGAAACTATTCGTGTGGACTGAGTAGAGGCGTTGTTCATCATACATCGCTCGTGATCATTCCTTCGATTCAGAATCAAAGGTTTCATCGCCACAAGAGGTAACCATTCTATCACTGATCATGATCTTTCGTAAGGATCGCTAAAGGGAAATTTTTATTTCCGCTGCATTTTGAATCGCGATTTCCCTTCACTGGTATCAGAGCCACTTACGAAGCCATGCATCAGATAAGTGTTAATTTTCTGATTTTTGTTTTAATTCGATTAAAAAACATAACAAATTAAATTATATCGAGAAATTGAATTTTAGCATGAGGCTGTGTACGCTTTGGATGATCGATATTGACTATGCTTTGAAATCCGACAATAGTATGGTGAAGCAGCGATATATCGATCGTCCTTAAGTTACACAAATATGATCGATCAAATTTTATATGTGATATAATTAACTCTGATGCAAAGATGGTATATTGGATATACTGTTTCTATTTCGTTCATTTAAAACACCTAATGATCATTACTCCTTTGAGCGATCCGTGTACATTTACTTCGGAATCCGACTTTAGTATGGTGAAGCAGTGGCATACGGATCAATCATACTGAATTATTGATCATGGTGTTTTGACGATATGAAATTGTTGCATTAGGGTTCATGACGGTACAAGGGTTGTGTTGTCTAAAAGGTCTGTGATTAGGGTTGTGATGGCACAAAAGTTGTGCTTTAATTTTATGGAAAGTATCAAGTGTTGATACGAAAAAAGACGATGACCAGGCAGCGGAAACCCTTTTCGGCTGACCGGGCAGTGGAAACTCCATCTTCGTAGTGTGATCATTTGCCGAAATTTAATTTGACTAATTTAATTAACAGGATTTAAATTAATAATAAAAAATTGTGTTTATTATTTTTCTCTTGTGGTGATCAGTTATGACCTTAGTTTTCCTTTATTTTGTTTTGGGATTTTAAAATACGACCTGCGTGTCGTGACTCTCTTTTAATCTCTTGATGTAACTTCTTTTCTCATCTCACTCCCTCGTATGTAAAATGAGTATTCTTTAATGTAATGTAATGTTATGAAGAAAAAGAAGACTACAAGATCAAAGGAGGACAGCCTAGAAGATCTTGCTTGGAGAAGTGTAGATCATTATTAGGTTTAGCTTAGGTTCTCTCAATGGCTTGGGAGAACAATTGCGCTAGGGGCCATAACTGTTTCATTTTGTATAATAAGATTATATACATTTAGAAGCAAGAGTTGGGAATAATCCATGTGATGGATTAGAATAAGGAGTTATTCACCCAACTAAAATATTCGAGAATTGTCTTGGATACAATTGGAAGGAGTTCCTACCTAAATAGCTGAGTTTTGTGTAATCAGCCTAACGCTGACTTAAAACAAAGTGAAATATGGATCTCGATCCACTAGAAAATCTTCCAACAGGATTTTCCGAATCAAATGATGAGGGTCATTTGGTTTGAGTAAAATAGTGGGAGCATATTTAATTAAAGGCCTAATTGAATATGTTGTTTTAATGATACTTATATTTTCCATTCTATTTTGTAAATTACCATGACAACAAACACATCTAACAACATTTTACGATCAATCCTTGATAAGGAAAAATTGTCTGGGACAAATTTTCTAGATTGGCACCAAAATCTGAGGATTGTCCTCAAACATGACAAAAAGCTGTATGTCTTAGAGACACATGTTCCTGAGGAGGAGCCTCCTAGTTCTGCTTCTAAGGATGAAAGATATGCTTATAAGAAGCATGTCGATGATGCCAATGAAACTGCTTGCCTCATGATGGCTACCATACATTCTGAATTGCAAAAGCAACATGAAAACATGGCAGCGTTCGATATGATCGAACACCTGAAGATGCTCTATCAAGAGTAGGCAAGGCATGAGAGGTTTGAAGTTTCAAAAGCCTTTTTTCAAGCCAAGCTATCTGAGGGAGCCCCTGTAGGTCCCCATGTACTCAAGATGATTGGGTATGTGGAGAACCTTGAAAGATTGGGATTTCCCCTCAAAAAGGAGCTTGCGACTGATTTGATCCTGCAATCGTTCCCGGAAAGCTTCAGTCAATTTGTCCTTAATTTCAACATGAATGATATGGACAAAACTTTTCCTGAATTGCTAGGCATGTTAAGAACTACTGAGCAAAATTTGAAGTCAAAAGGGAAATCCATTCTGATGGTTAGTAATGGAAAGAAACATAACAAAAGGCCCAACAAGCAGGGTGGTAAATGGAAAGGCAAGGAAGTTGCAAAACCCAAACATACTGCCCCTACTTTAAAGCCTAGTGGAGGTATAGTAAAGGAGGGCACTTGCTTCTATTGCGGTAAGACCAGACACTAGAAGAGAAATTGCCAAAAGTACCTGGAAGATAAGAAGAATGGAGTGGAGACTTTACCTATGTATTGACTTTACCTAGTTGTTTAATAATTCAGTTAGAGAACTGTTACTATGTACCTGCAATTAGAAGGAATGTTATTTCTGTTTCTTGTTTGGACAAGTTTGGTTTTTCATTTATAATAAAGAACAATTGTTGCTCTATTTATTCGAATGATATATTATATGCTACTGCACAAATGAACAATGGATTGTATGTCCTTGATCTTGAAATGCCAATTTATAACATTAATACTAAAAGGATGAAACCTAACGAGTTAAATCCAAGTTACCTTTGGCATTGTCGCTTAGGCCATATAAATGAGAGACACATCTCCAAACTCCATAAAGATGGACTATTTGACTCTTTTGATTACGAATCATATGATACATGCATATCTTGTTTAATTGGAAAGATGACAAAGTCCCCATTCACAGGAAAAGGTTAAAGGGCTAATTATCTTTTGGCCCTCATACAAAACGGATGTATGTGGACCATTGAACATACCAGCCAGATGAGGTTTTCAATACTTCATCACATTTACTGATGATTTTAGTAGATATGGTTATGTCTATTTAATGAAACACAAATCTAAATCCTTTGAAAAGTTCAAGGAGTTCAAGAATGAAGTACAAAACCAACTAGGTAAGAATATTAAAACTCTTCGATCAGATCGAGGCGGTGAATATTTAAGCCTAGAGTTTGATGACCATCTAAAAGAGTGTGGGATTCTATCCCAACTCACTCCTACTGGAATACCACAATGGAATGGTGTACCTGAGAGAATAAATCGAACCTTGTTAGACATGGTCCGATCTATGAAGAGTCACGCCGATCTTCCAAACTCCTTTTGGGGACATGCACTACTGACAGCAGCTTACACACTTAACCGTGTTCCATCCAAAAAGGTTGAAAAGACACCATATGAAATATGGACTGGTAAGAAACCACATATGTCTTACATGAAGATTTGGGGTTGTGAAGTTTATGTGAAACGACAAATTTAAACTAAGCTTGAGCCCAAATCTGACAAAAGCTTATTTGTGGGGTATCCTAAAGAAAAAGAGGGTATTACTTCTACAATCCTTCTGAGGAAAAGTGTTTTTCGCTCGAACTGGAGTTTTCTTGGAAAGGGACTTTATTTCCAAAGGAATCAGTGGGAGGAAAGTTGAGCTTGAAGAAATTCGAGAATCACAAAGCATTGATACACCTATGGAGGAATTAGAGCAGGAACCACAAGTAGTTGTGGAAGAGCAACCCGCTCAAGTAGAATAAGACCAGCGTAGGTCGAGCAGGATACGTCACCAACCAGAGAGATATGGATATCTCATAACTGATCAAGGTGATGTATTACTCATGGATCAAGATGAGCCTGTACCCTATCAAGAGGCCATAACTGGTCATGAGTCTGAGAAGTGGCTAGAAGCCATGAAATCTGAAATGGATTTCATGTACACAAACCAGGTTTGGACCTTGCCTCATGTAGGAGTCAAACCTATAGGATGCAAGTGGGTCTTCAAAAAGAAGACTGACATGGATGGTAAGGTACATACCTATAAGGCAAGACTGGTTGCTGAAGGTTATAAACAAATTCATGGTGTAGACTATGATGAAACCTTTTCACCAGTTGCAATGCTTAAATCTGTTTGGATTTTACTTGTTATCGCTGTATATCATGATTATGAAATATGGCAGATGGATGTCAAGACTGCTTTCCTTAATGGGAATCTTCTTGAGAATGTGTACATGACACAACCTGAAGGATTTGACATGCTAGAAGAAGCCCAAAAGATATGCAAGTTACAGCGATCAATCTATGGATTTAAGCAAGATTTCAGAAGCTGGAATCTTCATTTTGATGAAACTGTAAAACAATATGGATTCATAAAGAATGAAGATGAGGCTTGTGTATACAAGAAGGTTAGTGGGAGCATGATCGTCTTCTCGGTATTGTATGTAGATGACATATTAATCATTGGAAACGATGTCCCTACCTTGCAACAACTAAAAACTTGGTTAGGGAAATGCTTTTCTATGAAGGACCTTGGTGAAATAGCCTATATATTAGGAATCAGGATCTATAGAGATAGATCACAAAAAATGCTTGGCCTAAGTCAGAGTACATACATAGACAAAGTGCTGAGATGCTTTAATATGCATGATTCCAAGAAAGGATTCATACCTATGCAATATGGCATGCGTCTATCAAAAACACAATCTCCTTTAACTAAGGAAGAAGGGGATCGCATGAATAAGATTCCATATGCATCTGCAATAGGATTTATCATGTATGCCATGTTATGTACTCGACCAGATGTCTCGTATGCCTTAAGTGCAATGAGTAGGTACCAATCTGATCCTGGTGATGCTCATTGAGTAGCTGTCAAGAATATCCTTAAGTATTTGAGAAGGACTAAGGATTTATTTTTGATATATGGAGGTTAGCAAGAGCTCGCGGTAATTGGATACACTGATGCTAGCTTCCAGACAGATAAGGATGACTTTAAATTGCAATCTGGTTATATGTTCTGCCTAAATGGTGGCACTGGGAGCTAGAAAAGTTCAAAGCAAGAAACAATTGTTAATTCTACAACTGAGGCCGAGTACATTGTTGCCTCAAATGCAGCAAAAGAAGTTGTTTGGATAAAAAAGTTCATTAGTGAACTTGACATAGTCCCTAGCATTGTCCCATTGATCTCTATTGTGATAACAATGGTGCCATCGCACAAGCTAAGGAGCCTAGATCTCACCAACGATCCAAACATATACTTAGGCATTATCATCTATTTCGAGAGATAATAGATCGGGGAGATGTGAAGATATGCAGAGTACCTACACTTGACAACATTGCTGACCCACTAACAAAGCCTCTTACGCAGCAGAAGCATGATGGCCATACTAGATCAATGGGTATTAGGGATATGCCTGATTGGCTTTAGTGCTAGTGGAAGATTGCTGGTGTAAGCCCTATAGGCCAATACTTTTGGTACTTGTATCGAATTATTTAGTAGTAAAAGACATTTCTTTATTATGTTTGTTTTTCCAAAGTGATAAAATCCGTAGAATATCTAGTTCGTTTAATGAAATATTAAGTGTGACTTAATCATGAGATTCCATTAAACATAAGGACACTATTCTTAAAGTATCTGTAGTCGAGCTTTAATGTGAAATGGGATAACCTTAAAGCATTAATATTATTATGTAGATAGACTGATGATCACATCTCATGGATCATGGATAAGGAGTTATCAAGTCTTAACTTAGGTATGAATATTAGGAGTAATATTTATACTAGATTGAACCACTATGAGAGTACTACATAGAATGTTATGCAAAGTGTCATACCCCAAATTTTGACCACTAAGATCTCTCATCATTGTGCAAATCATCAGCACAATATGGATGTACCTTTGTACCTCATTAGTCTCCCCAAAGATGGGTGAGCATCCACTACAATCAAAATTAGGGTTTCAAGCCCTCTCTGAGCTTTAGACAAAGGCTCAGTCAAGAAATGACTTGATTTTCAACTTGTCTAATCTCTCAAACATCCTCAAAGGATCAAAAGGACTCCTACTTCAAGGATTAAGCACAAAGCTGCTCCCTTCTAGGTGGATCAAGTCTCAAGATCGACAGTGTCACCAAATTAGGGTTTTGATCACCCAGGGCCTCCAGATGAAAAATTTCATCTGGGCACAAGCCATTGATCCAAAACACAACCTAATGTACTCCATGGAACCTCATGGACCCAATCATCAAGTTAATTTTGCCTCAGGGGATGCATACATCAAAAATCAGGAATTAGGGTTTCTTGATCTAATTCACCCCTAAGTTGACTTTTAGGGCAAATCAAGAGCCAAGACCTCAAGAGATGATTTGAGGGTCTCTAATATACCATATTGATCCATTTGGGACAATGGATTAATCCAAGAAGTTTGAGCAACAAGTCTCAATTCCATCTGCACCACAATTAGGGTTTTAAGGGAAAAAGTCAACTGTAACTTTGACTTTTGACCAAGACATGCTCCCAAACCCTAATACATGATTGAATATACCCTATAACACCCATGGAACATGTCCATCAAGTTTGATTTAGGTCAAGGACATGATTTCCTGAAGAATTGCACAGTTTGGAATTCATCTAATAAAAAGTCAACTGTGCACAAAAGTCAACTTTGACTTTTTGAGATTTTTCACCAAAATGGATTTTTAACCATAAAATGATGTTAATGTATGATTTGAATCATCATTCATCAAGAAAAATCTAGAAAAGTGAGGTAACTTGTAAAAGGGGTAACCATAAAACTTAGAAATTTTTCTAAGTTAAAAATAAAGTGACAAGGGTACCAACTTTGAAGGACCATAACTCCTAAACCACAAGGCCATTTTTTCTCATCCAAAGATGGATTTGTAGCCCTCATTATCACCTACAAAAACTTCAACTACAAGTCATTCCAATTCATTAAGGATTTTGAGTTATGGAGTGATCAAAGTGGCTGAAAAGTGAAAATGTCACTTTTTCCAACACTTAGTGAAATTTTCACTAAGTCAGATTCTGCCTCACTTTTTGCCAAATGTAGGGGGATTTTTCACTTGGAATCAAAAGAGATCAAAACCAAACTTGTTCAAACAGTTGTTGTATCATGTAAGAGCTTTCCAAAATGGCCAAGAACATTGCCAAATTCAACTTACACCATGAGATATGACATTGGCAAGTTGCCTTGCTAAAATCTGTCAAGGCAAGGCAGAATTTGCAACTTTGGTCGATTTGCCAAAATCAGCCAAATTCAATTGCTCCTATCCACTTGGACACCTCAGAGGATTGAATCTAAAGGGGACAATCACTGAGCCAAGCCTCCAAAGTCCATGGAACAAGAAATAACATGTTGAACCTAGAATGGCCAAAATAGGGACAAGACTTCAAATTTGGAATGAGGCATTCAATGGAACCATCAAGGTGGCATGGACTGAGCCATTCTCATCTGAAATTAGTCAAGACTTATCCAAGACCAAGGGGACCATAGCTCTGTGCCCTAACCTCTAGTCAATGGCTAGAGGAGACTTGCATTTCCATTGGCCAACATTGAGGAAACACCTGCTGCAGTTGCCATTCACTGTGGATCCCAAAACAAACTTGCTCTACTATAAATAGAGCTCAATTGTGGTCAGTTTGAGTACACCAAAGCCATCTAACAGATGCTTTCCTCAAAATCTCTTCTTTCACTCCAATTTTGCCTTCTAAGGCAAGTCACTATCGGGTTTTGAGTTTGAGAGCAATTCCAATCAAACCAATCACTCACACACCTCACATACATCACATATGAGCTGATCAAACACTTAGATTACTTCTGAAACATCAATTTCACGAAATCACCAGCTGGTTGATCAAGGTTTTAACCAAAGTGCAGCTGAGGTACCACAAAATGATCCAGCCAATTTCAATCAAGTCCAACCATCCAAACACAATCCATAGGGTGTAGGGAAGCTGTTCAGATCATCACAACTCATCTGTAACACCTCCAAATCAAAAATCACATTGAACTTGCTGTCACGGCCTAGAGGTAAGCACATGCTTGGTCATCTCTCAATCTATGCATATTTCCTCGCACAATAATTTGGCCATATGTTCATAATCATGCACGGAATGTTTTCCCTCAATTAATTGCATTGTTTGAATCGTGTATCAAAAATCCTAGCCTTCATGCAGAAATTAGGGTTCTTGAGGTCTCTTCGTGATTTCTTGTTGTATGTTTAATTTAAATGAAATTAAAGTACATAGACATGATCGTGAGGTTGAGACGAGCATAATGATATGTGGATTGCATGATATGATTACGTATTCATGGAGATTGGATAGAAAATGCAAATCTGAGAAACCAAGAACACGCGCGTGTTCTTCAGCTTGTTCTTGGCGCCATTTTTAGAAATTCAAATATTTGAATTTTGTGATTTTGTTTAATTGATTCAAAAATTAATTTCTCTCTGAGGTTTAATGATTTTGAGTTGATTCTTTTTTTAATAATTCACAAAAATGTTAAAATATTTTATTTTCCCAAAAAATCCCAAAAAATATTATTTATTTCATATAATTGATATTTTTGTAAAGAATTAATATTTTGATTGTTTTTGGCATTTTAAATATTTTTTCTACATTGATTTTGCAACTTTTAATGCTTTCTAATTATTTTGTAGGTCAATACTTAATTTTTGAAGCATTAATCCAAGATCACAATTTGTTTTCCATGTGTTAAACAATTTTTGATCATTTTAATTGAATTTTTATTCAATTAAATACATTTTGAAAACAAATTAGGGTTTTGGATTAATTCAACCCTCATAAATCATTTTCAAAACTCTTTGGGCCTCTTGAGAGAGTGTAAGACCCATCCCCCCTTGTACAAAAACTTTTTGGGCCTCACTTATTGTATAAGTCCCTCTGTACAAGTAAACGGCGCGATCGTCGCCCGTTTAAAAATAAAAATATCTGGGCCTCTCTTTGAGCTATAAGACCCATTCAAAACACTTTGGGCCTCTATTAGAGTGTAAGACCCAATCCCCTTTTAACCAAACATCTTGGGCCTCACTTATTGTATAAGTCCCTCCGCGTTAAAAGAAAACCTCGACGCGATCGCCATTTTTAAACGAAAAAATCATTTGGGCCTACCCTCGTGTTATAAGCCCTCACTCTTTTTCTTTAAACCTTTTTGGGCCTCTTGAGAGAGTGTAAGACCCATCCCTTTGTACAGAAAACCATTTTGGGCCCCAGTCACTTGTATAAGTCCCTCTGTACAAAGTCAAACAGTGCGCTCACTGATAAAACCCTGGGCCTCTCCTTGAGCTGTAAGCCCCAAATCTTTCTTTTTCAAAGCACTTTCTCCTTTGATTTTGAATATACTGTTGTTTTCAATCTTTCTTTGTTGAACAACTAACCAAACAGCATGGAAGCACTCTAACCGAGTAAGTGGTTATCGCTTTCGTTTACTGCTTTCATATTATAAACTGTATTGTGGGGCTGCTCACTGTAAGTCTCCTTTCATAAACTCATATCTACTGTGTAATAATAGTATAGATATTTCGAGTTTCCCCGGCAACTACGTCTAGCACTAGGTAAAGCCGTTTCGTTTATTCGTAGAAATAGACGCATAGATCCCCAATAGGAGCACCAGATACAGTCTTCTCTTCGGCTGTCATCCTTAGGAATCGTCAAGAAGCTCTACTCCCCAAGATTAATGTATTCTCCGTGAATGGCATCTTTGAGTTTCTTCCAAATTCTCGAACTTTCCTGACTTGATCTATTCCTTGTGGATAGCTTGCCTTGAATGTCTCGGGGTTTGGGTACCCACTACGGTCATAATCTTGGACCTTAACTAAGGAACCCTCTTTAAAAGCTAAAAGTCGTTGGATAGTAAACCTCGCACGTTTACCAGTGGTTTTTATCTTTAAAAGAGTTATCTCTCCTAATGGAAAGGAGATGATAGACCCACGGGCATCTTAAAAGCATCGGCCTCCTCTTGGGCATTATTCAAGGACACTACGGCTTCTTAGAAGTATTCACAGCCTCCTCTTAGGCTTTGTATAATGATCTCTTCCTCCGGGAATGATAGCCTCCTCTTGGGCTTAGTACAAGGACCCGTCGGCTTCTTAAAAGTTTCCAGCCTCCTCTTGGGCTTCGTACAAATCGTCCCGACGACCTCCTAGAGGTATAGGAACAGAACCTAGTCATCCTCATAGAACAATCCTTTCATAGAGTCTACTACTGTTTCTCAAAGCATAGTACAAAAGATAAAACTCTAGACACGGACAGTCTAATATCCTTGAGTCTCAAAGACGTTCTCAAGTGACCCCTTCGTTAAATAGGAAGGAAACCCGCAGACTCGGACAATCTCAATACCCTTTGGATTTCCCGCTTCCTCAAAGAAAAGGAAACAACCCCGATCCTCAGATCTAACCCACGAGTACAGTGATGCTCATATAAGAACTGATTTTCTCTTTCAAAATCAGTATACCGGACCTGTCACTTAACTGACATAGCCTCCTCTTGGGCTTTGTACAATGACTCTCCCTAGAGGAGTCAAACAACGTTTTAGCCTCTCTCTTGGGCTTTGTACGAGACACACAAAGACTCCCTCGTTGAGTCAAACAAACAATAACCTCCATCTCGGGCTTCGTACGAGACACAAAGACTCCATCGTCGGGTCAAAATCTTTTAGCCTCTCTCTCAGGCTTTGTACGGGACACAAAATAGCCTCCTCTTAGGCTTCGTATAATGATCTCTTCCTCCGGGAATGATAGCCTCCTCTTAGGCTTTGCATAAGAAAACCACTGGTTGATCCAATCAACCTTTTAGCATCAAAGTTGTGCCTCGTTCACAGTATACAAACATCAATAACTCCTTCCCCTTCATCTAATCGCTGTAAGCGGCAAGCCTCTGGATCATCTATATCCACGCCACTGTCCCTCTTTTAGCATGAGAAATTCCTAAGGAAAGATAGCATTGCTCTACACTGAGTTAAAGTCTTCTCCTTCAGGTTAAAACCCTTTCTTCGGAAATTATGGCATTGCTCGGATCCGCGTATCCCAGTTAAAGTAATTCTCCTTCTCCCCTCTTTAGAGATGACAAATTCTCTCTAAAGTCGAGGTCCTTCAGCTTCACGTCTTGGGCTTTGAACAAGACACAAATAGACCCTTCAGCTTCACATCTTGGGCTTTGAACAAGATACAAATCACCTTTCGCTTCACGTCTTAGGCTTTGAACAAGACACCAAAACACCCATTTCCTCCCATAGAATAGGAGGAACTACGAACGCTCTGATTTCCCTGTTTCGGTAAACGGGAATACGTAGGCATAAGATTGAAAGAAAAATCTTAGCGAGCGCAATCAACAAAAAACCCAAATCCCATATCTCCATCAATTAAAAAGCAGTAATTCAAAAGCATCAGTCCTAACATCCTAATCCTTGTTCCCCGCCAGAAACCTTCTGCCTAGATAAAAAGAAAGAAAATCGTATTGGCGAAAATACAAATAACCAGTACAAAGGCCCCCCCACATTGATAGCATTCGTAACCTAACAGACCGCTGTTTAAACTCAGTATGCAAGCAGGGTTAATTGGAGACATCTATTTCCCTTCCTTATTCAGCTCACAATAGGATAAAAAATGAATCGACCTGTAGTCAAAGCTCAAACCGCAGAGAGCGACCAGCGCTTAAGAACTGCGTCCAAAATCGCTCGGTACAGAAAAGTGGCGCCCACCGTGGGGCCTTTCAAAGTTAGATCTAGGCACGGTCTTCCTTCTCTTCACTTATGTGAAAACCACAGATTGGGGCTTCCGCCGGGGAACCCATTTTCTGTCAGGAACTTAGGATTCATAGCTTTAAAGGTCTAGGATGATTAGGACAAATATATATAATGCTTTTCCTAATTGCTATACGTGTTTATTTTTCTGCTACTGGGAATGCGTGTGATGCCGCATGTGGTGAGAATGAGTATACACTTAAGATAAGTGATGGCGACGGGGTCGACCATCAACCTCAGTGGAGGCTGACCAACGCAACCCATTCACTCTTCTAGCCAATGGGCCAGTTGTTAAGTTTGAGAAGCTGAGGAGCCAAACCCTTTCGTAGTGCGAAAACTATCGGAAATAGTTGTTACGCGATACTACCCTCATTTGAGGCTGGTGATCTATTCTCGGTGAATGGCACTTACTCTAAGATTGCTTTACAACTCGCTGGCGATCCGCTTGTTGTCTTGCTTTCCTGGGAGGAGCTGATGATAATGAGTACAGGTACAAAAATCACCCTAGTATAAACCTTTGGGGATGGGTAGAGCCTTGACTTCATGACAACGACCCTTTGACCCCATGTTTTTTCTATGTTTTTGTGTGCTGCATTCATGCATCCATTTAATAAAACATTAAAACATTCAAAAAACTTCTCTTCTAGTCTCTCTGTTTTTCAAATTAAACTAAGACTGTGATTGCAAATGTCATAGAAAAAGATTGCATTAATGGATTTCGGTAGAAGGAGAACTCGCCAGTATACCTTCAAGGTTCCAAAGCTAGAGGATTTGAGAAAGTTAGCGAGGATGATCGTTAACCCAGAGGCTTTCAAAGCCAAGCACGGTGGTTTGCTACCACTGTTAAGAGTCCATGTGATTAAGGGGATCATGGACGAGCTCATTCAATTCTACGATCCAGTTTATCACTGTTTCACATTCCCAGATTACCAGTTTGCACCAACGCTGGAGGAGTATTCTCATCTGACTGGTTTACATATCACTGATCAAGCTCCATTTTCTGGACTGGAAGAAATTCTAAAGGATCAGACTATTGCAATAGCAATTCATTTGGACGAGTCTGAGGTCAGGACTCACATGACCACTAAGGGTGGCATCCAAGGTTTGCCAGCCCAGTTCTTGACAAAGAAAGCCCTGTACTTCGCTAGTATAGGGAACATGACTGCTTTTGAAAGCATCTTTGTCTTGCTCACCTACGGGTTATTTTTGTTTCCTAACATCAATAACTTCGTCGATATCAACGTTATTAAGGTTTTTCTCATTGGAAACCCTGTGCCAACTTTGCTCGCAGATGCGTATCATTCTGTACACTTGGGAAATTTGTACAGCGGAGGGGAGATCACATGCTGTGTACCTCTGCTTTACAAATGGTTTATCTCTCACTTGCCCAAGTCTGCTGCTTTTTGGGATTGCAAGAGTGTCTTACGTTGGTCGTAGAAGATCATGTCCCTCACCAACTCTGATATAGATTGGTGTAATAGGATTTATGAGGGAATCAGAATCATTGACCGTTGTGGAAACTTCCCCAGCGTACCTCTCATAGGAACTAAAGGAGGAATCAACTATCATCTGATATTGGTTCTTTGTCAATTTGGATACCCGATGAGACACATCCCACTGGGTGTTCATCTGGAAGGTCTTTTCTTCAAAGAAGGAGAAAATGACAGAGCACTAAAGATGGAAATAGTGCAAGTTTGGAAACATGTTCATAAGAAAGGACGAGAGTCTCTGGGAAAACCGGACTGTGTCTCGGTGGAGCCTTATCTCCACTGGGTTCAAACTAGAGCTCTCAAGCTAAAGATGCCTTATCCTCGTTACAGAATTCTTCCGCCGAGGGAATCTGTCATGTACTTCATGACGGAAACTGAAAAGCTTTAGGTTACTCTCAACAAAGTTCAAAAGGAAAGAAGATCTTGGAAGAGCAAGTACCGCATCCTCGACGTAGAGTGTATCCAAATACAGCAACTACTGAAAGAGAAAGATGCTCTGATTGAAATTTTAGAGCAGCATGCTGTAGAGAATCAAGATGACTAAAGGAATTTGCTCACTCCTTTCACTTGGCAAAGGAATGACAACCCGACAACGGCCCAGGAGCCCCGGTCAAAGAAAAGAAAGATACCAGAATCAGCACCCGGTTTCTCCTCAGAGAGGACTCGGGAACCATTAGTTTAGGTTTCTGTTTCTGCACTTTGTAATCTACTGTATTTCCATTTCTGTAATCCTTTGGAATTCAATAAAAAGGGGTTTCCCCACTGTTTGATATTTGCAATCTAATTGTCGAAGTTTATTTTGATTAAACAAAAAAAAAACAACAATTAATATAATCATTGCATTCATCATTCTCACATCGCGTATTCTTCTTCCCTACGAATCTCACGTTTGTGTCTCGATTCTAGAGTCAAACTGTCTCATTCGTATAATACTCGGGCCAATCGTCAGAAAAAGATGGATGATCTTGAGGAAGAAAATAGAGAGTTGAAAGAAGAGATTGACGCTCTGAGAGAGGATATGAGAAAGCTTCGTAACGACATGCAAGCCATGACAGAAGCTCAGCTACAAAGAACTGTGATCTCAGAGATCACCTCAATGCCCATCATAGAAAAGTATGATCCTAGGTATCAGATGCCGAAAGATCATCCTTGGGGCATGCCTGGTAACTATATCCCGGAAGGATATGTTCCGCCGATCACTAAAGATCAGGGAATTGCAACAGAATCCGCTGGGCTTGAAGGTTACAAACTTCGGGAAAGCGAAGATGCCAGGGGCATACTCAAGACTCCTGAAGGTTACAAACTTCGGGAGGCGCCAAGACTTACTGTCGTAGTCACGGTACCACCCCCTGTGGTGCACACTGTCCCGGAAGGACAGATTCCACAGACACCTTCTGGTAAGAAGGAAACTATGTTTGACAGAATGGATGAATTCCAGGAGCAGTTCTTGGAAATGCAGAAAGAGCTGCAAGCCATTCGTGGTCAGGATCTATTTGGAAAGGACGCCGCAGACCTCTGCTTGGTCCCAAATGTGAAAGTCCCGCACAAGTTCCAAGTGCCCGACTTTGAAAAATACAAGGGTAACTCTTGCCCTCAGAGCCATCTGGTGATGTACGCTCGGCGAATGTCAGCTCAGACGAAGAATCAGGACCTACTGATTCATTACTTTCAGGATAGTTTGACCGGTGCCGCACTCAAATGGTACATGGGTTTAAACCGTACTACGATAAGTACATTCAGAGATCTTGGTACTGCCTTCGTCCAACAATACAAGTACAATTTGGACATGGCACCCGACAGAGATCAACTCAGATCAATGTCGCAAAAGGACAAAGAAACCTTTAAGGAGTATGCTCAAAGGTGACGTGAAATTGCCGCTCAAATTTGTCCACCTCTTGAGGAAAAAGAGATGAAAAAAATCTTCTTAAAAACCTTAAGCTCATTTTACTATGACCGAATGGTTGCCAGTGCGCCCAGTGATTTCACCGAAATGGTCGGCATGGGTGTACGTCTTGAGGAAGCCGTCCGAGAAGGACGTTTGGTAAAAGACACTGGATCAACGAGCGGTACTAAAAAATACGGCAGTGCTCTCCCTAAGAAAAAAGAGCAAGATATTGGGAATATCTCTCTCAGAAAGCAAAGGCGACGTTATCAGCCAGTAGCAGCTGTAACTCCTGTTATCGGCCCTGCGCCTGTTCCTATGTATCAACCTCAGGTTGCGCAGAGCCAACCTGACCAACAAAGGACACAACAGCCTCTTCAACAGGCTCGTCCTCCATATAACAACAACCGTACAACACGGCCACCAGGATTTGATCCTATACCTGTAACGTACGCAGAGTTATTTCCGTTACTGCTGGCTAAGGGGCACATTCAGACTAAGTCTCCCCTTTCAGTTCTGGAAAATCCGCCTTTTTAGTTTAAAGCGGATCAAACATGCCCTTATCATCAAGGAGGTTTAGGGCATAACATTTAGACTTGTCTCAATTTCAAATCCGACGTGCAGAAGCTTGTTAGGAACGGGCTCTTATCTTTCGAAGATACGAATCCCAACGTTCTCACGAACCCGCTGCCTCAACATGAGAAAACTGCAGTCAATCTGATTGAGAAAGAGACTAACAATGTCTATCAAATTCACGATGTACTCTTATTGGGGACCAATCTGGTCAAGATGCATTGTAGACAGAGTGGATATGGCCATGTGCCACCTCATAATTATCATCAGTGTGATATTTGCTCTAAAGACAACCAGGGATGTTCTGTGGTGCAAGCAGCTCTACAGGAACAAATTCCAACGTCATTCAAAACCACGACATCCGTGCGATGAATGTCTACTTAGTGGCGATGCACTCAAGGCAAAGTCAGTATCATAATCTGCCGCGGCACGATTACAGTTTTTGTCTGATTTGCTCGGTAAACAAACTGGGATGCTCTTTCATACAAGAGGCCCTCCAGCGTCAGATGGATCTTGGATGGATCCAAGACTACCATGATAGGAACTCCTATTAGGTCAACATGGTTCAGATCTTCGATATCCGCGTAATGAATACCAACCTGGTAGAGTTACATGCTGAGCAGGTCCGACTTGGATTCTTAATATCACATGACTATCAAAGCTGTAAAGTGGGTTGCAAAAACGATCGAGGTTGTACCCTTGTCCAGGAGGCACTTCAGCACTTGTTAAATCACTGGTGGATGCCAATCTACATGGATGAAGATACTCAGCAGATTAGTATCAATAACAGGAATCCTACTCGTCGTCAAAGTCAGGATGTCCGATAAATGAAAGGTAACCCAGTGAGGTTACATTGTATTCAAAGTGGGCGTGGCCAGGTGCCACTACACAACTATGACAGTTGTAGCGTCTGTTCAGAAAGTAACCAAGGGTGTTACCTTGTGAGAGCAGCTCTTCAGGGTCAGGTCGATCATGGAGAAATTCGTCCATATCCAGGTTCAGGACCCATCATTTGGTCGTCGAACTACCTTGTCGAGCAAGTTGAGGATGTTGTCACGATCTCTGGTCATCACAGGACCAGGGATGTTTTTGCCATCATCCCTCTACTTGACGAATCTAAAGTTCCCAACCGGGAACGGATCAAGGTTACTTATGATGGTCAGAAAAATCAGAAGGTTCCTATAGTCATCTATCTGTCGGGGCCACTACCGTATGAATCAGCTAAGGCAAACCCTTACAAATACGGTGCAACAATAATCGAAAATGGAAAGGAAATTCCATTACCCTCCGTCGTGAATATTGCAGACATCAGTCGTGTAACACGGAGCGGTCGAATCTTCAACCGAGGGGTTGGAGAATCCAACAAAGAAAAGGAACTTCAGGCAGAAATTCCTAATCCGCCAGTCGGTCAATCTAGTAATCCCGACTTTTCAAAAGACAAAGATGAAATGCTAAAGCTCATCCAAAGGAGTGAATATAACATTGTTGATCAACTGTTATAGACTCCTTCAAAGATCTCGGTATTATCATTCTTACTCAGTTCAGAAGCCCACAGGGAGGCTCTACAGAAAGTCTTGGAGCAATCCTTTGTGGAACAGGATGTAACAATCAGACAGTTCGATAACATTGTCTCTAACATCACTTCCTGCAACAATTTGGGATTTAGTGATGAGAAATTACCCGAAGAGGGTCGCCGTCATAACTTGGCGCTCAACATTACAGTTAACTGCCAGGGCGATGCTTTAGCCAACGTACTGGTAAACACAGGGTCAGCCCTAAATATTATGCCAAAGTCCACTTTGACGTAATTATCATTCAAGGGCCCTCCGATGAGAGTCAGCGAGGTCATCGTCAAAGCATTCGACGGATCCAGAAAAACGGTTGTCGGCGAAGTTGATCTTCCCATAACTATTGGTCCTCACACTTTTCAAATTACTTTCCAGGTCATGGACATCCAGGCAACATACAATTGTTTATTAGGAAGACCTTGGATACATCGGGCTGGAGCGGTCACTTCGACCCTCCACCAAAAGCTAAAGTTCGTCAAGAACGATCAACTTGTCACGGTTTGAGGGGAACAAGCCTTGCTTGTGAGTAACCTATCATCATCTACTTGTGTGGAACCCGAGGAGGTTATTGGAACTCAGTTCCAAGCACTATCGGTGAGCAAGGACAATCAGTTCAAAGAAGGAACTTTAATTTCTTCATACAAAGATGCTATCAAAGCGGTCGAGAGTACCGATACGACAGGATTGGGACGGCTTGTCATTCCTATTGACAATAAAACAAAGAAGGGTCTTGGTTTTTCTGCAACCTGTACCCAGACAGTTGCCAACGATGAAAGTCTTCATCCCCTTCAAAACTTCTTCCACAGTGGAGGTTTTATTCACCCAGTGTCTCAGACAGTTCATGCTATCAATGAGGAAGATCCCTCTGACACAGATGAGGAATGGAAGTCCTATCTTAACAAGGACGGCTATATGTCTCAGGAAGAGGTGCCTATGCCTTTTTGCTTTCCTACAGAAAGTCCGAGATTTATACCAAGGTCAGACGTCGAAATGATATACGGGGATTGTGATCCGGAAGGATGCCGTGCTCCGCCAAATTCATTAGAGGAGGACACGCTGATGAAAGACAACTTTGACCACAACTACTATGGCCCAATGGATGGTCTGCCAATGTGGCAACCTTATCCAAGAAACTTGGGGCAAGAGAGTCAGCCGAACAATGAAAATCAGCTGACCGTCATCGAACAGAATACCTGTGTCCCCACCATGTCATGGGATCAACACTCAGGTTATTCAGAAACTACTCAACATGAAGATGAATTCACAACGTTTGCAGGACTTGAATTCATCAATTATGTTTTTCCCGAGGTCAACGTCATCGAGAGGGATGACTTCTCCAGTTCCAAAGAAGTTTGGGACACTCTGGGACAACCAAGTGGAAAATATGACTTTATGGTCAAGTACACTGCTCCCAAAAGCTCTCGTATCAGGCTCGAAGATATCCAGCCTACTGGATGGGGAGATACAGCTGAGAGCACAGATGCTATGCAAAATACAACAGAGGAATCCTCCTATGACAATTCTGCCTGGGAAATAGATTCCAATGATCCTGCTCCACCAGAAATCAGCGTCATTTCTGAAGACAAATCAAGGAAGGTGCCAGACTTTGTGATTCACCGAGGAGTTCGCCGCCAATGGGTTGTTGTCGAGGTTCCGAAGGTCATTCGCCAGTCAAAGTAATTGCCATCTTTAACCTTTCACCCTGCCCAGGTGAAATGGAGGTTTTGATAGGGCTCGCTTTCTGTAAATTTCCCTCTTCGCTTTGCCCAAAGCGAGTGAGTTTTGTTTTATAGGGCTGTAGTTTCAAAAGTCGACTTGTTCATTAATAAAATAACTTCGTTCTATAATTTCCGCATTAATTGCTGTTTTCTCTTTTTGCTTTCTCAGAAAATGGTAATCCTAAAAAAAAAACATTCAATAATTAAAACAAGCAGTAAAATCAAAACACTGCACACACTTGCATTTCTCTCTATCTCTTCTAAACACAAATCATCACATCATCCAGATTGCTTGTTTTAAACCCCGTTGAAACATACGATCCAATGCCTTCTCCCAACTTTGAGTTCCCGGTATTCGAGGCTGAAGAAGAAGTTGACAACGAAATTCCAGAAGAGATCTCCCGACTACTCAGACAAGAGGAAAGGTCCATTGAACCTCACAAAGAGCCGTTGGAAACGGTAAACTTGGGTTCAGAAAAAGAGAGAAAAGAAATCAGGATTGGGGCACTGCTCAGTCCAACTACCAGAGAGGGTTTGATAAAGCTTCTCAAAGAATTCCCCGATGTGTTCGCTTGGTCCTATCAGGATATGCCAGGGTTGGATACCAGCATCGTGGAACACCGCTTACCGTTAAGATCGGAATGTCCGCCAGTAAAGTAAAGGTTGAGACGGACTCACCCGAACATGGCCATCAAAATCAAAGAGGAGGTACAGAAACAGATTGACGCGGGTTTCCTTGCTACATCTGAATATCCTCAATGGTTAGCCAACATCGTACCCGTTCCCAAAAAGGACGGAAAGGTTAGAATGTGTGTTGATTACAGAGATCTAAACAAGGCAAGTCCAAAGGACGACTTTCCTTTACCACACATTGATATGTTGGTTGACAGCACAACAAAGTTCAAAGTATTCTCCTTCATGGATGGATTCTCGGGCTATAACCAAATCAAAATGGCACCGAAAGACATGGAGAAAACTTCGTTCATTACCCCATGGGGTACCTTTTATTACAAGGTAATGCCGTTCGGTTTAAAGAACGTCGGGGCAACCTATCAAAGGGCCATGATTACTCTGTTTCATGACATGATACACAAAGAAATCGAGGTATATGTCGATGATTTGATTGCAAAATCAAGAACAGAGGATGAGCACGTTGAACATCTGTCAAAATTGTTCGAACGTTTAAGAAAATTCAAGCTCCGCTTGAATCCTAACAAGTGCACCTTCGGTGTCCGTTCAGGAAAACTACTAGGGTTAATTGTCAGCCAGAAAGGAATTGAAGTTGATCCTGACAAGGTCAAGGCCATTCAAGAAATGCCTTCTCCGAAAACTGAAAAACAAGTCAGAGGATTCCTAGGACGTTTGAACTACATCTCCAAATTCATATTCCTCATGCCGCGACATGCGCGCCGATCTTCAAGTTACTAAAAAAGAACCAGGATTGTGTTTGGTCAGAAGATTGCCAAACCGCCTTCGACAGTATCAAGGAATATCTGTTGAATCCTCCGATTCTATCACCTCCAGTGGAAGGAAGACCACTGATCATTTACCTCACAGTCCTAGAGGACTCAATGGGATGTGTACTTGGCCAACAAGACGAAACTAAACGGAAAGAGTCTGACATTTACTATCTAAGCAAGAAATTCACCGACTGCGAGACGCGGTACACAATGCTTGAGAAAACTTGTTGCGCTTTGGCTTGGGCAGCCAAATGTCTTCGCCAGTACATGATTCCTCATACTACTTGGTTGGTCTCCGAAATGGATCCACTCAAGTACGTTTTCGAAAAACCTGCTCTCACAGGAAGGATTGCCCGTTGGCAGATGTTATTATCAGAATATGACATAGAGTACCATGCTCAGAAAGTCGTTAAAGGAAGTATTTTAGCCGATCATTTGGATCATCAACCGATTGACAATCAAGAATCAATCGGGTTTGACTTCCCAGACAAAGATGTCATGTATCTAAAGATGAAAGATTGCGATGAACCGCTACCCAGTGAAGGGCCAGAACCAGGTTCCCAGTGGGGACTTATCTTTGATGGAGAAGTCAATCATTATGGAAACGGAATTGGGGCAATCATTGTTACCCCTCAGGGGACCCACATTCCTTTCACTGCCAGACTTACGTTCAAATGTACGAACAACGAGGCCGAATACGAAGCTTGTATTATGGGTCTCGAAGAAGCGATTGATTTAAGGATCAAAAACTTGGACGTATATGGCGACTCAGCCCTGGTTATTAACCAGATAAAAGGAGATTGGAACACATACCAATCAGGATTGATTCCTTACAAAGACTATGCAAGAAGGTTGTTACCCTTCTTCAACAGAGTCGACTTTCATCACATCCCTCGTGATGAGAATCACATGGCTGATGCATTAGCCACTATCTCTTCCATGATTAGTGTAGGTCGATGGAATGACATACCTAAGATCGACATCATGCGCCTTGAACGGCCCGCTTACATCTTCACAATTGAAGCAGTCATAGACGACAGACCTTGGTATCACGATATCAAATGCTTCCTTCAGAAACAAGAGTACCCATCTGGGGCACTCAGAAAAGACAGGAAGACCCTCAGAAGATTGGCTGGAAACTTCTTCCTGAGCGGTGACACTCTTTATAAGAGAAATTTTGACATGGTCTTGCTCCGATGCGTCGACAGACTAGAAGCAAACATGCTTATGAAACAAATTCATGAAGGATCCTTTGGCACTCATGCCAACGGACACACAATGGCGAGAAAAATTCTCAGGGCCGGGTACTATTGGTTGACAATGGAATCCGACTGCTACAAGTACATGAGGAGGTGTCACAAGTGTCAAATATACTCCGACAAAATTCATGTATCGCCATCACATCTCAAAGTTCTTTCTTCCCCATGGCCATTTTCCATATGGGGAATCGACATGATTGGTATGATTGAGCCCAAGGCTTCAAACGGACATCGGTTCATCCTGGTAGCCATTGACTATTTCACCAAGTGGGTCGAAGCAGCGTCATTCGCCAATGTAACCTGACAAGTGGTGGTCCGATTTATCAAAAACAATATCATCTGCCGTTATGGTGTTCCAAGCGAGATTATTACTGATAATGGATCTAACTTGAACAATAAGATGATGAAAGAGTTGTGTGCAGAGTTCAGGATCGAACACCATAACTCATCTCCCTACCGACCCAAGATGAACGGAGCGGTAGAAGCGGCTAACAAGAACATCAAGAAGATCGTTCAAAAGATGGTTGTAACCTATAAAGATTGGCACGAAATGCTACCCTTTGCTCTTCACGGTTATCGAACATCTGTCCGCACTTCAACAGGGGCAACCCCTTTCTCTCTAGTATATGGCATGGAGGCAGTTCTCCCCATAGAAGTAGAGATCCCATCAATCCGGGTATTGATGGAAGCTAAGCTCACCGAAGCTGAATGGTGTCAAAGTCGACATGATGAACTGAATCTGATCGAAGAAAAGAGAATAACGGCACTATGCCACGATCAGTTGTATCAGCAAAGAATGAAGAGGGCGTTTGACAAAAAGGTTCGACCTCGTGTCTTCAGGAAAGAAGACCTTGTGCTCAAGAAGATACAATCATTTCTCACTGATTCTCGGGGCAAATGGACCCCAAACTATGATGGCCCCTATGTGGTCACGAAAGCTTTCTCAGGCGGAGCCTTGAGACTTGTAACCATGGACGGAGAGGAATTTGCCTACCCCACGAATGTTGATGTAGTCAAGAAATACTTCGCCTAAAACTAAAAAAAACATCTCGGTGGATTGAAAACCCGAAAGGGCGGTCCAGGCAAAAGTTAGAGACATGAAAAAAATTATCCCGATGGATTGGAAATCTCATAGTACAATCCAGGCAAAAGGTAGGGATAATGGCAAGTAACTATGTTCAATAGAGGCAAGTCCCTCAGCAGCAACAACAGTTGCATCATCCATCGGAGGAAATCTCCAGTCAAAGGTCATCTTCGACAGAAGCTCAGGATGTCCCGAACTAAAAGTTGGTAGAAGGATAGTGGTCGTTATGTTTCAACGTAGCCCTTTTCCCTGTAAATTACCATTTTCTAACTTTGTATATACTCTTTTGAATCACGCGTTTAGCTGATCTCCATCTTATCAATAAAATTTGAGCCCTTGTGCTTTTGTTTGTAATTCTTTACTTGTTTTAGCTTTACAGAACGACGTTGTTTAAACTTAATCAGCGATTCTTGAAATAAAACAAAAAATAAATTTACTTGTTAAACTTTTTCTGCTTTTAAATTATAGATGGCATTTCTTTTGACTGTTGAACATCAGAAGAACATCAATCGCTTCTCCCGAAGTAAGCGAACTTCAAATTGCAGAATCAAAGTACTCCTTCTAAACCAGTACGCCTGAGTGAAGGATCAATAATGTCAGAGACCATGTTTCGTCTGACATCCTCGGCCGAGTTCTCATCTCCTAAGCCCGATCAACATAGCTCCCAACGGGACTATCTCTCCTAAGCAAGGTGGAATTACTATTTTGAATCAACGGTACTTTTTCGCCCCACGATGGCCGAGTATCCAATTGTGTTCATCCATTAGTCTGTATGTCGCGTCTGTTTTGTCAGCATATACATACATACATCATGCATTTTTTATTTGCATTCACATTTCATATTGCATCACTATCACTCTAGTCGGTCTTGTCCCCTAGTGGTAGAAGTCCTCTCAATCGAGTTGTCAGTTCTTGCCTCGTCAGGAAATACTGTGTCTGAACAACATCGCTTCCAGTTTAATTCTGGAAAGAAGTTAGTCCTTGACCACTTTGATAACTTGAACCTCTGAAAATCCAGAGAAAACATTCAATAAACATCACTCTTCGCCATTGAAGATGATATCCTTGCTTTCCCGGATTAAGGAAAATCCACAGAGAAAGCCTCGTGATCAGAGATTCGGCAGCACGCCAGTTTTGCTCCGAAAAACCACTGATGAGAAGGTCATTGGCACCTCAAAATTGGATCCCATCATATGGCATTTCTCCGGGAAGATCCCGAGAAAAGTATGATGTAACCCCAAATGAAAACAGTCTCTCAAGAGACTCGCTTTCCCCAGTAGAAACAAATGGCGTCTCCAACTGAGAAGTTTGTGTACCTCTACAAATCAGACGAATGGGTTCCCCAGCAAGTCTGACATCAAAACTTTTTCCACTCAAATGGCATCTCCCCAGGAAAATTCGGCGAGAAGTTTGAAGGAAAACCGCTACTCATAGCGTCCCTTGTCAATAAAGTTTATTGACAAAAGAAACTAAGACCAGTTCCTTGGTAGGAAACCAGGATCGAGGGGAAGTTTAAATCAGAAACTAAGACCAGTTCCTTGGTAGGAAACCAGGATCGAGGGGAAGTTTAAATTAGAAACTTAGACCAGATCCTTGGTAGGAAACCAGGATCGAGGGGAAGTTTAAATCAAAAGAAACTTAGACCAGATCCTTGGTAGGAAACCAGGATCGAGGGGAAGTTTAAATCAGAAACTAAGACCAGTTCCTTGGTAGGAAACTAGGATCGAGGGGAAGTTTAAATCAGAAACTAAGACCAGTTCCTTGGTAGGAAACCAGGATCGAGGGGAAGTTTACAAAAGAAACTAAGACCAGTTCCTTGGTAGGAAACCAAGAACGAGGGGAAGTTGACAAAAGAAAACTGAGACCAGTTCCTTGGCTGAAGACCAGGATCGAGGGGAAGTTTACCTTTTCTAAGCATCATTGCTTAGCTAAAGAAGATGAATGCATAAGCTACCAGTCATAACCACCATCAAAATTTCGGGTATTCCGATATTTATTCCTCTTGCACCCCGAATGCCCGAATCCCTTCGTCATTCACACCTTCGGGTCCAAGAAGATTAAATAGGGGCATCTGTCATACCCCAAATTTTGACCACTAAGATCTCCCATCATTGTGCAAATCATCAGCACAATATGGATGTACCTTTGTACCTCATTAGTCTCCCCAAAGATGGGAGAGCATCCACTACAATCAAAATTAGGGTTTCAAGCCCTCTCTGAGCTTTAGACAAAGGCTCAGTCAAGAAATGACTTGATTTTCAACTTGTCTAATCTCTCAAACATCCTCAAAGGATAAAAAGGACTCCCACTTCAAGGATTAAGCACAAAGCTGCTCCCTTCTAGGTGGATCAAGTCTCAAGATCGACAGTGTCACCAAATTAGGGTTTTGATCACCCAGGGCCTCCAGATGAAAAATTTCATCTGGGCACAAGCCATTGATCCAAAACACAACCTAATGTACTCCATGGAACCTCATGGACCCAATCATCAAGTTAATTTTGCCTCAGGGGATGCATACATAAAAAATCAGGAATTAGGGTTTCTTGACCTAATTCACCCCTAAGTTGACTTTTAGGGAAAATCAAGAGCCAAGACCTCAAGAGATGATTTGAGGGTCTCTAATATACCATATTGATCCATTTGGGGCAATGGATTAATCCAAGAAGTTTGAGCAACAAGTCTCAATTCCATCTGCACCACAATTAGGGTTTTAAGGGAAAAAGTCAACTGTAACTTTGACTTTTGACCAAGACATGCTCCCAAACCCTAATACATCATTGAATATACCCTATGACACCCATGGAACATGTCCATCAAGTTTGATTTAGGTCAAGGACATGATTTCCTGAAGAATTGCACAGTTTGGAATTCATCTGATAAAAAGTCAACTCTGCACAAAAGTCAACTTTGACTTTTTGAGATTTTTCAACAAAATGGATTTTTAACCCTAAAATGATGTTAATGAATGATTTGAATCATCATTCATCAAGAAAAATCAAGAAAAGTGAGGTAACTTGTAAAAGGTGTAACCATAAAACTTAGAAATTTTTCTAAGTTAAAAATAAAGTGACAAGGGTACCAACTTTGAAGGACCATAACTCCTAAACCACAAGGCCATTTTTTCTCATCCAAATATGGATTTGTAGCCCTCATTATCACCTACAAAAACTTCAACTACAAGTCATTCCAATTCATTAAGGATTTTGAGTTATGGAGTGATCAAAGTGGCTGAAAAGTGAAAATGTCACTTTTTCCAACACTTAGTGAAATTTTCATTAAGTCAGATTCTGCCTCACTTTTTACCAAATGTAGGGGGATTTTTCACTTGGAATCAAAAGAGATCAAAACCAAACTTGTTCAAACAGTTGTTGTATCATGTAAGAGCTTTCCAAAATGGCCAAGAACATTGCCAAATTCAACTTACACCATGAGATATGACATTGGCAAGTTGCCTTGCTAAAATCTGTCAAGGCAAGGCAGAATTTGCAACTTTGGTCGATTTGCCAAAATCAGCCAAATTCAATTGCTCCTATCCACTTGGACACCTCAGAAGATTGAATCTAAAGGGGACAATCACTGAGCCAAGCCTCCAAAGTCCATGGAACAAGAAATAGCATGTTGAACCTAGAATGGCCAAAATAGGGACAAGACTTCAAATTTGGAATGAGGCATTCAATGGAACCATCAAGGTGGCATGGACTGAGCCATTCTCATTTGAAATTAGTCAAGACTTATCCAAGACCAAGGGGACCATAGCTCTGTGCCCTAACCTCTAGTCAATGGCTAGAGGAGACTTGCATTTCCATTGGCCAACATTGAGGAAACACCTGCTGCAGTTGCCATTCACTGTGGATCCCAAAACAAACTTGCTCTACTATAAATAGAGCTCAATTATGGTCAGTTTGAGTACACCAAAGCCATCTAACAGATGCTTTCCTCAAAATCTCTTCTTTCACTCCAATTTTGCCTTCTAAGGCAAGTCACTATCGGGTTTTGAGTTTAAAAGCAATTCCAATCAAACCAATCACTCACACACCTCACATACATCACATATGAGCTGATCAAACACTTAGATTACTTCTGAAACATCAATTTCACGAAATCACCAGCTGGTTGCTCAAGGTTTTAACCAAAGTGCAGCTGAGGTACCACAAAATGATCCAGCCAATTTCAATCAAGTCCAACCATCCAAACACAATCCATAGGGTGTAGGGAAGCTGTTCAGATCATCACAACTCATCTGTAACACCTCCAAATCAAAAATCACATTGAACTTGCTGTCACGGCCTAGAGGTAAGCACATGCTTGGTCATCTCTCAATCTATGCATATTTCCTCGCACAATAATTTGGCCATATGTTCATAATCATGCATGGAATGTTTTCCCTCAATTAATTGCATTGTTTGAATCGTGTATCAAAAATCCTAGCCTTCATGCAGAAATTAGGGTTCTTGAGGTCTCTTCGTGATTTCTTGTTGTATGTTTAATTTAAATGAAATTAAAGTACATAGACATGATCGTGAGGTTGAGACGAGCATAATGATATGTGGATTGCATGATATGATTACGTATTCATGGAGATTGGATAGAAAATGCAAATCTGAGAAACCAAGAACACGCGCGTGTTCTTCAGCTTGTTCTTGGCGCCATTTTTAGAAATTCAAATATTTGAATTTTGTGATTTTGTTTAATTGATTCAAAAATTAATTTCTCTCTGAGTTTTAATGATTTTGAGTTGATTCTTTTTTTAATAATTCACAAAAATGTTAAAATATTTTATTTTCCCAAAAAATCCCAAAAAATATTATTTATTTCATATAATTGATATTTTTGTAAATAATTAATATTTTGATTGTTTTTGGCATTTTAAATATTTTTTCTACATTGATTTTGCAACTTTTAATGCTTTCTAATTATTTTGTAGGTCAATACTTAATTTTTGAAGCATTAATCCAAGATCACAATTTGTTTTCCATGTGTTAAACAATTTTTAATCATTTTAATTGAATTTTTATTCAATTAAATACATTTTGAAAACAAATTAGGGTTTTGGATTAATTCAACCCTCATAAATCATTTTCAAAACTCTTTGGGCCTCTTGAGAGAGTGTAAGACCCATCCCCCCTTGTACAAAAACTTTTTGGGCCTCACTTATTGTATAAGTCCCTCTGTACAAGTAAACGGCGCAGTCGTCGCCCGTTTAAAAATAAAAATCATCTGGGCCTCTCTTTGAGCTATAAGACCCATTCAAAACACTTTGGGCCTCTATTAGAGTGTAAGACCCAATCCCGCTTTTAACCAAACATCTTGGGCCTCACTTATTGTATAAGTCCCTCCGCGTTAAAAGAAAACCTCGGCGCGATCGCCATTTTTAAACGAAAAAATCATTTGGGCCTACCCTCGTGTTATAAGCCCCCACTCTTTTTCTTTAAACCTTTTTGGGCCTCTTGAGAGAGTGTAAGACCCATCCCTTTGTACAGAAAACCATTTTGGGCCCCAGTCACTTGTATAAGTCCCTCTGTACAAAGTCAAACAGTGCGCTCACTGATAAAACCCTGGGCATCTCCTTGAGCTGTAAACCCCAAATCTTTCTTTTTCAAAGCACTTTCTCCTTTGATTTTGAATATACTGTTGTTTTCAATCTTTCTTTGTTGAACAACTAACCAAACAACATGGAAGCACTCCAACCGAGTAAGTGGTTATCGCTTTCGTTTACTGCTTTCATATTATAAACTGTATTGTGGGGCTGCTCATTGTAAGTCTCCTTTCATAAACTCATATCTACTGTGTAATAATAGTATAGATATTTCGAGTTTCCCCGGCAACTACGTCTAGCACTAGGTAAAGCCGTTTCGTTTATTCGTAGAAATAGACGCCTAGATCCCCAATAGGAGCACCAGATACAGTCTTCTCTTCAGCTGTCCTCCTTAGGAATTGTCAAGAAGCTCTACTCCCCAAGATGAATGTATTCTCCGTGAATGGCATCTTTGAGTTTCTTCCAAATTCTCGAACTTTCCTGACTTGATCTATTCCTTGTGAATATCTTGCCTTGAATGTCTCGGGGTTTGGGTACCCACTACGGTCATAATCTTGGACCTTAACTAAGGAACCCTCTTTAAAAGCTAAAAGTCGCTGGATAGTAAACCTCGCACATTTACCAGTGGTTTTTATCTTTAAAAGAGTTATCTCTCCTAATGGAAAGGAGATGATAGACCCACGGGCTTCTTAAAAGCATCGGCCTCCTCTTGGGCATTATTCAAGGACACTACGGCTTCTTAGAAGTATTCACAGCCTCCTCTTAGGCTTTGTATAATGATCTCTTCCTCCGGGAATGATAGCCTCCTCTTGGGCTTAGTACAAGAACCCGTCGGCTTCTTAAAAGTTTCCAGCCTCCTCTTGGGCTTCGTACAAATCGTCCCGACGACCTCCTAGAGGTATAGGAACAGAACCTAGTCATCCTCATAGAACAGTCCTTTCATAGAGTCTACTACTGTTTCTCAAAGCATAGTACAAAAGATAAAACTCTAGACACAGACAGTCTAATATCCTTGAGTCTCAAAGACGTTCTCAAGTGACCCCTTCGTTAAATAGGAAGGAAACCCGCAGACTCGGACAGTCTCAATACCCTTTGGATTTCCCGCTTCCTCAAAGAAAAGGAAACAACCCCGATCCTCAGATCTAACCCACGAGTACAGTGATGCTCATATAAGAACTGATTTTCTCTTTCAAAATCAGTATACCGGACCTGTCACTTAACTGACATAGCCTCCTCTTGGGCTTTGTACAATGACTCTCCCTAGAGGAGTCAAACAACGTTTTAGCCTCTCTCTTGGGCTTTGTACGAGACACACAAAGACTCCCTCGTTGAGTCAAACAAACAATAACCTCCATCTCGGGCTTCGTACGAGACACAAAGACTCCATCGTCGGGTCAAAATCTTTTAGCCTCTCTCTCGGGCTTTGTACGGGACACAAAATAGCCTCCTCTTAGGCTTCGTATAATGATCTCTTCCTCCGGGAATGATAGCCTCCTCTTAGGCTTTGCATAAGAAAACCACTGGTTGATCCAATCAACCTTTTATCATCAAAGCTGTGCCTCGTTCACAGTATACAAACATCAACAACTCCTTCCCCTTCATCTAATCGCTGTAAGCGGCAAGCCTCTGGATCATCTATATCCACGCCACTGTCCCTCTTTTAGCATGAGAAATTCCTAAGGAAAGATAACATTGCTCTACACTGAGTTAAAGTCTTCTCCTTCAGGTTAAAACCCTTTCTTCAGAAATTATGGCATTGCTCGGATCCGCGTATCCCAGTTAAAGTAATTCTCCTTCTCCCCTTTTTAGAGATGACAAATTCTCTCTAAAGTCGAGGTCCTTCAGCTTCACGTCTTGGGCTTTGAACAAGACACAAATAGACCCTTCAGCTTCACATCTTGGGCTTTGAACAAGATACAAATCACCTTTCGCTTCACGTCTTGGGCTTTGAATAAGACACCAAAACACCCATTTCCTCCCATAGAATAGGAGGAACTACGAACGCTCTGATTTCCCTGTTTCGGTAAACGGGAATACGTAGGCATAAGATTGAAAGAAAAATCTTAGCGAGCGCAATCAACAAAAAACCCAAATCCCATATCTCCATCAATCAAAAAGCAGTAATTCAAAAGCATCAGTCCTAACATCCTAATCCTTGTTCCCCGCCAGAAACCTTCTGCCTAGATAAAAAGAAAGAAAACCGTATTGGCAAAAATACAAATAACCAGTACAAAGGCCCCCCCACATTGATAGCATTCGTAACCTAACAGACCGCTGTTTAAACTCAGTATGCAAGCAGGGTTAATTGGAGACATCTATTTCCCTTCCTTATTCAGCTCACAATAGGATAAAAAATGAATCGACTTGTAGTCAAAGGTCAAACCGCAGAGAGCGACCAGCGCTTAAGAACCGCGTCCAAAATCGCTCGCTACACAAAGTGTCATAAGTTACTCTCATGGTGATAGTGGTGTATACCACCCTTCGACCTAAAACCACTATAGGCCCTAGATGTAGAGTCGAGTACTTTATTACTGATCAAACATTGTCCGTAATTGGATGACGATAAAGACAGTTGATGGGTACTTCATAAAGCATGCTGAGGGACATGAGTGACCTAGATGGAATTAGCCCATCCTGCATAACAGGATAAATGTCTAAGGGCCCAATATTGAACTGAACAAGGATGACACGGTATATGCCTTGTGTTCAATATAGACATAAGGGAAAAAGGGTAATTATACACACAAGCACTATCACAAAAGGTTTTGTCAGATCACATGACAATTTCATGACTTGGGTAGCAGTGTTGTGTTGCTAGATACCGCTCACCGTTTATTATGTTAAATGCATGATTTAATATAATTACCAACGCCATGAAATCCTACAGGGTCACACACATAAGGACATTTTGATAAGAGGTAGAGTAAATAAGGCACACCGTAAGGTACAATGTACTTAAGTAAATATGTAACACCGTTAGGTACGGTGTACTTAAGTGGAATACGGATTGTGGTAAGGTACCACGTGCTTAAGTGATATACGGTATATCATAAGATATGGTGTGCGTACACTTAAGTGGGCTTTTTAGCTTGCAGCCCACACAAGTGGTTTTATAAATATAACCCTTGTGCAAAAGCATACAGATTTGATGAAAATTTAGTTGTGAAACCCTAGCCGTATTTTCCTTTTCTCTATCTCTCACTCAAAGCCTTCAATCGTAGCAGCTAGCACTGAGACTGAAGGAAGCTGTTCGTGTGGACTAAGTAGAGGCGTTGTTCATCATTCATTGCTCGTGATCATTCCTTCAATTTAGAATCAAAGGTTTCATCACCACAAGAGGTAACCACTCTATCACTGATCATGTTCTTTCGTAAGGATCGCTAAAGGGAAATTTGTATTTACGTTGCGTTATGAATCGCGATTTCCCTTCATTTACTCATTTCAAAATTCTCAATTCATCATCATTTGCATTTAGACCTCTCTTCCTCTTACTTCTCCTCTCCTAGAACTCTCTACAAAACCTTTAAAACCCATTTTCAAAAACTTCATCATATTTAGGTACTGTTCATCTTTACCAAAATTAGAGCTTTAATGGCTTCTACAAGAGCAACTGGCAAAAGAACTACAAGAGCTTCAACCTCTCTGGCAGGTACTTCCCAACCTCGGTCAAACGTTCCGATAAATGCTCTTTTCTTACTCTCTGATGAATTGGCTGCAACATATATAGACAATTTTAGTAAAAGATCAATTGTCAAGCAATTCGTGTATTATGCGAAAATGGATGAGCGCATGCATATTTAGGAAGTGGTTGAACTGTTTGAGTTTCAAAAGTTTGATCATTTTTTAGAATGTGATACAAAGTATAATGAAGATTTGGTCTGGTTGTTCTATACGAGTATACAGGGTAAGTTTGATAGCTATGATTATCGTTGTAAGATAGGCGGTAAAAGTGTCGCTGTTGATGCCAATGTTTGGAAGGATTTATTCGATATGTGTCCATGGTTGTCTCCTCGTCCTAGGATCATCGAAACCAAATTGGCTAAAGGCAATGCATTTAAGACTGCTCTGAACTCAATGTTGAAGGATCCCTATGCTGATCATATTATGGCTAGTGACTTGTTTCCTAAAACAGTTACTACAGGTCGTTTGAAGCCGATTGATAGAATTCTACAATGAATCGTATCTCACATCCTCTGTCCTAAGAAGTGAGGTTACTCTAGAGTTGACCAAGCTGAGGTACATTTGGTTTATATACTAAAGAGTAAGATAAGGATTCATTGGCTCATTACATTGCTAGTAGAATATTCGCTCTGAGGGAATCTGGTCGAGGTACTGCATTGTGCTATGTCTCTTTTATTCAAAGTGTTCTTAATCGGGATGAGTTTGTTGTCCAAGGTATTCCATACGTTTCTTTGACGAATGATCAGGAATTTAGTCAAAAGACCCTAACTATGATGGGTTATATTTGGGATCGTCAAACCAAATGTTACATGTTCAAGGTGAAAGCCTCAAGCTCAAGGGTTCAGGATTCAGATGATGATAAAGATGAAGAGGAGGAAGAGGAAGCTCATGAGATGGAGATTGACCATCATGATGCTGATCATGATAACAGTGATTGGTTAGGTCACTCACCAGCTCAAAATCCCTATGCCAATCAAGGATGGGGTTAGTGGCAACACACAGGCTGGATAACTCTACGTTCATCCTACATGTCTCCAACAAATGGATGGAATCAGCAAGATTCATACTACATGCCTCCTTCTCCACCTAGGCCTCAACAAAACAATGATGAAGTTCTTAAGATGTTGAGAAACATGCAGCTCCAACAACAAAATTTTGCTACTGCTCAAGAGGAAAGGCACATCGCTCTGCAGGATCAGCTTCAAGCTTAAAGTGAGAACTTTGATTTGTTTGCCTCCACTGTGATAAAACGGTTTGATACACGGGCTGAAATTGTTGATGGTCAGAATCGCGCTCTCAGAAACAGATTCAACACTCTCAACATGGCTGTCTTGGAACTTACTAAACGATTGGATGAGCAACAAGCACCACCTCCAGATTACCATTTTAGAGGGAGGGGTCATCCATATAGGGAAAGGAGACCTTAGAGGATTGAGTTGTTTGGATGTAGTGCATCTCAGGCTTTGTTTTTCGCATGTCAGTTTATGTGTTTCTATCTTGTTGTTTTTTTTTTGGTGACTTGGAGTTGTATTGATCATTTTGGTTGTGTAATGCACTTAATTTTCTTTATATGCTTCTTGTATTATTTATCTTCATATTCCTTGCATTAACATTATTTTATGTGAATGTTTGTTAATGTGTATCTGTTGCAAAGTATATGACATTGTTCATATGGATATATTATGTTTTATTTGACCTTGTGCTTCTCTCTTTTTGATGTTGTCAAAGGGGGAGAAGAGAGTATGCAAAAAATAACACTTCATTTCACAAAGATAGATCAGATTTTCTTTCGGAAGAATGCATAGAATCAGGGGGAGGATAATTCTCAAAGTACTCGATAAGCTGAAGATTTTGGAACTGTTTTTCCGTCATCAAAAATGGGGAGTATGTGAGGGCAAGGTGTCTTAATCCCTATTTTAATGATGTCAAAACGTGAATTAGCTCATACTTTGTAATTTGGACTGTATCATCGCGTCTTAACTTGCATTCATGCTTTACAATGTACCAAATATTCTAAAGCCACACGTCTATACATATAGGAGCATCTGATATATGTTTTGTGGGCATATGATCATGTTATGAAACTTGGGTCTGCACAAACATGGGTTAGGTGGACCAAAATATGAGCAAAAAATCATTTTTGGAAGTTTAGGGGGTTTGAGTTGACTCAAAGCCCTGCTTAGGTCGACTCATAAAAGATGATTTTCACTCTTTTGCTCTCGGGTATGCTCACGTCAACACTTTGGCTGACTCATACTGTAAGTGTTTGTATTTGTCTTTTTTTAGCAAGCTTGCGTCGACGCGTGGTGTAACACCCCCAATCTATACCCCCAAGCTATTAAAGCCATAAAAGAAAATTCAAAATTTCATCAGAGTATATTTAGATTATCATGGCATAGACAGGGAGCATCACATCAATTTGAAACAAAACAACAACACCTGCTCATAAAGATATGCAACAGTGGTGTAGCAATCAACAGAGGAACTCAGTTCCTTACACCCACATTTCAGAGTTTTTAGAATAAAAGCGGAAAATCTAAAAACTGAATATCGTATATATATCACATGAAAAGTTGGTCATACATCAATTTATGCATGCACAAGCCAAAAGATATACATACATAATACACAATTGTCACAAACGGCCTCCCTAACTACCCGGTGTCACATATCAGAGCCGGCCGACAAAAGAATGAAGACATAAGCTTCACAAAAAGACCTCCAGTAACTCTAATCTGCAATGCCTCATAGAGCATTATAAAACAGCAGAAGGGTGAGAAAAACAACCATAATATAAATGCATATAATTATATATATCAACATAAAAATACACATATCAAGTATTCTCACCACAATTATCAAATACCAACACATAAAGCATATACCGACTATATTCACATAATCACATATTCACATCACAGTGTCTCGCACATGATCAACTAAATCATGATTTTCCACATATAACCAATGCAATCATAACTCATGCAGATGCAAAGAGACCGACACAACGACTCTATGCAAATGCATATGCGGTACCGACTCCATCAAATCTCAATACTAGTTCACTCAGGAACTCTGCTGGAGCCATCGCTCGTTACATCACTGTAACTCCCCGTCGAGCCTACGATGTTCACCCACCACTCACACCCCACATGAGGGGATCACGATGTTTATGGATCGCTCACACTCCACACGAGGGGCTCACGACCCGATCGCTCACACCCCACACGAGGGCACACGATCGTCTATAACCATCGCTTTAGGTCCTCAGGCTATTCATACCTCATATTTTCGAGGCTCACGATGTTATAGCTGATTCCCTCCGGAACCGCCGTCACTCAGGACGCAACAACAATGCATATCATGATGCTTGACACACAAGAACTCATGACAACCAATGCATCTTCACACATATATGCAACCACAAACATGCATATATAACCAAATACAACACATTGCATTTATTTGTCTTTCAGCCACAATTCATCACCACAACATGTCATCATATGCATTCACATCATATAATGTCATACAAGTCATATGATATCCATATCAAAAGCACATTTCATGAAACACATCAATTACGCACACTTACAACGACAAAAGTCGACAAAATGACACTATTCCAAATTCTCGACATAATTAAATCGGTCAATAATCTCAAAATCATTTTAATAAGAAAGAACATTTCATTAGATTTCCAACGATATAAAGAACGTTCAAAACAGATAAACGGATCAAAAGTTACGGACTAAACAAGAAAAGACATCACGAAAAAACACACATTCCGCACCCTTGCTGGCCATACGCGTATTGCCCTCAGCCATACGCGTATTGCCCAGCCCCATACGCGTATTGCCTACTTTCCTTCATTTCCATACGCGTATTGCCCTAACCAATACGCGTATTGCCCTACCCCATATGCGTATTGCCCTGTCCCATACGCGTATGGGCAGCGAAACCCAGAATTTTTCCTGCTGCGTTGCTGTTACGAATTTTCACCCAAAAATCCCATTTTTACACCAGAAAATTACCAATTTGATGTATAACAACATATATCTAGCATGTATCAATAACAAGGAACACGAAAACATGATTTCTAACACGATTAAATCAAATTCTCACACTTTCTACACAAATGGGTATTTATTCTATTTCTCATACAATCCAACAAAACCACAAACAAACACATACATAATCATACACATGTATAGGATAATTGAATTTCACACCCTTACCCGATTAAATCGATTCCTAGAAGTTGATTTGATCCCACCTAGCTTTTTCCTCTTTTTCTCTCTTTTTCTCTTCTCTTCTTTTTCCTTCTTCTCCTTTCTTTCTTTCTATGTTTCTTCCTTTCTAATTCTCTCCCTTTTCTCTCTTTTACTAACTTAGTAAAAATATTGCAAAATGACCCAATTGCCCCTACTCTCAACTATCTCGCAAATGCTCCCAAAACGCGGTAAAATATAATCACGATGTAAAATAACATATTATCACACCAAAGTCATAAATAAAAATAATATAATACTCAAAATAATTAAATCGACTCGATTAAATAAAATGATCAAAACTGGGGCGTTACAACTCTCCCCCACTTAGAAATTTTCGTCCTCGAAAATATAACCGATACCAACAACTCCGGGCACGGCTCTCGCATCCGACCAACAAACATTAGACCAACCAAAACACCCATCAACTTAGTATCCCATGAATACCATTCAAACCTTTCACCTAACACTTCCATTTTGAAACGTCCAATGGTCTCATCATTCCTACAGATTTTCAATGTTCCACCTAAGAACTCTTACAAGTCGCACACACATATACGAAATGTGCTACCTCACGCTTCTGCTACGCACTCTGATGACTCGTAACCATCAAAACTACCAATCCCACATCCAAAGTCTAACTTTTTCCCATACTTCCCAAATACCACTGTTCACTTTCTAATATTCCAGCCTCACACTCCTCTGTGTTATCTCACACACCAGGCACAACAACATCCTTTCCTCAAGGATAACCCCAAACCAATTCATAACTCGCCACGAGTCCTAATCATCCTCGTTGTCTCTATTCCTTCAGACCAATCCAACATTCAATATTCTTGTAATTACCAAACACTTCGAATCTAGAATCATAAAGATAAGACCTCCAATATTCCAACATAATATAATTACCACCAATTCCAATTCCACAGTAGTACTGATCCTTTCACGAATCCTCAAATGTCGAAACACATAAGCCACGACTTTACTTTCTTGTCTTAACACACTGACTATACTCATCAAAAATGCATCCTAAACAATTGACTTCCCCTTTGCAAGTCAACTGAAGTAACGAAAACGCTAATCTTGGAAAAGCCTTCCATACCCTTTGGTAATAACCAACAAAATCCAAGAAGTTTCTAATCACCTTTAACTAACTTCGGAGACTCTCATAGTAACACCGCATCTACTTCCAATGATAACAAATATAACCCGTCACACAAGGTCGATCGAAGCCTCAACTCAAACAAATCACCACTCTTATCAAACATTCCAACAATTGTAATTCTAATCAAACTCAACTAACCCATTCCAGTTACCTAATCCTGAACGTGAACACTGATTCTCAATCGTCACCCTATATCACTGTCCGTAGTCCATACACAATTTCTTCCATTGACAATCCAAATTCCAATCTATCGCAACAACCAACCAAAAAGGACTCTTAATGACTTCACCACTTAACCACATACCAGAACCTCTAATCCATCTCATCTTCTGATATAAGAATCTTCATCGACACAACAAAACAATTTATAACCATTTCCTTAAATTCCAAACAACTCATTGCACACACTATCAAAGCCAGAAAGACACGTCTATTCCATCTAACATAATTCCCGTCTGCTATCAACAAGAGATTAAGGGTGATCAGTTCCTCAATTTTCCAATAGACAGCCGACAATCATGATGGGGCATAAACCATCTTTACCAAACTATAATAGCCTTTCTTGCATCCCATACACAAAACTACCTAAGGCACAAATCCTTAGTTGACATAAACCTTACCTCCGCATTCCTTCCTGAACCAGAAACCACACTTATAATCTTGCAATTCATAACACACTGAGCCTGCGCTCTACACCTGAAACAACATGGAGAAGTGCCAGCTTCTCCCCCATTTATCTCATTCTAACCTCTCCAACTGTAAACACACCTAATCCATTATAAATCCTTTACCATAAATGGTCAAAGAACAATTTAAACAAACCAAAGAAGTAATTACCGACCCCTATGCAGAAAGTATCGATAACTATCACACCACCCCAAGAAGAAAACAACAAATTCAAACGCTTCGCGCACTCATACAAAATAAATGAATGAGTCGCTCTAGTATCAATAATAGAAATTAAAGGCGTACTATTAATAAAATAGGTACCTTCAATCAAACGATCCGCACTAGTAGTCTCATCTCCTGCCAATGCAACAGCCTTCCTACCAGTTGGAGCTCTCTTCGGTTTCGTACACCCCGTGCTAATATGACCTGTTTCACCACAGTTGAAACACTTCACCCTAATTCTCTTACAATCCGCTGCGACATGACCCGGACCTCCACACTTGGAACATTTCAGTTTATTCTTCTCACAATAAAGCCGAAGGTGTCCTACTTCCCCACACTTGTAACACTTAAAGTAACACCTCGGAGGACTAGACATTCCTCCCCCACTTGCCTTTTTCTCAAAGTTACCCCTCGCCTTACCATGGTCAACGGGTGTCACATAAGGCCCATCACGAGATTGTTGTTTCCCTTTCCTGTCATTCACACTCTTGTAGGGAGTAGCACGCGCCTTACGATTCTCTTCGTAAATCCTACAAATGTCCACCAATTCAGAAAACCTTCTAATTCTCTGATAACCGATTGCCCGTTTAATATCCAGACGCAATCCGTTCTCATACTTCACACACTTAGAAAATTTAGCAGTCGCTTCAGCATAGTGAGGATAAAACTGCACAAGTTCCACAAACTTAGCAGTATAGTCAACAACAGACATATTGCCTTGTTTCAACTCTAAAAACTCAATCTCTTTCTTTTCCTTCACACCTTCAGGATAATACTTCCTCTGAAACTCTCAGACAAATAAATCCCAAGTAACCTCTTCATCATCCACTCCCAACACTTGGCGCAAACTAACCCACCAATCAGCTGCTTCTTCCTCCAGCATGTGAGTACCCAGTCTCACCTTATTCTCTTCAGCACAATCCATCACATGGAAGATTCTTTCAACCTCCTCAAGCCAAAATTGTGCACCATCAGGATCATATCTTCCCTTGAAGATAGGCGGCTCGTTCTTCCTGAACTCATCATTACCTGTAACATTCGGTACACCCTGCACAGCCCGAGCCATATTCTGTTCATTTCCAATAATAGCAACTATGGTTAAACAAACAGCTCACCGAACCATAGTGACCAACAAGGACTGACGCAACTGACACGGACTGGCTCTGATACCACTTAATGTAACACCCCCAATCTATACCCCCAAGCTATTAAAGCCATAAAAGAAAATTCAAAATTTCATCAGAGTATATTTAGATTATCATGGCATAGACAGGGAGCATCACATCAATTTGAAACAAAACATATAACACCTGCTCATAAAGATATGCAACAGTGGGCTAGCAATCAATAGAGGAACTCAGTTCCTTACACCCACATTTCAGAGTTTTTAGAATAAAAGCGGAAAATCTAAAAACTGAATATCGTATATATATCACATGAAAAGTTGGTCATACATCAAGTTATACATGCACAAGCCAAAAGATATATATACATAATACACAATTGTCACAAACGGCCTCCCTAACTACCCGGTGTCACATATCAGAGCCGACCGACAAAAGAATGAAGACATAAGCTACACAAAAAGACCTCCAGCAACTCTAATCTGCAATGCCTCATAGAGCATTATAAAACAGCAGAAGGGTGAGAAAAACAACCATAATATAAATTCATATAATTATATATATCAACATAAAAATACACATATCAAGTATTCTCACCACAATTATCAAATACCAACACATAAAGCATATACCGATTATATTCACATAATCACATATTCACATCACAGTGTCTCGCACATGATCAAATAAATCATGATTTTCCACATATAACCAATGCAATCATAACTCATGCAGATGCAAAGAGACTGACACAACAACTCTATGCAAATGCATATGCGGTACCGACTCCATCAAATCTCAATACTAGTTCACTCAGGAACTCTGCTGGAACCATCGCTCGTTACATCACTGTAACTCCCCGTCGGGCCTACGATGTTCACCCACCACTCACACCCCACACAAGGGGCTCACGATGTTAATGTATCGCTCACACCCCACACGAGGGGCTCACGACCCGATCGCTCACACCCCACACGAGGGCACACGATCGTCTATAACCATCGCTTTAGGTCCTCAAGCTATTCATACCTCATATTTTCGAGGCTCACGATGTTATAGCTGATTCCCTCCGGAACCTCCGTCACTCAGGACGCAACAACAATGCATATCATGATGCTTGACACACAAGAACTCATGACAACCAATGCATCTTCACACATATATGCAACCACAAACATGCATATATAACCAAATACAACACATTGCATTTATTTTCTTTTCGGCCACAATTCATCACCACAACATGTCATCACATGCATTCACATCATATAACGTCATACAAGTCATACGATATCCATATCAAAAGCACATTGCATGAAACACATCAATTACGCACACTTACAACGACAAAAGTCGACAAAACGACACTATTCCAAATTCTCGACATAATTAAATCGGTCAACAATCTCAAAATCATTTTAATAAGAAAGAACATTTCATTAGCTTTCCAACGATATAAAGAACGTTCAAAACGGATAAACGGATCAAAAGTTACGGACTAAACAAGAAAAGACATCGCTAAAAAACACACATTCCGCACCCTTGCTGGCCATACGCATATTGCCCTCAGCCATACGCGTATTGCCCAGCCCCATACACGTATTGCCTACTTTCCTTCATTTCCATACGCGTATTTCCCTAACCAATACGCGTATTGCCCTACCCCATACGCGTATTGCCCTGTCCCATACGCGTATGGGCAGCGAAACCCAGAATTTTTCCTGCTGCGTTGCTGTTACGAATTTTCACCCAAAAATACCATTTTTACACCAGAAAATTACCAATTTGATGTATAACAACATATATCTAGCATGTATCAATAACAAGGAACACGAAAACATGATTTCTAACACGATTAAATCGAATTCTCACACTTTCTACACAAATGGGTATTTATTCTATTTCTCATACCATCCAACAAAACCACAAACAAACACATACATAATCATACACATGTATAGGATAATTGAATTTCACACCCTTACCCGATTAAATAGATTCCTAGAAGTTGATTTGATCCTACCTAGCTTTTTCCTCTTTTTCTCTCTTTTTCTCTTCTCTTCTTTTTCCTTCTTCTCCTTTCTTTCTTTCTATTTTTATTCCTTTCTAATTCTCTCCCTTTTCTCTCCCTTACTAACTTAGTAAAAATAATGCAAAATGACCCAATTGCCCCTACTTTCAACTATCTCGCAAATGCTCCCAAAACGCGGTAAAATATAATCAAGATGTAAAATAACATATTATCACACCAAAGTCATAAATAAAAATAATATAATACTCAAAATAATTAAATCGACTCGATTAAATAAAATGATCAAAACTGGGGCGTTACACGTGGCCCTGTTCCGGTCAATGCACAATTTAATTTTTTGCATAGTTTTGCATTCAGGTGTGCTTAGGTTGACCCCCTTACTGCTTAGGTCGACCGTTTGGTGAATTGTGACTGATTTTCTGATCTGTCTTACTTCAAATTGCTGTTATGTTTGTTAGTTGGTCTAGGCATCATATATATTCATTTTGTCTCATTATTTCAACATAGAACAAGAAAAGTGAAAGATATACACTGAATTTTTCTCACCATATTCATCCTCATTTTTGTATTTTCTCAACAATTACACATAACAATATTTTGTTGATATTTTGCATCATTGAGGTGATAACGACCAAACGTAGGATTGTGTATCTAGTTTGGGTTGATTATTCGGTGGGTTTTTCTTGAATAAAATCGTTAGGGTTTTGTCCTCTAAGATCTTGAGGATTTGCGGGTTTTTGCACAGATCTTTGCTTCACAGATTCAGCCGAGCGAAGGGATTGAGGAATGGTGGGTTCGTTCAATCAAGTTGCGGTAACCGGAGGATTGTGTAAGAAAGATTTTGGTTCGAACGGTGTGTGATCGAAATCATCCGAGCAAAAGGTTTGAAGACTGGAGGGTTTGTTCAGACAAGTAGCGGGAACCAGAGGTTTGTTCAGCACGTTCGAGGCACTTGATTCGACTTGAATCAAGGGGAGAGAAGACATAGTATCAACATCAACAATTAGGCTTGAGTGTGTGGTGACTATTGCTTCTCTTGTATAAACTTTTGCAACAACATAATACATATCTTAATTCTAGTTTTAGAATTGAGGGCAGACGTACCCAAAGCGAGGATGAAAGGGGAACTACCTAAATAAATCCGATGTTGCTCTCTCTTTCTCTATCTCTTTATTTTTAATTGTTCATGTTTGTGTAAAATCAATTGATCGATAAATTTATGTTGTCCTGTAGTGCTGAAAATATGTTTTGAAAACTCATTACAATCACTTTGATTGTAATAGGAAAAATTATGCACTGCAATTACATAGAAATAATACTTGGGTGTTTTGCACACCAAGTGTTCGACGAATTGATTGTACACAAACTGCTTGTGATATTGTCAAATTAAGGTTACACATTATAAGTCATTGGAAATTGCACAAACTAAAGTGGTTTTATTTGTATTGATTAATCCTCAAAAATATTGATTCGATTTCTTATTAGACTTGTTATTCCATTTGGCTTGTCGCATATCCGATCTTTTTGATAACGGTTCGTTTAGACGACCTGGTTTCTCAGCCGCTTCCGCACAATTTTTTAAGCGCCGACTCTGTTAAAAAAATTAGTGATCTATTCAAACCCCCTTCTAGATCATTGCCGTCGTCTAACAACTCTCTCTCTCTCTCTCTCTCTCTCTCTCTCTCTCTCTCTTTTCCCACCCTTTTATTTTCTAATTTATTATTCTATTAATAAAAATTTAGATTTTTATTCTGTTAATAAAAATTCATATTTTTATTCCTTTGACCCTCTCTCTCTCTCTCTCTCTCTCTCTCTCTCTCTCTCTCTCTTTTCCCACCCTTTTATTTTCTAATTTATTATTCTATTAATAAAAATTTAGATTTTTATTCTGTTAATAAAAATTCATATTTTTATTCCTTTGACCCCTTTCCAACTTCCTTTTTCCACTAACTCTTCTAAATTCTAAATTTTCTAATTAATTAAGATAAATTCAATTAATAATAATAATAATAATAATAATAATAAGAATTACTTTAAAAATAGTAATAACAACATTATTATTTTTCTTCCTTTTAAAAATAATAATACTAATAATAATAATATTAGTACTAATAAAAATCATTAAAACACGCTAAAATCAAATTATTAATAGAAATAAAATTATAATAAAAATATGGAGTGTTACAATTATCATGTTATAGAAAAGTAAACTAGGGGTTTGCTTGAGAGTTATATCGAAAATAATTAAAATATTAGGAAAATCTCAAATGGAGAAGGTAATTAGGTTTTAATCGTATCCCCTAATTTTCATTATTGATTACTGCGCTTATTTGCCTAAAATTTATTTCACAGAGTTACGGAGAATTAAAAAGGTTGTTATACCCAATTCTTTGAGGTATACCTCACTAATATAAACTACAATTTCCTAATCCGTTAGGCTACATGGATAGTAAAATAAGGTGAATTACGTTTGTTAATTCCTTAGCCACACAATTAATCCCTTAGGGTGTTACAATAGCAAACATACACACAAGTATTATAGTACTTCACCATAGAACAACTCTTTAAATAACTTTCTGATACATCTGGTTGTATCTCATTCTGAGTTACGAGACATAATATATGCTATTTTCAGGTCTACTTCAAATATTTCATGTCAATATGTGGTAATCGATTACCAACATGTGTAATCGATTACTAGTTCCGAAAATGATCTAAAATTACATTTTATGCAGGTAATCGATTACCAATATATGGTATTCGATTACTATCACACCCTAACCAAAACAATACCATTTTTACGCATATAACTCATTTCCAAAGCCCCAGTTTCAATACCATTATGAAATCACACTCTAAAATAGATTATGACATCAATTTTTCATCAATTTAACATGATTCATACATCATAACGCACATTTATTTAATCAATACATGATATTGGTATTTAAACACAAGATTCATTGAACAATGCATCAAATTTTGCACTTAAACCAAACCATTGATGATAAAAGAGAGATTCATAACTTAGGGTATATGAACCATCATCTCGTAGGGAAAATTCACATGAAAACTCACACAATTTGGGGTTCAAGGGAAATCTCATTACCCTAAACGCTAAAATACCAAAGTTCTAGAACAATCTCCCCCCTTACCTTGTTGTTGTAAAAAATTTCCGCGAAGCTCTTAACAATTGTGGAAATCCTTCTTTACACAATCTCTAACGCTCTTCTTTTGGTGAATTGAGACTTTCTATTATAGTTTTGGAGAAGAATAAGTGATTTTTTTGAAGGTTAGGGTTTCTTCCTCTTTTCTTTTCTCCCAAGAGAATGCATGTTTCTCCTTTTCTTTACTAGAAATAATATTATCATAAAATCTGGAGTGTTATAGCTAGCGTGTTATCGAAAAGTAAAGGGTTAATACCTATTTTCCCCCTGCCATATGGGGGTGTTTTGAAAAACACCCCTGCGAAAAAAAAAGTTGCATAACTAACCTTAACAAATTTTAAAAGTTTTGATTTAAACCTTTGTCAGGCCACATCATAAAAAATGCTTATGTGGCAATCATTTTTTTAATGTTTAATTGTAACATATTTCCACATCAGTTAATGAGGACATGCAATGACCATTTTGCCCTCACACAATTTTCTTAAAAAAAAACCCAGATTTTTGGACATTTGAGAAAGGTCTCGTTTCAAACCCTAACTAATATCGTTCTTCATCTTCATCTTCCTTCCTTAAGCTCCTTCAAGTTCGTTCGTAAGTCAACTGCATAAGCACTATCGTTTGCATTCCAACATCCGAAAGAGTTCTTGAAACAAAACCTCCAGCAGTTTGATTTTGAAAGGTACGTACTATTCTCAAAGTTTCTATTCTCATCCAAGTACAATAATGTGGTCCCAAGTGAGTATCTTTCTAACAATATGTAGGGTTTATTCTTTGTATTCTGCAGACATGGCCGTGTTTAGTTTAATATTTCACCATGGGGGAAATTTTGTTCAAGACAGTCATACGTATTATAGAGGGGGTAGGGAGACAATTGTTGAAGGGCTGGACGAAGATAAATGGAGCTTTTTTGAAGCTGTTAGTCTGGTTAAAGATTGGGGATATGAAGGTTTTAGGCTTTGGAGAAAGATTCCTCATATGGACGAAGGTTTTACAAATGTTGTTGATGATGCACAAGCTGTAGAAATTGCAAAGCATTGCATGTCTTGTAAGGTTGATGGCCATCTATGGGTAGAGCATGGTGTAAAAGACATGATGACCAAGGTGCTTCATCCTGATGTGGATGCCTTCATAACTTCTAGTGAAGATGATAGCACTGATTCTGATGTTGATGTTGGACAATGTTTCGATGACAGTGAAGAGGAAAGAGCATGTGAAGTAGAAGAGGAAGAATTTGAACAAGTGGAGGTAGATTATCCAACTAGTGGGAATAGGGTGGATGTCAATGGAAAATCACTGAGAGTCAAGCTTTGTGCATCCAAGGATCCAAAGAAGATGAAATCAAGGAGCAAGGTAAAGAAGCTGAATCTTTTGGTGCCCAAAAGGGTCTTAGGATCCTGTTCACAGAGGAATGCAACAAACTGTGAGGATGTGGAGTATGCTAGTAAGGAACTTGGTAGTTCAGATGCTGATGAAAGTGACATGGATGACAAACCTACTAAGCCAAAGTATGAGAAGTTCAGATCAGAGCTACTTAACAAAGACTTTCAATTCAAATTAGGTATAGAGTTCAAATCTCTTTCTGAATTTAAAGATGCTATTAGAGAATGGTCAGTTTTAAATGGTAGGGAGTTAACTTTTGTTAAGAATGAGAGTTATAGGGTTAGGGTTGAGTGCAAGGGCAAATGCGGTTTTTTAGCCTTGTGTAGCAAAGTGGGGGATAGGCACACTTATCAGATAAAGACTTGGGTGGGGACCCACACATGTGCTAAGGTATTAAATAACAAGTCTGCCAATTCCAAGTGGGTCTCTAAGTTAGTGGTTGAAAAGAGGAAATCACAAGGGAAAGTAAAAGTTTCTGAGATAATGTCTGAACTAAGACAGAAATATTCAATAGGCATAACCAAAGGGAAAGCTTGGAGAGCTAGATGTATGGCAGAGGAAATAATTGAAGGAGATGCAAAGGAACAATATAATATGTTATGGAGTTATGCAGCTGAGTTGAGAAACCACTGTGCTGGGAATACAGTCAAGATAAGTACTGAGAGGCCACATCCAACACTACCACCAAGATTTGGGAGATTTTATTTCTGTTTGGATGGCTGCAAGAAAGGGTTTACCAAGGCTTGTAGACCCTTTATAGGGGTAGATGGATGTCATCTTAAGACACATTTTGGAGGACAGTTATTAATTGCTGTAGCAAGGGACCCAAATGACCAATATTATCCTTTGGCATTTAGTGTGGTGGAGACTGAGACAAAGGAAAGTTGGAGATGGTTTATGCAATTGCTTATGGAAGACATTGGAGAGGAGAGAAAGTATGTTTTTATTTCAGACCAACAAAAGGTACATAGTGTAATATGTTATGCATTTTTATGAATTTATATGTTTATAGATTCAAACTAATGTTATATTGTTTTGTTGTTTGTGTGCTTCTGGTTTTAGGGTCTTGTTAGTGTCTTTGAGGAGATGTTTGAGAAAATTGAACACATGGTTTGCCTTAGACACTTGTATGCAAACTTCAAGAAGAAGTTTGGTGGTGGAGCTGCCATTAAGGACCTTTTAATGGGGGCTGCAAAAGCAACATACTTCCAGGCTTGGGAGAAGAAGATGAATGAACTTAAACAACTTGATAAGAAGGCATGGGATTGGTTAATGGGAGTGCCAACAAAACTGTGGTGTAAGCATTCATTTTCATTCTACCCTAAGTGTGATGTTTTGATGAATAACTTGAGTGAATCTTTTAATAGTACCATTTTACAAGCTAGGGATAAGCCAATACTCACTATGGTAGAATGGATTAGAAACTATTTGATGAATAGGATTGCTAATAGTATAGTCAAGCTTGACAAGTGGAAGCACAATGTGATGCCTAATCCTAGGAAAAGGCTAGATAAGGAAACACTATTAAGTGGAGAATGGCTACCTACATGGAGTATGGGTGATTTGTGGCAAGTCCACCACCCATATAATGGGCTGCAGTTTGTTGTTGATGTAGGGAAAAAAACTTGCACTTGTTGCTTTTGGGATCTTGTAGGCATACCTTGTAGGCATGCTGTTTCTGCATTGCAATATCAGAATTTAGATCCTGAGAAATATGTTGACCCTTGCTATATGAGGGAAGCTTACAAGACATGCTATGAAAACAATGTCAGTCCAATCAATGGTATGGACATGTGGCCTACTGTGGACGCTGAAAACTTATTGCCACCACAATACAAGAAGGGCCCTGGAAGGCCTAAGAAACTGAGGTTTAGAGAGCTGGATGAGACTGGTTCAAGGATGAGGAGGGTAGGTGTATCATATAGATGCACAAAGTGTGACAAATTTGGCCACAATTCAAGGAAGTGTCAAGCTAAGGAACAAGATCCTAATGCACTGAAGAGAAAGGTAAGGTGTATCATGTAATGTTTCTGCATTATGCTGATGTATTATATGTGTTCTTATATATGTTTCTGTATATGTTGATGTATATGTGTTCTTATTATATGTGTTCTTATTATATATGTATTATATGTGTTCTTATATATGTTTCTGTATATGTTGATGTATATGTGTTCTTATTATATGTGTTCTTATTATATGTATTCTGTATATGTGTTCTTATTATATGTGTTCTTATATATGTTTCTGTATCATCAACAAATTTGGCCACAATTTATATGTTGATGTATTATATGTGTTCTTATATATGTTTCTGCATTATGCAGAGAAAGACACCAAGGACCAAAGCCTCTACAAAGCCTGATGCACCACAAACATCTACTGCACAAGCTGATGGAAATGTTGATGGAAATGTTGATGACCCAGAGTTAGATGCATTGCTGAATGAAATGATGACTCTTTATGAGGAACAACAATCACAACTTGTTAATCCCACACCTGAACCAAATGATTCACACCCTGCTACACAAGTTTCACAAACACAGGATGCAGAGCTTGCTACACAAGATGCTACACAACCTGCTGCACAAGTTTCACAAACACAGGATGCAGAACTTGCTACACAAGATGCTACACAACCTGCTACACAAGATGCAGAACCTCCTGCTACACAAGTTTCACAAACACAGCCTGCTGCTAGTCATGATACACTACCTACTGCTATCAATGTCAAAAAACCTTCTGCCAAGAAAAAAGCTGCAAGTAAGAAGCCATCAAGAAAGAGGTGCAGTGAAAGGTTGAAAGAAGTAAGGAATGCCAAAAGACATGGTGGGCCTGGATCAACACCTGATGTGCCATTAGTTTTTGATGATGGAAGTAATGCACAAAGTGGGAGTGCATCAAAGAATAAGTGGAAGGATATTGCTAGGTGCATGACTCAGTAGTTAAGCACATAATGTGCCATTTTGTAACTTGGATTTGAAACCTTTGTTTGTTATTTTGTTAAGCACATAATGTGCCATTTTGTAACTTGGATTTGAAACTTTTCTGTTTGTTTGTTATTTTGTTAAGCACATAATGTGCCATTTTGTAACTTTGACTTATTTTGTGAACCATATCAGTTATGTGAACATCTCAGTTATTTTGCAGTGAACATCTTTTATATATTTGTGTGATAATTGTTATCTATCCAACTTATTAGTTATGTTCTTGTTCTTTTATGTTCTTGTTATCTTAACATATAACAGTGCAATATTCCAACAAAAGCAATAAAATCATATAACAGAAACAACAACTAAATTTATTCACTTAGGTATGTACATAAACAAGTTACATAAACAACAACTAAAAGCAATACAATCTGATAAGTTACAACAAAGTTACAATCACTTCAGTTACAACATGACCTAAGAAAGAAATGAACACAGATACAAATTAAAGCAACTAAAACATAATTCATCTTCTTTGTTAACCCATCAAGCTTTTTCTTCATTTCTTCCATCTTGCTTGTAATTTCACTCAGTTGAACTATTCCTTCATCAGAGTAGCCGAAAAACTCATCATCCCAGTGAAATGCGTTGCAATCGTCACCTTTACCCCAAAACTTACATTTCCAATATTTTCTCCCAGGGTTTGAAACCGATTTCGATACAAACATCTTCATGGAGACATTGTGGCCACATTTGGAAGTTACTCTTCCATTGGAAGATAAGCTTGAGTTAGACGAAAATGTTTGACTATCGTAGCTGGATTTCATTGACGAAAACGAAAAAATAAAGAAATGGATAGGGAAACGAAATAAGAAGAAAAAAGAAGAAGACGAGAAGAAGACTTAGAAGAAAACGAAGGAGAAGAAGACTTAGAAGAAAACGAAGGAGAAGAAAACAAGGAAGAAGAAAACGTAGAAGATGATGGGTTAGGGTTTTTTTTAAGAAAATTGTGTGAGGGCAAAATGGTCATTGCATGTCCTCATTAACTGATGTGGAAATATGTTACAATTAAACATTAAAAAAATGATTGCCGCATAAGCATTTTTGATGATGTGGCCTGACAAAGGTTTAAATCAAAACTTTTAAAATTTGTTAAGGTTAGTTATGCAACTTTTTTTTTCGCAGGGGTGTTTTCCAAAACACCCCCATATGGCAGGGGGGAAAATAGGTATTAACCCAAAAGTAAATTAGGGGTTTGCTTGAGAGTTAAAAATACTTAAAACATTAGGAAATCCCAAATGGAGAAGGAGATCCGGTCTTAATCGAATCCCCTAATTTTCATTATTGATTACTGCGCTTATTAGTCTAAAACTGATTTCATAGAGTTACGACGAATTAAAAAGGTCGTTATACCCAATTCTTTGGTGTATAACTCACTAATTTAAACTACAATTTCCTAATCCCTTAGGCTACTTGGATAGTAAAATCATACGAATTACATTTGTTAATTCCTTAGCCACAACTAATAATTATTTATCACTAAATCAATTATATAGTTGAACATTCACTCTAGTTCAAGTTTATAGAGTTAGTAATCCCTACAAACCTAGATTCAATTCGTTTGTTCGTCAACACATAAATCATATTACACAAAAGAGTAACTAAATAGAAACTGAAATATCAATTTATGAAAATAGTACAACACAAGTTATTTGTCTCAACAGATCAAAATAGGTTCATCAACTAAGACCTAATTAGAAGAAATTTAGCTACTTGTAGTAACGACAATCAATACAAAGAGTTTAAAGAAATAATACATGAACTCAAGGTTGAATTTGGTCTTCAATGGATAAAAAAGTCTCTTCTAAACCCTTGAATTGTTTCTCCTTTTAAGACCTTGCTCTAGAATTCTTATCCTCTTTTTCCTCTACCTTTTGCTCTTTTATAGAAGTCAAAACGCTTCCGAAAAATGTACAAATCACGCACACAATGCTTGTTGTCGCGCACACTAATTTTCCAGAATGTAGAGCTTTTTGTTAACTTTCATTTGCAAAAAGTCGTGTCTTCGAAGTTATAAAATTCTAGATATGACCAAATTACTAGAAAGACGTCAAACATGCTGAAAATGCTATTTTCTTCACAATTTCTCCACTTTTTCATCTTTTTGCTTTATTTTTAAACTTCTTCATTTTTTTCTATTTTTTCGAAAAACTTATACACAATTAACCAAAACTAACAAAACAACTACAAATGTTTGTAAAAATTACATGATGAAACAGTGTCGTCACATATTAGGTCATTTTTTTTAATAAGCAATTTGTATTAAAAGGGAGAAACAGGGATTCTCGAACCCGATACAAAAAACCAATCAAAAAGATCGGGAAACAATCAACCTAAACATTACAAGAAGTGTATAGGATTTTTCATCCAATCATAAAAGCTGCATCTCCTACGACCTAGATCCAACCACCTCCAAGAGAGGATAACAATATGGTAAAACATGTCCTCGACTTCACAAACAGCATCGTTAAATAAGATATTGTTCCTGGCGTTCCAGATACACCAAGAGGAAATGGTCCACACAAAACAACTCATGTCCTCCTTACCCTTGTCGAACAAGGCCAGGAACCATAACAAAGCGTGATTAGTAATGGAATCGAAAGTAACCGGTTGGAAGCCTAACCAATCAGTGATTCTGTGGCACAGCAGTTGAACTTTAAGGCAGAGCAAGAAGAGATGCAAGGCATCCTCATCCTCTTGAAAGCACTAAACACAGACCTTATCGTGAGGAGAAGCAACAATACCTTTATGGGCGAGGTTGTCTCGAGTTGGAAGCCTGTTGCAAATCAACCTCCAACAAAAAATCTTAGTCTTCAAAGAAATACAAGTTTTCCAGACAACCTTGAGGAGCAATGCCTCCAATTCTTGCAAAACGAATTCAGGCAGGGCAGCACTCAAATGAGCATAGAAAGAGCGGACCGAGGAAACCTTAGAGGGGTCCAACCGCCACTCCCAATTGTCCACAACATCACGCTTGATCTGGTGAGACGAAACCAAATTCTGCAGCTCATATAGAGAGTCCGGTTCAGGGAGCTCCCTATCCAGCCAACAATACTCTAAAGTCCAAACCCAATAATCATGCACACAAGTTCCATAATCAGCAATAGTACTATCCTTATCAGAGGCAGCAGCATACAAGTCTGGGAAGGAATCTTTAAGCAGATGATCGCCGCACCAGAAAGTGTGTCAAAAAGGAATTCTAGCACCACTGCCAACAACAGGGTACACACAAGACAGAAAATTGCACTCAGCTCCAAGCTTATTGAGTTTAAGGATGTCGCGCATCCAGAGAGATGCAAAATTATAGGAGAAAAGAGGGTCAATGACAAGAGCCAAAGTATCGAGCATGCCATATCTTCTATTTAAAAAAATCCCTCCAAATCTCTTTTCCACCAACTAAAAATTTCCAAAGCCATTTAGACAATAAAGCTTTTGTTAAACAACCCAATATGTTTGATACCGAGACCTAGGTTTGCACAAAGTGTTCCACTTAATCCAAGATATGCTTCTTTTAACCGACGACCCGGACCAAAGAAATCTACGTTGGATCCCAATCATAATCTTAACAATCTTCGAAAGAGCTTTGAAAAATGATAAGTAATGGATTGACATGTTAACAAGGACAGAGTTAATCAGAGTAACCCTACCCCCAATAGACAAATTCCTACCGACCCAAGAGTTTAGCCGAGCTTTAAGTGTAGCCAAGACCGGATTCCAAAACGAGATTCTCCTTTGATTACCTCCTATGCTTATTCCAAGGAATTTAAACGGGAACACACCAGATTTGCAGTACAGGAAGCTTTCAGCAGCTTTAATAAAGATAGGATCAAGACCAATACCATACAAGCAACTTTTCGAGAAATTGATTTTTAGGCCAGAAACTGTTTCGAAACCTCTTAGTATATTTTCAAAGCCCATAGGTTTGAATATCCACCATCACAAAAGAGCAAGGTGTCATCAGCAAATTGTAAAATTTCAATAGACCCCTCCTCGAAACCGAAACCAGATAGAACATTTAGGCTAGAGGCACGTCTGACCAAAACCGCCAGAGATTCAGCAACTAAAGCAAAGAGGAAATGGGCAAGTGGATCGCCTTGCCTTAGGCCTCTCGAAGCTTGGAAGTCCACAGTCGGGCTGCCATTGATAAGGACAGAAATAAAAGAGGAACACACCGATCCTTCGATCCACTTAATCCAATTAGGCCCGAAGTTCATAGATCTAAGAACGTGAATCAAGAATTTCCAATCAAAGCAATCATACGCTTGAGCGAAGTCTATCTTAAAGAGCAGACACTTCTTCTTGTCTCTTTTAGCCGAATCAATAATCTCGTTGGCTAAGAGAACTCCATCCAACAAATTTCTCCCGAGGTCGTTATATTTAAGACGTTTAGTGGAACTGTCCAAAATTGTGTAAGTAGACTATCAACTAAAGTCTTCATGACAAAACATCCTAGTCTAACTATACAGTATCCTATTGCATTATAAGCATCGTTCTAGAAAACACCCTCAAATTTTTCGAAAGGAAACTAATCATCTGGGACGAGGATAAATTTCTTCAAAGGAAACTAATAATATGAAGATGATTTTAAGATATACTAGAAAATTTGATGAATAGAAAAAGAAAGAAAATTGAATCTAAAACTTAAAAAGCGTACAAAAGAAAGTGAGGAAGGAAAATTCTGAAGCTTTTGGTGTAACTTGAGAAGTGACAAAATGTCTCTATTTATTATGAAAGTTTTGGATCTGGCCCATGACCGAACAAGCTAGATCATTTGACTATTAAAGAAGTGGGAAATCAGATGGACAAAAACGTGGGAGAGAATTTGAGAGTGAATGATTGATCGATTTGAGTAGGAGAGAATTGAAGAAGAGGTGGCACGACTTTCCTAAATCCTAGGTCAAGTATCATCATGCTTAGATAACCCTTGCTGTAACATAGGATGTGTCAATTTCAAAATTATTTTGTTTAACCTTTTAGTACCAAAAAATAGGATTAATACCAAGCAAAGTGAAAAACCAAACGCAAGCCCGACCTGGTCAGATGAACCACACATGGTATTAGTTATTGACTCCATCCATTCACAAAAAGAAAAATCATTTTTGATGTTTTGAAGTTAAAAAAATTTGTTTATTATTTTGTAAGTTTACTGAAGCTATCTTAATTAGTGTTGTAAGTCTGATGAGGCTAAAAAAATACATAGTTGAAAAGGTGCACACTGAAAAGAAAATTTCAAACATAAGTAAAGAAATCACACCAATTGTGAGAATTGAAATAACCACTTGGTGAATCAATATAAATCTCTTGTGATCTCTCTTAAACTTTACTATATTTAATTAATGTATTATCAATCATATTCACCCACGCCAAACTAAATATTAACTTAAATGTACACTAAAATTTATTCTCCAAAGATTCTTTGAGGGGTTGTGTTTTTTTACCAAGTTAAAACTAAATTTTAAAAGTCACAACTTAACCCCAGTTATTGTGACATTTCTATGTATTTCAACAAATTCATCAAGAGTACTACCTCACTATATAAATACTCGAAAGAAATGAAATTGTCCAATTTAAAACTTAAATAGTTTATTGAAGTATTCTATATAAGCTATCTCAATAGTAGTGATATGAAGATTAAGAACAAAACCACCTAGACAATTAACATTTGTAGCCCTTGAAGGTACGGAATGATTACATAATGGCTCAAGCAAAAAAGTATTTCTCAAACCCAACTTTTTCTCGAATTTGTACAATCGATGCCACAAAGATAGTCAACTCAATTATCAAAGAAATAAGGAAATGGCCTACGATTTGGCACCAAATATCCGGAGGTGTGGAAAGAGCAGCGGTGAGAAGTGGAAAATCCATAAAAAACGATGATTGTTCGTGAATGATTTCACAGAAAGACCCCTATGTTGTAGGTCTTTGAAAATTCTTGGAGACGTAAAAATAATTGTAATGGGTTGTTATTTATTGAAAAAATAGAGAGAATATAAATTAAATATAATTTATATTTAAATTTAGAGATTAAAGATAATGTATTTTCTGTGTAAAATAATTTTACACTGTCATCCAATAAAGATTTATTATTTAACCATGTCACATAATTAATTTAAAAATATCAGTGTGACTTTTTTTAGTAAACATTCCATTATTAATTTTTTTTTAATAATAAAACTTCATTGAATACCAGGCAAACAACCTCCAAATAAACAGTTATACAACTTCTGCAATATAGCAGAAAAGAATACATGGAGAAAATCTAACTAACAGCCCCCTAAAAAGCAGAAAAAACCAGTTCAGCAAGGACATGCTTTGTTTGAAACCATGAACCTGTTGCCTTAGACAGAACTAAGCATGACTAATAGATACGATATCAGTAGAAGTCAAAGGGCATCTTGTACCAATCGTAAAAGGTACCAAAAGAATTCTTTTTGGTGTTTAACTCTCTCCAATTCCAAGCTCTTTGGATAATTTGTAATGATATTTCTTTAGGGTCCACAGGTTGGTTTTTAAACACCACAGCAATTCTATTTCTCCATAGACTCCAACATGAAACAAGCCAAATGAATGACACAGGAATTCCAATCCGTGGGCGTTTGGCACAGCAAAGAAAATATTATATACAATTCAATCCCAATGGAAATTGTACTCCTAACCACCTTTCAATTTTCCACCATACTTGTTTCGATTTAGAACATGATAAGAAGATATGAGATATATCTTCAAGGCCTTGGCAGCAAAACGCGCAGGTCATCAGATTAGTATCAATGATAATACCTCTTTTGGCGAGATTGTCTCGTGTTGGCAGCCTGTTTAACAATAATCTCCAGCCAAATATTCTGATCTTTAACGAAACTCCCATCTTCCATATTTTATCTAATGCTTCCTTCGTATCGTTGTCAATCAACACTTCCTCCTCCTTCTGACATAATGTTGAATAACAAAGCTTCACACTGAATTTGAGGTCTGCTCCTCTTGGCCAAATAACCACGTCTTCTTCTAAAAGGTTCAGTATTGTTTCATTCAATGTTTGTATCAGTGATATCAGTGTGACTTGACAGAAGTATAAAATTAATTTACATTGTTGGTGCATATCGTTTTTTCTCTTAATTTTACCGTAGAAAAAATGAACTTTTAAAATAAAATGATTAAATAAAATAAAGTAATGTTTTTTTTTCCTTATAATTTGTAATAGAAAAAACGTGTGTTTTTTTCTCTTATAAATCTATGGGAGTAAGATATCTCATATATAAAAGTTGTTAAATCATTGAAGTAATTTTTTCCGCCAAAATCAAAGGTAATTTAGTAATTTGCTATATTAATTTAATTATATATTTTAATTATTAGTAATTTCTAATATATTAATTTTAAATTATTTAATAAAAATAATTAATTTTCTCCCACTAACTTAATAGTTTTTCATATTTTTCTCCAACTAAGTTTGAAATTTCTCATGATTATTTTTTATTTATTTAGTAACGCAGCATATTTCCACATTCTATTCAATAAAATATATAGTTACTTACTAGACCCATCAAAACTATTCATAAACATATTCATTCTCATGTTTCGATTTATGACTTTATTTGTGTCGAAATTATGTGTTGTCTTTAAATGTAAATGAATGAGAGTTTTTATGGGAATTTGTTTGTTCTATGTAACTGTTTTTCCTTCATTCTTAATGGATTTCTTCTTATTTATTTCGTTATATTGAAATATTAACCATAGTTTCATCTAATATTCTATAAGTGTTGGAATTGTAATTCAATGTATTGTCGAAGTCTGAGTGTATAGGTGTATGTCGAAATTGAGTTAGTTGTTGTTGTATTGTGTCAGCTGTATTCGACTATGTCGAATACAATGGTTGTCGAATACTTCAGTTTGTGTCGAAATGTAGTTTTGGGCCTAGGCCTTGATGGCTTATATAAAGGGTCCTCTAGTTTGTAATTTGAGACAGTTTTGATACAGTTTTACACAGTTAATACAATTTCACAATTCTGCAATATAGTTTTCTCTCTCTCTCTCGTTTTCTTCTTCTTCTTTACAAATCTCATCTTTCTTGAACCCTAGTTCCAACAAATTGGTATTACAGAGCCCGGTTGCGATTCAGAGAGATTCTAATGGCAAACGGAACAACAACGTCCACACAATTCCCAGCGAATCTACCGGTTTTCAAAGGTGAGAACTATCAACGGTGGGTGGCGCAGATGAAGGTCATTTTCAGATTTCAAGATGTGGTTGAAATCGTGAATGATGGCGTAACGGAACTGGGGGCAAATGCTACTGATGAACAGAAAGCTGCGTACAAGGATCAAAGGAAGAAAGATGGCAAAGCGTTGTTCTTGATTCACCGGTGAGTGGATCCAAACGTGTTTGAAAAGATTATTGAAGAAGAATCGGCAAAAGCAGCTTGGGAAAAGTTAAAGAGCTTGTATGGTGGAGATGAGAAATTGAAAAAGGTGAAGTTGCAGACCTTGAGGAAGCAATACGAGATGATTCAGATGAAAGAAGATGAATCAGTTTCGGCATACTTCTCAAGAATCGTGATGTTAACGAACCAGATGAAGGCATGTGGTGAATCACTGACTGATCTGCAAAAGATTGAGAAGGTATTAAGATCTTTGATAGCAGATTTTGATTACTTTGTAGTGACAATAGAAGAGTCCAAGAATCTTTCTGAGATGAAGTTAGAAGAACTTTAAGCTTCTTTAGAGGCTCATGAGATGAGATTGAAGCAGAGGAACTCAGAAAGAGAGAAGGTGACTGAAAAGGCGTTGCAATCAAGATTCACCAAGAAATCTGGAAAAGAGAAATCAAAGCAGTCAAAGAATGTTGCTAATGATGAGAAGTCAAGCAAGAAGACTGATTTGACTAAGAAAGACATGAAGGACGTGCAATGTTACAACTGTCAAGGTTTTGGTCACTATGCTCGAGATTGTCGAAGAAGAAAGAAGGCAAAAGCAAAAGATAGTGATGAAGCCCAATATACACGAGCTGGAGATAGTGATTCTGATGATGTGTTGCTGATGGTCAACACTCAGTCGAACACTGAGCAAACTAACATGTGGTATCTAGATTCAGGATGCAGCAACCACATGACTGGCAATAAAAACTTGTTTACCAACTTAGATGAATCAGTCGAAAAGGTTATAAAGTTCGCAGATGGCAGGCACATCAAATCAGGTGGTAAAGGAGATATTTCGATCGTCAGAAAGGATGGTCGAAGAGCAACTATCACTGATGTATTGTATGTACCAGCAATGACAAGTAACTTGATAAGTGTAGGTCAATTACTTGCAAAAGGCTTCAATATGACGTTAGAGAAGAATCACATGAAGGTACATAGGGCTGATGGGAAGTTGATAATGAAAGCACCTATGGCAGAAAACAAAACCTTCAAAGTTGAACTCAACACATCAGATCATAAGTGTCTTGCTTCAATGACTGAAGAAAACAAGAATTGGCTATGGCACCACAGGTATGGACGTCTAAACTTCAAAAGTTTAGGCATGCTCAACCAGAAAAGAATGGTGTTTGGTTTACCGCAGTTGAAGGAACCAAAGCAGGTATGTGAAGAATGTTGCAAAGCAAAGCAGGCCAGAAAAGCATTCAAACATGACTTGCCCATGAGATCAAGGCAAAAACTGGAGCTAGTTCAATCTGATGTGTGTGAACCTTTTGAAGTTAGGTCGAATGGTGGAAAGCGTTACTTCTTAACTTTCATTGATGAATTCACCAGATATATGTGGATTTATATGATTGAAAGTAAGAATGAAGTATTCACAAAGTTCAAGAAGTTTAAGTTGCTTGTCGAAAAGCAAAGTGGCTATAAGCTAAAGAAACTGAGAACTGATGGTGGTGGCGAATATGTCTCTCGAGAGTTTGCTAGATTCTGTGAAGAGGAAGGTATAGAGCATGAGGTTATTGCACCCTATACACCTCAACACAATGGCAAGCTGAGAGGAAGAATAGAAGTATACTGAATATAACGAGAAGTATGTTGAAGGCTAAAGAGATACCAAAGAGATTTTGGGCTGAAGCAGCTTCGACAGCAATATACATTCTGATTAGATGTCCAACGAAGAAGTTAGTCGAGAAGACTCCTCATGAGGCTTGGACAGGGTCGAAACCAAATGTTAGTCATCTTAGAGTTTTTGGATCAATATGCTTCAGGCATGTACCTGAACAATTGAGAACAAAACTGGATGATCGAAGTCAAGCTATGGTGTTAATAGGTTATTATTCGACTGGTGCATACAAACTGTATTCACCAAACGATGATAAACTAGTGATCAGTCGAGATGTTCTTATGGATGAAAGCAAAGGGTGGGACTGGAGTCAAACTTCAGTTCGACAGGAGTCAGATACAGTCACAACTATGTTTGAAGAATATCAACAGAATGAAGCTTCAACCAGTCGAAATGAAGAACAACCTGAGCAGAATGCAAGAAGATCGAATAGAAGAAGAAATGAGTCGACAAGACTATCTGGATATGAGAGATTTCCAGACCAAGCAGTTGATGCAGATGGTGACTTAATCGAAGAAGCCATGATGATGGCTGAAGTAGAACCAATTGATTTGGATCAAGCCATGAGTGATTCAAAGTGGCGTGAAGCTATGAAAGAAGAACTCAAAGCTATTGAGAAGAACAAGACCTGGGAGCTTGTTGAAAGATCCAACAAGAAGCCAATTGATGTAAAATGGGTTTACAAGTTGAAACGAAGACCAAATGGTGAGATTGCCAAGTATAAGGCAAGGTTAGTGGCTAGAGGTTTTCTGCAGAAACAGGGCATTGACTTCGACGAGGTGTATGCACCTGTTTCAAGGTTGGAGACAATCAGAATTGTTGTGGCAACAGTTGCTTATCGAGGGTGGAAGATACATCAGCTGGATGTAAAGTCAGCATTTCTGAATGGACCATTAGAAAAAGAGGTTTATGTTACTCAACCGCCAGGATTCGACATCAAAGGGCAGGAGTCGAAGGTGTACAGATTAAGAAAGGCTCTCTATGGTTTGAAACAAGCTCCTAGAGCTTGGAATAAACGAATAGATCGTTTTTTGAATGAAGCAGGTTTCACAAAATGTGTCTCTGAACATGGAGTGTACGTGAATGATGTTGACGGTGTCAGTCGAATTATTCTATGTCTCTATGTCGATGATTTGTTAATCACAGGAGCAGACGAAGCTGAGATAAAGAAAGTCAAGTCGAAGCTAATGCAAGAGTTTGAAATGTCCGACCTAGGGAAGTTGTCATATTTCTTAGGGATGGAATTTAAGCACACAGGTGAAGGAATATTTTTACACCAGAAGAAGTATGCTCAAGACATCTTGAAAAGATTCAAGATGAGCAACTGTAATACAGCAACCACACCATTAGAAACTGGAGCAAAGTTGAAGAAGGAAACTAATGATGAGTTTGTAAGTGCAACTCTGTACAAACAAATCATTGGTTCCTTGAGATATTTGTGCAACACTAGACCTGATATATGTCAAAGTGTTGGAGTATTAAGTCGATTTATGGAGAAACCCCAAGAATGCCATCTCATTGCTGTGAAGAGGGTGTTGAGATACATAAAGGGAACGATTGATCATGGTGTGTTGATGCCAAGGAAGTCGAAAGATAATACAAATGCAGGAGTCTATGGGTTCACTGATTCTGATTTCAGCGGAGATCAAGACGAAAGGAAGAGTACTGCAGGCTACATCTTCATGATCGAAGGATCCCCAATATCTTGGAGCTCAAGAAAACAAAGCATTGTGGCTTTGTCCTCATGTGAAGCTGAATATGTAGCTGCATCATATGCTGCGTAACAGGCAGCATGGATCGAAATGTTGCTTGAAGAACTCAAGATAATGGAATCGAATAAAGTAAAGTTGTTTGTAGACAACAAGTCAGCTATCAACCTGGCGAATCACCCAATGAGCCATGGTCGAAGCAAACACATTGAGAGGAGGTATCATTTCCTGAGAGATCAAGTCAACAAAAGGAAGCTGAAACTGGAGTATTACAAGACAGAAGTTCAACTAGCTGATATACTCACCAAACCTCTGGGAAGAGTCAAATTCGACGAATTGAAGAGAAGCATCGGGATGAGAAGTCTCGACAACATGAATTAGGGGGTGTGTTGGAATTGTAATTCAATGTATTGTCGAAGTCTGAGTGTATAGGTGTATGTCGAAATTGAGTTAGTTGTTGTTGTATTGTGTCAGCTGTATTCGACTGAGTCGAATACAATGGTTGTCGAATACTTCAGTTTGTGTCGAAATGTAGTTTTGGGCCTGGGCCTTGATGGCTTATATAAAGGGTCCTCTAGTTTGTAATTTGAGACAGTTTTGATACAGTTTTACACAGTTAATACAATTTCACAATTCTGCAATATAGTTTTCTCTCTCTCTCGTTTTCTTCTTCTTCTTCTTTACAAATCTCATCTTTCTTGAACCCTAGTTCCAACAATAAGTTCCATATAACCGCCATCCATAAAATGCCTGATCTTCGTTTCTCCAAAAATTTGAACTCAACTGATTTGATCCAAGTCAGAAAGTTCTTCCACATAATAGGTTCACTAAACTTTTTAATTCCTAACCAACTAAAAACTTTCTCCCAAATTACATCTGCCACCTGAAAACGGAAAAAAAGATGGTCCAAATTTTCTTCCGAACGAAAGCACAACACATACATCATATTGCGAGGAGAGCGAAGAATCCTTCTTATCGCAAGTTTATCCTTCGTAGCCATTCTATTATGAAAATATCTTCAAATCATGATTTTTACTTTGAAAGGAGAATTAGCATTCTAAACATTGATGAACGCCTTTTTCAGTTCTTCTTCGATCGCCTCTTCTGATCTAATCTCCTCCAAGATTCTGTTGTGTGATTTGACCGAATATCCTACTGTCAGTTCGGGGTTCCAAATGGCAGTGTCCTCTGCGTTTTCCATCAGTAACGAGCATCCCTGTTGACGTAGAAAATTGTTCAAGATCCCTGCAAAACCAGTAGCTACTGCATTAACAACACCTAAAGCACCCCATTCCCAAAGTCGACCTGTCCACATCCGTATCTCTCTAATGCAGTGATCCTTCTTGCTGTTGCTTAAAAATCAATATGGAAAAACCTCTTTCAAAGGCTTTTTACCTGCCCAAACGTCATTCCACAAGGAAATCGAAGTGCCATCTCCTAATTTAAAATGAATATTACTGTTAAAAACTAAAGAATTTCCAGCTTTGATCACGTCTGTAACCACCATGCCTTTCCACCAAGAGGAGCTTAATTTGAGTTTGGCTGAATTAATCCCAAATAGTACAGCTTCCCGCACATTCTGGTATCTAGCTTTAAGAACATCTAGCCAATGTCCATTCTCATTAGAAACTATTCTCCATTTCCATTTTAACAGCAGAGCTCTATTTAAGTCTTCGGTCTTCTTTACGCCTAAACCTCCTAACTCAAAAGGTTTACATATTTGGTTCTAAGCAACCCAATTAATCTTCTTAGATTCTCCCCTGATAGAATAAAATATTTTGTCATAATTGGCTATAATTAGTTTCCTGTAATTATGATGTATCATAAATATATAGTTAATTAAACGTTACACAATAGTTGTATATTTTCTATTCACATGAATGAGAAACCTACAAATTCCATTATCTTACATGGTATCAACCCTTATCGATCCCTCTCTCTAAAAAAAGCATGTTTTATTTCTTCTCCTTCGCTGAAGCAGCCATCACCACAACATCACCTTCGTCCTCTGCATACTGCCGCCGCCGAACACGAGAACCACCGTGTTTCTCGCCCTCTGCTCTGTCTGCGTCGCCGCCGACGCACACCGCACCACCGTGGACAAGAACCCATACGTTCTTCTTCACTCTTTTTGCGAAAAGATATGTGTTCGCGATTCCGATCTATATTCCGACACTTCCGATGAACGCAACACCATCGCGCTGTGCCTTTTTCTTCTCCACGTCGTGCTTGCTCTTAGTAATTGTTTTCTTTTCCACTGCAAATCATGTTTGATTCAGAACACACGACTCCAATACTCGTCCTAACGCCTCTGCCAATGGTGATTTCGGCCAGCCCAAGGTCACTATGCTCAAAGGTTCAAAAATGGAGTTTCATTCTGCCCTTTCCGTCTCCAATATTAGGAACCACATTCTTATTATTCTTGAGATGGAAAAAGATCAATATGGAACCTGTGTTGAGCTTTTCCGCATTCATGCTCGCTCACATCGAGTCCTACATCACATCGTTCCATCTACAGGAACAACACCACCAGCCCCTACCGACGCCGAGCATGAACAATGGACCACTCTAGATGCCACTGTTCTTCAGTGGATTTATTCCACTATTTTTACTGATTTGTTGACCACTATTCTGGAACCCGACTCCACTGCAATGGAAGCATGAAATCGTTTTGTAGATATTTTTCAGGATAATCAAAATGATCGTGCTGTCATTCTTGAGCAAGATTTCTCCAACACTCGCATGGAGGATTTTCCCAATGTATCCACTTACTGTCAGCGTCTTAAGATGCTCTGACCAGTTGAGAAATGTCGGCTCTCCTGTCAACAATCACCGTCTGGTTCTTCAACTGATAGCTAGGCTTCCAAAAGCTTACCGCAGTATTGCCACCTTGATTCGCCAGAGTAATCCTCTTCCCGCATTCTATCAGGCTCGCTCCATGCTCACCTTGGAAGAAACTGGTATGGCTAAAATGGCAAGCACCGGCTCTCATGCTTCCATGCACACCACTCTGCAGCGATCTTCTGAAGACACCTCTCAGCGTGGCAGTCCGCCGCCCTAGGAACCGTTCTCGCTGTCGTGGGAACCAGGGCCGCGGAGGGGGACGTGGTAACCGTAGTGGGCCTCAGTCTAGAGCTCCCAACGCTCCTTTCTCATGGTCTTCTCCTCCTTGGCAACAACAACAGTGGTACCCAGCTTGGCAACCATGGGGTTGAACTCCACCACCATGGGCTATGCCTTCGTGTCCGTATCCCACGTGGTAGAGGACACACCCTACCGGTTCTCCGAAGCAGCCTGGAATTCTAGAACAGCGTCCTCAGGCATATGCAGCTACTACATCATGTCTCTCCACACTCCTGACAATCAGTGGTACATGGATACTGGCACAACATCTCACACGGCAGCATCTCGAGGTAATCTCTCGTCTTATTTTTGTTTAAGTAATTCAAATCAGAAATTTTTTATTGGAAGTGGCCATGGAATTCGAATTCACGGCACCGGACACACACAAATTGTCACCTCTTACCAACCCCTTTCACTTAAGCCATGTCCTGCATGCCCCAAAAATTATTAAATATTTAATTTCTGTGAGAAGACTCACCACTGACAACAATGTCTCTGTTTTATTTGACCCTTTTGGCTTTACTGTTCTTGATTTTCAGACGGGGATCCCTCTCATGAGGTGTGATAATCGTGGCGATCTATATCCAGTCACCATTCCCTCCAATTTTGTCGGTCTTACATCCAGTCTTCGGCACGATCGTCTTGGTCATCCTAGCGTGTCTGTTTTAAATTTCCTTCGCAATAATAAGTTCATATGTTTTGAACTTTTTAATTCGTCTGTTATTTGTGACTCTTGTGTTTTAGGTAAACAAGTGAAATTTCCATTTTTTAATTCTCAAACTACAACTTTGATGCCCTTTGATATTTTACATAGTGATTCGTGGTCATCTCCTATTTTAAGTTCTGTTGGCCATAAATATTATGTCATATTTTTAGATGATTTTACAAATTTCTTGTGGACATTTCCTATTAGCAGAAAATCTCATGTCTTTGAAACGTTCCAGTCACTGACAAAACTTATTCAAACACAATTTATGCAAAAAGTCAAATCTTTTCAATGCGACAATGACGGTGAATATAATAATGAGCTATTTCAAAAATATTGCACTGATAATGGCCTTGTTTTTCGTTTCTCTTGTCCTCACACATCCTCAAAAAATGGAAAAGCGGAACTCAAAATAAGAGTCATTAATAATATGATACGCATTATGCTAGCTCATTCCTCTGTTCCACCATCATTTTGGCATCATGCTCTTCACATGGCAACTTATTTTTTAAACATACTTCCTTGTCAAACACTTCAAAATCAGTCACCGACACAACTCTTACATCGTCAAGATCCCACCTACATACATTTACGAGTATTTTGTTGTCTCTGTTATCCGTTATTCCCGTCACCTACCATTCATAAGTTACAACCTCGCTCTACTCCGTGTGTTTTCTTAGGTTATCCGCCAAATCGTAGAGGTTATAAGTGTTTTGATTTGTCAAACAGAAAATTAATAATTTTGAGGCATGTTATCTTTGATGAAACTCAATTTCCCTTCACAAAGATACACTCATCCTCACCTCAATCTTATCACTTCCTAGACGACAACCTACACCCCTACCTTAAACAACAGTGGCAAAATCAAATATCTACACTTGTTGCACATAACCAACCAACACCAACAACCACAATTGACCAACCACTCTCCTTAATAAACCAACAATCCCTGTCTCTTACCTTTCTGATCAACTCACCCACAAAAATTTCTTCTACCTCACCCCCGCCAATCCAACCGCATCCCCCTCCACCTACACGAACCATCACACCCGTAGCATGAAAGGCATTGTAAAACCTCGAAAAATATTTAACTTATCAATCTCTCACTCTAACCACATCATCTCTCCCATACCTAAAAACCCCAATCTAGCCTTATTAGACCCGAATTGGAAATCCGTAATGCAATCTGAATTTGATGCTCTTACTAGAAATAAGACGTGGGATTTAGTTCCTCGTCCAAGTGGTGTTAATCTTATTCGATGTATGTGGATTTTTAAGCATAAGAAAAATTATGACGGCTCCATTGAGCGTTATAAGGCTCGTCTTGTAGGTGATGGCAGGTCACAGGTTGCAGATGGGGATTGTTATGAGACTTTCAGTCCCGTGGTGAAACCAGCTACCATTCGTATAGTACTCACCATTGCTTTATCAAAATCTTGGCCTATACATCAACTGGATGTACAAAATGCTTTTTTACATGGCGATCTACATGAAACTGTCTACATGCATCAGCCATTGGGTTTCCGCGAGCCTTATTATCCAAATTATGTTTGTTGCTTGAAGAAGTGACTTTATGGTCTCAAGCAAACGCCTAGAGCATGGTACCAACGCTTTACTGATTATGTTGCAACCATTGATTTTCACCATAGGACATCAGACCACTCCCTCTTCATATATCGAGAAAGTTTAGACATGGCCTACATTCTGCTTTATGTAGAAGACATCATCCTTATCACTTCTACTCATGTACTTCGCAAATCCATTATGTCACTCCTAGCATATGAGTTTGCAATGAATGATTTGGGTACATTGAGTTATTTTTTGGGAATTACTGCATCTTGTCATCCTAGTGGCATCTTTCTTAGTCAAAGCATTTATGCCTCAGAGATCATCGAACGTGCAGGCATGGCGTCCTGCAAACTGTCCGACACTCTTGTTGACACGAAACAGAAACTTAGCACCTCCTCTGGCACACCATATTAGGATCCATCAGTATATCAGAGTCTTGCAGGGGCTTTACATTATCTCACCTTCACTCGACCTGACATATCATATGCGGTTCAACAAGTTTGTCTTCACATGCATGCACCTAGTACGGAACATATGCTTGCTCTCAAGCGCATTCTGCGCTATGTTCAGGGTACCATACATCTTTGGTTACATTTATCACCATCCCTCATTACACAACTTATCTTATACACTGACGCTGATTGAGGTGGATGTCCGGACACCAGACACTTCACATTTGGCTACTGTGTATTTTTTGGTGACAACCTTATCTCCTGGTCTTCCAAAAGGCAACCCATTCTTTCTCGTTCTAGTGCTGAAATTAGCCGCGGCTGCCAAAAAATTCAAATTCGTATTCAAACTGATAACCCTGCTTTTGTGAAAATTAACTTAGTCCGAAAACAATTTCAAAGCCGCGCATAATCGATTTAATCTCCCAAACATTCTTCCATGTGCCTTCCCTAAGAAAAGTGTGTCACCCGCGAATTGTAGAAGCTCCACACTACATGAATTGTTGAAAGAAAAACGGACGAATTCCCCAATCTCCTTAGCCCTCCTGACCAAACCAGCCAACCCCTCAACTACCATGACAAAAAGAAAAGGTGACTAAGGATCACCCTGACGCAGCCCCCTTTCGACTACGAAATCCTTCGTAGGACTACCATTCACCAAGACCGACATATGACTAGAAAAAACTATAACATCCATCCATTTCAACCAAGTCGGATATATTTGAGAAATTTCCAACTCACCATGTCATACGGTTTCTCGAAATCAACCTTAAAAAGGAGACAAGCTTTGTTTTCGCGAGTTACACAATCAACCGTTTTGTTAGCAATAAGAACTTCGTTCGTAAGATTTCTACCTCGAACAAAGGTGGACTGGCTGCAAGCTATCAAGGATCCCAGAACTGTTTTCAGCCTTCCTACAAGGAGTTTACTCAGAATTTTGTGCAGACACCCGACAAGGTATATAGGCCGATACTCATCCAAATCAGTAGGACAATAGGACTTAGGTATTAAAGTCAGAAATGATGATGTTATAGCCTTCGAAAGTTTTGCTTTACTATGAAACTCCCTAACAAAGCAAAAGTTATCCTCCTTCATAAAGTGCCAGCAGTTCTTTATGAATACGAAATCAAAACCATCGGGACCGGGACTCCTCGATCCCTCGGACCCCAAACAGTTTCCTTGATTTCTTCTTCCGAAAATTCAGCCGAGTGAAAAGCCATATCTGTGTCAGTTAGAGAATTGAAAGTGATACCATTTGGTCTGCTGTGTTCCAGTTCCGAAAATTTTGAAGAAAAATGTCTCCTCACATCGCTTCTCTTCGCCACTGTAAACTTGATTTCTGAATTAAGAACCTTTCTTGATTTCTGAATTAAGAACCTTTCTTGAATGTCAAACTTTCTCCACAAATCACTAGTGACCTGGCTTCTCTCAACCACCAACTCCTTCACATCTTCCTCCTTGCAGCTTGCCAATAGGTTCTCTATTGAATTCATCTCTTCCACCTTTTCATCTATTTCCAAGTTGATTTTTCCAAAGACTTCAACGTTCCACTTTCTTACACACCCTCTAAGCCGCTTTAGTTTCACAAAAATTATGCATGACTATTCCGTGACGTCTAATATAAAGCTATTTAGGTAATAAGAAATGTGTCAAAGTTTAAATGAAACTGTGTCATATAAGAAGAAAAAGTGATGATGAAATGCAAGAGGGAGAGGGAGAGAACCGGCCGGGAGAAAGGCGAAATGGAATATTTCTATCCCTTCTCTATCTCTCTAATCATTGGCCGGAGGAACTGTCCATGCGGAGGTCTATTTCTTTCTCTCTAATCATTGGCCGGAGGAACTGTCCATGCAGAGGTTTTTGTACTGTTTTGTTTAGTTTAGTTCTGAATCTGTCTGATGCTTTTTGTTGCTTATAATTTGTTCTTTTTGTTGCTTATAATTTGTTGCTTTTCCTAATTTTATTTAACTCACTCGTTATCCATATATTTAAACAATGATTAAAGATTATAGTTAAAAATGCAAATCACCTCTCTAAACAAAAAAAAGATTTATAATTTGTCTTAAAAGTAACTTCCATTATTTTCTTGTTATAACAGTTTCTAAGCAGTTATTTTTAACTCACCCTATTGTTTGAGTCTAACTGTTTCAAACTCTAGAGACTCTCTCTATCTCAGAAACAATTTTACATCAACTTCTAAACTTTGTTATTCATAAACCTTTTGATTTGCGTAGCCTATATTTGTTACAAACGTTCCATTGAATCCTTGTATTAAGTTTCAGTTGCTTAACTCACCATTACATCTCTGTCTTATTCATTGCAGAAGCTGCCAATAAGGGAAGGTACTATTTTCCTTTTCTTTTTCCTTTCTTTATATTCTTTATCTTTCTTTTATTTTCTATTTCATTTCTATTGCTTCTTGATTTTAACTTTCAATTATCTTTTTTAGTCTTTCATATGTTAATCAACTTTGGAAGGGGTAGAATAGGCTGCAACTTTGTGATACTAATATGAGAGTGATTATTTTCTTCATACACATTATATCATTGGAATTCTCTCGTGTTTGTTACACATTTTCTTCTTTCTTTGACTAGAGCTGAATATATTTGATTGATTTAGTTTTTGTGGTTATAACTATTCATTGAACAATTTGTATTGTTGTAACCGTTTGGCTTATTTTGCAAATCACCTTTTAAAGCAGAATTCGATTTTAAAATGGAGGGATCTAAGAAAGGTTGCAATAGAGAGTCAAAGAAGAAGAAGACAGACGGAAACAAAGATGTGGATCCTCAGCTATGGCATGCTGTTGCTGGAGGAATGGTTCGAATTCCAGAACTTAACTCTAACATCTTCTACTTCCCTCAAGGTCATGCCGAGCATGCCTATGAACCTGTCCATTTTCCTGCTGACTTCAAAATTCCATCCCAAATTCCATGTAGAGTTGCAGCTATCCATTATAGGGCTGATCTCGAGACAGATGAAGTGTATGCTAAACTAAGGCTTGTTCCTCTGCATACTAGCAAGGTTAGTTTTGATGATGACGCTGTTGCTTGCATCGATGAGATGTCGGAGACTAAGAATAAATATCAATCTTATACAAAAATCTTGACACAATCTGAGGCAAAGAATGGTGGTGCATTTTCTTGTCCTAGGTATTGTGCAGAAACACTTTTTCCTCCGTTAGACTATTCAGGAGTCCCTCCTTCTCAGTACATATATCCCACGGATGTGCATGGCAAAACGTGGGAATTCAAACATGTTTATAGGGGCACGCCAAAGCGGCATTTGTTAACAACTAACTGGAGTGCTTTTGTAACCGACAAGCTACTTGTTTCGGGGGATTCACTTGTGTTTGTTAAAGCTGAAAACAGTGTTCTTCATATTGGAATTCGAAGGTCTAAAAAACGAAACGAAATTGGATTTAACCCTTCATCAAAGAGGAAACCTGGTAGTGAAATTGGAATTCGTATTGGTTCATTCTTCGCACCTACCTCGTCTTCAGGGGAGAAAGATAATAAACTTCAAACGAATGAAAAAGAAAATGGATTGAGAATAAGTGATCAGATTATGGGTAGGGGAAAAGTGAAGGCTGAACATGTTCTTGAAGCAGTGAGACTTGGTGTCAATATGAAACCGTTTGATGTGGTTTACTATCCTCGGGTTGGTACTCCCGAGTTTTTTGTGAAAACTTCTTTGATTAGAACAGCACGTCAGATTCGTTGGTGTTGTGGAATGAGATTCAAGATGGCCATTGAAACTGAAGACTCATCAAGGATAAGTTGGTTTATGGGAACAATCGCTTCTGTTCAGGCTGCTGATCCAGCATGGCCCGACTCTCTTTGGAGACGTCTGCAGGTATAGAATTGTTTATTACATACTCCTTTTGATCTCAGATTCATTAGTAAATATAACTAATTGCATTTAAAACATTGTTTCAGCTTTGAATAATCTTCTGATATCATACTTTTTAGGTTACATGGGATGAACCTGATTTACTTAAAAATACGAAAAGGGTGAATCCGTGGCAAGTGGAAAGAGTATCGAGCATGCCTTCAATCCCCTTTTCCTCTGTCTTGCCACCATCAAGGAAGAAACTGAGATTGCTTCAACATCCTGCTTTCCCCACTGATGGCCAATTTTCAATGCCAACTTTTCCAAACTACATTCAAACTCCAAATGTTCCAATTTTTCATTTACCAGAAACTTGTCCTGCTGGTATGCTGGGAGCCAGGCATGATCCTTTTGGTCTCTCTTTATCAGACCTTCACATCAATAAGTCTCCATTTGATCATAATGCTTCAACATCGATGACGGTCCCAACTAACCCAACTAACGCTTTATTGCAAAAGGCGAACGACAGTGAGAATGTTTCGTGCTCACCATCAGAGAAACAGGATCATGCAAAGTCGACTCAGATTGTGCTTTTTGGCCAAACCATACGGATTGACGCGGGGCATGAAAATGCTGTGAAGAAAATCACTACTAAGTTTTCTAATCTTCTACAAGACCTGCCAAAACAATCCTCTGGAGAAAATTTGGCAGGAGAAACATTGGAGATTGAACATTCAGGTAGGGATTAGGAATGAATTAAATTTAGTATTCCTTTTTGTATTTCAAATATTGGTTCATCTCCTATAAATTGATATATGATATATGCTAATAATCTTTTTCTTGGTTTTTCAGCGACTTCATCATCGAAAGAGATAGGAGGTTGACATTTTTAGAGGAATCCATTAGCTGCCAGACAAAGGAGTCTATAGCGATAAAGCATCAGTTCAATTTGAAGAGCTTGATCATCAATTTTAAAAAACTTTCCATTTTCTGTAGGAACATGTGTGGCTTATTTTGGTGGTTTATCTTGATTTATAAAAAATTCTGAATAAATGAGAGTGGATCCTATAGCCATAATTTCCTATAAACATGTTTGGTTTGTAAGAAGTTAACTATGTATTCCAACAATTACACGTTTGATTTCAATTCTAATTCATCTTGCATTATGTGCATTACCAAGAATTGTGCTAGTTTCCAGAAATGTGAAGAAAGAAATATAGAAAATGTTTTAAGTTTGATGAAAGTATAATAAGCAAATAAAACACAAGAGTTGACTAATCAACTTCAACAATATGATATGTTACACACACCACAAGAGATTCACACACATCATGAGCAGGGAAGTTGTAACTATGCCAGCTTTGAAGGAGGAAGAAAAAGTAAAAGTTGATGATACACATAGTCCAAACTTCCAAGCACTGATATTAAAACAAATGGAGAGTTAAAGTTTTGCTCTACTCTGTTGTTAGTTCTAGCATCTCTCTTTTATTGACTGATCAATAGAGTGAACAAGTAATATAAGTATAAACGATACTTATATTTGAAATAGATGATTAGTGTGCAAATAACATTATAATGACAGAATTGATAATTGAGTTGTCAAACATCTGGTAAGTGTCTCATAAACATGTTTTTTCTGATTTTTTTTATGCATGCAACTTCTTAATAGTCAAGCGACATTAGGTTACATCCAATAGAAATGAAATTCCACTTTGATTTGATATGAATTTGATACATTTGAGGGTTAAGGTTGACATTTTGTCTGGTTTATGCTCTCTGTGTGTAATTTAGATTTCAAAATCCAGTCCCTCAGTATGGATGACAAAATCCTGGTTTCTCTTTTGCCATTTTGTTTGCTTATGCACTATTTCCACGTCTTTGATTATGAGATGTCTTTTCTTGTTTTATTATAGAAAATGATTGACGAAAAATGATGGCACTCTGTCATTACATAATATTTGTGAGTATTTTTGATAAAATTGGTGGAATTATGAGCGAAAGTCAAGTTAAAATGGTGAAGAAGTGAGCAAAATTTCCAATGGTGAAAAAAGTTGGGACTTAGACAAAATAAGAGAAAAAAGGAAGAATAAACAAGATTTTGCCACTTACTTTCTTGCGATCGCGATGCTGTTATCATGGGCATGATGATAAAGTATCACGATCGCGACGGAACCTAAAGCAGTTGCGGTGACAAAAAATCCTGTCACTCTTTTTGCAGCTTTAATTAGAAAAAGGGGTTTACTTTTTTAGGGCTCTGATTTCCATGCGAGAGTGACGACAAGAGATATTCTAGTACGATTTTGGAGTGCTTTGGAACCATTATAGACATATTTCTTCTTTGATTTTCATGTACTTCTCATATATACTCATGGTAATTCTTTGTTACATTATGAGTATTTTGATTTCTTTTAATTAGGTCTTAGAAGATGAACGTTGTATTGTCCAAAAAAGTGCAGGTTGTATGCGTGTTTCCCTACAATGGCAGGGAGACTCATAGGCTCTAGTAAGTATATTACACGGATATGTTAGACTAACTCACAGTTGCGAGTAGTCTTGTATGTTGGTTTTTGAGGCTATTTAAGAGACCAACTCACGTGAGATAAGGGGCCCTATTGGCGGTCGACGCTGCTAGGTTGCAGGCAGACGGTTAGATTATTTGTGATATGACTGTTGGGAGCGAAGCGCGCTTCGAGCAGTATTGGGTGGTATTAAGTGAATATGACTTCCCCTTTTATCTCTTTTAGGGATGTGGTATTTATAGGGATTTCTGATTCCTAGGGCTTTCTTGGAAAAGGTCGTCACACACCTAGTCAAAAAGTGGTCTGTTTAATTCCTATTTTCAAGGGATACGTGGGGCAACAACTATCTTGACTTTCTCATTATCTAATACATGTCTTATCCCACGTTTCCTCATCCCAGGGACAAGGACAACGTAAGGGCGAGGTGGTACCTCCCTTCGGAGAATATTGCTTCATCGCCCCTTTCTTACTGAGATCCTAAGTTGTCGCCCTAGGCAGGTTATTTGCAAATGTAACACTACACACTCCCTTAGGCACGATTCTTTAGGAGGAGGCTGCAGTGTTTTTCACCCTTGATTGTACTCTGAGGAGTGACGTTTTTCTTTATGAGGATTTGTCAACCTTTAAGAATTCGGTCCTTTACAGATCTACTGCCATGGAGTTTGGCTGATAAGGCACTAAATCCCTCATCCGGCCAAGATGAATCTATTTTAGACGGGATTTATATCGGACCCTCTAGCAAGACTTGACATTAATTCTCTAGGACTTGATAGGTCGCACCCCCTAAGAGTGATTTTTGGGAGCGATCTCTCCCGAGGAGATATTGAATCCCTCAGGAGAGAGCTTTATTAACCCTAAGAGCTCTAAGTCCCTCAGAGTTTGTATCATGTATCTAAGGTGGGGAGATGTTGAGCCCCTCAGGCGAAAATTTTAACCTTTCAGGCAGGAATTTTATCCATTCCTCTTGAACCACTTGAAAATAAGTCTTCAGGGCTTAATATAAGTTGCGCCCCTTAGGTGTGATTTTTTTAGAGCGATCTCGCCCAGGGTGATAATGAATCCCTTAGGTTAGAACTTTATTAACCATGGGGATTATAAGTCCCTTATAGGTTATATCATGTATCCCGACTGGGGAGATGAAGAGTGCCTCAGGCGGGCATTTTAACCTTTCATGCGGGAATTCTATTGAGCCCTATAGCAAGACTTCACACCAAGTCTCCGAGGCTTGATATAGGTCGTTCCCCGTAGGCTTGATTTTTGGGAGCGATCTCGCCCGAGGAGAAACTAAATCCCTTGGACGAGAGATGTATTTTAGCCAATCGGGTATAGCCTTGGAAGGCGTCCAGAATCTCCTTGTAGATGTTCAGTTGCATAATTTCCCCGAGGTGCGACAAGGAACCTTTCACGAAGGTCCATCTTATTCATTTTACCATGAAAGGCGACAAGGATCTTCCTGTGGAAGTCCAGCATTATTCGCAGGTGTTTTTAGCGAAAAATCACAAGTTTAAAAAATCTGTGCGTTTAACTCGAAAAATCTTGAGAGCAGTTTTGTGCAAACACGTTTACAAGCAATTATGTATATGAAGTGACAGTGAATTTCTTTGTGCATACAAGATAAATACAAACTTTAACGATGGAAAAGCTTGAATTAAAGTAAAATAAACTTTCAATAAATTACATTAAATAAACACAATAAATGATAGAAAGTAAAGATGTTTCAATTAAGGAAACATAAATACAATAAAACAAAAAAGGACGCAGACTCACATGTTGCTCACAAACTGTTTCACACTTTGACTTCTGTACTCCAGTTCTATAAAGAAAGTACATGAAATTTTTGACATATATATATATATATATGTGTGTGTGTGTGTGTGTGTGTGTGTGTGGTTAAGATGTTCATAAACATGGAGATTCCTTTTTGGAAGGTCGAACATGCTGTTTATAGAGTTCGTCATGTTGTTTGGTATGCTAGATCTTCTTCTGCGAGGCTTGCTAAATTCAAGGCATGTATCGATGAGGAGATGATGGACTATAAATGTTTAGTTTCTCTAGATGTTAAGACTCGTTGGAATTCAACTTACTTGATGTTAGTATCCGCATCAAAACATGAAAGAACCTTTGAAGAATAAGGTTTTCAAAATAAAAGGTACGTGAAACTTTATTAATGTATGCTTTCATGAAGAGTTGTATATTAGAATGTGTTTAGAGTACATGCTGAATTATTTACTTATTAATTTATGGTTATGCATATTGTAATTTTTTTTACTACAAACATAACACACTAGATTCAAATAGACTGTTAATTTATGGTTATGCATACTGTCATTTTTTACTAAAAACATAACACACTAGATTCAAACAGACCATTAATTTATAGTTTTATACTTTATTGAATAGTGAGGTTGCATACTATTTGTGTCTCGGGTTGAATATGACAGTTGTGGTTTTTTTTTTTGATAAGCAAGATTCATTAATAAGAGATTAAGGACATCTCGAACCAAAAACGGAATATAACCCAGCAATCGTGGGAAAAACCGAAACCAACCCTACAAAACGAGCCCCGCACCTACAACCAATCAAAGGGAAATTTAGACCACTCGTAAAGACTACAATGCCGTCTATTACGACTTCCTAGAATCAACCAATTCCATGAAGTAGTAACAATACCTGCAAATATGGAATCTACATTACAAATCTCATCATTAAATAAGATGTTGTTCCTACACCTCCAAATATTCCAACACACAATAAACCAAATGGAGTTAATCAAATTTGCCTTACTTCTTCCTTTTAATCGCAGACCCCATAACAGAACATGATCACAACAATTCGATTCCGAAATACGATTAATATCAACCAAATCACACACTTTATTCCACACCAAGATAGATTTTGGGCAGTTGAAGAACAAATGCGATGAATCCTCCAACTCGCGGAAACAGAACAAGCACCCTTTCTCATGAGGGTTTGTAATCACACCTCTCACCACTAAATTCGATCTTGTTGGCAACCTATCAATAACCATTCTCCAAGCAAATATTTTCACTTTCATAGGAATTTCCGATGACCAAATTAAGTCCAACACCTGAGTTATGTTATCACTCAACGAATCCGACGTCTCGCAAGAGGCAATGTACTCATAATAGGATTTGACCAAAAATCCATTGTCTCTATCAAGATTCCACTTCCAACTGTCAGCACTTGAATGAGACAGTTGAATTCCATCCAACATCAATAGCAGACTGCGTAAATCACGGTCCATCTGATGCGACCGAACCGGAAAATGCTCTTGAATTTTCCAGACCCAATCCTCATCCTCCCATCTTCCCATATCAGACACAACACCGTTTTTAGAATTGCAGGCCAGATAAAGAAATGGAAAACAATCCTTTAAAGATCTGTTAGATATCTAGACAAAATGCCAAAACAGAATTCCATTTCCATTTCCAATCACACCAGATAAAAGGTTAGTAAAAGGAACCTGGTTTGCAGACGAAGATAAAGAGATTATATCCTTCAACCATTTTGAATCCAAATAGTGATTACCCTTCACCTTAAAAAGTTGAATTTTCCAACTCAGATTGCCGTATCTACTAGAAAGAATCGGGCGCCAAATCTCATTACCTCAATGCTGAATTTCCAGAGCCATTTTGCAAGAAGAGCTTTGTTGAATCGACCAACGTGTTTGATCCCAAGTCCCCCATGAGATTTTGGTTTGCAAATAGACTTCCAACTTACCCACGAAATAAAACCACTCGACGAATTTCCTGCCCAAAGAAACCGCCTTTGAATGGCAATAATTTCGTTCACCCCTTGCTTAGGAACCTTAAAGAATGAGAGATGGTGAATTGGCATGTTTGCTAACACATAATTTATTAGGGTAACATGACCACCATTTGATAGATTGCGACCAATCCAATTCGAGAGCCTATTCCTCATACAATCCACCACCGGCCACCAAAACGAGATTCTCCTGTGGCTGCCCCCAACAACCAGACCAAGGAATTTCAAAGGTAACAATCCTGATTTACAATGCAGAAAATGCTCCGCGGCTACCAAGAACTCCGGATCTAAACCAACGCCATAAAGGCAACTCTTAGCATAGTTGATTTTGAGACCTGATATTACCTCAAATCCATATAATATTGACTTAAAAGGCCATAGATTCGAAATCGACCCATCTCCGAAAAGAATGGTGTCATCTGCAAACTGAAGAATATTCACAGAAGTTATATTGTTGAATTTAAAATCTGAAAGAATACCACAGGCAGAGGCCTTTCTCACCAAGCAATCCAGGCCTTCGGCGACGATGGAGAACAAGAAAGGGGATAAGGGATCACCTTGCTTTAGCCCTCTTGTCGCTTTAAAATCCTTCGAAGGGCTGCCGTTGATCAGAACCAAAATGTAGTTATTGAACACGGAACCACGGATCCACTTCAGCCAATTAACTCCAAAGCCCATTTTTGTCATCATATCTTCCAGAAAACCCCAATCCACACAATCGCAGGCCTGAGCGAAATCCACTTTGAAGAGGATGCATTGTTTATTTTTGTTAATTGCAAAGTCAATCGTTTCATTGGCCACCAGGATTCCATCTAGCAACTGACGACTCGGAATAAACGCCGTTTGGGCGGCCGAAATCAACTTGTCAATAACCGAACTTAACCTTTTAGCTAACATTTTAGAGATAATTTTTAGCATGCACCCAACCAATGAAATTGGTCTAAAATCCTCAAACGATTTAGGGTTGTCAACTTTAGGAACAAGAGACAAGAAGGAGGAGGCAAAAACTTTATCCAATCTCCCAGTAACGAAGAATTCGATAACGCAGTTGCAAACATCGTAACCTACAATTTCCCAACAAGACTTAAGGAAAGTGAAATTAAATCCATCCACTCCAGGACACTTATTCCCATCAAATTCGAACACTGCCTCTTTGATATCCAAATGGGTAAATTCACTCTCCAGCACAACCTTGTCTTCATCACTAATCACAGCCAAAAGATCCAGGTTGTAATGCGGCCTCTCACCAGATTGAGCCCTTAATTTCTTCTCAAAGTAAAGCATAGCTTCATGTTTGATCTCACCAGGATCCTCCTTCAAGAAACCTCCCACTTTAATCCTTGAAATAGAGTTGGATCTATTTCTAGCTTTAAGAGAATCATGGAATAAGCACGAATTATTATCGCATTCACTTAACCACTTGCTTCTGGACTTCTGTTTCAGCATATTTTCTTTGAGCCTTAAAGAATTCCACATATCTTCATGAGATTTCAACCTTTCCTGAATATTAGAATCTTCCTGACCAATACCTAAGCCGTCTAAATTCGACTCAAGCTCATTAAGACAATGGATGTTTTCATCAATTTTCAGGTCTAGCCAACCGAATACATGCATATTCCACCATTTGAGATGCATTTTCAAAGTTTTGAGTTTCTTCTGCAACACATAGCCATACGACCCCGAAATATTCACCGACTCCCACGACTTCTTCACAAAATCTTTAAACTCTCTGTGTTCCAACCAACAATTGAAGAAACGGAACGGTTTCGGTCCCTAATTCACACAGTTCGATTTCAGCCAAAGCGGACGGTGATCCGAAATATCTCTATTTCCCACCAATTGATCCTTCAACGCCATTTTATCAATAACTATATCATTTACAAGAAATATATCCAGTCTGCTATGGTTTATACCGTTCGAATTGAACCAAGTATACTTACTACCAACAACTAGAAGATCAATCAAATTCAGGTTATCAATAAAAGCAGAGAATTCTACCATTTCACCGAGGTTAGCAGCACTTCTGTCCTTTCTTTCCTCCTCAGACTTTACTGCATTGAAATCCCCAGCGATGATCCACCCCCCAGTAGGCATACGATTCTTAATATTAATCAAGTTACTCCACATTCTACGTTTGTCTTGAATCCCGCAGGCAGAATAAACATTAACAACAAAAAGGTTCAAGGACTTCCATGAAAAATGCATACCCAGGATACCTTTTCCCCGGAAACTGGAATACGCACACATCTTATCTTTCCTCCAGATTGTCAAAAGACCTTCGGATTGCCCCTCAGAATTAATAACCGACCATTCGAAACCCGAATATCTCCACATGTTTTGAACATCACTATCAACCACATGTCTCATCTTGGTCTGTTGCAAGAGACATATATCAACTTTTCCTATACCAATGATTTGAGCAATTCTCCTTTTTTTTAAGCTCACTGCAACACCCTCGAACATTAAATGATACTATATTCATGGATTACCTCTTTCTACAACCTTCTTACTACACCTGCGTTTCTTGTCCACTGATTCAAGTTTCCTTAACACTCTTTCAAACCTCTCATCACTATCTTTGCCCTCCACCCCTAATGGATTCAAGGTCTTCCGATGTTTGATAGGGACATCTTCTAAGGCCTTTTTGCATCTCACGTTCCCTCTAATAACGTTCGTATCAATGACTGATTCATCACATAGAATAGAAGATGAACCTCCTATTTTCGGATACGTCCTAAATCCCGGGAAAGGAGACCCAGAACGAGAACGCCTTCTGGAATAAGTACGAGTGGGGTTTCTAGGGACCTCAACATCCGCATGAATAATAGAATTGAAGAAAGAAGTAGAATAAGGAATTTTTAGGCAGTCATACACCTCATGCAACAATTTCTTTTTTCTTCCTTTAACCCCTTTAGAAGGCCCAATTATACCACCCGGAGGCCCAGAAATAGGATCCGAACAATTGAGATCCACCACTAAACCCTCTTTAGAGAAATCACATAAATTATTATTTTCCACTACCGCCACATCATTGGCCAAATTGAATTCTATATCCTCCTGAAAAAAATTAATTAAAATAGGTTGTTGACCTTATAAACACGCCAAATCCTCAGTCCGTACGACGAGAGTTGTTTCCAGAGTGGGGTTCAAAACCACTTTTTCCAAAACTCCAATCGGTTGAGGAACCTTGCTGCTAGTCCCACCTACTACCTTTTCAACCTCGATACTATCATTAACAAAAGAAAGGCCCATGGACCCACCACTTCCTACAGCTGACATTTTCCTAAATTGTGAAACAACATTGTCACTAGCTTCTTGAGAGGGATTGCTAGACTCAACCACTTCCTCATCCAGACTACAATCCCACGCACTATCTTCTTCGTCGGAGGATTCGACAACGTCTGAAGAAGAGTAGGCACCATCCAAAAACTGAGTTGGAGATTCATGAGGAACACTGAAATCTTCAACTAACATCACCTTGAATGACTGGTCCTTGAAAGAAATAACCACCTCCTCTTTCAGTATTATAGGTAGTTTAGATTTTACTCGGATTCTAGCCAGCTCCAGCTTCGTCTTCCCACTCGTCTTTTCATCAACAAGAGAAAGGGATCCGACTTGTTATGCTATCACATGGAAAGAATGTGTGTTCCATAGACCAACAGGTAACCTAAAACATTTGATCCAGGAAAAATGTTCCTCATCAATAACTTCTAAAGACCACGGATGGATGAAGCTAAACTAATTAAACAAACTGACACCATCTTCAACAATACTAACTTCACTGTTGCCTTCCTCAAATTCTTCAATCAAACATTTATTAGCTCCCAGAGGACTTATTCTGAAGTTAAAAAGACCTTCTTCATTAATTTTTCTTTGAATATCCAGAACATTTTCGCCTTCCTTCACAATTCCTATTTTAGCCTTTTCAAATCTGGTCTTATCTTCCAGCTCCACATTAACCTAAATAGTTGAAAACCTAGGCTCGTTAAAGATGTGGTTCGAGGAGACTCCACCTCCAACAGCCTGCGCAAAGGATCTCCCATCCGTTTTCTTCCCTCTATCAAACCAACCCGAGGTACCACCAGAATTCATACCCACCGTTCTCCCGAATTTATTTCCCAGATCTTTCACCTCTAGCTGAAACCTCAGAACGTTAACAAACATTTTCTTCCCCTTTAAGATGAGATTATCCAGCTTTACCGCCATTATCCTAGGATCTTGTATTTTTTGGAACTTTGCAAAGCCGAAACATTTCCCACGTTTATCTCTTCTTCCGGTAATATACACTTTCGATATTAACCCGAACACTTTGAACTCTTCAAAGAGATCTTTAGCAGACATTTCTTCTGGAAACTAAGTTACGAAGAAAGATGTCGTCTCGTCACCCTTAGGAGCTCCCCTCCCATTATTCTCCTTCCATACCGACGATCTTTCCGTTTTCGGGGTTCTATTCTTATTTCCAACTTTGACCCACGCCATTACAAAACAGACTGAACTGAAAGCTAAAACCCCAGAAAGTGATTCACCAGTTCAAGATCTCAAACAGGCCACGCAGGAGAGAGCTACTGAAAACGGCTCTGAGGGAGGAAGGTCCCTAATCAGATAACTACCTTCATAGAAGCCACCGTGAGAGAGAGTGATGGTGTTAATGGACTTGATACATGGTATCGATGAATAGTTTGCTTAGTTGGATCTAAGATGAAAAACGAAAAATAAGAATCTAGAGAGAAGGTGGAGCTTCCCTCTTATGTTGCAATTTTCTTTGTGGAAATATCCAGTTCACGACTGGTTTGTTTTGGTTCTCAAGATGACTATATAGAATTCTCATATATTTAGGCTATATGATGTTGAACCACAACACACATTCTGAATAGAATCATCCCTGTTAATCTTTACCGTTCTATATATTCAGGCTTATGAGCACTACTATACCCTTTTCACCAAGCTCCTTACACCTCTTTACAGAAAATAGAGCCACGTTTTCATCTACATGATTGTTGTATATCCGCTGAGAATTTCATTTGTAAATCTAATTTGAAAAAAAATTTTGGTTTGAATTTCAATTCTGAATCCAAGGTGGTTAATAGCATATGTATGATGACGATGTTTAAGTATTTTATCAGTGTCCTTATTATGTTTGCGCCTTGTATTGCACCTTTTATTAATAGTGAAATGCATTGATCTTTTATTGTATAAAAGAAAGTTACACTCACTCCCACAATTTCTTCAATTTTATGAGTGGGTGTTTATTCAAGAAATAGATGTGTGGGGCATTTCATACTTATTTTGGAAAGATATGTTGGAAACTTAGATGATGTAAAAAGATTTTGGAAGCTTGGATAGTTTTTTTGATAAGTTAGTTATTTTATGAACAATTATGATTTATAGAGACATGTTTCATACGTATTTTATTGTGGTTCTTTTTATGTAACACATCATACTTCATGGTATTGTTTTTTACCGAGATATTGTTTATGGAGACATACTTTGGTATCTATATTATGTAACACTAAATTTATAAAATTGACTTTTAAAAAAATTGGTTTTTAAAACTGTATTTTTTTTTTTTTATAAATTTGGTTTTAAAACTTATTTTTTTAAAGAAAATAAAAACTGGTTTTGAGAGAAACTGATTTAAAATTGGTTTTAAAAAATTGGTTTTTTGTGAAAAAGCGGTTTGGAACTGCTGAACCGATCTACTTGTAAACTGGTTTTAAAAAAATAAACCGGTTTTATGGAAACAGTTTTAAGATTCAAACCAAACCATATATATGGTTTAATTTTGTTTGGTTTATGATGCAAGCACACCCCTCATTTTTTTTTATAAGTTTTAGTTGTCAAACCAAACAAAATATAATTATGGCAGGGTACTATTTTTTTCTTGTTAAAATTGGGAACAAAATAAAGTTATTAGGTAAGAAATTCTATACAATAACACTCTTTTGAGGCTGAATAAAGTTTTACTGCATCAATAACATCTTCGGCCTTCAGAGGCGTCGGTGCTACAAGGTGAAGGTGGAAGTGTTGGGATAAACTTAAATTATTGGGTAGTGGAAAAGTTAGATTCCCTTGGGGAATGAATAAGTCTTCTTGAGACCCAGCTACATTTAATGTAATATTTATTAGTGTAGTATTTATCTCTCCTAACCTTGGTCTCTATATAAAGACCACTTTGTAACTCATTTTAAACAAGACATTTTGAACTATCAATACAAAGAGATAACAGTTGCAGTCCAAGAAAGTCCTCCACTGTAGTCTGTTCAATTTGTCTTCAAATTGGCATCAGAGCTCATGGCAAGCATGACGAGTCAAATGCCACTGCCACGCTTAACAAGATCAAACTACGAGAATTGGAGCATTTAGATGAAGGCGCTCCTCGGCTCACTTGATGTGTGGGAGGTAACAAGTGATGGGTATGAAGAACCATCAAACACAACAAGTTTCACAGCAGCCCAAAACAAGACGTTGAAAGAGACACGTTCAAAAGATAAAACAGCACTGTACATGTTGTTTAGAGCAGTTGACGAATCAGCCTTCGAAAAGATTGCTGGTTCAACTACGTCAAAGGAAGTGTGGGATACGCTAGAGAAAGCGTTCAAAGGAGCAGATAGAGTCAAGCAAGTCCGCTTACAGACTCTTCGAGGAGAGATGGAGAGAATGAAGATGAAGGAGACAGAGGCCGTGTCAGACTATATCACAAGAGTACAGTCGGTGACAAATCAGTTAAATCGAAATGGAGAAGGGATGACGGATGCCCGTATTGTCGAAAAGATTCTAAGATCTTTGACAGATAAATTCGAAAACATAGTGTGCGCAATAGAAGAGGCGAAGGACCTTTCGACAATCACTGTCGAAGATGTTGCTGGATCACTCGAAGCACATGAACAACGCAAAACAAAGAAGAAGGAGGAAAAGACTGAGGATATAGAACTCAACAGAGACGAAAAAGCACTCTTGTCTCAAAATTGGCGTGGTAGAGGACGTGGACGTGGAGGACGTGATGGTGGTCGAAGTTACCAGAATGTCGAAAGAGGACAATCAAGTCAACAAAATTGGCGTGGTAGAGGACGTGGACAAAGAGGTGGTAGGTCGAACTACACAAATGTCGAATGTTACAAATGTAACAAGCAGGGGCACTATGCGAAGGATTGTAACTCCTACAGTTGTTACAACTGTGGAAATATGGGACATCTTGCAAAAGATTGTCGACTCAGAAGAAAGGTGGAGGAGACAACAAATTTTGTTTTAGAAACAGAATCGAACGAAGGATTCCTATTGATGACTCAAAAGGAAGCAGACGAAGAAAATGACACCATGTGGTACCTGGACTCAGGAGCTAGCAATCACATGTGTGGTCACAAACACTTGGTTAAAGAAATGAAGAATATTGAAGATGGTCATGTTTCGTTTGGAGATGCGTCGAAGGTGAAGGTCGAAGGAAAAGGAACAATTTGTTTCTTACAGAAGGATGATGTGATAGGATCAATCGAAGGAGTGTATTATGTACCAAACCTCAAAGCAAATATCTTGAGTTTGGGACAACTTACTGAAAAGGGCTATTCGATACTCATGGAAAATCGAAATCTGCATCTGAAAGACAAGTCAGGACGATTGGTTGCTTAGGTCGAAATGGGAGGAAATCGAATGTACAAGCTGAACTTGAGAAACATTCAAGGAAAATGCTTACAAGCCAATGTCGAAGATCAAGCGTCTTTATGGCATTAGCAATTTGGTCATTTACATCAGGCTGGTCTACAAAGATTGGCGAAGAAAAATATGGTGCATGGACTACCAGACATGGAGTTCGACGGAAAGTTTTGTGAAGAATGTGTGTTTGGTAAACAGACAAGAACTTCATTTCAGAAGAAGGCAGAATATCAGGCTAAATATACTCTGGAATTGATTCACACCGACATTTGTGGACCAATTACTCCAGAATCCTTCAGTGGCAAAAAGTACTTCATTTCCTTCATTGATGATTTCTCAAGGAAAACTTGGGTGTATTTTCTGAAAGAAAAGTCAGAAGCTTTCGAAGCATTCAAGAAGTTCAAGATAATGGTGGAAAAAGCAACTGACAGACACATCAAAGCTCTTCGATCAGACAGAGGTGGAGAATATACTTCGACAGCCTTTATGAAGTATTGTGAAGAACAGGGAATAAGAAGATTTCTAACTGCACCATACTCACCTTAACAAAATGGTGTGGCGGAGAGGAAGAATCGAACAGTTCTTGACATGGTTCGTTCAATGCTTAAGAGCAAGAACATGTCGAAAGAATTTTGGGCAGAGGCTGTGCAATGTGCAATCTATGTTCAAAATAGATGCCCACATAAGAAATTAGGAGATCAAACACCACAAGAAGCTTGGAGTGGACAAAAGCCAACTGTGTCTCATTTCAAAGTCTTTGGAAGTGTAGCTTATGCACATGTACCTGATCAAAGAAGAACAAAGCTGGAGGACAAGAGTCAGAAATACATACTCATTGGGTATGATGAGAAAACGAAAGGTTATAGACTCTTCGATCCTATAAATAGAAAGGTGATAGTGAGTAGAGACGTTCGAGTAAACGAAGCAAGCAAGTGGGATTAGAACAATTCGACAGAGGTTGTTGTCGAAGTGGGATTGGAGCAACCCGACAGAGGCATTTCGACTGAAGACTCCGACAATGAAGATGAGCCTTCACAACCTAGAATGAGAAGTCTACAAGACTTGTACGAAAACACAGAAGAAGTGCACCTTGTATGTCTATTGGCAGATTCTGAAGATGTCAGTTTTGAAGAAGCAGTGAGAAACAAAGACTGGAAGAATGCCATGAATGAAGAGATAAATGCCATCGAACGAAATGATACCTGGGAACTATCAGAGTTACCCAAAGGAAGTCGAATAATTGATGTGAAATGGGTATTCAAGAAAAAGATGAATGCTGAAGGTAAAATCGAAAGATACAAGGCACGACTTGTGGTGAAAGGATACAAACAGAAAACAGGAATCGACTATGATGAAGTGTTTGCACCTGTTGCGAGAATGGAAACAATTCGACTACTCATTTCTCAAGCAGCTCAATACAAATGGCCAATATTTCAAATGGATGTCAAGTCAGCTTTTCTGAATGGTGTGCTCGAAGAAGAAGTCTATGTCGAACAACCCCCAGGATACATGAAGATCGAAAACGAAGGAAAAGTGCTAAGACTAAAGAAAGCACTTTATGGGCTAAAGCAAGTACCACGAGCATGGAACACACAAATTGATACATACTTCAAAAAGAATGGTTTTCAGCAATGTCCCTACGAACATGCTGTATATATGAAGAAAGATAAAGAGAAAATGCTGCTTGTTGCTCTCTATGTTGATGATTTAATTTTCTTGGGCAACAACAATCAATTGATAGAGGAGTTTAAAATTGCAATGACACAGGAATTCGAAATGACAGACTTAGGTCTGATGAAGTATTTCCTCGGTCTAGAAGTTCGACAAGAAGAAGCTGGAATTTTTATCTCACAGGAGAAGTATGCAAAGGACATCCTGCAAAAATTTAAGATGGAAGGCTGTAATCCAATTTCGACTCCAATGGAACCTGGAGCAAAACTTTCGAAATTTGATGGGGGAGAGCGTGTCGAAACAAGCAAATTTCGAAGTTTGGTGGGAAGTCTTCGATATCTAACATGCACAAGGCCAGATCTCTCGCTTAGTGTAGGAATTGTGAGTCGATTCATGGAAGAACCAGCCTACACACACTGGAAAGCCTTGAAGAGAATCCTTCGATACGTCAAAGGAACTGTGTCACTTGGAATGTTCTATTCAAAAGCAGAAGAATACAAGTTGACTGGCTATTTTGATAGCGATTGGTGTGGTAACATAGATGATCGAAAAAGTACTTCAGGCTATGTTTTCTTCATGGGAAACACTGCCTTTACCTGGCTTTCGAGAAAACAACCAATTGTAACACTTTCGACATGTGAAGCAGAATATGTGGCAGCATCTTGGTGTGTATTCCATGCAATATGGCTCAGAAGATTGTTGAGCAAGATGGAACAAAAACAGGAAGATGCAACAATAATACAAGTGGATAACAAATCTGCAATCGAACTGGTGAAGAATCCAGTAAACCATGAAAGGAGCAAACACATTGACGTTCGATTCCACTTCATTCGAGAACATGTGAAGAATGGAGATGTCGAACTAAAGCATGTTGCAAGCAAGGACCAGGCAGCTGACATTCTCACAAAACCACTGTCGAAGGAGCTGTTCGACAGAGGAAAGAAGATGCTGGGAATGATGGACCGTAGAAACATTTAAGTTTATGGGGGAGTTTTGTTGGGATAAACTTAAATTATTGGGTAGTGGAAAAGTTAGATTCCCTTGGGGAATGAATAAGTCTTCTTGAGACCCAGCTACATTTAATGTAATATTTATTAGTGTAGTATTTATCTCTCCTAACCTTGGTCTCTATATAAAGACCACTTTGTAACTCATTTCAAACAAGACATTTTGAACTATCAATACAAAGAGATAACAGTTGCAGTCCAAGAAAGTCCTCCACTGTAGTCTGTTCAATTTGTCTTCAGGAAGATGTTATTGCGGCAGTAAAACTTTGTGTCAATATGCAGCCATTTCAGTGAGTTCATCAAAAGAGGCAGCGTGACAGTAGTATCAGCAATGGAAGGAAGAATGACTATAGCCATAATTTTCTACAAACATGATTTAGGGTTTATAAGAAGTTGTCTATGTATTTTAACACGTCCACAATTTAGTTCAATTCTGATTCATCTTGTATAAAGTTTTTATGTTAAGTTGATTTGTGTTGAATCATACATCTATTTATTCTCATCTAAAACATCTTCAACTCATATAACTTTTGGACAAGTTCAATAAAGACTAAATTGAACTTACACCTTAAACATTACCTTATATACGAAACCGAGTTGTGATGGAAACAAATATAAAAGGCTAAATCTGTTGTCCAACCTAGCCGAGCCTTCGGAGTGAATTCAGTGATTTTATATGGCTCATGGTGAAGTGCACTATATAATGGAGAAGTTGCGGTTGTTGGGAAAATGTGATGAAGAGTAAAAATGCAAAGACTGAATTTTGTATCAATAAGAGCTTTTTTTTATATAAACAATTAGGATTAAATGGGAGAAAAAGGGATTCTCCAACCCATTACAAAAAGCCTATCAAACAAGAATAAAAGCAGAAACCTATAAATTACAAGTGATCTATAGGATGTCTCATCCAATCATAAAAATTACATTTTCTACGACCAATCTCCAACCATTTCTAAGAGAGAGTAACAACATTATTGAAAATGGTCTCCGCATAAAAAATAGCATCGTTGAAGATAATGTTGTTTCTTGTGTTCCATAAACACCAAGAAACGATAATCCAAACATAACAACTCATATCGTCCTTACCCTTATCGTACAACGTCAAAAACCAACATAAAGCATGCTCGGTGATAGAATTAGACAGCACCGGTGAATAGCCAAGCCAGCCCGCTATCTTGTTCCAAAGCTGAAGCGCTTTAAGACAATTAAGGAATAAATGAGCAACGTCCTCGTTATCATGGAAGCACAAAACACAGACTTTCTCATGGGAGGATACGACAATACCTTTAAGAGCGAGATTATCGCGAGAAGGTAGTCTGTTACAAATCATTCTCCAATAGAAAATTTTAATTTTCAAGGGAACATGAATTTGCCAGATAACCTTTAAGAGCAGCTCTTCAGGGACTTGAAACTCAAATCTCGGTAAATCAGCAATCAACATATCGTAACAGGAATGAACAGAGAAAACCTTAGTAGAGTCCAACTTCCAAACCCACACGTCCATCTCTTCCTTCTTCGGCTGAACATGCAACAAGTAATTGTGCAGCAAGTTGGTCGAAACAAAATCGACCTTGTCCCTCCAGCAATTGGCAAAATCCCACACCCACCTGTCTTGATCCCAAAAACTGTAATCAACAACCGCTCCATTTTCATCAATAGATGCGTTAAATAAACCAAGAAAATAATCCTTCTACAGTCCCTCCCCATGCCAGTATGATTTCCAGAACAGCAAACGAGTGCCGCTGCCAAGCACAGAATAAGTAGCATTATGGAAGCTGTAAGAAGAACCTATGGATTTGGTACCAAGGACATCACGCAACCAAAGGGATGCACCAGCAGGGAAAGCATCTGAGTCAGAAAGAGTAGCCCAAAAAGGGAGGTTGTCATAATGACAAGTCAAGAAATCCCGCCATATTTCGTTGCCACCATCGACAAATTTCCAGAGCCATTTGGACATAAGAGCTTTATTGAGCAATCCGATGTGCTTGATTCCAAGACCGCCCTTCTCGATTGGATTGCACAACTTATTCCAACTAATCCAAGCGATACTACTTTTACCCACCGAACCGGACCAAAGGAATCTCCGTTGGATCGCAATGATTTCTTTGATTACTTTCGCAGCAGCCTTGAAAAAGGACAAGTAATGTATAGGTAGATTGACAAGCACAGAGTTAAGTAATGTTAATCTACCACCAATCGACAGGTTTCTTCCGACCCAAGTGTTTAAACGGCCTTTTAACGAGTCCAAAACCGGATTCCAAAAAGACACTTTCCTGTGATTCCCTCCCATCGTGACACCAAGAAATAAGAACGGAATAGCGCCCAGACTGCAGAATAAGAAAGATTCGGCAGCTTTAAGGAAAGAAGGTTCAAGCCCAATTCCGAAAATACGACTTTTGGAGAAATTGATTTGTAAGCCAGAAACAGCTTCAAATCCTCTAAGAATAACTTTCAAGGCCCAGATGTTGTTATACCCTCCATCACAAAACAACAAAGTGTCATCGGCGAATTGCAATAATTCGACCGACACTTCATCATTGAACCCAAAACCAGAAAAAGCATTAATGCTAGAAGCTCTTCTTACCAGGGCAGCCAACGTTTCAGCAATAAGAGTAAAAAGAAGAGGGGCAATCGGGTCACCTTTCTTTAGACCCCTAGACGCTTCAAAATCCACCGACGGACTACCGTCAATCAAAACAGAAATGAAAGAAGAACACACATACCCTTTAATCCATTTGATCCAATTAGGCCGAAAATTCATTGATCTAAGAACATGAAACAAGATGTCCCAGTCGACGCAATCATAAACTTGGGCGAAGTTGACCTTGAAAATAAGGCACCTTTTCTTTTCTCTTCTGGCCAAGTCAATAATTTCGTTAGCAAGGAGCACACCATCCAGCATATTTCACCCAGGTATAAAAGAAGTTTAAACTGGAGAAACAAGGCTGGTAATAACAGTTGACAGTCTCGACGCAAGGATTTTAGAGATCACTTTAGAAATATAACCAACCAAACTTATGGGCCTAAAATCCCCGAACTATTGAGGGCAGTCAACTTTGGGAATTAGAGCAATAAACGACGACGAGAAGGCTTTTGGTAACACACTAGAATAAGAAAAATGGATCAAATAATTAATACAGTCTGATCCAACCACATCCCAACATTCCTTAATGAATTTAAAAGAAAAGCCATTAGGCCTAGGGGACTTATTGCCCTCACACGCAAACACAGCAGCCCGGATTTCTTCACAGGTGAAAGGAGTTTCCAACCTACTTTGATCCTCCTGGCTAAGTTTTTTTATGTCATCAAGATTAAGAACATGCCAGGTGTAAGTGTTCTTTGAGAATTTGGCCTTAAAGAAATCGCAAGCAGCCCTTTTGATAATAATAGGATCTTGAATCACATTCTCAGCCGCACCTATCGCCGCAATATAATTCGAGCTAGCCCTGGCCTTCAAGGAAGAGCGAAAGAACCTGCTGTTAATATCCCCTTCTATCAACCATTTTGATCTTGATTTTTGGCATAACATGCTTTCCTTGAATCTAAGCGTACTCACATAAGTTCTTGAGCCTCACCTCTCTTTTTAATTTCTCCATTAGACAAACCTTCCAAACTGCCCTCCATAACCTCGACAATATCATTTATCACGTTGATAGAATTATCGAGCTTAAGGTCAAGCCAGCCAAAGACATGGACGTTCCACCATTTCAAATGAGATTTAAGGCTAATGAGTTTTTCTTTAAGGACAAAAGAAGGAGACCCTTAAAAGGATAGCAAATCCCAAACTTCCCGAACAAAAGGCAGAAAATCCTTGCGGACCAACCAACAATTAAAGAACCGAAACGGTTTAGGACCTGAGTTAGAGCTGGTGGATTTGATCCAAACAGAACTATGGTCAGAGATGTCGCGCTTACCTACTTGTTGAGCCTTGAAATACCAGAGATCAATTAGACTAGCATCAACGAGAAACCTGTCAAGCTAACTGCAACTCAACCCATTTGAATTGAACCATGTGAACCGGTTACCGACAAAAGGAAGGTTAATAAGGTTCAACTCATCAATAAAAGCATGGAATTCTGTACAATATCTGAAACCAGAAGCACACCTACCCTTCCTCTCCTCAGAGCTTTTCACAGAGTTGAATTCGCCACCTATAAGCCAATAACCATCTGGATTCCGGTTTTTGAGATCAATTAACTCAGCCCATAAGCGAAGTTTGTCTCTAAGACCACAGGGGGAGTAAACATTGCTAATGAAGAGGTTGCTATTTTTCCAATCAAACAAGGAACAAAGAAAACCAGTTCCTTTAACAGAAGTCACAGGACTAAAAAGCCCTTTTCTCCAAACAGTCAAAATTCTTTCAGAAGCTCCCTCAGAAGAACAGGCAGACCAATCGCAATCCTTGTTTCCCCAAAGACTCTTAACCACAAATTCAGACATATTAGGAATCTTAGTTTCTTGAAAGAGACACAAATCAACATTACCTTTCGAAAGAGAGTGTCGCGGTGAAAATCGGATAACAAATTATTAATTAAATTACATCATTTTTCTTTTACAACCGACTTTGATTTATCCAAAGGAAAGGTTCAAGATCGTTAGAAAAACCTAAAGGGAAAGATCTAAGGTTCGGGGGTTGGTTACGCCTAGGGAAGGTATTAGCACCCTAAATGTCCGTAGTACTCTATGGGAGCCTCTTGTTAATGTTAACTTATGTTTGCTAAAGGTTCTATGCTAAAGGTTGAAACCCTAGGGGTTAGTATCTAAGTATACTCGATAAAGCATCGCACTTTACGCCTACGTATCCTCGGGAATAGAATCAGAGTATGCGTAGTTCTACTTCTACTAAATGATTGACTGTGGTCAATATTCAGAGGGAAATGAGTACAAGCTCATTATAGAGTTTAAGAACTCTCTAAATCTAATTGTAATAGACCTATGTTGAAGTTTTAGTCAGTAGGGGAAAGTGATAAATTCATTAGGATGAATATCACTAAGAGTTGAAGAACTCTTCCTAAGGCTAGTTATAATTTCTATGGCTCTGATGAGGCCAAGAAATAAAGTTTCTCCTAAGAGGTTGCTTAGGTTAAGGTGGGGGTCAATGACTTTAAAAGTCAATGTATTCATCTTCCTTTGGAATGAGGGGAAAGGTAACAATCATAAAATACTAAGATAAAGAGATATAATGCGAATACAATGATACAATAATACATGAATTAAACTAATGAGATAAGATAAAATCATGATATCAGTGCAAAGTGAGAATTAAACATGTTAGACAATGATTAAATATAAGATGAAATAAAATAGAAAAAGTCTCGCCTTAATCATGATTTAATCGAGAAATCGATAATCGATGGTTCTTAACTTTCATTGACTAAATAAAATCGGAATGAAAATAACACTAGTCTCGTCTAAATCAAGATTTAATCGAGAAATGGATAATCTTGTATTTTTGACCTTCATTGACCAACGAAAATAAATAAACAGTAGCCTCATATTCCTCAAGACTTTATTGACTTGAAACGATTAAAGTCAAGATTCGTGTAATGTCATTGGCCAAATTGAAGATTATGAAATAAAAAGAGGTTGATCTCGTCTTAATCAAGATCTAAATCGGTAAAACGATAATCTTGATATTTGACTTTCATCGACCAAAATAACATCGGAATAAAATAAGTTGGTCTCGTTTAAATCAAGATCTAATCGACAAATCGATGATCTTGGATTTTAACTTTCATCGACCAAAATAGAATCGAAACAAAACAAGTTGGTCTCGTTTAAATCAAGATCTAATCGAAAAATCGATGATCTTGGATTTTTTAACTTTCATCGACCAAAATAGAATCGAAACAAAACAAGTTGGTCTCGTTTAAATCAAGATCTAATCGACAAATCGATGATCTTGGATTTTTTACTTTCATCGACCAAAATAGAATAAATAAATAAAATGGCCTCACATTAATCAAAACTTATTGATTTAGAATAACCAAACAAGTTAAGATTTTTGTCATTGGCCTAAATAAAGATTATGAAATGAAATAAAAAAAATAACTAAAAAAAAAACACATTTTTAGCTAGAACAAAAATATTAGTAACATGAAAAAGAAAAACTTAAAAAGACAAAAGAACAAAAATAGAAAGGGGGCGCTGGACCAAAACAAGGGTGTGATTAAAAAATGGGATCACTTGGGCTATGAACCCATCACCCATTCTCACGCCCGAGTCCGGTAGTGAGAAAATGAGTTGGGTGACAGCAGTTGAGGGAGGGGTGCGCGTATGAAAAAGAAAACGGGCTACAAGCCCAATGACTACTATCATTAACTCACAAGGCAAAGACCAAAATCACACGGTCAAAGCCAAAAGACTCCAAATCTCCTTTTTCACAAAACGGGTTATGTATTTTAAAAAAGGGAAAGCGTCTTCTTCACCATGCGAAAGAGAGATGAGCGAAAATCAACAAAAGTGTGAATCGCGTTGGCTTACGGTGGTGGGGACAGAGAATTGGAGGTGTTCAAGTCCGTGTTTCGTTTCTATCCTCGATCTCTTCTTCTCTTTCCGCTTCGATTTTGATTGAAAAGGGTTTCAATTTGGGATTTCCTAATTTCTCTCTTTGGCTCTGCTTTGAATTCAGGTTCGTTTGGTTTTGTTTCGATACACCTTTGGTTTATTCACCTTTAACTTCATCTTTTTCTCTGGATTTGTTCTGATGTGTGAGTGGGCTGAGGTTTGTGGTTGACGTTTGTTTTATGGCGGTGACGAGGTTCCGGCGAGGGGGTTTAGAGGTTGGAGATATCGTAAGGGTTATGTGCTTACTGAAGGTGAGTTTGCCATTGAAGGTTTGATGTTTTTGGGTTAGGGATGAAGGCGATTGGGAGGAGACGGGTTGAAGATGATGATGAGGTGCGGAGTATGTGAAAAAGAAAGCTGAAGGCGACGCTGTTGGTTTGGTTGGTGTGGCTTGTTTTGTTGAAGGGTGTTTTTCGGTTGAAGGAAATGAAGGGTGGTGAGGCACGGATGTTGGCCGGCGGGATGAATAGGTTGAAGGAGATTGAGTGGAATTTTGGAGTTGCTGTATGATGCAGGTGCAGTTGAAGAATTTAGGAGAAGAAATTTGGTTATGAGAAAGAGAGGGAGGCCGAAGGGCGTTGGTTTTGTGTAGATGTTGTTGGTTGATGAAAGCTGAGGAAGGCTTGATTGGTTGTTGTTGATAATGGTGAAGGCGGAGGTGTGAGCGAGAACTCATAGAAGGAGATTGAAAAGAAAAACGTTCCAAGGTTATGGTTTTGTTTTGAAAACGAAAAGAACAGGGTTGAATGATTTGAGTTTTTGTGTTTTCATCTTTCGAAGCAGGTTCGGCTCTCCCTTCTTGGTTTCCTTTTCTGCTATTTAACCTCTTGAAAAAAACAGAACCTCTCTTCAACTTTTTTTGAATTTTTTGATCGTTGTGTGTAGTTGTTTTCACTGCAGATTTGCAGGTTTGGCGCAGGGCTGTGGTGGAAGCAGGTTTACGTTTGATGTTGCAGAGGTTCTTTGGTCGTACGTTTTTGAACAGGGTCGCCACCACTTCTCACAATAACAACTCTTGTATTTTGTTTGTTTTTCACATAATGGGCTATGTAAGAAAACAAGAAATGGGCCTAAGGTTTGTAATGGATTTTCTTCTATCTGAACGTGTGGCCCTGAATGAGGAAGAATAACATATTTGCTTTTGGGTTTCTCTAGTGCCACATGTCTCTCTCTCAAAGGCCAAAATTGGGTTGAAAAGTCAAAGCAAACAAACCTGATTTTTATTGGTTGGTGATTGATGAAATATCCAATTATGAAAATAAATAGGACACGGTGGAAAAAAAATGTTCTTAATGAAAAAGTGTTTTAGTTTACTTTGAACTTGAAATTAATATGACAAAAAAACCTAATTTAAATTAGTTAGAAAAAGTAAACTAAATTAAAAACTAATTAATTAAACCAAATTTCCTTAGAAAAGTTAAAATTAAAAATTAAATTGAGTTTGGAAATTAAATTAACAAAATAAAACAAATTAAATATAAATTAAATAAAGAAGGCCATATTGAAATTAAATTAAATTAAAGACAAATAAAGATGTTAAAGTAAATATTAAGGTAAATAAAATAAAACATCAACTAGCAGAAAAAAATGAGGGTAAAATTTGGGGTACAACAGTTGCCCCTATTTAAATATCTTCACCGGATGACATATGAGATGAAGATCCTCATGGAATTAACAGTGAAAGATATTTAAATACAGATAACCGAAAATTTTGCCTTCAGATGCACACACATGCAATGCAGCAAACATGATGCCAAGAAAGATGCAAGAAAATGTAGACACAACAAGACACCAAGGGGCAAACAAGAAGCAAAAGGACCAAAGAGCTTCACTGGGGAAGAACAGAAGGTTAGTATCCATGAGAAACACCTCAATAGGGATACAGGCTAACCAACAAAAGGGACCCACCGGGGAGACTCTGAAGAAACACCGGGGAAAAGACCACAGACAATCTCACTGGGAAAAGATCCGGGGAGATAGACTACTGGGGACAAAACAAGCTCACATTCTTCCTGGGCCTGAAACCAGAAAGAAGAACTTGATCACTAGGGATCAGTCGAAAGGATAGACAACCAAGCAAAGACTTCCTGGGGATTTCTTATGCTGAAGAGTTCAAAATGGGATCTTCAAGAAAAGCCAGAAAGACATAGACGAACTCTGCGCGTCAGATAAGAGTTTTGGTAAGGCAAATTGTTCCAAGAAGCTTATCTTAAAGTTATTTTTTAAGAATCCAAGGTAAAGGTTCAATGTCCAACATGATTCGAACAAGAACGGTTTTAAACAAGAAGACAGTGCTTGACACTATTCAAACAAATTCCAAGTTCAAGTTTGACACGATTCAAACGAGAACAGGTTTTAAAACATAAGACAATGCTTGACACGATTCAAACAGAGTCCAAGTTCAAGTTTGACACGATTCAAACGAGAACAGTTTTACAAAATCTTTAATGTTAAACTTCTTGGGGAACAGCAAAAAGGTCTAAAGATTCAAATCTGGCGCGCCAAGGTTAAGACCGAACAAGCACGACATAAGGCAAACCGAGAATATCTTTACTTCACTGGGGAAATAAAGACAGGCACCAACAAAAGACCATAAGCAAAACAGAGCACAAGGATGCAAAGATGCTAGGGTATGATGCATATGCTTAGCAATATGCTAGGAACGACGCGAACGACGCAAAACAGGAAAGAAGAAAGGAAAGCACAAGCCAACACCCTGGGACCCAAACATCAAGGATAACCAGTGCAATCTTCTTTGTTTCTGGAAATGGCAGATCCATGCCAAAAATATAGTACTGCTAATTCTTCCTATCTTGATACTAGAGTAAAACTTGGTTTATCTTTGTGTTTTCTTAAAACTTTTCCGCTTCCAAGAATCAGATGAGAATGACGAAGTTATTGTATTCAAAGACCAATAACAACTCTAGCGACTAAGAATTCTGTCGTCTAACAGCTGACTTCTCTGGGGACTCTTGCATAAAGAGCTGGGGTTTAAATGGGAACATGGTTAATGAGTCAAGAATAGACTCTGGTATTCAAATAAGAGTTGGTTGAGATGACACATAATCTGCTTCATGAAGGAAAATCGGTAGGAGCCAGAAAGGTAACCTCATTGGAGATAGAACCAAGAAATGGGCTCCAATAAAGGTATCTAGAATGATTGATCATCAAGGCTAAACGCAACTAGATGACATTCTAGAAAGGATTCGCAATGAAGGTTGAACCGAAAAAACGGTCTTCACTGGGAAAAGATATCCAAAGTGATGGAACAACAGGTTCAAGCATGACCGATTGGTACTTTGGAAAACGAAGAACCTTATTGGAGATTGAACCAAGAAATGGACCCCAATAAAGTATCTAGGATGATTGATCATCAAGTCTAACGTGACTAAATGGCATTCTAGAAACACCTCTAAAGTGATGGAACAACAGGTTCAAGTATGACCGGTTGGCACTTTTAGAAGTAACCTCTAAAGTGATGGAACAACAGGTTCAAGTATGACCGGTTGGCGCTTTAGAAGTAACCTTATTGGAGGTAGAACCAAAAAATGGGCTCCAATAAAGTATCTAGAATGATTGATCATCAAGGCTAAACGTGACTAGATGACATTCTAGAAAGGATCCGCAATGAAGGTTGAACCGAAAAATGGTCTCCACTGGGAAAAGACATCCAAAGTGATGGAACAACAAGTTCAAGTATGACTGGTAGGCGCTTTGGAAAAAGAAGAACCTTATTGGAGATTGAACCAAAAAAAAATGGGCCCCAATAAAGGTATAGAATGTGATAGGTTAGTACCGGGGTTGCATAACTGAAGATAAGGCTTCCTGGGGAATACCCAATTACGGTTGCGAAGAGGTTGAATAGTACCAGAGATTGATAAGATGCTTATAAGAGACTGCCAGGCTTCTTCAAGAGATTGATGCTTCAAAGATATGTTGATATCACAACACTGCCGGAGAAATAATTATGTCTTCAATGAGGATCTTGTAAAATTCTTATTGCGAGAAATGGTGCAAAATAAATGCACGTTCAAAGATAGGTAAAAAAAAAACCACACCTGCCAGGGACCAAAGTTCAATCTAGGAACAAGCTAGAAAGAAAGGTCAAACAAGACTCCAATTGAGGAATGAACTCGAATGGGAATTTATATTATCCACATGTGGAAAGGATAACTGAACCAACCATCATCCACGAGAATCAAACTCTGTGGGGAATTCAGAAAAGAATGGGCACTTTATGCCTAGGGCTGACAACTCTATTGGAGAGAATAGACAAACCCAGTCACTTGGGGAGATAAACTCCAAAGTGAACGACACAGGTAAACACCAGAAAAGGAAGCAGAAATGCAAAAATGCAATACACATGAGCTCATGCCATGCTTATGCTTATGCTGACAAAACAGACAAGCGAAACCGGAGGCGAAGAAAACGTCTCGACAAGGACACCCAGCCAAACTCAACAAGTTGGACCAATACTGGGGATGAAGAAGAGTCAACAACTTCACTGGTGAGAAGAGTATTCTACTTGAGGTATAACATCATGAGGATTGCCATCCTGAGCTTGATTTCTTTGTTGGTGGAGAATCCACGGAGAATTGTCAAGATTAGCTGAAGTAAAAGCTTACTGGGGAGTTAGCAGAGGATATCACAAGAACAAAGTGATTCTACATCCTACTGGCATAATGATCATCTTCAAATCTTATCTGCCCTAGGCTATATGGTCTGTCAGAAGACGATAACAAGAGGATTTTATAGAAGAATTGGCGTACAGGGTGTTTCAATATCTTCAAACTCTTGGAGAGATCTTGACGTAACTGCCCCAGATTAATGGCGTTTGCACAACAAAGCCTTGGAACTTGCTTCAGACTGATTATTTGATGATTTGGGGAACAACTTTGCCCCTGTCAGCTTGGTTGATCTGTGATGGGGATGTCCTTGACTGACTATTTTTTAGAGATTTGCCAAATCTCGACCTGATTGCCCCTGGTTAACTGGTTCGTGAGGGTAAGTCACCAAAAGGATTTCACAGAAGAATAGACGCACCGGATGCTTCAATGTCTTCAAACTTTTGAAAAGAAATGAAATTAGACATGGTTGCCCTGGTTCAACTGTATTCGTAATACACAAATGGTAGTAGAAACGACAGGGGGAACAAAACTTGCCCCTGCTGATAGGTTACTGGAGTCCATATTTGTCATAAGATGACCTCAGGGAGACTTGCCCCAATATTTTGAACTTTGACGAGTTCTGCCCCTGATTCAGTAGATTGGCAAATCCTTCCACTTGGTTGCCCCTGACTGAGCTTCCTTTATCAAGTCGAATCCCCTAGCTGGCTGTATTTGTTGGAATTCCTTTAATATTGAATTGTTTTTGCAAACAAGTATCGTTCATCAAAAAAAAAATTGGCAAAATTTAATGCAAAGTTTAATGTAAAGTTTTGATAAAAAACGCATAGCGAAATGATTAAATAGTAAAAAACAATGGTGGGTCTAGTCATTAAGGAAGTGCCCAACACACGTGAGTAGCAAAGATTATTAGGAGTCAGGTTACTCAACCTTGCTGTAGTATGCCTTTCAAAACAACCTTACCTCAATTAGGTCTTTTAGGGGTTGTAATGTGGTATGGTTCAGGTGTTTATGAAAAAAAGGATGAATTCCAATCCTAAGCTCAACTAACTCAAGATATACGTTCAAATCTCCAAAAGTAGGAAGTCACTTGATTTGAAAGCTGACTGGCGCCTTATGTGAAACGCTCGTGTTTGAATGCATAACCGAGTTAAACTGAGAACTACCCTGCCCCAAGGTTTGAGATTTAAGGTTTTTGTGTGAAGAAAGAAAACTCCTACTTCTAGGCTCGAAAGGGTTAACAAGGGATGAATTGAAACAATGCCTTACATCCTCGGCGAGGTTAATTTGAAAGTATATCACGGCAATTATGAACATGAGGTTTTCATCATCCTCCCTAATCTTTGCTTTAACAAAAGTTTGAAAAAGGGGTGAAAAAGATATATTTTGTTTTTATGAAAATAAAAGTAAATGAGTGAAACGAATGGATTTAGCCAAAAGATGCATAAATATTTCATTAATCTTGCCAATTTAAAAATAATAGCTTATAAGCAAATACAAATTCAAAGTGCAAAGGAAGTACAATAAAATGCTGAAACAGCCAAAAGATTGCCAGCTTTAGGGAATCAAATGCAGAAAATCAAAGAGGAGCTCAAACACAGTCCATCTTGGTCTTGATACATCTTCCACAACATTACTTATCTCATGAGCAGGTAAGGATTGTTCTTGATATTAGGTTGGGAGCCATCGAACGATAAAATGTTTCCCTCTACTAAGTCCTTCACAATATGCTTTAAAGCAAAACAACCTTCTAGATTATGGCCAGGTGCCCCTTCATGGAATGCACAATGAGCATTGGGATTGTAAGAAGGTGGAAGCGGATCAGGAGGTGGGCCCGATGACCTTGTAGTTATTAATCCTTGTTGCACCAAAACAGGATACAATGCTGTATACGTCATAGGAATGGGAGGAATCGGAGGGCTTCCACCCTTTCTTTTGCCTGGATTATTCTGACGAGAAACTTGAGTCTGTTGGCGATAAGAAGGAGCGTTGGGCGCTCGTTGATACACTGGTGGTTGAGGAACCAGCTGATAAACAGAAGCTTGATGGTTGAATGTTGGCGCGATGGCAGCCACATAAGGTTGCTGAACAGAATAACACTGTTGTTATTGCTGACGTTTCCAGTACTGATTCTTCCTCTTTTTGTTCGTCATCACCACATTGGTATCTCCTTCCCTTTTAAAGGATATCTTGGCGTCATCGCTTGGACTACCAGCTCTCTTGGTCATTTTTCCACTCTTCAGACCAAGCTCTACTTTAATCTCCACAGCCACAATATCGAAAAAACTAGCAGACACGCTACTGATCATCCTTTCATAGAATTTCGGTCTCACTGTGTCAACAAACCAATCAGTTAACTCCTTTTCAGACAAAGGTGGCTCTACCTGTGAAGCCAGCTCTCTCCATCTTTGTACAGACTCTTTAAAAGACTCGGTATCCCGCTGTGACATGCTCAATAATTGTCTGCGATCTGGCGCGAGGTCCATGTTATATCTGTAATGCTTTACAAAAGCATCAGATACATCTTGAAAACATTGGATCCTAGATTGGTCCAAAGTCAAATACCACTTTGCAGCAGCTCCTTTCAAACTATCTTGGAAGCAGTGGATCATCAACTTGTCATTATCCATAAATGTAGCCATTCGTCGGTAATAGATGACCAAATGCGACTTAGGATAGGTCGTTCCTGAGTATAAGTCGAAATTGGGTAGTTTGAACTTGGGTGGAATTACCAAGCCTGAGACTAAGCACAAGTCTTTAACATTAGTATTAGATACATTGCTCCTCTCCATTGCTTCAAATTTCCTCTGCATTGTCTCTACACTTTCCTCCAACCTTTCATGTCGATTATCCCTTTTTTCGGACATATTGACATGATCATGAACCGGATGTGTATTCTGAAAAAATGGGCGCATATGGGCTTGCACTGCTGCTGTAGTGAAGGTAGAAATAGCTTGGAAAGTCCCATTAACCAAAGGAACAGCTTGTTGAGTGGAAGTGACAACTGGAGCACGCATAAAGTTAAGAGGCATGCCTAAAGTGGGGTTCACAATAGTAACGGGAGGTTCTACAGTTGTAGCAACGACTTCTGAGACTACGGTGACCTGCGTATTCACCTTTTCTTGTATAACATTCAAAACTTCCATGATCTGCCCCATTCCTCCTCGGAGCTCACTCAATTCATTGTTGACTCTGTCAATCTCGCAGTATTGTTCAGACATCCTTTGTCGAGTTTGGCTCGGGTGACGATTCAAAGATGATTCTGAAGGGAAAACGGCGACATGAGATGAAGACAGAGAGGAAATGCACATGCTATGACATGATGCAAATGAGATGCTAATGCAAGCCAAATGGTTTCAAGGAACTCAAAGGCAAGTTGCGAGAAATTCTTTTGGAAAAATCGAAAAAGTTTTTGTTTTTAAAATCCAAACTATGTTGATTTTTTGAAAAGGAAACAAGTATTTGAGTTTCTTAAAACCAAAGGGCTAGGAATGCTTGAATGCAGAGATGCAAAAAGCACACAAGCACTAACACATGTACACATAGCAAAACAAACAAACCCTAGGTTTGTAGGTCTCATGAATGGAGCCGTGGTCTACCCATCCCAATAGGTATGTACTACTAGTTTTCACCTGCCGAACAAGGTTCTAAAGAGTTCCCAGAGTCTACAATCCATCTTTCGGATTTTAAGGATTTCCTAGATGACTTGGTAATCGATAAAATTCTCAAGAGGATCTCGTCTGAGTGTAGTATCGCGTGACAACCAATTCAGAAATAGACTCTATCATGGTCTCCGCACTACATCCTAAAAGGCTTAGTGGGGTTTGGTAACTACGGTTCTCAATATCCCGGGCTCCTAGGTCGAGAGTAGCACGCTTTCACGAACGAATTAGTTCAACATAACTAGACTCTCGAGAGGGCCTCAACTAAGTGATGGTGTTATCAATTCAACCTTTCAGGATTCGACTCCCTTAAAGCCTCCTTGAATACCATCGTCCTATAATAAGTGTACGCTCAAATCCGGGTATAGGATCTACTCATTCAAAGGTATCAACCCAAATCAAACAGGATAATCAAAACATAGAACAGATACACAAGCAGATAAGCATACAAGCAATCATACAACCAACCAAACTTATGGGCCTAAAATCCCCGAACTGTTGAGGGCAGTCAACTTTGGGAATTAGAGCAATAAACGACGATGAGAAGGATTTTGGTAACGCACCAAAATAAGAAAAATGGATCAAAAAATTAACAAAGTCTGATCCAACCACATCCCAATATCCCTTAATGAATTTAAAAGAAAAGCCATTAGGCCTAGGGGACTTATTACCCTCACACGCAAACACAGCAGCCCGGATTTCTTCACAGGTGAAAGGAGTTTCCAACCTACTTTGATCCTCCTGGCTAAGTTTTTTTATGTCATCAAGATTAAAAACAGGCCTGGTGTAAGTTTTCTTCGAGAATTTGGCCTTAAAGAAATCGCAAACAACCCTTTTGATAATAACAGGATCTTGAATCACATTCTCAGCCGCACCTATCGCCGCAATATAATTCGAGCTAGCCCTGACCTTCAAGGAAGAGTGAAAGAACCTACTGTTAATATCCCCTTCTATCAACCATTTTGATCTGGATTTTTGGCATAACATGCTTTCCTTGAATCTAAGCGTACTCCACATAAGTTCTTGAGCCTCACCTCTCTTTTTAATTTATCCATTAGACAAACCTTCCAAACTGCCCTCCATAACCTCGACAATATCATTTATCACGTTGATAGAATTATCGAGCTTAAGGTCAAGCCAGCCAAAGACATGGACGTTCCACCATTTCAAACGAGATTTAAGTCCAAGGAGTTTTTCTTTAAGGACAAAAGAAGGAGAACCTTGAAAGGATAGCGAATCCCAAACTTCCCGAACAAAAGGCAGAAAATCCTTGTGGTCCAACCAGCAATTAAAGAACAGAAACAGTTTAGGACCTGAGTTAAAGCTGGTGGATTTGATCCAAACAGACCTATGTCAGAGATGTCGCGCTTACCTACTTGTTGAGCCTTGAAATCCCAAAGATCAATCAAACTAGCATCAACGAGAAACCTGTCAAGCTAACTGCAACTCAACCCATTTGAATTGAACCATGTGAACCGGTTACCGACAAAAGGAAGGTCAATAAGGTTCAACTCATCAATAAAAGCATGGAATTCCGTACAATCTCTGAAACCAGAAGCACACCTACCCTTCCTCTCCTCACAGCTTTTCACAGATTTGAATTCGCCACCTATAAGCCAATAACCACCTGGATTCCGGTTTTTGAGATCAATTAACGAAGCCGATAAGCGAAGTTTGTCTCTAAGACCATAGGGGCAGTAAACATTGATAATGAAGAGGTTGCTATTTTTCCAATCAAACAAGGAACAAAGAAAACCAGTTTCTTTAACAGAAGTCACAAGACTAAAAAGCCCTTTTCTCCAAACAGTCAAAATTCTTTCAGAAGCTCCCTCAGAAGCACAGGCAGACCAATCGCAATCCTTGTTTCCCCAAAGACTCTTAACCACAAATTCAGACATATTAGGAATCTTAGTTTCTTGAAAGAGACACAAATCAACTTTACCTTTCGAAAGAGAGTGTCGCGGTGAAAATCGGATAACAAATTATTAATTAATTTACATCATTTTTCTTTTACAACCGACTTTGATTTATCCAAAGGAAATGTTCAAGATCGTTAGAAAAACCTAAAGGGAAAGATCTAAGGTTCGGGGGTTGGTTACGCCTAGGGAAGGTATTAGCACCCTAAACGTTTGTAGTACTCTACGAGAGCCTCTTGTTAATGTTATCTTATGTTTGCTAAAGGTTCTATGCTAAAGGTTGAAACCCTAGGGGTTAATATCTAAGTATACTCGATAAAGGATCGCACTTTACGCCTACATATCCTCGGGAATATAATTAGAGTATGCGTAGTTCTACTTCTACTAAATGATTGACTGTGGTCAATATTCAGAGGGGAAATGAGTACAAGCTCATTATAGAGTTTAAGAACTCTCTAAATCTAATTGTAATAGACCTATGTTGAAGTTTTAGTTAGTAGGGGGAAGTGATAAATTCATTAGGATGAATATCACTAAGAGTTGAAGAACTCTTCCTAAGGCTAGTTATAATTTCTATGGCTCTGATGAGGCCAAGAAATAAAGTTTCTCCTAAGAGGTTGCTTAGGTTAAGGTGGGGGTCAATGACTTTAAAAGTCAATGTATTCATCTTCCTATGGAATAAGGGGAAAGGTAATAATCATAAAATACTAAGATAAAGAGATATAATGCGAATACAATGATACAATAATACATGAATTAAACTAATGAGATAAGATAAAATCATGATATCAATGCAAAGTGAGAATTAAACATGTTAGACAATGATTAAATATAAGATGAAATAAAATAGAAAAAGTATCGTCTTAATCATGATTTAATCGAGAAATCGATAATCGATGATTCTTGACTTTCATCGACTAAATAAAATCGGAATGAAAATAACACTAGTCTCGTCTAAATCAAGATTTAATCGAGAAATGGATAATCTTGTATTTTTGACCTTCATTGACCAACGAAAATAAATAAACAGTAGCCTCATATTCCTCAAGACTTTATTGACTTGAAACGATTAAAGTCAAGATTCGTGTAATGTCATTGGCCAAAATGAAGATTATGAAATAAAAAGAGGTTGATCTTGTCTTAATCAAGATCTAAATCGGTAAAACGATAATCTTGATATTTGACTTTCATCGACCAAAATAACATCGGAATAAAACAAGTTGGTCTCGTTTAAATCAAGATCTAATCGACAAATCGATGATCGTGGATTTTTAACTTTCATCGACCAAAATAGAATCGAAACAAAACAAGTTGGTCTCGTTTAAATCAAGATCTAATCGACAAATCGATGATCTTGGATTTTTTAACTTTCATCGACCAAAATAGAATCGAAACAAAACAAGTTGGTCTCGTTTAAATCAAGATCTAATCGACAAATCGATGATCTTGAATTTTTTAACTTTCATCGACCAAAATAGAATAAATAAAAAAAAATGGCCTCACATTAATCAAAACTTATTGATTTAGAATAACCAAACAAGTTAAGATTTTTGTCATTGGCCTAAATAAAGATTATGAAATGAAATAAAAAAAATAACTAAAAAAAAACTCATTTTTAGCTAGAACAAAAATATTAGTAACATGAAAAAGAAAAACTTAAAAAGACAAAAGAACAAAAATAGAAAGGGGGCGCTGGACCAAAACAAGGGTGTGATTAAAAAATGGGATCACTTGCGCTATGAACCCATCACTCATTCTCACGCCCGAGTCCAGTAGTGACAAAATGAGCTGGGTGACAGCAGTTGAGGGAGGGGTGCGCGTATGAAAAAGAAAACGGGCTACAAGCCCAATGACTGCTATCATTAACTCACAAGGCAAAGACCAAAATCACACGGTCAAAGCCAAAAGACTCCAAATCTCCTTTTTCACAAAACGGGTTATGTATTTTAAAAAAGGGAAAACGTCTTCTTCACCATGCGAAAGAGAGATGAGCGAAAATCAATAAAAGTGTGAATCGCGTTGGCTTACGGTGGCGGGGACGGAGAATTGGAGGAGTTCAAGTCCGTGTTTCGTTTCTATCCCCGATCTCTTCTTCTCTTTCCGCTTCGATTTTGATTGAAAAGGGTTTTAATTTGGGATTTCCTAATTTCTCTCTTTGGCTCTGCTTTGAATTCAGGTTCGTTTGGTTTTGTTTCGATACGCCTTTGGTTTATTCACCTTTGACTTCATCTCTCTTTCTCTGGATTTGTTCTGATGTGTGAGTGGGCTGAGGTTTGTGTTTGACGTTTGTTTTATGGCGGTGACGAGGTTCCGGCGAGGGGGTTTAGAGGTTGGAGATATGGTAAGGGTTATGTGCTCACTGAAGGTGAGTTTTCCATTGAAGCTTTGATGTTTTTGGGTTAGGGATGAAGGCGATTGGGAGGAGACGGGTTGAAGATGATGATGAGGTGCGGAGTCTGTGAAAAAGAAAGCTGAAGGCGACGCTGTTGGTTTGGTTGGTGTGGCTTGTTTTGTTGAAGGGGGTTTTTTGGTTGAAGGAAATGAAGGGTGGTGAGGCACGGATGTTGGCCGGCGGGATGAATAGGTTGAAGGAAATTGAGTGGAATTTTGGAGTTGCTGTTTGATGCAGGTGCAGTTGAAGAATTTAGGAGAAGAAGTTTGGTTATGAGAAAGAGAGGGAGGCCGAAGGGCGTTGGTTTTGTGTAGATGTTGTTGGTTGATGAAAGCTGAGGAAAGCTTGATTGGTTGTTGTTGATAATGGTGAAGGCGGAGGTGTGAGCGAGAACTCATAGAAGGAGATTGAAAAGAAAAACGTTCAAAGGTTATAGTTTTGTTGTGAAAACGAAAAGAACAGGGTTGAATGATTTGAGTTTTTGTGTTTTCATCTTTCGAAGCAGGTTCGGCTCTCCCTTCTTGGTTTCCTTTTCTGCTATTTAACCTCTTGAAAAAAACAGAACCTCTCTTCAACTTTTTTTGAATTTTTTGATCGTTGTGTGTAGTTGTTTTCACTGCAGATTTGCAGGTTTGGCGCAGGGCTGTGGTGGAAGCAGGTTTATGTTTGATGTTGCAGAGGTTCTTTGGTCGTACGTTTTTGAATAGGGTCACCACCACTTCTCACAACAACGACTCTTGTATTTTGTTTGTTTTTCACATAATGGGCTATGTAAGAAAACAAGAAATGGGCCTAAGGTTTGTAATGGATTTTCTTCTATCTGAACGCGTGACCCTGAATGAGGAAGAATAGCATATTTGCTTTTGGGTTTCTCTAGTGCCACATGTCTCTCTCTCAAAGGCCAAAATTGGGTTGAAAAGTCAAAGCAAACAAACCTGATTTTTATTGGTTGGTGATTGATGAAATATCCAATTATGAAAATAAATAGGACACGGTGGAAAAAAAAAAGGTTCTTAATGAAAAAATGTTTTAGTTTACTTTGAATTTTAAATTAATATGACAAAAAAACCTAATTTAAATTAGTTAGAAAAAGTAAACTAAATTAAAAACTAATTAATTAAACCAAATTTCCTTAGAAAAGTTAAAATTAAAAATTAAATTGAGTTTGGAAATTAAATTAACAAAATAAAACAAATTAAATATAAATTAAATAAAGAAGGCCATATTGAAATTAAATTAAATTAAAGACAAATAAAGATGTTAAAATAAATATTAAGTTAAATAAAATAAAACATCAACTAGCAGAAAAAAATGAGAATAAAATTTAGGGTACAATAAAGAGTTACGGATAATCCTTCTTTTAAGAGGTTAAATGAGGATAACCCTCGAGCGTTGTAAGACACAAAAATCATTTATCACCATTGTCTACACCCTTCCTAGCAAAGAATTGAGCTCTGTCCCTAGTTTCCAGATTTCTAATGACTCCCTCAAAAGCTTTCTCATCTTCGTCAACTTCAATACCCAACAGTTTAACCGAATCCAGTAGCTTGAATGACTACAAGGGTTATGATGGTGACATTTTTGAAATATGGATCATCCCATTGTCAATAATTTTATCTCATATTATTTTGGATTAAATAACATAATTAACAAGTCTAGTAAAAACAAATCTAATATCACTATACAAACCTCAATTTTATACAGATTTTTCACCAACATGAATTGGTAAAAAAGTTTTTAGACAGTTCAAGAAATTAGATATTATATACTCAAATATTTTATTGTCGTTAACTTTTATTTGATGTATGGAATGACTTATAAGTCAATATGTTTCAATGGGGTTAGTTTTAAGTAACCCTATTGTTTTTGTCTAACTCTTTCAAAGTACAAAGGCTCTCACTATCTCAGAAACAATTTTGCATCAAACTCTAATTCACTTGAAAGTTTCAGATGCTTAACTCCTCTTCACATATACCTCTTACAGATTGCAGAATCAGTAAAAAATAGTCAATTGTAGGGTTTCAATTCTCTTCAGTTTGTAACACATTTTTTCTTTCTGTGTCTTTTTATAAATTTCCAGTGCTATGACTATTGATTCAACAAAAAAGGTATACTCTGGTATTTCTGTCTAATTCACTCTTTCCATAATTTCTGTCTAATTCATATTAGAACTTTCCCTTTTATGCAGAACTCGATTTTAAAATGGCAAGATCTAGGAAATGAAAAGAAAAAGATTGCAATAGAGTCAAAGATGAAGAAGATAGATGGGAACAAAGATGTGGATCCTCAGCTATGGCATGCTGTTGTTGGAGGAATGGTTCAAATTACAGAACTTAATTCTAACATTTTCTACTTCCCTCAAGGTTATGCCGAGCATGCCTATCAACCTGTTCATTTTCCTGCTGACTTCAAAATTCCATCCCAAATTCCATATAGAGTTACAACTATCCATTATAGTAAACGACTGTAGATTTAACTTTCCATCAAAGAGGAAACCTGGTAGTGAAACTGGAATTCGTCTTCGACCACCATACGGAGAATAAGTGATAAGGTGATGGGAATTGGGAAAGTGAAGGCTGAAGATGTTTTCGAAGCAGTTAAACTTTGAGTCAGTATGCAACCGTTTGATGTCATTTACTATCCTCGGGTTGGTACTCCCGAGCTTTTTGTGAAAACTTCTTTGATTAGAAAGACACTTCAGATTAAGTGGTGTTATGGAATGAAGTTCAAGATGGCCATTGAAATTGAAGACTCGATGGAACAATTGCTTCTATTGAGGCAGCTGATCCAGCATGGCCAGACTCTCTTTGGAGACTTCTGCATGTATGAATATGTTTATTATTACATCCTCCTTTTGAATTCAGTTAAAAGAAAATATAATATATTTCATTTTTAAATTTGCTTTGAATAATCTTTTGATATAATAATACTTTTAGGTTACATGGGATGATCCTGTACTTACAAATATTATAATGTTGAATCCATGGCAAGTCGAAATAGTATCAGACATGCCTTATAGAAAAAAACTGAAATTGTCTCAACATGCAACTTTCCTTATTGATGGCCAATGATCAAGCCAACTTTTTCAAACAACATTCAACCTCCAAATGTTCCAATTTTGTATTTACTCGAAACTAGCACTATTACGGAAAACCATTTAACAACGGTTGCGAAAAGTATGTGTCATACCCCAAATTTGTCCTACCTACTGCATGATCACTTGGCCTTTGGCCGATCACCTTCTAAGATTCAGGTCATAAGGGTCTGGTATGTGTTTGAAATGTTTGCTAGCTTGTGTTGGGTTTGCTATGTTTTCAAGAAAAGACAAACAAGGATTGCGCACTAATTTTAGGATTAATCAATTAAGACAGGATCAATTGGCTTCAAGCTGATTTTTAGGCTATGGTCCAAGGTGACTCTAACTGGCCACGCACAATGATTAGAATGCATTTTCTCAAAGCCATGATTAGGATTGTATCGAGTTCAAATCTGTGACCATTCATGTTTCAAGATAATATGGGAAGTTTTAAGGCTTTATCTTGAATTTTAATTTAGCGAGTCCTATTCAGAGCATTTCTCAAAAATGTCAAGATGTTTCAAGGAACTCATGATTGTTTCAAACTCTGAACAAAACTATTTCAAAGCCATACCAAAGGGTATTTTGAGATGGGACGTGAATTGCATGATTATTTTCAAGGCCTAACCAATTAGCTTCCAAGACATGCTGAGTTTTTTGTATTCAATTTTCATGTAATACGAGTGAGCTTGGATCTAGTAGGTTTCAAGTGGATTCAAGTTGATTAAAGGATGGGTTTTTTTAAGACACGAGCCATCTAGGATTAGGCTATGAGAAGTGGGCCTCAATCTGGACCATGCTAGGCATCTTTATGCTTCTTGATCAATTTCTTGACAAGTACCATTTTCAGTTTTTCACATTAAACACATTGGATGGTCATATGATTTCCAAGGAAAGCATGCTGAGTTGTTGTTTTGTAATTGCAGCCATGATCATACTATTGAAAAATAAAGTAGATGTAGGTTCTTAAACACCTGCGTTCAAAATTCATTTCACATTACAATTTCTTTAGTTAAACCTAAGCGGCCATTGGCTTAAAACGCAGCAAATTTGCAAATAAAATACAACACAAGTGACAAAGACTAAGAGCTACAAAAGAGGATGGAATTCTGAAATACATTTGGTACAAGGTGTAACATTCAATTTGATTCCAAGAAAGTCCTAAAGCTATTACAAATTTCAATATCAGCGATGCTAAAATCCAAGAAAATGCAGGGTTTAAAGAGTTAGATACAAAGCCCTGCCTTCCCTTCTAAGTCTCACATAGCAGGTAGCTTCAGAAGTCCAAAATTCAAGTTGTTGTCATCAACTTCCTCATTAAAATCTCCATCAAGCTCTGCATCAAGTCCAAACAGCCTGCAACCTTTTCAAGTTCTTCTTCCATGCCAAGCTTTCCTCGTACCAATGCTTATTAATCAAGTTTCCTAGTTTCCACCATCAACAAGCTATCCTCACGCCAAATCTCTAAACTCATCTGGTCTTCATTACATCAAGGATAAGAACATGAAGATCAAAAGCAAAATCAACAAATCAGTTTGTATTATGAAAGAATTAGATGGAAATCTAACTGATAACATAAAGAAAAAAGCCATCCACATGAACATAAGAAGAATACAAAACACTTCTTTCAATCCATACCATAAATATCATTTTAATCAAAACATCATCAATGTCATTCAAGCATTTTCATCATAAAATACATTCTATCAAGCTTCATCAGGTTCACATCCAAAAAAATTCAAGAAGTCGTGGCAGTGAGTTTTATGCTGCAGGCAGTGAATTAGAAAGGAGTTATCAGCAAAAAGAAATCAAGTGGGACCACCAAATTTTATTACAGACAAAATGAATTCTTTAAGAGATAGTACAAGGACATATTCTGCAGAGTCGTACAAAGACATGTTCCATCCAAGCAATGCCTCACCACCACTCACCAACGGATTTCTCATTCACATCCCATTCAAAAACCTAATTCTGAGCATATAAAAGCACTACTATTCATCATCAGAAAACAGGGAAAAACACAGCAAAAAACCCTAAGAGTTCTACACAAAATACACCTAAAAATCCCTAAGAAAGAAGCTACTCGGCAGCAAGCAATATTCTTCCAAACCCTAAATCACTAAAGCTCGCATCCTAAAAATATCTGCAATAATTTCTCACTGAAATTTTGAAAAGAGATGAGCTAAGCCAGTCATCCTCACCCACGACAACAGCAACAAAGTAGCATATAAAGAAATCAAAGGAGAAGAAGGAAGAAAGAAATCGGAATAAATAAAGAAAGGGAGAAGAAGCTACTTACACGCACAGACCCCTCAAAAGGATTCTTCAACATGTATCTCGCTTGAGCCTTATTCTTCTTCATTTTTAATCTCCATTGCACGAATATTAGTTTGTTGGTAATCCCTGAAAAGCTTAATTGCTTGTACGTGCTTGTTTAGCTTGATTCTGAGTTGATTTATAACTAGGCTTTATTTGGGTCTTGTTTCGATTTAGAGTTTTTGTGTGTTTTTTGGAGAAATAGACACCAAATTCGTGAAGAGGGGAGGAAAATAAGTGGGGTTGGTTTAGATTTTCTTTTGATTTAAGGTGGTGTCGCAGGAGAAGACGGTGGCGGCCGCCGCGCGCCGACGCTTCTCCAGCCATTATTAGGTTTCCGGTGAGCTCATCTGCAGAGAATATATAGAGAGAACGGAGTGAAGAATGAGAAAGGTGGGGATGAATGTTTCATTTTCCTTCTCCCTTGCTTATGACACTGCATCCAGTGTTGTGGCGTTGTGAGGTGTGGAGGGTAACACTTGTCACCGTCCTTGACAAGTGTCACTGGAAGGTGGATTCCTTCCTGTTCATGTGCGCGCTACCCTTTCCCATATCATGCGCCATCAGCTTATTGGCCATTAGATCAAGAGTCAGCTTGACTCATCACCAATCGGACATCTCAGATCAGTCCGCGGTCAGCCAGCATTGACCAGAGTCCATGGTGGACTCTCACCCCAGCGTGGGCCGCCAGTTGGTTGGGCCTGGGGGAAATCTCTAGACACCCCCCGTTTTACTAATTATTTCTGGCCCATTTCCCTTTTTATTTATTTTCTTTTTAGTTTTTATAATATTTCCTTTTAATATAAAATTCCAAAAATCTTTAACTAATTTCTTTTTTTAGAAAAATAATAAAAAATTTTATTAATTAATTTTCATTTATTTTATTAAAATCATTTATTTAATATTAACTAATTAATTTAATAATTAGTTTTATTAAACATTTGATTTTAATTTAATTAATCAAGTTAAATCATTTTCCCTAATTCTAAAAATCTAAAAAATCTTTTTCTTTAATCAAATTTCAATTAATTTTATTAAACCATTTTATTTAATATTAATTAACTTTAGTAGTTAGTTTTATTAAATATTTTAGTTTAATTTAATTAATCATTTGAGTTTTTTTTTTCATTCTAAAAAATATAAAAACAAATTAATTTAGATTTTCTCTTCTTTAGACTAACCTTAGAATTAGGTTGCTAACTTCACTAACATGTTTGATTATATTATCTCCCCCATTTTATGTGATGTTTACCTTGTTTCATGTGGATTGTTATCATGCCTTGATTATATGTATGTCATTCATCACATGCTTGTGCAAACCAAATCTTTTCAAACTAATACCTTGACCTAGTGTCAAGCCCTTTTCAAACACCTTGTAAGTCGATTGTTTTCACGATCGCAATCAACCTCACATAGCCTCCTCTTGGGTTTTATACAAGGATACTTGTTGCATCTCCTACACTTTGGCTTGCATTCATATGTGTGATTGTCTTACTTTAATTGTGGCTTGGTTATTCCCATTTGAGTAAGTGTATCCTTCTCCCATAAGATTAAAATCAACCTTTTCAAAAGAATAAACAAGCTTGATCCAACGTCAAGCATTTTTCAAATCAATTTCAATTAATAACAATTCATCCTCAAGCTTTCACTTTATCCATATATCAAGTCCCCTTACCCCTCTTGTAAGTCGAGTGCTTTTGCCTCGCCATCAACCTTATCTTGAACCATTAGGACCTCATTTCCATTAGTCCTTAACTCTTTCGTACGCAAATTCAAACCTCGATTCATATCGAGCATTTTACAAATCAAACCAATACATTTAACTATACTTAAACACTATTTCTTGAAAGGTGAAAAGCGAGGGGGATCGAGTCTTTGATCTTTCTCTTTAATTATTTGGGTGCGAGTTCGCTTACTCGTGTGTGAATAATTGACACATCTAAAATATTTGTAACTCGATAACATTCAAACTATTTTCTAAGCACTCATTAAAACACGTAATCCATATCCAAACACCATTTTCAGAAAAGGTGAAGTGAGGGTGGTCGAGTCTTTGGCCCTTCTCCTCAATTGTTTGGGTGCGAGTTCTCTTACTCGTGTGTGAATAATTGTCGCCTCTAAAACATCTAAAACTATCATTTTCTCGCCCCCGTGCGACCGAAACCCTAAAACACATACAAATCAAATTTATGTTCTTAAATCAAACTCTTTAATACTCTTAATTATATTCAAACACAACTTCCTAAAAGGTGATGTGAGGGTGGTCGAATCTTCGATCCTTCTCCTCAATTATTTGGGTGCGAGTTCTCATACTCGTGTGTGGACAATTGACGCCTACAAAAAACACAAACCAAACAACCGTAGTCCCACGAACTACGAATGCTCTGACTTTCCCATTGTACTAGGGAATACGTAGGCACAAGGGTTCTAATCCTTGCCGAGCACCCTAATAAAAAACCATCCATCTTCCCCTTAGAAGCAAATCCTTTAGAAGATAACAAACAAACCTAGCTAACTTTCTCACGAATCAAATCAAGAGGTTCCCGTTGAGTACAACGGACGTAGAGGGTGCTAACATCTTCCCTCTTGCGTAACCGACTCCCGAACCTAAAATTTAGTTGCGATGACCATTTTCTTATCCCTTTAAAGGTTTTATAGATATTTTTCTTTCCCTCTTTTGGGATAAATAAAGTATGTAATCACGCGTGCACATGTGTTGTTATGTAGAGTGTCGTTATATATATGATATGTACAATCACAGACCAGTAATTGTTGCATTAAACTAGAAAGAGCGCTACCTATCACAACGGTTGATACAAACAACCGTTGTGATAAAGTAATTATCCTAGGTTCGAATCTCAGCTGCGCTGTTTTGATATTTTTTTTTCTTCTAGAGAGCACGCGAGATATTATAACAGTTGAGTAATATAACCGTAGTTAAAGCATAAGATATTATTACGGTTATCATGTATAACCATTATTACATATTCTGCAGAATTAAGAAAAAGATTACTGATTTTATAATTAATCCATTTTTTTAACCTGTATTATTTTTCATCATATCACAACAGAAAATACAACTAACATTTGTGATAAAGTAATCATAATAATGTTAGCTGTATCATATTCATAATATCACATAACTGTATCATATGCAAATGTAACAAATATCTTACAATTTTTCAGAACAAACAACCTACAGTTTACACATTACATAACATCACATAATTGTATCATATTCAATTGTAACAAATATCTTACAATTTATCAGAACAAACAACCTACAATTTACACAGTACATAACATCACATAATTGTAACTTGGTGTTTTGGTTTCTTGTCTCTTGGTGTCTTGACTCTAATGATTTCAAATAATTATACTTGTTAGTAAAAATATTTAGAAACTATAACATACAATTAATATATTATGAATAAAGACTAAATTAAGTACTTGCTAATTTTCCCATATGCCTTCTTCATGATCGATTCGAATAGTGTGCATGGCATTTCCATCAACTTCATCATATGAGGTAGGGACTTGTGTTGTGTATGAAGGTGTGGACAGAATATCAAAACTTCCATCACTAAGAGGAATGTGTTTTCCTTGGAGAACGATTGACCATTTCCCTAATATGTCTGATGGGTCGGTAACATAGAAAACTTGTTTTGCTTGAGAAGCCATAATGAATTGTTCGGTCATAAAAGATGCCTTGCCAAGGTCAACCCGTATGAATCCTAAGTCATCAATGTGTACACCATTACTATTATTGGGAACCCATTTGCATTTAAATAAATCCACTTTGAAAATAACATAATCAATATCCCAAATCTCATCAATGACACCATAAAACACGATAGTTGCCAATACAGGATTCTTATCTTTTGAACTAGAGAAATACATCGATTCGACTTCAAGCATAACCCCACTATTTTGCATTATACTACGATCATCTTTTGATTTTGTATAAAAGGTATAATGACCAATGTCGTATGAGGTCCAAGTAATGACACAAAATTTTGGCTCGTACGACAACCATTTAAGTATCTCGAATGCACTACGATCATTAGATACACTTTTATTAAACCATTCTATGAATCTCTTGTTATGCTCTATCAACAACAACTTGTCACTCATTCGGGGATATTTTTTCCTCAAAAGTCCTTTGTGAGTATCTATGAAAGGTTGAACTTCATCTATATTATTCAATATATAGAAATGTGTTTGAATAACTACATATCGAGCCATTGACTTAACATTTAGACCTTGAATACCTCTTTCGTCTGTGTCAGCATGATAAGAAATTGGAATTCCTATAGAATCTGCGTCTGACAAATAGTTTGTACAAAACTCAACAACTTCTTCTGTGATGTATCTTTCAACAATCGAAGCTTCTGGTCGGTTATAATTCTTCGTATATCCTTTAAAGATCTTCATATATCGCTCTATTGGATACATCCACCTTAAATAAATTGGACCACAAATTCTGATTTCTCTAACTAGATGAACAAATAAGTGAACCATAATGGTAAAAAATGATGGAGGAAAATACATCTCCAATTGACACAAGATTATGGCAGAAGTGTTGCCTGGAATGTTTAGAAGTGTGCCAATAAAACTATCACACACATTTTTTCCACGTGCATCACATCAAGACAATGTCTAACATCAAGAGTTGACCAATACTGAAGATCAAAGAAGATGGACCTCTTTTTCCAAATATTTTTTGCAACTGCCCCTTTTCTTTTTTTCTCTTCCCAAAGACAACATTAATGTGTTCTTGCCGTTGATAAACGTCGTCCCCAGTTAAAGGTTCAAGTGCCTCATCAAACTCTTGCTCTCCATTAAAAGCCTTTTGCAATTTACGATAAGGATGATCGGGTTTTAGAAATTTTCGATGCCCAAGGTAAACAGTCTTTTTTGCAAACTCAAGTTGGTGATAACAAGTATCATCTTCACATATAGGATACGCTCTATGTCTTTTGACACTATAACCAGCCAAGTTACCGTAAGCAGGAAAGTCGTTGATTGTGCAAAATAACATTGCACGCATCTTAAACTTTTCCCCAGAATATGCATCATTAACTTCAACGCCTTCATCCCACAAGAGTCGTAAATAATCAATTAATGGACTTAGATAAACATCTATGTTGTTACCAGGTTGTCATGGTCCAGAAATCATCATACTTAACAATATATACTTGCGCTTCATACTCAACCAAAGAGATATGTTGTAAATAGTGAGAAGAACATGCCATGAAGTATGATTAGTGCTCAGATTACCAAAGGGGTTCATTCCATCGGTGGCAAGTCCAAGCCTAAGGTTTCTTGGCTCAACTCTAAAATCTGGAAACAACGAATCAATTTTCTTCCATTGCAACGAATCAGCAACATAGCAAATGTTTCCATCACAAGTTTTTTTCATCTGCATGCCATCTAAGATTTTTTTCGTCATTCGAATTAGTAAAAAGTCTCTTAAATCATGAAATTATTGGCAAGTACCATAACACTTTAGCAGGAGGATGCTTCCTACTAATATTGTCATAGTCATTGTCATCACCACTGTTGGCCTCCAGCTTGTAACGCGACATACCACATTTTGGAAATTGATACAAGTATTTATACTCTTTCTGGTATAATATGCAATCATTAGGGCAAACATGTATTTTGATATACTCCAGACCCATTGGACATGATATCTTCTTGGCCTCGTAACAATGACCCGACAATTTGTTATCTTTTGGTAACATTTCCTTTAGCAGTTCAAGTAATTCCGTGAAACTTTTATCCGACCATCCATTTTTTGCCTTCAGATTAAACAACTTTAACACCCTCGACAAGCGTGTGTGCATCCCTTATATAAAGGGGTGTGTTTATCTCTACATAAAGTATCATAAATATGAGCATTCTTAAAAGAAGATTCCTCAATATCACAGAACATATCCTCTAGTTGATCTTTCAAATATTCATCTTCATCGACTCTTTGACTTTGTGACGCATGACTTTCCTCAACTTCACCATGCCACGTCCATATTATATAATTTTGACATATACCATCACAACAAAGGTGATGGAATATTTCATCCTTTCTACACTTTTTGATATTCGCGCAAAGAACACAAGGACAATAAAAGATACCATTATTTTCGGGAAGATGTTTATCAGCGTATTCAAGAAATTCAAGAACTCGTTTCTCATAAACCGGCCCTAATCTATCGACTTTCATCCAACTACGATCCATAACAACTTCTGAAATTTATACACATATAATAATGTGAATTACACACCAAAATGTAATCCAAAAACTTAATGCATATGTAAATCTAAACCTAAAGCATATAAAACATTTACTCTAATACTGACTTGAGCATAAACAACATAAACATACTGACTTGACCATATAAACAAAGAAAAAAGGAATGAAGATTTTGAAGAATACCGTACTTCGAAGCTGATGAATCAAATGAACGAAGAGGGTGTGAAGATTTGAGCTATGAAGAGGGTAAAGTTTATGCAGCCCCTGTAGTCTCTGGTGGCTCGCTTATTCAACTAGGGTGTCTTTTGAAATAAATAATATAGAATATGTTTTGTTTTAATTTATCAGTGAACCCTGTTATTACGGTTGGGAAACACAACTATGGTGGAATTGAAGACCTCTTACAACGGTTTTTTACTTCACCATTGTAAACTATTTTACAATATATTTTTAAAATAATAGAGTTAAGTTCTATAACAACGGTTGGTTTAAAACACCGTTGTAAAATCATTTACAATTTATTTTATAAATAATGGACTTAAGTGACAAACGCTTAATGTACTCTAAAAAATGGAAAAAATGTAACTGGAGGGAATCGAAGCTTGCTGCACAATATTTATTACTACGGTCTTTTAAAACAACCGTCGTTATATTTCTGTTTATACGTACGGCTAGTTACTGGGCGCGAAAATTTTAACCTATTACAACGGTTTAGATGAATCTGTTGTAAACCTGACGTTGTTGTTTGCGTGTTTTGTAGTAGTGTAGTCCTGCAGGCATGCAGGTAGCCAAGCATGATCACTTTAGTCAGTTCCATTTAATATTTATGCCACAACATCGAACACCATCCCTAATAACCCATCATTGCCAGAAGCAAACACGTGTGAGGATGTTCTATGCTCGATATCAATTTCTTCACAACCATCAGAGAAACTGGATCATGCGGAGCCAAACCAGATTGTGCTTTTTGGACAAATAATACAAAATTGACACAGGAAATGAAAATGCTGAGAAGAAAATCACTAGTTCTTCTTCTGATCCTCTACAAGAAACGTTCCTCTGGCGAGAGGCTGGAATGTGATCCTGAGGGCCAATGCAAAAAAATAATTTGGCAGATAAACAGTGGAGATTGAAGATTGAGGTAAGAATTAGAAATGAGTAAAATTTAGTATCCTTTTATGTATTGCAAAAATAGCAGTGTGACAATTCTATTAGCATTGGAAAGAAAGAGTTTGTTTATGAAATGTTGATGCAATTATTTGTTGGAATAAATGTGAGTAGATCCCATAGCCATAGTTTCCTATAAACATGATTGGTTTATAAGTTGTATTAAGTTTTTTTTTTTTCTGTAAGTTGATTTTTATTGAGTTATGTTAGTTTTAAGTTTTTACTATAAGTTGATTTTTGTTGAGTTATATAGTCTATTTTCTAATAATATTTTCCTTTACTCATAAAAAAAAGCATAAAAATGGTAAAAATTGATGATACGCATTACATAACGTTTGGTTAGATGTTGAAGATGTGAGTGCAACTTCTCTGCTAGATGTTTTGCATGATGTCAAAAGTATAAGAAAATTTAGCATTTTTGTAAGACGGACGGTATCTCTAAGTTTGTGTGGCACCCTTGCAATAGATATCTTAGGAATCATCAACTCAAATCATGAAAATCAGTTTCAGCACAAAAATGCACTGCATGTGCCGACACATATGCAACTCAAGCCGGCACATGTAACTCATTTTTGAAGCCTATAGCTTCTGTTTTGTTTCGGTTGACACACACATTCTTTAGGTCGGAACATACTGGAAGTTTCAAGATTATGTGGCGGCACATACGTTTTTCAGGCCGACATATCTACTATCCTAAATAAGGCTATAGGATCTATTTCTTTTGGGTCGGCACATATATCCTTTCAGGCCGGCACATGCTACTATTTTTGAAAGTACGTGTCGGCACATCCAACCTTCAGGCCGACACATACTGGTTAAGTTGGGAAATTTTTTTTCTTTTATTCCAAAAGTTTCCTCTTTGCCACCAATTTTCCAAAACTATAAATAATCATTCATGCTTCATTCCAAACTGGTGATACCATAAAATTAGTCTGCATTTACTCATCATCTTCAACCTCTGTCCTATGTCTACACACTGACAAATCACACATAATAATCTTTTTTTGGGGTACCAGCTAGGAGAAGGCCTGATAACGTCCGATTAGGTTCTTGTGTAGCCGAGAATATCGGGTTGAGATTTGTAGGGGTCTTTATCCGGAAAAACTGTGGGTTTGCCCTCCAAGACCGTGTGAAGATTTGGGGGGTTTGCGTGTAAGACGTTCAAGAGAGGATTGCGGCGTTGTGAAATCCTTTGGAGATAAAGTATGCAAAGGACCCTTTGGAGATAAAGAACGCAAAGGAAGTAGGGGAGAACGACGAATCGAATTGAAGTCTTGTGGAACAATTGGTGCAATTGATCATGTGCGAAACCTTTGGAGATAAAGAACGCAAAGGAGTAGCAATATCGACAAGTCAATTGGAATCCATTGCTGTCTTGGTCTTACTCAGGATTAAAAGAGAAAAAGGGGTTGAATCAACATCAGAACCAGTAGTGTTTGTATGGTTGCTCTGAACACTTTTCTTGTATATCGACTTTTTGATTAGTAAGAAAGTATCCTAATTCCACATTGGAAATTAAGCGCAGACGTACCCACACACGAGGACAAAAGTGAGGAACTGCGTAAACAAATCCTCATGTTGATCTCTCTATTTTCTCTTTACTCGTTTTATTTTTCATTACACAATTTGTCGAATAACATTGATTAATCGATCGAATCGTAAGAATTTTCCTGTGATATTTTTGTTTTAAATTTGATTGTTGATAAGCTTATTATAACTTTTGATTATAAGAGGTTTACATATCAACAACAACACAAAGGAAATTATGAAAATTCGTTCGCACACCAAGTGTTCGATAAATTGCATAGTTCAATATTTTTACTTATTATCATTGGAAATAGAATTACTAAGTTCATTAGTTTAAACGAGTAATAACGTGATACTCGATTAAAGGTTTAATTTAATTATTGTGTTTGTCATTCCATATTAGGCTTTGCATATTCGAGTTCCAATAACTAATTTCGTATAGACGACTTTTATCGATCCATACCAAAACCTTCAGCGCGCTCTCTTTTTTCTAACAAATTTGAAACCCAAATTTTATTTGGTGATTTTGGCTTGGGTGTCTATTCACACCCCTTCTAGACAAGTCGTCGTCGTCTAACAAGTGCCATCAAGAGCCCGGTTCATTCTGTGCTTCGAAATGCTTATTAGAAAATGGCTTACGAACCTAAAGGGGACTATAAGTGAGCTCCAATTTTCACGGGAGAAAACTATAGTTATTAGAAAGCTTGTATGCAAATTCATGTGAACTCTTATGATAAGGGTGTTTGGGAGGCCATTCAAAATGGTCCTACACCGATAACACATCGTGTTGATGGTGTTGATGTTCCTAAGCCCGAAGCACTATGGAATGAGGAAGATAATAAGAAGTGGGCACATGATTGGAAAGCGAAAAACATTATTGTGTGACCGCTAAGGATATGTTGGACACTCTACAAGTTACCAATGAGGGAACTAATGAGGTCAAACAAGCCCGAATTAAGACACTTAATCAAGAATTCGAACTTTTTCGCATGAAGCATGGTGAAACCATTGCTCAAATGCAAAAGCGGTTCTCACATCTTATTAATCGTTTAAACTTGCTGGGTAATCCTATTTCCAATGCTATTTCTACTAACAAGGTTTTGAGATGTCTTACTAGGAATTGGCAACCGAAGGTTACAACCATCAAAGAAGCCAACGATCTTACAACACTTGATCTCACCACCTTGTTCGAAAGTTAGAAGAACACGAGCAAGAACTAAACTGCTTTGATGAACATGAAAAGAAGCTTGAGAAAAAGAAGAAAAAGGGAAGGAAATAAATAAGGAGGTAGATCCTGACCCCGGACCCCCCAATCTCTTAAGCGTTTGTTCAGTTAAACATTCGCGTGCAAGGTTAGTTTTAGATAGCTTCCCTTTTCCTTCCAGCTTCACGGGATAAATAAGAAATTAGAAAGTAGCACCCCACTCCCTAACATTGCGGTGACGAGAAACCCATGGCGATTAAGTGGTCGCGTCACCGACAAAAATCGCACGCTACACTAGCCTTGACTGGAGATGCTTGGATCACCATGTGGTACCTCAACTGCAACCTTGCCAAAATGCTTGAGCAAATGACTGGTGAATTTGTGATTCAGGTGTTCCAGATGAGTTTTAAGGTTATGGATCACTTATATATGATGTATGTGAGGTGTTGGCATGATTGGTTTTGATGGATTTGCTCTCAATTTGAAAATTCGATAGTGACTTCAAGAAGAATTAAAATCTAGTTTTAGAATGTGATTTGGAGGAAAACATGAATTCAGAGGTTTTATAGTGGTTTGATCACTCACACATGACCTCTATTTATTGTAGAGGAAGTTTGTTTTGGGAGCAATAGTGTTTGGAGGCTAATCATGGTAGTAGCTTATAGCCATTGACTTGGATAATTCAAAAGTTCCAAGTCAACTCTCTTATCTTGACTCCATTAATATTTGCAGGTTTGAATGCTCAGAGTTTTGGACTGAAATCTTGACTGATTTGGAGTGTAGTGATCTGGTTCATGACACCTCAATGCATTGCATTGACGTTACCTTGCCAAATTTGAATTCTAAGTTTCATGTCATGATGATTTTCACATGCCAAGTTGAATTCCTTGCCTCTTTGATCATGAACCAAGTGAGTCATCAGATTCTTTGTGTTTTTGGAAGATGTCAAAGTTGGAAAAGTGACAAGAGTTGAAAGGTAAAATCGTGTGGCACAAGTTTGGTCCTTATGCTGTCTTGAAAAATCAGGTTTTCATGCCATGTTTCAAGGCTTGTAACTCTTTACTCAAGTGGAGTTAGGATGAGTTCTGGTACTCTTTGGAAAGCTCTCATGACATACTTTAACTTTGATGTCCACCAATGGACTTGGTTCATCTTGGATCAAGGTGAAAAATGACCTCAAAGTTTGGAAAAAGTGAAACAGATTCTGACATTTTGAAAATTTCACTAAGTGTTGGAAAAAGTAGTCATTTTCACTTTTTGTGATTTTGATCAATCCATAACTCCAAATCCATGGGGATTTGGAATCTCTTGTAGTTGACACTTTTGAAGTATGTCACGAGAGCTTTCATTTGATCTTTGAATGAAAGCAAATGGCCTTGTGGATTAGGAGTTATCACCTTGCAAAGTTGGTACCAAATCACTTTTGTTCCATAACTTAGAAAAATTTTGGTTTCTCATGGTTGCCCCTTTTGCAAGAAACCTCACTTTTCTTGATTTTTCTTGATGAATGATGATTAATATCATACATTAACATTGTTTTTTACTTAAGGGAACCATATTTGTGAAAAATTCAAAAAAGTCAAACTTGATTTTAGGCACAGTTGACTTTTTGTCAGATGAATTCCAAACTGTTTGATCCTTTACGAAATTAAGTCCTTGACCTAATTCAAACCTAATGGATGGATTCCAAAGGTGTTTTAGGGTGTCTTGAATCATGTCCCAAGGCTTGGGGTCATATCTTGGTCAAAAGTCAAAGATACAGTTGACTTTTTCTTCAAAACCCTAATTATGGTCCAGATGAAATTGAAATTTGTGAATCAAGCTTCTTGGATCAATCCGTTATTGTAAATGGATCAAATTTGGTGTATTTAAGGCCCTCGAATCATGTCTTGAGGTCTTGGTTCATGTCTTGCCTCAAAAGCCAACTTAGGGGTGAATTAGGTCAAGAAACCCTAATTCCTGATTTTTGAAGAATGCTTCCCCTAGGGTTGTTTTGAGTTGATGATTGGGTCCATGAGGTCCCTCTGAGCATCTTGGATCATGCTTTGAAATATTGGCTCATGTCTAGATGAAAACTTCATCTGGGGGCCTTGGTCGACCAAAACCCTAATTTGGTGACACTGGCGATCTTGAGGCTTGATCCACTTGGAATGTTGCAACCTTGTGCTTGATTCTTGATGTGGGAGACCTCTTGATCCATTATAGGTGTTTGAGAGGCTATACAAGTTGAATATCATGTCCATTCTTGATTTATCCTTTGTCTAAGTTTTCTGAGAGGGCTTAAAACCCTAATTCTTTGTTGAGGTGAGTGTTCAACAATCCTTGAGAAGATTAATGAGGTATGATGGCACATCCATATTATGGTGATGATTCACACAATGATGGGAAATTTTGGTGGTCAAAATTTGGGGTATGACAGATGCCCCTAATTAATCTTCTTGGACCCGAAGGTGTGAATGGTGAAGGTATTCGGACATTCAGGGTGCAAGAGGATTAAATATCGGAATACCCAAAATTTTGACTGTGGTTATGAATGGCAGTTTTCTCATCCATCTTCTTTTACTAAGCAATGCTACTTAGAAAAGGGTAAAACTTCCCCTCGATCCTGGTCTTCAGCCTCGGAATTGCTCTCAGTTTCTTTTGAAATAAACTTCCCCTCGATCCTGGTTTTTCAGTCTTGGAACACGTTTAAGTTTCTTCTTGTCATAAACTTCCCCTCGATCCTGGTGTTTCATCCATGGAACTGGTCTCAGGTTCTTTTGAAATAAACTTCCCCTCGATCCTGGTCTTTCAGCCATGGAACTGGTCTCAGTTTCTTCTTGTCGAGTTTATTTTCTTGACAAGGAACGCTATGTGTAGTGGTCTTCATCAAACTTCTCGCCGAGTTTTACTGGGGAGACGTCATTTGATGGAAAAAGATTTGATATCAGACTTGCTGGGGAAACCCATTTGTCTGAGCTGTAGAGGTGCGCAAACTTCTTTGTTGGAGATGCCATTTGTTGACTATATTGGGGAAAGCGAGTCTCTTGAGAGACTGCTTTTTTCTTGGGGATATTACATCATACTTTTCTTCGAGGTCATTTTGGAGAAATGCCATGAGATGTGATCCAATTTTGAGGTGCTGATGACTTTATTAACATCGAATCTCTTGGGAGAGAAACTGATGCATTTCCGAGAGCCTTCAGTTAAGAGTCTTTCTCTGGGATTTTCCTTAATCTAAGAAAGCAAGAATATCATCTTCACTGGTGAAGAGTGATGTTCCAAAAAGTGTCTTTTAAAGGTCTTCTTGCCTTTCAAAGGTTCAAGTTAACATAGGGGTCGAGGACAGTCTGACAACTCTATCAGAAAGAGGACACTTATCACTTGGGGAATGAATATGACCAGAGTGATAGTAATGCAATATGAATATGCATGTAAATCAAATATGCATGAGGTATATATGTTTATGCTGACAAAACTGACGCGACATATAGAATAGTGAATGAACACAACTGGATAGTCGACCACTGCGGGGGATGAAAAGTACCATCGGTTCAAGATAGTAATCTCGTCTTGCTTAGGAGAGGCATACCATGGAGGGGGGAGAAAGAACCATCAATTGGTCTTCGGAGGTGAGAACTCTGTCGGGGATATCAGATGAGACATTACATCTGAAACAATTGTTCCTTCATTCAGGCGTACCGGTTTAGAAGGAGTACCTTGATTCTGCGTTTTGAGGTTCAATCACCTACGGAGAAGCCATCGATGTTCCTTTTTGTGTTCAGTAGTAAAAAAGAATTGCCATCTTTATTTCAAAAGCAGAAGTAAATTTGATAAGTAAATTTTTTTTTTTTTGTTTCAAGAATCATTGATCATATTAAAAATGTCATTCTATAAAGTAAAATAAATGAGAATTGCAAACGAAAGCACTAAGGCTCGAATTTTATTGATAGGATGGTAATCAGCCAAGCGCGTGACACCATAGAGCATTACAAAGTTTACAAAATGGTATTTTACGGGAAAAGGGGCTACATTGAAACATAACGACCGCTATCTTTCTACCAACTTTGAATTCTGGACATTCTGGGCTTCTGTCGAAGGTGACCTTTACTGAAGTTCTCTTAATGGATGGCATTACTGCTGGGGTTTGAACCTTGTCAGACGTAGTTACTCGCCATTGTAGCACCCAAAAATTTTCCCTACTTTTTTTTGGCTTATGTTTCTTTCTCATTTGCATCTCATTTAGGTCATAACACATATTCATTCATTTGCATTGGCGTGGGATCAAAGTATTATGTGCAAGCTTATGATTTTCTTCATCAAAAGCTTCGGGTCAAGGGTTCATTGGTGTGAATCGGGGTTTAACTTCTTCTCAGATCAAGACATTTCATTGTTATTGCAAGTGAGAGTATTATTGGTCAGGTGATTGAAGTCATCCAGTTATCGGGAAGTGATTCATGAGACGACTGTTTCAAATTTAGGTTAATCAAGGGTTCAGGAGTGGCTTTGTCTCATGTTAGTCAGGGACTTGTGGAAAAAATGCAAGATTAATTTTGGATCACAGTCGAGATTTCATACCCATTTTCATTTTGTTCAAAAATCATTTTTATTTAAACCATATCCAAATTTATCCATTTGTGAACCCAATTCTTCAAACCATTATTCATATCTAATATCTAATAACAAAAGACAACCTAAAACCATTCTTTGTATCTCATTTAATTTTCATTACATTTCACTCACATCCAAGTTAAACCAAAATGTATTAATCCCAACACTCCCAGTACATGATAAATGAAAAAAAAAGCACTAGCTTGGCTTCAAATGGCGCAAAGTCGAGGGATGGGACCGGATGACGGTATTATGGGGGTATTGTTAAGGGAAATGATGGTGTTCTTGGAAAGTAAATTGATGATTTGTTGCTGATGCTATTGTGAGTCAGTATTGCTTTTGGATGCGCAAGAATTCAAAAAAAGAAAAAGTACATATGAGAAAGTCTATAGCAACTTTAAAGGAAAGGTAGCATACACAGCAGTGAAAGAATTAAATACACAAAGGGTGCGCATGGAATTTAATCACCGGAGAAAATTCAAGGAAAAATTCATTGCATATCAGAAATTAAATAATAGCATTGCAACTTGACCCCACAGTAATTCACAGTTCACAGAAAATTACAAATTCAAGAACTCATAACAGAAATTGAAAAACAAGTTCAAATTCAAAAAGTTCAATAATAGAGTTTCACAACTGTTTTTTTTTTCCGAACAGATTCATAACAAACTTTCCCTCTGGATCCTTTCAATCCCTATAAAAGCCTCAATCGTCACTTTGCATCGTCTCTCTTGATATCTCTCTTCTACTCCAACCGTTTCTTCACTTCGCTCTTCTCTCGATTTTTTTCCTTTCTTCCACACTTCCATTTCCTCATTCTCTCTTCATCTTCATCAACAAGCTTCAACGAAAGACAAAACCAGAAGAGGAGAAGATGTAACAGAATTGAAAGTTCCTTCGCTCCTAATTCATCACCATCGCGAACCTGCAGAATTCTTCACCAACAGTTCCTAACCGAATTCATCAACAACGCCAAATCTTCATCTTCATCTTCATCGGAGCTCGATTCACCTTCGATCTCCGAGTCCTTCATCATCAATTCATTCTCTGCAAAAATTCAAAATAACTCAGCCTGGTTCTGCCACTCAAGAACTCCTCAGATTCACCGATCGCAAGCAAAAGAAGAAGAAGTTGCGAATTGAAAAAAGAAGAAAAATTCATAGAAGCTTGCAACAACAACAACAATTTCAGAAGTAGATTTGGAAGAGAATAGATTCAAATTCAGGTGCGTACCTCTAGGAAGCTCTGGCTAGAGTTTTGAGACGCAACGTCTTTGCATAGCAGCGAGAAGAGAGCGAAGCAAAATCAGAAGGTTGTCAAAAATCCGCTATGTCGGAGATCCTCCCAGCTCCGCCCTGGTACGTACCTCAGAGCCTTCGTTTAAGTAGTTGATGTAGTTTGTGCTGAATATTGTTTGCGTCATTTTGAGATCGTTGATTTGGATACGGTGAGGTTGAGCGAGTCGCATCGGACTCTATACAGAGAAGTGAATTAGAGGTTCTTACCTACATCGTCTTTGTTTCATAAGTAACGTTGTTCAATTTGATGCTTGCTGGTGCGATGTGGTTGTGTGTTCCTTTTGCTTCTTTCGGTTGTGAATCGTAGTGATAGGGTTCTGTCGAGGAGTTGCGTTGTTGATGTATAGAGGAGAGGTGAGAATCGAGTGGTGTTAAGTATTGAAGCTTGTAGGCTGGAGAATCTTCTTCGCCGGAATTGATTTCCGTCACGGTTTTGTGGAGGAGTGCAATTTGAGAGATGAAGCCGAGGGGATGGTTTTTAGCGAGATGTTGCTTTTATTGTTTGTGGTGAATTTCTGGCGGAGGAGCTTTAAATAGAGAGCGGAGATGATGAAGGTGAGGCCGTTGAAGGCGGAGGGATGGTGAGAGTGTCGCCGGCGAGCTGGAAGAAGGGAGAAGGGAGAGGAGGTTTACGGCGCAGAAGAAGAGAGTAAGGATTTAGGTCAGTTGTGTTTTAGTAGTTAGTTTTGCTGCACTTCGCATTTGGACCGGGTGTATTAAGCCCATATTCATTTCATTTTCCACGCCACCCGTTTACACTACCACACCCCATTCTCTTGGCTGGTTAGAATTTCTTTGGGCCTTAGAGCCCACACATATTGCTATCTGCACACCCTCAGTCCACTCTCCTCGCCCCTTGGTTTCATAACCAGATTTTGGGCCTCATGCGTTTAGAGCCTAGACGTTTTTGCTTTATGCACCCTATGAAAACACTGATTGCATCCCTCCCCTGGTTACCAAAAGAGAAGACCGTTGGGCCTACAGCTACCAAGCCCAGCGCTGGATTTCTTTTCCAACCCCCTGGACCTGTCTGAACCCTCTCTGTTTGTTATTTGTTTTTTTAATAGTTTAGTTTTTTGATTAATTGTTTGTTTGTTTAATTGAGACATTTAGTTTATTAGATTTTAATTGTGAATAATTTTTAATCTTAGATTTTAATTAGTCTTCTTTTAATTAGGATTTAGAACTTTAATTAGATTTTAATTAGAGGAATTAGAATTTAATTTTGATTTTGATTTTAGTTCTCAATCATAATTTTGGTTAACGCATTTTTAGTAGTTAGATTTGACTTTAGAATTTGACTAGTTAGAATTACATTTTTAATTAGAAACTAATTGGAATTAATTTTAGGATTAATATTAGTTTTAATTCTAGATTTAACTTTAGGATTAATGTTTTAGTTTAGAATTGCCTTGAACTAATTCTAGGATTAATTTTAGCATTAGACAAATTAACTTTTCTTGTTAGAATTTAATCTTGATTTTTACTTCGCATTTTAACTCTAGCTTGGTTATTGTTGATTAATTGTTGACTATAATTTCAATTGCTCATTGTTGATTAATTTCTGATTTCTCTTTTATGAATAGCATGATATAATGCTATGTGTAGAATTTTCTCACATTCCTTTGGGATCCTAGCTCAACTTTAATCTTTGATTAAAGTGAGGTAGGATATGCATTAGGTAGTGCTATCCCTCTTTCTCTTTTTAGTTTAAGAGTTCTCACACCACACTTAACCCTTAGGATCTCCAAGCATGATAACATTAGGGTTTGAGTCTTAGTCTCCCTCATTAAATTTTACCTTTTGCTTCCATTTGAGTCTCTTCTTCTCATCTTAAAACAAAAAGTAAATAACACTTAATAAAGGCATAACAAATATTGTATTTGAGCCTTTAATGTGAGAATAAGGAGGTGAGGGGTCTTTTCTCACTTTCCTAGAATGTTTAGCGTACGTCCCGTCTTGGATCGATATGCGAGGCATTCGATCTTACATGAGGGACTTAAATACAATATGTGTTACAAAACCCAAAAATAATCAAGATACTTCTTCTTAAAAGACAAAAACAAACAAATAATTCTTCTCTCATCTCTTCACTCCTTCCTTAAGGACTCGTCAAGTCCGTTCCACCGCAAACAGTAACGCGTAAGTCTCCCTAGCGAGCTGCAACGCCTAACTGCTGGAACGCGCAATCTGACGTTTCCACTAAAAAACACAAACAACTTTCCCTTAGCTGAGGGGAACTACGTCGCTCTGATTCTCATGTTCCCAATGAGATACGTTGGCAGTGGGGTAGGGCCCATTCGAGCACTTCTTTTATTTTCCCTACATTTGTTTCTCTTTCTCTCTCATTTCCTTTTCCAGTTCTCCAACTAGCAATTCCTTTTCCAGTATCCTCTCCTTACACCCTTTGATCGAGACAAGCAAGCGTGGATCCCATCGGGTACGATGGACGCGTGGGGGTGCTAATATCTTCCTCGCGCGAAACCGACTCCCGAACCCAGTTCTCTTAGTCGCAAGACCATGCTCTTTCCTTCCCTCAGGTTTATGCAGTGTTTCCTTTCCATCTCTTGGGATAAATACACATTACTGGCGACTCTGTTTCCGCGCCACTTTCGCGTTTGTACTTGGATGAAAATCTCGGGAGCGACAGCCATGACTCCCTAACTTTTTCCTGGATTGACTTTTCAGGTTTCCAATCCACCGGGATGATTTTTTTTTGCTTATATCTCTAATTTTTGCCTGGACCGCCCTTTCGGGTTTTCAATCCACCGATACGTTTTTTTTATTTAGGCGAAGTATTTCTTGACTACATCAACATTTGTGGGGTGGGAAAACTCCTCTCCATCCATGGTTGCGAGTCTCAAGGCACCGCTTGAGAAGGTTTTCTTGACCACGTAAGGCCCGTTATAATTCGGAGTCCATTTTCCCCTGGAATCAGTGAGGAATGATTGTATCTTTTTGAGCACAAGGCCTCCTTACCTGAAGACTTGGGGTCGGACCTTTTTGTTGAACGCCTTCTTCATTCTCTGCTGATATAACTGACCGTGACATAGGGCTGTCATTCTCTTTTCTTCGATAAGGTTCAGTTCCTCATGTCCACTTTGACACCATTCAGCTTCTGTTAGCTTAGCTTCCATTAATACCCTGATTGATGGAATCTCTACTTCTATGGGGAGTACTGCCTCCATGCCATATACTAAAGAGAAAGGGGTTGCCCCTGTTGAGGTGCGGACAGATGTACGATAACCGTGAAGAGCATAGGGTAGCATCTCGTGCCAGTCTTTGTCGCTTACAACCATCTTTTGGATGATCTTCTTGATATTCTTGTTAGCCGCTTCTACCGCTCCGTTCATCTTAGGCTGGTAGAGGGGCGAGTTATAGAGTTTGATCTTGAACTCAGTGCACAATTCTTTCATCATCTTGTTGTTCAAGTTAGATCCATTATCAGTAATGATCTGGCTTGGAACACCATAACGGCAGATGAAATTATTCTTGATAAATCTGACTGTCACTTGTCGGGTTACATTGGTGTATGACACTGCTTCGACCCACTTGGTGAAGTAGTCAATGGCTACCAGGATGAACCGATGTCCATTCGAAGCCTTGGGTTCGATCATGCCAATCATGTCGATTCCCCATATGGAAAAAGGTTAGGGAAAAGAGAGAACTTTGAGATGCATTGGTGGTACATGGATTTTGTCTGCATATATCTGACACTTATGACACCTTCTCATGTACTTGTAGCAATCAGATTCCATTGTTAACCAATAATACACTGCTCTTAGAATTTTTATCGCCATTGTGTGTCTGTTGGCATGAGTGCCAAAGGATCCTTCGTGAATCTCTTCCATCAACATGTTTGCTTCTGGTCTGTCTACGCATCTGAGCAAAACCATGTCGAAGTTTCTCTTATAGAGTGTATCACCGTTCAGAAAGAAGTTGTCTGCCAGTCTTCTGAGAGTCATTCTGTCTTTCCTGGATGCCACAGGTGGGTACTCTTATCTTTGAAGGAAGCACTTAATGTCATGATACCAAGGTTCGTCGTCTATGATTGCTTCAACCATGAAGATATAAGCGGGCCTTTCACTTCGCATTATCTGAATCTTAGGGACGTCGTTCCATTGACGTACACGAATCATGGAGGATAGGGTGGCTAATGCATCAGCCATGTGATTTTCTTCACGAGGGATGTGATGAAACTCAATTCTGTTAAAGAATGGTAACAACCTTCTCGCGTAATCTTTGTAAGGGATTAGTCCTGATTGGTATATGTTTCACTCTCCTTTGATCTTATTGATAACCAGGGTTGAGTCTCCATACACGTCCAAGTTCTTAATCCTTAAGTTAATTGCTTCTTCGAGACCCATGATACAAGATTCGTATTTGGCTTCGTTGTTTGTGCATTTGAAAGTCATTCGGGCGGTAAGAGGAATGTGAGTACCCTGAGGTGTTACGATGATTGCCCCAATTACTTTTCCATAAGTGTTGATAGCTCCGTCAAATATTAGTCCCCATTGGGAACCTGGTTCTGGCCCTTCACTGGGTAGTGGTTCATCGCAATCTTTCATTTTTAAGTACATGACATCTTTGTCTGGGAAGTCAAATCTGACTGATTCCTGATCGTCGATTGGTTGGTGAGCCATATGATCGGCTAAAATACTTCCTTTGACGGTTTTCTGAGCATGGTACTCGATGTCATATTCTGATAACAACATTTGCCAACAGGAAATCCTTCCCGTGAGAGTAGGTTTTTCAAAGACATACTTGATCGGATCCATTTAGGAGATTAACCAAGTAGTGTGACAAATCATGAACTGGCGAAGCCGTTTGGCTGCCCAAGCCAGAGCGCGGCAAGTTTTCTCGAGCATAGTGTACCGAGTTTCACATTCAGTGAATTTCTTACTTAGATAGTAAATGGAAGACTCTTTTCTTTTTGTTTCGTCTTGTTGGCCAAGTACACAACCCATGGAGTCTTCCAAGACTATTAGGTATATGATCAGTGGTCTTCCTTCAACTGGAGGAGACAGAATCAGTGGATTCAAAAGATATTCTTTGATATTGTTGAAAGCTTTTTGGCAGTCCTCTATCCATACACAAGTTTTATTCTTTCTGAGTAGTTTGAAGATCGGCGCGCATGTCGCGGTCTTGAGGGATATGAATCTTGAGATATAATTTAGACGTCACAAAAATCCTCTGACCTATTTTTCAGTCTTCGGTGAAGGCATTTCTTGAATGGCCTTGACCTTGTCAGGATCAACCTCAATTCCTTTCTGGCTGACAATGAACCCTAATAGTTTTCCTGAGCGAACACCGAACGTGCATTTATTGGGATTCAAGCAGAGTTTGTACCTTCTCAGATGCTCGAATAGCTTTGACAGGTGTGTCACACGCTCTTCTTCCGTTTTAGATTTGGCAATCATGTCATCGACATACACTTCAATCTCTTTGTGTATCATGTCGTGAAACAGACTCGTCATGGCCCTTTGATAGGTTGCCCCCGTGTTCTTTAAACCCAACGACATTACCTTGTAACAAAAGGTGCCCCATGGGGTGATGAATGAAGTTTTCTCCATATATTTCGGTGCCATTTTGATTTGATTATAGCCCGAGAATCCATCCATGAAGGAGAAGACTTTAAACTTCACTGTACTGTCTACTAGCATGTCTATGTGTGGTAAAGGGAAGTCATGCTTTGGACTTGCTTTGTTCAGATCTCTATAGTCTACACACATTCTGATTTTTCCATCCTTTTTCGGAACTAGCACTATGTTGGCTAGACATTGAGGATATTCTGAGGTGGCTAAGAAACCTGCATCGATTTGTTTCTGCACTTCCTCTTTAATTTTGATAGCCATATCCGGATGAGTCCTTCTCTGCCTTTGTTTTATCGACGAACAATTTGATTTCAACGGTAAATGATGTTCCATGATGCTGGTATCCAACCCTGGCATGTCCTGATAGGACCAAGCGAATACATCTGGAAACTCTTTGAGAAGTTTTATCAAGTTTTTTCTGACAGTTGTATTGAGCAGTGCCCCAATCTATACTTCCTTCCTTTCTTCTTCTGAACCCAAACTAACGGTTTCCAACTGCTCTTTGTGAGGCTCGATAGACCTTTCCTCTTACCTGAGTAGTCGAGAGATCTCTTCTGGAATTTCTTCATCCTCTTCTTCTTCAGCTTCAAATATCGGGAATTCAAAGTTGGGAGAAGACATTTGATCGTATATTTCAATGGGGTTTAAAACAGCAATCTGCATGACGTGATGATTTGTTTTTTAGAAAAGATAGAGAGAATGCAAGTGTGTGTATTTTCTGAAAAATGCTTGTCTTTTTTTATTTGGATTGGGTTGTTTTAGGATTACCATTTTCTGGAAAAACGAAAAGTGAAAACAACAATAACTGCAAAAATTATAGAATGACATTATTTATTTATGATTTTATCGATTCTTGAAACACAACCCTATAAAAACAAAACTCTGTCGCTTTGGGCTAAGCGAAGAGGGACATTTACAGAAAAGTGAGCCCTATAAAAACATCCGTTTAACCTGGGCAAGGTGAAAGGTTAAAACAAAGATGGCAATTACTCAGACTTATGGACGACTTTTGGGACATCGACAACAACCCATTGGCGATGAACTCCTCGATGAATCACAAAGTCCGGTACCTTCTTCCTTGGTTTGTCCTTAGAAGCAACGCTGATTTCTGGAAGAGCAGGATCGTTGGAGTCTTCCTCCTAAGTAGAGTTGTTGTAAACGAACTCTTTTGTTGTTTATTCCTTAGTGTTTTCACTCTCAATAGGATCTCTCTATCCAGTTGGCTGGATGTCCTCGTATCTGATGCGAGAGCTTTTAGGAGCGGTGTACTTGACTAAGAAGTCATACCTGCCACTCGGCTGTCCTAAGGTGTCCCATACTTCTGTGGGAGTGGTCGAGTCATCTTCCTCGATGACGTTGACCTCAGGGAAAGCATAGTTGATGAACTCTTGTCCTGCAGTCTTTGCAAAGTCATCATTGTGCTGGATATCTTCGGAATGTCCTGAGTAATGATCCCATGACTCGGTGGGGACATGAGTATTCCTTTCAATATTACTCAGCTAATAAGCATCGTTGGGCTGACTCTTTTGCCCCAAGCCTTTTGTGTATGGCCTCTAGATAGGCAATTCATCCAGGGGATCATAGTAATCTTGATCGAAGTTATCTTTCATTAGATCATCTTCTAGTGAATTAGGTGGAGCACGATATCCCTCAGGATCACAATCTCTGTAGATCATCTGGACGTCTGACCTTGGTATATATCTTGGGCTCTGCTTTGGAAAACAGAATGGCATGTGAGCTTCTTCCTGAGACATATAGTCGTCGCTGTTGAGATAAGACTTCCACTCCTCATTCATGTCAGAGAAGCCACTCTTGTTGATGGTGTGTACTTCTTGAGACTCTGGGTGGAGAAAGCCTCCACTGTGGAAGAAGTCCTGAATGGGATGAAAACTTTCATCTTTCTTGGCAATCTGGGTATAGGTTGAAGAGAAACCAAGACCTTTCTTTGTCTTGTTATTTGTAGGAATTACAAGTTGTCCCTATCCCTTTACGTTATCAGTCTTGGTCACTTCGAGAGCATCTTTGTATGAGGAAATAGACGTTCCTCTTTCTGATCGATTCTCATTGTTCACCGAGAGTGCTTGGAACTGGGTTCCAACAACCTCCTCTGGTTCTAAATAGGAAAATGATGATAAGTGGCACAAAATTAAGGCTTTATCTCCGCAGACTATGACTAACTTGTCATTTTTGACGAACTTCAGCTTTTGGTGAAGTGTCGAAGTGACTGCCCCAGCTTCGTGTATCCAAGGTCTTCCTAATAAACAGTTGTAGGCTGCCCAGATTTCCATGACCTGGAAAGTTACTTGGAAAGTGTGAGACCGATGGTTATGGGAAGATCGACTTCGCCGATAACTATTTTTCAAGATCCGTCGAAGGCTTTGACGATGATCTCACTGCTCCTCATCGGGGCTCCTTGAAATGATTGTTGTATCACTGTCAATTTTGGCATAACATTCAGAGATGACCCGGTGTCTACCAGTATGCTAGCTAAAGCATCGTCTTGGAAATTGACTGTAATGTTAAGCGCCATGTTATGATTCTTGCCTTCTTCCTGCAGTTCTTTATCATTGAACCCTAAATTGTTGCAAGAAGTGATGTTGGGGATGATACTGTCAAATTGTCCCACCGTCACATCTTGTTCTACGAAATCTTGCTCCAAGACTATCTACAGAACTTCCCTGTGAGCTTCGGAACTAAGTAAGAGAGACAGCACAGAGATTCGAGACGGAGTTTGCAGCAAATGGTCTACAATGTTGTACTCGCTTTTCTAGATGAGCTTTAGCATCTCATCGTTGTTCTTTGTAAGTTCGGGATTACTGTACTGTCTGACTTGTTGACTTGGAACTTCTGTTTGAGGTTCCTTTTCTTTGGCAGGTTCTCCAACTCCTCTGATGAAGATCCGACAGCTCCGAGTGACTCGACAGATGTCGGCAATGTTCACGAGGGGGGTAATGGAGTTTCCTTTCCATTTTTGATGGTCGTTGCACCGTACTTGTAAGGGATAGCCTTTTCTTATTTGTACGGTATTGGCCCTGGCAGGTAAATAACCATATGAACTTTTTTATTTCTCTGACCATTATAGGTAACCTCAATTAGTTCCTGGTTGAGAACTTTTCTACCATCAAGAGAGATTCTCGATTCATTGAGTAGAGGGATTATGGCGCATACGTCTTTGGTTTTTCCATGGTCGGAGATTACAACAACGTTTTCACCCTGATGAGGGAGAGAGACTTTTTCCATGTTGATCGACCCAGAACTTGAACATGGTCGAATCTCCTTCCGGTCTAACTGCTTTTGAAGGGCTTCTCGAACGTGATAGCATCCTTGGTTATTTTCTGAGTAAACTCTACAACGCTCATAATTGTGGGGTGGCACCCGGCCTCGCCCGCTTTGTATGCAGTTCCTTTTTACCAGATCTGCTTCTATTTGTTATTTCTGTGCTTTTGTGGTTAGCATTTATTTTGCTAAAACTATTCTAGCAGCAAGAAGTTGAAACATGAAGTTCTAATTTGCTGCATTCAACATGTCGAATGAAGATGTCCCATACCTGCTCATAGGACATCGTGTTTGGATTCAGTTTTTAAAGCAGATTCTGTTGCTGTGATTTGTTACTAAATATTCTGTGAATGTTTAGTTATCCTATGTGCCATCCAAAGCATTTTTGGATTGTGGTTATATGTTGGTTTTTCGGATTTTCAGCTATTTCTAATTATGGAGACATATTAGGAAACTTTGGATTGAAGACCTATTTTGTTGGAGTTTATTTTGAAGATTTGTGAGCAGTCTATTTGCTGTGTTTTTGAAGCCCAATTCAGTCCAGATTAAATGCTATATATTGACTGATGTAAACCTATTTTAGGTGTGGAACTTACGTGTGTTTTGTTAGGGTTTTCGAGTGTATTTTGTGAGCCTAACTGGTATCATTCTGATAACAATATAAGGACTGGTTTTTGTGTTGTAAGTTCTATCAGTTACTCATAAGCTTTTAAGCATTGAGTTTCTTGTGTGTCAATTCTCATAAGCTTTGAAGTATTGAGAATTGTGTGTTTTGAAAGTGTTACTTTCGGTTTGTTACTTGTGTGGAAAGATACCAATCACGGGTTGTGGTTGTAGAGGGATTTGAGGAGGGCCACATACCTAGGTGAGTCTTAGGTAGAAGTCATAGGAAGGGTAGTGATTAAGTGAGCAGATTATTCGGTAATTGTATGATCTGTGAATTGATACTATCGTATATTGGTTTCGTCCCTGGCTTGGTAGCCCCCAGAGTAGGATTGTTGATCCGAACTGGGTAAACATATCACTGTGTTATTTACTTTCTGCACTGTTATTTTTATTGTTATCTTGTTCATTGTGTTGGATATCAGTGTCTCAACATCTGTGTAGGACATCTGATATCTGTGCCAGAATTTCAATTGGCATCAAGAGCTTGCACCCTTGTTTGGTTCTGGGTGAGATTCAAGGAAGGTACTTTCTAGTACAATGGACAAGGATGGAGGATTTCTGAACAAACCACCTCTGCTTGATGGTTCCAACTATGACTATTGGAAACCAAGGATGATAGCATTCATCAAATCCATGGATGATCAAGCATGGAAAGCTGTTATAAAAGGATGGGAGCCCCCAAAGGTTAAAGATGAAAAAGGTACCCCTACTGATGTGATGAAGGAAGAGGAAGACTGGGATGATGCAAATTACAAAGGGTCCGTGGTAAATTCCAAAGCCATGAATGCATTGTTTAATGGTGTCAACAAGAATATCTTCAGGTTGATTGAACATTGCACCATTGCAAAAGAGGCGTGAGAGGTCTTGAAGGTTTCTCATGAAGGGACTTCAAAGGTGAAGATGTCAAAACTTCAGCTTCTCACTAGCAAGTTTGAGAGTTTGAAGATGAAAGAGGATGAGAGCATTCATGATTTTCACATGAACATTATTGAGATAGCTAATGCCTCTAGTGCTCTAGGTGAAAAGATGTCTGACAGCAAACTGGTCAGAAAAATCCTCAGATCTCTACCTAAGAGATTTGACATGAAAGTGACTGCTATAGAGGAAGCTCAGGATATAGACAAGATGAAAGTGGATGAACTGGTGGGATCTCTTCAAACATTTGAATTAGGGATCAGTGAAAAGTCTGAAAAGAAGAAGAGCATAGCTTTTGTGTCAAATGCTGGTGACTCAGAAGATGAAGGTGACCTGGTCAGAGATGAAGGGGTGTCTAAAGATCTGGTGTTGCTTGGAAAACAATTTAACAAAGTGTTGAAAAGGATTGACTGGAAGTCGAGAGCAAATGCTCAGAACAAGTCACTCGACATCATTAAGAACCAGGATAGAGGCAGAAGATCCAGAACTGAAGAAGACTCCAATCAAGGGAAGAGAGTTCAGTGTTTTGAATATGAGAGATATGGGCACATAAAGACTGAGTGTCCCACGTATCTCAAAAGGCAGAAGAAGGGCTTATCAGTGTCTTGGTCAGAAGGAGAGTCTGAGAGTGATCTTGAAGAAGAATCAGCAAAAATGGTGACAGCTTTGACTGGGATCTGTAAGGCTGATGGAGAAACTACTTGTGAGTCTGACTCTGACAAAGAATCCTATGTTGGAGAACTCACTAAGGAAGAAGTCTTCACAAGGTTTTCAGAGTTGTGTATCAAGAATGAAGAAAGGTGCCAGATAATATTAGAACAGAAGGTTCTGATAGCTCAACTAGAAGCTGAGAAGGAAGAACATCTATCAACCATTGCTGATCTGAAAGAGGAGGTTGAATGGCAAAAGTCAAAACTTGACAATATGACCAAATCTATAAGAATGCTGAACAATGGTACCACGCAGCTGGATGAGATTCTTCAGACTGGGAAAGATGCTGGAAATGTGCAAGGCCTAGGTTTTAACAATCAAGCAGAGACTTACAAGAAGCCTGTATTGAAGTTTGTTCCTCAGAAAATAAAGCAAGAAGAGGGGATGTCAAATCACATGTTTCAACATCAGATGAAGCATCAGAAAAGAGTTTGTAGATCAAAGTATAAACCATGGAGATGCCATTACTGTGGAAAGATTGGTCACTTAAAGTCCTTTTGCTACAAGCTGCACGGCTATCCCAAAACTGCTCAGCAACAAAATAAAGGACAGAGTTGGGGTAAAGTGAAGAGAAGATGGATTCCTAGACAAATGATGGCTGGTCTCATAGCACATACCTCTCTTAGAGCATCTGCAAGAGAAGATTGGTACTTTGACAGTGGTTGTTCAAGACACATGACTGGTGTGAAGAAATTCTTGTCAGATATCAAGCCTCACTCCACCAATTATGTCACTTTTGGGGATGGATCAAAGGGTGAAATAAAAGGTGTTGGAAAGCTGGACTACACAGGACAACCAAATCTGGATCATGTTCTATTTGTCAAAGGGCTGACCACAAATTTAATCAGTATAAGCCAACTGTGTGATGTAGGTCTCAAAGTAAATTTCACCAAATCTGAATGTCTAGTAACCAATGAGAAAGATGAAATTGTTATGAAGGGAACCAGGTCTAAGGATAACTGCTATCTATAGAATCCTCAAGAACCTGAAAGTCTGTCTACTTGTTTGATGTCAAAGGAAGATGAAACCAAACTGTGGCATCAGAAATTGGGTCACTTACACCTGAAAGGGATGAAGAAAGTTATGTCAAGTGAAGCTGTTAGAGGTATTCCCAAGCTGAAGATTGACGAGGATAAAATATGTGGTGAATGTCAAGTTGGGAAGCAAACAAGGGTGTCACACAAGAGGCTTCAACATCTTACCACTACTTCTAGAGTTCTGGAACTTCTTCACATGGACTTAATGGGACCTATGCAGGTTGAAAGTCTTGGTGGGAAGAAGTATGCCTATGTTGTCGTAGATGACTACTCCAGATTCACTTGGATAAGTTTTATCAGAGAAAAGTCTGAAGTATTTGCAGCCTTCAAAGAGTTGTGTCAAAGGATTCAATGGGAAAAGGATTGTGGTGTTGTTCGGATCAGAAGTGACCATGGGAAAGAATTCGAAAATAGCAGGTTTGAAGAGTTCAGCTTATCTGAGGGAATCACTCATGAATTCTCATCACTGATCACTCCTCAGCAGAATGGTGCGGTGGAACGCAAGAACAGGACTATACAAGAGTGTGTAAGAGTCATGATTCATGCCAAAAAGCTACCATATCATTTTTGGGCTGAAGCCATGAATACTGCGTGCTATATACACAATAGGGTGACTATCAGATAAGGTACTTTTGTCACTCTTTATGAGCTATGGAAAGGTAGAAAGCCAAATGTGAAGTATTTCCATGTGTTTGGGAGTAAGTGCTATATCTTGGCGGATCGTGAGCAGAGGCGAAAGATGGATCCTAAGAGTGAGGAAGGAATATTTTTGGGATACTCTACAAACAGTAAAGCATATAGGGTATTTAATTCCAGAACTAAGGTGATGATGGAATCCATAAATGAGGTGGTTGATGACTCTGGCAAATACGAAGATGTCCCAGATGATGTTGGAGCATGTCTTCCCATGAACAATGAAATCTCCCAAGACATTGAGTCTGTAGAAGATAATGCTCAAGAAACTGACACTAGACCTGAGAATGAAGAGGTAGAGGATGCTAATAGGGGACCTTCTATAAGGATTCAGAAGGATCACCCTAAGGAATTGATTATTGGAGATCTGAATGAAGGTGTAAGAACCAGAACGAGGGAGACTGTGTCAAATGCATGCTTTGTTTCAAAGATTGAACCAAAGAATGTCAAAGAAGCATTGACAGATGAGTTCTGGATAAGTGCTATGCAAGATGAACTTTGTCAATTCAAGAGGAATGAAGTCTGGGAACTGGTACCACGACCAGCAGGAACAAATATGATTGGAACAAAATGGGTTTATAAGAATAAGTCTGATGAACAAGGAGTTGTTACCAGGAACAAAGCCAGATTAGTTGCTCAAGGATACACACAGATTGAAGGAGTAGACTTCGATGAAACATTTGCTCCTGTGGCTCGATTGGAATATATCAGATTACTGCTAGGAGTGGTATGTTTATTGAAATTCAGATTATTTCAAATGGATGTCAAGAGTGCCTTTCAGAATGGCTATCTTAATGAGGAAGTCTATGTTGAGCAGCCTAAAGGGTTTGTGGATCCAAATTTTCCTGATCATGTTTTCAAGCTGAAGAAGGCTTTGTATGGGCTGAAACAAGCTCCACGAGCTTGGTATGAAAGACTGACTGAATTCTTAGTCAACAATGGATACAGGAAGGGTGGTATTGATAAAACACTTTTTGTCAAGGAGAAGGATGGGAAACTAATGATTGCTCAGATTTATGTAGATGATATTGTGTTTGGTGGGATGTCGGATGAAATGGTCCAACATTTTGTCAACCAAATGCAATCTGAATTTGAGATGAGCTTGGTAGGTGAATTGACTTACTTCCTTGGATTACAAGTCAAGCAGATGGAAGACTCCATTTTTATCTGTCAGAACAAATATGCGAGGAACATTGTGAAGAAGTTTGGACTGGATAATGCCAAGCATAAGAGGACTCCTGCTCCTACTCACTTGAAGTTATCCAAAGATGAAAAGGGAGTGAATATTGAACAAAGTTTGTATAGAAGTATGATTGGCAGTCTGCTGTATCTTACAGCAAGTAGGCCAAACATAACATTTGTTGTTGGTGTGTGTACAAGATACCAAGCAGAACCCAAGGTCAGTCACATCAATCAAGTAAAGAGAATTCTTAAGTATGTGAGTGGTACATGTGATTATGGGTTGTTGTACTCCCATGACTCAAGTCCCATTTTAGTAGGTTACTGTGATGCTGATTGGGCTGGAAGTGCTGATGATATGAAGAGTACCTCTGGAGGATGTTTCTTTTTGGGAAATAATCTTATTTCATGGTTTAGTAAGAAGCAAAACTCGGTATCCCTTTCTACTGCTGAAGCTGAGTACATAGCAGCTGGTAGTAGTTGTGCTCAACTGGTATGGATGAAGCAGATGTTATCTGAGTATAATGTCACACAAGATGCCATGACACTATTTTGTGACAACCTGAGCGCTATTAATATTTCCAAAAATCCCATTCAACATAGCAGGACTAAGCACATTGATATTAGGCATCACTTCATCAGAGAACTTGTGGAGGACAAAGTCATAATTCTTGAGCATGTGAGCACAGAAAATCAGCTTGCTGACATATTTACCAAGGCTCTGGATGCAGTTCAGTTTGAAAACCTGAGGAGCAGACTTGGGGTTTGCATTCATGAAGAACTATAGCAATTAATGTTCCTTCTGGCTGCCAGATTGGAAAGATTAAAGGAGGTTCTGGTAGTGCAGTATGTGAATGGAGGGAAAATGTTGAAGGTTGAGCATGACACTTGGTCATGTGATGTGGTGTTTATTCTGTTTTATGATCTGACCATTTCTCAAATATTAATCGCTGTTCTACTTGCCTTTGTCATATTTATTGCTAAAAAGGGGGAGTAGTATGTTTGTGTGTGGAGTGCTTGTGTGCTTGTGCTGTTGCAGAAGTTGAGGGGGAGATACTATTATGGAATGTTGCTGCAGTTGAGGGGGAATTTTGCTATGCTGCTATGATGTGTTGTTTGCTGTTCTGTGTGTTGTATGCAGCTGAAGGGGAGTGCTGCTATGCTGGATGCTTTTTTTGCTGTGTGATGTTGGTTTTTCGCTGCTGTCTGATATGGATGGTTTTTTGTTGTGTTTCTTTGAAAGTTTTTTTGTGTGTAGTTTTAGCCAAAATAAGCCAAAGGGGGAGATTGTTATTTCTGTGCTTTTGTGGTTGGCATTTATTTTGCTAAAACTATTCTAGCAGCAAGAAGTTGAAACATGAAGTTCTAATTTGCTGCATTCAACATGTCAAATGAAGATGTCCCATACCTGCTCATAGGACATCGTGTTTGGATTCAGTTTTTAAACCAGATTCTGTTGCTGTGATTTGTTACTAAAGATTCTGTGAATATTTGGTTATCCTATGTGGTATCCAAAGCATTTTTGGATTGTGGTTATATGTTGGTTTTTCGGATTTTCAACTGTTTCTAATTATGGAGACATATTAGGAAACTTTGGATTGAAGACCTATTTTGTTGGAGTTTATTTTGCAGATTTGTGAGCAGTCTATTTGCTGCATTTTTGAAGCCTAATTCAGTCCAGATTAAATGCTATATATTGACTGATGTAAACCTAGTTTAGGTGTGGAACTTACGTGTGTTTTGTTAGGGTTTTCGAGTGTATTTTGTGAGCCTAACTGGTATCATTCTGATAACAGTATAAGGACTAGTTTTTGTGTTGTAAGTTCTGTCAGTTACTCATAAGCTTTTAAGCATTGAGTTTCTTGTTTGTCAATTCTCATAAGCTTTGAAGTATTGAGAATTGTGTGTTTTGAATGTGTGACTTTTGGTTTGTTACTTGTGTGGAAAGATACGAATCACGGGTTGTGGTTGTAGAGGGATTTGAGGAGGGCCTCATACCTAGGTGAGTCTTAGGTAGAAGTCATAGGAAGGGTAGTGATTAAGTGAGCAGATTATTCGGTAATTGTATGATCTGTGAATTGATACTATCGTATATTGGTTTCGTCCCTGGCTTGGTAGCCCCCAGAGTAGGATTGTTGATCCGAACTGGGTAAACATATCACTGTGTTATTTACTTTCTGCACTGTTATTTTTATTGTTATCTTGTTCATTGTGTTGGATATCAGTGTCTCAACATCTATGTAGGACATCTGATATCTGTGCCAGAATTTCACCATTGAGCAGACATCCTAACTTTGATGTCTGCTGGGATTTTCGTCAGTCATGCTGATCTGTTGTATGGCTCCATCCAAGTGGATTGGAAGCCACCAGTGGTCCAACAGATGTTGAAGGGTTTTTTGTACAAGCGCACACCCTTGGTCGTCTTCACGACACTCTTCATAGTCTTGATAATCGTGTGAAGCTAGAAAGCCGAGTCTAACTTATTTAGCATGTAGTTCTACCAAACTGGTATTCATCAAGCGTATGTCAAATATCTGGACCATATTGACTTGATGGTTATTTCCTTCACGGTAATCCTGGATCCATCCAAGATCCATCTGACGTTGGAGGCCTTCTTGTATAAAAGTGCATCCCTGATTGCTTGTTGAGCAGATCGGACAGGTGTTGTAATTGTGTCGTGGCAGATTATGATATTGACTTTGCCTTGAATGCATCGCCACCAAATTGACATTCATTGCGAGAATGTTGCGATTTTGAACAATGTTAGGATGTGAATGGGACATGTTGACTTCCTGGATCCTGTGATCCAGAATCCAACCTAGATTCATCTGTTCTTGTAATGTTGTTTGCACTACGGAACACCCCCGATTGTTCTTTGAGCAGATATCACACTGGTGATAATTGTGAGACAGTACATGACCGTACCCGCTCTGCCTGCAATGCATCTTCACCAGATTTATTCCTAGTGAGAGTACATCGTGAATTTGATAACTGCGACTAAATTCTTCCTCTATTAAATTTACTACAGCCTTTTCATGTTGTGGCAATGGATTCATCTAAACATTCGGATTAGTATCTTTGAAAGATAGGATCCCGTTCCTGACAAGCTTTTGTACATCAGACTTGAAGCTGAGACAATTCTCAATGTTGTGCCCCGATCCTCCTTGATGGTAAGGGCAAGTTTGATCTGCTTTGAACCAAAAAGGAAGATTTTTTGGTACTGTAAGAGGAGTCCAGGCTTTGACATGCCCCTTGGCCAGTAAAAGTGGAAATAGTTCTGTGTACAACACCGATATAAGGTCAAACCCTGATGGTCGTGTCATACGATTGTTGTTGTTGTACTGAGTACGAGCCTGCTGAAGAGGTTGTTGTGACATTGCTCTGAGCTAATCTCTATCTGGTGCCATGTCCAGGTTATATTTATACTACTAAACGAAGGCTGTGCCGAGATCTCTGAAAGTACTGATCTTTGTGCGGTTAAAACCCATGTACCATTTGAGTGCGATACCGATTAAACTCTCTTGGAAGTAATGGATCAGTAACTGTTGATTTTCTGTCCGAGTTGACATTTTTCGAGCTTACATCACCAAATGAATTTGAGGGCAAGAGTTGCCTTTGTATTTTTCAAAGTCAGACACCTTGAATTTGTGCGGTACCTTTACATTGGGGACTAAACAGAGGTCTGCGGCATTTTTTTCGAATAAGTCCTGACCGCGAATGGCAAGCAGTTCCTTCTGCATCTCCAAGAATTGTTCCTAGAACTCATTCATCCTTTCATACATGTCTTCGTTTCCACCAGGAATTACTTGTGGAAGATGTCCTTCCGGGATAGTGTGTACCACTGCTGTGGTATAGACATTATAGTGGTGACTCTCGGTGCTTCAGTGCCCTAAAGTTTGTAACCTTCAGGAGTTACTGTTGTAAACCTTGCATCTTCGCTTTCCCGAAGGTTGTAACCTTCAGGTCCAGCGGTTTGTATTACGGCTTCTAGGTCTTCAGTGACCAGCAGGATATATCCTTCAAGTATAAAGTTGATAGGCATGCCCTAGGAACGACCTTTAGGCATGTTTTATCGAGGATGATTCTAATGTGTCTCCATTATGGGCGTAGATGTGATCTCCGAGATTACAGTCTTTTGATGCCGCTGCTTCTGGGCTGCTGCCAGGGATTGTATGTCACTGTGAAGTTTTTCCAAACTTTCCTTCAGAGGGTTAATTTCTTCTCTCAGCTCTCTGTTCTCTTCCTTGAGATCATCCATTTTCTTTTGTCGATTGGCTCGAGTATTGTATGAGTGAGACAGTTCGACTATAGAATTGTGACACATACGCGAGACTCGAAGATAAGAAGAATGCGTTATGTGAGAATGATGAATGATATGCAACGACAATTTTTTTAGATTTTGTTTTATTCAAAAAGAAACTTCAACAAATAGATTGCAAATATCACACAGTGGGGGAGACCCCTTTTTATTGAATTCGAAAGATTGGAGTATGTTACAAAGAAAAGTACATTATTTTACAAAGTGTTGTAAAAGGAAATGTCTAAGCTCATGGATCCTGAATCCTCTCTGAAGAGAGCTCAGATGCTGGTTCCAGTAGTTTCCTTTTCTTTGGTCGGGGCTCTTCTGCAGTTGTCGGGTTGTCAGTCCTTTGCCAAGTGAAAGGAGCGAGCAAATTTATTCGGTCTTGCTGACTTTCTATAGCATGCTGCTCTAATATCTCAATCAGAGCATCCTTTTCCTTTAACAGTTCCTGAATCTTGGTACACTCTAAATCGAGAATTCGGTTTTTGTTTTTCCAAGAGCTCTTTTCACGTTGAACTTTGTTGAGAGCGACCTGGAGTTTTTCCGCATCAGACATGAAATAAAGGACAGATTCCTTTAAGGGAAAAACTTCTTGGCGAGGGTAAGGCATCCTCAGCTTGAGGGCTCTAGTTTGCACCTAGTGGAGATAAGGCTCCATGGAGGTACAGTTTGGTCTTCCTAGAGACTCTATTCCTTTCCTGTGAATATGTTGCCAGACATGCACTATTTCTTTCTTTAGTGCATTGTCATTTTCCTCTTCCTTGAAGAAAAGACCTTCCAGATGAACATTAAGTGGGATATTCTTCATCGAGTATCTGAGTTGACGGTAAGCTAAAATTGAATGGTAGTTGATTCCTCCTTTAGTTCCAATGAGGGGTACATTAAGGACATTTCCACATCTGTCGATGATCTCTATCCCCTCATAAATCCTATTGTACTAATCTATGTCAGAGTTGGTAAGACATAATCCTTTGTGACCAACGTAGAGTACTCTTGTGATCCTAAAAAGAAGCAGACTTGGGTAAATGGGAAATGAACCATTTGTAGAGTAAGGGTACATAGCAGGTGATCATTCCTCCGCTGTACAAATTCCTTAAGTGTACGGAATGATAAGCATCTGCGAGCAAGGTTGGTACGGTGTTCCTAATCAGAAATATCTTAACAACATTGGTGTCGACGAAGTTGTCGATGTTGGGAAAAAGGAATAACCCATATGTGAGTAGGACAAAGATATCCTCGAAAGCAGTTATGTTTCCTATACTGGCAAAGTATAGAGCTTTCTCTATCAAGAATTTAGCTGGTATAGCTTGGATTCCTCCTTTAGTGGTCATGTGAGTCCTAACCTCTTACTCATCCAAATAGATTGCTCTTACAATGGTTTATTCTTTTGGAATTTCTTCCAGTCCAGAAAATGGAGCTCGGTCAGTGATAAGTAAATCAGTCAGATGAGAGTACTCTTCTAGCGTTGGTGCCAATTGGTAATCCAGGAATATGAAGCAGTGGTAAACTGGATCGTAGAACTGAATCAGCGTTGACAGGATTCCTTCAACCACATTAACCTTTAACAAAGAAAATAGTCCTCCGTGCTTAGCTCTGAAAGCCTCGGGGTTGGTGATCATCCTTGCTAACCTCCTTAAGTCCTCTAGTTTTGGAGCATTGAAGGTGTACTTGTGCGTCTTTCTTCTACCGAAATCCATAACACAATCTCTGATATTTACAATTATTGTTTTAGTTTATTTTGAAAAAAAAGATTTTTTTCTTGTTTGAAAAGAGTTTTTTAGATAAATGCATGAATGAAGCACACAAAAACATTTGAAAACATGGGTTCAAGGGTTCAACGTCACGAGCGTGGAGTCATGGATCTACCCATCCCCAAAGGTTGTATTATTTTGGTTAATTTTGTACCTGTAGAACGGGTTCAAATGTTCCCAAAATCATTGACCCCCTAGGGATATTAACAGCAAGCTGTAACATCCTAGGATGAATCTCATTTGAGTGTAGTATCGCGTATCAACTATTCCCGATAGTCACCGCACAACCAAATGGCCATATGGTTAAAGTCCACTAAATCCTCAGGGTCGTGGGTACCGCACTGGGAAAACTATGCTTTCACGATAATCGGTCGTTCAACATTAAGTATCCACATGGGTACCTCGCCTGATTCAGCGGGCTACCAAGATAGCTTATTCGTGATTCACTCCCTATAAGTTTCTCTTGTCTATGCCGGCCCTATCTTAATGTTCTCTCAAACATTCCACGTGCGTATTAATCGCATTCCCATTTTGACAAAAATAAACACGGATATCAAGTAGGAATAACAATAAATATATATATAGTATATAGTATGAAAACTACTAAACAACCTAGACCTCTTAGGAATTATAATCCTAGTTTGGCACTCCTCAGCAGAGTCGCCATTTTTCTGTAGCATGCGATTTTTGTCGGTGACGCGACCACCTTATCGCCATGGTTGAAATTGGGTGCTACTTTATGATTTCTTATTTATCCTATGAAGCTGGAAAGGAAATGGAAGCTATCTAAAACTAACCTTGCACGCAAATATTTTCTTTAATAAATGCTAAGAGATTAGGGGGTCCGGGGTCAGGTTATACAATGGGGATTTGTCAATTACCCATCCGTTATCCATAGATTATTTAGCATTTTCTTCTGTTATTCTACTTTCTGGTGTTTATCTGTCATGAATGGGAAAGTTTCTCCTTTGGGAGTGTTGAGAGAGAGAGAGTATTTTGTTTATTTTTGGGTTTTTTCAATATTTTTGGTAAGGAACTGGACCTAAGGTTTTTGATATGTGTGCTCGCTGAGATTTCGCAATCTTATGCCTACGTATTCCAGTTAAAGAAAATAGGGAAATCAGAGCAATCGTAGTTCCTCTTATTCTATGGGAGGAAAGAGATGTTTGGTGTCTTGTCAAAGCCCAAGATTGAAGCTAGAGGTTATTTGTGCCTTGTTCAAAGCCCAAGATTGAAGCTAAAGGTTTGACTGAGAGAGAATTAGTCATCTCTAAAGGGAGATATCTCATCTGTTTATCACAGTTGTTGGGTAACTGATTATAAAGGGGAATTACTTTAACTGGAATGCATGGAATCCAGTAATGCCATAATTTCCTTTATAAGGGATTTGTCCTGAAGGAGAAAACTTTAACTCTGTGTAGAGTAATGCCATTTTTTCTTAGGAGTTTTTTCATACTAAGAGAGGGACATTGGCTTGGATGTAAATAATCTACAGGCTTTCCACTTACAACATTTAGATGAAAGAGGGGTTTTACCAGGATAAGAGATGGACCATAGCTCAGATTTTTGAATCATCAAGTGTGCCACTTACAGCAGTTATCTGGGATTAAGGTTTGTTTGATTGTTTGTTTTGATGTGTGATTGTACAAAGAAAGGTCTTCCTACAGAGAGATTTTGATTTCCTCTGAGGGGATGTTGGTTTTTGTGTGCCTTGATCAAAGCCAAAGGTTGAAGCAAAAAGGTTGACTCTACTAGGGAGTTTTTTGTTCTGTCTTGTACAAAGCCCAAGATTGAGGCTGAAAAATACTGACTCAACAAGAGAGTGTTTTATCTGTCTTTGTCGTAACCCAAAATTTGACCTCCTCTTTTTGCTTTTTTTTCATAAGCATGTGCATTCGCATTTGTCGGCATATGCATTCATACTTTTTTTTTTGTATTTCTTGTTGCAGGATCTTCAGGTTTTCCCGGCCCGATTAATTGCATCCTTTCAAGGTCATCCCATCATCAAAATAAGCTCAAAATAAAGGTTTCTATGTTCACTCATCAAAACAAGAGGTGGAAAGTTGAAATTAGCACTTCAGCATCACTTCCCAAGCAAATTTGGGCAAAATTGGCTAAAGTAACCGGTTACCCTGTGGTGAGTAACCGATTACTCTGTACAAAGTTGCAATTCCTGCTGTATTTTCTGGGATAGCAGCTGTATACACTCTTGGGTCTTTGGTTCTACAGTGTTCTAGCAGCATGTGGAATATTCTAGACATTTCAAGACAATTCAAGACATTCTAAGTGCATTTATTCCAATGCTTGACTCTAAATTAAGTGCACCGTGTTCCTTGATTTCCAAGTATGACAACCTTTGGATTTTTGAAGCTTACAATGGGATTGTTGCCGAGTTGATCCTAACTAACCGAGTTAACCGCTTGACTCAGTGTGTCAAGTGTAACTAACTCAAATCCTAACTCCAAACCACCCAAAGCTAAGTCCAAACCAAAATCCAAAGCTCTCACACTCCAAACGAAAAGTATATATAAACAAAGCTTCACTCATTTTCAAGGATCCTAAACCATTTTCACTCTCAAATCTCTCACATTCTCTCTGAATTTTTCTGCAACTTCTACATCTTCATCTGAATCTTCTTTCCCAAACCTCACCATAGCTCTTAATTCTTGAAGAATAATCACTTTTCACATTGAAAGTGATTATTTCTTGAGCTTAACCTTCATCAATTTTGCAATTCTACTTGGATTTCTGGAGTTATTTTAGCTTGTGGATTAATCTCAAGTATTTGCTACAACATTCAACGGTTCGAATTCGCATTGTGGAGCTTCGTCGCAATTTGGTCGATTTCGATACGTTTCATCAACAAATTGAAGATTCCTCTGGTTTTCTTTGATTTTCTGCATCAAGAATCCTTTGCAACAATTACCAAGGCACATCTCAGCCTTGTAGGTTAGTGGATCTCACTTTACTCTCTGTTTCGATCGTTTCCGCGCGTTTACGATGTAATTTCGATCGTTTTTGGTTTGAATTATCATGCAATTGCTTGATCTTTGATCTCCATGATTAATGCTTTCAATTCGTGTTTAATTGCTCTTACATGATGAAATTTTCGTGCACAAGTGTGAACTACAACATGTGGTGATTGGTATAAGTGATTAAGTGTTGAAAATCACTTTTAAAAAACTGTTTTTGCTGTTATTTTTGTCACTGTCACAGTGGTAACCGGTTACCATGTGGCGAGTAACCGGTTACTCAGTGTATTTTTCACCAAAAAACGCAGTTTTTAAGCAAGTAACTGGTTACCCTGTGGTGAGTAACCGGTTACCACTGTAACAGAAGGCCATTTTCATACTTTTTCAAGTTTGTTTGCCATTCTCTCTTCCTCTAACTACCATGGATTGATATGCTTGATGTTTAAAGATGTTTTAAGTGTCATTTAACTTCAGTTTGAAGCTTATTCATGAACTTTTGTTGCACACTTTTAATTATTCAAATTGTCCATATTCTTGGCATTATGTGAATACATGCTTTCTTGCATTTTCTTTGATCAATATGCTACATGATTTTATGTATCTTTTGGCACTGTTTTGCACTTTCTCTCATTTCCTTTGCATTAGGTTTGTTCTCAAGAGAATAAGCTTAATCTTGTACAACCAATAATACACCTTGTTGCTTTAATAATTTTTCATTCATTTGAAAAATTGTTAGTATTTTCCTCCCTTTGATTAATTAATCGAAACTTTATTTCGATTATTGATCTCTCCCTTTGCGCTTCTCTTTAGGCTTCCTTTAGAACTTTCTTTCTCTTTTTCCCCACGGAGTCGAAGATTCACAACGCACTAGAGCACGCTGCACGGGAGCACTGTACAAATCGAAGTTGTCACGCTGTCCATTTCAACTTCCGCACTATACTTTGAGTTCCAGATACGGAATGAGGTTGGAGTTGTCCTACTCTCATTCTGACTATTTCTTGGGTAAGGGCGTTTGGCTCTCTCACTGAGAATAGTCATCTCTATCCTCAAGCTGTAGTGTTTCTCCTTTTCCAGTCGAGTCGATCCTTGATTACTCCTATCTCTTTCAGTATCTGTTTTGATCAATCACCATTCTTGGTTAAGATCATTGTCCTTTAGGTTAGCAAACTTTGTTTGTTTCAGTACCTTAGTTCTGTTCTTGTGGTCAATCATTGCTTTTGATTCCCCTCAAGAGTCTCAATTCCTTTTTTTCGGTTAACCACAGGTTTTCTGTTAAAACCGCATCCCCAGGAGTTCGCAACCTTCTCTTGATTCTTCTCTCTTTGTTTGGTTAACCACTGCTTGTCAGTTAAAACATCAATTCGCACTTCTTCTCAGTTAACCACAGTCTATCTGTTAATATGCTGGTTTTCTTCTTGGGTTAATCACCTTCTCTTGGTTAATTACCCATATTTCAGTTAACCGTAGCAGTCTATTAAAATACTGAACCTTTTTCTTGTTAATAACCTTCTCTTGATTAATCACTCGTTTCCTTTCGGTTAATCACAGTTTTTTCGTTAACACCAAGTCCTCAGCGATTAGCAACCTCTTTTGGTTCAATACCCTTTTCGTTGGTCAAGTATTGTTTGTTCAGTCAGTACCGACATCCTTTGGGTCACGACCTTCGTCGGTCCCACACCCGTCTTTTGGGTCACAACCTCTGCTTGGTTCTACACCCTCTTCTTTGGTTAACCACTATTTACCAGTTAATATACCAAAACCCCTTCAGAGTCAAACACCTACTTTTGGTTCAGCACTCTCTCTTCTGGTTAATCACAGTCTATCTGTTAAAACCTTAATCCCCACCAGAGTTCTTATCTCTTCGGTTATCCATTGCCAGACAGTTAACATACCGAGTTTCCTTTTTCTCTTGGTTTTGACACCAATGCTTTTGCTCTTTTCTCTTGGTTTTGACATCATCCTTTTGCCTGTTCCCCAGTAGGGTCGCTTATCCTCTGGTCCCTAGCACAATTCTTTGTTCTGTTACCTCCCCGGTGGAGTCCCTTCCCTTCCTTTTGCTCTTCCTTTTCTTGGTTTTGACACCATTTTTGCACGTTATTCTCTATCTCTATCTTTTCCTTTACATTCCTTTCTTGGCTTTGACACCACTTCTTGGGAATCCCCAGCGAAGTTTCCTTCTTTCTCTTGCTCGTGGTTTTGACACCACTTTCCTTTTCCTTTTCCGTCTTAGTTCCACGAACTACGGAAGCTCTGATTCTGCATTCGTTCGAATGTCAGATACGTAAGCACGAGATCACGATGATCTTGGCGAGCACACTTCCACACTTCCATCCTTCCACCCTTCTTTCCTTTCCCTCTTCTTTGTCCCTGGTTCCATGAACTACGACGCTCTGATTTCCTCATTGCACTATGAGGGTACGTAGGCACGAGGGCCCTAATCCTCCGCGAGCACTCCTCTTTATTTCTTTCTTTCTTTCTTTCCTTTTTCTCTTCTTTTTAGCTAGAAGCCTTTAGATAGATAACCCATCCGAGCCTAGAAGCAAGCAAAATAGTTCCCGTCGAGTACGACGGATGCGTAAGGTGCTAGTACCTTCCTTTCGCATAACTGACCCCCGTTCCCGTTTCTCTTCCCCTTGGGTTTTATCGATATTTTCCCTGTCCTTTGGGACTAAATAAAGTTTGGTGGTGACTCTGTTTTATCTTTGAGTGTGCAATTCACTCAGGTATAAACCAACCATCTTCAGCTGGTGACTCTGCTGGGGAGTCCTTGCTCTCTCAGGTTAGGGTCTCGCCTAGTTTTGTTTGTTTCTTGCTCATTTGGGTGTTTATCTTTTGCGCTTTACTAGCTTTATGTTTATTTATCACATTTTTTACTGCTTTAAATATTCATATGTTGTATATTCTGGATATCTACTGTATTTCTTTATTGTTGGGGGCATGGGTGTTCTGAGAGATAAGCCCACTACCCAGGCTTGAGCATACACATAGGTTTTAGAGTGGATAGTCGTGTTGATTGCGTGGTGTTGGCCACGTATAGTGTTCATGAGACCCATAGCCAAACGAGGTTCTTTTAGGAGATATCCGATACTGCATGTTGATGCAGGACATTGGATGGTCCCTTGATGAGCTGTCAACTCTGGTGACCATTGCCAAGGACTCAGTTGCGGCACTCCTCCCAAGGAGCAATAATGGCAGACCAGAAATGGAAAACCCATTACGCTTCTTGATCCGAGATCCGAAAGCTAGGAACTTGCCATAGGATTACCATTAGACATTCTTGGCTAGATCATACCTGTGAGGGGGATATTGGGTTTTTTCTGCAGGAAACTAAGACTCTTCCAACCTTTGTTCTCTCATTTCGTCAGATTTTTGCACCAACACAAAATTACCTTTGCAGATGTTCAGATTGTCCAGATTTGATTATTCAGACTGTGCTGACCTTTTGATTATGGTGTTGCATATCATTTCATCATGTCAAATTAATTTTACATGTGCATTTAAAATTATTTTTGCATGATTTGGATTCATCCATGCATGCATATGCATGTCCTTCATCCGGGAAACCATTGTTTACTCTGATCATTTCCGGCTTGTAGCAAGATGACGACTCGACATCGGTATTTTACTCGCTCAAACAAATCCAGAATCATGGCTGACTTCAAAGCTGAGAACGCTGCTTATAAGGAAACTCTGACTCATTTTCAAGATTGGATGGATCAGTTTCAGATGAACATGGATGTCATTATGGAACTCCTTCGCGCTCAGAGGGACGCCGCTGCTGCTGCCACTATTATTACAACCACTACTGATGCAACCGTTGTCACACCTGTTGTGACTACTTCTCCTGTTGTTACAACTACTCCTACTGTTATTCCTTCTCCTGCTACTGTTGAAGTACCAGTTGAGCCCGTGAATCAGCCTGTTGTTTAGTCTAGTGTGAACAAGATGCTCGTTGGTTTTCCTTGGGGCATGCCTCTGAATTACACTCCTCGGATTACAAATACTGGTAATGCCTTTGTACCATATCAGCCTTATGTTGTGCCCATGCCTAATGGGAATGCTGCTGCATATCCGTGGGGTATGCCTACTCCGGTTCCACCTCCAGTGGTGAATGATGATCCTGAGAATCTTCAGGTTCAAACTCACCAAACTCCTGTGATGGCTGACGTTGAAACTCCTGATGAAGAAGAGCATGTGTATAGAAGTCCTCCTATTCATGTTCCGGTTTCATCTCAAGCTGCTCAAACTGCTGTTCAGAATATTCATCCAGGAATGTTCTATTTTGGGGCATCTTCCTCAGCTGCTGTGATACCTCCTACAAATTATCTGTTTGGTGTTTAGATGGGTCAGAATGCTGGTCAGATGGTTAATCCAGGTTTGGTCTATCATTCTTAGTTTGTTACTCTGCAAGTGGACGCTCTGGCTGCGTCTCAGCTGCCAAATCCTCAGATTCTTATCAGGCCTGCTAATCAGAGTAGACCTGCTGACTACAAGTTGTTGGAACACCGAATCAGAGCTATTGAGGGGTTTTCTGCTTTTGGCTTGGAGGCCAAAGACTTATGTTTGGTTCCGAATGTGGTATTGCCGCAGAAATTCAAGATACCCGAGCTGCAAAAGTACAAAGGTTTGAGTTGCCCGCGTAGCCACATCACTATGTACTGCAGGAAGATGGCATCCTATATTGATAACGAGGAATTGCTAGTTCATTGTTTTTAAGATAGTTTGTCTAGTGCTTCATTGGATTGGTACATGGGCTTAGAGCACAACAAAATCCGCACCTGGAGGGATTTGTCTGAAGCATTCCTGAAACAATACAAATACAATCTTAATCTAGCGCCTACTAGATTGCAGTTGTAGAATCAGTCTCAGCGTTCAGCTGAAACGTTTAAAGAGTATGCACAAAGATGGCGTGAGATGGCATCTCGTGTGCGACCTGCTCTCTCTGACAATGAGTTGGTTGATATCTTTATGGGTACTTTGCAAGGATCCTACTATGAGAAAATAGTGGGTAGTTCTTCATCGAACTTTGCTGATGTTGTAACCATTGGTGAACAGATTGAGAATAGTTTGAAGACTGGAAAGATTCCTGGAGCTGCTTCCCAGCAGCCGGCTAATAGAAAGTCTCGGAATAGTCAATCAAAGAAAAAGGAAGGTGAAGCCAATGCTGTGATAGCCCAAGTTTCTCCTCAGTATCAAGTTCCCATGGCACCCATGCCATATTATCCATATCCGTACATTGCTGCTGTACAATATCAATAACTGCCATATCAGTATCATTCGCAGGAACCAGTTCAAAATGCTCAGAATCAACAGAATAATAAAAATCAGTAGAATCAAAGCCATCAAACAACAACAATCAAGGAAACTGTAAGCGTCTGAATTTCGACAGAATCCCAGTGTCATACACGGAATTGTTCCCTTACATGGTTCACCAAGGGGCAATTGTTCCCAAGAAGATCGCACCTGCGATTCCTCCATTTGGCCCGAAGCATAATCCAAATGCGTCATGTGCTTATCACGCTGGATACATAGGACATGCAACTGAGGACTCTTTTGTTTTCAAGACCAAGGTTCAGGAACTCATTGATAAGAAGATTCTAACTTTCGCTGAGGAAGGACCTAACATTCAGAATAATTCGTTGCTGAATCACAATGGACCTGCAATGAACATGGTTGAGGATAACTCAAGGGCTTAAATGATCATGGATGTTGATGAGGTAAAGACCCCGATGACTGTAGTTATCAAGAAATTGAATGAGCATGGGCTGTTGAAAGGACAACATGGTAAGTGTCAGATTTGTGATGATAATCCTAACCAGTGTCGAAGGCTAAAGGGTTGTGTCCAAATTTTGATGAACCGAGGTGAAGTTCAATTTGCCAGGTCTAAGCCTATTGAAGAAGTCGCTGCTATCGAGCCGTTCACCATCATCTATATGAAGGTTCCTATGGAATCCCCTAAGAAGAAGGTACAACCTATCGTTGCTTGCCCGCCAAAACCATTTCCCTATCAGAACTCTAAGGAGGTACCTTGGAGTTATGGGTCTATTGTGTTTTCTGGAGGTCAAGAGATAAGGTTTGCCGAGTCTGAGATTATAAATGTTACAGTCGTTGGAGGTATGACTCGTAGTGGGCGGGTGTTCGCTCCAAAGGTCACTACAAAGCCTGTTCAAGTCCCTCTCAAGGACACATCTACAACCTCTGTTGTTCAACAAAGGGCATCTTCTACCACAGTTCCAGTGCCGAATATTCCGTCTGAGGATGTTTCGAAGAACAAAGAGACCCTTGATGATCAAGAGTTCCTTAAGTTGATCAAGAAAAGTGACTTTAAAATTGTGGATCAGCTGGGGCAGACTCCCTCAAGGATCTAAATCTTGTCCTTACTCATGAGCTCGCCCGCGCACATATCAACCTTGTTGAAAGTTTTGAACACTGCTCATGTTGTGCATGATATATTCGTTGTTGAGTTTGATGATGTAGTGGCTAACATAACAGCAAGCAGATACTTGGTCTTTAATGAATCAGAATTGCCTCCTGAAGGAGCTGCCCATAACAAAACACTGCACATATCCGTAACATGTACAGACGTCCTCTTATCTCGTGTTCTAGTGGACACCAGTTCTTCTCTCAATGTGATGCCCAAGGGCACATTGAGTCAGTTACTGGTAGAAGGAAGCGAGATGAGACCAAGCTCCTTAGTTGTCAGAGCTTTTGATGGTTCTCGAAGGCAAGTCATTGGAGAAGTAGACTTACCCATCAAGGTTGGGCCATATTTGTTAACCATTACTTTCTAAGTGATGGATATCAATCCCGCTTACATTTGCCTATTGGGTCATCCATGGATTCACGCCACAAGGGCGGTTACATCCACTTTACATCAGAAGTTGAAATTCATGTTCGACGATCAGCTGGTCATTGTCTGTGGTGAAGAGGATCTGATTATGAGCGAGTTATCGTCTTTTCGATACGTTAAGACCGAGGAAGGCATAGTTGAGGTTCCGTTGTAGTGTCTTGAGTTTGAAGATGTTAGCTCTACTTTAACTACTCAAAGTAGATCAAGAGTGCTAAAAAGGCCAGCGAGAAGGGTTCCTTGCCAGGCTGGGGGCATGTGATCAATGTGGTCGAGAAACATAATCGTTTTGGATTAGGTTATCGTCCTGGTCGACAATCTAATTCACATGGTCAGAAGCAATGCAATTTGATCAAGTTCAGTAGCCCGGGTTTCCAACAGGATGACATCGTGGCAGCTATTTATGATACTGGTCCTAGCAATTAGATTTCAAGCTTTGTGCACAAGTGCCCGCCGGTTTCCAGCTCAACAATTGGACATCTACTGTGATTCCTGTGGTTTTCCCATATAACATGTAATGCATTTTGCTTTCTCATTCCCTAGTCCTTGCCCGAGACGAGTGGATAGCTTGTAAAGGGCCTCACGCTTTTACAATATTATGTGATCAATAAATAAAAGTTTTTTTTGCATTCAAAATCATGCTCTGTTTTCTTTCTTTATTTTACTTTTCACAAACAAATGGCAAAAGTTTCTTTTATTTTCACTTTAAAATAGCTCATTCTAAACATATTCATAAACATGCAGAAATAAAAAAAGCACTGATAACAACATGGCAAACATCCATTGTAATTATGGGATTCCAATTAACCAAGCCGAAGAAGATGGTGTGGAAGATTGTGAATTACCGGCTGAACTGGCAAGGCTCATTGAGCACGAGCATATAGAGATTTAGCCGCATAAAGAGCCAGTGGAAGTTGTCAATCTTGGTACTGATGAGGTCAGAAAAGAAGTCAAGGTTGGTGTATCCCTCGCAAAGCATGTACACTCCGAGTTGGTCAAGTTATTGAAAGAGTATGTTGATATCTTCGCCTGGTCCTATCAAGATATGCCTGGGTTGGATACCAACATTGTTGAACATCACTTGCCACTCAAGCCTGGATGTCCTCCTGCCCAAGCAGAAATTAAGGAAAACTAGACCCGACATGGCACTAAAAATCAGAGAAGCGGTAAAGAAACAACTTGACGCTGGGTTCCTGACCACTTCCAAATATCCTGAATGGATTGCCAACATCGTCCCGGTTCCAAAGAAAGACGGTAAAGTCTAAATGTGTATGGATTATCGAGATCTCAACAAGGAAAACCCGAAGAATGATTTTCCTTGGCCTCATATTGATGTCTTGGTGGATAACATAGCGCAGTTTTCTGTCTTTTCGTTCATGGACGGATTTTCAGGATATAATCAGATCAAAATGTCCCCAGCTGATATGGAAAAGTCTACTTTCATCACTCCTTGGGGTAAATATTGTTATAAAGTCATGCCATTCGGTCTAAAGAATGCAGGGGCAACATACCAACGTGCCATGATAACCCTCTTTCACGATATGATCCATAGAGAGATTAAGGTTTACGTGGACTATATGATTGCCAAGTCCAAAACTGAAGATGATCACCTGGTTCATCTGAAGAAAATGTTTGACAGACTCCGAAAGTTTAGATTGCGGTTGAATCCTGCAAAGTGCACCTTCGGAGTTCGATCTGGTAAACTGTTGGGCTTTATTGTGAGTCAGAAAGGCATTGAAGTTGATCCTGACAAGGTTAGGGCAATTCAAAACATGCCGCCTCCCAAAATAGAAAAAGAAGTCCGTGGATTTCTGGGCAGACTTAATTACATCTCAAGATTCATTTCGCACTTGATGGCTACCTGTGAACCAATGTTCAAATTACTAAGAAAAAATCATTCGGTCGAATGGAACAATGATTGTCAAGAAGCATTTGACAAAATAAAAGAATACTTGCAAGAACCACCGATCTTAGTATCGCCGGTTCCTGGTAGGCCTTTAATCATGTATCTCACCATTCTCGATGAATCAATGGGATGTGTATTAGGTCAACATGATGACACTGGCAGAAAAGAACATGAAATTTACTATCTGAGCAAGAAGTTCACTGATTGTGAGACCAGATACTCACTCTTGGAGAAAACTTGTTGTGCTCTGGTTTGGGCTACTCGACGCCTAAGACAATACATGATTTGCCATACTACTTTGTTGATATCCCAAATGGATCCAATAAAGTACATATTTGAAAAGCCTGATGTCTCTGGAAGGATTGCTCGGTGGAAGATGTTGTTAACTGAGTATGATATTCAACATGTTACCCAGAAAGAAATAAAGGGAGCGTCTTGTCTGACTACCTTGCTCATCAACCTTTAGAGGGTTATCAACAAATGAAGTTTGACTTTCCCGATGAGGATGTTCTGTTTATCAGAGACTATGAAACTCCAGACCCCAACATAGAACCCGAACCAGGGGCACGATGGACGCCCGTGTTCGATGGTGCCTCCAATGCCAAAGGTCGTGGAATTGGTGTTATCCTCATCTCTCCAACAGGTTTTCACCTTCCCTTCACTTCCAGATTATGCTTTGCATGCACCAACAATATGGCTGAATACGAAGCATGTATCTACCGTATTGAAGCGACAATTGACATGAGAATCAAGATCCTTGAGGTCTATGGAGATTCTGCTTTGGTTATCGGCCAAGTCAGAGGGAATTTTATGACTCGGGATTCCAAGTTGGTTCCGTACCAAAAACACATAGCGAAGTTGATTCCTTACTTTGATGAGATCTATTTTCATCATATCCCCAGAGAGGAAAATCAACTAGCTGATGCTCTTGCCACTCTAGCATCCATGTTCAAGGTCAGGTGGAAGAATGAAGCTCCTCATATCCGTATTGATCACTTGAACGAGCCAGCGCACTGCTTAGCAATCGAGGATGAGTCTGATGACAAGCCTTGGTTCTATGACATTAAGAGATATCTATAAAAACAAGAAAATCCCGAGGGTATTACTATCACTGACAAGAAAGCTCTTAGGTGGCTTTGCGCCAAATTCTTCTTAAGTGGTGGTATACTGTACAAAAGGAATTATGATTCTGTGTTGCTCAGATGCGTGGATAGACACGAAGCAAACACGATCATAAGGTCCATACATGAGGGCTGTGAGGGTGTACATGCTAAAGGTCCTGCTATGGCCAAAAAGATCCTTCGGGCTGGGTATTACTGAACAACAATAGAGGTAGATTGTTACAACTTTGCCAAAAGATGTCACAAGTGCCAAATCTACGGAGACAAGATCCATGTGTCTCCTACTCCATTGAACGTCTTGACTTCACCTTGGCCATTTTCTATGTGGGGTATAGATATGATTGGAATGATTGAACCGAAAGCTTCCAACGGTCATCGATTCATTCTAGTTGCTATCGACTAATTCACCAAATGGGTTGAAGTTGCTTCTTACGTAAACGTTACACGATAAGTGGTTGCCATATTTATCAAGAAAGAGATAATATGTCGTTATGGCATTCCTAGCAACATTATCACGGACAATGCAAGCAACCTGAACAATAAAATGATGAAGGAGTTGTGTTAAGAATTTAAGATCGAGCACCACAACTCTTCACCATATCAGCCCAAGATGAATGGTGCCGTCGAAGCAGCATATAAAAATATCAAGAGGATTGTCCAAAAAATGGTCAAGACTTACAAGGATTGGCATGAAATGCTTCCCTTTGCACTGCATGGCTATAAAACTTCAGTCCGCACTTCTACTGGGGCAACTCTGTATTCACTCGTGTATGGTATGGAGGTTGTTCTACCTATTGAAGTTGAGATTCCTTCGCTCAGAGTCATCATGGAAGCAGGTCTTGATAAAGTTGAATGGGTTCAATCCAGATATGACCAGCTGAATCTCATGGAAGAGAAACGCCTTACAGCCGTTTGTCATGGTCAGTTGTATCAGAGACGCCTTAAACGAGCTTTTGACAAGAAAGTTCTCCCTCAAACATTCTGTGAAAGCGAACTCGTGCTAAAGAGGTATCCACATGATCATTCGGATCCACGAGACAAGTGGACTCCCAATTACGAAGGACCTTTTGTTGTCAAGAAGGCCTTTTCAGGCGAAGCCCTGATCCTCACCACCATGGATGGGGAGGAGTTTCCATCGCCAGTGAACTCCAATACAGTAAAAATATATTAACCCTAAAAAAAATGGATAAGAATCCGCTAGATTGATAGTCGTAAGGACAATCTAGGCAAAAATGTACGTCCTGATGGACCAAAAAAAGAAATGTCCATGCAAAAGTTAGGGACATTGAAAAAAAACAATACCAGCCCGCTAAGTTGAAAACCCGAAAGGGCGACTTAAGCAAAAATGGGTATCCCGGTGGACGAAAAAAATATAGAAAAAAATGTCCAGGAAAAAATTAGGGATAAAGGCATGTGATTGTGAACACTTGAGCCTCTCTTCGTAATAGCTGAACCTCAAACGGTAATGGAGTAGTCAAATCATCATCAACTGGTGCAAGGCGTTGGAACCTAGACTTACAGGGGATGGTAGCCAATGTTGTAATCAATGCAAAACATGATTTCCCTTTGCCATTTACACTTGGTTTTCAATTTTATTGCAAATTTCCTCATCAAGGATTTTTGCATCCTTGTACACGCCTTATGTACAAATATTTTCACATTCAATAAAAATGCATCCCTTGTTTTCTCAATTATTTTCTTTCCAGTATTTTGTTTGCAAAATAAACGATTATTTGTGATCACATAATACTATAAAACGTCGAGAACAATAAAAATCTAAATCAATAGAGAAAGCACTATGCATTGGATATTTTTACTGGTAACTCCTGCAGGATAATCGGTAATATCCCTTGGCAAGCCTAACAATCGGCCAGCACCGTGACGATTATTTAAAGAAGTATTATTTCCTCAGTAGAGCCATCATTTCCCCAGAAATCACCATTGTGGTTCTCCGAAAAGGTTGATTAACTTCCATTTCCCCAACAGATCCATAATGTTCCCAGAAAAGTTGTTGTTATGTACCCCGAGAGGAGACGTTTATTCTTTACCCCAGCACGGGTCATGCATCATCCCCAGCGTGTCATTTTGTCACGTACCGGCAGCTGTACGACTTAATTCCTCATCTTCCCCAAGCAACGAAGATTCTCCGAGCCTTGTGTATTCCCTACAGCAGAGCCAGTGGCAGTTTAGAGGTCAGAGTTTTCTGATTCAGTCCCCAGGCAGAGTAGGTCGTGATGGAAAAGTTGGCATGATTCTCTTATCCCCTGCATTGTCAATGGTGATAGATTTGGGACCTATCAGTTTCTTCCCCAGCGGAGTCTTCACCATTTTTGGGCTCTTCCACTGCAGAGTTAGTACCCTTTGGGGCTTTTCCCTAGCAGGTTTTGTCTTCATCTTTGGGTTCTCTCCCTGATCGAGGATGTCGAGGTCGCTTTGCTACAATCTCTGCCTAACCCACCGCACATTACTTCAACCCGCACCTCTGTATTGTATGATATCAAGCATCATGTAGAATAACACACATAGCATATGCATCATAGCATAATCCCGTTCTTGTTGCCGACTTATCTCCCAGCAGATTTTTAGCCAAACTTTGCACCTATCAATTCTACATTTGCACCTCTCTTTTGTCGTCGTCGGCCAAATTTTTGAGCTACTCTTTTATTTAATCCCCTTCTACCTCGAATCATCGAAAAGCTAGCGCAATTTGTACATTCCGGTTTAAGTGGATTAAATAGGGGCTACTGTCGTAACCCGAAATTTGACCTCCTATTTTTGCATTTTTTTCATAAGCATGTGCATTCGCATTTGTCGGCATACGTATTAACACTTTTCTTTTTGTATTTCTTGTTGCAGGATCTTCAGGTTTTCCCAGCCCGATTAATTGCATCCTCTCAAGGTTATCCCATCATTAAAACAAGCTCGAAATTAAGGTTTCCATGTTCACTCATCAAAACAAGAGGTGGAAAGTCGAAACCGGCACTTCAGCATCACTTCCCAAGCAAATTTGGGCAAAATTGGCTGAATTAACCGGTTACCCTGTGGTGAGTAACCGGTTACTCTGTACAAAGTTGCAGTTCCTGCTGCATTTTTTGGGACAGCAGCTGTGTACACTCTTGGGTCTTTGGTTCTATAGTGTTCTAGCAGCATGTGGAATATTCTAAACATTTCAAGAGTATTCAAGACATTCCAAGTGCATTTATTCCAATGCTTCACTCTAAATTAAGTGCACCATGTTCCTTGATTTCCAAGTATGACAACCTTTGGATTTTTGAAGCTTACATTGGGATTGTTACCGAGTTGATCCTAACTAACCGAGTTAACCGCTTGACTCAGTGAGACAATTGTAACTAACTCCAATCCTAACTCCAAACTACCTAAAGCTAAGTCCAAACGAAAATCCAAAGCTCTCACACTCCAAACCAAAAGTCTATATAAATAAAGCTTCACTCATTTTCAAGGATCCTCAACCATTTTCACATATTTTCACTCTCAAATCTCTCACATTCTCTCTGAATTTTTCTGCAACTTCTTCATCTTCATCTCAATCTTCTTTCCCAAACCTCACCATAGCTCTTAATTCTTGAAGAATATTCACTTTTCACATTTAAAGTGATTATTTCTTGAGCTTAACCTTCATCAATTTTGCAATTATACTTGGATTTATGGAGTTATTTTAGCTTGTGGATTAATCTCAAGTATTTGCTACAACATTCAACGGTTCGAATTCGCATTTCGGAGCTTCGTCGCAATTTGCTCGGTTTTGATACGTTTCGTCAACAAATTGAAGATTCCTCTGGTTTTCTTTGATTTTCTGCTTTAAGAATCCTTTGCAACAATTACCAAGGCACATCTCAGCCTTGTAGGTTGGTGGATCTCACTTTACTCTCTGTTTCGATCATTTCCGTGTGTTTACGATGTAATTTTGATCGTTTTTGGTTTGAATTATCATGCAATTGCTTGATCTTTGATCTCCATGATTAATGCTTTCAATTTGTGTTTAATTGCTCTTACATGATGTAATTTTCGTGCACAAGTGTGAACTATAACATGTAGTGATTGGTAAAAGTGATTAAGTGCTGAAAATCACTTTTAAAAAGTTGTTTTTGCTGTAATTTTTGCCACTGTCACAGTGGTAACCGGTTACCATGTGGTGAGTAACTGGTTACTCAGTGTATTTTTCACCAAACAATGTAGTTTTCAAGCAAGTAACCGGTTACCCTGTGGTGAGTAACCGGTTACCACTGTAACAGAAGGCGATTTTCATGCTTTTTCAAGTCTGTTTGCCATTCTCTCTTCCTCTAACTTCCATGGATCGATATGCTTGATGTTTAAAGATGTTTTAAGTGTCATTTAACTTCTGTTTGAAGCTTATTCATGAACTTTTGTTGCACACTTTCGATTATTCAAATTGTCCATATTCTTGGCATTATGTGAATACATGCTTTCTTGTATTTTCTTTGATCAACATGCTACATGATTTGGTGTATCTTTTGGCACTGTTTTGCACTTTCTCTCATTTTCTTTGCATTAGGTTTGTTCTCAAGAGAATAAGCTTAATCTTGTACAATCAATAATTCACCTTGTTGCTTTAATAATTTTTCATTCATTTGAAAAATTGTTAGAATTTTCCTCCCTATGATTAATTAATCGAAACTTCATTTCGATTATTGATCTCTCCCTTTGCGCTTCTCTTTAGGCTTCCTTTAGAGCTTTCTTTCTCTTTTTCCCCGCGGAGTCGAAGATTCATAATGCACTAGAGCACACTGCACGGGAGCACTGTACAAACCGGAGCTGTCGCGTTGTCCATTTCAACTTCTGCACTATACTTTGAGTGCTAGAGAGGAAATGAGGTGGGAGTTGTCCCACTCTCATTCTGACTATTTCTTGGGTAAGGGCGTTTGGCTCTCTCGCCGAGAATAGTCATCTCTATCCTCAAGCTGTAGTGTTTCTCCTTTTCCAGTCGAGTCGATCCTTGATCACTCCTATCTCTTTCAATATCTCTTTTGATCAATCACCATTCTTGGTTAAGATCATTGCCCTTTGGGTTAGCAAACTCTCTTGGTTTCAAAACCTTACTTTTGTTCTTGTGGTCAATCATTGCTTTTGATTCCCCTTAAGTGTCTCAATTCCTTTTTTCAATTAATCACAGGTTTTCTGTTAAAACCGCATCCCCCGGAGATCGCAGCCTTCTCTTGATTCTTCTCCCTTTGTTTGGTTAACCACTGCTTGTCAGTTAAAACACCAATTTGCACTTCTTCTCAGTTAACCATAGTATATCTGTTAATATACTGAGTTTCTTCTTGGGCTAATCCCTTGTCTTGGTTAATTACCCATTTTTTCAGTTAACCACAGCCAGTCTGTTAAAATACTGAACCTTTTTCGAGTTAATCACCTTCTCTTGGTTAATTACTCGTTTCCTTTCGGTTAATCACAGTTTTTCTGTTAACACCAAGCCCTCAGTGGTTAGCAACCTCTTTTGGTTCAATACCCTTTTCGTTGGTCAAGTACTGTTTGTTCAGTCAGTACCGACATCCTTTGGGTCACGACCTTCGCCGGTCCCACACCCGTCTTTTGAGTCACAACCTCTGCTTGGTTTTACACCCTCTTCTTTGGTTAACCATTGTTTACCATTTAATATACCAAAACCCCTTCAGAGTCAAACACCTTCTTTTGGTTCAACACTCTCTCTTCTGGTTAATCACAGTCTATCTGTTAAAACCTTAATCCCCACCAGAGTTCTTATCTCTTCGGTTAACAACTGCCAGTCAGTTAACATACCGAGTTGCCTTTTTCTCTTAGTTTTAACACCAATGCTTTTGCTTTTTTCTCTTGGTTTTGACACCATCCTTTTGCATGTTCCCCAGTAGGGTCGCTTATCCTCTAGTCCCTAGCACAATTCTTTGTTCTGTTACTTCCCCGGTGGAGTCCCTTCCCTTCCATTTGCTATTTTCTTTTTCTTGGTTTTGACACCATTTTTGCACGTTATTCTCTGTCTCTATCTTTTCCTTTGCATTACTTTCTTGGCTTTGACACCACTTCTTGGGAATCCCTAGCGAATTTTCCTTCTTTCTCTTACTCTTGGTTTTGACACCACTTTCCTTTTCCTTTTCCGTCTTAGTTCCACGAACTACGGAAGCTCTGATTCTGCATTCGTTGGAATGTCAGATAAGTAGGCACGAGATCGCAATGATCTTGGCGAGTACATTTACACACTTCCATCCTTCCACCCTTCTTTCCTTTCCCTCTTCTTTGTCCCTGGTTCCATGAACTACGGCGCTCTGATTTCCTCATTGCACTATGAGGGTACGTAGGCACGAGGGCCATAATCCTCCACGGGCACTCCTCTTTCTTTCTTTCTTTCTTTCTTTCTTTCTTTCCTTTTTCTCTTCTTTTTAGCTAGAAGCCTTTAGATAGATAACCCATCCGAGCCTAGAAGCAAGCGAAATGGTTCCCGTCGAGTACGACGGATGCGTAAGGTGCTAGTACCTTCCTTTCGCATAACCGACCCCCATTCCTGTTTCTCTTCCCCTTGGGTTTTATCGATATTTTCCCTGTCCTTTGGGACTAAATAAAGTTCGGTGGCGACTCTGTTGTATCTTTGAGTGTGTGATTCACTCAGGTATAAACCAGCCATCTTCAGTCTTGTACAAAGCCCAAGATTGAGGCTAAAAAAATAGAATTGACTCTTTTGGGGAACATTTAGTCTGTCTTGTACAAAGCCCAAGGTTGAGGCTAAAAGGAGAAATTGAATCTACTAGAGAGGTTTTATCTGTCTTGTACAAAGTCCTAGATTGAGGCTAAAAATTATTGACTGACTCAGTTGCAAAATATTTAGGTGTCTTGTACAAAGCCCAAGACTGAGGCTAAAAGAAAGTTGACTCCACTGGGGAAGTTTTATTGGTGTCTTGTACAAAGCCTAAGATTGAGGCTAAAAAAGTTGAGGGAAAATCATTATACAAAGTCTAAGAGGAGAACGGTTGGATAATTTTTTATATGAAGCCTAAGAGGAGGCTAACTTCTGCTGAGGATCATTGAGATCCAGAGACAGGTCCAAATTGGGGAATCAACTCTTGCTGGGGATTGCAGAAGAGTTGAAAATATTAGAGACCATGAGGTTATGATTTAGGTTTATGGATAGTGATTTGACCCTAGCTGGGGAAATTTAAAGTGAGTATTTAAATATTGAGTTTTAAAACCTATGGGGGTTTTAACTGTATTGAAGATTGATGAGATAATCAGGGTGTTTCCAGTGCTTTTAGGAATCTTTAGGGTTTCTTTGAGATCTAAGAGGAGATTAGACTGTCCAATTCTACTGGTATGCAAAGGTTTATCTTTGTATGATGCCCAAAAGGAGGCTGACTTTTAAGGGATGAGAATCAACCCTAAGTTGGTCTGATGTTTTGACTTTTGAAAAGACTACTCTAACAACTGATGACTAGGTTATGTCATATACCTGTAGGAGGTCTTTTGGGTCCTTGTATTAAGCCCAAGAAGAAGCTGAGAACTTTTAAGAAGCCTGAGGGTCCTTGTACAAATCCCAAGAAGAGGCTAGGGATGCTTTTATGAATCTTGTGGGTCCAAACTTAAGAAAAGTTCCAGAAAGGTTTCACCGGGAATTAATCCTTTCTGTAGTGAACAGTTCTATGGTTTGAAGTAATTCAAGAGTGGTTTCACCGGGAATTAATCCTCTCTGGGGAAATGAATTTCTTAACAAATTTCTAATAGTGACAGTCTTGAGAAAAGTTTCACCGGGAATAACGCCTTTCTTTGTTCCATATTGTATAAGCCCAAGAGGAGGCAAGACTGTATCTGGAATTTCCTATGGGGAACTAGTTTTGACTGTGTTGAAAGAGTGACCACTAGTTTTATCTAAATTCTAGACCAAATTGACGGAGAAAACTCTAAACAAGATATACAGGCATATATATATATATATATATATATATATATATATATATATATATATATATATATATATATATACATGAAATATTTAAGCAGGTACGTAAAAGAAAGCTGGTAGAACTTACAGGTGAGCAAGCTTCCAGTATTATAAATAGCTGTATGGTTTGTCATTCAAGAAATTGAAGACATTTTTTATAACAACTATGAATTTGAATCTAAATCAAACAAATAAAGTTGTTTTTAAAAAAGGAGTTTCGGGCTTATACTCAAGGAGAGGCCTATATACAAAATAGCTATCGTACCGTTATTTTGAAAACTGTATCGGGACTTATACAATGACTGAGGCCCAAATTTATTGTATTTACAAAGAGATGGGTCTTACACTCTATTAGAGGCCCAAGAGTTTATTTATGTACAAGGGATGGGGCTTACAACTCAAGGAGAGGCCGAGTGAAAGACAGTGATCGCACTGTCGTTTTGAAAACTGCACTGGGACTTATACAATGACTGAGGCCCAAATTTATTTATGTACAAAGGGGGGTTGGGTCTTACACTCTATTAGAGACCTAAAAGTGTTAAAAAATAAAAAAAGATGGGACTTATAACACAAGGGTAGGCCCAGATGAAAATTGTTTTGAAAATGGCGATCGCGCCGAGATTTTTAAAATCGTATCGGGACTTATACAATGACTGAGGCCCAAAATGGTTTATTTACAAAGGGATGGGACTTGCACTCTATTAGAGGCCCAAAAGTTTTTTAAAAAAGAAGAGAGAATGGGACTTATAACTCAGGTAGAGGCCCAATAAAAGACAGTGATCGCAGCGTCGTTTTAAAAATTGCGGAGGGACTTATACAATTACTGAGGCCTAAATTAGTTTGTGTGTAACAAGGGATGTGTCTTACACTCTATTAGAGGCCCAAAAGTGTTTATGTGTAGTGTGAAAAATCAAAATTTAGAGAAAATCCTAATTTTAATTTAAAAGACAAAATTTTCAAAGGAAATTAAATAAAAAATGATATAAAATATCAAATATATTCAAAAACAATTTTTCGAATTTGGAAAATATTTTGAAAAATCATGTTTAATCACATGAAAGCTTGAAATTCAATTGGTTTTGAAAAATCAAGGTGGAAATCTCATTTTAAAATGTTTAAAAACAAATAAAAATGAAATAAATTACAAAAATTCTAACTATATTAAATAAATAATATAAATTGGATTTTTTTTTGTAAAATATAATAATTTAAAATTTTTGTGAATTTTGAAAAAAAGAATTAATTCAAAAACATTAAAAACCAGAGAGAAATTAATTTTAAGATTAATTAAAAAAACATGGAAAATTCAAATATTTGAAATTTTGAAAGATGGCGCCAAGAACACATGTTTTTGGTCGTGCGTTTCCTTCTTCTTCAGATTTGCATTTTCTCACTTTTTCTCTCTGATTACGCAATGGTTTTGCACGATTCAAACACCAATCTTGCTCGTTTTTGAACAAGGATCACAACCATATAAATTAATTGCATTTATATTAAGTGTGGAGTGAGAAATCAAAGAATAACCTCACGAACCCTAATTTCAGCATGAACATAATGAAATTCCATACACGATTGATTCATGGCAATTGATTGAGGGTTAACATTCTATATACATGCAGAAACAAGATGGTAACTTGAAATAACATTTATGATGCATGTAGTATGGAGTTTGAAGGCTTCAGGCTTACCTCTTGCAGCTAGTGATCGAGCTTGATGATGGAGATGTTACGGATGTGTTGTAAGGACCTGGACAGCTTCATTATACACCATGGAGTGTGTTGAGATGCCTAGCCTTGAGTGGAGATGCTTGGATCACCTTGTGGTACGTCAACTGCAACCTTGCCAAAATGCTTGAGCAAATGACTGGTGACTTTATGATTCAGGTGTTCCAGATGAGTTTTAAGGTTATGAATCACTTATATATGATGTATGTGAGGTGTTGGCATGATTGGTTTTAATGGATTTGCTCTCAATTTGAAAATTTGATAGTGACTTCAAGAAGAAGCAAAATCTAGTTTTAGAATGTGATTTGGAGGAAAACATGAATTCAGAGGTTTTGGGGTGGTTTGATCAGTCACACATGACCTCTATTTAAAGTAGAGGAAGTTTGTTTTAGTAGCAATAGTGTTTGGAGACTGATCATGGAAGTAGCCTATAGCCATTGACTTGGATAATTCAAAAGTGCCAAGTCAACTCTCCTATCTTGACTCCATTAATCTTTGCAGGAAATCTTGACTGATTTGGAGTGTAGTGATCTGGTTCATGACACCTCAATGCATTGCATTGATGTTACCTTGCCAAATTTGAATTCCAAGTTTCATGTCATGATGATTTTCACATGCCAAGTTGAATTCCTTACCTCTTTGATCATGAACCAAGTGAGTCATCAAATTCTTTGTGTTTTAGGAAGATGACAAAGTTGGCAAAGTCACAAGATTTGAAAGGCAAAATCGTGTGGCACAAGTTTGGTCCTTATGCTGTCTTGAAAAATCAGGTTTTCATGCCATGTTTCAAGGCTTGTAACTCTTTACTCAAGTGGAGTTATGATGAGTTCTGGTACTCTTTGGAAAGCTCTCATGACATAATTTAACTTTGATGTCCACCAATGGACTTGGTTCAGCTTGGATCAAGGCGAAAAATGACCTCAAAGTTTGGAAAAAGTGAAACAGATTCTGACTTGTTGAAAATTTCACTAAGTGTTGGAAAAAGTAGTCATTTTCACTTTTTGTGATTTTGATCAATCCATAACTCAAAATCCATGAGGATTTGGAATCTCTTGTAGTTGACACTTTTGAAGTATGTCATGAGAGCTTTCATTTAAGCTTTGGAAGGAAGCAAATGACCTTGTGGTTTAGGAGTTATGACCTTGCAAAGTTGGTACCAAATCACTTTTGTTCCATAACTTAGAAAAATTTTGGTTTCTCATGGTTGCCCCTTTTGCATGAAACCTCACTTTTCTTGATTTTTCTTGATGATTGATGATCAATATCATACATTAACATTGTTTTTTACTTAGGGAAACCATATTTGTGAAAAATTCAAAAAAGTCAAACTTGATTTTAGGCACAGTGGACTTTTTGCCAAATGAATTCCAAACTGTGTGATCCTTTATAAAATCAGGTCCTTGACCTAATTCAAACCAAATGGATGGATTCCAAAGGTGTTTTAGGGTGTCTTGAATCATGTCCCAAGGTTTGGGGACATGTCTTGGTCAAAAGTCAAAGATACATTTGACTTTTTCTTCAAAACCCTAATTGTGGTCTAAATTAAATTGAATCTTGTGACTCAAGCTTCTTGGATCAATCCATTGTTGTAAATGGATCAAATGTGGTGTATTTGAGGCCCTCAAATCATTTCTTAAGGTCTTGGTTCATGTCTTGCCTCAAAAGTCAACTTAGGGGTGAATTAGGTCAAGAAACCCGAATTCCTGATTTTTGATGAATGCTTCCCCTGGGGTTGTTTTGACTTGATGATTGGGCCCATGAGGTCTCTTTAAGCATCTTGGATCATGCTTTGAAGTATTGGCTCATGTCTAGATGAAAATTTCATCTGGAGGCCTTGGTCGGCCAAAACCCTAATTTGGTGACATTGGCGATCTTGAGGCTTGATCCACTTGGAATGTTGCAACCTTGTGCTTGGTTCTTGATGTGGGAGACCTCTTGATCCTTTATAGGTGTTTGAGAGGCTATAAAAGTTGAAGATCATGTCCATTCTTGATTGATCCTTTGTCTAAGTGTTCTGAGAGGGCTTAAAACTCAAATTCTTGGTTGAGGTGAGTGTTCAACAATCCTTGAGAAGATTGATGAGGTATGATGGAACATCCATATTGTGGTGATGATTCACACAATGATGGGAAATCTTGGTGGTCAAAATTTGGGGTATGACAAGTGTCACACATGATTCGTTTAATGATCAAGTCTTTATATAGTCAGAAAAAGATCTGTTGAAGGGCAGATCAGTAATATCAGAAAAATACTGACGACTTGAAATAATGTTGTTGTGTTGGGATGAAAATCGTACACTGAAATTGTTCTTTGGACCACCAAATCAGAGTAGTGGAATGTTAGTGGAAAGGAATGTGTTTAATCTGTAATATGTACTATTTTCCCACGCAAACGTTCTTTCTTCTTCTGTTCATTAGTGGCTTCTGAGTTGAAATTGATTGAAGCATGATCAGAAGAATGAATCATTGGGTCTTCAGAGTCTTGAGTCTTCAGAGTATTCAGAACTTGTTCAGCAGAGCCTTGTCATCAGAGTCTTCAGCACTCCTTCTTCATAACCCTTGGTTATCAGAAACATAAGTCTTCAAAGTCTTTAGAACTTGTTCAGCAGAACGTTGTCTTCAGAGTCTTCAGAACTTGGTCTTCAAAAACTTAAGTCTTCAGAACACTGTTCATCAGAACCTTGTCTTCAGAGTCTTCAGCACTTAGTCTTCAGAAGATGAGTATGAGAGTTAAATTCACTGCCAGAATCCAAGAGAACATTGCAACAGCAACATAGTGTCTTCTTGGAGTCTTTCTGATGCACAGTAGATCAGAAGCAACCTTGCTTCTTGACGCAGAAGTGACCATTGAGAACATCTGAGTGACGTAGCACACAATCTCTATCAGAGTCAGAACTTTCTCTATCAGAGTTAGAACCTATTTTTCAATTCTTAAAAAGATACACGTTAGAGTACAAAAATTGTTCTCACACAAATACAACTTTGTTATTATCAAAACAAAGAGATATCTTGCAGAACCAAATCTTGTTCTAACAGTGACCCAAGAGAAAAGGTGTGGAACCAAGCAAAGGTTGTGACCTAAGAGAATGGGTGTGAAACCAAGTGAAGGTTGTGACCCAAGAGGACGGGAGTGGAACCAAGCAAAGGTTGTGACCCAAGAGAACGGGTGTGGAACCAAGCAAAGGTTGTGACCCAAGAGAATGACTGTGGAACCAAGCGAAGTTTGTGACCCAAGAGAATAGGTGTGGAACCAAGCGAAGGTTGTGACCCATGAGAACGAGTGCGGAACCAAGAAAATATGTGACCCAAGATAAGGGGTGTGGAACCAAGCGAAGGTTGTGACCCAAGAGAACGAATGTGGAACCAAGCGAAGGTTGTGACCCAAGAGAACGGGTGTGGAACCAAGCAAAGGTTATAACCTCAGAGAACGAGTATGGAACCAAGCGAAGGTTATGACCCAAGAGAACGGGTGTGGAACCAAGCAAAGGTTGTGACCTAAGAGAAATGGTGTGGAACCAAGCGAAGGTTGTGACCTAAGAGAACGAGTGTGGAACCAAGCAAGAGAACGGGTGTGGTACCAAGCGACACTTGCTAATCCGAAGAGGTTCGGTGAATTAACTGACAGGTTGTCATTAACCGAAGCAAATGGTATTGAATCAAGAGAAGGTTGCTAACCCAAAGGGGTCGATTAGTTTTAAAAGACGGATTGTGATCAACTAAAAGAACGAATGATGAACCAAGAGGTGATATCCAACAAGACAGAAAGATTGGTTTTAACAAACGAACTGTGAACAACCAAAAGAACGGGTGATGAACCAAGAGGTGATTAACCCAAAGAAAGAAAGATTGGTTTTAACAGACGGAATGTGATTAACCAAAGGAATGGGTGATGAACCAATAGGTGATTAACCCAACAAGAAAGAAGAAGATTGGTTTGAACAGACAGACTGTGATTAACCAAAGAGACGGGTGTTAACCCAAGAGAATGATGCTAACGCAAAAAGAATGAGAGATATTTAGGGCATGAATGAGTGATCAAGAACGATTCAGTTGAAGATCGAGGAACAGTATGGTCTGAGGATAGAGATGACTATTCTAGGCACTGGGTCATTCGTCCCCTACCAAAATTAGTTAGAATGAGTATCGGAATTCTTCACTCTCATCCTTTCTCTAGCACTCAAATCATAATGTGGATATTAAAACCGCCAGAGTAACAACGCAATTTGTACAGTGCTCTAATGCATTGTGCAGACCTCCGGCTCAGCAGGATCAAGAAAGAAAGGCTCTAAGGAGATCCTAAAGAAGAGAGTGAGGTAAGATTAACCAATCGAAACAAGGTTTCGATCAATCAATCAGAGGGAAAGAACATGCCAATAATCTTTCGAGCGGATTGAAAGATCATCAAGGCAAGTATGAGAGATAAGATTAAACAAGATTAAGTTTGCTCAAGGAATAACAAATCTAATGCACCACAAGCTAGCATGCATTTCCTAGAAACTAATCGTGTTAACATATAAGCAAAAGTATGCAAAAAGTTCCTTAAATCATGTGATAAAATTGCAAATCAACATGAATACACAACATCAAGAATACAAACAAATACATAATCGACAAATCGTGCATCAAATATTCGCATACGTACTGCAACCAGAGGCTAAACAACTCAAGAAAAATCCACAAATATCAAATATATCAAGCCACAGAAGTTAAATGTGGAAAGGAATCAAGATAAGCTCAAAATCTGAATTAAGATGAGCAAAAAACACCTTTAGCAACAACTGTAATTGATTAACACCTGTCTGTTTATCGATTGACAGCTGTTCAAAATCTGAAAACAACGCTGTAAAAAGGTGTTATTAGATGAACATCCTGGTGTTCATCGATTAACACTGTAAAAACAAGAAAAACAGAATTTCGAAAAGCACTTTTCCGAATCACTTATTGCATGCAATTGCAACAAATCATAGCATGGAAGTAGATGCAAAATTCATGTTAATTCATAGCAAATGAAAGCTAAAAGAATCAATCATACAAAACAAGAATTCAAGTAGCAAAACATCAGTTAAGAACTACATTGTGAAAACACCATTGGGACTATTTGAAAGTAACTAAGACAATCAAGGGAAAAGTGCTGAAACATTATGGTGACATTGCAAGAATCGCCATAATAAAACCTCTAAAGTATCCCTAACACAGGTGTCGAGCTAATGACATTAAACAAGCGTTTGTCGGGAGGCAACCCAATCTTTTAAATATTTATGCTTTTCTCTTTTTTTAACAGATTTCAAAAAGTGAAAAGAAAATGGCATGTCATAGCACAAGAAAATTTGCAGAAAACTAAATTCTGCTGAGTTTGCTATAAAAAATGCCAATCATGTCATTTACTTCACTTCAATGTTTTATGTTTTTAATAGTATTTAGCTGTAGAAGTGTCCTATGTCCAATCCCTAATATTTATGCTTAATCGTTTGTCCTCTAAATTGAGTTGAAAAGGCAAAGAGTGGAAATACCAAGTTACATGAATCAACGAAGGTACAATGGTAATGATACAACTTTGAAATAATTGCACAACCAAAGGTACATGTTTATTGATTTCATAAGAATTTAGCATGAATGTGAAATAAGTAGTCTACATAAAATCAGTTCATGTACTCTTATGCAATAACATGTCTCATTGTGAATCACTTAGTTCTAAAACCAGAAAATGTGAGGTAGCTTTTCATTATTTACCATATGCTTAGGAGACTGATAAATTCTTCTTTTAACTCATTTGATTCATGCTTAATCTTGCATTCATGTTGATATTTGTGGAAACATAGAAAGGATCAAGGCACTTCTTTGAAATTGAGCACAACCATTAAACCAAATGTATCCTCATTTTCCCTTGTAAGTGAGTGAGAATTTGAAAACCCTTTTGAGCCACTTAGCATGAATCTATCATCTATGAACTAAAAAAATTCATTAAGTAAACCACTTAGTGAATATTTTTCTCTATCATTAAAAATCATAAAAGTTCATGAATGATAGACTCTAAAATGTTTTCTAGGAAAAAAACCTTGACAATAAATTGATGTCCTTTTCAAAATTTCGAAGAGCATTAAAAAAAAAGTAAGGTTTTGTTCAAGTCGGGGAGAAGGAAAAATTCCTTTTTCAAAAATAGAAAAATGAGAGAAATGGAAAAAAAAAAAAAGAGGAAGGTAATAAATACCAAAGAAAGGATGTGTTCAAAGTGGGAACAAGGAGATGTAGGATGAGTAACAGGTTAAAGAAAAGTAAAAAATTTTGAATGCTCTTCTAAAAAGAAACAAAAATTAAGAACAAATTTTGTTTCCATTATCCACAAAAATGACCCTTTCTTGGTACCCAAGCCACATTACAACCAAGTAAAGACCTTAGTGATCTATGTTTCTTCATATTAATAAGAGTTGTTAAGAGGAATGCATGATTTAATCTAGATATTAGCAAATTTATCAGATGAGAGTTCAAAATCCCAAATGATTTTCACTTATACAAAAAGTGTGATAGGTGTGATTCATGATAGACAGGTTTATTGCTTTGGATTGATTGACATGAAATTTGTGTGGAAGACTTATTTCATAATTATGTCTAAGTTCTAGGAAAGTGATAAGCTTAACAAACTTGGATGTTCAATTTTACATTTGAACCATGTACCTTAATTACTTCTTTGAAAATTTGATTGGTCATGTGAGCAGGGGTATAGAAACGCTTGCTTTCAACCCCACGGTGACACAATCGGACGAATGAATCTCTTCTCAAGCAGATCTTCTAGTTGACTCTTTAACTCTTTCAATTCCGATGCGGACATACGATATGGAGCCATCGATGTCGGACTAGTTCCAGGAACTAAGTCGATCGCAAACTCCATTTCACGTTCCGGCGGTAAATCACTTATCTCATCAAGAATAACTTCCAAAAAATCACAAACAATTGGTAAAACACCAACTTCTCCACCTTCAGTAATACTCAAAGTTGCCATCAACATAAACATCTCAACACCATCCTGCACTAACTCCTTCACTTGCTTAGCAGACATAAACAAGTCTCCTTCATTCTCAGGTTCAATGAAAATAACCGTCTTATCAAAATAGTTGATATAAACATGGTTGAACTCAAACCAGTTCATCCCAAGGCTAACATCAAGTTGATCTAAGTGTAGACACACTAAATCAACTCCAAAATCCTTATCAAAAATACTCAACGGACAATTAAAACATACATATGGAGTAGTCACTGAACCCATAGCAGGAGTATCAATAACCATACCTCCATTCATAATAGACAACTCAAGATTTAATCTTTTAACACAATCCAAAGCAATAAAAGAATATGTAGCTCCAGTATCAATTATAGCAATCAAAGGTGTACCATTAATGAAGCATGTACCTTTGATCAATCGATCTTTTCTAGCAGTCTCAAATCCTGATAGAGCAAACACCTTCCCTTTAGCTTGAGCCTTCTTCGGTTTATCACACTTGGTACTAATGTGCCCTTGCTCACCATAGTTGTAGCAAGTCACATCCGTACCACTCTTGCACGATTCTTCTCATTCAAACTCTTGTAGTGAGTAGGCTGAGCTCTACTATCTTTATCATAGATCCTAGACTTGTTAACCAACTCAAAAAATCGCCTATTCTCTTGATAACCAATGGCTTGCTTGATCTAAGGCCTCAAACCATTCACAAACTTAAGACATTTGGATCTCTCAACATTATCAGTGTTATAATGAGGACAAAACTTAATCAACTCCTTAAATCTTGCTGCATTATTTGGCTAGCGGCTGTTTGGACTCTTTGGTTGATGAGGAATGCTATTATTTTTAAACATGAAGACTTTAGTTTTTTGGATTGTTTGACGGCTATCACACTTAGATCGTGGAATTGGATATGTATGTGCGGTAAGTTAGCGGACCTTTATGACTTCTACGCTTGGAAATCTCTTCCTCTCCTCTGTTTCAACAGGTAGTTGGTGAACTTTGCAATGTTATCTGGAGCTATCCTGGTTTTGTTTTTCTTCTACAGACTGTTTTGTTTCTTTTCTGGGTGTTGTCGATTTTTGTTGGGGTTTGTTCTTGGTTCTATGACCCTCTTGCTTGTTTTGGAGGTTGTATCTAACCTACCTTTCCTTGTAAAGGGTTCCAGTACCCCTTGTACTGGTTTTATTCTACTTGCCTATTAAAAAAAATACCACAATGGCTGTTTAAAGTAACCGTTGTGGTAGGTAGCGCGCTACATGGATACAATCATAGTCGCACGCCCGTGGTTGAAATCATTATACATACAATCACACCTTACGTCAGAACGGTTGGATCTGCATGATGGTATCCCTTTTCCAACCGTGGTGATATGGGTTTTCCGTAGTAGTGTGGGGTCTTGAAATCATGTTTTGATTCTTTTTACTATTAGATTCAGGGTTGCTCTTTTCACTTTTAGTGGTGAATGACCACTCTTAGGAACCTCAAAAATACACTTCATTAATTTGGATGTATATTTATGGATGCACGTATTATAGATGAAAACACGTTCTAAGTGAGACAAATTATTATTTTTCTAAAAATTAGTTTGGAAGTGTATCATTCGGCTCACTCCTACAAATATTTTATTTTAAAAAACACCACACTGCATGTATATCACAACTCAGTGACTGATTCGAAAGTGCATTTTTGGATTTGTCAAATGGGAAATTTAATAAAAACACCACTTTGCATGTTTGCTTCACTCATGATCATACCACCATTACTTTTTGAAACCCTACCAAAACCTTCTTCCACACTCAATCATGTTTTCTACTTCACAACAATATTTATTTTTTTTTTCATATCAAAAGGAGTAAAAGAAGTTGTAATTTAAGGTAATGTACATGTATTTCCTTCCTCATCACTTGCTAGAATCTGGTTTTTGGTCTGAAAAAATAAACATTGCGTTCAGAACTACATTTATTGATTTTTGTTGAATGTCATACAGAACTGTATTTCCTATTAGTTCAATGTTGCTTTTTGCCAGTTTTAAATTTTTTGTTATGATTGGCCTTAAATATGGTGCACCTTGATATTGACCCTAAAGCTATTGTTTCTATGGATGTTAAACTGGTTGATGTCAAGGTAGTTGTTGGTAAACAATTTATAAATGATTATGAGTTTCTTATTCGTGAACATATGTTACAATGAATTCGCACGGAGGCTGCTAAATTGAGGTTCAGGGTTATAATCGGGAGGTCAGATTATGATTCTGATAGAAGACATGCATTTGTGACACTGAGATACGAAAGAAGTTTCAAGTACATAAAACTTATGCGAATGTTAAAATGGGATGACACCGACTCGGGGAGATGTGAATGTCCCTTTTAGTTGTGTGGGTACCTTATGGCAAATAATACATGGACATTTAATATAATCACTACTACAAACAATACATTTCATGACAAAACTTTCACCTCACCCAACAAAAAACCAAGGTATAATTCCAAGATGCGCCATGTTTTTTAATAAAAAAATACTATATATTCCTTCAGTTTTTGAATATAACCGAGGTGAAATTAAATGATTCTTTAAAAGTGGTGCCTTTCTTTTTGTTTTATTTTTTATATGTAAATTAAATGATTTATTCCTTCGGTTACTTTATTAACCAATGGGTTAGATAACCATATTTTACTATAAAATCACTTGTTCATTAAGTTTTACACTATACCCAACTCATCTAAAGTCACTCCAAACTCATACACCATTAGTTTTGGGATGGATTGCAAGAAAGACAAAATCTTCAAGGTTATGTGTTGTATGTTGTTCTTCTAAAACCAACCTTGAACAAAATATTTTTTTTCACTCTTACAATCTATCTCAAATTAGGGTGTGGTTGTTGTTTCCACTTCTTGCAAGGCCATTGTTATATTTTGGAACCTTCCTATGTTGTCAATCAAAGAAAATACTTGATAATTTATTGTTTTTCTTAATTGACAACTTTGAAAAATTTATTCCTAAACATATTGTAAATTGTAAGCAAGGCTGTTTTTTCACAATACAAGATCTTGAAAGGTAAAAAATTGAAAAAGGAAACAATACATGTTACTTTTAATTTTTTATCATTCACCATTTTTTTTGCAAGTAATATATTACCCCGATTCTTTTATAAAAACGAGTGGAAAGTTTCTTTTTTACTTTTTAATTAAAAATGAAATAACATTTCCCCTTGGTTTTAATAAAGAACCGAGGGGTATAGTTACTCAGTTAACTTACAACGAATCAGTACCCTACATTTATAAAGTAACAACGCTTAAGATATTTCCAACACATCTATCCACAAGAAATCATCTACATCCAATAAGAGTGCGAACATTGCCCTTATATATTTTGGATATTATCCTGTGAAACCCAGACATTGATAATGAAACATTTGCCATGAATAACAGGGACAACGATGAATCAAATTTGTCAAAATTTTGAACTTGTAGATTGAATTATAAACAATGTAACATAAGAAGAAATAGGACAACACCAAAGACCAATGGGCCGAACAACTTCACAAGATTATAGGTATATCATATCACCCCTCACTCCACCATCAAGGAAGTCCTATTTACAATGGTCTACAACATTAACACTAGGTTTCTGGCTAAATTTGACATGCCCAATTGGAGCCAATAGTTGTTTCATGAAGAAAAAGACGAGATTGAAATTAGGTGTACAACTGACCTAATTAACACAACCAGAGAAATCGCCTATATCATCAAATTCACCATCAATAAGAGGGTCGCTGGAAGATACAATTTGAAATCCATCCCAAGGGAAATTCAAGAAGGATACCTTTTACTTATACAAGTGATAGCACCCACTTGGTTGGGGAAGCTACTACCTAATTGGGAAGTGTCGCTCCCAGAATTTTCATCCTAGTACAAACGCGAAAGTGGCACCGAAACAGAGTCGCCAGCAATGTGTAATTATCCCAAGAGAGGGAAAGGAAACACCGCATAAACCTGAAGGGAAGGAAAAGCATGGTCTTACGACCAAGAGAACTGGGTTCGGGAGTCGGTTACGCGCAGGGAAGGTGTTAGCACCCCCACGCGTCCATCGTACCCGATGGGATCCACGCCTGCTTGTCTCGATCAAAGGGTGTCGTCGACTGGAGCTCCACTGCTAAAGAACTGGAAAAGAAAGGTAGAAAGGAAGGGGAAAAAGAATGAGAACAAGAAGCAAATGTAGGGAAAATAAAAGAAGTGCTCGAATGGGCCCTACCCCACTGCCTACGTATCTCATCGGGAACATGAGAATTAGAGCGACGTAGTTCCCCTCAACGAGGGTCGCTTTGTTTGTGTTTTTTAGTGGAATACGTCGACATTCGCGTTCTAGCAGTTAGGTGTTGTAGCTCGCTGTAGGGAGACTTAGGCGTTACCTGTTTGCGGTGGAACAGACGTGACGAATCCTTAAGGAGTAGAACGAAGGAGATGAGAAGAGAATTTGTTTGTTTGTTTGAATTTTTTTAGAAAGAAGTGTTTTTGAAGTTGTTTGTAACTTGCATTGCACCCAAGTCTACAACATAGGGACGAATACGTTGCGTATCGTCCCCCAACAGGACGTACACTAGGTATCCTAGAAGAATGAAGGGAACCCCCCCCCCCCCCTCCTTTATTCACTTCCCACGTTTAAGGCTCATGCGCAATAAACGTTTAACCGTTATTAAGTTTTTTTAAAAAAAGATTATGAGATGAGAAGAAGAAAGACTTAAAGGGAAGCAAAAGGTGAAAACTAATGAGGGAGACTAAGACTCACCCTAGTGTTATCATACATGGATGTTACTATGGTTAATGTGGTTTAAGAAATGTAATCTCAAGAGAAAAGGAGAAGAAGAGTTAATTAAACAACTCACTTCTAAAATAGAAGATGAGTTGTAACTCAAAAGGGGGAAGAAAGAAGTTATTCAAGGAAAGCATCTAAATTCTTGTCACAATCACAAATTGAAATGTTAAAACAATATAAAAGAAGATGAAGGAGAAGTGTATGTGGAAGCATATCCACACACGTATTTACCTTTAGCACCTACATGAAAAGGTTAGCTCAAAACTATTTACAAGTAGTGAAATAAGAAAAGGAACACCAAGTAGTGAACAAACAATTTAAGAATCAATTAATAAAGATCCTAAGAGATAAAACTCAATCAAGGTCAGAACCTATGCTCTAAGGGGGTTCTCTAATCCTAAGACATCAAACACAAACCAACTATGTACAAGTAATGTCCTAAACATCAAAGAAGTGCACTATGCATGCAAAAGGTGAAGAATGAGTGGAAATGCAACATGATCATACAATAATGCTTCACAAAAGATCAAAATTTAGAACCATATTCAATCCATAAATGTCTTAAGATGCACATGGATCATCATACAAATCACGCATAAAAGGATACAAGAAGAAGACATAGGATGAAGAAGAATTAAGGAAAGAGAAACATGTTCAATTAGGTGCACAAAGTGACATATTAGAGATGCATAACATGTAACGTGATTAAAGAATGCATATGGGCAGTGGCATATCATTAATGAGATGCCAATGGAATATGTGAAATGGCATACAAAATGCACATATGAAACATGTAGATCATAAGAGAAGATAAGAGATGGAAACATGTCAAAGTTCAAGTTATAACACACAAACTCATATTAAATGCAAGCACAAGTCAAAGTGACCTATAATGAGACTAAGATGACCTATAATATCATGCAAATGACATACAAAAGATGCCTAAACAATCACCAAATGATGGAATAAATGCCTCAACAAAATCATATAAGAATGAGGTACAAGAAAGTGCACACAAGTAGTTCCAATCATGAGGCACCAAACAACTATCAAAACACATGAGGAAATTATGAAAATGAGCCACAACTAACCTAAGTCAGAAGCATAAACATGTACCAAAACTCATAGCAAAACTCAAGAGAAAACATGACCTATAGTATCTCACAAAATCACATTGAACACACTAAAAGAAAGTGCAAAGATGAACATGTAAACATGTGATAAAATGACTTTAAAAATCAAAAGAAAATTTATTTAGATGCTTTAATGAGTTATCTAATCAATGCAAAATGGATGGATGAAAAATATTATGTGAGGTGGGATAAATAAAATGCACAAGTTTGTGTATCATGATGAAGTTCACTCAAAAAAGAAATTAAAAGAAAATAATGGAATTATGTTCAAAAATTCACAAAGTCAGAATTAAAAATTAAAGAAAATTATTTAAATGTATTAAGGACACACATAAATTAATTTAGGATTTTCAAAGATGATTTGGTATTTTTAAAATAAAAAATCAAAACAATATGGAAAAGAAATTAAAATATAAAATAAAATGGAGAGGGGGTGTGGCGAAAGTAATTTTGTAGTTCAAAAATAGCTTGGGCTCAGTATGGGGTGTGCAAATATCAATTAAGACCCATTCCACTTAAACGTGTGATTGTGTGTGATATTATGTACACTCAATTCCAATGTAATTCAATCATAGGCGTTGGATCAAGTCAACAGGATCAATCTCAAAAAGTAAAAGAATCCAATGATCCATAACACGTGAACACAGCAATTATAATGCACGCACGCTCATACAAACAAGTCAAAATCAGAAAATGAGAAAAAGAAAGCACGTGAGAGGCATGTTTTATTTTAATGCGCTGGCAATATAATGAACGTTGGATTAAAAAGATGATGATCAAGCATGCAAGATGAGTGGATCAGATGTGAGGTACACAATAGCAAGCATGATGCACACACACACAAACATCTAAGGTCAAAATAGAGCACGTGCACGTCCTGTGTCTTTTTAATACATTGGCAAGGTAATGGTCGTTGGATGATGATGATCGGACGGTCATGATATGATCTGGCCTAAAACCCTAGCATTAAACCTCACCGGCCGTAGAAGGATCCCGGTCATCTTCTCCGGCCACTCTCCGCCACTTGCAAACGTTCACATGCCCAGAAATCTACAAACAATATGTCAAAGTGAAGAGGAAGTTGAGGAGATCAAGAATTTGGGCTTATTTTCCACATATCATACATATACACAGAGATTCGACAAAGAGAAACTTTTCCCTAATTTTCAATCTAAGCTCCTAAGGAGCTCTATCAACTAGCCGGTTACTATATTGCTCCTACTGAGCTCAAAACTAGTAAAAAAACTTAAAACAAAATGAAATCATGATAAGAAAATTTGAGAGATTAAAACCTGAAACTGATGAAGTCTTTCTACCAAAGAAAACCAGAGAAGTGTGCTTCCTCTTTGAGCTTTGGATTGGCCAAATAAAGGCTCAAAACCTTGAAAATATAGATGAAAATGAATCTGCAGTGGAAGATACTTCAGCTCTTCAATGCTTCTAAGCTTCAATGATGCTTGATAATGGAGCTTGAAACTGAATTCAGATGAAGATGATGGTGAAATCGTGTGCAGAAAGAGAAGAAGTTCAGAGAGAGTTTTGAAAGTGTCTTTGGAGTGAGAATGGAAAATGAGAGTTAGAATGAAATTGTGAGTGATTTTGAATTATATATGTTGGGTTTAGTGACTTAACTCATGGTTAAATGAGTTAGTTTAGTGAGTTCAAGGTGGGTTAAGTGAGTTGCCTCTAACTAACTGAGTCAAGTTAGTTAGGGCTAGTGGGTGAGGTTGGCTATGGTATGGATGAGTTTATGGCAGCTTATGGTGAGGATAAGAAGGAATGGTGGTGATGAAGTTATGCTGATGTGTGGCTGCAACATGACTTGCACGACAAGTTTTGGTTTTTTCTCTTTTGATGTATGAAGCATTATGTATGTGTATGATGTAAGGAAGATGTTTGGCTAAATGAAGCAATGATTGAATGGTGTTGGAACATACGTGTGGCTGATGTGAATTAACAACAACAACAATGTTACTTTTCTGATTTTGTAGTAGACATGGAAATATGGAAGTTTATGAGTGAATTTCTCTCATGTTAGTGCATGGTTTGATGAGATTTGAATGTCATTGGAAAGAGGAAATTTGATAGAACATGATTGGTATGAAAATTGAATTGAATAAAGGCTTGTAAGATGGTGTAAAATGGTTTGAAACTCAAGAATGTGGCACTGGTTTCAGGGGCACATGACCTGGTGCATGCATGGCAACATGACTTGTAAAATTTTAGCATAAGCACATCAACTTTGAACCCTTATAACTCCATCATAACTTGCTCAAATGGAACAATGTCCAACATCAAAGTTGAAGAGGACATTGGGATGAACAACTTTGATGTTCAAAATTTTTTCATTTGAAGCATATTTCAATGAGAAAAATGGATTGACATCTTGACCACCATGTGTTTGACAAAATTATGGCGCATGGGCCTGGTCTTGCTTGGTCATGACTTGGTTTTTGACCTAGTTTTGTCAAACTTTGATTGACCATAACTCCCTCAATTTTGATCCAATGGAAGAGTTCTTTATATAGATTTGAAGCTTAGAGTGTGAACTTTAATTGGCTAAACTTGGGGCTGAAGTTTGAAGCTTTTATCATGGAGAAACGAGGCCTCAAAGTGTGGTTCAAAATGGTCCAAACTTGCCATTTTTGGAAACCTTGAAGTTTCTATTTTGGGCAGTTTTGTGATTTCTTGATTTTTCCATGAACCTCTTGATATTTCTTGATCAAATCTTGTCCAATGAATATATGTAACTTGAATTTCATGAATTTGACCTTAAAAAGTCAGGAGTTGACTTTTTCACTACACAGTCGACTTTTTCCCCAATTTCTTGATTCTCAATCAACTGACCCATTGAACCTCTTCTGAAAAGAACCAATGGACAATCTTCCATCATTAGATACTTGATATCATGTAGAAAACATTAAGATCAAGTTTGAATCAAAATTTCATCAGGAGAGGGCTTGAATCCAAAACCCTAATTTTGACTGCTTTTGGTTAGGAGGTGATGCACTGTCCAATCTTCTTGATGAATTCCCATCTTGTCATAACTTGTGAGATCAATTGGGATGATATATGATATAAGAAACCTTTGAGGCTTGTTAGGAGACCCTTGGCTCTTATTCCCTTGCTTTGGATGATCAACACCTTTGAGAATCAACTGATCCCATGCCTTTATACAAGATGCAATGCAATGCTTTATGTTTTATTTTTCTTTGCTTGAATGCAATGCAATGAAATGAAAGCACATGCTAAATGATATGAAAATGAGAGGGAAAATTTTGGGGTATGACAGCTGCCCCTATTCAATCACTGTAGACCTGAAAGGATGATAGCGATTGCTGTCAGACTTTCAAGGTATGGAGGGATTGAATACCAAAAATAACCAGAAAATTTACACCCTGCGGAGAAGAAGAAAAGGGATATAAACCCAATTAAATGAATTCTGCTTGGATAAAACTCTAGTGGGAAGAATAGCATTGGAGAGATGTCTTTTGGACGACCCCAGACGACTACTGGCTTGCCATACTGCGAATGGGCTTGGAAAACATCTTTTGTACGACGCCAGACGACTACTCGCTTGCCACACTGCAGGTGGACTTTGACAATGTATTTTGTACGACGCCAGACGACTAATGGCTTGCCACACTGCGGGTGGACTTTCGCCAATCTGCGGTTGGTCTTGAAACTATCTTTTAAATGGAGTCAGACGACTACTGACTTGACACACTGCGGGTGGACTTTGATGCTCTGCCACCCTAAGATGGACTTTTTCCAATCTGCGGTTGAACTTGAAACTGTCTTTTAAATGGAGTTAGACGACTACTGATTGGCCACACTGCGGGTGGACTTTGCCTTCTTGCCACCCTAAGATGGACTTTTGCCAATCTGCGGTTGGACTTTGCTGATTTGCCACCCTAAGATGGACTTTGCTTTGTCTTTCAAATCAAACCGGACAAATACCGACGGGCCACACTGCGGGTGGACTTTTGAAAGATGCCTTTAGGATAAAGTCAGTTGACTACTGATTGGCCACACTGCGGGTGGACTTTTGCAAAAATTCAACACTGGATTACGTTCTGCATACATATCAGATGTCCCTGCTGACTCTGCTGAGGAACAATGATCAATGATTTGACCTCAGAAGCTCTTGAAAGAATAGTATCTCTGCTGGAGAATGAATGAACAATCCGTCTACTTCGAATTGTCACGCTTCCCAAAAATAAATTGGACTTTGAAATATGGGGAAATGATGACTCTGCCAGGAATTACTTCATCTGCCTAGAGATGAATTCCGATCATAGCAACTCCGCTAGGGATGAGAATTTTCTGAATGACATTCTACTGAGGAAGAAAAGTCATTAAAACTCTGCTTAGGGGAAACATCAAACCCAAGATCCTTTGTGGGAATAATCAACCTTTTGATTCAGCTGGGGAAATAATATACTGACACTCTGCTGAGGAAGAGATTAATCCTCTGCGAAAAAAAAGCAACTCAGCTGGGGAGTATTACTGGCACGATTCAATACTGAACTCTGTCGGGATACAACTACCAGAGATACAATCTTGCTGGGGATCGGATCTACTCCGTCGGGGATGCACAGATCCTGGCTAGAATACGTTCTGTTGTGACTTGCTGAGGAGGAGTCCCTAAAGATCTGCTGGGGAAATACAAAGGAAATCCACTGTGATCTATTGAGGAGAAAAGCTATAAAGCTTAGCATAAGAGCCACAATGTCTCCCGTTAGGCAAACCTTCTGCTTGACAACTCCACTGGGGATAGTGAGTTGACAACAAACTCTGCTAGGGAGAACAGCTTCAAAGCGTCTCGTGCTGACGAATGTCTCTTAAGAGGATTTTACAGAAGACCAAGCATCTTCAAACTCTTAGACAAATACCGAGACTCAAGCTAGACATATAATTGAGAGGTCACTCTACTGGGGATAATGGATCTAGAATACCTCTCGCCGGGGAACTTCACGATGCCCCATGCTCGGGAAGATCAACAACTTGCTTTTGTCCCATGATACAAGACAAATCTGAAGAAAAGGTTCCAAGAGGATTTTACAAAAGATTTAGCATCTTCAAACTCCTGGACACTCACTGAGCTCTGAGCTTCAACTGCGTGACAACTCTACTGGGGAATTTACAACCGTTATCGACACAGAAAAGCTTGTATCCATTGGAAGTATTGAATGAGAGAATCGACTTAATAAGATACAACGATACCCAATTGAACTTAATTCACTGATATCGAATCGTCGTGAACGACCGTCGATCGAATGATGGACTCAATTAGTAAACGTTGTGGAAAAAGGGTGACAAGCGAATCTTCTCTTGAACCTGACTGTCCCAGTATTCTGCATGGGAATAAGTGATTACTTGTATGAGAGGAATGACTCTTGTGCTTGAAATCATCTGGATCTGTTACCTGCAACAAAAGAATACACACACATGCCCCAGAATATTGCGTGGTTTGAATCCACCATCCAGGATTACTTAACATTCAAAGTAATTTTAAATGTTTTTCTGCGCATGTTATTGTAAAGCCACAATATTTTCAAATGCAATGTTTTATCAAAAATTCGGACGTTTTTGCAAACAAAGCAGTAAAACAAAAATAAGGAGCTTTTGACTGAATAACAACTTTTATTGAAGAAAAGCCCATGATAGGCAATTACATTAGGAAGCAAACCCTGGAAAGAGGAGATTGCTGTAAATTGAGAAAAGAAACTATCCTAATGGCAATGTGAAAATGGAATTCCACTGAGTTTCAATTCTGCTATGGCCAGTATGTCTTCAAGACTCCTCGACCTTGCCTTCTGAGGAATGATCAGACCAATTCCTACCCTTTGAAATGTCAGTTGTTGAAACGCCGAGGGAGTACAGATAACTCAGACCGCAATCGTTCGCTTAAATCCCTCTTTTGCATGGACCGCCCTTTCGGGTTTTCAATCCACCAAGATACCCTTTTTTACCTGAGTTGTCCTTGCGGATTTTCAACTCACCGGGTGTACAATTTTTTTATTTTATATCCCTAACTTTTGCCCGAACCTTTTTATTCTGTTTTTGTGGTTCGCCGGGATGCCCTTTTTTGCCTGGACTTTCCCCTTTTTTTTTCCAGCGGGTCTATTCATGCGAAGTATTTTTTGACTACGTCTGAGTTGACAGGGGATGAAAAGTCTTCGTCGTCCATGGTTGTAAGTAATAAGGCTCCGCCCGAGAAGACCTTCTTAACCACGAACGAACCTTCATAATTGGGAGTCCATTTACCCCTGTGATCTATACTAGGAGGAAGGATCCTTTTGAGTACCACATCTCCAACTTTGTAAACCCGAGGACGCACATTTTGGTCGAATGCTTGCTTCATCCTCCATTGGTATAGCTGTCCATGACACACAGTTGCCAGTCATTTCTCTTCAATAAGACTCAACTGATTAAATCTGGCACGAATCCACTCAGCTTCGTCTAACTTGATATCCATCATGACTCTGAGGGATGGAATCTCAACTTCAACCGGTAGTACTGCTTCCATACCGTATACAAGTGAGAATGGTGTTGCCCCAGTGGACGTGCGTACTGATGTTCGGTACCCATGCAAGGCGAACGGTAGCATCTCATGCCAATCTTTGTATGTGACAACCATATTCTGCACAATCTTTTTAATATTCTTGTTAGCCGCCTCCACAGCGCCGTTCATCTTTGGACGATACGGAGAAGAATTGTGATGTTCAATTTTGAAGTCCCGACACAACTCAGCCATCATTTTGTTATTTAGATTAGAACCATTATCAGTAATGATCCTCTCGGGCACTCCATAGCGAGAAATGATATCCCTTTTCAAGAAACGAGCGACCACCTGCTTAGTGACGTTAGCATAAGATGCTGCTTCAACCCACTTCGTGAAATAATCAATGGCGACCAAGATGAAGCGATGTCCGTTTGAAGCAGTAGGCTCAATTTTTCCAATCATATCAATGCCCCACATTGCAAAGGGCCAAGGAGAGGACATGACACTCAACGGATTTGGAGGCACGTGCATTTGCGGGCGTACTTGCAACAATCTGTCTCCATTGTCAACCAATAATACCCCGATCTCAATAATTTCTTCGCCATTGCATGTCCTTCGGCATGGGTACCGAAAGAGCCTTCATGCACTTCCTGCATTAACAGGTCTGCTTTGTGTCTATCCACGCATCTGAGCAGAACCATGTCAAAATTCCGTTTGTACAGCACGTCATCTTGGTTCAGGAAGAAGCTACCAGACAACCTTCTCAAAGTCTTCTTATCTTTGGTAGATGCCCCGGGCAGGTACTCCTGACTTTTCAAGAAACACTTAATATCATGAAACCATGGCTTGTCATCAGACGTTGCATCAACAGCAAACACAAATGCAGGTTTATCCAGGCGAGACACTTCAATCTTGGGCACATGGTTCCACCTTTGCACTTTGATCATAGAAGACAATGTAGCCAAGGCATCGGCAAACTTATTCTCATCTCGAGGAATATGGTACATCTTCACTATTGTGAAAAATGTCAACAATCTTCTCGTATAATCTCTATATGGAACCAGATGCGCCTGGTGCGTGTACCAACTCCCTTTCACTTGATTAATTACCAAAGCTGAATCACCAAAAATATCGAGGGTCTTAATTCGCAAATTAATTGCCTCCTCAATACCCATTATACAAGCTTCATACTCTGCTTCATTGTTGGTGCATCCGAAAGTTATTCGGGCAGTGAAAGGCATATGAACACCTTCTGGTGTGATAAGAACTGCTCCAACTCCACACCCGTTCATGTTGACGGCCCCATCAAACATCAAACTCCATTTAGATTCAGGGTCTGGCCCCTCCTTCGGGAGTGGTTCCTCGCAATCTTTAGCTTTGAGAAACATGATGTTCTCATCAGGGAAATCAAATTTCATGGGTTGGTAATCATCAATCAGCTGTTGCGCAAGATAGTCTGTCAGGACACTTCCTTTGATGGCCTTTTGAGAAGTATACTGAATATCATATTCTATCAAGACCATTTGCCACCGTGCAACTCTGCCTGTTAGTGCTGGTTTCTCGAAGATGTACTTGACAGGATCCATTTTGGAAATTAACAAAGTTGTGTGCCTGAGCATATACTGCCTCAATCGCTTAGCAGCCAATGCAAGTGCACAGCATGTCTTTTCAAGCATTGAATACCGGGACTCGCAGTCATTGAACTTTTTGCTCAGGTAGTAGATAACATGCTCTTTCCTACCTGTCTCGTCGTGTTGACCAAGAACACAACCCATAGAACCTTCAAGCACTGTCAAATACATTATCAAAGGTCTCCCTGAAACTGGAAGCATGAGAATTGGAGGTTCCTGCAGGTATTCTTTTATTTTATCGAATGCCACCTGGCAATTGTCATTCCACCTGACCGTTTGATCTTTTCTTAGCAGTTTGAATATTGGTTTGCATGTGGCTGTTAGGTGAGATATGAACCTTGCAATGTAGTTCAATCTACCTAAGAAACCATGAACTTCTTTTTCTGTTCTCGGTTCAGGCATCTCTTGTATTGCTTTAACTTTGGCAGGATCAACCTCAATTCCTTTTTCACTTACAATGAAACCCAGCAGCTTTCCAGAATGCACCCCGAATGTGCACTTGTTCAGATTCAATCTCAAGCGGAACTTTCTCAATCTTTCAAATAACTTTCTGAAGTTAATCAGATGTTCTTCTTCTGTTCGCGACTTGGCAATCATGTCATCCACATAACATTCAATCTCTTTGTGAATCAAGTCGTGAAATAAAGTTACCATTGCCCGCTGGTATGTTGCCCCTGCATTTTTCAACCCAAAGGCATCACTTTAAAACAATATGTACCCCATGAGGTAATGAACGTGGTCTTCTCTATATCCTCAGGTGCCATCTTAATCTGGTTGTATCCGGAGAAACCGTCCATAAACGAGAACACTGAAAACTGAGTTGTATTATCAACCAGCACGTCGATGTGAGGTACTGGAAAATCATCTTTCGGACTAGCTTTATTAAGATCTCGATAATCCACACACATTCTAACCTTTACATCCTTCTTCGGTACCGGCACTATATTGGCAACCCAGGGAGGATAGTTGGTCACAGCAAGAAACCATGCGTCCCACTGCTTCTGAACTTCTTCTTTGATTTTTATGGCCATATCGGAATGAGTCCGACGAATTTCTGCTTGACTGGCGGGTATTCTTCTCTCAATGGAAGCCTGTGCACAATAATATCGGTATCCAACCCCGGCATGTCCTGATACGACCAGGCAAAGATATCAACGTATCCACACACCATTTCAGTCAAAGCTTTCTTCACATCTGCTTGCAGGCTGGCGCCAATCTTGATCTCTTTCTTAACACCCTCGGTACCAATATTGATGATCTCTATGGTCTCTTGATGAGGCTGGATGGCCCTTTCCTCTTGTTTTAACAGTCTGGCCAGTTCCTCAGGGAGTTCACAGCCTTTCTCATCCCTTTCTTCGGCTTGATAAATCGGTTTGTCAAAGTTATACATAGCCATAGAAGAACCGTTATCAATGAAATCCGGAGGGTCAAGTCTGCACGAACGGGTTCATGCTTTATTTTAGAATTTATTTCAAAACAAAAAGAAACGAAACATTGCCATTTTAACTTTTTTTGTGCAAAACATAAAAATGAAAGACAGAGAACAAATTTTGAGTGCAAGACGTCCTTTATTGATTATTAAAATTGCAAATGAAAATGGGTGGCCCTACAAATGAATCTAAACACCTTGGGTAGAGCGCTAGATTTTAACATGCATTATGATTAAAGAAAAACAAAGAAAATTACTCTGTTTGAAGAGTGACTTGGACGATTTCTTCAACGGACCAGTTTTGCAATTGTTGTCCCGAGGCACGTGGGCGTACCCAGTTGTCTAAGTCACAGTCACTGTCAATGCCATCTTCTGTAGCTGCACAAGACTGGTATGGGTAAATGATTCCCCCATTGCTGAAAGTGATGGGTCCACTGTATGTCGTAACTGAATCCCTAGAAGGTTGATAGCCAATACCAAACTTGTCCTCCTTCATTGGTGTCTCTATCAACTTGCCCCAGCCCTGGGCATTACCTGCTCTAACAACCTCGACAGCTTGCTTATAAGATGAAATGGACGTGCCGGCTCTATCTGGTGTAGGGGAAGATTCAGGCACTTTATCAATATTCACTACCTCGAACGACTGGCAAAGCATTTCGTGGATCTCTCCATCCATTTCAACATACTTGAATGTGGACAAATGACTAACAAAAATGTCCTCTTCGCCACACACAGTCACTACTTGTCCCTCAAACTCGTATTTCAGCTTCTGATGGAGTATGGATGTAACAGCCCCGACCGCATGAATCCATGAGCGACCTAATAAACAGTTATATGTCGGCTGTATATCCATCACATGGAATGTAGACTTGAACACTTAAGGTCCAATTTGCACAGGTAATTCCACCTCACCAAATACAGATATTTTTGTCCCATCGAACGCTCTGACCACCAAATCACTTGGCTTTAATATCAATCCATCAACCTCCAGCTTCATCAGCGCCTTCTTAGGCAAGACATTGAGCGTGGAACCAGTGTTTACCAACACGTGGGACAACACCGCACCCTTACACTCCATTGTAATATGCAAAGCTTTGTTGTGGTTTCTACCTTCAGACGTCAAATCTAGGCTCGTGAAACCCAATCCATGACTGACATTGACATTAGAAGTCATACTCTCGAGCTGATTGACGGTAATTTCCTGTGGAACATAGGCTCTCTTCAACACTTTCAGCAAAGCCTCTAGGTGTGCATCAGAACACATCAACAATGACAAAATTGAGATCTTCGAGGGCGTCTGATTCAATTGATCGACGATTTTGTAATCACTTTTCTTTATTATTCTCATAAACTCTTCTACCTCGTTGTCAAAGGTAATCTTGGTATCTATTTCAGGCACGAGCATACTCTCAGCCACCTGTTTTCCTTTAGCTTTTGCCGCAGCCTCAACTTCCTTATCACTTCGAAGGGTTTGGGGAGCAAACAACCTTCCACTCCTTGTAAAGCCACCTACACCACCCACGTTATCAATATTTGAACTGGCCGATGACTCGACTTCCTGCTTTTTCCCTTCATAGTACACATCTGCCCCATAATTCCATAAGATTGCTTTATTAGAGGTAAACGGAACTGGTCCTGGTACCGTGATGGTAACAGGACTGGGTCTTTCTGGCACAACACTTGCTATAGGAGCTGCACTTGCAGGTACCTGAATCTCAACAGGAGTATAATAAATTGTCAGAGTTGACACCTCATCAATATCTTTCATAACCCGGTCAAACTGTAGACAGCCTTCATTGATCAGATTCTGTAAACTAACTCTTAATTTATCACAGCCATTCTCTTGACCCATACACTCAGAACAAGCTTGGTCACAACCCGGGAACACTTGTCCCTTCAACAGATGAGCTTTCACCACCAGTAATGAAGTCTTCACCTGATTGATATCCGCTACCAAATTCAACCTTTTTCCATCCTCAATAGCGTGCACATCTGCCACCCCATGATTAGGCATGGGGTTCTGAAGAACATTAGGAGGTAGAGAGAAGTTGATTGCTTTAGCATCTATCAGATCTTGCACCTTATTTTGAAATGTCCAACACTTTTCAGTGGTGTGCCCCGGAGCACCTGAATGGAAATCGCAACGAGCATTAGTATCATAGTTAGGTGGCAAGTTTCCAGCAGCAGGGGGTCTCATGGTACGAAGTTCAACCAACTTTAACTTGAGTAACTGGGGTAACAGTGCTGAGTAGGTCATAGGGAGACGGTCAATTTTACGGTCCCTCTGCCTAGACCTTTGCTGGAAAGGTGGTTGCTGATGTTGCTGAACCTGCTGTTATGGTTGCTATTGCTGAACAGATGGTGTTGGGATCATCACTGCACCTACTTGGTGATAAGCCTGAGAACGTCCTCTTCCCTGTCCTCTATACACAGCGTTTGTATCACCTTATATCCTTTTCTGACCATTAGCAAAAGGCTTCTTTGTTCCAGAGGAACCTGCACCACTTACATCTTGAATTTTTCCAAGTTTCAACAAACTCTTGATCTTTTCGCCGGCAATCACAATATCAGAGAATCCCGTCGATGGACAAGCAGCCAATCTATCAAGGAATGCCCCTTGCAGGGTGCCCATGAACATATCTGTCATTTCTCTCTCTAGCAAAGGGGGTTGAACCTGGGCAGCCATTTCTCTCCACCTCTGAGCATATTCTTTGAAACTTTCCTTAGCATTCTATGACAACCCTTGCAGTTGAGTGCGGTTGGGAGCCATGTCGATATTATACTGATATTGCTTCAGAAATGCTTCTACCAGATCTTTCCAACTTCTCACAGCAGCTCTGTTCAATTTCATGTACCAGATCAATGAAGCTCCAGCCAGACTGTCCTGAAAGTAATGCATCCATAACTTCTCGTCATCAGTGTGGGCGGAGATCCTCCCAAAATAAGCCTGAATATGTGTCTGGGGACACGTATTGCCATGATATTTGTCAAAAGTGGGTGGCTTGAATTTTGGAGGAATTCTGACCCCTGGTACCAGACCTAGATTAGTAACATCAATGCCCAGAGAATTCTTGCACTCCATAGCCCTTATTTTCTCAACCAGCTCATCATACCTTCTGTCACCCATGTCAGCATCCAGCAGGGTGAATTGATCTTCCTGAGCATCTTCCTGAACAACACCAGCATTTCTGACATTTCCATTACCCAGATTATCAACAGGAGGAGGATTGCCAACAGGAGGAGGAGTGCCATGTGTATGTGAATTGTCAACCTGATTACCTCCCAGCGTAGTCTCTAGACGCTCGACCAGAAGTCTCAATCTCTCTTGAGTCTGTGCCATAACAGTCATGAGAGTCATGAACTGGTCCATGCGTGCCCTCATTTCAGCCAAATCATTCTGTATTTGATCCATTATCCTTGCTTGATTTCTTTGAGTTGCGTATCGGTGGACGTGAGTATCAGCTATAATGCCTGAAACTGAATAAAGGTTAGAAAGACCGGAGCATGTACCTGTTATGCAAAAATGCTTATGATTATAAGGATGCAAATGCAAAAACTGCAAACAGTCATATTTAAACATTTCCAGGGCATATCTGCTTTGATTCCAGCTTTCAAATCGGGCAAGGGATCGGACACAACATCGGAAAATAAATCCGAATCCAGAAATATTGCAGAATCAAACAAAGGAAGACCCCTTTCAAAAATTGAGAGCTGTAGAGACAAATATGGCCGAACCAAATACTTTAATATCATATCATAAGAAAACATACATATAGGTTCGATACAATCAAAAGCGATTCAATCAACAATCCTGATGGTAATCATAGCAAACTGCAAACAACAGAATCACTACAAATCGATTCCAAACAAACTGGCTTCAATCTCTTCAAGAAGATTCGCAGTGTCTGGATGAGTAGGTCTTTCTAGCAACCCCTTGATCAGTCTGTTTCTCTTCTCGAAATCCTGATTCAGCCTAGCAACCTGCTCTTCAACATCATTGCCTTCGCGCTTTGACTTCTTGATTCCCGCTTGCAACTTGAGCTCTTCAATTTCTTTCTGGGCTCCTTTCCACTTACCAGAGAAGTGTTTCTTATCTTCCTTCATTCTTTGAAGTTCTTCTTTTAACTCCCTATTCTTAATTTTGAGCTCTTCCCACATCTCCTGATACATGGCAAGCTTGTCTTCAGTTTTGGTCAAGAGCTTCTTGGTTTCCCTGTAGGCCTTGCCGGATGATTCAACAGTCATACTGATCTTTCTACAGTGCCGAGCTCTGTCATCAAGATCCTTCTCCCTTTTTTCCAAACGCTCTGTCAAATCTTGGACCTTCCATTTCATCTCCAAGTTGTCATGCAAAGCGCCCTGAAGTCTACTACTCATACTAGCATTCTCCTCCCTCAAATCCTGCACCACTCTTCGCTGCTTATCGAATTCTTCAATTGGTACGGTGATTCTTGCACCACATCAAATTCATCATCAGCCATGTGAAAATACAACGACTCTTCCAACTCCTTTTCCACTAGGGGACTTTTCAGAGTATACCCAAACTGCCGGATAGCCAAGGAAGGGTTATAGTTAATACCTCCTTTTCTCCCTATCAATGGCACATTAGGGTATTCACCACAACTGTGCAAAATGTCTTTGCCCAGCACTCCGTGATTCACCCAAACAATATCCTTAGCATCTAGGCCCATCAGACATTGACTCCATTTCAGGGAACTCTTAGTATCCTTGAAAGCACCTGACTGGGGTAGACGATTGGCAAACCACTTATAGAAAAGAGGTGCACAACAATGAACTATCACACCTCGTCTTTTCTCGTTCCTGTTGTACAAGGCATAATGAAGATCTCCTAATAAGGTTGGCACCGGATTCTTAGATACAAATATTCTAATAGCATTCATGTCAACAAAATCAGGCTCATTCGGGAACAAGACAATACCATATACACAGAGACCCAACACTGCATTGAAGACATTCCACTTCTTCTCCTTTGCTGCCTCTTGAGCCTTGTTTGCCAAGTATGATAGGTGATAGCCACGAACCTTTCCCTTGCCAGAAATATCAGCTTCCAAAGTCGACTTGCTCAAATAAAGAGCACCAGCCACAACAGTGAAATCAAGACCTGCCTTCGACCCACAGAAAGGAGCGCCTTCTTTGATGGAGATTCCCAGAATGTTAGAATACTCTTCTAGAGTAGGAACCAAAACATAATCCGTCAGTACAAAGCACCTCAAGGCAGGATCATAGAACTGCATCAGGGTGCGTAAACCATCAGCTTCATATTCACTGAGGTTACGAGCAAAGGATAGGATCCAACCGTCCTTCTCTCCGAACATTCCTAACACTTCCAGACTGGCCATCTCTTGCAATTTACAAATCTGACCCAAGATGAGCTTCGGGAACTTGTACACAATGGTGTTCTTCTTACCCCTTTTGTTTTCCATCCCTATAGTTGCCCGTTGACTGGAATCAAAATCAGATACTACCTGGAAAATGAAAAATATGAATGTTAGAGAAAAAGATGCAATGCAAGGCATGGGATCAAAGTGCCACGTGTCTGTGCTGGACTTAAATGGTTGCATAAATTCAAGGCTCAAGCTCTCCAGAATTCCAGAACAACAGAGTAACCACACAGATAAACCATACTGATGAGAAATCCAGTGTACCAGGAATGTTGAAAGTTAAGGTTACCTGCAAACTTGCAAACAAACCGTCGCTCTCACATGTGGGTACTAGAAAGGTGAGGATCCTCAATATCACGGGCTCTCAGGTCGAGAAATAATGATACGTTCACCATTTCTGTTTTGGCATCATCATCAATCGAGGAGGCCTCAACTGATTCCCCTCAAAAGGATATCCTATAGCAAGTTCCCAGCATTGGGTCCTCGGATCGAGAATGTGCAATGGGTTTGCCACAAAGTGTGGTCTGCCACTGTCACAACTCGGGAGGAGTGCCGCAACTGAGTCCTCGGGAATGGTCACCAGAGTCGACAATTCCTCCAGAGAATATCTACTAGCCTGTATAGAGCATACAGTAGCAGATAGCTCCGGATAGAACCTCTTCTGGTTGTAGGTCTCGTGAACACCCACACGTGGCAAAACACCACGGGAGCGACACGCCCACCCACAATAATACCAATGTGTATGCTCAAGCCTGGGTAGTGGGCTTATCTGTCAGAACACCCTGCCCGCCAAACAGAAAAAAACCAGCACAACACGACACAATCCAGTATAATAATGAAATGAAACTGCCATAAATGCGGTAAAACACTAATACACTAAAGAAATAATACAGTAAATAGTAGTATAGTAAAATAGTAAACAACAAACTACAGCACCACAGTAAACACCCAATGAAAGAAAAAACAGACAAGTGCTAGGATTGACTCGCTTAGGGAACCAGAGATTCTGGGTTCGGTCCCCAGCAGAGTCGCCAGCTGTCGCTCCCGGGATTTTCATCCTAGTACAAACGCGAAAGTGGCACCGAAACAGAGTCGCCAGCAATGTGTATTTATCCCAAGAGAGGGAAAGGAAACACCGCATAAACCTGAAGGGAAGGAAAAGCATGGTCTTGCGACCAAGAGAACTGGGTTTGGGAGTTGGTTACGCGCAGGGAAGGTGTTAGCACCCCCACGCGTCCATCGTACCCGATGGGATCCATGCCTGCTTGTCTCGATCAAAGGGTGTCGTCGACTGGAGCTCCACTGCTAAAGAACTGGAAAAGAAAGGTAGAAAGGAAGGGGGAAAAAGAATGAGAACAAGAAGCAAATGTAGGGAAAATAAAAGAAGTGCTCGAATGGGCCCTACCCCACTGCCTACGTATCTCATCGAGAACATGAGAATCAGAGCGACGTAGTTCCCCTCAACGAGGGTCGCTTTGTTTGTGTTTTTTTAGTGAAATACGTCGACATTCGCGTTCCAGCAGTTAGGTGTTGCAGCTCGCTGTAGGGAGACTTAGGCGTTACCTGCCTGCGGTGGAACAGACGTGACAAATCCTTAAGGAGTAGAACGAAGGAGATGAGAAGAGAATTTGTTTGTTTGTTTGAAATTTTTTAGAAAGAAGTGTTTTTGAAGTTGTTTGTAACTTGCATTGCACCCAAGTCTACAACATAGGGACGAATACGTTGCGTATCGTCCCCCAACAGGACGTACACTAGGTATCCTAGAAGAATGAAGGGAAACCCCCCCCCCCCATTATTCACTTCCCACGTTTAAGGCTCATGCGCAATACACGTTTAACCTTTATTAAGTTTTTTTTAAAAAAGATTATGAGATGAGAAGAAGAAAGACTCAAAGGGAAGCAAAAGGTGAAAACTAATGAGGGAGACTAAGACTCACCCTAGTGTTATCATACATGGATGTTCCTATGGTTAATGTGGTTTAAGAAATCTAATCTCAAGATAAAAGGAGAAGAATAGTGAATTAAACAACTCACTTCTAAAATAGAAGATGAGTTGTAACTCAAAAGGGGGAAGAAAAAAGTTATTCAAGGAAAACATCTAAATGCTTGTCACAATCACAAATTGAAATGTTAAAACAATATAAAAGAAGATGAAGGAGAAGTGTCTGTGGAAGCATATCCACACACTTATTTACCTTTAGCACCTACATGAAAAGGTTAGCTCAAAACTATTTACAAGTAGTGAAATAAGAAAAGGAACACCAAGTAGTGAACAAACAATTTAAGAATCAATTAATAAAGATCCTAAGAGATAAAACTCAATCAAGGTCAGAACCTATTCTCTAAGGGTGTTCTCTAATTCTAAGATATCAAACACAAACCAGCTATGTACAAGTAATGTCCTAAACATCAAAGAAGTGCACTATGCAAGCAAAAGGTGAAGAATGAGTGGAAATGCAACATGATCATGCAATAATGCTTCACAAAAGATCAAAAGTCAGAACCATATTCAATCCATAAATGTCTTAAGATGCACATGGATCATCATACAAATCATGCATAAAAGGATACAAGAAGAAGACATATGATGAAGAAGAATTAAGGAAAGAGAAACATGTTCAATTAGGTGCACAAAGTGACATATTAGAGATGCATAACATGTAACGTGATTAAAGAATGCATATGGGCAGTGGTATATCATTAATGAGATGCCAATGGAAGATGTGAAATGGCATACAAAATGCACATATGAAACATGTAGATCATAAGAGAAGATAAGAGATGGAAACATGTCAAAGTTCAAGTTATAACACACAAACTCATATTAAATGCAAGCACAAGTCAAAGTGACCTATAATGAGACTAAGATGACCTATAATATCATGCAAATGACATACAAAATATGCCTAAACAATCACCAAATGATGGAATAAATGCCTCAACAAAATCATATAAGAATGAGGTACAAGAAAGTGCACACAAGTAGTTCCAATCATGAGGCCCCAAACAACTGTCAAAACACATGAGGAAATTATGAAAATGAGCCACAACTAACCTAAGTCAGAAGCACAAATATGTACCAAAACTCATAGCAAAACTCAAGAGAAAACATGACCTATAGCATCTCACAAAATCACATTGAACACACTAAAAGAAAGTGCAAAGATGAACATGTAAACATGTGATAAAATGACTTTAAAAATCAAAAGAAAATTTATTTAGATGCTTTAATGAGTTATCTAATCAATGCAAAAAGGATGGATGAAAAATATTATGTGAGATGGGAGAAATAAAATGCACAAGTTTGTGTATCATGATGAAGTTCACTCAAAAAAGAAATTAAAAGAAAATAATGGAATTATGCTCAAAAATTCACAAAGTCAGAATTAAAAATTAAATAAAATTATTTAAATGTATTAAGGACACACATGAATTAATTTGGGTTTTTCAGAGATGATTTGGTATTTTTAAAATAAAAAATCAAAACAATATGGAAAAGAAATTAAAATATAAAATAAAATGAAGAGGGGGTGTGGCGAAAGTAATTTTGTAGTTCAAAAATAGTTTGGGCTCAGTATGGGGTGTCCAAATATCAATTAAGACCCAGTCCACTTAAACGTGTGATTGTGTGTGATAGAATATACACTCAGTTCCAATGTAATTCAATCATAGGCGTTGGATCAAGTCAACAGGATCAATCTCAAAAAGTAAAAGAATCCAATGATCCATAACACGTGAACACAACAATTATCATGCACGCAAGCTCATACAAACAAGTCAAAATCAGAAAATGAGAAAAAGAAAGCACGTGAGAGACATGTGTTATTTTAATGCGTTGACAATATAATGAACATTGGATTAAAAAGATGATGATCAAGCATGCAAGATGAGTGGATCAGATGTGAGGCACACAATAGCAAGCATGATGCACACACACAAACATCTGAGGTCAAAATAGAGCACGTGCACGTCATGTGTGTTTTTAATGCGTTGGCAAGGTAATGGTCGTTGGATGATGATGATCGGACGGTCATGATATGATCTGGCCTAAAACCCTAGCATTAAACCTCACCGGCCGGAGAAGGACCTCCGGTCATCTTCTCCGGCCACTCTCCGCCACCTGCAAACGTTCACATGCCCAGAAATCTACAAACCATATGTCAAAGTGAAGAGGAAGTTGAGGAGATCAAGAATTTAGGCTTATTTTCCACACATCATACATATACACAGAGATTCGACAAAGAGAAACTTTTCCCTAATTTTCAATCTAAGCTCCTAAGGAGCTCTATCAACTAGCCGGTTACTATATTGCTCCTACTGAGCTCAAAACTAGTAAAAAAACTTAAAACAAAATGAAATCGTGCTAAGAAAATTTGAGAGATTAAAACCTAAAACTGATGAAGTCTTTCTACCAAAGAAAACCAGAGAAGTGTGCTTCCTCTTTGAGCTTTGGATTGGCCAAATAAAGGCTCAAAACCTTGAAAATATAGATGAAAATGAATCTGCAGTGGAAGATACTTCAGCTCTTCAATGCTTCTAAGCTTCAATGATGCTTGATAATGGAGCTTGAAACTGAATTCAGATGAAGATGATGGTGAAATCGTGTGCAGAAAGAGAAGAAGTTCAGAGAGAGTTTTGAAAGTGTCTTTGGAGTGAGAATGGAAAATGAGAGTTAGAATGAAATTGTGAGTGATTTTGAATTATATATGTTGGGTTTAGTGACTTAACTCATGGTTAAATAAGTTAGTTTAGTGAGTTCAAGGTGGGTTAAGTGAGTTGCCTCTAACTAACTGAGTCAAGTTAGTTAGGGCGAGTGGGTGAGGTTGGCTATGGTATGGATGAGTTTATGACAACTTATGGTGAGGATAATAAGGAATGGTGGTGATGAAGTTATGCTGATGTGTGGCTGCAACATGACTTGCACGACAAGTTTTGGTTTTTTCTCTTTTGATGTATGAAGCATTATGTATGTGTATGATGTAAGGAGGATGTTTGGCTAAATGAAGCAATGATTGAATGGTGTTGGAACATGCGTGTGGCTGATGTGAATTAACAACAACAACAACAATGTTACTTTTCTGATTTTGTCGCAGCCATGGAAATATGGAAGTTTATGAGTGAATTTCTCTCATGTTAGTGCATGGTTTGATGAGATTTAAATGTCATTGGAAAGAGGAAATTTGATAGAACATGATTGGTATGAAAATTGAATTGAATAAAGGCTTGTAAGATGGTGTAAAATGGTTTGAAACTCAAGAATGTGGGACTAGTTTCAGGGGCACGTGACCTGGTGCATGCATGGCAACATGACTTGTTAAATTTCAGCATAAGCACATCAACTTTGAACCCTTATAACTCCATCATAACTTGCTTAAATGGAAAATTTTCCAACATCAAAGTTGAAGAGGACATTGAGATGAACAACTTTGATGTTCAAGAGTTTTTCATTTGAAGCCTCCTTCAATGAGAAAAATGGCTTGACATCCTTCCCACCATGTGTTTGACAAAATTATGGCGCATGGGCCTGGTCTTGCTTGGTCATGACTTGGTTTTTGACCTAGTTTTGTTAAACTTTGATTTACCATAACTCCCTCAATTTTGATTCAATGGAAGAGTTCTTTATATGGATTTGAAGCTTAGAGTGTGAAGTTTAATTGGATCAACTTGAGCCTGAGGTTTGAAGCTTTTATCATGGAGAAAAGAGGCCTCAAAGTGTGGTTCAAAATGGTCCAAACTTGCCATTTTTGGAAACCTTGAAGTTTCTATTTTGGGCAGTTTTGTGATTTCTTGATTTTTCCATGAACCTCTTGACATTTCTTGATCAAATCTTGTCCAATAAATATATGTAACTTGAATTTCATGAATTTGACCTTAAAAAGTCAGGAGTTGACTTTTTCACTGCACAGTCGACTTTTTCCCCAATTTCTTGATTCTCAATCAACTGACCAATTGAACCTCTTCTGAAAATAACCAATGGATAATCTTCCATCCTTAGATACTTGATATCATGTAGAAAACATTAAGATCAAGTTTGAATCAAAATTTCATCAGGAGAGGGCTTGAATCCAAAACCCTAATTTTGACTGCTTTTGGTTAGGAGGTGATGCACTGTCCAATCTTCTTGATGAATTCCCATCTTCTCATGACTTGTGAGATCAATTGGGATGATATATGATATAAGAAACCTTTGAGGCTTGTTTGGTGACCCTTGGCTCTTATTCCCTTGCTTTGGATGATCAACACCTTTGAGAATCAACTGATCCCATGCCTTTATGCAAGATACAATGCAATGCTTTATGTTTTATTTTTCTATACTTGAATGCAATGCAATGAAATGAAAGCACATGCTAAATGTTATGAAAATGAGAGGGAAAATTTTGGGGTATGACAGGAAGGCATGTCAAATATACCAAAAGCTTGCAAATGACACATACAAGCTTAAAGACACTGGCGAAATACTTACCCATTGAACCTGGAACTTGATTAATCCAAGATATTATTACAATTAATTATTTAATATTTCTGGTTTAATAAGGTGAATGCCCTTGCCCTTCAATGCATGAATCCTCTCAAAGATTTAATTTTAATGTATCAAAGGTAGGGTCACACTCTTTTCTCCTATGAAGGCGAATGTTTTTAATAAAGCACCCAATTTTCTTAACTATCTGGTGATATGATCAATTGTATGTTTGACCTTCAAGAAAGGATCCTTGTTACCTATAAGGCAATTTTATGTTGTACCGTCAATGGAGGATCCTTGCCGCCTATAAGGCGGTTATATGATGAACCTTCAAGAAATTATGTTTTCCTCCTATAAGAAAATTGTATGTTGTACCTTCAAAAAAGGATCCTTGCCACCTAATTGACAATTGTATGTTGGACCTTCAATGAAGGATCCTTGCCACCTATAAGGTAATGGTATGTTGGACCTTCAAGAAAGGATCCTTGTTGTATATAAGACAACTGTATACTAGACCTTCAAGGAAGGATCCTTTTTGGCTATAAGGCAATTGTATGTTTGACCTTCAAGAAATCATCCTTGCCTCATATAAGAAAATTGTATGTTGGATCTTCAAGAAATGATTTTTTCCGCCTATAAGAAAATTGTATGTAGGACCTTAAAAAAAAGATCTTTGTCGCCCTATCTAAGAAACTCTAATTATGATATTTCAAAAATGAAGGCCTAAGAGTCTCGCATGAAGGACTCAATTGTCTAACTCTCGCTTGAGGGACTCGACTGTTTTAGTTCCGCCCAAAAATAAATTACCCCGGTTGGGATTAAATCACTTCACCCTTTCCAAGACCTCGTGCTTGGGAGACTGTGGACTGAGATAATTTTATTGGGCTTAAAAAGGGACGATCCATTCTAGAGTGTTTGAGACTAACTGCATTAATATTAGGCGAGTGCCCGGAGGAGGTTTGTTGTCCTCAAGGGAATTTAGTTCGCCCAAAGTGTATCTAGGTTGCCCACAAGAGGACTATTTGCCTAAATCGCCTTCATGACACCCGTGACCAATGAGGTGGTCAATGAATAACAGTCTTGAAATATCAGTCAAATGGAAAAACTCGTCTCCCCCACGATTTGACAGAGAATCAATCTTCCTTTACTCCCACTTTTCCAATTAGGGAATTAAGGAATCAGATTCTCTAACTTTCTAGCTTATGTTTAAAGAGTCTTCTATAAATACCTCAATCACAGAGTTGGAGAGAATTCATTGACATTTTTCTCGGAAAACCCTAACATACGAATACAATGTCTCTCACCACTTACACAGTCACACGTGTGGTGACTCTCTCAAGCCTTTATTATACATTTCACAAATACCTCTATCATATCATTCATTTTATGTTATACTCTCTCTGTACCAATTTATAAGAAAAAAATACTCATATTTCTTGTTATAAATTATATGTAAAAAAAACATCAACTTTATTTAATTTAATCATTTTATTTTAAAACATTTATATTTTCCAAGTTAAATGCAAATTACATTTAATTTGGTTTCTCTCATATTTTTTCCATAAGCAACATTCAATCAAAATAGTTTTAACATCTTCCCATAAAACATATTAAAAAAATAAAAAAATTTAAATTTTCTTAATAAATATGAATTATAAAATTTTTGCTTATAAATTGGCATGGAAGGAGTAAATTATTAATATTTACTATATTGAAATTGAACTAACGTGTCTTGACACAAAATATCTCAAAAAAAATATTGTGTGATATAAATTGTGCTAACACATTTGTTTAATTAGTTCATTATATCTTCTGGCATCAGAGTCATGTTATCTAGTGAAAAAATATATATTAAAGAGTTTTGAAGCAAATTAGAATGAAAGTATATTATGAAATCTTAAACACTTTGGAGTTGCAATAAAATATATGTCAATAGTTCAACTTGGGATGTGTTGAATGAAAATCGACAACTTTGTCTCCACATATAATCAAGGACATAAAGATGAAATTGGATTTCAATGTATGTATGATAAGAAAAAAAAGATAAAAACTCATTTTTTATCCTCAAATTTATTCCCAACAAATATTTGCATCAACGTTAAAAAAACAAAAATACTAAAATAAGAATTTTTCCTTCCATTGCTAATTCAATTGTCACGCTGCCTTTTTTTCAATACATAAAAGAATCTTCAACCTCTCGCCAGAAGAACGTTTTGGCAGGTCTTGTAGAGGATCAGATGAAGAACTAGTGATTTTATTCTCATAATTCAGATTCTCTGACAATTGTGCTCTCCTTTTGCAATGCGATTAAATGAAACTGATTTGGAGTGACTAAAATTCGTCCCATGCAATCTAAAAGATTAAACAAAGAAAATTTGAAAATGCAATTTGTTATAATTTCTTTTAAATTGAATCCAAACGGAGTGTGTAATAAACAAGTCTATACCTGCAGAAGTCTCCAAAGTGAGTCTGGCCAGGCTGAATCAGCAGCCTTAACAGAAGCAATTGTTCCGTTAAACCAATGTGTCTTTGACGAGTCTTCAGTTTCCATAGCCATCTTGATCCTCATTCCACAACACCACCTAATCCACAACACAAAAAACTCGGGAGTACCAACCTGAGGATAGTAAACCACATCTAACGGCTGTGTATTGACACAAAGCTTTACTGCTGCAATAACATCTTTCGCCTTCACCTTGTAGCACGGACACCTTTGAAGGCTGAAGATGTTATTGAAGCAGTGAAACTTTATTCAGCCTCAAAAGAGTGTTATTGTATAGAATTTATTTTGTTTCTAATTTTAACAAGACAAAAATAGTAACCAGCCATGATTATATTTTGTTTGGTTTGACAACTAAATCTTTTAAAAAAAGATGAAAAATATTGAAAATAAGAACCGGCTGAAAAATGGAGCGTTGAAGAAATATTTTTTCAATCCTTCACACACTAGAAATTCTACATTTGACTTCTTATAATACATTTATTCACATATTTTCAAATTTATCTATATAACATTATCAAGTTAATATGATATTATCTTTACAAACTTCAACCTAGGGACAAAAATAGTAACCAGCCATAATTATATTTGTTTGGTTTGACAAATAAAAGTTGTAAAGAAAGACGAAAAATAGTGAAAATAAGAAGCTGTTCAAAAATGGAGCGTTGAAGAAATAAAGTTCAGTGTTTTGTGTGCTGAATAAAATTAGTTTAGTGTTTACCTTATATACACAAAAACAGTTGATAGAGTTAGAGGAAATGTTGCAAGAATATCTCCTAAAAATAAGTTTAAAAGACCCAGTTATTCATTCACCTAAAAATATGTCTCTCAATCATTGAAAAGAACTCACAAAAAACTCTTGATACTTAAAAAAACTAGCCGAAGCATGTTTTGAGTTTTGTCTTTTATTTATATATATTAAATCTAATGCATCAAATATTATAGCGACACATCATCAATTATAACTCTAAAATGTGTCACATCAACTTATTTGTATATGTGGACAATTTATTCATTAACAATAAAACAATCCAAAAGAAACTTTTCATTTACTTTCTAAACTCATTGACACATCATCAATCATCAATTGATATAATTATATTTTCTTTATGAAACTCTATATTCTATTAATAGATATTAATAATAATAATATAATATTGTTCATATTCCTATTCCAAAAATATTTAATAATAAAGATATTAATAAAATAAAGCACATAAAAATACTTAATTTCCTATTCTAGTTATAAATTGTATTTAATAAAACAAAATTGATATAATTATATTTTCTTTATAAAACTTTTCAGTCTTTTAACTTTAATTTAAAAAGTAAAAAATAAAAATAAATTTTGATTTAATAATCACTAAAATTATAAATAATACACTACAATGATGATTATATAAAAAATAAAAAATAAATTCATTACAATGATGATTATATAAAAAATAAAAAATAAATTCATTAATAATTACTACAGAGAAAGAATTAAAAAAAGAAATAAAGGAAGAATAAAATTATTTACTACATTATTCATATTTTTATATAAATTTTTAATTACTTAGTTTTTAAAAATAATTAATACAAATCATTGTTTCAATAAAATAAAAAATAAAAAATACAAATCATAAATCATAAATATATAAATTATTTTAATAACTAATTATAATAAAAATATTTTTCACTTAGTGTATAAAAATTATAAGAATATTTTGTCTCGATTTTATTTAGTGACTAAATCTTATATTTTATTTTATATAATTTTAAATTTAATTATTAAACATAATAAAAATATTTTTTTCTTTATAAAACTCTTAATTCTTTTAACATTATTTTAAAACGTAAAAAATAAAAATAATTTTTGTTTTAATAATCACTAAAATTATAAATATTACACTACAATGATGATTATAAAAAAAAATAAAAAATAAATTCATTAATAATTACTACAGAGAAATAATTAAAAAAAAAAGAAATAAAGTAAGAATAAAATTATTTAGTACATTATTCATATTTTTATATAAAATTTTACTTACTTAGTTTTTAAAAATAATTAATACTAATCATTGTTTCAATAAAATAAAAAATAAAAAATACAAATCATAAATCATAAATATATAAATTATTTTAATAACTAATTATAATAAAAATATTTTTCACTTTGTGTATAAAAATTATAAGATTTTGTCTCGATTTTATTTAGTGACTAAATCATATATTTTATTTTATATAATTTTAAATTTATGTATGATAACTGAGTTATAAGTTAAAAAGTAAAAAGTAAAATATTTTTGTATGATAACTGAGTTATAAAAATTAAAATATTTGTTTTCTTTATAAAACTCTTCATTCTTTTAACTTTAATTTAAAAAGTAAAAAAATAAAATAATTTTTGTTTTAATAATCACTAAAATTATAAATAATACACTACAATGATAATTATATAAAAAATAAAAAATAAATTCTTTACAATAATGATTATATAAAAAATAAAAAATAAATTCATTAATAATTACTACAGAGAAAGAATTAAAAAAAAGAAATAAAGTAAGAATAAAATTATTTACAACATTATTCATATTTTAATATAAATTTTTAATTACTTAGTTTTTAAAAATAATTAATACAAATCATTGTTTCAATAAAATAAAAAATAAAAAATACAAATCATATATCATAAATATATAAATTATTTTAATAACTAATTATAGTAAAAATATTTTTCACTTTGTGTATAAAAATTATAAGAAGATTTTGTCTCGATTTTATTTAGGGACTAAATCATATATTTTATTTTATATAATTTTAAATTTATTTATTAAACATAATAACAATATTTTTCATTATATAAGTTAATAAAATAATTTTTAGAATTCAAATTAACAATTTTATTTTTAAAATTATTTTATTAAATGAATTTTTTATGTATCATAATAAATAATAATAAAATAATTAAATAGTAATAAATACCTTAATCATTATTTTTAGTTTTATGTATGATAACTGAATTATAAGTTATGAAAAATAATAATGATGCATTAGATTGTTCATATTCATATTCCAATTTAAAATATAAATTAATATAATAATAATAATAATAATAATAATAAGGCTTAATTGCAATTTTGGTCCCCCTATTTTGGTTTTTTCACGGTTTTAGTCCCCCTATTTTGTTTTTAAGCAGTTTTGGTCCCCCATCCCAATTTTGACCCAACTGTTCATGTACTGTAATACCCCGTAGAATTCTGAGCGTTTTGGATAATATTATTTTGATCAACTGGGTTCCGGTGTACTCTGAGCAATTATTGGATAGAATAATTAGAGTAAACTGACGAACTCGGATTGATTAGATTTAATATTATTTAACTTGGAATTTTATTAATTGGTGCATTTGAGATAATTTGGATAATTAGTAGTATTGCCAATTAATGTTTCCTTGTGAATTTTCTTTTCCTTTCCTTATTTGGTAAAGTAGAAGAACTTAGAGAAAAAGAAAAGAAAGAAAGGAAAAGGAAGAGGAAGAAGAGGAAATTCTCCCAAGAGCTCTAAGTCATCAATCATCAGCCAATTTTCATCTTTTCATCTCAGAATTCAACCTCCTCATCTAGTAATCCAGGTGGGTTCTAGTTAGACACTTTAGATTAAGGTTTATTTGAGTTTTAGAGTTAGATGGTATTATTAGGAAATGTGAAATTTTACACTAGAATCATAGTATAACTGTTGAAATTCGATTATTTATGGTATGTTATACTGGTTGTTATGATTATAGCACGTTTGGTATAATTTTGATAGGAAAAAGGAGATTTTGGGGTTGAATTGAATCAACCCGTAGCAGACTTTGGGGCCGATGATCCCGAATCCATTTCGCATGCCAAGTAACTTCAAGGATCCATGACTCAGGTAGTCTTCTAGACGTAGAAGCGGACGAGAAAAGGGGATACCTTGGTATGGTTATTGATTAGTGAGTTTTCTTGAGGTTGCAGGCTCAGGACGTACTTTGGTACTATAGTGAGCTAATAGGCTCACTAGGGTGGAGATGTTTGTGTGTGAGTACTCAAGTTACTTCCCTTCCCTTTTAACTTGAGTTAGGTTTATTAGAACCTTGTAGAGCCGAGAGGACTATAAGATAGCGAACTCACTGAGATTTGATGTATCTCACCCCACTGTTGTTGTTTACATCACAGGTTCTGCAGGTTCCGCGAAGGGTAAGGATAAGGCTGTGTGACTATCCTTGCTTAGCTGTTGGTTTTGCTTCCGTTGTGGAGTCTTTTGAGATCCTTAGTGATCTAGTTCTTAGTTGTATCTCTTGAACATTTTGTACATATAACTTGCCAGTGTATTGTTTAGGTTGCTTTGGGCATTTTTATGTATACAGTGTTACTAGGAACTTATGTATTTCAGTACCAAACGTATTTTTCATGTATGATATATGCTTTGATGTATGTATATATATGTGGGCGTTACAGTTGGTATCAAAGCAGGTCGTATCCTCGACCTAGCCATGAAATAGTATGAGTATTTTCTTTCCGTTTCATATGTGTTGTGTCGCCATTGGTCTTACGTGTTATATTTATGGTATTGAGCCTGATCAACTTAATCCTATCTGTATGACATTCAGGAACATGGCTGATGGGCGCAGAAACAACCGTGGTAGATCGAGAAACAGTCCAGCAGGGATTAATCCGCCGGTTGACGACGGGAATGCACCGTTGTATCAATTCATGCAGCAGATGCAGCAACAACAAAATCAGTTCATGCAACAAATGGTTCAGCAGATGGCGGGTGGTTTACATCCTCAAGTGGTTGTTCCTGAGGTTGCTGGAGGGAACTTTAGGGATTTCATCCGGTTGAATCCTCCGGAATTTCAGGGAGGGTTAGACCTAGTAAAGGCGCATGAATGGATATCAGGTATGGAACGGGTTTTCCAAATAGTTCAGTGCAGTGAGGAAAACAAGGTGGTCTTTGCTTCCCACCTGTTGAAGGGTCCTGCTGTGAGGTGGTGGGAGAGCGCTTCAGCTTTAATGACCATTCAAGAGGTACCAAAGGTATGGGAACAGTTTAAGGTAATCTTTATGGAGAAATATTTTCCAAGTTCCTTGAGATCTCAGAAAGAATTTGAGTTTCAACAACTGAGACAAGGTAACTTGACTGTGGCTTCTTATGCTGAGAAATTTGAAATGATGGCCGCTTATTCTAGGCAAGCCATGTATGCTCCTGACGAGAGGTGGAAGATTGATCAGTTTCTGTTTGGTTTAAGGGCTGAAATTTCACATAGCGTGTCTCAACGGGAATTTACTACTTATGCTGAAATGTTAAGACAATGTTATGTGGCAGAGCATAGTTTGAAAAAGGTACAGATGGAGGGAGATTTGAATAGGGCAACTCAAAGTGACTGTGGAAGATCGAATCAACAGTTTAGGCAAAGGCAACAATCTTTCAAAGGGAAACAAACTCAGAGTCCTAGAACTAGTGTGCCTCCGGTATGTCGTACTTGTGGAAGGAATCATTATGGTAGGTGCAATTCGGAGGGTATACGCTGTTATCAGTGTAATAAGATGGGTCATGTATCGAGAGATTGTCCTCAGGGTAGGAATCAGGCACAAGGGAAGAATATTGGTCGAGTGTATACCTTGGATGCGAGAAAAGCAAAGAATGATAACTCCTTGATTGCGGGTACGTGTTTCGTAAATGGACATCCTTGTTTTGTTTTATTTGATTGTGGGACAACTCATTCTTTTGTGTCCACGCGTTGCGTGAAGCGACTTGGGTTGCAAGCTGTTCCTTTGTTTCCTCCTATGGTGGTTACTACTGCCATGGATGAGATTGTAGAGACACCGTTGATGTGTGAAATTTGTGTTTTATCGGTGAATGAAAGAGTTTTCCAGATCAACCTTATTTGTTTACCGCTTAAGAAAATGGATGTTGTTCTGGGAATGGATTGGCTTTCCGCTAATTCGGTGTTTATTGGGTGTGAGGAAAAGCTGATCATTATTCCGTCCGAAGAGGCTACTTCGAAGGATGTGTTAACTACCATTTTAGAAGGTACGGTGGGAATGATTAATTTCTTGTTTGAGGAAGAAAAGTCTGTTCTTTTGATTCTTACTAAGGAGGAGAGTAGTAACATTCCAGTTCTGAGTATTCCGGTAGTTTGTTACTTTCCTGACGTTTTCCCTGAGGATATCACTTCTCTTCCTCCGGAGCGGGAAGTGGAATTCTCTATTGACCTGATACCGAGAACGGCTCCAATATCCGTTTCTCCGTATCGGATGGAACCACTTGAATTAAAAGAATTAAAGGACCAATTGGAAGAACTGTTGGCTAAGCATTTTGTTCGACCCAGTGTTTCACCCTGGGGAGCTCCAGTGTTATTGGTAAAGAAGAAGGATGGTGGAATGCGGTTGTGTATCGATTACCGTCAGTTGAATAAGGTCACCATCAAGAACAAATACCCATTACCAAGGATAGACGACCTGTTAGATCAATTGAAAGGAGCCTGTGTGTTCTCGAAGATTGACTTATGGTCGGGTTATCATCAGATTCGTGTGAAGAGTTCAGATGTACCAAAGACCGCGTTCAGAACCCGTTATGGTCATTATGAATTTTTGGTGATGCCTTTTGGCGTGACAAATGCTCCGGCAGTTTTCATGGATTATATGAATCGGATATTTCAACCTTACTTGGACCAATTTGTGGTTATTTTCATTGATGACATTCTTATTTATTCTCGTGATCCTCAAGAGCACGGTGAACACCTAAGAATCGTTTTATCCATCTTGCAAGAGAAGCAACTTTTTGCTAAGTTAAGTAAGTGTGAGTTTTGGATGTCTGAGGTTAATTTCCTTGGTCATGTTATATCCCAGGGAAGTGTGGCGGTCGATCCATCAAAAGTGGAAGCAGTAATTAATTGGGAGAGACCGAAGAATGTTTCTGAAGTTAGGAGTTTCTTGGGATTAGCAGGTTATTACAGACGGTTTATCAAGGGATTTTCGCAATTGGCTTTACCATTGACAAGACTTACTAGGAAGGATTATTTGTATGAGTGGGATTCGGCTTGTGAAAGGAGTTTTAGGAGTTTGAAGGAGAGATTGACGACTGCTCCTGTTTTAGTTATTCCTGATCCTAGCAAGTCATATGAGGTATATTGTGATGCATAGAAGAAGGGTTTAGGCGGAGTGTTAATGCATAATGGACATGTAGTGGCTTACGCTTCACGACAGTTGAAAGTCCATGAAGAGAATTACCCGACGCATGATTTAGAATTGGCGGCAGTTGTTTTTACCTTGAAAGTGTGGCGTCACTATTTGTATGGTGTACGTTTCGAGATGTTTAGGGACCACAAGAGCTTAAAGTACTTATTTGAGCAAAAGGAGTTGAATATGCGTCAAAGGAGGTGGATGGAATATTTGAAGGATTATGATCTGGAAGTGAAGTACCATCCGGGTAAAGCGAATAAGGTGGCGGATGCTTTAAGCAGGAAAGTGTTGCATAGTGCCGAGTTGATGATGTTAGAGTATGCCTTAATGGAAAAGTTTAGAGATCTAGATCTTCAATTTAACTGGACTCCTGATTGTGTAGTGATGGGAAATTTGAATATCATCTCTACTCTTAGGGAAGAAATCCAACAAGAGCAAGGGTTAGATGAAAAGTTACAACACTTGTTGACTCAACCGGGTTTTGTGCGAACCATCGACGGAGTCATTTCGTTTAACCAAAGGATTTGTGTTCCGGATAACACAGAATTAAAACGAAGGATTTTGGAGGAAGCACATAAGGGTACTTTTACTATACATCATGGTGCTTCGAAGATGTATCAAGATTTAAAGAAGGACTATTGGTGGTCAGGGATGAAAAGAGACATTGCGGTGTATGTGTCATAATGTGTGGTGTGTCAACAAGTGAAGATTGAGCACCAAAGGCCGGGTGGCTTGTTGCAACCTTTAGAAATTCCGATGTGGAAATGGGATAGTATTTTGATGGACTTCGCAGTGGGATTACCTCGTGCTCAGGGTGGTTATGATTCAATTTGGGTAATTGTGGACCGGTTAACGAAATCCGCGCATTTCTTAGCTGTGAAAACTACCTACAAGGCGAGTCATCTCGCAAAGTTGTTCATTTCAGAGATAGTAAGATTGCACGGTATTCCTACTAGTATTGTTTCGGATAGGGATCCAAAATTTACTTCAAGATTTTGGAGAGCTTTTCAACAAGCCATGGGAACGAAGTTGTGTTTGAGTACGTCGAATCATCCGCAGACGGACGGTCAGACGGAACGGACAATACATACCATGGAAGACATGTTAAGAGCTTGTGTGCTGGGAAGTGGGGGAAATTGGAGAGAACTTTTGTCGTTGATCGAATTCTCTTATAATAACAGTTATCATGCGAGTATTGGTATGGCACCTTATGAGGCGTTATATGGTAGGAAGTGTCGAACGCCATTGTGTTGGACGGAGGTTGGCGATGATAGAATTTTGGGACCCGAGATTGTTCACGAGACTACGGAAAAGATTAGAATGATTCGGGAATAGATTAAACAAGCCAAAGACCGTCAGAAAACCTATGCGGATAACCGTAGGAGACCGTTGGAGTTTGATGAGGGTGATCATGTATTTTTGAAGGTTACTCTGCGATTGAGATTGAAAGGACCATTTCAATCGCGAAAATTAAGTCCAAGATACGTGGGACCGTATCAGATTTTGGAAAGAATTGGGGAAGTAGCCTACAGATTAGCCTTACCGCCTTCTCTGGCAGAGATGCACGACGTTTTTCATGTGTCTCAGCTTCGGAAATTTGTTCCCGATCCCCTTCAGCCAATTTTACCGGATACAATTGAGATAGAAGCTGATTTGACATTCGAACCTCAGCCGAGTAGTATCACAGGAAGAGAAACTAAGGTGTTAAGGAATAAAGAGATTCCTCTTGTTAAGGTCCAGTGGGACGAGACACATCCGGGCAATGCCACTTGGGAATTGGAATCGGAAATGCGGGAGGTCTATCCTCATTTTTTCAGGTAATTGTTTTAAATTCGTGGGCGAATTTCTATTTAAGGGGGGGAGGATGTAATACCCCGTAGAATTCTGAGCGTTTTGGATAATATTATTTTGATCAATTGGGTTCCGGTGTACTCTGAGCAATTATTGGATAGAATAATTAGAGTAAACTGACGAACTCGGATTGATTAGATTTAATATTATTTAACTTGGAATTTTATTAATTGGTGCATTTGAGATAATTTGGATAATTAGTAGTATTGCCAATTAATGTTTCCTTGTGAATTTTCTTTTCCTTTCCTTATTTGGTAAAGTAGAAGAACTTAGAGAAAAAGAAAAGAAAGAAAGGAAAAGGAAGAGGAAGAAGAGGAAATTCTCCCAAGAGCTCTAAGTCATCAATCATCAGCCAATTTTCATCTTTTCATCTCAGAATTCAACCTCCTCATCTAGTAATCCGGGTGGGTTCTAGTTAGACACTTTAGATTAAGGTTTATTTGAGTTTTAGAGTTAGATGATATTATTAGGAAATGTGAAATTTTACACTAGAATCATAGTATAACTGTTGAAATTCGATTATTGATGGTATGTTATACTGGTTGTTATGATTCACTAGTACAAAAAGATAAATTTACACCCGTTTTTTATACAATTTACACCTATTATTGGAGGGTGTAAATTCAAAGGGTGAGAAATGTCTAACGAATTTACACCCTTTTAAAAACGGGTGTAAATACATACTAAGTTACCCCCTTTTTTAGGAAAAAACGGGTGTAAATTGTTACATATATGCATTTAAATCAAACAAATTAACACCCCATTTGATTAAAATCGAGTGTAAAATTAATAATGTTTACTATGAATGTCAACAAATTTACACCCTATTTTCTTTAAATATGGTGTAAAAATATGATATATTACACCCTATTTTAGTTATCACGGGTGTAAAATATGATTAGTAAATTATATTTACTTCCATTTACACCTTATTTCATTTGGTATATTACACCCGATTTTAGTTATCACGGGTGTGAAATATGATTATTATATTATATTTAATTCCATTTACACCCTATTTCATATGGTATCTTACACCTTATTTCATATGGTATACTACACCCTATTTTATTTATCATGGGTGTAAAATATGATTATTATAGTATATTTAATTTTATTTACACCCTATTTCATTTAACCAGATAATTTTGTATACCGCTGAATCATATTATCTAATACTAAAAATTCATACATCAAAATCATATTTCATGTACTAAGAAGTTATAATATTTCTTCATATTTTTGTATACCGATGAAACATATTTCATGTACTAAAGTATACAAAATCATATTTTCGTATTAAAAAGTCATATATTCAACAAAATATTCTTCATGTAACAACAAAATATTCAACCAAGTCATAATATTTCATGTAACTTTCTTCATATATATAATTTTTCTTCATTCGCTTTTGTTTTGGCAACATTTCTTTGTTTTCTTGGTGCTTATCCTCTTCAACCTTTTGCTATTCAACCATATGCAAAAAATATTGAGCCCAAAGTTGTCGAATGTGATCAGTTGTCTCTTTTTCATACGTGATAACCTGCAATTCCTTTTGCTCATATGAGAACCTTGAATTCCTTAAGAAGTCACTTAAGACCAAACGAGCAAAACTTTTTTGTACAGACATACAAAAGGAAAATATATATAAAACGCAAACAGGGAGCATTATTCAGTCTCATTGTTAGTTACAATATTACACACTCGTTATAAGGAGAGTGAAATATAAAGTACTTTGGGCATAGTTCTAGTGCATGTTTATATTATTTCTACTGCAAGTCCTTTAAATCTCTTACAATTACAACATTGAATGTACACAGTAGAACAAGAATTGTGTAGCAATAGAGCACTCACTCACTGAGCACACATATTTTTTAAGCAAAGAAAACAAGAAAAAAACACATGAGAGCTTGAAGGATCAACAAACTTTTTGACTCAAGAATTAGAAAAGGTAACACTTTACCTTATCTATTGAACCGGTTATGACAAATTCTCTGTAACCTACAAACTTCATGTTGGCTACCTACCAAAAGCATCCAATATTAGCTAATAGGCTGATTTTAAAGAAACACTTCACATAAAGGCAACACTTAATATCTTTGTTTTTGGATATAAATTGAATCAATTAGTCTAATAACTGTGATGAGCTCTGCCATGAACTTACCTAAAAACCGATATCGCCAACTTCCCTAGAAACTTCTTTAGCGTGAGGTGTATCACACGGGGAACCACACCTACTGTTTCCATGATTTTGAAGATAAAAGACACTGAAATTGCAATAATATAATGCGAAAAGAATAGTTAGTATCCCTGAACACATTAAAATTGGAAACATTGTTTCTTTCATATAAGCAACACGAAATTTCTATAAACAGGTAGATTCATCCTAAACAAAATATAAAATAAACTGCAAGTTGTGGTGGATACCCTGCAAAATAAAAATAAACGTAATTACTCTATAGCTTACAAATAAAGATAACATAATGTTGGAAAACATTGCTTACACCATCTTACACAAAGCTATTGAAGCCATGAGGTAACATAATTGAGGTTAGAGACTTACTTTTGACAGAAATTATTATAGCAAATATTAAGAGCCATGAGGTAACATAATTGTGAAAGCTTTCCGTTGACAACCTACAACACAAAAAATTATGTTGATTTATTGTACTTAGTATCTTGAAATGCTATATGATGATATGCCAAAATCAAACTAAAGTTTCTACAATGCCTTGATCATTGCATTGGGAAAACAATTGGAAGTTTTTTTTTTCAAATTATATGATCCCACGTCAAATGTTGTGACAACAATGAAATGGATTGAAAATCTTACCGGGTACTAACTAGCAAGGTCAGGTTTATAAATATCATAAACATGAGTCATATGACTTCCTCTCAATTTTCTTTCAAAAGAAATAGGAGCATATGGACCATTTATCATGGCAATAGCAACAACTCCTCTGGTAGGTCGAGCAGGACCTTCAGCATAAACCTGAGAAAGTAAACACCAATTGATTAATTAACTCCCCGCCATTAGTTCAAGACTTGTAGTGCTCTTAGAAATTAAAATTGTATATAAGGAAACCATGTTTGTTATTACTGAATATGGATCTAGAGGCAACATATAATTAGGAAACTATCTTACAACACTGTCGGTGCAGACAACAAGTCTGCAGCGCCCATCCCATGAATTGCTCTCCACCAAATTGACGCCTTCAATGTCACTATTTCCATATTTCAGTAATAAAAAGTATTGTATTAGAAAGCTATGCAAACAAACATGTTATCAAGAAATTTATACAACAAATAGAACCAATCCTAATCAAATTATTAACTTTACACGACATAGTCATTGATCACTACTATTATGGTAATTGAATCAACATAAAGAGAGCACACACAACTTAGATTAACAAAATGATCCATTTCAAAATTGAATATAAAGCTTCAGACATTGAACACACCACACAAGACAGGTGATAAAACAATAAAACTACACCAAGACTTAAAAAATCTCAGGAGACTATTTATGTCAACAATAAAATTGGCTTTAGCATTACACCTCATGCGGTATGACTTATGATATCTCAAACTATGTAACACCGACACAAAAAGCATAGCAAGAGCAAAATGACTCACCTGCATGTGCTCTTTGTAACCATCTTTTGAAAATTTTGTGGCTCTGAATGCTACAATAACAGTTATAGCACTATTTTTTAGTGAAAATTGAACAAAAAAGCTACTGTCTGCAATTCATCGGTAACAAGACTGCAGTGGTCCCATATATGAAAATTCAACCATATATGAATTTGTAAAGGATGACTAGTTGTCTTGAACAGAAACACACCTCCAGCACCAACGTTCACATTCAATCGTATCTTTTCTCTTTTTGACATTCTCTTCCAAGTAGGATTGACAAAAACTGGAAATTTAATGGCACATTAAAAAAGTACTCACCATTAGAGCATTCTACTTTATGAAACCAGTGCATTTTAATTGATAAATTCGATGAGGCATAGAAGGGAGTTTCAGAGCTTAGTTCTGCTAGTAAATGGCCAGTTTCGGCATCTTTGTTGTTATATAGGCAGATTTTAGATTCAATTTAAGCTAATGACTACAATAACTTCACTAAAATGGCTAATGTAGGAAAAGCTAAAAAGCTTTTATCACTACCTGTTGCTTTTGGAATAGCATTTTTTGGACCACAAAAGTTAACCAAAATGACTACAAGATGAATATTATATTGTGTTACAAAAGTATTGAATAATTCTATTTAATCTTGTAAATTTAGTTCCATAGATATCAGAATGGTAAAACTTATAATATGAAACCAGTACCAACACCCACTATAAAATTTCAAAACACTCTTTCCATTATTCACAGAACAAAAATTAATCAATTTTCAATAACTATACTTTATATATGTATTCTTACCTAACAATTAACATCATAATCTTTCATGTGGTTGCCCTTGCTCATACATCAACATTACTCATAATTTAATATGCTCTTATTTGTTTTTCTAATACTAGGATGTTCTCAATTATATATGAATCATTATTTTACTATATTTTATTCCCTTCTCTAAAGAATGTGTTGCCTATTGAATAACAATTGTTTTTATCAAATCTTTTCTATAAAATGTTTAGAACCAAATTGTCCAAAATATTTTCCACTCTAATATTGTAAACAATTTTACTTGTGGTGTAATAAAAGTCTACATGTTTTACCTGAACACCGTAAGGATCATTCAATAACATGAGTCGCTCAAAAATCAACATAGTAGCACCTTAAGCAACTTTTCCTTGGGAACTAGTAGCACCATCACCTTGATAAACTCCACTAGATTATTGTTATAGCTCTTGCATAGATTCAGCTCTATCTTCGGAGACATATCTAGCCAATGTCTGTCCATTTTCTCCAACCCCCCGACCATAGATAAAATGCAGTAACTAGAATTTGGTTCAACGCGAGATGTTGATGACAAAGTAAGTAGAGGTGAACCAGGAAAGTTGAGCTTGTAATGAAGAGGAAGTCCTTGACATGTAACAAAAAAGTTGTCTGAGTCTTCAAGTATCTAGCCAGTAATTCTTCATCACGGTAAGTACCAAAAGGTCTCCACCTTATTTCATTGTCACTTTTAGGAGTTATGCCTCCAGAAGGAATAGGAGAACGCGAAACCTTTGGATAGCTGCATAAAGAATTCTTGCATGATAGGGCCTGTTTAAGTAAAGCACAAATGCGTAAAAATAGCATAAATAAACTTATGTGGTTTAACTCGTATGAGAGCAACAAAAAGTCTTGACAATTTCAGAAATTTTCTTTAAGCTAGCTTGTAGTATTACAACAACTTTATATTGAAAACAAGTTAAACAAAAAAAAAACAATATATAAACTAGCCTGAGAAATTAGAGAAACAGAATATAACAATTCTAAACTTACAGATTCAATGTCAACACGATGAAACAAGAGCTTTTTCCGTGCTCTACAGCCGGTTCTGTAAGCAACAAAAGTATGGCCATAGGCAAACACAACAGACGAATGAAACAAGACAGGCATTCCACATGATTTCTTCAAATGAAGTCTCTGTCTATTTAAAGAAGGTATTGAAACTTCTTCTTCAATCTAGGAATTTACAGTGAAAAAACAAGCTTTGACTGAAAAGAGAACAATTGAGGAAAAAGAATAGAGTCACAGTTCCAAGATAAGGAATGTGTGAAAGAGCAGGTCCATCATAAATGGAATAAACACCTACAATTAATAGACATAAATAACCCAACATCAAAATTAATAATAACCACGTGGATTTTCACTATTATTTCTTTCTACATATTCTGTCCTCGGAATTCATTCAACGTGATTACCAGATAATGACAAGGTTTTAAAAAACGGCTCGCGACCGCGAAAATGGCATCGACAAAATGATATTGGTAGTTGTCGACGATACCAATACCGTTATCACTATCTTTATATTAATTCATACTGCGACGACCGCACTATGTGTCGTGACACCTTTACCGACCAAAATCGAGAAAACCTTCCCAATCGCGACCATTTTTTAAAACCTTGAATACTGATACTTCAATTCAACCCTAGAATTGAATATATATAATTTTTTCAACTATTAATCAAAATTCAACAAGAATCTAAAACTTAGACAATTGAACAAGTGAGATTAGAAGTTAGAAACACAAACACATAAGAGAGAGACATACATATAATGATGAAGGATCGAATAAGTGAAACAAGAGGAATATCCGTCAATGAACTATTGTCATTGAATCTATCACTTTGATGTTAAAACGACTGAGATTCTAGCGATCAAGCTATATTTTGAGAGATTCGAACAATTAGGCGGTAGTTTGAGCTATTCGAGCGATTTCAACGATTTTGGCGGAAACGAGATTGAAATGAAAGAGAATGATGGAGAATGAAACTAGACGAAACACGGATGCAGATATCAAACAATTGAAATTTAGGGAAAGATTTAGGCTTTTGGTTTCAAATATGGGAAATCTCAGGATTTATGGTTTCGAATATATGTTTTCAAGGTTCTTAGGTTCTGAGTTGAGAACGAATAGAATAGAAAGACTAGTTTTTTTAAACTTTGAGTAATTTTATTTTGGTACTTAAAATAAAAAGTAATTTTGTAAAAATATAATAATGTGAGTTCTTTTTATTTCAGTAATAAAAGTATAATTTATTTTTATTTTTTTACTTTGATTAATTTTTTTTAGAACTCTAATATTTGAGAAAGTATTTTTTTTTCAATGCATCTAAATTTACACCCGTTTTAAATTTAACAGGAGTAATATGGATTGGATTATAATAATATTTTAAATTTACACCCGTTTTAATAAAATAGGATGTCTATTGTCACGTATTAATACTGAAAATAACACTTTATTTACAAAATTGCTACCGTGTTTTTTATTTACACCCATTTTTAGTATAACGGGTGTAAATTTTAAAATTATATTCTTCTTTTTGCACTAGTGATTATAGCACGTTTGGTATAATTTTGATAGGAAAAATGAGATTTTGGGGTTGAATTGAATCAACCCGTAGCAGACTTTTTCTGCAGGAAAAATTCTGGGATTCATCTGCCCATACGCGTATCACGCAGGGCCATACGCGTATTGAGTTGGGCGATACGCGTATGGATGTGAAGAAATTTGGGTGTTACGCGTATGGACAAGGCAATACGCGTATGAGTCATGGTAGTACGCGTATTGGAAGTTTTAAAAGGAATTTTAAAGGAAAATAGCCTCTGCCCATACGCGTATGACCTTGGGCAATACGCGTATGACTGGGCGAGCCAGCTTGGCAATACGCGTATGGCTTAGGACAGTACGCGTACGGCCAGGAAAAATGTAAACTTGTGTTTTCTCGCGATTCTATTTCGTGTTATGTCCATAACTTTTGACTCGTTTGTCCGTTTTTAACGTTCCTGATATTATTGGAAGGCTAACTGAATGTACTTTCTTATTAAAATGACTTTAAGATTTGTTTGCCGATTTAATTATGTCGGGACTTTTGAATAGTGTCGTTTTGTCGATTTTTATCGTAAATGGTGTGTGATTGTTGTTGAAAATGGATGCATGTTAAAATATGGAATAGGTAGAGTGAGAAGCATTACCATAAACTATGTCGAAAAATGTGAATTCTCATAAGTGGCAACGCTCGTGCATGAAAGGCCGAGGCGTGTGTATTAAAATCATAACCAGTGTCTTTTGCGGTGTAGTTTCATGAGACTCGAGCACCTCCTCTGAAACGTATGCACAATTACTTGGCAGGTTTGATTCCCGCGTATAGTACGAATGGAGCCTACGGGTAAAGAGACTTGTGACGGTGTACGGGCCGTGTGAAGTGACGGATCACGGTGTACGGGCCGATGATCCCGAATCCATTTCGTATGCCAAGTAACTTCAAGGATCCATGACTCGGGTCGTCTTCTAGACGTAGAAGTGGACGGGAAAAGGGGATACCTTGGTATGGTTATTGATTAGTGATTTTTCTTGAGGTTGCAGGCTCAGGACGTACTTTGGTACTATAGTGAACTAATAGGCTCACTAAGGTGGAGATGTTTGTGTGTGAGTACTCAAGTTACTTCCCTTCCCTTTTAACTTGAGTTAGGTTTATTAGAACCTTGTAGAGCCGAGAGGACTATAAGATAGCGAACTCACTGAGATTTGATGTATCTCACCCCACTGTTATTGTTTACATGACAGGTTCAGCAGGTTCCGCGAAGGGTAAGGATAAGGCTGTGTGACTATCCTTGCTTAGCTGTTGGTTTTGCTTCCGTTGTGGAGTCTTTTGAGATCCTTAGTGATCTAGTTCTTAGTTGTATCTCTTGAACATTTTGTACATATAACTTGCCAGTGTATTGTTTAGGTTGCTTTGGGCATTTTTATGTATACAGTGTTACTAGGAACTTATGTATTTCAGTACCAAACGTATTTTCATGTATGATATATGTTTTGATGTATGTATATATATGTGGGCGTTACATGTACGGTCGTGTACTGTTCATGTACGGTCATGCACTGTTCATGTACGGACAAAATGGACAGTACACGATCGTACATGAACAGTTGGGTCAAAATTGGGATGGGGGACCAAAATTGCTTAAAAACAAAATAGGGGGACTAAAACCGCGAAAAACCCAAAACAGGGGACCAAAATTGCAATTAAGCCCAATAATAATAATAATGTTCATTTAAAAAGAATAATAATAAAAATAATACTATTTATAAATTTCTTAATGAAAATATATTGTGACACTAAATATAAATTTAAAAGCCCGTTACATGTTACATTATAATTATAAAACTTAACTAAAATATTTATCAACTAATTCTAAACAATAAATTTATATCAATACTATATTTCAGTTATAAATATATTCTATTGTGTTTTTATTCTACCATTGATATTAGATGCGTTACTAATTTATTGATGTCTCTTTAGTTGATCGGTTATACCTGAAAAGTCCATTCATTTCAATAACTCATAAAAAATCATCTAAATTCCCCATATCTCTCAATAGTTTATTAGTATAAATAAAAAAAATTTATCTCTAATTTTATTTCATTTCTTACACTTGATTTCTCACATTCGAGGATTGTAGAAAATGTCTAAACCTTCTCATCATTTGTCTATGGTTAATTATTATTTTTTGTAAGAATTTTGTTCTATCCATGAAAATTTAGATATAAGATGTCTATTTCTCCATTTTCATTAATTAAATATTTTTTATTATTATTAGTTTTAGATTAGTAGTTTTATGACTATTGTGTTTACTAATATTTTTTATTTAATTCACATCATGTAAGGATTTGCCCCTCAATATTGGCAATTCAATAGTAAATCTACTCAATATTTGTCTCTATTGAAATCATTGTTTATGAGAACCAAAGGAGTTGATGTTCTCCACCTCCTCAATCTTAAAAAAATAAACACATAAAAATTTAATCGTGTATACAATATGCCTATTTTTAATACACTTTAAAAACTGTATTGTAAATGGTCTAAATTAATGTGCAAGACCTTATTACGAAGCCTCACAATATTTCATATCCATAAAGATATAAAATTTATTAAGATATTTGATGAACAAAAACATTATTAAAAACATTATTGAAGTTACTCTCTTCATATTTCTTCTATTTATTTTATTTGACTATTTAATTAATCTGTTATAAATTTTAATTTTATTTTATTTTATTGTACTGTTCATTTTATTGCAATTATATATGTCAATACTTTCTACCAAAAAAAAGAAGAACAATTTCTTCAAGTTTGATGTAGAATGTATTGAATATGACCTCAATTCTTTTGTCCAATGAATTATATAATATTAACAAGTTTAATAATATATTACAAGCTCTAAAAAAATGAAAGAGTTAGACCTGCAAAAATATTCCCCCTCACTTCACGAATAACTCTAATTTGTTTTCTCAATATCTTATATAACATACTATATGTAAAATCACATTAATAAAGAATTTAATTAATAAATATTATACCCAGACTTATTAATTGACAATTAAAAATCTCTATGATAACATATATATTTTCATTAAAGAGGAAATTATATATATGCACAATATTGATGATAACAGTTTTATTTTAGATTGTATAATTTTAAAGTCGAAAAAATTTCTAAATATTATGAGCAAAAGACAAAAGAAAAAAGCAGAAAAGCATGTTTTAAGATTTTTATATTTATAAACATTATAATCTTAATAAATTATAATTTCAAAACATTTAAGATAACAAATATTTTAAACATATATTTAAAAATATATGAGAATAATTTTCACTTATTTTTTCAAGTCTACCCGCGCGATGCGCGGGTCAACATCTAGTTAAGAATTAAAACCGTTTAGGAATGTTGGCGGTAAAGTCGCCTGTTTTTAATGGGAGTTGCATAGGTTTTATTTTATTTTTTTTAAGGTGTTTTCTAAAATTAAGCAATTTAAGAAATATTTTATTGAAAATTTTCAAAATTTTAATTTGGTCAATAAAAAATTGCTTAATAAAAAATTTCATTTGGTCAATTTGAACATTTTCAAAACAACCATGTATAGTGGCTTATGATTTATCATAGTTTACACTTATTAATTTATTAATTAATTTTGCAACATTAACAATTCGAAGAGAGAGAAGCTCCTCCTTCTCACTAAACCCAAAGCTTTGTCTTTTCATCTTTTTCACATCTAAGCAAATCATCACCGCTACCATGTACCAAGTTCACTAACATCAGAACTTTCTCTCTCACGGTGGCTTCCTTGGTGGTAGTTATCTGATTGGTTTTCAAAGGTTTGGTTTAAAGTCCTAATCTTCGGATTAGGGACCTTCCTCCCTTTGAACCGTTTTCAGTTGCTCTTCCTTGTGTGGCCTTGTTGGGATATGGTTCTGATTATCTGGATAGTTGTTTTGGTTCGTTTTCTTAGCATCAACATGTGTCTATTGGCTTGTGTCCTTTTGGCTTCAATGGAAGAAAATAGTCAAGGTTGGAAACAAGTGGTTAGGAGGAACAGATTCAAGGAAGACACGGCTAGGAGATCAGTTTGGAGGGCCCAGGCTGGTAAGGAAATTGCCCTAGAACGCATTGAAATGTCTTCTTTCTTCTTTTCGCAGTTTCCTGAATCCTATGATGCTAAACTAATGTTTAGTATATTTAAATATTTTGGCATTGTCATTGAGGTTTATATTCCTGGTAAGAGAGATAAGTGGGGGAAACGTTTTGGTTTCGTTCGATTCAAGAAGATAAATGATGAACATCTTCTGGCCATTAAATTGGACAACATCGTCATTAATAGCAACAAGATATTCGTCTATATTCCTAGATTTGCGAGAGGTGATATTGTGGAGTTAGATAAATAGAAGAAATCTCTGGGTAGGGTTAACCAACTTATAGCAGATAATAACAGGGGGTGTTTTAAGAACAATCGTAATGTAGGTCTTTCGTATGCGGAAGTTACAAGATCAGACATAGTTGGTTTTAATAGAAACATAGTTGCCAATAAGCAGGTTCTAATGAGGGATAAACCCAGTTTTTCTCACTTGAGTTTTATGGTTAACAATGAAGAAATGGAACGGTTTGATCAAGCTTTTGTCGGGGTCGTGGAAAAACCAGGAACATCGTACGAAATCCAGGAAGCTCTGCATGTTGAGGGTTAGTTCAAAATAAAAGCCACACCTATGGGGGGTAATCTTTGCCTTCTGGAAGAAGTGGAGATTGGGGAAATCAATAAAATGGTTTGGGAAGATGAAGAGTGGGTAGCTAGATGGTTCTCTGATATACACCTTTGGTCCCTAGAGGATGTGGATAAGGAAAAATTAACATGGGTCAGCTGCTTCGGTTTGCCTTGCCATGTCTGGAGTGAAAAGTTTTACACATTTTTGGTAGGTTGTGTCGGAGAATTTCTCAAGGCAGACGAGGAAACCCAGAAACACTTAAAGTTAGATGTCGCTCGTTTTCTTGTCCGTACGAAGTTCACAATGAACTTAAATGAGGTTATCAACATTGATGTTAATGATAAAAGATACATTATTAAGATTATTGAAGATACTCATGGCTTAGGTTTGGTGAAAACTAAAAGATTTAATCAAGAGTTTGATGAAGAAAGTTCAAAAGTTGAGTCTTCAAGTTCCGAGCTAGGAGACTCTGAGCTTGGAGATGGAAATGGTGGTTCTTGGAACAACTCTCAGACAATAACACGCAACGAAGGTGATACCGAGGATGCAAGTGGGCCCATAGCTGGTGGATTCATTAACAATTTTGATTTCCCAAGGGTTGAAGGGGTGGGGCCCGAGGCTTGTATGGCAGCACCAATTGATGGAGATGTGGTGAAGTCAATAGGGAATGTGACAAGGGACGTAAATGATGTTGACGTGGTAAAGGAGATACCTACCTTACTAGGTGAAAAGTCCTATATTGAGGTAACAAGTAATGAGATCGGTGAGTTGGGGTGATTTTTTCTGAACAACATAGTTCTCTACGCAAAAGCAAAAGCAAAAGTCTGGCTATTCTGTCACAAAATACAGGTAGAGACAATTTGGGTATTGGTGAAAAGTATACTTCCCGGGGTAGCAACAACAAGATTTGTGGGCCATATGTACCTTGTACTGAGAAACAGGAGAGAATAAATGGGGGCGCAATTAACAATGTGGGGACGGTGGTGCATCTGGATAGTATTGGTGGGCCTAATTCTTCAAGCCCAGTTGTAGTTTCACAGCAGAGACGGAAATTTTTTTTATTGAAGAGATATATAACACTATTAAAATCTCGTTTGCCCCTTCCTACTATGCCACACAGCTCCACTCTTAGAGCTTCTTCCAAGATAACTCCCACTCTAATATTCCTACAATTATGAAGGGATGTGGTGAAGGAGTGTCTTCACAAGGGGATTCTATATCTAAATTCTCAGGAACCTCCAGCTCTGGGAATGGTTTCATTGATGATAAAAGTGTCAACCGAAGCAACTCGAGAATAAAAAAAAACTTGGAGATATTCCAGTCAGGATTTGGGAATCAATCAAGATGTTAGGAATATAAGCTGACGAAGACGATGCGGCTGTCGAAGGAGTTACTCGAAAAATGGAAGTCGCGGATAAGGCTCGTACTAAAGGCAAGTTGGAGGTAGATAAAGTTTTGCTATGAATTTTGTTTCTTACAACATTAGAGGGTGTGGAAGTACAATTAAAAGAAGGAAACTTAGAGCCTTACTTCACAAAGTAGGATCAGATGTGTGCTATCTTCAAGAGGCAAAGTGCACTTTAATGACGGAAGAGTTAGTTCATAGCATATGGGTGACTCTAATTGTGACTGGTCTGTGTTAAACTCTGAAGGCCTCGCTGGTAGCATTCTAACAGTATGGAGGAAAAGGGTTCTTACTCCTATTTGTAGTTACAAAGGTAAAGGATATATCGGATTGCAGGCTGTGTGGAAAGGCAGAACATGTTTTTTCTTTAACATCTATTCTCCTTGGGTGTTATCTGAGAAGAAAACTTTGTGGAGTAATTTGTTGAGGTTGAAATCAGATTTGGGCTCTGGAGAATGGATAATTGGCGGTGATTTCAACGTGATTGAGTGTGTAGGGGAAAAATTGGTAGAGGTGTTCATAGTAGAAGAAGTATGGAGGCGTTTGGTGATTTTATAGGTTTGACAGGTTGTATTCATCTTCCCGTAATAGGTAACAAATATACTTGGTACAATTCTTTAGGCAATGCTTGTAGCAGATTGGATAGATTCATATTATCCCCAGGGGTTCTTAATGATTGGAATTTGGTAGTTCAAAGAGTTGGAGATAGGGATATTTCCGATCATCGGCCGATTTGGATTTTTGCTAGGAATATTAATTGGGGACCAAAACCTTTTAAGGTTCTGAATTGCTGGTTCGAACATCCTAGTTTTGTTGAGTTTATGAAGAACGAATGGGAATCATTTGAGGTTCAAGGGAATGCTTCGTTTATTCTAACCAAAAAGCTTCAATTACTGAGGCATAGGCTCCGGTGGTGGAATATTAACGTTTTCGGCTGGATCGATAATAAGATAGCAGAGGAGGTTGGAATAATTAATGGAGTTGAAGAGGTAATAGCTCAAAATGACTCAGACACACTTGTTGTTACTTTAGAAACCAGAACAAAGGTGATGGATGAAATGTGGAGGCATCTAAGGATTAAAGAGAGTTTCTTGAAACAAAAAGCGCGCTCTAAATGGTGCGTGGAAGGCGATCAAAATATGAAGTTCTACCATGCCTCGGTCAAACATAGAAACAGTCTTAATAACATTTCCTATGTGTATGATGGTGATAGGGTGGAGGAGGATGTGGTTGGAATTAAGGAGAGGGTGGCGTCCCACTTTGAGAACATTCTAACAAAAGATCAAGGTCCTTTCCCTTCCATTGGCAGTGGAGATTTCAAAAAACTATCGCCTGCAGATAACAGCTTTTTAGAGAGTTGGTTCGAAGAAGATGAAATCAAGGTCACGGTTTTCATGTGTTCAGGAGATCGGAGCCCAGGACCGGATGGGTATAGTATTCAGTTTTTTAAGCACTGTTGGAATATAGTTGGCAAAGAGTTCACAACTTGTATTCAGGAAATTTATGATGTTGGAGTCTTACAAAAGGTAATTACCTCTTCGTTCCTCGTTTTGATTCCTAAAGTGGAGGCTCCTTCGAACCTTGATGAGTATAGGCCAATCTGCTTGATTAGAAGCATATACAAGGTGTTGGCAAAACTCTTAGCAAACAGAATCACGAAGATTATTGGTAATTTAATTTCGAAATCTCAAACGGCTTTTATTGAAGGGAGACCTATCTTAGATGGAGTTCTAGTGCTTAACGAAATTGTTGATTATGTCAAGCGAAGCAAAGGTAGTAGTATGCTCTTAAAAGTAGATTTTGCTAAAGCTTATGATTGTGTGGATTGGAGCTATCTTAGCTATATTTTGAGAGGCATGGGTTTTGGCGAAAGATAGATGAGTTAGATGGAGGGTGGAGTGATGAATAGCTATATTTCGATGTTAGTAAACGGTAGCCCAACCAGAAATTTTAAGATGTATAGAGGTCTTAGATAAGGGGATCCTCTCTCCCCGTTCCTCTTCGTTATAGCGGCTGAAGGTTTGGAGATACTTATGAATAGAGCGGTGGTGGAGGGGATATATAGAGAATTTAAGATTGGCCAACATGTTTCTTTCAGCTTACTACAATATGCGGATGATACGATCATTGTTGGTGAAGAAACTTGGAGCAATTTGTGGGCAATTAAAACGATTCTTAAAGCCTTTCAATTGGTGTCAGGTTTAGAAATCAATTTTAGCAAGAGTTCTTTTTACGGTTTTGGGCTTGAAGAAGCATTTATAAAGGCGGTTGAGAATTTTTTGGCGTGCAAGATTGAAACCATGCCTTTCAAGTTTCTTTGAATTCCGGTAGGTGGTAACCACAAATTGATTTCCTTTTGGAAACCGGTTATCAACATTTTTCATTCGAGATTGGCTTCGTGGAAAGGTAGATTCATGTCCTTCGGAGGTAGATTAACTCTCATCAAGTCGGTTCTTACTAATCTACCTATTCATTACTTGTCTTTCTATAAAATTCCATCCAAGGTTTATAGGATATTATCGGGTATTCAAAGGAGATTCTTTTGGAATGGAACTACCCGTAATGCCGGAATTTCTTGGATAAATTGGAAAGCTATTTGTAAACCTATGGAAGTTGGAGGCCTCAGGATTAAAGATCATAAGAGCTTTAATATTGCATTGATGGCAAAATGGTTGTGGCATTTCCTCTATGGTAAAGAAGGACTGTGGTTTAATACCCTTAAGGGAAGATATGATAACTTCGACCATTCTCTAACAGTTGGCATTATCCCAAAATATAAAGTTCCTTCATCCCTATGGTGGCGAGACTTGTTCAAAATCTCCCATTCTTTTACTCCTACTTCATTTGCTGATCTGTGCAGGTACACACTCGGAAATAGAGGCAATGCATTCTTTTGGGACTCAGTTTGGTTGGGTCAGCACAGTTTAAGAGTGGAATATCCAGAACATTGGCAGGCGTCGGTTTTAAGGGAGAACACAATCTCTGATTTTGGAATATGGCAGCAGGGCGTGTGGAAATGGAAGTCCAACGTCTTTGAACAACAACACTGCCCCATTTTGATGCAGCAGGGGCAGACACTTCTCCAATTACTGTCTGATGTTCTTCTTTCTTCACAGGCGGTGGATAGGCTGATTTGGCTGATTGGCAATGAAAATAAATACTCGGTTAAATCGGGTTATAATTGGATTCAAGAGCAACATGCTGGTGCTGCTATGGATCCTGCCATTCAAGCTGGAGTAAGATTGATTTGGTTGGCCAAGGCACCATTGAAAACTGCAGTTTGTGGGTGGAGAATTATTCTCAATAGATTACCAACTCGAGATAATTTATTCACACGTGGAATAATCGTAAATGCGACTGACTGTGTTTGTCCAATTTGCAGCTTAGAAACGGAGACGGCGTTCCATCTATTCTTACATTGCAACTATGTTAGTTTAGTTTGGAAGGTGGTGGAGGTATGGCTCGGCATAGATGTCATTTCAAGTAATTCTCTGTTGGAGCATCTTCAAAACTGGATCAATAGGATGTTGGATAAAAAGGTTAGCATACAAAATGTAGTTGATTTGTGGCTTACTGTTGCTTGGGTTTTGTGGAGTATAAGGAATGACATTTTGTTCAAGAACAAGAGTTGGGATGAGGAAGAGGTTTTACATTTGATCATCATGTTATCATGGTGGTGGATTGGTAAAGGTTTTAAATTCTATACTTGTAACTATTATGAATGGGTGAAACAACCTTGTGATTTTTTGTAGAGTTTAGTTTGGAGGGTGTGAATTGGTGTTTGTAAATGGGTTGGGATACCCCCTTGTATCCCTATTAATGATAATCTTTGCTTATGAAAAAAAAAAAGAAATATTTTATTAAGAGATGATATTTCAAAATTAAATGATATTTCATAGCCATCTCAAACAATATGGAAACGTTATTCTAATTTTAAAATCCAACTCTAAATAAAAAATTTGAAAGTCTTATTTTAAGGATAGTACAATACTATATGAGTAATATATGTTGGTCTGAATTATCAATAAGAATAGTTAGGAAAAAAAAAGCATAACTAACAAGAATAGATAGGAAAAAAGCCTAAGCATGTGTTACTTGCAAATATTCAAAATCTTCTTTTTGTTATAAGATCTTGCTAAATTTTATTTCCATGTCCCAAACACTTTTATTAAAAAGGACACTTACCAAAAATATGTTGACCTTTAGGGGAATGATGTTCATACTAATAAAACTATTAAGGTAAAAATCTAAAATCGTACCACTAAGATCATCCTAAACTCGGTCAAAATCAATAAACACTAACAGGTAAATTAGCCTTCTCTCATAGTGTACTGTTCATCATCTTCTTCGTTGTTTTACCCACCTTTACCTTTCATCCAACCATGTATCAAGTTCACTAGGTTTTCAACTAGTACCCATAAAATATGTTTAACTATCTCAATTCTTCTAGATCGGAGAAGTATCTTTGTAAAGCTTGAAGGGTTTGTTTAAAGTCCTAATCTTAGTGGTGTACCCCAAATTTTACCCTCAGATGCTCTGATCGTTTTTCATATCATTTTAGTCAATCATCGCGCATTTGCAATCATGTAGTACATCGAACACATCCTTGCATTTTTCCGTTTAAATTTTGTCACTTGATTTGATCTTGACTGAATTTCATCTGTTTCGTCCTACGTGAGTGTCACTGTAATATTTTTTTTAAGTTTTGTTTTTAATTTTTTGAAACTTTAGATTTTCAATTTAGAATTTTATTTTTATTATTTTTAAGTCATTAGATTAATTTTATTATTTTAGTTTAACTTAACTTAATTTAATTATTAATTTTCATTTTTATTTACTATTATTTTTATTATTATCGTTTGTTATTGTCATTATTGTTATTATTATTATTTTTATCATGAATTTTTCTTTTCACAAAGCTATTCCAACTTTTTACAAAGGCCATACCACCAAGCAAAACCGTACCAAAAAAAATGGCACATCCAGAAAGTCCAAGCTGTCAGCCTACCTCCTCTCCTAAAAGTACCAAAGGACAAAGCCATTGACCAGAATGCTCTGCTACAAACCAATACATAAAACAGCCTTCCCAATACAAATTGCCGGCGTCAGCGAACACACACCCCACTTTCCACCAAAAGCCTACAACCTGCTTCTCACCCTCACCGAAAAAACCAAAAACACGAAAACACCCTTTCAACCACAAAACACTCTCTCAGCCTCTCAACATCCTTCACCTTCTATCCATTTCCTTCTCACGTTTTCCATAAATGAAATAGAGAATCACAACAAAACATCCTCAAAAAAAATAATAACAAATGATACTATGTTAAAATGAAATTCATGCGCAAACATGGTAGACCTCAACAGAAAAACAACTCTTTCCATAAATATTTCAAATGGATTCTTAGGCTGTCTCTTTCTCTCTATTTCTTCACTTCTTACCTCATCAGCAACAACAACAATAACCACACCACCATATACCATCACCACTCATTCTCAAAACATCCAAACAACAACAAACCCTCCAGCTCCATCTTACAATCATCATCTTTCTAACCTAAACCATCTTCAGCCTTCTACCAACATCAACAGAACCCAACCAGAATACTCCTCATTACTCCCTTCATCGTTTTATCCTTGTTCTCCTCTCTACATAGAAACCACGGCCACCCCTGTTTCTCACAGAACCGCTCAAACACACCTTCAAACCTCCATCACCAACATCCAATCACGCTGGAAGCTACTCCGGCCAACCCATTCTTCTCACCCCTCAACCCTAGCCACCAACCACCAAATAACCTTCAAATAAAGTCTTCAAACCCTTCAAACAACTTCAAACACGAACCAAATAACAAACCAGAGAGAGAAATCGTGAACGAACCTGGAGAGAGACCGTAACCGAGCGATGAGATTTTGGATCATGAAGTCGTGAGAGATACGAGAACGCGGAGAATGAGATAGGGAGAGAGATCAAAGTGAAACCCATACGAATCCGAAATTGAACTGGCCGGAGTGAGAGAGGTTTGAAGCTGTAAGCGGAATCGCAAAAAAAGTTGACTCCATTGGCATCTTGTTTGTCTCTGATATCATCGTGGCTTTAAGATTGGTCATGTCGCTCTGCTGTTTCAAAACGTGGGCAATGGAGCTTTGTTTTGGTTCTAATCGAGTTTAAAGATGACGATGCATATAGCCTTTTCATTTCATTACTTGTTTTTTAAAAATAAATGTATGCTGATAGTGTTTTTTTGGGGAAGCCCATGTGGTTCCTATATCACACCTCCCTTGTCTCATTTCTTTAATTAACTTCTTTTCCTATTTTGTTTTATTTTATTAAAAAGGTTTTAATATTTTATTTTAGATCTAATGAAGTGTTTTTAGTAAAGATTTTTCTTTTCTATTTGTTCTATTTCTATTAAAAGGGTTTTAATATGAAGTTTCTGGGTAAAGATTTGTTTTTTATTTTTTTTTTAATTTCTATCTTTCATTTCATTTAGGGCCAATGACATAAAAGATCATAATATTGTTGATTTTTACAAATCAATGAATTTTGATTATATGAGGCCATCTTTTTTTTTCTTTTTGTTGATCAATGAAGTTTTAATCAAGAGATCTTCGATTTATCGATCTAAATCCTTGATTTAGACGAGACTAACTTTATTTTCATTTTTAGTCCATTATCTTTCTTTTGGGCCTATGATATATCAAAATCATAATTTCTGTTGATTTACTTGAATCAATAAATTGTGATGAATATGAGGCCTATTTTCTATTTTGTTGGTCAATGAGAGTTTAATTAAAGATTTATCGATTTTATCGATTTAAAATCTTAATTTAGACTAGATCGACTTTATGTTTCATTTCGATCTCATTTTATTTTATTTTTGTTGGTCAATGAAGATCTAAATCTCTATTTAGATGAGACCGATTTTATTTTTATTTCGAGCCCGTTTCTTTATTTTTGGGCCGATGATATTGCAAAATCACGACTTTTTATCGATTTATTTCAAATCACTAAGTCGTGATATATATGAGGCAACTTCTTTTATTTTACCGGTCGATGAAAGTCGAATATTATAGATTATCGGTTTCTCGATTAAATCATGATTAAGAAGAGACCGACTTTATTTCTACTTTATTCTGTATTTTCTTATATCTTCATCTTCATTATTGACCGATGAAGTCTTTCTATTCACGAACGTTGTTAGCGAAGTGACGAACTTTCATTATTTCAAATCTATAGTGAGTGATCATCGAGATCTCTTTCTATACTTTAAGATCGTGATAGGTTACCTTCGACTAATCAACGAGAGTTTGTGATTTAAGACGAGGTCTTCACCTTTTCTTTTCGTGTGGCACGATTTCATCGGAGAATGATCTTCTATATCATTCCTCCATCGTGTCTTAACACAAAGATCAATTGTGCATCCTCCTATGGTATAGTCTTCCTCATAGACTGTGTTACGACGGTTTCGCACTACATTGGACCCGATTCATCGATCCAATAAATAAATCAACAATCACTAAATTTACTTTCAGTCAATATATATATATATATATATATATATATATATATATATATATCTTGATTTATTCTTTATGTCGATTATTATCCTTGTTAATATTATCATTGCTCATATTTATATCTTGTGTATATTGTTCATTTAAAATACACTAATAAATATCGAAACCCTAAAAAACTCAATTGACCGGACTATGGTTACTATTCTGAATTTTGGAATGAGGACTTAGATTTAGGACTTTTACCCTATGCTCTTGGAGTGGAGGTTTTGACTCTTGATCTTGGCTTGCCAGTGGCCCATCAGTGGGAAGTGTTTATGCACTATTCTGGTTAGATCTTTCTATCTCTTGTTCATTTACATTGATGCATTTTTTGTCTGCTTGTATATATGTTTGCCTGACATTGTTTTAGTATTCTAGCGTGTTAAGCATGATACTATGTGTTTACTGTATATACCATGTTCATATCTTGTTCATTCTATCTTGATCATGTTCATGTTCATATCCTGTTCATATTATCTGGATTATATCTTTGTTCATATTCACACTGTTTATATCATATTCATGCTTGATTCTTGACCCTCCTTCCAAAGGAAAGATTCCTACTTTGACTCCTAAGTCACAAACCTTTCCCATTTCATCCTTGGCCTCATAAGAGCCGTTTCCCTCATAGTTTAGTAATAGGATGGATTTATCATGAACTCCATGTGATTCTCACTATCATGAGAACTCACTTTACCTTTTATTCAGACTTACAGAGTTATCATGAACTCTGTGTGGTTCTCACTATCATGAGAATTCACTTCCTCCCTTCATAACGTAGACTTAGAGAGTTATCGTGGACTCTACGTGAGCTTATGCTCATTCCCTTTGGAACGTTGGCCATAGTCAATGTTTCCTCCTCTTTCACCCTTAGTTAGGTGAACTACGGTTGCTCTGATTCTTTAGTCAGATACGTAGGCACAAGATGCGACGTCTTGGCGAGCAAACTTAGTGTATATACCCCTAGGTCCTTACCTTAGTATAGATTTCTTAGCAAGCAAACATAACATAACACAAACTTAAATAAGAGGTTCCCGTAGAGTACTATGGATACTTAGGGTGCTAATACATTCCCTTTGTATAACCAACCCCCGAACCTTAGATCTCCCCCCCTTTAGGTTTTTCTAACGATCTTAAACCTTTCCTTTGGATAAATCAAAGTCGGTTGTAAAAGAAAATGATGCAAGTTCATTAATAGCTTGTTATCCGATTTTCACCGCAACAGAAATGACGACTTCACTGGGGATGCTTATTTTTTAGGGTTAGGCCTACCTTGTTTTTTTGCTTGTGTTATTTATGTCTTGCTTGTTTACTTGTATACATCTGTGATATCTGTATATCTGTATATATATTTGTATATATCTCTGTCTGTACTAGATTTTCTGTGTGCAGGGTACTACTATTGCAGGTGGAACGTCTGTATATCAATCTTTTGCATTGGAAAGAGAGGCCGACGGTGATGACCCCGCAATTTGAGGTGAACAAAAAGGTGATGGGGGCACAAGTCTTGCTTTGTGGGACCTACGATAGGTACTTGTGATAAAGGAGGTGCAGATAGAACTTTGGTGGGACTAGAAAGGTCAAATAACTTTCAACTAGGTGACAACTCAAGGCTGACAGACTTTCATGTAGACGAAAAAGGCCTTGAAATTGGTAAAAAGCGTTCTGTGAATACTGTCATGTTATCACCTTTGCGTGTGGATGGAGTTTGTAATATTGTATATGAAATTAGAGAGAAACCACTGGATATTGCTGGTGAATTAGTGAAAGACTTAAGGACATAACTTTCTTTTGGACCAGTTAATAACAGTCCTAGGATAGTCATTTGTAGTATTGGGCTGAACACTCAAAAGTCTGGCCAACTAGATAATAGAAAACCAAAGAAGAAGTTATTGTTAGAAGATATTTACTAGAAAATTAAAATTCCTTTTGCTCCATCCTATTACTCAACGCTACTATACAATGACAAAGCCAGTTCCAGTGCTCATGTGACCCCGGTTCAGACAAAAGTGGTGGTGGAAGAAGACAAAATATCCAGTTTTTCGGGTAAAGATTTTTCTGGTGAAGAATCTATTGGGGATGTTGAGGTGCTTAAGAGCAATTCCAGAATTAAGCAGAAGCTAGATAAGCTTTCGATTAAAATTTGGGAATTTATCAAAAGGTTGGGGGTGGAAGCGGATGAGGATGATGAGGAATTTGCTAATATCATTTGTAATTCTTGATTAGGTTCAAAGTAGGATAGACATTAGGTTACCAATCCATGTGATGACTCGATTTCGTATAGGTTATTTCGATTCATTTCGTGCATATTTAGTCGTATTTTTATCGAGTCTTCATCGTATTTTGTATCATGTACTTATGTTTTCTTTTACTTTGTGATTTCAGGACCAGTATCAGCTTGATTGAAGAAAAGGACAAGAACCCTGGCAAAAGAGTTGAAAAAGAGAAGAACTGGAGCTTTCTGCCTTCCTCTAGAAGAATGGTGTTCGCCATTTCCTAAGGGGAACCAAATGGCATTCGCCATTGCGCCAAAATGCCAGATTTTCTTCTTTAGCCAAATGGCGTTCGCCATTGGCATATGGCGTTCGCCATGTATCGCGGGAGCAGTTTTTCCAGAAACAGTTTTCACGCATTTTGAATTTCAAATCTTCTTCAACCGTTTTTTGAGCCAACCTCTGCCTATATATAGGACCTCCCAGGCCTTCATTCATTGTCCAATTTCACCCTGCGGAAGCGCTGCCGAAATCGAACCAGAACCACGTTAAATTACTTTGCCAAAGTGATAATTGCTCACACTGAGTGATTATCACACTTGCTGTATTTTGTTTATTTTCATTGATCTGCTGTACTTGGATCCTTTTCAGAATCAATACAAGTTCGTTTCCTTTATTTAATTGCAGTTTTTTTTATAGGTTATTACTTCATTGTTTCCATTATTTATTTACAGCATTACCGATTCTTATTGTTTATGTATTACACCAAATATTTCAATAAAAACCCTAAAAACGGAATTTTCTAAAAACTGAATCAAAGCAGTATGTGTGATTTAGAAACCAGTATCATTAACGTTTTAATATTATGTTTGATAATGTGTAACTAAATTCGTATGAGCCCGTAGTTTGAGGACCGTCGTATCGACGGGACTCTGTAGGACCACCAACGCTGTCTTGCATGTTTAAAATTCTAGTTTTGTTGTCTAAGTTAACTTCAAGTAGACTAATCGCGACGGCGAGAGGCTGCCTGACAGCATTTCATCACGAGAGTGAGAAATGCACTAAGACGAGTCCAACAGAGCGAGAGTTTGAGGTACACTCAGATAGTAGGCACAAAACACTGGATCCTAAACACAGCGAGAGCGCTTTAGGTATTCTTTTCGGTCTTGCCCGTTTTCAAAAAGCGCCTTTTAATTACCTAGCGAGCGAGAGCAAAATCTTGGGGTTATCAGGCGTGGCTCGATCAATAGCGCGAGAGTGTGAGATTAAGCCTTTAGATCAGTATTTCCTTCAGAAAAACTTCTACATCCATTTCAGCCCCGGAGCCTATAGAGTCCCTAAGAACCCCGGAAATCATTCTAAGGTCTCAGTTTCCTTATTTGTTCTAAAACCTTTTATTTTAGTTATTTTTCTTTAGCACTTTTATCCGTGACAACTTCCTGCTTTAGCCTTGCACCGCAATTTTAGGACACTGCCTTTCGATTATCAATCCCTGTGGGTTCGACAATCTTTTAAAACTATGCGATACCCTGTATGCTTGCAGTATCTATCCGACCAAACACGTAAAGTCGCGATCAAGTTTTTGGCGCCGTTGGCGGGGATTGAATTAGTCTTGTTGTGTCTCTTTCGTTGCACAGTAACGACTAAGGCAATTTTTCTTTATTTTTAATTTGTCAATCGTATGCCCAGCACTAACTCACAAAGCGAAGAGCCAGTGGAACCAATTGCTAAAATCGAGCGCTTTATTTTGTTGAGGCGCCAAATCAATGATTACTGCTTAATATATCTCCTTCTAGATCCTATCGTTCCTTATTCTGATTCCGAAACTGAAACCAAATCGGAACAAAACATGGCCCAACACCCGCAAAATCGTCCTCTCAAGGATTTCGCTGTCCCATCGCAAGATGAACCGCATAGCAGTATTGCTGCCCCAGAAATCGAAAGACGCGATTTCGAGTTGAAGCCTTCACTATTATAAGCCGTTCAGCAAAACCAATTTTCAGGAAGTCCTACGGACGATCCTAACTTACATCTATCTGTTTTCGTGGAATATGCTGACACTGTGAAAGCAAATGGTGTTAGCCAAGAAGCAATTAGACTCCGTCTTTTCCCATTTTCTTTAAGAGATAGACCTAGAGCTTGGCTCTAGTCTCTGCCTGCGAATTCTGTTACTTCATGGGATGATCTAAAAAGAGTCTTTTTGACCCACTATTTTCCTCCAAGTAAGACAGCTATGCTAAGGGCAGAAATTAACGGATTCAAACAAAAAGACAATGAATCTCTTTTTGACGCGTGGGAAAGATATAAAGACATGATGAGGCTTTGGCCACATCACAGACTCGAAAAATGGCTGATAATCCATACTTTCTATAATGGTCTGTTGTACAACACGAAAATGAACCTAAGTGCTGCTGCTGGTGGCGCTTTAATGGATAAACCGTACGAGGAAGCTGTTGAAATCATAGAGAACATGGCTCAAAATCACTTCCAATGGGGAGGAGAACGTGCTTCTATAGAGAAACCAACTTCGAAAGGCGGAATGTACGAAGTTAGTGCAATAGACCGCATACATGCTAAAATGGATGCATTAACTCAAAAAATCGAAAATTTGCCTGTAACACAACCAGCCTCTACCGTGGCTGCTGTGTCCCCTAACTCTGAAGTATGTGGTACCCCTGGACATATAAACGCCGAATGTCAGGTGTTAACCGGTGTTTCCACCGACCAAGTGAATTATACCCAAGGAAACCCATACTCAAATACTTATAATCCTGTTTGGAGAAGTCATCCGAACTTCTCTTACAAAAACAATACTGCTTTGCAACCACCAAGTTCGACACCTGCTGTACCACCTGGTTTTCATAAGGTAGGACCACCCGCTCCATAAGCACCTAGAAAGTCAAATCTGGAGATTATGATGGAAAATTTCATGAACGCCGAAATACAGCAGAATAAAGAATTTGCGAACCAAAACACTCATGCAAGCGAATTGATGAGGCAAATGACTAGCCAACTTGATACAATGGCTACGCATAACAAAATGTTAGAAACCCAGATTACTCAAGTAGCCCAACAACAACCAACAATACCAGCCCCGTCTGGAACTTTTCCTGGCCAACCTCAACCTAACCCAAAAGGGCAAGCAAATGCCGTAACTTTGCGAAGCGGAACCGAATATGATGGATCGGTTAACCCGAGGCTTACAAAACCGGCCATGTATCAAAGTCCAAAGAAAGGAACTGAGAAGGAAGATGAACCAAAAACCAATGATGCGGATGATAAGAGTAACGAAGTCATGGAGAAGGAAACACCTTATGTGCCTCCACCTCCATATAAACCACCTATACCTTATCCGCAAAGATTAGCCAAAAACAAGAATGAAGGGCAATTTAAGAAATTCGTGGAACTTCTGAAACAACTAAATGTTACTATACCATTCACGGAAGCCATAACCCAAATGCCTTCATATGCGAAATTCCTCAAGGAAATTCTATCTAACAAGAAAAAGCTCGAAGATAACGAAACGGTTATGCTCACTGCCGAGTGTAGCGCTATACTTCAAAATAGCATGCCACCTAAGCTTAAAGATCTAGGGAGTTTCTCAGTACCCTGTGTAATAGGAAAGTACGTTATAGACAACGGTCTATGCGATTTAGGGGCCAGCGTTAGTTTGATGCCGTTATCTACGTGCAAGAGACTCGAATTAGGAGAATTGAGACCAACCAAAATGTCTCTGCAACTTGCGGACCGTTCTGTCAAATATCCTGTAGGTATGCTGGAGAACATCCCTGTTCGAATTGGTCAATTCTTCATTCCTACTGATTTTGTGATAATGGACATAAAGGAGGACTACAATGTCCCGATTATATTAGGAAGACCATTTTTAGCAACAGCCGGAGCTATAATTGATGTTAAGAAAGGAAAGCTGACTTTCAAAGTAGGAGAAGAAAAAGTCGAATTCATTTTAGCTCAATTTTTGAAAGCCCCAACTATTAATGACTCATGTTGTTTGCTAGATATCATTGACGAATGCGTAAAAGAAGTGGAAGTGAAATCACCTGAATTCACCGAATCTTCTCTATTCAAAAATGATAATTGTAACGAACCATTCGTCGATGACTATTCAAAAGAATGTCTTGCATTAGCACCCGAACCATCGTCCGATGAACAAAAACCTGCTATAGAATTAAAATCGTTACCCAAAAATCTAAGGTACGAATTCTTAGATACAAAGCTTGAAAAACCAGTCATAGTTAACGCTGACTTGGGACAGATAGAAACTGAGAAGTTACTCCATGTTCTAAGGAAGTATCTGACTGCACTGGAATATAATATTTCTGACCTCAAGGGGATAAGCCCATCCATTTGTATGCATCGCATTATGCTGTAAGATGATAGTAAGACTTCTAGGGAACATCAAAGAAGGATAAACCCTATCATAGGCGATGCAGTCAAGAAAGAAGTACAAAAACTCTTAGAAGCTGGTATCATATATCCGATATCAGATAGCAGCTGGGTCAGTCCAGTACATGCTGTACCTAAGAAAGGAGGAGTAACGGTTATCAGTAATGAAAAAGGAGAATCTGTAGCAAAACGTATTCAAACTGGATGGAGGATGTGCATAGACTACCAAAAACTGAATAAAGCCACTCGAAAAGATCATTTTCCTTTGCCCTTTATAGATCAAATGCTTGAGCGACTGGCTAAACATTCATATTTCTGCTATTTAGATGGATACTCAGGATTCTTTCAAATTCCTATTCATCCCAACGATTAAGAAAAGACTACATTCAATTGTCCTTATGGAACGTTTGCATATAGACGGATGCCGTTTGGACTATGCAATGCACCTGCAACATTTCAAAGATGTATGATGGCCGTATTTTCCGACTTTATAGATAATATAATGGAGGTATTAATGGACGATTTCTCTATTTGTGGGCAAAGTTTTGAGGGATGTTTATCGAACTTAGAATTGGTTCTCGAGAGATGCGTCAGAGTCAATCTGGTGCTGAATTGGGAAAAATGCCATTTCATGGTTCGAGAAGGGATTGTGTTAGGACATGTTGTATCCGAAAGAGGGATTGAAGTAGACAAACCCAAAATAGAAATAATAGAAAACCTTCAGCCTCCGAAAACCATTAGAGAAATCCGCAGTTTTCTTGGACATGCCGGTTTCTACCGACGATTCATTAAAGACTTCTCTAAGATCACTAAACCACTGACCGGATTGCTAATGAAAGATGCTGAATTTATATTTGATGAAGATTGTTTGAAAGCCTTTGAGCTACTCAAGAATGCTTTAATTACCGCACCTATTATGCAGCCACCAGATTGGAGTAAACCATTCGAAATAATGTGTGATGCTAGCGATTTTGCCGTTGGCGCTGTTTTAGGTCAAAGAAAGGACAAAAAGCTTCATGCTATCTACTACGCGAGTAGAACCTTGGACAGCGCACAGCTGAACTATGCAACCATAGAAAAAGAACTTCTAGCTGTTGTTTTCGCATTAGATAAATTTCGTTCCTATTTGGTAGGAGCAAAAATAGTTGCCTACACCGATCACGCTACAATTAGATACTTATTGAATAAGAAGGATGCTAAGCCTAGACTTTTGAGATGGATCCTGCTTCTACAAGAGTTCGATTTGGAAATAAAGGATAAAAAAAGAGCCGAAAATGTAGTAGCGGATCACCTTTCTAGGATAGAACACCAAGAACCGGAACCAGTTCCCATTAACGATGATTCTCCGTATGATAGACTTATAGCCCATATGGAAGATGAAAGTGAGAACCAAGAAGACCCTTTGGAGTTTCAAGAACCCAACGAAGTTTCATGTCATGTAGAAGCATCACTGCCTTGGTACGCTGATCTTGTCAACTACCTAGCAGCAGGAGTGCTTCCGCCTGATTTAACCTACCAGCAAAAGAAGAAATTCTTTCACGATCTAAAAAATTACTATTGGGATGAGCCCTTACTTTTTAGAAGAGGCACCGATGGAATATTGCGTCGATGTGTCCCTGAATTTGAAATAGAAGATGTCATATCTCATTGTCACGCCGCACCGTACGGAGGGCATGCGAGCACCTCTAAGACTTGCGCAAGAATTCTGCAATCAGGGCTATTTTGGCCTAACCTTTGGAAGAACGTCCATATCGCTGTCTTAAATTGCAACCGGTGCCAGCGCACAGGTAATATTTCTAGACGTGATGAGATGCCATAAAAAGGTATTCTAGAAGTGGAAGTTTTTGAAGTGTGGGGTATTGACTTCATGGGCCCTTTTCCCTCCTCCTGTGGAAACAAGTATATACTCGTCGCAGTAGATTATGTATCAAAATGGATCGAGGCGATAGCTTCTCCCAACAATGACGCACGAGTAGTTATTATGTTATTTAAAAATACTATTTTTCCTAGATTTGGAGTGCCGAGAGTTGTTATAAGTGATGGAGGATCTCATTTTATTTCAAACATATTTGAAAAATTATTGCTCAAATATGGGGTCCGACATCGAATAGCGACACCTTACCTTCCTCAAACCAGCGGACAAGTAGAAGTTTCCAATAGAGAAATTAAACAGATACTTGAGAAAACCATTTCAATATCTAGGAAAGATTGGTCGATCAAACTTCACGAGGCTCTTTGGGCATATAGAACTGCTTACAAAACTCCTATAGGAACCACCCCGTTTAAACTGGTTTATGGAAAGTCGTGTCATCTGCCCGTAGAACTTGAGCATAAGGCGTATTGGGCCATAAGGACCCTAAACACCAATTATATGGCAGCTGGCGAGAAAAGGATTCTAGACATCCATGAACTTAAAGAACTGAGACTTGATGGCTATGAAAATGCCCGCATTTACAAAGAAAGAACCAAAAAGTGGCATGACAAAAGAATAGCAAGAAAAGAGTTTAGAGAGGGGGACACAGTTCTTCTTTTCAACTCTCGACTTAAACTTTTCCCAGGAAAGTTACGTTCTAGATGGTCTGGACCATTCAAAGTTACTAGGATTCTAAACAGCGGTGCAGTCAAAATCGAAGGAAATTCATGTGAGCCATTCATAGTAAATGGGAAAAGACTTAAGCATTACCATTCAACAGAAAACAAAGAATTCTACTCTAGTTGCAAGTTGGAAGAGCTTCCCGCTCCTCCAGACGACTGAAGTTCTTCCCTATTTCTAATGTGGAGCTTCTGACATTAAACGGAGCGCTCAGTGAGAGCTTAAATCACAAATCTTAGTAGTAGTATTGATCGCGACTTTATGAGTCGAATGGGGTTACTAACTACAAGCGCACAGTCTATCGCGTAGTTTTAAAAAGATATCGATCCCACAAGGACTGATAATCAAACTAGCGCTATCAGATTGTTACTATGTTTAGCTAAGGCTAATTGTTCTAAGGTAAATAAAGGCGACAGAAATTTAATCTAAGAATACTAACTTTTAATAAAAATAATCAATAACGAGATATCAGTATGTAACGCATTAATCGTCTGGAATTTAATAAGTCATCGGTGCAGGGTTAAGTGTCAAATTACTTTTCAGTAGAAAATACTCATTTAAAAGACCTTATCTCACACTCTCGTGTTTATTGATTTGGACTATACCGTTAAATCAGAATGAGCGCTCTCGCTGTATCATTTGCATTTAAAAACACTTTTTGAAAATGAATAAGTCCTAATCAATTCTAAAGTGCTTCCGCTGTGTTTAAAATCAATGCCTAGTTTCAGCTATCTGGTTAAACTCTCAAACTCTCGTTTATCTTGACCTTAACCTTAAATGCCTTTTTACTTTCGTAAGAAAAACCAATCGATTAAAAATAAGAAACCAAAGCCTAAAAACTAATTTGTAAAAAATTAGCACCGATTATTACTTAATTCCATCTGAATAAATTGTTTACATACTGATACCAAATAATCTAGCCAGACATGGTTGGAATGGAAAACATGCTAACACACTATATATTACTAGTACTAATCATGCTGCAACAAACGATATATAAAAGCATATAATAAAAACCTGGAATTGAAATAATCTGGCAAATGAATTCTTGCTACAAACTTGAAGCGATCCGGTACAAATTGCTTACACGAGGAAAATAATGAAACTGGAAGTGCAGAAGTGCAGAAAAATAACAAAGACTAAGAATTGTTTAATAAATGCAGAAAACTGATTCACTTGCAAGCCTCTTGAAAATTCACGGACCCCCTCAAAGGAGGTCTTCACTTCAATTTATATCCAGTCTTGGCAGTTGAGAATCACGTGTGAGTGGCGTGGAAAATGCTTGAGAGAAACCCGGATGGAGGTTGGAAACCTAGAGAAAGTAGGAAAGGTGGGACGTTACATTTTTTTCTCTCCCAGAAAATAGGTGGCTCGCGCTACCTCATCTTCCTTCAACCATGTGGGTTGCGCCACTTTTTCCTTTGGTGGTGGGCGCCACCCACAATGTGACTTGCGCCATATGTGTGGTGGTGGGCCCACCCTTTATATTTTTTTTTCTTTTCTTTTCTTCTTTTTCTTTCCTTTCTATTTCTTTCCATTTCAATTTCTTCAATTCATTTTCTTTCCTCTTCATTTTCTTCAATAAATATTTATTTTCCGTTAAATCCCGGTTCGACTCGAATGCCTGAAAACATAAACAAATATGGGTAGAATAAAACATAAATCGGGAAAAACCAATTAAAAACACAATATAAATTCATGCATGTCAAGTCAAATACACGATATAATTTCGCGTTATCAAACTCCCCCACACTTGAACCTTTGCTTGTCCTCAAGCAAATGAAACATCTAAACACGGGTTTGAAACAAAAACACGACATAGATCATACAGTGATGCTAAGCCTTATCAGAAAGATAGGTATTAAATATCAATACCAAGGATACCGTAATGACACAGAATTACATCAAGTAATCCAAAACTCCCACCTTATACAGACAGATCTGAATCATGGTATTATAACTCGACCTATTCTCTTTCACCTCTTTTTCATTCTCGCGCAATCACATTAAGCCCGTTATCCACGGATGCCCATGGTAAGTAAACCTGTTAGTGTTCAGTGATCTCATTTTCCAAATCTTTTGCATTTTTTTTTTCTTTTAGTTTCAAATTTCAAGAGTCCGATCCGTTGGGCTAAATGGTCGGGTGAAGACCACCTAACTTAGAGGGAACATGTCTTTTATTCTCCTTTTCTATTAATTCATTAAATTCACTTTTGAGATCGAACACATATTTGCATCAGTTTATTACTTAGTTTGTGCCTTAGGATGGTGCTGACTGCTAGTATAAACTAATCAAGAGGTTATTTTCAAATTTCAGGTCTCGGCATAATAAGTACTCAGATTCATCTGTATATTCGGGGGTTCAGGGTGTCAAAACAGTACCGATTTTATTAACACTTTCCCAATTCTTCCTAACTTAGCCTTCTAAGCTTTTAAAGTGCCATGTCATGTATCAAACCAAAATAAAATTTTTTTTTTTGTTATGGCTCAAGAAAGTTGGGAGAATCTAAGTAATAGCAGAAACTATGTGTAGAGACTCGACAACACATGAATTTCTTTTATTGAATACAAAAAACTGAGCATACTAATGGAAGGAAAATAAGCATGAAAAATTTTAAATCAACCTAGAAAAGCAGTAAATAACCAAAATACTTTAAATGAAAGCGATAAAACTTCCTCCCCCACACTTAAATTGAGCATTGTCCCCAATGCAACAACGTAAGGTGAAAAAGGAAGGAGAAACCTAGAAAAACGGGCTACTGGCGGCCTCTTCCTCGAGTCCGTGCTCGCCTGGTGTTTCTGGTTTGTTGTTCTGAAGTACCCAGATCCAGATTTTGATCATGTGCTTGCACAGACAGACCGGCAATCCCTTGGATCAGCTCCGCCATGTTGTTCTGGCCTTGCTGCATTCGTTGTAAAACCTGGATCATCTCCGCTTGTTGGTTGTACATCTAGGTCTGTTGAGCCATCATTTGAGCTTGCTGAGTTGCGATGCTTTGTATGGTTTGGTCGCGGAGGGCGTTTGCTTCGCTCTGTCTCATCACCTCAGCGTATATGCTTTCTAGAGTTCCGGATGGTTCTTCCTCTCGTCTCCTAGGCCTGCGTCTGGATGATGTACCTGCAACAAAATTAGAGGAGGAGGGTGCGGTGTGTGCTTGTGCGTTAGTTTCGTCCCCGCCAGCAGCAACATTCTCAAGAATGTGCGCGGGGCCTGGGTTATCAGTATAACAATAGTTTTCCTCTCGCTGCACATCTGTGTGGCTTGGGTTAGGAAGTGTAAAATTTGGGAAAACTTTATTGTCAATCAGTAGATCATATATACCATCTTCTCTTTTCTTAACCAGCTTCATACGTTCAGTCATTTTCAAATCAATGGTAAGAGAAGGAAGTGGTGTTAAGGCTGCGAAATGTCCTTCGAGCTCAAGGGCTCGAGCTATAGTTGTTATTAGACCACCGAATGTGATGGCGCCTTTGTTTGAGGCGGTAATGGAGCACATATGATTAATCATGAATGGGACATGGTTTATTCGGCGATTTGCAAAGGTGTTAAGTAAATAGAAAAATTCCTTCTCATTCACTTTGTTTGAATTAGACCGGCCGAAAATTGTAGTAGCCAATAGTTGGCGAAAATAACGAAAAGCTGGGTTTTGAATGAGAGTGGCCTTATTTCCTTCACAACTTTGCGTATGAGTGCCCGTTAGACCTCTCTAAAGACACTTGTAACTGTTAACCCAGTCAGGTCCACTCGGGATACTATACATTACATTGTTTCCTACTGGGAAATTTAGTTTAGCAGCCAGTTCATCAAAAGTGAATTTAAATTCAGTATTAAACATTCGAAACTGGACCGTCCCTTCTGGGTCATAAATAATCGAGCTAAGAAATTCTAAGGTAAGCGGGACATAGACAGGGTCTCTATTAGACAAAAAATGTTTCAAATTTTCACGTTCTAATAAGAAGTCTACGCTTTCGGTAAGTCCTAAAACTTCTAAACAATTAGTATCCACATACCTTGTTGGCTCGATCTCGCGTTGTCTAAGCGGCCGGAGAAGAGTAGCTTGGTCTTGATCTCTGCAAAGTAATGTATACCCTTGTGCTGTTGGTGCTGGTTCCATTTTTGTTGATAGAAATTTCACTCTCACAACTTAGACGTGCAGACAAAAATATTCTAAATATGCGTAAATAATGTGTGTGAGTGAAAAAATGTGAAGAGTTATTTGTATATATAGATGAAGTAGATAGTATATTTATTAGGGTAGTTGGGGTGGGTGGTGGTCAAAGAGAATAAAGTAGGGGTGGACAAATGCATGCGAGGGGGACACGTGCTGCGCATGCACTTATGCATGCAGAGAGTTGATAGGTGGCGGAAAAAGGCAATAATTTTGAAATCAGACAAGTGTGTGACATGCACATGCATTTTTGCATGCATAGGCCAAGATAGGAGTGGCGGGGGCCACAAGGAAAGGTGTGGCGGAAGCCACATGATTTAAAGTGGCGAGAGCCACATTCCAATGTGGTAGAGGGAGCCACATGCTCCTAAGTGGCGGGAGCCACTTCTAACATATATATATATATATATATATATATATATATATATATATATATATATATATATATATATTATTTTTATCTTCAAATTCCACACTTCCCTTTGCATGTGATAACTCAGAGATTCCTTCTATTTTTTTTTTCAGCATTAAATCATGTAGTAGAGTGATGATAGATGATAAGGCAGAAGAATAACACTAAATGATGAAATAGCAGAATAATCAATGAAATAGCAGTCAGTATCACATGCTTGAACTGTAATAGTCAATAACTGAATCGAAAATAAATGTAACCAAAACAAAACAATAAATGTAGCCAAAGCAAACCAACAGACTGAAAGAAATTAAAACTTTGAAATTTAAGTCAATTTAAACCAAAATACATTAAACCCAAATTCAACAGAAATGAAAAATTTGTAACAGTAAAAAGAATTAAATTACGGAAATAAGAAAAACTGAATGAAAAGTTAGCTTCCGTCTCCCACACTTAGAATTAACGGTGTCCTCACTGTTAAAATGCAGAAGCCCGGATGTGAAACAAGTACTCTCCTAGCCACGTTGATTTGGATTGTTAGCAAGTCCTCTAGAAAACAGTTGCTGATGAAAATGATCCAATTGTTCGACCACCATATCCATAAATCCATGAAATTCAGTGCGAATAGTGGTGAATTCTGATTGAAGGTCAGTCACTCGGTTCTCCGAGGCTGTTATGGCAGTGGTGAAATCAATGGGTGGAAGAGGAGCTACAGTAGGTGTGTGAGATTCAGCATCAGAAATATAGTCTTCATCAAATTCATAAATCTGTGGTGTATCAGGTGGTGATGGTGGGGCATGAAGTGGGTCGGTCAAGTCATAAAACCAATTGTTTCTATTATGGACACTGGTGCGCTCATGGTCAGGTAAAGTGAAAAGATGGACGACCTCATTATTAATTAGGTAGTCAAAGGTATCCGGTCCGAGGTTTCCTATGATACGGCGGTTAAAGCAGAAGTTAAGGTTCATAGGTCGGAAGGTACCAAGAGGGTTAAACCTGATCAGAGGATGTCTCAGTCCTATGGCATTTGCTATCATGGTGACTAAACCTCCTATTATGATAGGTGCGCGAGCATCCAGTACAAGACTCACAAAATTAGTTATCATAAAGGTAGCAGCATGTACTGGGCGGCCCTGTGAAACACAATACAAAATATAAAGCTCAGTTCTGGATACAGAGGTGTCATTTTCTTCCTTACCGAAAATGGTATGGGCGAGGATTTTGTGAAAATACCGGATGGCTGGGTTGTGGATACTTTCAGAAAACATGCCAAAGGGTTTAGGGTTATAATTTCCGGTTATGTTACCCCAGAAGTAATTCAGGTCGAGATCAAGGTGCAATTCATCTTGGTATACGGTAACCACATCAGGTCCACTAGGAAATCCTAGGAGTTCAGCAAGTTCTCTATGGTTATAGGTATAGTCATTATCAAACAGTCTAAAAGTAACCAGCCCTCTATGGAATCCGTAACCATGGTTAGGTATGTGAGTAAGGGAGCTAAGGAACTCAAGTGTCAGCCTACAATAAGAAGTAAACCTTCGTCTGATAGAAGCAGTCTCCCACCCCAGTTGGCTAAACCGAAACAGGATGCTGTCCCTGATACCTAACTCAGCCATGGTAGGTCCATCATAGTAAATAGTCAAAGCCATATCTCTCTGAGCTAACATCTCAAATCTCCTCCTCTGAGCTCTGCCTCTGAAAACAATGTTCATGTAATCTACTTGTTGCATCTTAAAAGTTAGTTACTAACTAAGCTAAGTTAGCCTGTAAGTAAGTAGATAGTCATGCAAAGTTAGTGATGAACATGTAAATTATGGCATCAAGAAATGGGGAGAAGGAGAGGAAATAGGAAAACAAAAATGCAATAAAAGGTAAAAACTAAACAAGGAGTAAAATAAAATCAAATAAAACAAAGTAATATGAAATAAAATGAAACGAAAGAAAATAAAACATTTAAAATTCGGGTATTAAAAATACGTGGGTTGCCTCCCACCAAGCGCTGTTTTTAATGTCTTAAGCCTGACATAGTTCTAGTGCAATGTCGGTTTTCAGAATGAACGGGCAGCTCTAGGAGCTTTAGACTAGCAGAGTAATCTCTATTGTCTACGCAGTGATAATGTTTTAAACGATGCCCGTTTACTATAAATGGTTGACTAGATCTACTTTTTATTTCTACGGCACCACTTGGGAAAACCTTACTTATTATGAAGGGACCTGACCACCTAGATCTAAGTTTTCCTGGGAAGAGTTTAAGGCGTGAATTAAACAGGAGTACTACGTCGCCTTCATTAAATTCTTTACGGGAAATTCGTTTGTCATGCCATTTTTTAGTTCTTTCTTTATATATCCTAGCATTCTCGTATGCGTCTAGTCGAAGTTCCTCTAGTTCGTGAATGTCGAAGATTCTTTTCTCACCTGCGGCAGTATGGTCTAAGTTGAGGGTCTTAATGGCCCAGTAGGCTTTGTGCTCTAATTCTATAGGGAGATGGCATGATTTTTCGTAGACTAACTTAAAAGGTGTGGTTCCTATTGGGGTTTTATAAGCTGTCCTATATGCCCACAGAGCTTCGTGTAATTTTGATGACCAGTCTTTTCTAGAGGTTGCAACAGTCTTTTCTAAGATTTGTTTGATTTCTCTGTTCGAGACTTCGACTTGTCCACTTGTTTGTGGATGATATGGTGTTGCTACACGGTGTTGGACTCCAAACTTCAGTAGGAGTTTTTCAAATATCTTAGATATAAAATGGGAGCCTCCATCACTGATGACAAGTCTGGGCACACCGAATCTAGGGAAGATTATGTTCTTGAAAAGCTTGATTACTACTCGTGTGTCATTTGTTGGAGAAGCTACAGCCTCGATCCATTTTGAAACGTAATCAACAGCGACGAGTATATATTTATTACCAAAAGAAGATGGGAATGGCCCCATGAAGTCAATCCCCTACACATCAAAGACTTCCACTTCTAAAATACCCTTTTGTGGCATTTTATCGCGTCTAGAGATGTTACCCGTGCGTTGGCACCGGTCGCAGTTTAATATCACGATATGGACATCTTTCCATAGATTAGGCCAGAATAGGCCAGATTATAGGATCTTAGCGCAAGTCTTTGAAATGCTCGCGTGTCCGCCATAAGGAGCAGAATGACAATGTGAGATTATGTTTTCTATTTCATCTTCGGGGACACATCGACGGAAAATTCCATCGGCACCTCTCTTAAAAAGTAGAGGCTCATCCCAATAATATTGTTTAAGGTCATGAAAGAATTTCTTCTTTTGTTGGTAAGTTAGATCTGGTGGAAGTACCCCGGCAGCTAGGTAGTTAACAAAGTCAGTATGCCATGGTAGTGTTGTATTCGTTTGAATTTCTTCCACTAATTCCTTTGGTTTGGTATCGTTCAAGGTTAATTCATACATATTACTTTCCAATTGGGCTATCAGTGGCTCATATGGGAAGTCATCATTAATAGGCACTTGCTCAGGCTTAATACCTTCTATTCTTGATAAATGGTCCGCGACTACATTTTTGGTGCCCTTTTTATCCTTTATCTCTAAATCGAATTCTTGTAAGAGTAGGATCCATCTTAAAAGTCTAGGTTTGGCATCTTTCTTACTTAATAGGTATCTTATCGCGGCATGATCGGTATAGATAATGATTTTCGCTCCTACCAAGTAGGAACGGAATTTATCCAGAGCGAACACGACAGCTAGGAGTTCCTTTTCAGTGGTGGCGTAGTTCATTTGGGCAGGATCTAGGGTTCTTCTTGCGTAGTAAATTGCATGGAGCTTTCTGTCCTTTCTTTGTCCTAAGACTGCACCTACGGCATACTCACTCGCATCACACATGATTTCAAATGGTAATCTCCAATCAGGTGGTTGCATGATAGGTGCGGTAACGAGAGTCGTTTTTAATTGCTCAAACGCTTTTAGGCATTTCTCATCAAAGATAAATTCAGCGTCTTTCATTAATAAACATGTCAGAGGTTTGGTAATTTTCGAGAAATCTTTAATGAATCGTCGGTAGAAACCGGCGTGTCCTAATAAACTTCTTATTTCTTGTACGGATTTTGGATGTTGGAGATTTTCTATAATCTCTATCTTTGCTTTATCAACCTCGATCCCTCTATCGGATACTACGTGTCCAAGTACGATTCCTTGATTGACCATAAAATGGCATTTCTCCCAGTTTAATACGAGATTGACTTTTACATATCTTTCAAGTACCATTTCTAGGTTCGATAGACATCCTTCAAAACTCTGCCCACAAACAGAAAAATCGTCCATAAACACTTCCATAATGTCGTCTATAAAATCAGCGAAAATTGACATCATGCATCTTTGGAATGTTGCGGGAGCGTTACATAGTCCAAACGGCATTCGTCGGTAAGCAAATGTACCATAGGGACATGTGAAAGTTGTCTTTTCTTGGTCATTAGGATGAATAGGGATTTGGAAGAATTCTGAATAACCGTCTAAATAGCAGAAGTAAGAATGTTTTGCCAATCGTTCCAACATTTGGTCAATGAATGGTAATGGGAAATGATCTTTACGAGTAGCTTTGTTCAATTTTCTATAATCGATACACATTCTACTTCCTGTTACAACTCTTTGCGTTATAGATTCACCTTTTGAGTTCTTAACAACTGTAACACCTCCCTTCTTAGGTACGACATGTACTGGGCTAACCCATTTACTGTCTGATATCGAGTATATAATTCCCGCATCTAAGAGCTTTTTCACTTCATCCTTGACTACAGTACTTAAGATTGGATTAATCCTTCTCTGGTGTTCTCTAGAGGTCTTACAGTCTTCCTCTAGCAGAATGCGATGCATACAGATAGAAGGACTTATTCCTTTAAGGTCAGCGATGTTGTAGCCTAACGCAGTTGGATATTTTCTTAAGACATCTAAAAGTTTCTTAGTTTCGGGTTGTCCTAAGTCTGCATTGACTATTACAAGTCGTTCGAGTTATGTGTCTAGGAATTCATACCTTAAGCTATCGGGTAGTGTTTTCAGTTCTAAAGCTGGTTTCTTTGGGCAAGGAAGATGATCGGGTGTAAGTGCTAAACATTCGCTTAGGCTATCATCTTGGTACGGTTCACGCCAATTATCATCTTCAAAAATCGGAGGTATTGGAATTTTTATAATATCCGAGTATATGGTCGGTTCCATCTCCATTTCTCTTACGCACTCATCTATGACATCTAATAGCTAACATGTGTCCTCTATGGCTGGTGCTTGTAGGAATTGTGTCAGGATAAATTCAACCTTCTCTTCACCGACTTCAAAGGTTAGCTTACCTCTCTTTACGTCTATAATGGCTCCGGCGGTAGCTAAGAATGGTATTCCTAATATGATAGGCGTAGTGGAGTCTTCTTTAATGTCCATGATTATGAAATCGGTAGGAATATAGAATTACCCTATACGAACTGGAACATTCTCTAGTATACCAACGGGATATTTAATAGAGCGGTCGGCTAATTGAACGGACATCTTAGTTAGTCTTAATTCTCCCATATCAAGCTTCTTGCATATGGATAAGGGCATTACACTAATACTGGCACCTAAGTCGCACAGAACCTTGTCTATGACGAACTTTCCAATTACACAGGGTATGGAGAAACTACCTGGGTCTTTCAGCTTAGGAGGCATGTTGTTTTGGATTATTGCGCTACACTCAGCAGTAAGTGTAACTATTTCGTTATCCTCAATCTTTTTCTTATTAGATAGGATTTCTTTAAGGAACTTAGCATACGAGGGCATCTGAGTGATAGCTTCTGTAAAAGGTATTGTGATGTTCAATTGTTTCAAAAGTTCAACAAATTTTTTAAATTGCCCTGCAGTTTTAGAATTTGCGAATCTTTGAGGATACGGAATTGGGGGTTTATATGGTGGTGGAGGCACATAAGGCTTTTCCACGGCCTCTTGGTCATTATCTTCCTTTTCCTTAGGTTCATTCTCCTTCTCAGTATTAGGCTTTTGGTACATGGGCGGATTCTGAAGTCTTGGATCAATGGGTCCTTCTAGTTCTTTACCACTTCTCAATACAACGGCATTTGCATGTCCTTTCGGATTAGGTTGTGGCTGTCCAGGAAATGTTCTTGCAGGAGCAGCAGTAGGTGCTTGTTGTTGTGCCACTTGCGAAATTTGTGTTTCAAGCATTTTGTTGTGGGTGGCTAAAGCGTCTACTTGTTCGCTAATTGGTTAATTTGCTCACTAGTGTGTATGTTTTGATTCAGGAAGTCTTTGTTTGTTTAAGCCTGGGTAGCTATAAAGTTTTCCATCATTAGTTCAAGGTTGGACGTCCTAGGAACATTAGGGGCAGTTGCAGCAGCCTTTTGGTAGCCTGGTGGTGCAGCAGGTGCTTGACCAGGTGCATATAATGCATTGTTGTTTTTATAAGAGAAGTTTGGGTGGTTCTTCCAGCCCGGATTGTAGGTATTTGCATAAGGGTTTCCTTGAGCATAATTTACTTGGTCACTGGAGACTCCTGCCAGAATTTGACATTCAGTGGCAGCATGTCCAGGTGTTCCGCATAATTCGCAGTTTTGAGCTACAGCAGCCACGGTGGCTGCAGGCGTTATGGTCAAGTTATCGATCTTTTGGGCAAGGGCATCTACCTTAGCATTGACATGATCAAGGCTACTAACCTCGTACATTCCACCTTTTGTTTGGGATTTCTCCACTGCAGTTCTTTCTCCTCCCCATTGGTAGTGGTTTTGAGCCATGCTCTTGATCAGTTGGTGGGCTTCTTCATATGGTTTATCCATAAGCGTACCACCAGCGGCGGCATCTATTGTCAATCTTGTATTGTACAAGAGACCATTGTAAAATGTGTGGATGATTAACCAATCTTCAAGACCGTGATGCGGGCACATCCTCATCATGTCTTTATATCTTTCCCATGCATCGTAAAGAGATTCATTATCCTTCTTCGAAAACTATTAATTTGGGCCCTCAACATAACTGTTTTGCTTGGAGGGAAATATCGTGCTAAGAATACCTTTTTCAACTCATCCCACGTAGTAACAGAGTTTGATGGCAAGGATTGCAACCAAGCCCAAGCTCTGTCTCTTAATGAGAAAGGAAAAAGACGTAGTCTTATCACGTCCGCAGTTACGCCCTTTGCCTTCACTGTGTCTGCGTACTGCACAAACTTGGTCAAATGTTCGTTAGGATCTTCTGTAGGGTTTCCAGAAAACTGATGTTGTCGTACGGCTGACAGCAATGAAGGTTTCAACTCGAAACCGTTTTGGTTGATAGCAGGGGCAGCAATGCTACTATGTGGTTCTTGCTCAGACGGGGTGGCATAGAACTTAAGAGGACGGTTTTGTGGTCTTTCACCCATGTTTTGTTCTTTGACTGGTTCAGGGGTGTGAGCAAGGAGATCAGGAATATTATACTTGCGTTGATACTCAAGTAGTCTGCGTCTTAAATGTAAGAAACGCTCTAATTCGGCGACTGGGGGTTGCAAGTCTTCGCTTTGTGAGCGAGTACTTGGCATACAATCGAGGAAAAGGAAAATAAAATTTGTTGCCTTAGTCTATACTGCGCAACAAATGAATCGCACTAATGACTAAATCAAAGTCCCCGGCAACGGTGCCAAAAACTTGATCGCGACTTTATGAGTCGAATGGGGTTACTAACTGCAAGCGTACAGTCTATCGCGTAGTTTTAAAAAGATATCAATCCCACAAGGACTGATAATCAAACTAGTGCTATCAGATTGTTACTATGTTTAGCTAAGGCTAATTGTTCTAAGGTAAATAAGGGCGACAGAAATTTAATCTAAGAATACTAACTTTTAATAAAAATAATCAATAACGAGATATCAGTATGTAACGCATTAATCGTCTGGAATTTAATAAGTCATCGGTGCAGGGTTAAGTGTCAAATTACTTTTCAGTAGAAAATACTCATTTAAAAGACCTTATCTCACACTCTCGTGTTTATTGATTTGGACTATACCGTTAAATCAGAATGAGCGCTCTCGCTGTATCATTTGCATTTAAAAACACTTTTTGAAAATGAATAAGTCCTAATCAATTCTAAAGTGCTTCCGCTGTGTTTAAAATCAATGCCTAGTTTCAGCTATCTGGTTAAACTCTCAAACTCTCGTTTATCTTGACCTTAACCTTAAATGCCTTTTTACTTTCGTAAGAAAAACCAATCGATTAAAAATAAGAAACCAAAGCCTAAAAACTAATTTGTAAAAAATTAGCACCGATTATTACTTAATTCCATCTGAATAAATTGTTTACATACTGATACCAAATAATCTAGCCAGACATGGTTGGAATGGAAAACATGCTAACACACTATATATTACTAGTACTAATCATGCTGCAACAAACGATATATAAAAGCATATAATAAAAACCTGGAATTGAAATAATCTGGCAAATGAATTCTTGCTACAAACTTGAAGCGATCCGGTACAAATTGCTTACACGAGGAAAATAATGAAACAGGAAGTGCAGAAGTGCAGAAAAATAACAAGGACTTAGAACTGTTTAATAAATGCAGAAAACTGATTCACTCGCAAGCCTCTTGAAAATTCACGGACCCCCTCAAAGGAGGTCTTCACTTCAATTTATATCCAGTCTTGGCAGTTGAGAATCACGTATGAGTGGCGTGGAAAATGCTTGAGAGAAACCCGGATGGAGGTTGGAAACCTAGAGAAAGTAGGAAAGGTGGGACGTTACATTTTTTTCTCTCCCAGAAAATAGGTGGCTCGCGCCACCTCATCTTCCTTCAACCATGTGGCTTGCGCCACTTTTTCCTTTCGTGGTGGGTGCCACCCACAATGTGGCTTGCGCCATATGTGTGGTGGTGGGGCCACCCTTTATATATTTTTTTCTTTTCTTTTCTTCTTTTTCTTTCCTTTCCATTTCTTTCCATTTCAATTTCTTCAATTCATTTTCTTTCCTCTTCATTTTCTTCAATAAATATTTATTTTCGGTTAAATTCCGGTTCGACTCAAATGCTTGAAAACATAAACAAATACGGGTAGAATAAAACATAAATCGGGAAAAACCAATTAAAAACACAATATAAATTCATGCATGTCAAGTCAAATACACGATATAATTTCGCGTTATCAAGTATTTATTTTTGTTTGCTCATGCACAGTTGTTATTACTTTAGTTCATGATTACATTTCATTATTAATATTTTTATTATTAGTATTAGCATGTTAATTAATATCTTCATGAATTGTGTTTTCGTTACCGTATTACCATACCATTTGCATTATGTTTGCTGTGACTATTATTAACACTAACCCCTGCATGTAGTATATTTTCCCTAACAATATATTATTTTCTTTCTTGATTTTTCAGGTTCGCAGTCCTTAGGATAGATCCATCATGCAAACTTTTGAAAACCATACCGTTGTGTTCAGAAACGACCTCCAGAGGAGTCGCTTTGAGGCTCTTTCTCAAAGAGACTTTGCTCTGTCGATTTATCCTGATGACTCAGCTATGGTTACCCTTGGTATTAGGGACAGTGTTGCTTACTTCTTTAACCAGCTCGGTTGGACCAGTTCTGCTTTAACAAAAAATTTTAGCACCTACCATAACCTGACCTTGGAGCTCCTAAGTTCCCTATACTATGAACCAACTCGAGGGTATGGATTTGGCCGTGGATTGGCTACCTTCCGTTTGTTTGGAAACAAATACCGCTTCACTCACCATGAGTTGGCTGAATTGTTGGGTTTTCCCAATGATCCCGATGCTGTCACTAAAACCCCTGAAGATGCTTTTACTGGTTATGACCTTGAACAATTTTGGGGTACTATCACAGGTAACTACCATCCCGACCTAAATGCCATGTCCTCTGAGAGTATTCACAATCCTAGAATTAGGTATTTCCATAAAATCCTTGCTCACACTCTTTTCGGGAAGGAAGAGAATGTTTATGCTGTATCCCGAGATGAGCTTTATATCATGCTTTGTTCCTCACAAGGAAGGCCGGTCAATGCTGCCCCGTTTATGTTAGCTACTTTTCTAAAGCTGGCTCGTGACTTATTTCACCCCATTATCATTGGAGGGTTAGTGACTATGATCGCTGATGCCATTCGCTTGCGCTACCATCTGAACCGTTCTGTTATTTTCGGTGGTATTCGCCCGATGGATATCAACTTCTGTTTTAACCGTGGAATCATAGCCAATTTAGGATCGGTGGAATTTGAGTTACTAATTGATAATGTTGTTGTCCATGCCTTCACCTTGCCAAATCATGAGAGAACAAGTGTGCACAACAAGGATAACTGGTTGTATGACTTGGATGTGTTGAACAAAACATTTACTCCACCAGATTCACCTCAGCCTGATAAACATATGGATACCACTGTACCTCAGGAAGCCACAAATAGTTCTACCACTGCTGGACCTGATACTTACCATACCACAATAGCTATTCCTGATGCCATTTACGCACTGCAAGTTGGAGTAGATGATCTCCGTACTGATATGTCATCACTTCAAGTAGATCGCATTCAGTTTGTGGATGTCGTGAATGAGCAATTTGATCACCTTTACCAGATTGTGTTCTCACTCCGCAATGTCATCGACTCTTTAGTCGGACGACTTCGCGGATGATTCTAGTTTTGTCAACCTTTTCCCTGTTTTTCGTAGGATAGTTTGCATTTCCTTGTACTGTTTTTTCCCTTTCCCGTCCTGTAAGTTTTACCTTTTCAATTAGTATTGCATTATTTCCTTTTTCAGTTCATTTCAGTTCTTTCAAAAAAGAAAAAAAAACAAAAAAAAACAAAAAATCATAATCGCAGGCAAATGGCGTTTGCCATTGCCTAATGGCGTTCGCCATTTCACTGCAGAAGGCAGAAGGCGCGCGTCTTTTGGATAGACCGCCCTTTGAATTTTTTTTCACCACCTTTTCCTTTCCCACTCATTTTCATTAATTCCCTAACCACTCATATTCCATTTCCCTCTCTATTTAAACCCCGTATCACCATCCATTCACTCATCTTCAAAAACCATTTCCTATCATAACCCATTTCTCAAAGTATCTTTCTTTTCTCTCTAACCAAAAATGGCAGCAAACCAAGAGTTTGACTACATGGGTATTGTGTTCCCGGAGGGAGAAACCGGAACCAACATGCGTGAGGATTTCCACCGCATATCTAAGAGAGAAGTCGAAGCTACGAGGTATCCAGACTCGGAAGCTCTTCATACTTTAGGTCTCATGCAAAGCATGGCTTGGATGCTAGTATGACTCGTTTCTGTACTCTTTGTAAAACAATTTCTGTTAGAGCTACCTATGAGTTCCTTAGTTCTCTTCTCTATGTGCATGACATCACCCGCACCTCCAGAACCATACACTTTAGGTTGCTCAACCGAGACTTTTCACTGACCTTTGAGAGAATTCGAGAGATTTTTGATTTCCCTGTTCCCGTTGCGGGAGCCGCAACCATTGCACCCCTGGAAAGTGAGTGGCAAGGCAGTGCCTTTGAGTTTTGGAAAAATATTACGGGTAATACCACTGACACATGGGAAGGCCTTAAGGCCACCTCTATTCAAAACCCTGCCATTCGTGTTCTTCACCGTATTCTTGCTTCCACCATCTTTGGTCGAAAGAACACAGGAAATGTGAATTCAAAAGATCTATACTTCCTTCACTGTGCTCTAAACTAAACCCATGTAGACCCCATGCCTTTCTTCCTTTCCCACCTAGTGAGTGTCTCTAACAGAGTCGGAGGAGCCATCTGTATCGGCAGCATGATTACCACCATTGCTGAGGCTCTTGATCTTGATATTATCTTGAATGCAGATGAGTGCTTTGGCAGTATTTTCGTCGACCTAGATTTTTGGAAGACCATGAGTCTTGTCAAAGGTTTACCTGATGGCAAGTACCGCATCTTGATTCGTGACCGTGAGCACCGTAGTTTTTCTCTTCCTGCCCCCGATCGTATTGATGTGCGCTACCGCACTAATTGGTTGCTTGTTTCTGAACAAGTGGATGGGGCTGCTGCTCCAACTCGTCCCTATCGGCGTGTTTCTGACACACCCGATCCTAGTACCGTACCACACACTGCACCTTTATCTGATGATTTTGCAGGTATGCGAGGATCGCTTGATGAGATTTTGTCCGAGCTCCGGCAGCAGAGAGAGCGAGATGAGCAGCGTAGAGATGAGTACTACGAGTTTCAAAATAGGAAAGTGGAATTCATGAACATGACCGAGCTTAGCCTTCGAGATCTTACTTCCGAGGTACTAGGTCTGCGCAGAGATATGCGTAGCATGCAAGCCCATTATCCACACGAGGACCCAGATGTCAGAGATTATTCCCATCAGCGCCGACGCCGTGCCCGCCGCCACTGATTTTCATTCCAGGTTTTATCGCTCCTTTCTTTTCACCTTAAATTGAAACATTGAGGACAATGTTCGATTTAAGTGTGGGGGAGGAGTCATTTATCGCTTTTCATTTATTGCTTTATGTTATTTCCCGTTTTCCTAGTTTAGTTTGTTTCTTTTGTATCGTTATTGAGTCATATGCACGTTTGAGTCGTTATTTACCTTATGTTTTCGCATAGTCTGTAATTTCCCCAATTTAAAAAAAAAAAATCGACTCAAGGGCAGGACACACTTAGTATAGGTTGTTATATTTTGATTTAGGCTAAGTAGGCAGACTTGGGAAGGTTTTGTTAACATCAGTACCGTTTTTACACCTTAGAGTTCCTAAGTATGCAATATTAGTTTAAATACATATTATGCCGCGACCTTGTTCTTAGTTTCTTTAAAAGTAGCCTCTTGATTAGTTTATCTTAGCAGTCAGCACCATCCTAGTTTGCAAACTAAGTGACGTACCGATGCAAATATGTGTTGATCTCAAATTGTGTTTATGTGTTTTTATAGAAAATGTGAATTAAAGACCTGTTCTCACTAAGTTAGGTGGTCCTCACCCGATCATTTAACCCGAAGGATCAGAATCTTGAAATTCATAAGCAAAAAAAAAAAAAAAGAAAAAAAATATATCTTTGTTGAATAAGAGATCACACTAACAGGTACGATTACCATGTAAGCAAAAGGATAACGGGCTTAATGTGATTGCGCGAGAATGAAAGAGAGGTGAATAAGAACGAAGTTATTAGGTCAAGGTATGATATCATGATTTGAACCGGTATTGCATAGGAAGGAATTCTTTGTCCGCTTTTGTGGAGTCGTGTCGTTACGATACTCTCGTTTGCACTATTCAGTACCTATCTGTCTACTTTAGCCTAGCAACCTTGTGCTTAATCGTTTCCGGTGTGCCTACGAGTCGAAATACCGTACTTACCTGTTTTTATTTGCATTGGGAGTTTGCTTGAGGACAAGCAAAAGTCTTAGTGTGGGGGAGTTTGATGACTCGATTTCGTATAGGTTATTTCGATTCATTTCGTGCATATTTAGTCGTATTTTTATCGAGTCTTCATCATATTTTGTATCATGTACTTATGTTTTCTTTTACTTTGTGATTTCAGGACCAGTATCAGCTTGATTGAAGAAAAGGACAAGAACCCTGGCAAAAGAGTTGAAAAAGAGAAGAACTGGAGCTTTCTGCCTTCCTCTAAAAGAATGGCATTCGCCATTTCCTAAGGGGAACCAAATGGCGTTCGCCATTGCCCCAAAATGCCAGATTTTCTTCTTTATCCAAATGGCGTTCGCCATTGGCATATAGTGTTCGCCATGTATCGCGGGAGCAGTTTTTCCAGAAACAGTTTTCACGCAATTTGAATTTCAAATCTTCTTCAACCGTTTTTGGAGCCAACCTCTGCCTATATATAGGACCTCCCAGGTCTTCATTCATTGTCCAATTTCACCCTGCGGAAGCGCTGCCGAAATCGAACCAGAACCACGTTAAATTACTTTGCCAAAGTGATAATTGCTCACACTGAGTGATTATCACACTTGCTGTATTTTGTTTATTTTCATTGATCTGCTGTACTTGGATCTTTTTCAGAATCAATACAAGTTCGTTTCCTTTATTTAATTGCAGTTTTTTTTACAGGTTATTACTTCATTGTTTCCATTATTTATTTACAGCATTTCCAATTCTTATTGTTTATGTATTACACCAAATATTTCAATAAAAACCCTAAAAATGGAATTTTCTAAAAACAAAATCAAAGCAGTATGTGTGATTTAGAAACCAGTATCATTAACGTTTTATTATTATGTTTGATAATGTGTAACTAAATTCGTATGAGCCTGTAGTTTGAGGACCGCCGTCTCGACGGGACTCTGTAAGACCACCAACGCTGTCTTGCATGTTTAAAATTCTGGTTTTGTTGTCTAAGTTAACTTCAAGTAGACTAGTCGCGACGGCGAGAGGCTGCCTGACAGCATTTCGTCACGAGAGTGAGAAATGCACTAAGACGAGTCCAACAGAGCGAGAGTTTGAGGTACACGTCAGATAGTAGGCACAAAACACTGGATCCTAAACACAGCGAGAGCGCTTTAGGTATTCTTTTCGGTCTTGCCCGTTTTCAAAAAGCGCCTTTTAATTACCGAGCAAGCAAGAGCAAAATCTTGGGGTTATCAGGCGTGGCTCGATCAATAGCGTGAGAGTGTGAGATTAAGCCTTTAGATCGATATTTCCTTCAGAACAAATTCTACATCCATTTTAGCCCCAGAGCCTATAGAGTCCCTAAGAACCCCGAAAATCATTCTACGGTCTCAGTTTCCTTATTTGTTCTAAAACCTTTTATTTAAGTTATTTTTCTTTAACACTTTTATCCGTGACAACTTCCTGCTTTAGCCTTGCACCGCAATTTTAGGACACTGCCTTTCGACTATCAATCCCTGTGGGTTCGACAATCTTTTAAAACTACGCGATACCCTGTATGCTTGCAGTATCTATCCAACCAAACACGTAAAGTCGCGATCACCATGTATGCTAACTTAGGTAGAGATCTTCCCTTTCTTCCTCATAAATCAATCATAGGATTAATGATGCTTGCTAACACTAGGATTGAGTTCCCCATTAGATTTTCTTTTCAAACCCTGAGTCATATCTTCTTTCTCTCAAAGAAAAACTAAAACACTTAATGAATAAAGATGTGATTTGTGTGCCATGAGCCTTAAGTACATAGTATGCTTTGTCGCGCGAGGCGTGTGACTCGTTACGCAAAGTGTTCACTATGTCATAGACTTTAACATTTTACATATCGCAAACAATAAATCAAAACACTTTCTTCTAAAAGACAATAAACAAACAAACGTCTTTCTCTTCTCATCTCGAACTCTCACTCGACGTAAGGGCATGCTTCTCCTTGTTCTACTGCAACCCGGTAACACGAGCCTCGATTCAGCGAGTCGTAACACCTAAGCTAGAACATTAGCATTGCCCAGTTAAAAAACACAAACAAAGCAGAGGTCACCCTTAGTGAGGGGAACTACGTCGCTCTGATTATTCATTGGTTAATGGAGATATGTAGGCAGGATATCGAACTACGACTGCTCTGATTTCCTCTCTCTGGTTAGATTGAGGATACGTAGGCACGAGAGGACGATGTCTTGGTGAACACAATCCCCACAAAACTGTAGTCCGTCGAACTACATCGACTCCGATTCTTCGTTCGTCCACGAAGATACGTAGGCATAGGATTGCGACGATCCTTGTGAGTCCTCTTTTGGTTTTCACCTTTTCCTTCCATTTTCTCCCGTTCTGTTCCAGTTAGCAGTTAGCTTCAGATAACCTACACCCTTTTATCGATAACAACAAGCGTGGATCCCATCGAGTACGATGGACGTGAGGGGGTGCTAATACCTTCCTCTCGCGTAACCGACTCCCGAACCCAGGCTATGGTTGCGATGACCATTCCTTTCCCTTCGTTGAGGTTTTCTTCGATCGTTTCCTTTCCCTGCGCTAGGATAAATAACGTTCGGTGGCGACTCTTCTGTTCCTTTCCACCGGTTGATTTTCGCAAATGCGACAGCTGGCGACTCTGCTGGGGATGCCCCATCCTTAAGCGAGTCAATTCTAGCGCCTGTTTGTTTTCTGTTTTAGGGTGTTTATTTGTACGCTTTAATATTTATGGCATTGTTGCATGTTTATCGCTTTCATTGCATTTACTTGCTTTACATTTACTGTTGCCATATATTCTATAATGTGCTGGACTGTTGTTTCCTGTTTGGTGGGCAGGGTGCCTTGAGAGATGAGCCTAGTACCCAGGCTCGAGTGTACCTAGTTTTTTAGTGTGGGCTTTTGCTGGTACGCGTGGGTGTGACACGTGTTGCTGGCCTAAGCTCACAAACCATATGAGATCTTTCCAAGGATGCTTGGTCATTACATGCGTATGTGGTGGCTAGGCGGTCTGAAGAGGATTGTCGATTCCTGGTGACCATTTCCCGAGGACTCATCCAGTTGGCACTCCTTCAGGTAGCGATAATAGCATACCAGAAATGGCAAACCCATTACGTATCCTGCTTGTTTTGGAGGTGGTCTCTAACTTACCTTTCTTTGTAAAGGGTTCCAGTACCCCTTGTGCTGGTTTTATTCTACTTGCCTATTAAAAATAAATATACCACAACGGTTGTTTAAAGTAACCGTTGTGGTAGGTAGCGCGCTACATGGATACAATCACAATCGCACGCTTGTGGTTGAAATCATTAAACATACAATCACACCTTACGTCATGACGGTTGGACCTGCATGATGGTATCCCTTTTCCAACCGTTGTGATATGGGTTTTCCGTAGTAGTGTGGGGTCTTGAAATCATGTTTTGATTCTTTTTACTATTAGATTTAGGGTTGCTCTTTTCACTTTTAGTGGTGAATGACCACTCTTAGGAACCTCAAAAATACACTTCATTAATTTGGAAGTATATTTATGGATGCACGTATTATAGATGAAAACACGTTCTAAGTGAGACAAATTATTTTTTTTTTTTAAATTAGTTTGGAAGTGTATCCTTCGGCTCACTCCTACAATGATTTTGTTTTAAAAAATACCACATTGCATGGATATCACAACTCAGTGACTGGTTCGAAAGTGCATTCTTGGATTTGTGAAATGGGAAATTTAATAAAAACACCACTTTGCATGTTTGCTTCACTCATGATCATACCACCATTACTTTTTGAAACCCTACAAAAACCTTCTTCCACACTCAATCGAGTTTTCTACTTCACAACAATATTTATTTATTTTTTCATATCAAAAGGAGTAAAAGAAGTTGTAATTTAAGGTAATGTACATGTATTTCCTTCCTCATCATTTGCTAGAATTTGGTTTTTGTCTGAAAAAATAAACATTGCGTTCGGAACTACATTTATGGATATTTGTTGAATGTCATACATAACTGTATTTCCTATTAATTCAATGTTGCTTTTTGCCAGTTTTTAATTTTTTGTTATGATTGGCCTTAAATATGGTGCACCTTGATGTTGACCCTAAAGCTATTATTTCAATGGATGTTAAACTGGTTGATGTCAAGGTAGTTGTTGGTAAATAACTTATAAATGATTATGAGTTTGTTGTTCATGAACATATGTTACAATGAATCCGCACGGAGGCTGCTAAATTGAGGTTCAGGGTTATAATCGGGAGGTCAGATTATGATTCTGATAGAAGACATGCATTAGTGACACTAAGATGCGAAAGAAGTTTCAAGTACATAAAACCTATCCGAATGTTAAAATGGGATGACACCGACTCGGGGAGATGTGAATGTCCCTTTTAGTTGTGTGGGTACCTTATGGCAAATAATACATGGACATTTAATATAATCACTAATACAAACAATACATTTCATGACAAAACTTTCACCTCACCCAACAAAAAACCAATGTATAATTCCAAGACGCGCCATGTTTTTTAATAAAAAAAATACCATATATTCCTTCAGTTTTTGAATATAACCGAGGTGAAAACAAATTCAGTACATGCTTTGAATCCCAACAAATGAAGTTTATGTTTTTAATTCTTTAAAAGTGGTGCCTTTCTTTTTATTTTATTTTTTATATGTAAATTAAATGATTTATTCCTTCGGTTACTTTATTAACCAATGGGTTAGATAACCAAATTTTACTATAAAATCACTTGTTCATTAAATTTTACCCTATACCCAACTCATCTAAAGTCACTCCAAACTCGTACACCATTGATTTGGGATGGATTGCAAGAAAGACAAAATCTTCAAGGTTATGTGTTGTATGTTGTTCTTGTAAAACCAACCTTGAACAAAATATTTTTTTTCACTCTTACAATCTATCTCACATTAGGGTGTGGTTGTTGTTTCTACTTCTTGCAAGACCATTGTTATATTTTGGAACCTTCCTATGTTGTCAATCAAAGAAAATACTTGATAATTTATTGTTGTTCTTAATTGACAACTTTGAAAAATTTATTCCTAAACATATTGTAAATTGTAAGCAAGGCTGTTATTTCACAATACAAGATCTTGAAACGTAAAAAATTGAAAAAGGAAACAATACATGTTACTTTTAATTTTTTATCATTCACCATTTTTTTGCAAGTAATATATTACCCCGATTCCTTTATAAAACCTAGTGGAAAGTTTCTATTTTACTTTTTAATTAAAAATGAAATAACCTTTCCTCTTGGTTTTTATAAAGAACCGAGGGGTATATTTACTCAGTTAACTTACAACGAATCAGTACCCTACATTTATAAAGTAACAACGCTTAAGATATTTCCAGCACATCAATCCACAAGAAATCATCTACATCCAATAAGAGTGCGAACATCGCCCTTATATATTTTGGATGTTATCTTGTGAAACCCACACATTGATAATGAAAGCATTTGCCATGAATAACAGCGACGATGATGAATCAAATTTGTCAAAATTTTGAACTTGTAGATTGAAACATAAACAATGTAACATAAGAAGAAATAGGACAACACCAAAGACCAATGGGCCGAACACCTTTACAAGATTTTACAGGTATATCATATTACCCCTCACTCCACCATCAAGGAAGACCTATTTACAACGGTCTACAACATTAACACTAGGTTTCTAACTAAATTTGACATACCCAATTGGAGCTAATAGTTGTTTGATGAAGAGAAATACGAGATTGAAATTAGGTGTATAACTGACCTAATTAACACAACCAGAGAAATCGCCTATATCATCAAATTCACCATCAAAAAAAGGGTCGTTAGAAGATACAATTTGAAAGCCATCCCAAGGGAAATGCAAGAAGGATACCTTTTACTTAGATAAGTGATAGCACCCACTTGGTTGGGGAAGCTACTACCTAATTGGGAAGGCATGTCAAATATACCAAAAGCTTGCAAATGACACATATAAGCTTAAGGACCCTGGCGAAATACTTATCCATAGAACCTGGAACTTGATTAATCCAAGATATTATTACAATTAATTATTTAATATTTCTTGTTTAATAAGGTGAACGCCCTTGCCCTTTAATGCATGAATCCTCTCAAAGATTTAATTTCAATGTACCAAAGGTAAGGTCACACTCTTTTCTCCTGTGAAGACGAATGTTTTTTATAAAGCAACCAATTTTCTTAACTATCTGGTGATATGATCAATTGTATGTTGGACCTTCAAGAAATGATCCTTGTCACCTATAAGGCAATTTTATGTTGTACCGTCAATGGAGGATCCTTGCCACCTATAAGGCGGTTATATGATGAACCTTCAAGAAATTATGTTTTCCGCCTATAAGAAAATTGTATGTTGTACCTTCAAAAAAGGATCCTTGCCACCTATTAGACAATTGTATGTTGGACCTTCAATGAAGGATCCTTGCCACCTATAAGGCAATGGTATGTTGGACCTTCAAGAAAGGATCCTTGTCGCATATAAGACAACTGTATACTAGACCTTCAAGGAAGGATCCTTTTTGGCTATAAGGCAATTGTATGTTTAACCTTCAAGAAATCATCCTTGCCTCATATAAGAAAATTGTATGTTGGATCTTCAAGAAATGATATTTTCCGCTTATAAGAAAATTGTATGTAGGACCTTAAAAAAAAGATCTTTGTCGCCCTATCAAAGAAACTCTAATTATGATATTTCAAAAATGAAGGCCTAAGAGTCTCGCATGAGGGACTCAATTGTCTAACTCTCGCTTGAGGGACTCGACTGTTTTAGTTCCACCCACAAATAAATTACCCCGATTTGGATTAAATCACTTCACCCTTTCCAAGACCTCGTGCTTGGGAGATTGTTGATTGAGATAATTTTATTGGGCTTAAAAAGGGATGATCCATTATAAAGTGTTTGAGACAAACTGCATTAATATTAGACGAGTGCCCGGAGGAGGGTTGTTGTCCTCAAGTGCATTTTGTTCGCCCAAAGTGTATCCAGGTTGCCCAAAAGAGGACTGTTTGCCTAAATCGCCTTCATGACACCCGTGACCAATGCGGTGGCCAATGGATAATAGTCTTGAAATATCAGTCAAATGGAAAAACTCGTCTCCCCCATGATTTGACGGAGAATCAATCTTCCTCTACTCCCACTTTTCCAATCAGGGAATTAAGGAAACAAATTCTCTAACTTTCTAGCTTATGTCTAAAGAGTCTTCTATAAATACCTCAATCACAGAGTTGGAGAGAATTCATTGACATTTCTCTCACAAAACCCTAACATACGAATACAACTATCATATCATTCGTTTTATGTTATACTCTCTCTGTACCAATTTATAAGAAAAAAATACTCATATTTCTTGTTACAAATTATATGTAAAAAAAACATCAACTTTATTTAATTTAATCATTTTATTTTAAAACATTTATATTTTCCAAGTTAAATGCAAATTACATTTAATTTGGTTTCTCTCATATTTTTTCCATAAGCAACATTCAATCAAAATAGTTTTTACATCTTCCCATAAAACATATTAAAAAAATAAAAAAATTTAAATTTTCTTAATAAATATGAATTATAAAATTTTTGCTTATAAATTGGCATGGAAGGAGTAAATTATTAATATTTACTATATTGAAATTGAACTAACGTGTCTTGACACAAAATATCTCAAAAAAAATATTGTGTGATATAAATTGTGCTAACACATTTGTTTAATTAGTTCATTATATCTTCTGGCATCAGAGTCATGTTATCTAGTGAAAAAATATATATTAAAGAGTTTTGAAGCAAATTAGAATGAAAGTATATTATGAAATCTTAAACACTTTGGAGTTGCAATAAAATATATGTCAATAGTTCAACTTGGGATGTGTTGAATGAAAATCGACAACTTTGTCTCCACATATAATCGAGTACATAAAGATGAAACTGGATTTCAATGTATGTATGATAAGAAAAAAACTCACTTTCTATCCTCAAATTTTTTTCCCAACAAATATTTGCATCAACATTAAAAAAACAAAAATACTAAAATAAGAATTTTTCCTTCCATTGCTAATTCAATTGTCACGCTGCCTTTTTTCCAATACATAAAAGAATCTTCAACCTCTCGCCAGAAGAACGTTTTGGCAGGTCTTGTAGAGGATTAGATGAAGAACTAGTGATTTTATTCTCATAATTCAGATTCTCTGACGATTGTGCTCTCCTTTTGTAATGCGATTAAATGAAACTGATTTGGAGTGACTAAAATTCGTCCCATGCAATCTAAAAGATTAAACAAAGAAAATTTGAAAATGCAATTTGTTATAATTTCTTTTAAATTGAATCCAAACGGAGTGTGTAATAAACAAGTCTATACCTGCAGAAGTCTCCAAAGTGAGTCTGGCCAGGCTGAATCAGCAGCCTTAACAGAAGCAATTGTTCCGTTAAACCAATGTGTCTTTGACGAGTCTTCGGTTTCCATGGCCATCTTGATCCTCATTCCACAACACCACCTAATCCACAACACAAAAAACTCGGGAGTACCAACCCGAGGATAGTACACCACATCTAACGGCTGTGTATTGACACAAAGCTTTACTGCTGCAATAACATCTTTCGCCTTCACCTTGTAGCACGGACACCTCTGAAGGCTGAAGATGTTCTTGAAGCAGTGAAACTTTATTCAGCCTCAAAAGAGTGTTATTGTATAGAATTTATTTTGTTTCTAATTTTAACAAGACAAAAATAGTAACCAGCCATGATTATATTTTGTTTGGTTTGACAACTAAATCTTTTAAAAAAAGATGAAAAATATTGAAAATAAGAACCGGCTGAAAAATGGAGCGTTGAAGAAATATTTTTTCAATCCTTCACACACTAGAAATTCTACATTTGACTTCTTATAATACATTTATTCACATATTTTCAAATTTATCTATATAATATTATCAAGTTAATATGATATTATCTTTACAAACTTCAACCTAGGGACAAAAATAGTAACCAGCCATAATTATATTTGTTTGGTTTGACAAATAAAAGTTGTAAAGAAAGACGAAAAATAGTGAAAATAAGAAGCTGTTCAAAAATGGAGCGTTGAAGAAATAGAGTTCAGTGTTTTGTGTGCTGAATAAAATTAGTTTAGTGTTTACCTTATATACACAAACACAGTTGATAGAGTTAGAGGAAATGTTGCAAGAATATCTCCTAAAAATAAGTTTAAAAGACCCAGTTATTCATTCACCTAAAAATATGTCTCTCAATCATTGAAAATAACTCACAAAAAACTCTTGATACTTAAAAAAAACTAGCCGAAGCATGTTTTGAGTTTTGTCTTTTATTTATATATATTACATCTAATGCATCAAATATTATAGCGACACATCATCAATTATAACTCTAAAATGTGTCACATCAACTTATTTATATATGTGAACAATTTATTCATTAACAATAAAACAATCCAAAAAAAACTTTTCATTTACTTTCTACACTCATTGACACATCATCAATCATCAATTGATATAATTATATTTTCTTTATGAAACTCTATATTCTATTAATAGATATTAATAATAATAATATAATATTGTTCATATTCCTATTCCAAAAATATTTAATAATAAAGATATTAATAAAATAAAGCACATAAAAATACTTAATTTCCTATTCTAGTTATAAATTGTATTTAATAAAACAAAATTGATATATTATATTTTCTTTATAAAACTTTTCATTCTTTTAACTTTAATTTAAAAAGTAAAAAATAAAAATAAATTTTGTTTTAATAATCACTAAAATTATAAAAAATACACTACAATGATGATTATATAAAAAATAAAAAATAAATTCATTACAATGATGATTATATAAAAAATAAAAAATAAATTCATTAATAAATACTATAGAGAAAGAATTAAAAAAAAGAAATAAAGTAAGAATAAAATTATTTACTACATTATTCATATTTTTATATAAATTTTTAATTACTTAGTTTTTAAAAATAATTAATACAAATCATTGTTTCAATAAAATAAAAAATAAAAAATACAAATCATAAATCATAAATATATAAATTATTTTAATAACTAATTATAATAAAAATATTTTTCACTTAGTGTATAAAAATTATAAGAATATTTTGTCTCGATTTTATTTAGTGATTAAATCATATATTTTATTTTATATAATTTTAAATTTAATTATTAAACATAATAAAAATATTTTTTTTCTTTATAAAACTCTTAATTCTTTTAACATTATTTTAAAAAGTAAAAAATAAAAATAATTTTTGTTTTAATAATCACTAAAATTATAAATAATACACTACAATGATGATTATATAAAAAATAAAAGATAAATTCATTAATAATTACTACAGAGAAATAATAAAAAAAAAAATAAAGTAAGAATAAAATTATTTACTACATTATTCATATTTTTATATAAATTTTTACTTACTTAGTTTTTAAAAATAATTAATACTAATCATTGTTTCAATAAAATAAAAAATAAAAAATACAAATCATAAATCATAAATATATAAATTATTTTAATAACTAATTATAATAAAAATATTTTTCACTTTGTGTATAAAAATTATAAGATTTTGTCTCGATTTTATTTAGTGAATAAATCATATATTTTATTTTATATAATTTTAAATTTATGTATGATAACTGAGTTATAAGTTAAAAAGTAAAAAGTAAAATATTTTTGTATGATAACTGAGTTATAAAAATTAAAATATTTTTTTCTTGATAAAACCCTTCATTCTTTTAACTTTAATTTAAAAAGTAAAAAAATAAAATAATTTTTGTTTTAATAATCACTAAAATTATAAATAATACACTACAATGATAATTATATAAAAAATAAAAAATAAATTCATTACAATGATGATTATATAAAAAATAAAAAATAAATTCATTAATAATTACTACAGAGAAAGAATTAAAAAAAAGAAATAAAGTAAGAATAAAATTATTTACTACATTATTCATATTTTAATATAAATTTTTAATTACTTAGTTTTTAAAAATAATTAATACAAATCATTGTTTCAATAAAATAAAAAATAAAAAATACAAATCATAAATTATAAATATATAAATTATTTTAATAACTAATTATAGTAAAAATATTTTTCACTTTGTGTATAAAAATTATAAGAAGATTTTGCTCGATTTTATTTAGGGACTAAATCATATATTTTATTTTATATAATTTTAAATTTAATTATTAAACATAATAACAATATTTTTCATTATATAAGTTAATAAAATAATTTTTAGAATTCAAATTAACAATTTTATTTTTAAAATTATTTTAGTATATGAACTTTTTATGTATCATAATAAATAATAATAAAATAAATAAATAGTAATAAATACCTTAATCATTATTATTAGTTTTATGTATGATAACTGAATTATAAGTTATGAAAAATATTAATGATGCATTAGATTGTTCATATTCATATTCCAATTTAAAATATAAATTAATATAATAATATTAATAATAATAATAATAATAATAATAATAATAATAATAATAATGTTCATTTAAATAGAATAATAATAAAAATAATACTATTTATAAATTTCTTTATGAAAATATATTGTGACACTAAATATAAATTTAAAAGCCCGTTACATGTTACATTATAATTGTTAGTTCTGGTAATTAGGTACAATTTTGGTAAGACAATGTTGCTGTCATGTGATGGTTAATCAAGATGTTGAAACAAGATGTTCTTGCTTACTGCATTCAACATGTCGGATAAAGCTGTCCCATCCTGGATCATAGGACATCGCGTCTGTTATTGGTTTGAGAGGAAGATTCTGTTAGTTGTTATTAGTTACTGAATATTATGTGAATATTTAGTTATCCTATGTGGCATCCAAAGTAATCTGAGTTGAGTTTTGTGTTGGTTTTCAGATTTTCACTACTTTCTAAATATGGAGACATATTAGGAAACTTTAGATTGAAGACCTATTTTCTTGGAGTTTATTTTGCAGAATTGTGTGCAGTCTCTCTGCTGCGTTTTGAAGCCCAAATCCAGTTGGGATGTAGGTTATAAATAGGAGTGTTTGTAACCTGATTTGGTAACGATTCCAAGATGTAAAATTTATTAGGGTTTCGTTCTTGTGAACCACTCTCTAGGAGAGTTGGTATGTGTGAACCACTCGGATTGTGAGATGGTCACTGTACTCCTCGAAGCTTTTAAGCAAGAGTGAGTGTTGTTCTTGGAGGAAGCTGTTAAGCAACTCTGAGTATTGTTCTTAGTCATGTGTGTCATGTCTAGGTATTGTTATGGAAGTGTGGCTTCGTGTCTATCTGTGTGATCAGAATGTAGGCGAAGGGCTGTCGATGCAGTGGCTGAGATGTTGACTGCTAGACATCATTGCGATGATTGGAAGTGAGATGGAGTCTCTTACCTAGGGAGGACTTAGGTAGAAGGGTCATTGGGTAGTTATTGAGTGAGCGGATGGTAACCGGGTGTGGTTGCTATGTGATTTGTAATTTGATACTGCTAATAGTGGACTTCCTTCCTGGCTTGGTATGCCCCCAGATGTAGATTGTTAGATCGAACTGGGTGAACAAATTATGTGTGTGGTTTATGCTTTTCTGTACTGGTTTTAATTATTTATGCCTTGCCATGCTATTTTGTTCAGATCAGATGTCCAGACATTCTATAGGACATCTGTAGTCTGATATACCAGAATTTCAATTGGTATCAGAGCAGACATCCTGTTCTGTTTCTGGGTGAGATCCGAGGGGGATACTTTCTGGTTCATGGTAAAGGAAGAAGGATGTTATACTGAAAAGATGGTTGAACGTGATAGGTTCATATTGGTGTTTGAATGGTCCCTAGAAGTGGAGGATGGACTAGTCACAGAAAATAATGTGTGGTGGTTTTGTGTAATATGTTGTACCTGAAGACTGTTGAGGAGGTTGTGATTGTTGTGTATTCGGCTGCATGGTATCTGATGGAACCCTAGGGGTCCATGTGTCGTTAGTAAACGAAGGGTAGTAGGGTTGGTCTCCTCAGAAGAGTTATTGTGTGATGATGTAGTGTATGCAAGACTGTTTCAACCAACTGTGTAAAGTTGCCAACGATACTTGAGTTTTATTTCTCAAGTCCACTCTTAAAGGCACTATAGTGTGTGGTTGATTTACTCTTCAAGAAATCAGTTGAAGAAAGGATAGAGCCATTTATTTTGGTCTCTAGAAGAGTCTTTCTAATACTTGACCTAATTAGCAAAGTGACTCTGAGTCTTGCTGTTGTTTAGTTTTGCTGGAGCTTGGATTAGTTTTGAAGACCTTTAAGATGGTCAAGGGAAGTCTTCATCTAGCTTAGGTTCAGCTATGTGATGTCCCCCACATGATAAACACTTGGAAGAGTAAAAGATGTAGACGTGTTGATGGTGTGTATCATGCAAGTATTGATGGTCTGATCAGAAAGGATGATCAGCTATTGGTGAACTCTTGTATCCCCTTAAAAGATTTGTACATGGATTACTACGGATGTTGTTTCTAAAGTCATAGTAGTTGTTTAATGTGATTTAGACTGATGTCGGAACTGATTTGAAACATCATTTCAGTTCATTGCTTCCTCAACCAAAGAAAGTTAGTTGTGCTCATGGTGGAGTATCAGGTCAAGCCATGTACCTAATCTGAAGTGATCAGTGGTGTGGATTAATAAAAGAGGGATCAACTAGTGCCACAAGGGTGCAGGAAAAGAATGTCAGACCAGATCAAATGTTGTACCTTGTGAGAGAAGGTTATCTTATCACATATGATAAATAGCTTGACAACAGTTGAGTATTTGTCTGCTTTTGATAAGGATGTGCATCTAACAGATAGTGAATACTCTGACAGGAGCTGAGTGTTTATCTAAGATGTTGTGCATTCAACTAATGACAATATACATTGACGGGAGACTATGTATAAGTCTGATGTAAAAATGCAGGACTGCTGAAGTATTGTGAATTTACTTTTCTCTATGTGGCTGTTTATTTCTCTTCGTGGTGTGTTGGTGTGTGACGACCTGAATTAGCTGCTGAAGGTGTGATCCTTGGAGATCATCCTGGGTTCAAGGAACTCTGTATTGAAACTATCATGGTGGTTAAAAGAAGCTTGGGATTATAAAGATGAGATTGTGTGGCTATGAGGTAGTCTTGGACTACTTATTTTCTGAAGATTTAGATATGGCAGTTTTGAAGTCTTTGGAGTTTCTGAGTAGGATGGAGGTTGTCTACTCAAACTTGATTGTTGAATCAAGTCTATGAGAGCATGGAAATCTGTTTCTGTAAAGGGAGGAGGTTCTTCTAAGTGGCAGAAGGAAGAGCTAAATTCAACAGTTGGATGTCATAATGTTCTGACATCTAGCTTAACATCAGAAGTCTCAATTGGTGATGTGGCACATCAGCTTATGATAGGGTGATCTACAGGAATAAACAATAGAATGTTTCAAAAGATCGTTCTCATGGCAGTTTGCGGGAGCTGCAGGAAGGAGAAGATGTTACATGACCATGGCTTAGGGAGTCTAAGTGTGTTTGCTATTGAGCAATTGGAACATGTGACTTGAAGATCAAGTTTCCTTGGTGGATCAGGATATCTTTGTAAGAGTTCTGACAAACGTGAAAAGGATCAAAATGTGACATTTGGTTGTTTTCATATGAGGGTTCATGAATGAGGTGATCAAACTATGGCATTTGGTTGATCTCAGAAGTGGATTCGAAGAATCAAGATAATCAGAGTGTGGCAGCTGGTTATTATTGAGGATTATCTTGGAACAAGTTACTCTTGGGCAGAAGGGTGATGAGTTGAAGACTCAAGGAGATTATTCTTCTTGAATGTGGATGAGAGTTTATTTCTCTAGTTCTTTGGATTACTATGCTATAGTAAGTCCAGTTGGTGGAGTATATCAAGAATCATGGTGATGATGTCTTGGTGTATGGCAGATGTTCTAACTTGGTGTTGGAACATTATCTGGGTTGGATTTCCTTGGTGAAGGATGATTGTGATCTGGTTCAGGAGCTTGGTGCCTACATTATGCCTAAGGAGCATCTACATAGTCATACGGGAGAATGATGAAGTAGAAGGTCCGCCTTGGATGGAGAATGTAGAGAAGACTGAAGCAGATCAGGTATTGATTGCTTGAAAGTCTGAAGGTAAAGATACTCATCAACTGATCAGGAGTATTCCAAATTATCATATTGGAGAATGATAGGGAATGATTGCCTTTGGAGAGTTGGATGAGAGAATACTGTTCTTGTGTTCTTGTGATCGTCTGTGATGTGATGGGTTATGATGTGTTTTGTTCTGGTTGTTTCTGGTCCCGAGGCTTAAAAAGGGAGCTTGGAGATTCTATTTTTATTTGGAATGTGGTGTTTCTCTTATGCAGCTGGATTCTGTTCATGATGTCAAGACTGATGTCTTAACATCTATTGACAGAACATTCTATTCAGAATGTTATGGTTTTTGTCTCCTGAGATCACAAGCTCCTACCTGATTTATGTACTGTTGTGAGGGTCAAGCAGTAGGTGAATATGTTCAGTAGGTGTGTTGAACAGAGGGTGCACTCTTGAAGACATGAAGATGAGTCTTATGTTCTCCATTCATTTAAGGTGTCCTTCTTGCAAAGGAGTACTGGTTGTCTTAGATTGAGAAAAGTTGATCAGCTTGGCATCATGTGAGTATTGGTACAAGGGATGATTGTGTTCAACTTGTGAGTTGAACAAAGAGTGAGCTCTTGAAGACATGAAGATGCGTCTTATGTTTTCCATTCATCAAGGTACAAAGAAGCACATGTTATCCTTGATAGCGGGAGAGTGTTACAAGTTTGTACAGCTGGACTTGTGATGTTAAGGGGGAGATTGATAATTCTGCAGCCTTTGGTGTTGGCATTTATTTTGGTAAAACTGACTGTGATTGATATATGTCTAAAAAGATGTTCTGACTTCTGTTTTCTGCTGCTGCATTTTCCTTGTATATGATGTGTTTTGGCCAGAAGCAAATTAGGAATTTGCATACATGAGGATTAAGTGTGCTGGGAGGTGTCTTGTGCAGTAGTGAACTTTATTGCATATGGAAACAGAATTTTATTCAACGGCTGAAAGCATACAAAATTAGATTTTAGTACATCAAAAGCAACAAACAAAAAGTCTAAAGATTATCCCAACCCCCTGAATCAAGAAATGTTTTCCAATCTTCGTCTCATTCATCATCAGAAGCTTGAAGTTGCACTGAAGGTTTTTTTATGGCTTTCATCCTTGTCTCTGATGTTTTTCTTGTTCTTGTTGCTCCTGAAGTTGCCCCAGTTGTAGACAGTGGTTTGTTCTTCAACTTCTGTGGATCTGGTTTCTTGACCTCTTGCATATGGTTTTTTCCTGCATCTTTGTTAGACCGACTCATGGTTCTATCTGTGATGTGCTGTTAGAAGCAAGGAGGCTTGGTTTTTATATTGCATAAAGAGTCTTTGTTTGTATCGCCTGACCAGTCAAAGTGGTCTTTGGTTTGGGAACTTTTTCTTCTTGGGAACTTGTTTTTCTTGGGACCTTGTCAAATTGGATGTCAGAACTTCGTGTTTGCTGCCTTGGTAGGTTAAGAGGTTGTCCAATTGTGGCTAAAAAGGGGGAGAGTTAGCCTAGGTATTGTCTATTGTCTGATGTGATTCTAGTTTGTGCAGCTGTTATGCTGTTTTGAGTTTGTTTTTGGTACAGCTGTGGGATGCTGCTGATGCTGGTTGTGTAATGAATGTTAGTAGTTGTTTGGAGTTTGGTGTTTATCCGCTGCAAGACTTTCTGATGTTGGCTGAGATTATTTTAGCCAAAATTAGCCAAAGGGGGAGATTGTTAGTTCTGGTAATTGGCTACAATTTTGGTAAAACAATGTTGCTGTCATGTGATGGTTAATCAAGATGTTGAAATAAGATGTTCTTGCTTACTGCATTCAACATGTCGGATAAAGATGTCTCATCCTGGATCATAGGACATCGCATATGTTATTGGTTTGAGAGGAAGATTCTGTTAGTTGTTATTAGTTACTGAATATTATGTGAATATTTAGTTATCCTATGTGGCATCCAAAGTAATCCGAGTTGAGTTTTGTGTTGGTTTTCAGATTTTCACTACTTTCTAAATATGGAGACATATTAGGAAACTTTAGATTGAAGACCTATTTTCTTGGAGTTTATTTTGCAGAATTGTGTGCAGTCTCTCTGCTGCGTTTTGAAGCCCAAATCCAGTTGGGATGTAGGTTATAAATAGGAGTGTTTGTAACCTGATTTGGTAACGATTCCAAGATGTAAAATTTATTAGAGTTTCGTTCTTATGAACCACTCTCTAGGAGAGTTGGTATGTGTGAACCACTCAGATTGTGAAATGGTCACTGTACTCCTCGAAGCTTTTAAGCAAGAGTGAGTGTTGTTCTTGGAGGAAGCTGTTAAGCAACTCTGAGTATTGTTCTTAGTCATGTGTGTCATGTCTAGGTATTGTTATGGAAGAGTGGCTTCGTGTCTATCTGTGTGATCAGAATGTAGGCGAAGGACTGTCGATGCAGTGGCTGAGATGTTGACTGCTAGACATCATTGCGATGATTGGAAGTGAGATGGAGTCTCTTACCTAGGGAGGACTTAGGTAGAAGGGTCATTGGGTAGTTATTGAGTGAGCGGATGGTAATTGGGTGTGGTTGCTATGTGATCTGTAATTTGATACTGCTAATAGTGGACTTTCTTCCTGGCTTGGTATGCCCCCAGATGTAGATTGTTAGATCGAACTGGGTGAACAAATTCTGTGTGTGGTTTATGCTTTTCTGTACTGGTTTTAATTGTTTATACCTTGCCATGCTATTTTGTTCAGATCAGATGTCCAGACATTCTATAGGACATCTGTAGTCTGATATACCAGAATTTCAATAATTATAAAACTTAACTAAAATATTTATCAACTAATTCTAAACAATAAATTTATATCAATACTATATTTTAGTTATAAATATATTCTATTGTGTTTTTATTCTACCATTGATATTAGATGTGTTACTAATTTATTGATGTCTCTTTAGTTGATCGGTTATACCTGAAAAGTCCATTCATTTCAATAACTCATAAAAAATCATCTAAATTCCTCATATCTCTCAATAGTTTATTAGTATAAATAAAAAAATTTATCTCTAATTTTCTTTCACTTCTTACACTTGATTTCTCACATTCGAGGATTGTAGAAAATGTCTAAACCTTCTCATCATTTGTCTATAGTTAATTATTATTTTTTGTAAGAATTTTGTTCTATCCATGAAACTTTAGATATAAGATGTCTATTTCTCCATTTTCATTAATTAAATATTTTTTATTATTATTAGTTTTAGATTAGTAGTTTTATGACTATTGTGTTTACTAATATTTTTTATTTCATTCACATCATGTAAGGATTTGCCCCTCAATATTGGCAATTCAATAGTAAATCTACTCAATATTTGTCTCTATTGAAATCATTGTTTATGAGAACCAAAGGAGTTGATGTTCTCCACCTCCTCAATCTTAAAAAAAAATAAACACATAAAAATTTAATCGTATATACAATATGCCTATTTTTAATACACTTTGAAAACTGTATTGTAAATGGTCTAAATTAATGTGCAAGACCTTATTACGAAGCCTCGCAATATTTCATATCCATAAAGATATAAAATTTGTTAAGATATTTGATGAACAAAAACATTATTAAAAACATTATTGAAGTTACTCTCTTCATATTTCTTCTATTTATTTTATTTGACTATTTAATTAATCTGTTATAAATTTTAATTTAATTTTATTTTATTGTACTGTTCATTTTATTGCAATTATATATGTCAATACTTTCTACCAAAAAAAAGAAGAATAATTTCTTCAAGTTTGATGTAGATTGTATTGAATAGGACCTCAATTCTTTTGTCCAATGAATTATATAATATTAACAAGTTTAATAATATATTACAAGCTCTAAAAAAATGAAAGAGTTAGACCTGCAAAAATATTCCCCCTCACTTCACGAATAACTCTAATTTGTTTTCTCAATATCTTATATAACATACTATATGTAAAATCACATTAATAAAGAATTTAATTAATAAATATTATACCCAGACTTATTAATTGACAATTAAAAATATCTATGATAACATATATATTTTCATTAAAGAGGAAATTATATATATGCACAATATTGATGATAACATTTTTATTTTAGATTGTATAATTTTAAACTCGAAAAAATTTCTAAATATTATGAGCAAAAGACAAAAGAAAAAAGCAGAAAAGCATGTTTTAAGATTTTTATATTTATAAACATTATAATCTTAATAAATTATAATTTCAAAACATTTAAGATAACAAATATTTTAAACATATATTTAAAATATATGAGAATAATTTTCACTTATTTTTTTCAAGTCTACCCGCGCAACGCGCGGGTCAACATCTAGTTAAGAATTAAAACCGTTTAGGAATGTTGGCAGTAAAGTCGCCTGTTTTTAATGGGAGTTGCATAGGTTTTATTTTATTTTTTTTAAGTTGTTTTATAAAATTAAGCAATTTAAGAAATATTTTATTGAAAATTTTCAAAATTTTCATTTGGTCAATAAAAAATTGTTTAATAAAAAATTTCATTTAGTCAATTTGAAAATTTTCAAAACAACCATGTATAGTGGCTTATGATTTATCATAGTTTACACTTATTAATTTATTAATTAATTTTGCATCATTAACAATTCGAAGAGAGAGAAGCTCCTCCTTCTCTCTAAACTCAAAGCTTTGTCTTTTCATCTTTTTCACATCTAAGCGAATCATCACCACTACCATGTACCAAGTTCACTAATATCAGAACTTTCTCTCTCACGGTGGCTTCCTTGGTGGTAGTTATTTGATTGGTTTTCAAAGGTTTGGTTTAAAGTCCTAATCTTCGGATTAGGGACCTTCCTCCCTTTGAACCGTTTTCAGTTGCTCTTCCTTGTGTGGCCTTGTTCGGATATGGTTCTGATTATCTGGATAGTTGTTTTGGTTCGTTTTCTTAGCATCAATGTGTGTCTATTGGCTTGTGTCCTTTTGGCTTCAATGGAAGAAAATAGTCAAGGCTGGAAACAAGTGGTTAGGAGGAACAGATTCAAGGAAGACACGGCTAGGAGATCAGTTTGGAGGGCCCAGGCTGGTAAGGAAATTGCCCTAGAACGCATTGAAATGTCTTCTTTCTTCTTTTCGCAGTTTCCTAAATCCTATGATGCTAAACTAATGTTTAGTATATTTAAAGATTATGGCATTGTCATTGAGGTTTATATTCCTGGTAAGAGAGATAAGTGGGGGAAACGTTTTGGTTTCGTTCGATTCAAGAAGATAACAGATGAACATCTTCTGGCCATTAAATTGGACAACATCGTCATTAATAGCAACAAGATATTCGTCTATATTCCTAGATTTGCGAAAGGTGATATTGTGGATTTAGATAAAGAGAAGAAATCTCTGGGTAGGGTTAACCAACTTATAGCAGATAATAACAGGGAGTGTTTTAAGAACAATCGTAATGTAGGTCTTTCGTATGCGGAAGTTACAAGATCAGACATAGTTGGTTTTAATAGAAACAGAGCTGCCAATAAGCAAGTTCTAATGAGGGATAAACCCAGTTTTGCTCACTTGAGTTTTATGGTTAACAATGAAGAAATGGAACGGTTTGATCAAGCTTTTGTCGGGGTTATGGAAAAACCAGGAACAACGTACGAAATCCAGGAAGCTCTGCACGTTGAGGGTTATTTCAAAATAAAAGCCACATCTATGGGGGCTAATCTTTGCCTTCTGGAAGAAGTGGAGATTGGGGAAATCTATAAAATGGTTTGGGAAGATGAAGAGTGGGTAGCTAGATGGTTCTCTGATATACACCCTTGGTCCCCAGAGGATGTGGATAAGGAAAAATTAACATGGGTCAGCTACTTCGGTTTGCCTTGCCATGTCTAGAGTGAAAAGTTTTACACATTTTTGGTAGGTTGTGTCGGAAAATTTGTCAAGGCAGACGAGGAAACCCATAAACACTTAAAGTTAGATGTCGCTCGTTTTCTTGTCCGTACGAAGTTCACAATGAACTTAAATGAGGTTATCAACATTGATGTTAATGATAAAAGATACATTATTAAGATTATTGAAGATACTCATGGCTTAGGTTTGGTGAAAACTAAAAGATTTAATCAAGAGTTTGATGAAGAAAGTTCAGAAGTTGAGTCTTCAAGTTCCGAGCTAGGAGACTCTGAGCTTGGAGATGGAAATGGTGGTTCTTGGAACAACTCTCAGACAATAACACGCAACGAAGGTGATACCGAGGATGTAGGTGGGCCCATAGCTGGTGGATTCATTAATAATTTTGATTTCCCAAGGGTTGAAGGGGTGGGGCCCGAGGCTTGTATGGCAACACCAATTGATGGAGATGTGGTCAAGTCAATAGGGAATGTGACAAGGGACGTAAATGATGTTGACGTGGTAAAGGAGATACCTACCTTACTAGGTGAAAAGTCCTATATTGAGGTAACAAGTAATGAGATCGGTGAGTTGGGGTGATTTTTTTCTGAACAACACAGTTCTCCACGTAAAAGCAAAAGCAAAAGTCTGGCTATTCTGTCACAGAATACAGGTAGAGACAATTTGGGTATTGGTGAAAAGTATACTTCCCGGGGTAGCAAAAGCAAGATTTGTGGGCCATCTGTACCTTGTACTGAGAAACAGGAGAGAATAAATGGGGGTGCAATTAACAATGTGGGGACGGTGATGCATCTGGATAGTATTGGTGGGCCTAATTCTTCAAGCCCAGTTGTAGTTTCACAGCAGAGACGAATTTTTTTTTTTATTGAAGAGATATATAACACTATTAAAATCTCATTTGCCCCTTCCTACTACACCACACTACTCCACTCTGAGAGCTTCTTCCAAGATAACTCTCACTTTGATATTCCTACAGTGTTGAAGGGATGTGGTGAAGGAGTGTCTTCACAAGGGGATTCTATATCTAAATTCTCAGGAAACTCCAGCTCTGGGAATGGTTTCATTGATGATAAAAGTGTCAACCGAAGCAACTCGAGAATAAAAAAAAACTTGGAGATATTCCAGTCAGGATTTAGGAATCAATCAAGATGTTAGGAATAGAAGCTGACGAAGACGATGAGGCTGTCGAAGGAGTTATTCGGAAAATGGAAGTCGAGGATAAGGCTCGTACTAAAGGCAAGTTGGAGGTAGCTAAAGTTTTGCTATGAATTTTGTTTCCTACAACATTAGAGGGTGTGGCAGTACAATTAAAAGAAGGAAACTTAGAACCTTACTTCACAAAGTGGGAGTAGATGTGTGCTATCTTCAAGAGGCAAAGTGCACTTTAATGACAGAAGAGTTAGTTCATAGCATATAGGTGACTCTAATTGTGACTGGTCTGTGTTAAACTCTGAAGGCCTCGCTGGTGGCATTCTAACAGTATGGAGGAAAGGGGTTCTTACTCCTATTTGTAGTTACAAAGGTAAAGGATATATCGGATTGCAGGCTGTGTGGAAAGGTAGAACATGTTTTTTCTTTAACATTTATTCTCCTTGTGTGTTATCTGAGAAGAAAACTTTGTGGAGTAATTGTTTGAGGCTGAAATCAGATTTGGGCTCTGGCGAATGGATAATTGGCGGTGATTTCAAGGTGATTAAGTGTGTAGGGGAAAAATTGGTAGAGGTGTTCATAGTAGAAGAAGTATAAAGGTGTTTGGTGATTTTATAGGTTTGACAGGTTGTATTGATCTTCCCTTAATAGGTAACAAATATACTTGGTACAATTCTTTAGGCAATGCTTGCAGCAGATTGGATAGATTCATATTATCCCCGGAGCTTCTTAATGATTGGAATTTGGTAGTTCAAAGAGTTGGAGATAGGGATATTTTCGATCATCGGCCGATTTGGATTTCTGCTAGGAATATTAATTGGGGACCGAAACCTTTTAAGGTTCTGAATTGCTGGTTCGAACATCCTAGTTTTGTTGAGTTTATGAAGAACGAATGGGAATCATTTGAGGTTCAAGGGAATGCTTCGTTTATTTTAACCAAAAAGCTTCAATTACTGAGGCATAGGCTCCGGTGGTGGAATATTAACGTTTTCGGCTGGATCGATAATAAGATAGCAGAGGAGGTTGGAATAATTAATGGAGTTGAAGAGGTAATAGCTCAAAATGACTCAGACACACTTGCTGTTACTTTAGAAAGCAGAACAAAGGCGATGGATGAAATGTGGAAGCATCTAAGGTTTAAAGAGAGTTTCTTGAAACAAAAAGCACGCTCTAAATGGTGCGTGGAAGGAGATCAAAATACGAAGTTCTACCATGCCTCGGTCAAACATAGAAACAATCTTAATAACATTTCCTATGTGTATGATGGTGATAGGGTGGAGGAGGATGTGGCTGGAATTAAGGAGAGGGTGGCGTCCCACTTTGAGAACATTCTAACAAAAGATCAAGGTCCTTTCCCTTCCATTGGCATTGGAGATTTCAAAAAACTATCGCCTGCAGATAACAGCTTTTTAGAGAGTTGGTTCGAAGAAGATGAAATCAAGGACACGGTTTTCATGTGTTCAGGAGATCGGAGGCCAGGACCGGATGGGTATAGTATTCAGTTTTTTAAGCACTGTTGGAATATAGTTGGCAAAGAGTTCGCAGCTTGTATTCAGGAAATTTATGAAGGTGGAGTCTTACCAAAGGTAATTACCTCTTTGTTCCTCGTTTTGATTCCTAAAGTGGAGGCTCCTTCGAACCTTGATGAGTATAGGCCAATCTGCTTGATTGGAAGCATATACAAGGTGTTGGCAAAACTCTTAGCAAACAGAATCACGAAGATTATTGGTAATTTAATTTCGAAATCTCAAACGGCTTTTATTGAAGGGAGACCTATCTTAGATGGAGTTCTAGTGCTTAACGAAATTGTTGATTATGTCAAGCGAAGCAAAGGTAGTAGTATGCTCTTAAAAGTAGATTTTGCTAAAGCTTATGATTGTGTGGATTGGAGCTATCTTAGCTATATTTTGAGAGGCATGGGTTTTGGCGAAAGATGGATGAGTTTGATGGAAGGTGGAGTGATGAATAGCTATATTTCGATGTTAGTAAACGGTAGCCCAACCAGAGATTTTAAGATGTCTAGAGGTCTTAGATAAGGGGATCCTCTCTCCCCGTTCCTCTTCGTTATAGCGGCTGAAGGTTTGGCGATACTTATGAATAGAGCGGTGGTGGAGGGGATATATAGAGAATTTAAGATTGGCCAACATGTTTCTTTCAGCTTACTACAATATGCGGATGATATGATCATTGTTGGTGAAGGAACTTGGAGCAATTTGTGGGCAATTAAAACGATTCTTAAAGCCTTTCAATTGGTGTCAGGTTTAGAAATCAATTTTAGCAAGAGTTCTTTTTACGGTTTTGGGCTTGAAGAAGCATTTATAAAGGCGGTTGAGAATTTTTTTGCGTGCAAGATTGAAACCATGCCTTTCAAGTTTCTTTGAATTCCAGTAGGTGGTAACCACAAATTGATTTCCTTTTGGAAACCAGTTATCAACATTTTTCATTCGAGATTGGCTTCTTGGAAAGGTAGATTCATGTCCTTCGGAGGTAGATTAACTCTCATCAAGTCGGTTCTTACTAATCTACCTGTTCATTACTTGTCTTTCTATAAAATTCCATCCAAGGTTTATAGGATATTATCGGGTATTCAAAGGAGATTCTTTTGGAATGGAACTACCCGTAATGCCGGAATTTCTTGGATAAATTGGAAAGCTATTTGTAAACCTATGGAAGTTGGAGGCCTCGGGATTAAAGATCTTAAGAGCTTTAATATTGCATTGATGGCAAAATGGATGTGGCATTTCCTCTGTGGTAAAGAAGGACTGTGGTTTAATATCCTTAAGGGAAGGTATGGCAACTTTGGCCATTCTCTAACAGTTGGCATTATCCCAAAATATAAAGTTCCTTCATCCCTATGGTAGTGAGACTTGTTCAAAATCTCCCATTCTTTTACGCCTACTTCATTTGCTGATCTGTGCAGGTACACACTCGGAAATAGAGGCAATGCATTCTTTTGGGACTCAGTTTGGTTGGGTCAACACAGTTTAAGAGTGGAATATCCAGAACATTGGCAGGCGTCAGTTTTAAGGGAGAACACAATCTCTGATTTTGGAATATGGTAGCAGGGCGTGTGGAAATGGAAGTCCAACGTCTTTGAACAACAACACTGCCCCATTTTGATGCAGCAAGGGCAGGCACTTCTCCAATTACTGTCTGATGTTCTTCTTTCTTCACAGGCGGTGGATAGGCTGATTCGGCCGATTGGCAATGAAAATAAATGCTCTATTAAATCGGGTTACAATTGGATTCAAGAACAACATGTTGGTGCTGCTATGGATCCTGCCATTCAAGCTGGAGTAAGATTGATTTGGTTGGCCAAGGCACCGTTGAAAACTGCAGTTTATGGGTGGAGAATTATTCTCAATAGATTACCAACTCGAGATAATTTATTCACACGTGGAATAATCGTAAATGCTACTGACTGTGTTTGTCTAATTTGCAGCTCGGAAACGGAGACGGCGTTCCATCTTTTCTTACGTTGCAACTATGTTAGTTTAGTTTGGAAGGTGGTGGAGGTATGCCTCGGCATAGATGTCATTTCAAGTAATTCTCTATTGGAGCATCTTCAAAACTGGATCAATAGGATGTTGGATAAAAAGGTTAGCATACAAAATGTAGTTGGTTTGTGGCTTACTGTTGCTTGGGTTTTGTGGAGTATAAGGAATGGCATTTTGTTCAAGAACAAGAGTTGGGATGAGGAAGAGGTTTTACATTTGATCATCATGTTATCATGGTGGTGGATTGGTAAAGGTTTTAAATTCTATACTTGTAACTATTATGAATGGGTGAAACATCCTTGTGATTTTTTGTAGAGTTTAGTTTGGAGGGTGTGAATTGGTGTTTGTAAATGGGTTGGGATACCCCCTTGTATCCCTATTAATGATAATCTTTGCTTATGAAAAAAAAATATTTTATTAAGAGATGATATTTCAAAATTAAATGATATTTCATAGCCATCTCAAACAATATGGAAACATTATTCTAATTTTAAAATCCAACTCTAAATAAAAAATTTGAAAGTCTTATTTTAAGGATAGTACAATACTATATGAGTAATATATGTTGGTCTGAATTATCAATAAGAATAGTTAGGAAAAAAAAGCATAAGTAACAAGAATAGATAGGAAAAAAGCCTAAGCATGTGTTACTTGCAAATATTCAAAATCTTCCTTTTGTTATAAGATCTTGCTAAATTTTATTTCCATGTCCCAAACACTTTTATTAAAAAGGACACTTACCAAAAATATGTTGACCTTTAGGGGAATGATGTTCATACTAATAAAACTATTAAGGTCAAAATCTAAAATCGTACCACTAAGATCATCCTAAACTCGGTCAAAATCAATAAACACTAACAGGTAAATTAGCCTTCTCTCATAGTGTACATTTCATCATCTTCTTCGTTGTTTTACCCACCTTTACCTTTCATCCAACCATGTATCAAGTTCACTAGGTTTTCAACTAGTACCCATAAAATCTGTTTAACTATCTCAATTCTTCTAGATCGGAGAAGTATCTTTGTAAAGCTTGAAGGGTTTGGTTTAAAGTCCTAATCCTAGGGTTAGGGATCTTCCTCCCTTTAAGCTTGTTTCATTGTACTTCTTCTCTTTTGGGGTGTGAAGATAGTGTGTCGGTTGGTTTGAGTATGGACAAGGAGAATACTGAGGGGTGGAAGTTTGTTAAGAGTAACCATCATTCTAATAAAAAATTTGCTAGACGCTCTATTTGGAAAGCCAATAGTGGGAAAGACATTGACTCAGATCTGAAGGAGGCGTCCTCATTCTTTTTCTCAGAATTTTCGAAATCCTTCGAAGCTAAGCAGATGTTCGATGTTTTCAAAGATTATGGACTGGTGCTGGAAGTGTACATTCCACCTAGGAGAGACAAGAGAGGTAAGAGATTTGGTTTTGTCAGATTCGAGAAGGTTCCAAAGGCAATGTGGTTTCGTCAGATTAAACTAGACAATGTGGTCATTAATGGCAAGCATATATTTATGAATATACAAAGGTTCCAAAGAGGAGTTAAGACAGTCCAATATGGGAAGCATCCCAATCAGAGGCAGGGTGAAGAAGGTAGGCGAGAGAAAGGACATCAAGGACATCAACGCTTTCAGCGTGGCCATCACCTAACCGACAACAGCGAGGGACTTTCGTATGCACAAGTAACTAGTGGTGGAGGATTGAATTGGAGGCCTATCAAGAAGGTTCAAAATCAATTTTTTCTTGGGGATAAGCCTAATTTTGCTCACCTTAGGTTTAATGTGGATAAAATGGATTTGGCTAGATTTGAGAATGCTTTTGTCGGAGTCATGGAGGAGCCGGGAACTTCGCTCGATGTCCAAGAAGCTCAACACACTGAGGGTTATTTTCAGATTAAAGCCACTCCTTTAGGGGCTAATCTCTGTCTATTAGAAGAGGAAGTGGAAAGGAGTATAAAGAAAATGGTGGACGAAGATATGGTTTGGATATCTACATCGTTTTCAGACATCCATCCTTGGTCCCCGAAGGATGTTGATAAGGAGAGGTTTACCTGGGCGAGTATATACGGGCTTCCTTGTCATGTTTGGGGAGAAAAATTCTACAAGTTCCTGGCGGCCAGGCTTGGTGTGTTTGTTAAAGCTGACGACGAAACACTGAATTTGACGAAATTAGATGTTGCTCGGATTCTGATTAGAATGAAGTTTGCATTGAATCTTAATGAAGATTTCAACATTGAAGTTAATGATAATATATATTGTAGTAAAGTTATAGAGGATTCAATTGGTGTTAGAAGATCAAGTGTTAGATTTGATTATTCTTCGGGGAATAGTTCTAAGATTTCATCTTCTGAAAGTGAAGTTGGAGATTCAGAACTGAGGATGGATGAGGTTGCAGGTGGAACGCCTGTATATCAATATTTTGCATTGGAAAGAGAGGCCGACGGTGATGACCCCGCAATTTGAGGTGAACAAGAAGGTGATGGGGGCACAAGTCTTGCTTTGTGGGACCTACGATAGGTACTTGTGATAAAGGAGGTGCAGATAGAACTTTGGTGGGACTAGAAAGGTCAAATAACTTTCAACTAGGTGACAACTCAAGGCTGACAGACTTTCATGTAGACGAAAAAGGCCTTGAAATTGGTAAAAAGCGTTCTGTGAATACTGTCATGTTATCACCTTTGCGTGTGGATGGAGTTTGTAATATTGTATCTGAAATTAGAGAGAAACCGGTGGATATTGCTGGTGAATTAGTGAAAGACTTAAGGCCATAACTTTCTTTTGGACCGGTTAATAACAGTCCTAGGATAGTCATTTGTAGTATTGGGCTGAACACTCAAAAGTCAGGCCAACTAGATAATAGAAAACCAAAGAAGAAGTTATTGTTAGAAGATATTTACTAGAAAATTAAAATTCCTTTTACTCCATCCTATTACTCAACGCTACTATACAATGACAAAGCCAGTTCCAGTGCTCATGTGACCCCGGTTCAGACAAAAGTGGTGGTGGAAGAAGACGAAATATCCAGTTTTTCGGGTAAAGATTTTTCTGGTGGAGAATCTATTGGGGATGTTGAGGTGCTTAAGAGCAATTCCAGAATTAAGCAGAAGCTAGATAAGTTTTTGATTAAAATTTGGGAATCAATCAAAAGGTTGGGGGTGAAAGCGGATGAGGATGATGAGGAATTTGCTAATATCATTTGTAATTCTTGATTAGGTTCAAAGTAGGATAGACATTAGGTTACCAATCCATGTGATGACTCGATTTCATATAGGTTATTTCGATTCATTTCTTGCATATTTAGTCGTATTTTTATCGAGTCTTCATCGTATTTTGTATCATCTACTTATGTTTTCTTTTACTTTGTGATTTCAGGACCAGTATCAGCTTGATTGAAGAAAAGGACAAGAACCCTGGCAAAAGAGTTGAAAAAGAGAAGAACTGGAGCTTTCTGCCTTCCTCTAAAAGAATGGCGTTCACTATTTCCTAAGGGGAACTAAATGGCGTTCGCCATTGCCCCAAAATGCCAGATTTTCTACTTTAGCCAAATGGCGTTCGCCATTGGCATATGGCGTTCGCCATGTATCGCGGGAGCAGTTTTTCCAGAAACAGTTTTCACGCATTTTGAATTTCAAATCTTCTTCAACCATTTTTGGAGCCAACCTCTGCCTATATATAGGACCTCCCAGGCCTTCATTCATTGTCCAATTTCCCCCTGCAGAAGCGCTGCCGAAATCGAACCAGAACCACGTTAAATGACTTTGCCAAAGTGATAATTTCTCACACTGAGTGATTATCACACTTGTTGTATTTTGTTTATTTTCATTGATCTGCTGTACTTGGATCCTTTTCAGAATCAATACAAGTTTGTTTCCTTTATTTAATTGCAGTTTTTTACAGGTTATTACTTCATTGTTTCCATTATTTATTTACAGCATTACCGATTCTTATTGTTTATGTATTACACCAAATATTTCAATAAAAACCCTAAAAAAGGAATTTTCTAAAAATAGAATCAAAGCAGTATGTGTGATTTAGAAACCAGTATCATTAACGTTTTAATATTATGTTTGATAATGTGTAACTAAATTCGTATGAGCCCGTAGTTTGAGGATCATCGTCTCGACGGGACTCTGTAAGACCACCAACGCTGTCTTGCATGTTTAAAATTCTGGTTTTGTTGTCTAAGTTAACTTCAAATAGACTAATCGCGACGGCGAGAGGCTGCCTGACAGCATTTCGTCACGAGAGTGAGAAATGCACTAAGACGAGTCCAACAGAGCGAGAGTTTGAGGTACACGTCAGATAGTAGGCACAAAACACTGGATCCTAAACACAGCGAGATCGCTTTAGGTATTCTTTTCGGTCTTGCCCGTTTTTAAAAAGTGCCTTTTAATTACCGAGCGAGCGAGAGCAAAATCTTGGGGTTATCAGGCGTGGCTCGATCAATAGCGCGAGAGTGTGAGATTAAGCCTTTAGATCGGTATTTCCTTCAGAACAACTTCTACATCCATTTCTGCCCGGAGCCTATAGAGTCCCTAAGAACCCCGAAAATCATTCTAAGGTCTTAGTTTCCTTATTTGTTCTAAAACCTTTTATTTTAGTTATTTTTCTTTAACACTTTTATCCGTGATAACTTCCTGCTTTAGCCTTGCACCGCAATTTTAGGACATTGCCTTTCGACTATCAATCCCTGTGGGTTCGACAATCTTTTAAAACTACGCGAAACCCTATATGCTTGCAGTATCTATCCGACCAAACACGTAAAGTCGCGATGGCGTCGTTGCCGGGGATTGAATTAGTCTTGTTGTGTCTCATTCGTTGCACAGTAACGACTAAGGCAATTTTTCTTTATTTTTAATTTTTCAATCGTATGCCCAGCACTCGCTCACAAAGCGAAGAGCCAGTGGAACCGATTACCGAAATCGAGCAATTTCTTTTGTTGAGGCGCCGAATCAACGATTACTGCTTAAGATATCTCCTTCTAGATCCTATCGTTCCTTATTCTGATTCCGAAACCGAAACCGAATCAGAACAAAACATGGCCCAACACCCGCAAAACCGTCATCTCAAGGATTTCGCTGTCCCATCGCAAGATGAACCGCATAGCAGCATTGCTGCCCCAGAAATCGAAAGACGCGATTTCGAGTTGAAGCCTTCACTATTACAAGCCGTTCAGCAGAACCAATTTTCAAGAAGTCCTACGGACGATCCTAACTTACATCTATCTGTTTTCGTGCAATATGCTGACACTGTGAAAGCAAATGGTGTCAGCCAAGAAGCAATTAAACTCCGTCTTTTCCTGTTTTCTTTAAGAGATAGAGCTAGAGCTTGGATCCAGTCTCTGCCTGCGAATTCTGTTACTTCATGGGATGATCTAAAAAGAGTCTTTTTGACCCGCTATTTTCCTCCAAGTAAGACAACTATGCTAAGGGCAGAAATTAACGGATTCAAACAAAAAGACAATGAATCTCATTTTGACGCGTGAGAAAGATATAAAGACATGATGAGGCTTTGCCCACATCACGGACTCGAAAAATGGCTGATAATCCATACTTTCTATAATGGTCTGTTGTACAACACGAAAATGAACCTAAGTGTTGCTGCTGGTGGCGCTTTAATGGATAAACCGTACGAGGAAGCCGTTGAACTCATAGAGAACATGGCTCAAAATCACTTCCAATGGGGAGGAGAACGTGCTTCTATAGAGAAACCAACTTCGAAAGGCGGAATGTAAGAAGTTAGTGCAATAGACCGCATACATGCTAAAATGGATGCATTAACTCAAAAAATTGAAAATTGGCCGTAACACAACCAGCCTATACCGTGGCTGCTGTGTCTCCTAATTGTGAAGTATGTGGTACCCCTGGACATACAAACGCCGAATGTCAGGTGTTAACCAGTGTTTCCACCGACCAAGTGAATTATACCCAAGGAAACCCATACTCAAATACTTATAATCCTGGTTGGAGAAGTCATCCGAACGTCTCTTACAAAAACAATAATGCTTTGCAACCACCTAGTTCGACACCTGCTGTACCACCTGCTTTTCATAAGGTAGGACCACCCGCTCCACAAGCACCTAGAAAGTTAAATCTGGAGATTATGATGGAAAATATCATGAATGCCCATATACAGCAGAATAAAGAATTTGCGAACCAAAACGCTCATGCAAGCGAATTGATGAGGCAAATGACTAGCAAACTTGATGCAATGGCTACGCATAACAAAATGTTAGAAACCCAGATTACTCAAGTAGCCCAACAACAACCAACAATACCAGCCCCGTCTGGAACTTTTCCTGGCCAACCTCAACCTAACCCAAAAGGGCAAGCAAATGTCGTAACTTTGCGAAGCGAAACCGAATATGATGGACCGGTTAACCCGAGGCTTACAAAACCGGCCATGTATCAAAGTCCAAAGAAAGGAACTGAGAAGGAAGATGAACTAAAAACCAATGATGTGGATGATAAGAGTAACGAAGTCATGGAGAAGGAAACACCTTATGTGCCTCCACCTCCATATAAACCACCTATACCTTATCCGCAAAGATTAGCCAAAAACACGAATGAAGGGCAATTTAAGAAATTTGTGGAACTTCTGAAACAACTAAATGTTACTATACCATTCACGGAAGCCATAACCCAAATGCCTTCATATGCGAAATTCCTCAAGGAAATTCTATCTAACAAGAAAAAGCTCGAAGATAACGAAACGGTTATGCTCACTGCCGAGTGTAGCGCTATACTTCAAAATAGCATGCCACCTAAGCTTAAAGATCCAGGGAGTTTCTCAGTACCCCGTGTAATAGGAAAGTACGTTATAGACAATGGTCTATGCAATTTAGGAGCCAGGGTTAGTTTGATGCAGTTATCTACGTGCAAGAGACTCGAATTAGGAGAATTGAGACCAACCAAAATGTCTCTGCAACTTGCGGACCGTTCTGTCAAATATCCTGTAGGTATGCTGGAGAACATCCCTGTTCGAATTGGTCAATTCTTCATTCCTACTGATTTTGTGATAATGGACATAAAGGAGGAATACAATGTCCCGATTATATTAGGAAGACCATTTTTAGCAACAGCCGGAGCTATAATTGATGTTAAGAAAGGAAAGCTGACTTTCGAAGTAGGAGAAGAAAAAGTCGAATTCATTTTAGCTCAATTTTTGAAAGCCCCAGCTATTAATGACTCATGTTGTTTGCTAGATATCATTGACGAATGCGTAAAAGAAGTGGAAGTGAAATCACCTGAATTCTCCGAATCTTCTCTATTCAAAAATGATAATTGTAACGAACCATTCGTCGATGACTATTCGAAAGAATGTCTTGCATTAGCACCCGAACCATCGTCCGATGAACAAAAACCTGCTATAGAATTAAAATCGCTACCCAAAAATCTAAGGTATGAATTCTTAGAAACAAAGCTTGAAAAACCAGTCATAGTTAACTCTGACTTGGGACAGATAGAAACTGAGAAGTTACTCCATGTTCTAAGGAAGTATCCGACTGCACTGGGATATAATATTTCTGACCTCAAGGGGATAAGCCCTTCCATTTGTATGCATCGCATTATGCTGGAAGATGATAGTAAGACTTCTAGGGAACATCAAAGAAGGATAAACCCTATCATAGGCGATGCAGTCAAGAAAGAAGTACAAAAACTCTTTGAAGCTGGTATCATATATCCGATATCAGATAGCAGCTGGGTCAGTCCAGTACATGTTGTACCTAAGAAAGGAGGAGTAACGGTTGTCAGTAATGAAAAAGGAGAATCTGTAGCAAAACGTATTCAAACTGGATGGAGGATGTGCATAGACTACCGAAAACTGAATAAAGCCACTCGAAAAGATCATTTTCCTTTGCGCTTTATAGATCAAATGCTTGAGCGACTGGCTAAACATTCATATTTCTGCTATTTAGATGGATACTCAGGATTCTTTCAAATTCCTATTCATCCCAACGATCAAGAAAAGACTACATTCACTTGTCCTTATGGAACGTTTGCATATAGACGGATGCCGTTTGGACTATGCAATGCACCTGCAACATTTCAAAGATGTATGATGGCCGTATTTGCCGACTTTATAGATAATATAATGGAGGTATTTATGGACGATTTCTCTGTTTGTGGGCAAAGTTTCGAGGGATGTTTATCGAACTTAGAATTGGTTCTCGAGAGATGCGTCAGAGTCAATCTGGTGCTGAATTAGGAAAAATGCCATTTCATGGTTCGAGAAGGGATTGTGTTAGGACATGTTGTATCCGAAAGAGGGATTGAAGTAGACAAAGCCAAAATAGAAATAATAGAAAACCTTCAGCCTCCGAAAACCATTAGAGAAATCCGCAGTTTTCTTGGACATGCCGGTTTCTCCCGACGATTCATTAAAGACTTCTCTAAGATCACTAAACCACTGACCGGATTGCTAATGAAAAATGCTGAATTTATATTTGATGAAGATTGTTTGAAAGCCTTTGAGCTACTCAAGAATGCTTTAATTACCGCACCTATTATGCAGCCACCAGATTGGAGTAAACCATTCGAAATAATGTGTGATGCTAGCGATTTTCCCGTTGGCGCTGTTTTAGGTCAAAGAAAGGACAAAAAGCTTCATGTTATCTACTACGCGAGTAGAACCTTGGACAGCGCACAGCTGAACTATGTAACCACAGAAAAAGAACTTCTAGCTGTTGTTTTCGCATTAGATAAATTTCGTTCCTATTTGTAGGAGCAAAAATAGTTGTCTACACCGATCACGCTGCAATTAGATACTTATTGAATAAGAAGGATGCTAAGCCTAGACTTTTGAGATGGATCCTGCTTCTACAAGATTTCGATTTGGAAATAAAGGATAAAAAAGGAGCCGAAAATGTAGTAGCGGATCACCTTTCTAGGATAGAACACCAAGAACCGGAACCAGTTCCCATTAACGATGATTCTCCGTATGATAGACTTATAGCCCATATGGAAAATGAAAGTGAGAACCAAGAAGACCCTTTGGAGTTTCAAGAACCCAACGAAGTTTCATGTCATGTAGAAGCCTCACTGCCTTGGTACACTGATCTTGTCAACTACCTAGCAGCAGGAGTGCTTCCGCCTGATTTAACCTACCAGCAAAAGAAGAAATTCTTTCACGACCTAAAAAATTACTATTGGGATGAGCCTTACTTTTTAGAAGAGGCGCCGATGGAATATTCCGTCGATGTGTCCCTGAATCTGAAATAGAAGATGTCATATCTCATTGTCACGCCGCACCGTACGGAGGGCATGCGAGCACCTCTAAGACTTGCGCAAGAATTCTGCAATCAGGGCTATTTTGGCCTAACCTTTGGAAGGACGTCTATATCGCTGTCTTAAACTGCAAGCGGTGCCAACACACAGGTAATATTTCTAGACGCGATGAGATGCCGCAAAAAGGTATTCTAGAAGTGGAAGTTTTTGACGTGTGGGGTATTGACTTCATGGGCCCTTTTCCCTCCTCTTGTGGAAACAAGTATATACTCGTCGCAGTAGATTATGTATCAAAATGGATGGAGGCGATAGCTTCTCCCACCAATGACGCACGAGTAGTTATTAGGTTATTTAAAAATACTATTTTTCCTAGATTTGGAGTGCCGAGAGTTGTTATAAGTGATGGAGGATCTCATTTTATTTCAAACATATTTGAAAAATTATTGCTCAAATATGGGGTCCAACATCGAATAGCGACACCTTACCATCCTCAAACCAGCGGACAAGTCGAAGTTTCCAATAGAGAAAGTAAACAGATACTTGAGAAAACCGTTGCAACATCTAGGAAAGATTGGTCGATCAAACTTCACGAGGCTCTTTGGGCATATAGAACTGCTTACAAAACTCCTATAGGAACCACCCCGTTTAAACTGGTTTATGGAAAGTCGTGTCATCTGCCCGTAGAACTTGAGCATAAGGCGTATTGGGCCATAAGGACCCTAAACACCAATTACATGGCAGCTGGCGAGAAAAGGATTCTAGACGTCCATGAACTTGAAGAACTGAGACTTGATGCCTATGAAAATGCCCGCATTTACAAAGAAAGAACCAAAAAGTGGCATGACAAAAGAATAGCAAGAAAAGAGTTTAGAAAGGGGGACACAGTTCTTCTTTTCAACTCTCGACTTAAACTTTTCCCAGGAAAGTTACGTTCTAGATGGTTTGGACCATTCAAAGTTACTAGGATTCTAAACAGCGGTGCAGTCGAAATCGAAGGAAATTCATGTGAGCCATTCATAGTAAATGGGCAAAGACTTAGGCATTACCATTCGATGGAAAACAAAGAATTCTACTCTAGATGCAAGTTGGAAGAGCTTCCCGCTCCTCCAAACGACTGAAATTTTCCCTATTTCTAATGTCGAGCTTCCGACATTAAACGGAGCGCTCAGTGAGAGCTTAAATCACAAATCTTAGTAGTAGTATTTATTTTTGTTTGCTCATGCACAGTTGTTATTACTTTAGTTCATGATTGCATTTCATTATTAGTATTGTTATTATTAGTATTAGCATGTTAAATAATATCTTCATGAATTGTGTTTTCGTTACCATATTACCATACCATTTGCATTATGTTTGCTGTGACTATTATTAACACTAACCCCTGCATGTAGTATATTTTCCCTAACAATATATTATTTTCTTTCTTGATTTTTCAGGTTCGCAGTCCTTAGGATAGATCCATCATGCAAACTTTTAGATCGGTATTTCCTTCAGAACAACTTCTACATCCATTTCAGCCCCGGAGCCTATAGAGTCCCTAAGAACCCCGGAAATCATTCTACGGTCTCAGTTTCCTTATTTGTTATAAAACCTTTTATTTTAGTTATTTTTCTTTAACACTTTTATCCGTGACAACTTCCTGCTTTAGCCTTGCACCGCAATTTGAGGACACTGCCTTTCGACTATCAATCCCTGTGGGTTCGACAATCTTTTAAAACTAAGCGATACCCTGTATGCTTGCAGTATCTATCCGACCAAACACGTAAAGTCGCGATCACCATGTATGCTAACTTAGGTAGAGATCTTCCCTTTCTTCCTCATAATTCAATCATAGGATCAATGATGCTTGCTAACACTAGGATTGAGTTCCCCATTAGATTTTGTTTTCAAACCCTGAGTCATCTCTTCTTTCTCTCAAAGAAAAACTAAAACACTTAATGAATAAAGATGTGCTTTGTGTGCCATGAGCCTTAAGTACATAGTATGCTTTTCGCGCGAGGCGTGTGACTCGTTACGCAAAGTGTTCACTATGTCATAGACTTTAACATTTTGCATATCGCAAACAATAAATCAAAACACTTTCTTCTAAAAGACAATAAACAAACAAACGTCTTTCTCTTCTCATCTCGAACTCTCACTCGACGTAAGGGCATGCTTCTCCTTGTTCTACTGCAACTTGGTAACACGAGCCTCGATTCAGCGAGTCGTAACACCTAAGCTAGAACATTAGCATTGCCCAGTTAAAAAACACAAACAAAGCAGAGGTCACCCTTAGTGAGGGGAACTACATCGCTCTGATTATTCATTGGTTAATGGAGATATGTAGGCAGGAAGTCGTGCGAGATCTCTGCGAGCACAACCTTATTTTTCAACCTCTTTGTTTATTCTTTCTTTTCTACCGATTATGTCAGGTAGTAGAAGCACCCTTCCTTTTTTCATACGTCCGCCTTCGGCCGGCGATCCTTTTGTCTCCCTTTAGCGACCCGTAAGTCGAACTACGACTACTCTGATTTCCTCTCTCTAGTTAGATTGAGGATACGTAGGCACGAGACGACGATATCTTGGCGAACACAATCCCCACAAAATCGTAGTCCGTCGAACTACGTCGACTCCGATTCTTCGTTCGTCCACGAAGATACGTAGGCATAGGATTGCGACGATCCATGCGAGTCCTCTTTTGGTTTTCACCTTTTCCTTCCATTTTCTCCCGTTCCGTTCCAGTTAGCAGTTAGCTTCAGATAACCTACACCTTTTTATCGATAACAACAAGCGTGGATCCCATCGAGTACGATGGACGTGAGGGGGTGCTAATACCTTCCTCTCGCGTAACCGACTCCCGAACCCAGGCTGTGGTTGCGATGACCATTTCTTTCCCTTCGTTGAGGTTCTCTTCGATCGTTTCCTTTCCCTGCGTCAGGATAAATAACGTTCGGTGGCGACTCTTCTGTTCCTTTCCACCGGTTAATTTTTGCAAATGCGACAGCTGGCGACTCTGCTGGGGATGCCCCATTCCTAAGCGAGTCAATTCTAGCGCCTGTTTGTTTTCTGTTTTAGGGTGTTTATTTGTACGCTTTAATATTTATGGCATTGTTGCATGTTTATCGCTTTCATTGCATTTACTTGCTTTACATTTACTGTTGCCATATATTCTATAATGTGCTGGACTGTTCTTTCCTGTTTGGTGGGCAGGGTGCTCTGAGAGATGAGCCTAGTACCCAGGTTCGAGTGTACCTACTTTTTTAGTGTGGGCTTTTGCTGGTACGCGTGGCGTGTGACACGTGTTGCTGGCCTAAGCTCACAAACCATATGAGATCTTTCCAAGGATGCTTGGTCATTACATGCGTATGTGGTGGCTAGGCGGTCTGAAGAGGATTGTCGATTCCTGGTGACCATTTCCCGAGGACTCAGCCAGTTGGCACTCCTTCAGGGAGCGATAATAGCATACCAGAAATGGCAAACCCATTACGTATCCTGCTTGTTTTGGAGGTTGTCTCTAACCTACCTTTCTTTGTAAAGGGTTTCAGTACCCCTTGTGCTGGTTTTATTCTACTTACCTATTAAAAAAAATATACCACAACGGTCGTTTAAAGTAACCGTTGTGGTAGGTAGACGCTACATGGATACAATCACAGTCGTACGCTTGTGGTTGAAATCATTAAACATACAATCACACCTTACGTCATGACGGTTGGACCTGCGTGATGGTATCCCTTTTCCAACCGTTGTGATATGGGTTTTCCGTAGTAGTGTGGGGTCTTGAAATCATGTTTTGATTCTTTTTACTATTAGATTTAGGGTTGCTCTTTTCACTTTTAGTGGTGAATGACCACTCTTAGGAACCTCAAAAATACACTTCATTAATTTGGATGTATATTTATGGATGCACGTATTATAGATGAAAACACGTTCTAAGTGAGACAAATTATTATTTTTTTTAAAATTAGTTTGGAAGTGTATCCTTCGGCTTACTCCTACAATGATTTTGTTTTAAAAAATACCACATTGCATGGATATCACAACTCAGTGGCTGGTTCGAAAGTGCATTCTTGGATTTGTGAAATAGGAAATTTAATAAAAACACCACTTTACATGTTTGCTTCACTCATGATCATACCACCATAACTTTTTGAAACCCTACCAAAACCTTCTTCCACACTCAATCGAGTTTTCTACTTCACAACAATATTTATTTATTTTTTCATATCAAAAGGAGTAAAAGAAGTTGTAATTTAAGGTAATGTACATGTATTTCCTTCCTCATCATTTGCTAGAATCTGGTTTTTGTCTGAAAAAATAAACATTGCGTTCGGAACTACATTTATGGATATTTGTTGAATGTCATACATAACTGTATTTCCTATTAATTCAATGTTGCTTTTTGCCAGTTTTTAATTTTTTGTTATGATTGGCCTTAAATATGGTGCACCTTGATGTTGACCCTAAAGCTATTATTTCAATGGATGTTAAACTGGTTGATGTCAAGGTAGTTGTTGGTAAATAATTTATAAATGATTATGAGTTTGTTGTTCATGAACATATGTTACAATGAATCCGCACGGAGGCTGCTAAATTGAGGTTCAGGGTTATAATCGGGAGGTCAGATTATGATTCTGATAGAAGACATGCATTAGTGACACTAAGATGCGAAAGAAGTTTCAAGTACATAAAACCTATCCGAATGTTAAAATGGGATGACACCGACTCGGGGAGATGTGAATGTCCCTTTTAGTTGTGTGGGTACCTTATGGCAAATAATACATGGACATTTAATATAATCACTAATACAAACAATACATTTCATGACAAAACTTTCACCTCACCCAACAAAAACCCAAGGTATAATTCCAAGACGCGCCATGTTTTTTAATTAAAAAAATACCATATATTCCTTCAGTTTTTGAATATAACCGAGGTGAAAACAAATTCAGTACATGCTTTGAATCCCAACAAATGAAGTTTATGTTTTTAATTCTTTAAAAGTGGTGCCTTTCATTTTATTTTATTTTTTATATGTAAATTAAATGATTTATTCCTTCGGTTACTTTATTAACCAATGGGTTAGATAACCAAATTTTACTATAAAATCACTTGTTCATTAAATTTTACCCTATACCCAACTCATCTAAAGTCACTCCAAACTCGTACACCATTGATTTGGGATGGATTGCAAGAAAGACAAAATCTTCAAGGTTATGTGTTGTATGTTGTTCTTCTAAAACCAACCTTGAACAAAATATTTTTTTTCACTCTTACAATCTATCTCACATTAGGGTGTGGTTGTTGTTTCCACTTCTTGCAAGACCATTGTTATATTTTGGAACCTTCCTATGTAGTCAATCAAAGAAAATACTTGATAATTTATTGTTTTTCTTAATTGACAACTTTGAAAAATTTATTCCTAAACATATTGTAAATTGTAAGCAAGGCTGTTGTTTCACAATACAAGATCTTGAAATGTAAAAAATTGAAAAAGGAAACAATACATGTTACTTTTAATTTTTTATCATTCACCATTTTTTTGCAAGTAATATATTATCCCGATTCCTTTATAAAACCTAGCGGAAAGTTTCTATTTTACTTTTTAATTAAAAATGAAATAACCTTTCCTCTTGGTTTTTATAAAGAACCGAAGGGTATATTTACTCAGTTAACTTACAACGAATCAGTACCCTACATTTATAAAGTAACAATGCTTAAGATATTTCCAGCACATCAATCCACAAGAAATCATCTACATCCAATAAGAGTGCGAACATCGCCCTTATATATTTTGGATGTTATCTTGTGAAACCCACACATTGATAATGAAAGCATTTGCCATGAATAACAGCGACGATGATGAATCAAATTTGTCAAAATTTTGAACTTGTAGATTGAAACATAAACAATGTAACATAAGAAGAAATAGGACAACACCAAAGACCAATGGGCCGAACAACTTTACAAGATTTTACAGGTATATCATATTACCCCTCACTCCACCATTAAGGAATACCTATTTACAACGGTCTACAACATTAACACTAGGTTTCTAGCTAAATTTGACATACCCAATTGGAGCTAATAGTTGTTTAATGAAGAGAAATACGAGATTGAAATTAGGTGTATAACTGACCTAATTAACACAACCAGAGAAATCGCCTATATCATCAAATTCACCATCAAAAAGAGGGTCGTTAGAAGATACAATTTGAAAGCCATCCCAAGGGAAATGCAAGAAGGATACCTTTTACTTAGATAAGTGATAGCACCCACTTGGTTGGGGAAGCTACTACCTAATTGGGAAGGCATGTCAAATATACCAAAAGCTTGCAAATGACACATACAAGCTTAAGGACCCTGGCGAAATACTTATCCATAGAACCTGGAACTTGATTAATCCAAGATATTATTACAATTAATTATTTAATATTTCTTGTTTAATAAGGTGAACGCCCTTGCCCTTCAATGCATGAATCCTCTCAAAGATTTAATTTCAATGTATCAAAGGTAGGGTCACACTCTTTTCTCCTATGAAGGCGAATGTTTTTTATAAAGCACCCAATTTTCTTAACTATCTGGTGATAGGATCAATTGTATGTTGGACCTTCAAGAAAGGATCCTTGTCACCTATAAGGCAATTTTATGTTGTACCGTCAATGGAGGATCCTTGCCGCCTATAAGGCGGTTATATGATGAACCTTCAAGAAATTATGTTTTCCGCCTATAAGAAAATTGTATGTTGTACCTTCAAAAAAGGATCCTTTCCACCTATTAGACAATTGTATATTGGACCTTCAATGAAGGATCCTTGCCACCTATAAGGCAATGGTATGTTGGATCCTTGCCACCTATAAGGCAATTGTCCTGGATACATTTTGTTCGCCCAAAGTGTATCCAGGTTGCCCAAAAGAGGAGTGTTTGCCTAAATCGCCTTCATGACACCCGTGACCAATGAGGTGGCCAATGGATAACAGTCTTGAAATATCAGTCAAATGGAAAAACTCGTCTCCCCCATGATTTGACGGAGAATCAATCTTCCTCTACTCCCACTTTTCCAATCAGGGAATTAAGGAAACAGATTCTCTAACTTTCTAGCTTATGTCTAAAGAGTCTTCTATAAATACCTCAATCACAGAGTTAGAGAGAATTCATTGACATTTTTCTCACAAAACCCTAACATACGAATACAACTATCATATCATTCGTTTTATGTTATACTCTCTCTGTACCAATTTATAAGAAAAAAATACTCATATTTCTTGTTACAAATTATATGTAAAAAAAACATCAACTTTATTTAATTTAATCATTTTATTTTAAAACATTTATATTTTCCAAGTTAAATGCAAATTACATTTAATTTGGTTTCTCTCATATTTTTCCATAAGCAACATTCAATCAAAATAGTTTTTACATCTTCCCATAAAACATATTAAAAAAATAAAAAAATTTAAATTTTCTTAATAAATATGAATTATAAAATTTTTGCTTATAAATTGGCATGGAAGGAGTAAATTATTAATATTTACTATATTGAAATTGAACTAACGTGTCTTGACACAAAATATCTCAAAAAAAAATATTGTGTGATATAAATTGTGCTAACACATTTGTTTAATTAGTTCATTATATCTTCTGGCATGAGAGTCATGTTATCTAGTGAAAAAATATATATTAAAAAGTTTTGAAGCAAATTAGAATGAAAGTATATTATGAAATCTTAACCACTTTGGAGTTGCAATAAAATATATGTCAATAGTTCAACTTGGGATGTGTTGAATGAAAATCGACAACTTTGTCTCCACATATAATCAAGTACATAAAGATGAAATTGAATTTCAATGTATGTATGATAAGAAAAAAAAGAAAAAAAAAACTCATTTTCTATCCTCAAATTTTTTTCCCAACAAATATTTGCATCAACATTAAAAAAACAAAAATACTAAAATAAGAATTTTTCCTTCCATTGCTAGTTCAATTGTCACGCTGCCTTTTTTTCAATACATAAAAGAATCTTCAACCTCTCGCCAGAAGAACGTTTTGGCAGGTCTTGTAGAGGATCAGATGAATAACTAGTGATTTTATTCTCATAATTTAGATTCTCTGACGATTGTGCTCTCCTTTTGCAATGCGATTAAATGAAACTGATTTGGAGTGACTAAAATTCGTCCCATGCAATCTAAAAGATTAAACAAAGAAAATTTGAAAATGCAATTTGTTATAATTTCTTTTAAATTGAATCCAAACGGAGTGTGTAATAAACAAGTCTATACCTGCAGAAGTCTCCAAAGTGAGTCTGGCCAGGCTGAATCAGCAGCCTTAACAGAAGCAATTGTTCCGTTAAACCAATGTGTCTTTGACGAGTCTTCAGTTTCCATAGCCATCTTGATCCTCATTCCACAACACCACCTAATCCACAACACAAAAAACTCGGGAGTACCAACCTGAGGATAGTAAACCACATCTAACGGCTGTGTATTGACACAAAGCTTTACTGTTGCAATAACATCTTTCGCCTTCACCTTGTAGCACGGACACCTTTGAAGGCTGAAGATGTTATTGAAGTAGTGAAACTTTATTCAGCCTCAAAAGAGTGTTATTGTATAGAATTTATTTTGTTTCTAATTTTAACAAGACAAAAATAGTAACCAGCCATGATTATATTTTGTTTGGTTTGACAACTAAATCTTTTAAAAAAAGATGAAAAATATTGAAAATAAGAACCGGCTGAAAAATGGAGCGTTGAAGAAATATTTTTTCAATCCTTCACACACTAGAAATTCTACATTTGACTTCTTATAATACATTTATTCACATATTTTCAAATTTATCTATATAATATTATCAAGTTAATATGATATTATCTTTACAAACTTCAACCTAGGGACAAAAATAGTAACCAGCCATAATTATATTTGTTTGGTTTGACGAATAAAAGTTGTAAAGAAAGACGAAAAATAGTGAAAATAAGAAGCTGTTCAAAAATAGAGCGTTGAAGAAATAGAGTTCAGTGTTTTGTGTGCTGAATAAAATTAGTTTAGTGTTTACCTTATATATACAAAAACAGTTGATAGAGTTAGAGGATAATGTTGCAAAAATATCTCCTAAAAATAAGTTCAAAAGACCCAGTTATTCATTGATCACCTAAAAATATGTCCGTCAATCATTGAAAAAGAGCTCATAAAAAACTCTTGATACTTAAAAAAACTAGCCGAAGCTTTTAAGAATGAAAACCGTTTAGGAGTGTTGGCGGTAAAGTCGCCTGGAGTTGCATAGGTTTTATTTGATTTTTTTTAAGAGGTTTTATAAAATTAAGCAATTTAAGAAATATTTTATTGAGAGATGATATTTAAAAATTAAATGATATTTCATAGTCGTCTCAAACAATATGGAAACATTATTCTAATTTTAAAATCCAAATCTAAATAAAAAATTTGAAAGTCTTATTTTAAGGATAGTACAATATTATATGAGTAATATATGTTGGTCTGAATTATCAATAAGAATAGATAGGAAAAAAGCCTACGCATGTGTTACTTACAAATATTCAAAATCTTCTTTTTGTTATAAGATCGTGCTAGATTTTATTTATTTCCATGTCCCAAACACTTTTATTATAAAAATTAAAGGACACTTACCAAAAATATGTTGACCTTTAGGGGGATGATGTCCTTACTAATAAAACTATTAAGGTAAAAATCTAAAATCGTACCACTAAATCATCCTAAACTCGGTCAAAATCAATAAACACTAGAAGGTAAATTAGTCAACCTCCATTTAAGGTCCACAAAGAAATTTCCTATTAATATTTCATAAAAAAATTGACTCATACACATTTGACTTTTATAACTAGATCAATTGTAATCATGTGTCAATTCATTCCAATAATTTAATTTCTTTTTTATTAATAATTTATTTTATTTTTTATTATTTCATTCCAATAATTTAATTTAGGGTTAATAGTCATTTACCCCTTGTAATATTGACGAGTTTTGATTTACCCCTATTAAAAAAATAATTTTGGATTACTCCCCTGAAATTTTGGAGTACCCCCTAAACTTGTAAAAACCAGGAGAGTAAATAAAAAAAAAAATTTTTAGGGGGGGTAATTTTTCTACCTAGGGGGGCAAAAGACTTAGAATTTTAAAATTTCAGAGAGGTAATCTAAAATTATTTTTTTAAAGAAAGGTAAATCAAAAGTCACCTATATTGCAGGGGATAAATGACTATTAACCCTTTAATTTATTAATTTTATTTCTCTTTAATTATGATGAATTAATTTAAAATAATAGTAATATTGCTAACTTTTTAATATATATATATATATATATATATATAATAAAATAAATTTTAACAATATATGTTTCTATATAATAAAAGGAAAAATAATAGATCAAGCCACAAATAATAATTTATTATATTTCTTTAAAAATATTTAATAATAAATAAGTTGGTCCTATGATAAACTTTTAAACATTTAATTATGACCTATATAAATAATATCTAAAATTTATAATATAAATTATAAAATTGTAATAAAATTGAAAGAATTAAAGTCAATTTCTTATTTAAAATTTGAATAATAAAGAAAATTGCATAAATTACTTTCAAAAGGAAATAAATATCTGATTAATAACATAAATAATAAAAATAAGCTCAAATAAGTTTCAATCTGATTCAAACCCATGACGATATCGTTTAAATTGGTTTAAAAAAGAAATAAATATTTAGTTAATAACTAAATTAATAACAATCAGTTCAAATGACTCAAAGTATTGTTCTAACTAGGGGTGACAAAACGGGCCGTGGCCCGCCGGGCTGGCCCGCGCACCCGTCAAAAAATGGCGGGTTGGGTTGGAATTTCGGGCCTGCTGCCCACCATAGCTCGCCCCGCTAAAGACCACCACCTGCCAAAAACCGCTCCGCCAAAACCCGCCGCCCGCGAAAGCCTGTCGCACCTATTTTGTTTATAGCCTGCAGTATCATTTCCCATGCCACAAAAATTCACTCAACTTTTAAAGCATGGCATACATCATGTTACACATCCCACATTCAAGCAAATTGCATTAACATTTTTATCAAATCTAATTTCAAATAAACTATAACAGAGTTTCTAACAAATTAATTGATTAACTAACTCAACTGTTTTTCTTTTTTTTTTACAGCAACATACATTAGCCTGTTTTCATCAATTACTTGATAGTAAAGCATGACCTCGAATTCAATACCAAGCCCATTAACTCCACTTCAACAAACCATTTTAATAAATATCACAATCTAACGCTTTCTAACTGTAACTGCAGTTTCAACAAATTTCTAAATTCGATTACACTAGTTTTATTAACTTCAATCTCACTACAATACTAACATACCAGTCCACATCAACGTACCAACAAGTTTACTCTAATTTCATTTAAGCATAATTGAAATCAAGAAGCAACTAACATTAACAAAATATTAACCATTGCACTAACAGTTGCAACAATTCTAACCAATTTCCATCCAACATAATAGTTATTTTCACAACTCAATCCAGCTGAACTATTTCAATAAAAAAATAATGGAAAAAATAGCTCTTTGTAGCTCTTAAAAAAATGAAAAAATAAAAATAAAAAAAGAAGGTGGGCAAGCCCGCCGCCCACCAACCTGCCACCTTGGCAGGCGGGCTTAATTTTCATGCCCATTTCAATTTGGCGGGCATGCGCGCCCCGCTCTTTTTTTGGCGGGCTTTAGGCGGGGCGGGGCGGATGGCCCGTTTTGACACCCCTAGTTCTAACCCATGACAACGTCTTTAACAGAAAATGACCTATTTGCTGCTCTTCTGCATCTAATTTTAATTTCTTTCAACAATTAATATATATTAATTTTGTTATGTTATTGATTTTATGGTTTTTCAGTGATTTTGTTTCACTGTTTTTACTAATAATTTCCCCACTATTTTTTAAATAATTTCAATATCATTTGGTTTTTGTTAAATTATTAATAAATATGATTTTAATCTGCCATGATAGTAATTTATTAAATTTGCAATATCATATCAATGCTTTTTAAAATGTAGGGTTCAATTCATATATTTTTTAAAAGACAATATATATATCGATAAAAATCCAAAAGCCAATGCAAAATTGATGATCTTAAGATCCAGCCAACAAAGAAACTAAAGCACTATCCGTTAATCCTTAAGGCATCATTATCTTTGAAATAAAATGCCTTAACTTAGGATTATTCCAAGTTCTATACATTATGCTATCAATTATGTTACTATTTATATTGTTATTAGTATTTGTGTCTCCAAAACAAATGGAGTTTCTATACTTCCAGCTTTCATACAAGGTTTCGATGAAAGCACACTTCAAGATTTTTGCTCTCCAATCTTTTCCTTTCTATCTCTTAACTATCAATTGAAGTTCTTTCTTCCACTCTCTAGGACCATGCTGGATTTGGAGCCAATTCAAAATTTTCAACCAAATATCTCTCACGCTAGTACATTCAAACAACAAATGCTGCAGAGTTTCTGTATAATCACAGAAGCAATAAGTATCTTTATTAATTAGACCACACCTGCAAAGTCTCTCCTTTGTGGCCATTCTGTCATGGCATGCAAGCCATAACACAAAAATTGCTCTAGGTCTATGCGGCTTATTGTTGATCAGTTACCTCCATTGGACTGGAGGTTGAAAGTCTTTCAAGGTGAAATACATTGTCCTTCTATTAAAGTTGTTGTCATGTTACAGAGTCTTCCACATCTGCAGTTGTTCCATATATTATCTTTGCTTCAAAATCACCTTTCGGGTCCAAGAACAAGTGCCTTTGACTGGGAGAGACATTAGCTCATTTTTTTGATGTAGTAGCAGTGAATCCACTTATCCACAAGCTATCCACTTTCCCACTGAGATTCCATAAGAGCTTGATAAGAATTGCTTTGTTCCAATCTTGAATTGACATGATGTTCATACCTCCATGAGCTATTGGATTACACATTTTTTCCAGACCATAAGAGATTTCCTAGTTATCTCCTATTCTCCACTAAAAAAAAAAAGACCTGCAAACAACATCAATCTTTTGAGTAACTTTCTTTGGAAGGGGAAAATAGAGCATCTAGTAGTTTGTCACTGAAAACAACACATTTTTTTATCAATTGGACTCTCCCTGCAGAACTAAGCAACCTTGCACTCCAATGCTTAACTCTAGCCACTATTTTTTCAACTAGGATCAAACAATGGTGCACATATAATTTTTTACTAGTAATAGGAACTCCAATATATCTAAAAGGTAGAGGGCCTTCCTTGAACTTGGTCAGCTCCTGGATCTCTTGCTTAGTTTTGTCATCAACATTTCCATAAAAAACCTTACATTTTGCAGGGTTTACTCTCAAACCAGTTGAATATCAGAACAACTCAAAAGCTTCCATGAAAACATGAATGTACCTCTTATCGCCTCTAGAAAATAATAATAAATCATCTGCAAAGTAGAGGTTGATGATGTTTAGATTTTTACACTTTGAATGAATGTTAAAATCTGGAATTTGTTTCGGCTTTTGTAGAACCCCTTGGAGGTATTCCATTACAATGACAAAGAGGAGAGGAGATAGAGGGTCTCCCTGCCTCAGACCCCTATAAGCCTTCAGAAACCTACTGTGCTCTCCATTAATCATAAAGTTGTATGAAAATGTGGTGATAGTTAGCATAATCCACTTGATAAACTTTCTAGAAAAGCTGAGCTCAATTAAAATAGCTTCTAGATCCCTCCACTCAACTAGCTCATAGGCTAATAAGATATGGTTGTGTATGTGCTGACCTGGAACAAATGTCGTTTGGCTCTGATGAATAATAATAGGAAGGACTTTTTCCCATTCTACTTGTCATAATCTTGGAAATTATCTTGTATATTGTTGTACACCAAGAGTTAGGCCTATACTCCTTTACTGTCTTGGTTGCATCAATCTTTGGGATAAGAGTCACCAAAGTGCTATTAATAGCTTTGTACATTTAGTCATCATTGAAAAATTCCTCCATTGCGTTTATCACATCCCCTTTCCTTATGTCCCAAGATGCTTTGAAGAAATTAGCTCCATAGCCATCTATGCCATGAGATTTCAAATTACTGATTCATTTGATGGCTTACAGGATTTCCTCTTCATTAACTTTGGATTTCAAGTAGTTTCTTTGCTCCATGTTCAGCTGTTTACCTTGTCTCATAGCCACAATATCAATTCCTTTAAGCTTTCTGAAAATTGTTCCCACTAGGTCTCCATAGAAGCCTAAGACTTCCTCTTCAATCTCTGTTTATGTTATCTAAATGATTCCATCACTAGTCTACAGAATATTCATTTGAGTTTGTTTTTGTTTTTCTTTTAGGGTTACATGGATATAGACTTTATTTCCATCTCCATGCTTCAGCCACTCAATCTTAGTTCTTTGTCTCACTACTACAAAATGCTAAAACAACAATGCCAGGCTTACAACGCATCCTTTTACACAATTGTAATAGGTTAAAAATTTCGCGCACAAGCAAAAGCTGAGTCATTTAATGACGGTTGACTTAAACCACCGTAGTAATAAATAAAATGTAGCAAGCTTCGATTCCCTGCAACTACTTTTTTTCCATTTTTTAGAGTACATTTAGCGTGTGTCACTTAAGTCCATTATTTAAAAAATAAATTGTAAATGATTTTACAACGGTTAAGATGAACAACCTTAGTAATAAATGAAATGTAACAAGCTTCGATTCCCTGCAACACATTTTTTCCATTTTTTAGGATACATTTAGCGTGTGTCACTTAAGATTCCACTACGGTTTATTTCTCCAACCAAGATTAAAAGCTTTACTGATAAATTAAAACAAAACTTATTCTGTATTTCTTTCATAAGACGCACTAATCGAATAAGTGAGCTAGAGACGCCCTAACCTTTACCCTCTTCGTATCCATTCATTTGGAGCTCAAATATTGACCGTCTTCATTCATTTTCTTCTTCAGCTTCGAAGTAAGGTACTCTTCAACATCTTCATTCCTTTTTTCTTGGTTTATGCTCAAATATTGACCGTCTTCATTCATTTGATTCTTCAGCTTTGAAGTAAGGTACTCTTCAACATCTTCATTCCTTTTTTCTTGGTTTATGCTCAAATATTGATCGTCTTCATTCATGGCTTCTTCAACTACGAAGTAAGGTACTCTTCAACATCTTCATTCCTTTTTTCTTGGTTTATGCTCAAATATTGACCGTCTTCGTTCATTTGATTCTTTAGCTTCGACGTACGGTACTTTTCAACATCTTCATTCCTTACGTTCATTTGATTATAGCTGCGAAGTACGACATTCTTTAATATCTTCATTCTTTTTTTCTTTGTTCATATTGTATATGCTCAAGTCAGAATGAGATGTTTCATATGCTTTACGTTTCATATGAGAGTACATCTTCATTGATTTTTTCTTTGTTCATATTGTATATGCATATGCTTGAGTTCTTGGATTAGATTTTGGTGTGTCATTCACATTATTATACATGTATAAATTTTAGAAGTTGTAATGGATCGTAGTTGGATGAAAGCCAATAGATTAGGTCCGGTTTATGAGAACGGAGTTCGTGAATTCCTTGAATACGCTGATAAACATCTTCCCTGCAATAATGGTATCTTTTATTGTCCTTGTGTTGTTTGAGCGAATATCAAAAAGGGTACAAAGAAAGAAATACACAATCACCTTTGTTGTGATGGTATATGTCAAAATTATATAATATGGACGTGGCATGCTGAGGTGGATGTCATACCCCAAATTTTGACCACTAAGATTTCCCATCATTGGGCAAATCATCATCATAATATGGATGAACCATCATACCTCAGTAGTCTCCCCAAAGATGGGTGAGCATCCACTACAATCAAACTTAGGGTTCCAAGTCCTCTCAGAGCTCTTAGACAAAAGATCAATCAAGGAATGACATGATCTTCAACTTGTCTAGACCTATTAAAAACCTATAAAGGATCAATAGGACTTCCACATCAAGGATCAAGAACAAGGCTGCAACAGTCCAAGTGGATCAAGCCTCAAGATCGCCAGTGTCACCAAATTAGGGTTTTGGTCGACCAGGGCCTCCAGATGGAAATTTTCCTCTGGGCATGAGCCAAGGCTTCAAAGCACAACCTAAGATGCTCCAAGGGACATCATAAACCCAATCATCAAGTCAATTTTGCCTCAGGGGATGCATACAATAAAAATCAGGAATTAGGGTTTTTTGACCTAATTCACCCCTAAGTTGACTTTTGGGACAAAACATGAGCCAATACCTCAAGACATGATTTAAGGGTCTCCAACACAATACATTGATCCATTTGTAACAATGGATTGATCCAAGAAGCTTGGTGCACAAGTTTCAATTTCATCAGGATCACAATTAGGGTTTTTGAGGAAAAAGTTAAATGTGACCTTTGACTTTTGACACAGGCATGCTCCCAAACCTCGGGACATGATTCAATACACCTTATAACACCCATGGAACATGTCCATCAATTTGGATTTAGGTTAAGGACTTGATTTCATAGAGGATCACACAGTTTGGAATTCATCTGAAAAAAGTCAACTGTGCACAAAAGTCAACTTTGACTTTTTGAGATTTTTCACAATTATAGTTCCCTAACCCTAAAATGATGTTAATGTGTGATTGGAATCATCATTCATCAAGAAAAATCAAGAAAAGTGGGATAACTTGTAAAAGGGGTAACCATAAAAAACTTAGAAATTTTATAAGTTATGGAACAAAGTGGCTAGGGTACCAACTTTGGAGAATCATATCTCCTAAACCACAAGGCCATTTTCCCCATTCAAAGCTGGATTTGTAGCTCTCATGGCCCTCTACAAAAGCTTCAAACACACCTCATTCTAATTCATCATGGATTTGGAGTTATGGAATGATCAAAATGGCTGAAAACATGAAATGTCACTTTTTCCAACACTTAGTGAATTTTTCACTAAGTCAGAATCTGTCTTGCTTTTTTTTTCCAAAAGTAGGGGGATTTTTCACTTGGATCCAAAAAGTATCAAGACAAACTATGATCACATATGTGTTGTATCATATAAGAGCTTTCCAAAATGGCCAAGAACTCCATCAAACTCAACCTGAGCTAAGAGTTATGACAGTGGCAACATGCCTTGCTGCAACTGTCATAATAAGGCAGATTTGTGCATTTTGCTCGATTTGGGCAATTTGTGTAAATGACAAACAAGTTTATCCATCTGAACACCTCAGGGGGAGACCAAGGAGGGACAAACACTGATCCATCAGCCTCCCAAGTCCTTGGAACCAAAAGTAGCATGCCAAACCTAGAAATGCCTAAAAGAGGGACAAGACTCCAATTTTGATTTGGAGCATTTAATGGATGCACCAAGGTGGCATGGTGTTGTGGTGAGAATTGGATAACAAGCTATTAATTAACTTGCATCACAAAACTTTGAATTTCACCACTGACTTTGATTTATCCAAAGGAAAGGTTCAAGATCGAGAAAAACCTAAAGGGGGGAGATTTGAGGTTCGGGGGTTGATTATACTAAGGGAAGGTATTAGCACCCTTAATATCTGTAGTACTCTACAGGAACCTCTTGTTTGTATTGTGTTATGTTATGTTTGCTTGCTAAGATATGTCTATGCTAAGGTAAAGACCTAGGTATGTACACTAAGTTTGCTCGCCAAGACATCACATCTTGTGCCTACGTATCTGACTTAAGAATCAGAGCAACCGTAGTTCACCTAACTAAGGGTGAAAGAGGAACCATTGACTATGGCCAAAGTTCCAAGGGGAAATGAGTATGAGCTCATTTTAGAGTTTAAGGAAACTCTCTAAGTCTACGTTATGATGGGGAAAAGTGAGTTCTCATGATGATGAGAATCACATAGAGTTCAAAACTCTAACCTATTGCTAAGTTATGATTTCAAGGCTCTTATGAGGCCAAGAAAAGGGAAAGGCTCTTATGAGGCCAAGGTGGGGTGATTTGTATTGACTTATGAGTCAACTGAGGAGAACTTTCCTTTGGAACAGGGGATGTGCCAAACGAAACAGGCAACCAACAATCAAAGCAAGAACAAAGAGGGTCCCCCACAAGACTTTATCATAAATATTTACAAGTCTCACCAAAAGTGAAATGAAAAATTAGTACTCAAAGAAATTAAAATTGAAATGAAATATAAATAGTCTCGTCTTAATCATGATTTAATCGAGAAATCGATAATCAATGACTCTTGACTTTCATTGACTAAAAAGTGAATGAAACTGAAATAAAGAGAAAGTGGTCTCATATTGATCAAAGTTTCGTCGTTTTAATGAGATCAACCAAACTATGAAGTTTGTTATATCATCGACCAAAATAAAAAAAATGGAATTGAAAATGAAAATGAAATTGGTCTCGTCTAAATCAAGATTTAATCGAGAAATCGATAATCTGACATATTTAACTTTCATTGACCAACAAAATAGAAAATAAAAAGTGGCCTCATATTTATCAAGACTTTTAAGTGATTTAGAATAAATCAACAAGTCATGATTTTTTGTATGTCATTGGCCCAAATAAAAGAAAATGTAATTGAAGTGAAAATAAAGGTGGTCTCGTCTAAATAAAGATTTAGCTCGATAAAATCGATAATCTTCTTATTAGCCTTTCATTGACCAACAAAAATAAAAATGAAAGTGGCCTCATATAAATCAAGACTTTTAGTGATTTGAACAAATCCACAAAGTCATGATTTTTATATATTATTGGCCTAAATAAAGAAATTGAAATGCAATGAACCACTAAGTTAAGTGGATTAACATGAATAAAATTAGTAAAAACATAGAAACACTAGAGATTAAAAACTCCAAAAATTTGTTAAAAAAGTTAATAAAATGAAAATGATTTTAAAAAAAAAAGAGGAGGGGGGCGTTGGATTTAGAAGTGTGTGTGTATAAAAAATGGGATCACTTGGGCTATGGACCCATCACCCCCCATAGGACTAACATGGACAAAAAAAAGGAAGAAGAAAGAAAAAAGAAAAAAAACAAAGGTTGGTGGATAAGAACAATGGGCTCCACGACCCAATGCTAGTAGCGATCTGATAAGGCACAAGAGGCGAAATCACAGCTAGGTCTTTTCCAATCACATTAAAAACATTTGGTCAGTCAACAACATAAGTAAGAAACCAAGAGATTTTTAAGAATGAAATGGCTCATGGTTTAAGAAAGCAGATCGGAAACAAAAACCCTCATTAAGCTGTGAATCGCGAAACAAGGGAGGATATGATTTCAATCACAATCTCTCTCTTGTCTTCCGTTCGTCCGGGTTTGTATTTGGTTTGGTGGAATTTCAACTCAGCTTTCTCCTTCTTATTCGGTTTTGGTTTCTGAAATGGTTTTGAACGGTGAGTTTCAAGGTTAAAGGTTTGAGGTTTATGTGATTGGGTGGTGTTTTGAGAGAGGGTCGAATGGAGGAAAGTGAGGTGTTGACGGAAGTAAAAACAAGGTGGTTGGGTCGTTGAATATTGGAAGAAAAATCGATGAAGGCTGTTGTTATGAGTTGAGTGGGTTTGGATTTATGGAAAGAGGTTTCAAAGGTTGAACGAGGATGGAGGTAGTTGTTTTCGAGTTTTTTTCTGTCTTTTTTCTACTGATGAGAAATATGAAACCCCCCCCCCCCCTCAAGTTCTGGGGCTGCTCTCCTTTTTAACTTCAATCAAAACTTCTTGGTTAAGTTTCTAGGTACATCAAGTTTGTCTTGTATTGTTGATGGGTCATTGTTTTGTTGCTCTCGTATTGCAGAGTGTTTGGCAATTTTTGATAGCAGCAGGGTTGTACAAAAATATGCAGGCCTGCAAGACAGCTTATTTTGGTGTATGGTGCTTGTTGGTGTGCAGCGTTTCACAGGTCGCGTGGCTGGATGGGTTTGAGGGATGCAGAGATTCATCCTTTAATAAAAATGTTGGTTTTCTTTTGGTCAAAGGTTTTGGCTTTTTCTTTTGTTGTAACAAATAAAATGAGAAAAATGGAAAACCGAAAAAAGGAAAGATTTTTTTGTATTTTTCTGTATTATAAATAAAAAGAAATCAGAATCTAATGAACATATTTTTTAATGATTTTTTTAACAAAAGATAACTAAATGAGGATTAAATAAACTTAAACCTAAAAATAAACTTAAATAATAAGTAAAATTAAAAATAAACTAAAATTGGTAAAAATTAAGCTATTTCAATTAAATTAGACTAAAATCAAAAGTAAATTTAAATTTAAATTAAACTAAAATTAGTGACTTAAAATAATAAAAAATTAAAATACTAAATAAAAGAAAATATTCTAAAACTAACGAAAATACTTGAATAAATAATAGAAGGAAACAGTGACAACAATCAGACAGAAAATGCGTGATTATCATTAATGGACCAAAAGGCCGCAAATGTTAAGACATATGACCTAAACAGGATATGATAATGATCAAAGTATCTGAGGGTAAAATTTGGGGTACAACAGTTGCCCCTATTTAAATATCTTCACCGGATGACATGTGTCATACCCCAAATTTTGACCACCTAGATTCCCATTATTGTGCAAATCAACATCACAATAGGGATGTACCTTTTTGCCTTATCAATCTCCTCAAGGAATTCTTGAGTATCCACTACAATTAAATTAGGGTTTCATGCCCTTTCTGAGTGCTTAGACAAAGGATCAATCAAGGAATGACATGATCTTCAACTTGTCTAACCTCTTAAGTATCCACAATGGATCAAGAGGACTCCACCTCAAGGATTAAGCACAAGGCTGCTCCCTTCTAGGTGGATCAAGCCTCACGATCGCCAGTGTCACCAAATTAGGGTTTTGGTCGACCAGGGCCTCCAGATGGAAAATTTCATCTGGGCATGAGCCAAAGATTCAAAGCATATCCTAATATACTCCATGGAACCTCATGGACCCAATCATCAAGTCAATTTAGCCTCAGGGGATGCATTCATCCAAAATCAGGAATTAGGGTTTCTTGACCTAATTCACCCCTAAGTTGACTTTTGGGACAAATCATGAGCCAAGAACTCAAGAGAGGATTTGAGGGTCTCTAATATACCACATTGATCCATTTACAACCATGGATTGATCCAAGAAGTTTGAGCAACGAGTCTCAATTTCATCAGTACCACAGTTAGGGTTTTGCGAGAAAAGTCAACTGTAACTTTGACTTTTGACCAGAACATGCTCCCAAACCCTAGGACATTATTCAATACACCCTATAACACCCATGGAACATGTCCATCAAGTTTCATTTAGGTCAAGCACATGATTTCCTAAAGAATGGCACAGTTTGGAATTCATCGGATAAAAAGTCAACTGGGCACAAAAGTCAACTTTGACTTTTTGAGATTTTTCACAAAAATGGTTTTTTAACCCTAAAATGATGTTAATGTATGATTTGAATCATCATTCATCAAGAAAAATCAAAGAAAGTGGGATAACTTGTAAAAGGAGTAACCATAAAAAACTTAGAAAATTTCTAAGTTATGGAACAAAGTTGCTATGGTACCAACTTTGGAGGATCATAACTCCTAAACCACAAAGCCATTTTCCCCATCCAAAGCTTGATTTGTATCCCTCATGGCCCTCTACAAAAACTTCAACTAGGCCTAATTCCAATTCATTAAGGATTTTGAGTTATGGAGTGATCAAAATGACAAAAACTGAAAATGTCACTTTTTTCCAACACTTAGTGAAAATTTCACTAAGTCAGAATCTGCCTTCACTTTTTTCCAAATGTAGGGGGATTTTTCACTAGGATCCAAAAAGTATCAAAACCTAATATGATCAAACAGTGGTTGTATCATATAAGGGTTTTCCAAAATGGCCAAGAACATCACCAAATTCAATTTGAGCTAAGAGATATGGTAGTGGCAAAATGCCTTGCTGAAAACTGCTAAGGCAAGGCAGAATTTTGCATTTTTGGTCGATTTGCCAAAATCAGCCAATTCCAAGCCTTGTCATCATCTTGAACACATCTGAGGATCAAATCTAAAGGGGACAATCACTGAGCCAAGCCTCCAAAGTCCTTGGAACAAGAAATAGCATGCCAAACCTAGAATTGCCTAAAATAGGGACAAGACTCCAATTTTGGATTGGAGCATTCAATGGAAGCACCAAGGTGGCATGGACTGAGCCATTCTCAACTGAATTCAGTCAAGATTTATCCAAGACTAAGGGAACCAGCAGCCTGTGCCCTAACCTCTAGTCAATGGCTAGAGGAGACTTGGATTCTCATTGCTCAACATTGGCTAACCCTACTCAGCAGTTGCCATTCACTATTCCTTGCAAAACAAACTTACTCTAGTATTAATAGAGCTCAATTGTGATCAGTTTAAGTACACCAAAGGCCTACAACACTTGCCTTTCTCAAAATCAACTTCTCACTCTCAAAAATGCCTTTCTTAGCAAGTCACTATCGAATTTTTCAGTAGAGAGCAATTCCACTCAAACCAATTGCTCTAACACCTCATAAACATCATATGTGAGCTGATCAAACACTAAACACACAACTGTAACACTGATTTCTCAAAATCACCAACCAATTGCTCAAGGTTTTAACCAAGCTGCAGTTGAGATGCCATGAAGTGATCCACCCATTTCCAATCAAGTACAAGCATTCAAACACACTCCATAGGGTGCAGGGAAGCTGTTCAGATCATCATAACTCATCTATAACACCTCCAACTCAGAAATCACATTGCACTTGCCGTCACGACCTAGAGGTAAGCCTAAACTTGGTCATCTCTCAATCTATGCATATTTCCTCGCACAATACTTTTGCCAAATGTTCATAATCATGCATGGAATGTTTCCCCTCAATTAATTGCTTTGTCTGAATCGTGTATCAAAATTCTCAGCCTTCATGCAAATTTTAGGGTTCTTGAGGTTTTGTCTTGATTTCTCATTCCATGTTAAAAATAAATGAAATTAAATACCATAGACATGATCGTGAGGTTGAGACGAGCAGATTGATAAGTGGTTTGCATGATCCCATCAAGTATTCAGTGAGATTGGAGAGAAAATGCAAATCTGGGCAAAACCCAGAACACGCGCGTGTTCTTGGGTGTTCTTGGCGCCTTTTTTGAAAATTCAAATATTTGAATTTTGTGATTTTATTTAATTGATTCAATAATTAATTTCTCTCTGAGTTTTAATGATTTTGAGTTGATTCTTTTTTTATTAATTCACAAAAATGTTAAAATATTTTATTTTCCAAAAAAATCCCAAAAATATTATTTATTCTATATAATTGATATTTTGCAAAGAATTAATATTTTAATTGTTTTTGACATTTTGAATATTTTTTCCTTCTTGATTTTGCAAATTTTAATGATTTCTAATCATTTTCTAAGGAAAAACTTGATTTATGAAGCATTAATCCAAGATCACAATTTGTTTTCCACATGTTAAAACAATTTTGGTCATTTTAATTGAATTTTATTCAATTAAAATACAATTTGAAAACAAGTTAGGGTTTTTGATTAATTCAACCCTCATAAATCATTTTCAAACACTTTAGGCCTCTAATAGAGTGTAAGACCCAACCCCCTTGTACATAAACTTTGTGGGCCTCATTCATTGTATAAGTCCTTCTGTACATTTTCAAATAAGCGGCGCGACCGTCGCTTTTCAAAACAAAATCATCTGGGCCTCTCCTCGAGCTATAAGACACATTCAAAACTTTTTTGGGCCTCTATTAGAGTGTAAGACCCAATCCTTTGTAAATACAACTTATTTTTGGGCCTCACTTATTGTATAAGTCCTGTTGTGTTTCAAAAGTTCGGCGCGATCATCGCCCGTTTAAAATGAACCATCTGGGCCTACCCTCGAGTAGTAAGACCCACCTCTCCTTCTTTTAAAAACTCTTTGGGCCTCTTGAGAGAGTGTAAGACCCATCCCTTTGTACAAAAAACCTTTCTTGGGCCTCAGTCACTTGTATAAGTCCCTCTGTACAAATTCAACAGTGCGATCACTCATAAAACCCTAGGCCTCTCCTTGAGCTGTAAGCCCCAATCTTTCTTTTCAAAGCACTTTCTCCTTTGATTTTGAATATACTGTTGTTTTCAATCTTTCTTTGTTGAACAACTAACCAAAGAGCATGGAAGCTCTACAACCGACTAAGTGTTTACCCGCTTTCATTTATCGCTTTCATATGTATATAACTGTATTATGGGGCTGCTCACTGTAAGTCTTCTTTCATAAACTCATATCAACTGTGTAATAATAGTATAGATATTTAGAGTTTCCCCGGCAACTACGTCTAGAACTAAGTAAATTCATTTCAATTACTCTTAGAAATAGACAAGCTAGATCCCCAATATGAGCACCAGATACAGTCTTCTCTTCAGCTGTCACTTTTTAGGTATTGTCAAAGAAATTCTATTCCCCAGAGATGAATTATTCTCGGTGAAACTTCTCTTGAATTTCTTCGAACCTCAGAACGGTTCACTAAATGAATTATTCTCGGTGAAACTTTTCTTGAACTTTTCTTTGGTTTGGGACCCACAGGCTTCTTAAAAGCATTAGCCTTCTCTTGGCCATTGTACAAGGACCCACAGGCTTCCTAAAAGCATCCCTGCCTGCCCTTGGGCTTAGTACAAGGACCCATCAGCTTCTTAGAAGTATTCACAGCCTCCTCTTAGAATTCGTATAATGATTCTTCCTCCGGGAATGATAGCCTCCTCTTGGGCTTCGTACAAGGACCCATCGGCTTCTTAAAAGTTTCTAGACTCCTCTTGGGCTTCGTACAAGGACCTCTCGGCTTCTTAAAAGTTTCTAGCCTGCTCTTGGGCTTCGTACAAATTGTCCCGACGACCTCCTAGAGGTATAGGAACAGAGATTAGTCATCTTAATAGGGCAGTCCTTTCAAAGAGTCTACTACTGTTTCTCAAAGCATAGTACAAAGGATAAAACTCTAGACTTGGATAGTCTAAATTCCTTGAGTCTCAAAGACATTCTCAAGCTCCCTTCCAAAAATAGGAAGAAACCCCTGTAGACTCGGACAGTCTCAATACCCCTTGGATTTCCCGTTTCCTTAAAGAACGGGAAATAACCCTGATCCTCGAATCAAATTCCTGAGTACAAACATTACTCATATAATAACTGATTTTCTCTTTAAATCAGCATATTGGATCTGTCACTCAACTGAAACAGCTACCATAGCCTCCTCTTGGGCTTTGTACAATGATTCTCCCTAGCTGAGCAAACAAATTTTAGCCTCCATCTCGGGCTTTATACGAGATACCACAAAAGACTCTGTTGAGTCAAAAAACTTTTAGCCTCCATCTCGGGCTTTGTACGAGATACCACAAAAGACTCCGTTGAATCAAACTTTCAGCCTCCATCTCGGGCTTTGTACGAGATACCAAAAAACCCTCTTGTTGAGTCAAACTTTCAGCCTCCATCTCGGGCTTTGTATGAGATACCAAAAAACTCTCTTGTTGAGTCAAACTTTCAGCCTCCATCTCGGGCTTTGTACGAGATACCAAATGACTCTCTGGATGAGTCAAGATTTTAGCTTCCGTCTTGGGCTTCATACAAGACACACAAAAGCACTCCCTCGTTGAGTTAAACCCTCTTATTTGGCCAATAGCCTCCTCTTAGGCTTTGTATAAGAAAACCCCGGTTGATCCAATCAACCTTTTAGCATCAAAGTTGTGCCTCGTTCACAGTATACAAACATCAACAACTCCTTTCCCTTCATCTAATCCCTGTAAGCAACAAGCCTCTGGATTATTTACATCTGCTGTCCCTCTTTTAGCATGAGAAATTCCTAAGGAAAGATGGCATTGCTCTACACTGAGTTAAAGTCTTCTCCTCTAGGTTGGAAAGCCCCTATAAAGGAAATTATGGCATTGCCGGATTCACATATCCCGGTTAAAGTAATTCTCCTTTGTAACCAGTCACCTCAACAGTTGTAACAAATCGACCCCTTTAGAGGTGACAAATTCTCTCTAAAGTCGAGACCTTTAAGCTTCACATGTTGGGCTTTAAACAAGATACAAATAGACTTTTTAGCTTCACATCTTGGGCTTTGAACAAGATACAAACTACCTTTTCGCTTCACGTCTTGGGCTTTGAACAAGACACCAAAACACCATTTCCTCCCATAGAATAGGAGGAACTACGATCGGTCTGATTTCCCTATTTCGGAAAACGGGAATACGTAGGCATAAGATTGCATGAAAAATCTTAGCGAGCATACTAAATAAAAACCCAAAATCCCATCATTTCATAAAGCATCAGTCCTAACATCATACCCAGGCCCTACTCTGAGAACAAAATAACCTAAGAGAAACCCACACTTTGGATAGCATCTGTAAACCAACAGTTTTGACTGTTTAACCTCAGTATGCAAGCAGGGTTAATTGGAGACATCTATTTCCCTTCCTTCATCGGCTTCAATAGGATAAAAAATGAATCGATTTGTAGTACTAGAGCGATCGTGCTTCACAACCACATCCAAAATCACTTGCTACAGAGAAATGGCGACTCTACTGGGGACGTGACTGCTCCTGTTGGATGTCCCATCTTTTAGGTAGAAAATCCTGATTTCACAGAAATGACAGCTCGGCTGGGGGGTCATTGTCTGTTTAGGATCATAAGACTAGAGGTCTAGGATGATTAAGACAAATATATATATTGCTTTTCCTAAATGATATATGTGTTTATTTTTCTGCTAATGAGAATGCGAGTGATGCCGCGTGTGGAAAGATTGAGTATACACCTAGGAAAACCCCTTTAGTGGTGTAGAGGCTATCGAAAATAGTTGTCATGCGATGCAACCCTCTTCTGAGGACTCTTCAAAAAACACCACCTAGCACGGTTCCCGTCCCGCTGGTGTTTTCTTGACAAGAGTTGATGATGATGAGAGACAGGTACAAAAATCATTAGTAAACCTTTGGGATGGGTAGAGCCTTGACTTCATGACAACGACCCTTTGACCCCATGTTTTTTATATGTTTTTGTGTGTTACATTCATGCATTCATTTAAAAAACATTAAAATAAAGAAAATTTTCTCTTCTAGTCTCTCTTTTCCAAATTAAATTAAGACAATGATTGCAAATATCAGAGAAAAAGATTGCGCTCATGGATTTCAGTAGAAGGAGAACTCATAAGTATACCTTCAGGATTCCAAAGCTAGAAGATGTGAGAGGTTTGGCAAGAATGATCATAAACCAAGAGGCTTTCAGAGCCAAGTACGGAGGCCTGCTATCTCTATTAAGGGTCCATGTGATTGAGGGAATCATGGAGACGCTCATTCAGTTTTATGATCCGGTTTATCACTGTTTCACATTCCCAGATTACCAGCTCACACCAACGCTGGAGGAATATTCTTATCTGATTGATCTACACATCACTGATCGAGCTCCATTTTCTGGACTGGAAGAAATTCCAAAGGATCAGACCATTGCAAGAGCAATTTATTTGGATGAGTCAGAGGTCAGGGCTCACATGACCACTAAGGGTGGCATACAAGGTTTGCCAGCCCAGTTCTTGACAAAGAAAGCCCTGTATTTCGCTAGTATAGGGAACGTGACTGCTTTTGAAAGCATCTTTGTTTTACTCACCTACGGGTTATTTCTGTTGCCCAACATTAATAACTTCGTCGATATTAACTCCATTAAGGTTTTTCTCATTGGAAACCCTGTACCGACTTTGGTCGCATACGCGTATCATTCTGTACACTCAGGGAATTTGTACAGCGGAGGGGAGATCACATGTTGTGTACCTCTGCTATACAAATGGTTTATCTCGCATCTACCTAAGTCTGCTGCTTTTTGGGATCATAAGAGTGCCTTACGTTGGTCACAGAAAATCATGTCTCTCACTAACTCTGACGTTGATTGGTGTAATAGGATTTATGATGGGATCAGGATCATTGACCGTTGTGGAAACTTCCCCAACGTACCCCTCATAGGAACTAAAGGAGGAATCAATTACCATCCAGTTCTCGTTCTTCGTCAATTTGGATACCCGATGAGGCATGTCCCATGGAATGCTCATCTGGAAGGTCTTTTCTTCAAGGAAGGAGAAAATGACAGGGCACTAAAGACAGAAATAGTGCACGCTTGGAAACATGTTCATAAGAAAGGACGGGAGTCTCTAGGAAAACCGGACTGTGTCTCGGTGGAGCCTTATCTCCACTGGGTACAAACTAGAGCTCTCAAGCTAAAGATGCCTTATCCTCGTCACGGAGTTCTTCCGCCAAGGGAATCTGTCATGTACTTCATGACGGAAACTGAAAAGCTTCAGGTTACTCTCAACAAAGTTCAACAGGAGAGGAGGTCTTGGAAGAACAAGTATCGCATTCTCAATGTGGAGTGTATAAAAATACAGTAATTACTGAAAGATAAGGGTGCTCTGATTGAGATTTTGGAGCAGCATGCTGTAGAAAATCAGGATGACCAAAGGAATTTGCTCACTCCTTTCACCTGGCAAAGGAATGACAACCCGACAACGGCCAAGAGCCCCGGTCCAAGAAAAGGAAAGTACCAGAATCAGCACCTGGGTTCTCCTCAGGGAGGACTCGGGACCCATTAGTTTAAGTTTATGTTTCCGCACCTTGTAATCTACTATATTTTCATTTCCGCAATCTTATGAATTCAATAAAACGGGGTTTCCCCACTGTTTGATATTTACAATCTAATTGTCAAAGTTTATTTTGATTAAACCAAAAAACAATTAATATAATCATTGCATTCATCATTCTCACATCACGTGTTCTTCTTACCTACGAGTCTCACATTTGTGTCTCGGTTCTAGAGTCAAACTGTCTCATTCGTACAATACTCGGGCTAATCGTCAGAAAAAGATGGATGATCTTAAGGAAGAGAACAGAGAGTTGAAAGAAGAGATCGACGCTCTAAGGGAGGATACGAGAAAGCTTCATAACAACATGCAAGCCATGGCAGAGGCTCAGCTACAAAGAATTGTGATCTCAGAGATCACTTCAACGCCCATAGTGGAGAAGTTTGATCCTAGGTATCAAATGCTGAAAGATCGTCCATGGGGCATGCCTGTTAACTATATCCCAAAAGGATATGTTTCGCCGATCACTGAAGGTCAGGGAACCACAGCAAAAGCCGCTGGGCCTGAAGGTTACAAACTTCGGGAAAGCGAAGATGCCAGAGGCATATTGAGGAGTCCTGAAGGTTACAAACTTCAGGAAGCGCCAAGATTCACTGCCGTAGTCACGGTCCCACCCCCTGTGGTGCACACTATCCCGGAAGGACAAATTCCACGGATACCTTCGGGTAGAAAGGAAACTATGTTCAATAGAATGGATGAATTCCAGGAACAGTTCTTGGAAATTCAGAAGGAACTGCAGGCCATTCGTGGTCAGGATTTATTTGGAAAGGACGCCGCAGACCTTTGTCTGGTCCCCAATGTGAAAGTTCCGCACAAGTTCCAAGTGCCTGACTTTGAAAAATACTAGGGTAACTCTAGCCCTCAGAGTCACTTGGTGATGTACGCTCGGCGAATGTCAGCTCAGACAGAGAACCAGGACCTACTGATTCACTACTTTCAGGATAGTTTAACCGGTGCTGCCTTAAAATGGTACATGGGTTTAAACTGTGCTACGATCAGTACGTTCAAAGATCTAGGCATTGCCTTTGTCCAACAATACAAATACAATCTGGACATGGCACCAGACAGAGATCAGCTCAGATCAATGTCACAAAAGGACAAGGAAACCTTTAAGGAATACGCTCAGAGATGGTGTGAGATTGCCGCCCAGATTTGTCCACCTCTTGAGGAAAAAGAGAAGACAAAGATCTTCTTAAAGACCTTGAGCTCATTTTACTATGACAGAATGGTTGCCAGTGCGCCCAGTGATTTCACCAAAATGGTCGGTATGGGAGTTCGTCTTGAGGAAGCCGTCCGAGAAGGACGTCTAGTAAAATACGCTGGATCATCAAGTAGTACAAAAAGATACGGTAATGCTCTCCCTAAGAAAAAAAGCAAAATATTGGGAATATCTCTCTCGGAAAGCAAAGGCGACGTTATCAACCAGTAGCAGCTGTGACTCCTGCTATCAACCCTGCGCCTGTTTCTACGTATCAACCTCAGGTTGCGCAAAGCCAACCTAATCAGCAAAGGACACAACAGCCTCTTCAGCAAGCTCGTCCTCAATACAATAACAACCGTACAACGCGGCCACAAGGATTTAATCCTATACCCGTATCATACGCAGAACTATTTCCGTTACTACTAGCCAAGGGGCATATCCAGACCAAGTCCCCTCTTACAGTACCAGAAAATCTGCCTTTTTGGTTTAAGGTGGACCAGACATGCCCTTATCATCAAGGAGGACCAGGGCATAACATAGAGAATTGCCTTAATTTCCAATCCGACGTGCAAAAGCTTGTTAGGAGCGGAGTCTTATCTTTCAAAGATACGAATCCGAATGTTCTCACGAACCCGCTGCCTCAACACGAGAAAGTCGCGGTTAACTTGATAGAGAGAGAGCCTAACAACGTCTATCAAATTCATGATGTACTCTTGTTAAGGACCAATCTGGTCAAAATGCATTGTAGACAGAGTGGATATGGCCATGTGCCACCTCATAATTATCATCAATGTGATGTCTGCTCTAAAAGTAATCAAGGATGTTCTGTGGCGCAATCAGCTCTACAGGAACAAATGGATCTCAGATGGATCCAAGAGCACCGAGTTCATGGAGTTAACATGGTCTATACGAATTCCAATGTCGTCAGAATCACGACATCCGTGCGGTGAATGTCAACTTGGTGGCGATGCACTCAAGGCAAAGCTAGTATCATATTCTGCCGCGGCAGGATTACAGTTCTTGTCTGACTTGCACGGTAAACAAACAGGGATGCTCTTTCATACAGAAGGCCCTCCAGCGTCAGATAGATCTTGGATGGATCCAGGACTACCATGATAGGAATCCCTATCAGATCAACATGGTTCAGATCTTCGATATTCGCTTAATGAATACCAACCGGGTAGAGTTACATGGTGAGCAGGTCTGACTCGGGTTCCTGATATCACATGACTATCACAGCTGTAAAGTGGGTTGCAAAAACGATCAAGGTCGTGCCCTATCCAGGAAGCACTTCAGCACTTGTTAAATCACTGGTGGATACCAATCTATATGGATGAAGATACTCAACAGATTAGTATCAATAACAGGAACCCCACTCGGCGTCAAAGTCAGGATGTCCGATCTGTGGAAGCTAACCTAGTAAGGTTACATTGTATTCAAAGCGGGCGTGGCCAGGTGCCGCCACACAATTATGAAAGTTGTAGACTCTGTTCGGAAAGTAACCAAGGATGCTACCTTATGCGAGCAGCTCTCCAGGGTCAGGTGGATCGTGGAGAGATTCGCTCATATCCGGGCTCCGGGCCCATCAACTGGATGCCGAACTACCTTGCTAATCAAATTGAGGACATTGTCGTAATCTCTGATCATCAAAGAACTAGGGATGTTTTCACCATCATTCCTCTACTTGATGAATCCAAAGTTCCCAATCGGGAACAGATCGAGATCACTTACGATGGTCAGAAAAATCAGAAGGTTCCCATAGTCATCTATCTGCCGGGACCACTACCATATGAATCAGCTAAAGCGATCCCTTACAAATACGGTGCGACGATAATTGAAAATGGAAAGGAAATTCCATTACCCTCCATCGTAAATATTGCAGACATCAGTCGTGTAACGAGAAGTGGTAGAATCTTCAACAGAGGAGTTGGAGAGTCTAACAAAGAAAAGGAACTTCAGACGGAACTTCCTGATCCACCAGTCGGTCAATCCAACAATCCTGACCTTTCGAAGAACAATGATGAGATGCTGAAGCTCATCCAGAGGAGTGAATACAACATTGTCGACTAGCTGTTACAGACTCCTTCAAAGATCTCGGTATTATCCCTGTTACTTAGTTCAGAAGCGCACAGGGAGGCTCTACAGAAAGTCTTGGAGCAAGCCTTTGTGGAACAGGATGTAACCATCAGACAGTTCGATAGCATTGTCTCTAACATCACTTCCTGCAATAATTTGGGATTTAGTGATGAGGAATTACCTGAAGAAGGTCACCGTCATAACATGGCGCTCAACATCACAGTCAACTTCCAGGACGATGGTTTAGCCAGCGTACTGGTAGATACAGGGTCAACCCTGAATGTTATGCCGAAGTCCACTTTGATGCAATTATCATTCAAAGGCCCTCCGATGAGAACCATCGAGGTCGTCGTCAAAGCATTCGACGGATCCAGAAAAACGGTTATCGGCGAAGTCGACTTTCCCATAACTATAGGTCCTCACACTTTCCAAGTCACTTTCCAGGTCATGGACATCCGGCCAACGTACAGTTGTTTATTAGGAAGACCTTGGATATATCAGGCTGGAGCAGTCACCTCGACCCTTCACCAGAAGCTAAAGTTCATCCAGAACAGCCAACTTATCACAGTCTGTGGGGAACAGGCTTTGCTCATAAGCAATCTATCGTCATTCACTTATGTGGAACCAGAAGGGATAATCGGAACCCAGTTCCAAACGCTTTCGTTACACAGTGGCGATCAATCAGATGGAGGAACTTTGATTTCCTCATACAAAGATGCTATCAAAGAAGTCGGGAGTTCCAATACAACAGGATGGGGACAGCTTGTCATTCCCACTGACAATAAAACAAAGAAGGGTTTTGGTTTTTCTGCAACCTGTACCCAGACAGCTGCTAATGATGAAAGTCTTCGTCCCATTCAGAACTTCTTCCACAGTGGAGGGTTCCTTCACCCAGTGCCTCAGGCAGTCCATGCTATCAATAAGGAGGATTCCTCCGATACGGAGGAAGAATGGAAGTCCTATCTCAACGAGGACGCTTATATGTCTCAGGACGAAACGCAGACTCCCTTTTGCTTTCCCGCACAGAGTCCAAGGTTTATACCAAGGTCAGACGTCGAAATGATATATGGAGATTGTGATCCGAAAGAATGCCGTGCTCCACCAAATTCATTAGAGGAAGACACTCCGATGAAGGACAAGTTTGACTACAACTACTCTGGCCCGATGGATGGTCTGCCGATGTGGCAACCTTACCCAGGAGACTCAGGGCAAGAAAGTCAGCCGAACAATGAAGATCAGTTGAGCATCATTGAGCAGAATACCTGTGTCCCCACCATGTCATTGGATCAACACCCAGGTTATCCTGAAAATACCCAGCACAACGATGAATTTGCAAAGTTTGCAGGACTAGAATTCATTAACTATGCTTTTCCCGAGGTCAACGTCGTCGAGAGAGATGACTCCTCCAGTTCCAAAGAAGTGTGGGACACCTTGGGACAACCAAGTGGAAAATTCGACTATATGGTCAAGCACACCACTCCCGAAAGCTCTCGTATCAGGCTCGAAGACGTCCAACCAACTGGGTGGGGAGATACAGCAGAGAGTACAAATGCTATGCAAAATACAACTGAGGAATCCTCCTACGACAACTCTGCTTGGGCGACAGATTCCAATGATCCTGCTCCACCAGAAATCAGCATTATTTTTGAAGACAAATCAAGGAAGGTGCCAAACTTTGTGATTCACCGAGGAGTTTGCCGCCAATGGGTCGCTGTCGATGTTTCAAAGATTGTTCATAAGTCAAAGTAATTGTCATCTTTAACCTTTCACCCTACCCAGGTGAAACAAATGTTTTGATAGGACTTGCTTTTTGTAAATTTTCCCTCTTCGCTTTGCCCAAAGAGACAGAGTTTTGTTTTATAGGGTTGTAGTTTCAAGAATCGACTTGTTCATAAATAAAATAGCGTCGTTCTGTAATTTCCGCATTAATTGTTGTTTTCTCTTTTTGCTTTTCTCAGAAAATGGTAATCCTAAAAAAGCAATTCAAATAATAAAAACAAGTAGTAATAAAAAATACACTGCACACACTTGCATTTTCTCAATCTCTTCTAAAACATAAATCAACACGTCATGCAGATTGCCTGTTTTAAACCCCGTTGAAACATACGATCTGATGCCTTCTCCCAACTTTGAATTCCCGGTATTTGAGGCTGAAGAAGAAGATGACAACGAAATTCCAGAAGAGATCTCCCGACTACTCAGACAAGAGGAAAGGTCCATTAAACCTCACAAAGAGCCGTTGGAAATGATCAACGTAGGTTCAGAAAAAGAGAGAAAAGAAATCAGGATTGGGGCACTACTCAGTCCAGCTGCTAAAGAGAGTTTAACAAAGCTTCTCAAAGAGTTTCCCGATGTATTCGCTTGGTCCTATCAGGACATGTCGGGGTTGGATACCAGCATCGTGGAACGTCATTTACCGTTAAGATTGGAATGTCCTCTAGTAAAACAAAGGTTGAGAAGGACTCACCCGGACATGGCCATCAAAATCAAAGAGGAAGTACAGAAACAGATTGACGCGGGCTTCCTCGCTACATCAGAATATCCTCAATGGTTAGCCAACATCGTACCCGTTCTGAAAAAGGACGGAAAGATCAGAATGTGTGTCGATTACAGAGATTTGAACAAGGCTAGTCCAAAGGACGACTTTCCTTTACCACACATTGACATGCTGGTGGACAGGACAACAAAGTTCAAAGTTTTCTCCTTCATGGATGGATTCTCGGGCTATAATCATATAAAAATGGCGCCGAAAGACATGGAGAAAACTTCGTTCATTACCCCATCGGGTACCTTTTGTTACAAGGTAATGCTGTTCGGTTTGAAGAACGTCGAGGCGACCTATCAAAGGGCCATGACTACTCTGTTTCATGACATGATACACAAGGAAATCGAAATATATGTCGATGATATGATTGCAAAATCTAAGACAGAAGAGGAGCATGTGACCCACCTGTCAAAATTATTCGAGCGGGTGAGAAAGTACAAACTCCACTTGAATCCCAATAAATGCACCTTCGGTGTCCGTTCGGGGAAACTCTTAGGGTTCATCGTCAGCCAGAAAGGAATTGAGGTTGATCTTGACTAGAGGTGTCAATTTAGGGGGTTGGGGCCTAAATTTCAAGGCCCTCAAAAATTGAAGGGCCCAAAATTTTAAAAATAAATGAGCCCCATAATATATAGGCCCCCTAAATTAAGGGCCCCTAAAATTCAAGTAGGGCCTCAAAGGCCCCAACATTTTCAAAATTTGACTTTTTTTTTTTAAAATAGATTTTTTCAATCAATTTTTTTAAAATCGTTTTTTTTTTATTTTTGGAAAAAATCAATTTTTTTTTATTTTCGGAATAAAATCATTTTTTTTATTTAAAAAAAAAGAATTTTTTTTTTATTTTTGAAAAAAATTGGTTTTTTTCATTTTCGAAAAAAAAATCTGTTTTTTATATATTCGGAAAAAATCGGGTTTTTTCATTTTCATAAAAAATCGGTTTTTTTATATTTGGAAAAAATAGGTTTTTTTCATTTTCGGAATAAATCAGTTTTTTTCATTTTCGAAAAAAGTCATTTTTTTATATTCGAAAAAAATCGGTTTTTTTCATTTTCGAAAAAAATCGTTTTTTTTTTATTTTCGAAAAAAATAGGTTTCTTCATTTTCAGGAAAAAATCGATTTTTTATATTCGGAAAAAATCGGTTTTTTTTCATTTTTCGGAAAAAATGGGTTTTTTTATTTTCGGAAAAAATTGAGTTTTTTTATTTTTGAAAAAAAACAGTTTTTTTTTTATTTTTTAGGAAAAAATTCGAGTTTCTTTTTTCGGAAGAAATCGGGTTTTTTTATTTTTGAAAAAAAAAACAGTTCTTTTTTATTTTTCGGAAAAAGCTGAGTTTTTTTTCGGAAAAAATTGTTTTTTTTTATTTTCAGAAAAAATTTAATTTTTTTATTTTGGGAAAAAAATCAGTTTTTTATTATTTTCGAAAAAAATCGGTTTTTTTATTTTCGGAAAAATCGCAATTTTTTCAATTTTCGGGAAAATCAGTTTTTTACTTTTTTCGGACAAAAAATCGGTTTTTTTATTTTCGGATCGATTTTTTTTATTTACGAAAAAATCGGTTTTTTTCATTTTCTCAAAAAATCGGTTTTTTTTTTATTTTCGGAAAAAATCGGTTTCTTTTTTATTTTCGGAAAAATCAGTTTTTTTTCATTAACGTAAAATATCAATTTTTTTCATTTTCAGAAAAAATCGGTTTTTTCTGTATTTTCAGAAAAATCGGTTTTTTTTTTTTAATTTTTGAAAAGATCAGTTTTTTTTATCTTTGAAATAAATCGTTTTTTTTTATTTTCTGAAAAAATCGTTTTTCTTAATTTTCAGAAAAACCGGTTTTTTATTTTTTCGGGAAAAAAATCGGGTTTTTTTTTATTTTCGGAAATAATCAGCTTTGTTTTTTCTTCTGAAAAAACCGATTTTTTTTTATTTTCGGAAAAAATTAGTTTTTTTTTGTTTTCGAAAAAAATCAGTTTTCTTTTATTTTCGGAAAAAATCAGTTTTTATTATTTTCTGAAAAAATCATTTTTTTTTATTTTTGGAAAAAATCGGTTTTAGGAAAAAAACAGTCTTAAAAAAAATCGGTTTTAGAAAAAATTCGGTTTTATAATATAAAATATTTTATTTCAAATAAATTTGATTTTAAGCCCTTCACTTAAGCCCCATTAAAGACAAAAATATGAAGGGGCTTAAAAATAAAGTGCCAAGAAAATATTCATTTAGTAAAGGGCCTAAAAATATGGGGCCAACAAGGAGCCTATTTATTGGGGCTTTGTCATTTAGGGCTTTTTTGACAACTCTAATCCTGACAAGGTCAAGGCCATTCGAGAAATGGCTTCTCCGAAAACTAAAAAACAAGTCAGAGGATTCCTGGGACGTTTGAACTACATCTCCAGATTCATATTACTTATGACCACGACCTGTGCGCCGATTTTCAAATTACTCAAAAAGAACCAGGATTGCGTTTGGAAAGAAGATTGTCAAACCGCCTTCAACAGTATTAAGGAATACCTGTTGAACCCACCGATTCTATCACCTCCAGTGGAAGGAAGACCACTGATCATTTACCTCACAGTCCTACAGGACTCAATGGGATGTGTACTTGGCCAACAAGACGAAACCAAAAGGAAATAGTCTGCCATTTACTATCTGAGCAAGAAGTTTACGGACTGCGAATCTCGATACACTATGCTCGAGAAAACTTATTGTGCTTTGGCTTAGGCAGCCAAACGTCTTCTCCAGTACATGATTCGTCACACTACTTGGTTGGTCTCAGAAATGGATCCAATCAAGTACGTCTTCGAGAAACCTGCTCTCACGGGAAGGATAGCCCGTTGGCAGATGTTGTTATCAGAATATGATATAGAGTACCGCGCTCTAAAAGCTGTTAAAGGAAATATTTTAGCCGATCATTTGGCTCATCAACCGATTGACGATCAGGAATCAGTCGGATTTGACTTCCTAGATGAAGATGTCATGTATCTAAAAATGAAAGACTGCGATGAACCGCTACCTAGTTAAGGGCCAGAACCAGGTTCCCAATGGGGACTTATCTTTGACGGAGCAGTCAATCATTACGGAAACAGAATTGGGGCAATCATTGTTACCCCTCAGGGTACCCACATTCCTTTCACCGCCCGACTGACATTCAAGTGCACAAACAACGAGGCCGAATACGAAGCTTGTATTATGGGTCTCGAGGAAACGATTGATTTAAGGATAAAAAACTTGGACGTATATGGCGACTCAGCCCTGATTATCAATCAGATAAAAGGAGATTGGAACACATACCAATCAGGACTGATTCCTTACAAGGATTATGCAAGAAGGTTGTTACCCTTCAACAGAATCGAGTTTCATCACATCCCTCGTGAGGAGAATCACGTGGCTGATGCATTGGCCACTCTCTCTTCCATGATTAGTGTAGGTCAATGGAATGACATACCTAAGATCGACATAATGCGCCTTGAAAGGCCCGCTTACATCTTCACGATTGAAGCAGTTATAGACGACAAACCTTGGTATCATGATATCAAATGCTTCCTTCAGAATCAAGGGTACCCACCTGGGGCATCCAGAAAGGACAGAAAAACCCTCAGAAGACTGGCTGGAAACTTCTTTCTGAGCGGTGATACACTGTATAAGCGGAATTTTGACATGGTCTTACTCCGATGCATCGACAGACCAGAAGCAGACATGCTGATAAAAGAAATTCATGAAGGATCCTTTGGCACTCATGCCAACGGACACACAATGGTGAGAAAAATTCTGAGAGCAGGGTACTACTGGTTGACCATGGAATCCGATTGTTACAAGTACATGAGGAAGTGTCACAAGTGTCAGATATACTCTGACAAAATCCATGTACCGCCAACGCATCTCAAAGTTCTCTCTTCCCCATGGCCTTTTTCTATATGGGGAATCGACATGATTGGCGTGATTGAGCCTAAGGCTTCGAACGGACATCGGTTCATCCTAGTAGCCATTTACTACTTCACCAAGTGGGTCGAAGCAGCGTCATTCGCCAATGTAACCCGACAAGTGGTGGTCCGATTTATCAAAAACAATATCATCTGCCGTTATGGTGTTCCAAGCCAGATCATTACAGATAATGAATCTAACTTGAACAATAAGATGATGAAGGAATTGTGCACAGAGTTCAAGATCGAACACCATAACTCATCTCCCTACCGACCCAGGATGAACGGAGCGGTAGAAGCGGCTAACAAGAATATCAAGAAGATTGTTCAGAAGATGGTTGTAACCTACAAAGATTGGCACGAGATGCTACCCTTTGCTCTTCACGGTTATCGCACATCTGTCAGCACTTCAACAAGGGCTACCCCTTTCTCTCTAGTATATGGCATGGAAGCAGTGCTCCCATAGAAGTAGAGATCCCATCAATCAGAGTATTGATGGAAGCTAAGCTAACAGAAGTTGAATGGTGTCAAAGTCGGCACGATGAACTGAATCTGATCGAAGAGAAGCGAGTCACAACTCTATGCCACGGCCAGTTGTATCAACAAACAATAAAACAGGCGTTCGACAAAAAGGTCCGACCTCGCGTCTTCAGGAAAGGAGACCTCGTGCTCAAGAAGATACAATCATTCCTCACTGATTCCCGAGGCAAATGGACTCCGAATTATGACAGCCCTTATGTGGTCAAGAAAGCTTTCTCAGGAAGCGCCTTGAGACTTGCAACCATGGACGGAGAGGAATTTGCCTACCCCACGAATGTTGATGTAGTCAAGAAATACTTCGCCTAAAGAAAAAAAATAACGTCTCGGTGGATTGAATACCCGAAAGGGCGGTCCAGGCAAAAATTAGAGACAAAATAAAAAGAATCATCCTGGTGGATTGGAAATCTCAAAGTACAATCCAGGAAAAAATTAGGGATAATGGCAAGTAACTATGTTCAACAGGGGCAAATCCTCAACAGCAGTTACACCATCAGGAAAAACTCCAATCAAGGTCATCTTCGACAGAAGCTCAGGATGTCCCGAATTCAAAGTTAATAGAAGGATAGTGGTCGTTATGTTTCAACGTAGCCATTTTCCCTATAAACTACCATTTTCTAACTTTGTAAATACTCGATGGAATCACGCGTTTGGTTGATTTCCATCCTATCAATAAAATTTGAGCCCTTGTGCTTTTGTTTGCAATTCTTATTTGTTTTAGCTTTACAGAACGACATTTTAATATGATCAACGATTCTTGAAATAAAACAAAAATGAATTTACTTGTTAAAACTTTTCTGCTTTTAAAATAAAGATGGCATTTCTTTTGACTGTTGAACATCGAAAGAACACGATCGCTTCTCCAGAAGTAATCGAGCTTCAAAGTGCAGAATCAAAGTATTCCTTCTAAACCAGTACGCCTGAACGAAGGATCAACTGTATCAGAGACCTTGTTTCATCTGACGCCCTTGGCAGAGTTCTTACCTATTAAGCCCGACCAACGGTATTCCCCGCAGGGACTATATCTCCTAAGCAAGGTAGAATTACTACTTTTGAACCAACTGTACGTCTTTGCCCCACGATGGTCGAGTATCCCGTCATGTTCATCTGTTAGTCTGTATGTCGCATCAGTTTTGTCAGCATATACATACATCATGAACCTTATTTGCATTCGCATTCATATTGCATCACTATCACTCCAGTCGGTCTTATCCCCTAGTGATAACAGTCATCTCAATCGAGTTGTCAGTTCTTTCCTCGACCAGGAAATGTTGTGTCTGAACAATCTCCCCTCCAGTTTATTTCTGGATTGGAGTGGACCCTTGACCACTTTGATAACTTGAACCTCCGAAGAATAAGAGAACCTTCAACCAACGTCACTCTTTGCCATTGAAGATGATGTCTTCGCTTTCTCGGATTAAGGAAAATCCCCAGAGAAAGCCTCGCAATCAAAGCTTCGGCAATACAGTCGTTCTTCTCCGAAAGAATCACTGACGAAAAGGTCATCGACACCTCAAAAATTGGATCATATCATATGGCATTTCTCCGAGAAGATTCCGAGAAAAGTATGATGTAATACCCCAAGCAGAAAGCAGTCTCTCAAGAGCCTCATTTTCCCCAGTAGATTCGACAAATGGCATCTCCAAACAGAGAAGTTTGTACACCTCTACAACTCAGACGACTGGGTTCCCCAGTAACTCTGACATCAAAAATTTTCTATCAAATGGCATCTCCCAGGAAAATTCGGCGAGAAGTTTGAGGAAGACCGCTACGAATAGCGTCCCTTGTCAATAAAGTTTATTGACAAAAGAAACTAAGACTAGTTCCTTGGTAGAAAACCAGGATTGAGGGGAAGTTTATTTCAGAAACTAAGACCAGTTCCTTGGTAGGAAACCAGGATCGAGGAGAAGTTTATTTCAGAAACTAAGACCAGTTCCTTGGTAGGAAACCAGGATCGAGGGGAAGTTTATATCAGAAATTGAGACCAGTTCCTCGGTAGGAAACCAGGATCGAGGGGAAGGTTACCTTTTCTAAGCGTCATTGCTTATCAAAAGGAGATGAATGCGTAAGCCACCATTCATAAACCACCATCAAAATTTTGGATATTCCGATATTTAATCCTCTTGCACCCCGAATGCCCGAATACCTTCGTCATTCACACCTTCAGGTCCAAGGAGATTAAATAGGGGCATCTGTCATACCCCAAATTTTGACCACCCAGATTCCCATTATTGTGCAAATCATCATCACAATAGAGATGTACCTTTTTACCTCATCAATCTCCTCAAGGAATTGTTGAGTATCCACTACAATCAAATTAGGGTTTCAAGCCCTTTCTGAGTGCTTAGACAAAGGATCAATCAAGGAATGACATGATCTTCAACTTTTCTAACCTCTCAAGTATCCACAATTGATCAAGAGGACTCCCACCTCAAGGATTAAGCACAAGGCTGCTCCTTCTAGGTGGATCAAGCCTCACGATCGCCAGTGTCACCAAATTAGGGTTTTGGTCGACCAGGGCCTCCAGATGGAAAATTTCATCTGGGCATGAGCCAAAGATTCAAAGCATATCCTAATATACTCCATGGAACCTCATGGACCCAATCATCAAGTCAATTTAGCCTCAGAGGATGCATTCATCCAAAATCAGGAATTAAGGTTTCTTGACCTAATTCATCCTTAAGTTGACTTTTGGGACAAATCATGAGCCAAGACCTCAAGAGAGGATTTGAGGGTCTCTAATATACCACATTGATCCATTTATAACCATGGATTGATCCAAGAAGTTTGAGCAACGAGTCTCAATTTCATCAGTACCACAGTTAGGGTTTTGCGAGAAAAGTCAACTGTAACTTTGACTTTTGACCAGAACATGCTCCCAAACCCTAGGACATTATTCAATACACCCTATAACACCCATGGAACATGTCCATCAAGTTTGATTTAGGTCAAGGACATGATTTCCTAAAGAATGGCACAGTTTGGAATTCATCGGATAAAAAGTCAACTGTGCACAAAAGTCAACTTTGACTTTTTGAGATTTTTCACAAAAATGGTTTTTTAACCCTAAAATGATGTTAATGTATGATTTGAATCATCATTCATCAAGAAAAATCAAAGAAAGTGGGATAACTTGTAAAAGGGGTAACCATAAAAAACTTAGAAATTTTCTAAGTTATGGAACAAAGTGGCTAGGGTACTAACTTTGGAGGATCATAACTCCTAAACCACAAAGCCATTTTTTCCCATCCAAAGCTTGATTTGTAGCCCTCATGGCTATCTACAAAAATTTCAACTAGACCCAATTCCAATTCATTAAGGATTTTAAGTTATGGAGTGATCAAAATGACAAAAAGTGAAAATGTCACTTTTTTCCAACACTTAGTGAAAATTTCACTAAGTCAGAATCTGCCTTCACTTTTTTCCAAATGTAGGGGAATTTTTCACTTGGATCCAAAAAGTATCAAAACCAAATATGATCAAACAGTGGTTGTATCATATAAGGGCTTTCCAAAATGGCCAAGAACATCACCAAATTCAATTTGAGCTAAGAGATATGGTAGTGGCAAAATGCCTTGCTGAAAACTGCCAAGGCAAGGCAGAATTTTTCATTTTTGGTAGATTTGCCAAAATCAGCCAATTCCAAGCCTTGTCATCATCTTGAACACATCTGAGGATCAAATCTAAAGGGGACAATCACTGAGTCAAGCCTCCAAAGTCCTTGGAACAAGAAATAGCATGCCAAACCTAGAATTGCCTAAAATAGGGACAAGACTCCAATTTTGGATTGGAGCATTCAATGGAAGCACCAAGGTGGCATGGACTGAGCCATTCTCAACTGAATTAAGTCAAGACTTATCCAAGACCAAGGGAACCAGCAGCCTGTGCCCTAACCTCTAGTCAATGGCTAGAGGAGACTTGGATTCTCATTGCTCAACATTGGCCAACCCTACTCAGCAGTTGCCATTCACTATTCCTTGCAAAACAAACTTACTCTGCTATAAATAGAGCTCAATTGTGATCAGTTTAAGTACACCAAAGGCCTACAACACTTGCCTTTCTCAAAATCAACTTCTCACTCTCAAAAATGCCTTTCTTAGCAAGTCACTATCGAATTTTTTAGTAGAGAGCAATTCCACTCAAACCAATTGCTCTAACACCTCATACACATCATATGTGAGCTGATCAAACACTAAACACACAACTGTAACACTGATTTCTCAAAATCACCAGCCAATTGCTCAAGGTTTTAACCAAGCTGCAGTTGAGATGCCATGAAGTGATCCAGCCATTTCCAATCAAGTCCAAGCATTCAAACACACTCCATAGGGTGCAGGGAAGCTGTTCAAATCATCACAACTCATCTGTAACACCTTCAACTCAGAAATCACATTGCACTTGCTGTCACGACCTAGAGGTAAGCCTAAACTTGGTCATCTCTCAATCTATGCATATTTACTCGCACAATACTTTTTCCAAATGTTCATAATCATGCTTGGAATGTTTCCCCTCAATTAATTGCTTTGTCTGAATCGTGTATCAAAATTCTCAGCCTTCATGCAAATTTTAGGGTTCTTGAGGTTTTGTCTTGATTTCTCATTCCATGTTAAAAATAAATGAAATTCAATACCATAGACATGATCGTGAGGTTGAGACGAGCAGATTGATATGTGGTTTGCATGATCCCATCAAGTATTCAGTGAGATTGGAGAGAAAATACAAATCTGGGCAAAACCCAGAACACGCGCGTGTTCTTGGGTGTTCTTGGCGCCTTTTTTGAAAATTCAAATATTTGAATTTTGTGATTTTATTTAATTGATTCAAAAATTAATTTCTCTATGAGTTTTAATGATTTGAGTTGATTATTTTTTTATTAATTCACAAAAATGTAAAAATATTTTAATTTCCCAAAAAATCCCAAAAATATTATTTATTCTATATAATTGATATTTTTGCAAAGAATTAATATTTTAATTGTTTTTGACATTTTGAATATTTTTTCCTTCTTGATTTTGCAAATTTTAATGATTTCTAATCATTTTCTAGGGCAAAACTTGATTTATGAAGCATTAATCCAAGATCACAATTTGTTTTCCACATGTTAAAACAATTTTGGTCATTTTAATTGAATTTTATTCAATTAAAATACAATTTAAAAACAAATTAGGGTTTTTTATTAATTCAACCCTCATAAATCATTTTCAAACACTTTGGGCCTCTAATAGAGTGTAAGACCCAACCCACTTGTACATAAACTTTGTGGGCCTCATTCATTGTATAAGTCCCTCTGTACATTTTCAAATAAGCGGCGCGACCGTCGCTTTTCAAAACAAAATCATCTGGGCCTCTCCTCGAGCTATAAGACCCATTCAAAATTTTTTGGGCCTCTATTAGAGTGTAAGACCCAATCCTTTGTAAATGCAACCTATTTTTGGGCCTCACTTATTGTATAAGTCCCGTTGTGTTTCAAAAGTTTGGCGCGATAGTCGCCCATTTAAAATAAACCATATGGGCTTACCCTCGAGTAGTAAGACCCACCTCTCATTCTTTTAAAAACTCTTTGGGCCTCTTGAGAGAGTGTAAGACCTATCCCTTTGTACAAAAAACCTTTCTTGGGCCTCAGTCACTTGTATAAGTCCCTCTGTACAAATTCAACAGTGCGATCACTGATAAAACCCTGGGCCTCTCCTTGAGCTCTAAGCCCCAATCTTTCTTTTCAAAGCACTTTCTCCTTTGATTTTGAATATACTATTGTTTTCAATCTTTCTTTGTTGAACAACTAACCAAACAACATGGAAGCTCTACAACCGGGTAAGTGTTTACCCACTTTCATTTATCGCTTTCATATGTATATAACTGTATTGTGGGGCTGCTCACTGTAAGTCTTCTTTCATAAACTCATATCAATTGTGTAATAATAGTATAGATATTTAGAGTTTCCCCGGCAACTACGTCTAGAACTAAGTAAAGCCGTTTCAATTACTCTTAGAAATAGACAAGCTAGATCCCCAATAGGAGCACTAGATACAGTCTTCTCTTCGGCTGCCACTTTTTAGGATTGTCAAAGAAATTCTATTCCCCAGAGATGAATTATTCTCGGTGAAACTTCTCTTGAATTTCTTCGAACCTCAGAACGGTTCACTAAATGAATTATTCTCGATGAAACTTTTCTTGAACTTTTCTTTGGTTTGGGACCCACGGGCTTCTTAAAAGCATCAGCCTTCTCTTGGGCGTTGTACAAGGGTCCACAGGCTTCCTAAAAGCATCCCCGCCTCCTCTTGGGCTTAGTACAAGGACCCATAGGCTTCTTAGAAGTATTCACAGCCTCCTTTTAGGCTTCGTATAATGATTCTTCCTCCGGGAATGATAGTCTCCTCTTGGGCTTCGTACAAGGACCCATCGGCTTCTTAAAAGTTTTTAGCCTCCTCTTGGGCTTCGTACAAGGACCTCTCAGCTTCTTAAAACTTTCCAGCCTCCTCTTGGGCTTCGTACAAATTGTCCTGACGACCTCCTAGAGGTATAGGAACAGAGATTAGTCATCTTAATAGAGCAGTCCTTTCAAAGAGTCTACTACTATTTCTCAAAGCATAGTACAAAGGATAAAACTCTAGACTTGGATAGTCTAAATTCCTTGAGTCTCAAAGACATTCTCAAGCTCCCTTCCAAAAATAGGAAGAAACCCTGTAGACTCGAACAGTCTCATTACCCCTTGGATTTCCCGTTTCCTTAAAGAACGGGAAATAACCTTGATCCTCAAGTCAAATTCCTGAGTGCAAACATTACTCATATAAGAACTGATTTTCTCTTTAAATCAGCATATTGGATATGTCACTCAACTGAAACAGGTACCATAGCCTCCTCTTGGACTTTGTATAATGATTCTCCCCAGCAGAGCAAACAAATTTTAGCCTCCATACCACAAAAGACTCTGTTGAGTCAAAAAACTTTTAGCCTCCATCTCGGGCTTTGTACGAGATACCACAAAAGACTCCGTTGAGTCAAACTTTCAGCCTCCATCTCGGGCTTTGTACGAGATACCAAAAAACTCTCTTGTTGAGTCAAACTTTCAGCCTCCATCTCGGGCTTTGTACGAGATACCAAAAAACTCTCTTGTTGAGTCAAACTTTCAGCCTCCATCTCGGGCTTTGTACGAGATACCAAATGACTCTCTGGTTGAGTCAAGCTTTTAGCTTCCGTCTTGGGCTTCGTACGAGACACACAAAAGCACTCCCTCGTTGAGTCAAACCCTCTTGTTGGGCCAATAGCCTCCTCTTAGGCTTTGTATAAGAAACCCCAGGTTGATCCAATCAACCTTTTAGCATCAAAGATGTGCCTCGTTCATAGTATACAAACATCAACAACTCCTTTCCCTTCATCTAATCGCTGTAAGCGGCAAGCCTCTGGATTATTTACATCCACTGTCCCTCTTTTAGCATGAGAAATTCCTAAGGAAAGATGACATTGCTCTACACTGAGTTAAAGTCTTCTCCTCTAGGTTGGAAAGCCCCTATAAAGGAAATTATGGCATTGCCGGATTCACATATCTCGGTTAAAGTAATTCTCCTTTGTAACCAGTCACCCCAACAGTTGTGACAAACTGACCCCTTTAGAGGTGACAAATTCTCTCTAAAGTCGAGACCTTTAAGCTTCACATCTTGGGCTTTAAACAAGATACAAATAGACCTTTTAGCTTCACATCTTGGGCTTTGAACAAGATACAAACTACCTTTTCGCTTCACGTCTTGGGCTTTGAACAAGACACCAAAACACCATTTCCTCCCATAGAATAGGAGGAACTACGATCGCTCTGATTTCCCTGTTTCGGAAAACGGGAATACGTAGGCATAAGATTGCAAGAAAAATCTTAGCGAGCATACTAAATAAAAACCCAAAATCCCATCATTTCATAAAGCATCAGTCCTAACATCATACCCAGACCCTACTCTGAGAAAAAAATAACCTAAGAGAAACCCACACTTTGGATAGCATCTGTAAACCAACAGTTTTGACTGTTTAACCTCAGTATGCAAGCAGGGCTAATTGGAGACATCTATTTCCCTTCCTTCATCAGCTTCAATAGGATAAAAAATGAATCGAACTGTAGTACTAGAGCGATCGTGCTTCGCAACCACATACAAAATCACTCGCTACAACATGAGAGATGAAAATCCTCATGAAATCATGGTGAAAGATATTTAAATATAGATAACTGAAAATTTTGCCCTTAGATACACTGATATGCAATGTTATGGACAAAACTAAGCTATAATGCTGACACGCCATGAACTTCTAGCATGATGATATGATGCCATGATAGTGCAAAGATGCAGACAAACAAGACACTAAAGGTAAAGAGCAAACAACCACAGATGAGCTTAACTGGGGAAGGATAAAGTTTAGTATCCATGAGTCAAACTTTCTGGGGATACAGGCTAACCAACAAAAGAGACTCAGTGGGGAGACTCTGAGGTAACACTGAGGATGGAAGAATAAATCTGAGGGGAAACCTCAAAGGTCCTCATTGGAGATAGGGGCCAGAGAGGTGTCCTCCACCGGGGAAAGATCCAGGGAGATGGACGACAGGTTCATATGTGACCGGACGACATTGGGGAAATAAAGACACCTTCTTACTGGGCATGAAACTAGAAAGAAGACACGATCTCCACTGGGGGATCAGTTTGAAATAAAAGGATAGACATTCTACAAAAGAGTTTCTGGGGATTTCTTATATTGAAGAGTTCAAACGGGATCTTCAAGAAAAGCCAGAAAAGATAGAGACCAAACTCTGTGTGTGCCAAATGATGATCAATCACAAGGACTTTCAAAGAGATATTGATAATGACTGAACTTCTGTCGGGAACCAGATTTAAAGTGCCAACAAGGATTGGACTCAGAAGTGATATGCCAGTATACACCAATTTGAATAAGATAACAATTTAAGTTGGGTTGCCAGCAAGGACTGGACTTTGGACACTGATATGAGGTGGGATTTTGAATACCAGTATGAGCTGGATTTTAAATTTTGGTTTAGGTTCACGATAACCTGATTTCAAACAACTGGTTCACGATAACCAGAGGTTTAGGTTCACGATAACCTGATTTCAAACAACTGGTTCACGATAACCAGAGATTTAGGTTCACGATAACCTGAGGTTTAGGTTTACGATAACCTGAGGTTTACGTTCACGATAACCTGATACAAACAACTGGCTCACGATAACCAGAGGTTTAAGTTCACATTTGACCTGGTTTCAAACAATAGATTCACGATAATCTGAAGTTTGACGGCAAGGAAACTAACATAGGGATCACATCAAACAGATTGATGGAAAGGAAAAAACACATCCGAAGGTACGAAACCTGAGCTCGGAACACATCATCAAACAGATTGACGGGAAGGAAACAATACATAGGGACCACATCAAACAGGTTGATGGAAAGGAAAAACACATCCGAAGGTACGAAACCTGAGCTCGGAACACCTCACCAAACAGATTGACAGCAAGGAAACACCTCAAATAGGGATCACATCAAACAGGTTGATGGAAAGGAGTAACACATCCGAAGGTACGGAACCTGAGCTTGGAACACCTCATCAAATAGATTGACGAGAAGAAACACCTCAAATAGGGATCACATCAAGCAGGTTGATGAAAAGTGACTGACTGAAGGTAACATCATTTGTAATTGTAGAAGTATGAATAAGACCAAGGACGTATAAGTTTCTCGTGAGAGATTGCCACTTATCGTTATAAAGGTGATGATAGAAAAACAAGCTTCTCAAGGAGATTGCCACTTGTTGTTGGATATAAATTCCAAAGAGATATTAATATCACAACACTGTTGGAAAAAGGAATTTCTTCAATGTGGATCTGCAAAAGATTCTTCCTGCGAGACATAGTGCAAAATAAATGCACGTTCAAGATGGGCTCAGAAACCACACCTGCCAGGGATCAAAGTTCAATCTAGGAACAAGCTAGAAAGAAACGGTTAAACAAGACTCTATCCATTGAGGAAATGAGCTCGAATGGAGATTTATCTTACCCAATTGTAGGAAAGATAATTGAACCAACCATCATCCACGAGGATTGAACTCCATGGGGAATTTAGAAAGGATGGGAACTTTATGCCTAAAGGCTGATGACTCTATTGGAGAGAGAAGACAAACCCAGTCACTTGAGGAGATAAACACCAAAGTGAACAAAAACAGGTAAACACCAGAACAGGAAGCAAAAATGCTAAGATGTTATGCATATGAATGCTTATGCCATGCTTATGCTCATGCTGACAAAACAGACAAAAGGAAGCGAGACTGAAGATGAAATAAACATCTCGACAAGGATACCCAGCCAAACTCATCAGATTGGACCATTACTGGGGATGAACGAGTAGGATCAGCGGATCTACTTCACAGGGAAAATGAGCATTCCACCTGAGGTATAACATCATGACTTCACTAGGATTGCCATCATGAGCTTGATTTCCTTGCTAGAGGAGGAATATCCATGGAGATTGGCCAAGCTCGACCGAAGTAACAATTTACTAGGAAGTTGGCAAAGGATATCACAAGAACAGAGTAATTCTGCATTCTGACATGCATGATGATCACCATAATAAACAACAGCTCTTGCAATAGGTAATCTTCAAATCTTCTCTGCCCCAGACTAGATGGCATGTTAGGAGAAAATACCAAGAGGATTTTACACAAGAATCGGCATACGAAATGCCTTAATATCCTCAAACTCTTAGATTCATGAATCTCAGCGTGACTGCCCCAAATTAACGGTGCTTGCACAATAAAGTCTTTGAATTTGCTCTTCAGACTGGTTGGTTTGTGAAGGAAATGCCCCAGACTAATTGTTTTTTGAGATTTGCCGAATCTCGACCTGATTGCCCCTGATTAACTGATAGGTAATCAAAAGGATTTTACAGAAGAATTGGCATACCAGATGCCTCAATATCTTCAAACTTTTGAAGGGGAAATGACATAACTGCCCCTGATTAACTATGTTTGCGAAACAAATTACTCAGACTATGGTGGGGACGACTGAGGAACAAACTTGCCCCTGTTGGTGGGTCACTGGAATCCTCACTTTTCATAAGATGACCCCAAGAAGGCTTGCCCCGACATCCTGAATTTTAAAACTTCCTGCCCATTGATTTAGTATCTCTTGGGATGCTTGATCTGTGGAAGAGATGCCCCAGACGGAGCCTTTTATCGAGTCAGATTCCCTAGCTGGTTGCATTTGTCGGGATTCTTTTGACATTGAATTATTTTGCAAACAAGTATTGTTCATTAAAAATTGGCAATTTCAATGCAATATTCATGCAAGCTTTTGAAAACAAACTTTTATTGATGGAACACACATAGTGGAATGATTAAATAAAAAACAAAGGTGGATCTAGCCATTTACGGAATGACATATGAAGTGATCAACACACGCAAATAACAAAGATCATTAGGAGTCAGGTTAATCAACCTTGTTGTAGTATGCCTTCAAAACAACCTTACCTCAATTAGGTCTTTTAAGGGTTGTAACGTGGCCGGGTTCACGGTTTATGAAACAAAGGATAAAGGCTCAAAGTTTATTTGTACCCACCCCATCTTCGTGATGAACTCCGATCCTACACTCAGTTAACTTAGGCTATACATTCGGATTCCCATAGGCTGGAAATTTAACTGATGATAGTTGGTGATGATTCAGACACCTTTGTGGTCATTACTCTCTTACAGCATTGGTTATCCTTTATTGATGAGGTTTTGAGACCTCTTCTTGTCTTTGATTGCGGTTTTGAGACCTCTTCTTGTCTTTTGAGGTTATGAGACCTATTTTTTGATTGTTGTACAAACCTTCTTGTATAAGGCGAAGTTTTGGGCTTCCCATCTTTCTTGGCTTTTACCTTGAAAGGGACTCGACTTATTCTTCGATTAAGGATTTCTTGACGATTCTTCCTTATTTGTCGCTTCGGGAACAACTTGTACAATGCTTATTCACTTGATTGGAGAGAAGCTGACTGGTGTCTTGCATGAAGCGCTTGCATTTGAATGCATAACCAAGTTAAACTGAGAACTACCCCTCCCCCCCCCCCCCCCCCCCCCCAAGGTTGAGATTTAAGGGTTTTTTGTATAAGAAAATAAAACTCCTACTTCTAGGCTCAAAGGGTTAACGAGGGATTATCTTCCTTATTTCTTCAGTGACTTGTTTTTCAGTTTTCGGAGAAGGCATTTCTTGAATGGCCTTGACCTTGTCAGGATTAACCTCAATTCCCTTCTGGCTGACGATGAACCCTAAGATTTTCCCTGAACGGACACCGAAGGTGCACTTGTTAGAATTCAAGCGGAGTTTGTACTTTCTCAACCGCTCGAATAGCTTTGACAGATGGGTCACATGCTCCCCCTCTGTTTTAGATTTGGCAATCATGTCATCGACATATACCTCGATTTCTTTATGTATCATGTCATGAAACAGAGTAGTCATGGCCCTTTAATAAGTTGCCCCGTCATTCTTCAAACCAAACAGCATTACCTTGTAACAAAAGATACCTCATGGGGTAATGAACGAAGTTTTTTCCATGTATTTCGGCGCCATTTTGATCTGGTTATAGCCCAAGAATCCATCCATGAAGGAGAAAACTTTGAACTTTGCTGTACTGTTAACCAACATGTCAATGTGTGGTAAACGAAAGTCATCCTTTGCACTTGCCTTATTTAGATCTCTGTAGTCGACACACATTCTGACCTTTTCGTCCTTTTTTGGAACAGGTACGATGTTGGCTAACCATTGAGGATATTCTGATGTGGCGAGGAAACCCGCGTCAATATGTTTCTGTACCTCCTCTTTCATTTTAATGGCCATGTCCGGGTGAGTCCGTCTTAACCTCTGTTTTACTGCGGACATTCTGATCTTAACGGTAGATGATGTTCCACGATGCTGGAATCCAACCCTGGCATGTCCTGATAGGACCAAGCAAACATATCGAGGGATTCTTTGAGAAGCTTTATCAAACTCTCTTTAGCAGTTGGACTGAACAGTGCTCCAATCCTGATTTCATTTCTCTCTTTTTCGGAACCCAAGTTTACCGTTTCCAACGGCTCTTTGTGAGGTTCAATGGACCTTTCCTCTTGTCTGAGTAGTCGGGAGATCTCTTCTGGAATTTCGCCGTCATCTTCTTCTTCAGCCCCAAATACCGGGAACTCAAAGTTGGGAGAACGCATTGGATCGTATGTTTCAACTGAGTTTAAAACAAGCAATCTGCATAACGTGATGATTTGTGTTTAGAAGAGATAGAGAGAATGCAAGTGTGTGCAGTGTATTTTTTTTACTGCTTGTTTTTATTATTTGAATTGTTTTTTTTAGGATTGCCATTTTCTGAAAAACGAAAAGAGAAAACAGCAATTAATGCAGAAATTACAGAACGACGTTATTTTATTAATGAACAAGTCGATTCTTGAAACTACAGCCCTATAAAACAAAGCTCTGTCACTTTGGGCAAAGTGAAGAGGGAAAATTTACAGAAAGCGAGCCCTATCAAAACATCCGTTTCACCTGGGCAGGGTGAAAGGTTAAAGACGGCAATTACTTTGACTTATGAACAATCTTCAGAACATCGACAGCAACCCATTGGCGGCGAACTCCTCGGTGAATCACAAAGTCTGGCACCTTCCTTGATTTGTCTTCAGAAATGACGCTGATTTCTGGTGGAGTAGGATCATTGGAATCTGTCTCCCAAGCAGAGTTGTCGTAGGAGAATTCCTCTGTTGCATTTTGCATAGTATTTGTACTCTCAGCTGTATCTCCCCATCTAGTCGACTGGATGTCTTTGAGCCTGATATGAGAGCTTTCGGGAGCGGTGTACTTAACCATATAGTCAAATTTTCCACTCGGTTGTCCTAAGGTGTCCCACACATCTCTGGAACTGGAGGAGTCATCTCTTTCGATGACGTTGGCCTCGGGAAAAGCATAGTTGATGAATTCTAGTCCTGCAAACGTTGCAAATTCATTGTCGTGCTGGGTATTTTCAGGATAACCTGGGTGTTGATCCCATGACATGGTGGGGACACAGGTATTCTGTTCAATGAGGCTCAGCTAATTTTCATTGTCCGGCTGACTTTCTTGCCTCAAGTTTCCTGGATAAGGTTGCCACATTGGCAGACCATACATCGAACCATAGTAGGCGTAGTCAAAATTATCCTTCATCGGAGTGTCTTCCTCTAATGAATTTGACGGAGCACGACATCCTTCCGGATCACAATCTCCGTAGATCATTTCAACGTCTGACCTTGGTATAAATCTCGGACTTTGTGCGGGATAATAAAATGGCGTAGGCACCTCTTCCTAAGACATATAACCATCCTCGTTGATATAGGACTTCCATTCTTCCTCCGATACAGAGGAATCCTCCTCATTGATAGCATGGACTGCCTGAGGCACTGGGTGAAGGAACCCTCCACTGTGGAAGAAGTTCTGAATGGGACGAAGACTTTCATTGTTAGCAGCCGTCTGGGTACAGGTTGCAGAAAAACCAAGACCCTTATTTGTTTTATTATCAGTAGGAATGACAAGCTCTCCCCATCCTATTGTATTGGTACTTTTGACCACTTTAATAGCATCTTTGTATGAGGAAATCGAAGTTCCTCCTTCTGATTGATCGCCACTGTGTAACGAAAGCGTTTGGAACTGGGTTCCAATTATCCCTTCTGGTTCCATATAAGTGGATGGCGATAAATTGCTTACGAGCAAAGCCTGTTCCCCACAGACTGTGACAAGTTGACTGTTTTGGATGAACTTTAGCTTTTGGTGGAGGGTCAAGGTGACCGCCCCAGCCTGATGTATCCAAGGTATTCCTAATAAACAACTGTAAGTTGCCCGGATGTCCATGACCTGGAAAGTGACTTGGAAAGTGTGAGGACTGATAGTTATGGGAAGGTCGACTTCACCGATAACCGTTTTTCTTGATCCGTCGAATGCTTTGACGACGACCTTGCTGATTCTGATCGGAGGGCCTTTGAATGATAATTGCATTAAAGTGGACTTCAGCATAACATTCAGGGATGTGTCTACTAGTACGCTGGCTAAAGCATCGTCTTGGAAGTTGACTGTAATGTTGAGTGCCATGTTATGACGACAACCCTCTTCAGGTAATTCCTCATCACTAAATCCCAAATTGTTGTAGGAAGTGATGTTAGAGACAATGCTATCGAACTATCTGATTGTTACGTTCTGTTCCACAAAGGATTGCTCCAAGACTTTCTGTAGAGTCTCCCTGTGCGCTTCTGAACTTATTAACAGTGATAATACCGAGATCTTTGAAGAAGTCTGTAACAGTTGATCGACAATGTTATATTCACTCCTTTGGATGAGTTTAAGCATCTCATCATCATTTTTCGAAAGGTCGGGATTACTGGATCGACCGACTATTGGATCGGGAAGTTCCATCTGAAGTTTCTTTTCTTTGTTGGACTCTCTAACTCCTCTGTTGAAGATTCTACCACTCTTTGTTACACGACTGATGTCTGCAATATTTACGACGGAGGGTAATGGAATTTCCTTTCCATTTTCAATTATCGTTGCACTGTATTTTTAAGGGATTGCCTTAGTTGATTCATACGGTTGTGGTCCCGGCAGATAGATGACTATGGGAACCTTCTGGTTTTTCTGACCATTGTAAGTAATCTCGATCCATTCCCGGTTGGGAACTTTGGATTCGTCAAGTAGAGGAATGATGGCGAAAACATCCCTAGTTCTCTGATGATCTGAGATTACGACGACGTCCTCAATTTGATCAGCAAGGTAGTTCGGCGACCAATTGATATGGACGAATCTCTCCGCGATCCACCTGACCCTGAAGAGCTGCTCTCACAAGGTAGCACCCTTGGTTACTTTCCGAACAGACTCTACAACGTTCATAGTTGTGTGGTGGCACCTGGCCACGCCCGCTTTGAATACAATGTAACCTCACTAGGTTAGCTTCCACAGATCGGACATCCTGACTTTGACGCCGAGCAGGGTTTCTGTTATTGATACTAATTTGATGAGTATCTTCATCCATATAGATTGGCATCCACCAGTGATTTAACAAGTGCTGAAGTGCTTCCTGGACAAGGGCACATCCTTGATCATTTTCACAACCGCTTTACAGTTGTGATAATTATGTGATATTAGGAACCCGAGTCGGACCTGCTCAGCATGTAACTATACCAGGTTGGTATTCATTAAGCGAATATCGAAGATCTGAACCATGTTGATCTGATAGGGATTCCTATCATGGTAGTCTTTGATCCATCCAAGTTCCATCTGACGCTGGAGGGCCTCCTGTATGAAAGAGCATCCCTGTTTGTTTACCGAGTAAGTCAGACAAGAACTGTAATCGTGTCGCGGCAGATTATGATATTGGCTTTGCCTTGAGTGCATTTCCACCAAGTTGACATTCATTACACGGATGTCATGGTTTTGAATGATGTTGGAATTCGTATAGACCATGTTAACTCCACGAACTCGGTGCTCCTGGATCCATCCGAGATCCATTTGTTCCTATAGAGCTTATTGCACCACAGAACATCCTCGATTACTTTTAGAGCAGACATCACATTGATGATAATTATGAGGTGGTACATCGCCATATCCACTCTGTCTACAATGCATCTTGACCAAATTGGTCCTCAACAAGAGTATATTATGAATTTGATAGTCGTTGTTAGATTCTCTCTCAATCAGGTTGACTGCAGCTTTCTCATGTTGAGGCAGCGGGTTCGTGAGAACATTAGGATTCGTATCTTTGAAAGATAAGAGCCCACTCCTAACAAGCTTTTGCACGTCGGATTTGAAATTAAGATAATTCTCTATGTTATGCCCTGATCCTCCTTAATGATAAGGGCATGTCTGGTCCACCTTAAACCAAAAAGGCAGATTTTCCAGTACTGTAAGAGGGTACTTAGTCTAGATGTGCCCCTTGGCTAGTAGTAACGGAAATAGTTCTGCGTACGATACGGGTATAGGATCAAATCCTAGTGGTCGTGTTATACGGTTGTTATTGTGTTGAGGACGAGTCTGCTGAAGAGACTGTTGTGTCCTTTGCTGATTAGGTTGGCTCTACGCAACCTGAGGCTGATACGTAGGAACAGGCGCGGGGTTGATAGCAGGAGTCACAGCTGCTACTGGTTAATAATGTCTCCTTTGCTTTTCGAGAGAGATATTCCCAATATCTTGCTCTTTTTTCTTAGGGAGAGCACTACCGTATCGCTTTGTACTACTTGATGATCTAGCGTCTTTAACCAAATGTCCTTCTCGGATGGCTTCCTCAAGACGAACTCCTATACCGACCATTTTGGTAAAATCACTGGGTGCACTGGCAACCATTCTGTCATAGTAAAATGAGCTTAAGGTCTTTAAGAAGATTTTTGTCATCTCTTTTTCCTCAAGAGGTGGACAAATTTGGGCGGCAATCTCACGCCATCTCTGAGCGTACTCCTTAAAGGTTTCCTTGTCCTTTTGTGACATCGATCTGAGTTGATCTCTGTCAGGTGCCATGTCCAAATTGTATTTGTATTGTTGGACAAAGGCAGTGCAAAGATCTCTGAAGGTGCTAATCGTAGAACTGTTTAAACCCATGTACCACTTTAATGCGGCACCGGTTAAACTATCCTGAAAGTAGTGAATCAGTAGTTCCTGATTCTCTGTCTGAGCTAACATTCGCTGAGCGTACATCACCAAGTGACTTTGAGGGCAAGAGTTACCCTTGTATTTTTCAAAGTCGGGCACTTGGAACTTGTGCGGAACTTTCACATTGGGGACAAGACACAGGTCTGCAGGGTCTTTTCCAAATAAATCCTGACCGCGAATGGCTTGCAGTTCCTTCTATATTTCCAAGAACTGTTCCTGGAATTCATCCATTCTATCGAACATAGTTTCCTTTATACCCGAAGGTATCTGTGGAATCTGTCCTTCTGGGACAATGTGCATCACATGGGGTGGTACCATGACTACGGCGATGAATCTTGGCGCTTCCCAAAGTCTGTAACCTTCAGGAGTCCTCAATATGCCTCTGACATCTTCGCTTTCCCGAAGTTTGTAACCTTCAGGCCCAGCGGCTTCTACTGAAGTTTCCAGATCTCTAGTGATCGGCGGAACATATCCTTCCGGGATATAGTTAACAGGCATGCCCCAAGGATGATCTTTCGGCATTTGATACCTAGGATCAAACTTCTCCACTATGTGCGTTGAGGTGATCTCTGAGATCACAAATCTTTGTAGCTCAGCTTCTTCCATGGCTTGTATGTCGTTACGAAGCTTTCTCATATCCTCCCTTAGAGCGTCGATCTCTTCCTTCAACTCTCTGTTCTCTTCCTCAAGATCATCCATCTTTTTCTGACGATTGGCCCGAGTATTGTACGAAAGAGACAGTTTGACTCTAGAACCGAGACACAAATGTGAGATTCGTAGGTAAGAAGAATACGTGACGTGAGAATGATGAATGCAATGATTATATTAATTGTTTTTTGGTTTAATCAAAATAAACTTTGACAATTAGATTGCAAATATCAAACAGTGGGGAAACCCCATTTTATTGAATTCAAAGGATTGCGGAAATGAAAATACAGTGAATTACAAAGTGCGGAAATAGAAACCTAAGCTAATGGGTCCGGAGTCCTCTCTAGGAGAAATCGAGTGTGGATTCTGGTACTTTCCTCTTCTTGGACCGGGGCTCTTGGGCCGTTGTCGGGGTTGTCATTCCTTTGCCAGGTGAAAGGAGTGAGCAAATTCCTTTGGTCATCCTAATTTTCTACAGCATGCTGCTCAAAAATCTCAATCAGAGCATCCTTATCTTTCGGTAATTGCTGTACTTTGATACACTTTACATTAAGAATGTGGTATTTGTTCTTCCAAGACCTCCTCTCCCGTTGAACTTTGTTGAGAGTAACCTGAAGTTTTTCCGTTTCGATCATGAAGTACATGACAGTTTCCCTGGGCGGAAGAACTCCGTGACGAGGATAAGGCATCTTTAGCTTGAGAGCTCTAGTTTATATCCAGTGGAGATAAGGCTCCATCGAGACACAGTCCGGTTTTCCTAGAGACTCCCTTCCTTTCTTATGAACATGTTTCCAAGTGTGCACTATTTTCGTCTTTAGTGCTCGGTCATTTTCTCCTTCCTTGAAGAAAAGACCTTCTAGATGAGCATTCCGGGGGATGTGCCTCATCGGGTATCCAAATTGACGACGAACAAGAACTGGATGGTAATTGATTCCTCTTTTAGTTCCTATGAGGGGTACGTTGGGGAAGTTTCCACAACGGTCAATGATCCTGATCCCATCATAAATCCTATTACACCAATCTATATCAGAATTGGTAAGAGACATGATTTTCTACGACCAGCGTAAGGCACTCTTGTGATCCCAAAAAGAGGCAGACTTAGGCAAATGGGAGATAAACCATTTGTATAGCCGAGGTACATAACATGTGATATCCCTTCCACTGTAAAAATTCCTTAAGTGTAAAGAATGATACGCGTCTGCGAGCAAAGTCGGCACAGGGTTTCCAATGAGAAAAACCTTAATGGCGTTGATATATACAAAGTTCTTAATGTTGGGCAACAGAAATAACCCGTAGGTGAGTAAAACAAAGATGCTTTCAAAATAAGTCACATTCCCTATACTAGCGAAGTACAGAGCCTTCTTTGTTAGAAACTGGGCTGGCAAACCTTGTATGCCACCCTTAGTAGTCATGTGAGCCCGGACCTCAGACTCGTCCAAATGAATTGCTCTTGCAATGGTCTAATCCTTTGGAATTTCTTCCAGTCCAGAAAATGGAGCTCGATCAGTGATATGTAAATTAATCAGATGAGAATACTCCTCCAGCATTGGTGCCAGCTGATAATCCAGGAATGTAAAGCAATGATAAACTGGATTGTAGAACTGAATGAGTGTCTCCATGATTCCCTCAATCACATGGACCCTTAATAGAGATAGTAGACCTCCGAACTTGGCTCTGAAAGCCTCATAGTTTGTGATCATTCTCGCCAAACCTCTCAAATCCTCTAGTTTCGGAACCTTGAAAGTGTACTTATGAGTTCTCCTTCTACCGAAATCCATTAGCGCAATCTTTTTCTCTGATATTTGCAATCACAGTCTTAGTTTAGTTTGAAAAAAAGAGAGACTAGAAGAGAAATTTTTTCTTTTTGTTTTAATGTTTTTTAAATGAATGCATAAATGCAGCACACAAAAACATAGAAAAAACATGGGGTCAAAGGGTCGTTGTCATGGAGTGAAGGCTCTACCCATCCCAAAGGCTTACTAGTGATTTTTGTACCTGTCTCTCATCATCATCAACTCTTGTCGAGAAAACACCAGTGGGCCGAAAACCGTGCTAGGTGGTGTTTTTCGAAGAGTCCTCAGAAGAGGGTGGCATCGCATGACAACTATTTCCGATAGCCTCTGCGCCACTAAAGGGGTTTTTCCTAGGTGTATACTAAATCTTTCCACATGCGGCATCACACGCATTCCCATTAGAAGAAAAATAAACACATATATCAATTAGGAAAAGCAGTATATATATATATATATATATATTTGTCCTAATGTCCTAGACTTTTAAAAGCTATGAATCCTATGTTCCTGACAGAAAATGGCTCCCCGGCGGAATCACCATTCTGCAGTTTCTTTCCAATTTAAGGATTTTGACCTAAGATCCTAGTGAAAGTCAACAAAAAAAAGTCCTATCTCAGTGAAATTCCCAAAGAAGAAAGAAGGGCCCCTTTTTAAGGTTTCCACCTAGGAGAAGAGAACGCCGACCAAGTCCCCAGCAAAGTCGCCATTTTTCTGTAGCGAGTGATTTTGGATGTGGTTGCGAAGCACGATCGCTCTGGTACTACAGTTCGATTCATTTTTTATCCTATTGAAGCTGATGAAGGAAGGGAAATAGATGTCTCCAATTAACCCTGCTTGCATACTGAGGTTAAACAGTCAAAATTGTTGGTTTACAGATGCTATCCAAAGTGTGGGTTTCTCCTAGGGTATTTTGTTAAAAAGGGGTGTTTAGGCTATCGGTTAAGATGTTATGACGGATGTTTTTGATTGGTGTATGAAGGTACGGGATTTTAGGGTTTTTGATTAGTGTGCTCGCTAAGATTTTTCTTTCAATCTTATGCCTACGTATTCTCGTTTACCGAAACAGGGAAATCAAAACGACCGTAGTTCCTCCTATTCTATGGGAGGAAATGGTTGTTTTGGTGTCTTGTTCAAAGCCCAAGACGTGAAGCTAAAAGGTTATTTGTATCTTGTTCAAAGCCCAAGATGTGAAGCTAAAGGGTCTATTTGTATCTTATTTAAAGCCCAAGATATGAAGCTGAATGTTTTCGACTTTAGAGAGAACTTGTCATCTCTAAAGAGGGGTTTGTCTGTCACGACTGTTTATAAAGGAAAATTACTTTAACCGGGATATGCGAATCCAGTAATGCCATAATTTCCTTTATGAGGGCTTTCCAACCTGAAGGAGAAGACTTTAACTCAGTGTAGAGCAATGCCATCTTTCCTTAGGAATTTCTCATGCTAAAAGAGGGACAATGGTGTAGATGTAAATAATCCAGAGGCTTGCCGCTTACAGCAGTTAGATGAAGGGGAAGGAGTTGTTGATGTTTGTATACTGTGAACGAGGCACAACTTTGATGCTAAAAGGTTGATTGACTCAACCGGGGTTTTCTTATACAAAGCCTAAGAGGAGGCTATTGGCCCAACAAGAGGGTGTTTTTATGTGTCTCGTACAAAGCCCGAGATAGAGGCTAAAAGGGTTGACTCAACAAAAGAGTCTTTTTGGTGTCTCGTATGAAGCCAGAGGCAGAGGCTAAAAGGGGTTGACTCAACAAGAGAATCTTTGTATCTCGTACGAAGCCCGAGATGGAGGCTAAAAGTTGTTTGACTCAACAAGAGAGTCCATGTATCTCGTAAGAAGCTCGAGATGGAGGCTAAAAGGTTACTGTCTCAATTGAGTGACCAGTATGGTGGTTCAAAGAGAAAATCAGTTTTTATATGAGTAATGTGGTACTCAGGGATTTTGATTCAAGGATCAGGGATATTTCATTTTCTTTGAGAAAACGGGACATCCAAAGGGTATTGAGACTGCCCGAGTCTACGGGTTCCTTCCTATTTCTGAAGGGTGCTTGAGAATGTCTTTGAGACTCAAGGAAATTAGACTGTCCAAGTCTAGAGTTTTATCTTTTATACTATGCTTTGAGAAACAGTAGTAGGATCTAGACTCTTTGAAAGACTGTTCTATTAAGATCACTGATTTCTGTTCCTATACCTCTAGGGGGTCGTCGGGACAATTTGTACGAAGCCCAAGAGGAGGCTGAAAACTTTTAAGAAGCCGAGAGGTCCTTGTACGAAGCCCAAGAGGAGGCTATCATTACCGGAGGAAGAAATCATTTATACGAAGCCTAAGAGGAGGTTGTGAATACTTCTAAGAAGCTGATGGGTCCTTGTACTAAGACCAAGATGAGGCGGGTTTGCTTTTAAGAAGCCTGCGGGTCCTTGTACAACGCCCAAGAGAAGGCTGATGCTTTTAAGAAGCCTGCGGGTCCCCAAACCCCGAGAAATTCAAGACAGGCTATTCACAAAGAATAGATCAAGCCAGGAAAGTTCGAGAATTTGGAAAAAACTCAAGAGATACCATTCACGGAGAAAAGTTCATCTCTGGGGAGTAGAGTCTCTTGACAATTCCTAAGGAGGACAACCGAAGAGAATACTGTATCTGGTGCTCCTATTGGGGATCTAGCTTGTCTATTTCTTAGAGTGATTGATACGGCTTTACCTAGTTCTAGACGTAGTTGCCGAGGAAACTCTAAATATCTCTATTATTATTACACAGTTGATATGAGTTTATGAAAGGAGACTTATAGTGAGCAGCCCCACAATACAGTTATATATATGAAAGCAGTAAATGAAAGCGGGTAAACACTTACTCGGTTGTAGAGCTTCTATGCTGTGTTGTTAGTTTGTTCAACAAAGAGAAGTTGAAAACAACAATATATTTCAAAATCAAAAGAGAAGGTGCTTTGAAAAGATAGATTGGGGATTACAGCTCAAGGAGAGGCCCAGGGTTTTATCAGTGATCGCACTGTTGAATTTGTACAGAGGGACTTATACAAGTGACTGAGGCCCAAGAAAGGTTTTCTATACAAAGGGATGGGTCTTACACTCTCTCAAGAGGCCCAAAAGGTTTAAAGAAAAAGAGTGGGGCTTATAACACGAGGTTAAGCCCGGATGATTTTTCGTTTGAAATGGCGATCGCGCCGAGATTTTCTTTTAACGCAAAGGGACTTATACAATATCTGAGGCCCAAAAATTGTTTTGGTTAAAAGGGGATTGGGTCTTACACTCTATTAGAGGACCAAAAGTTTTGAATGGGTCTTATAGCTCGAGGAGAGGCCCAGTTGATTTAAAAAAAGGCGACGATCGCGCTGTTTATTTGGAAATATACAGAGGGACTTATACAATGAGTGAGGCCCACAAATAGGTTTATGTACAAATGGATTGGGTCTTACACTCTATTAGAGGCCCAAAAGTGTTTTAAAATGTTTGTTGAGGGTTGAATTAATCAAAACCCTAATTTGTTTCCAAAATGCATTTTAATTGAATAAAAATTCAATTAAAATGATCAAAAATGGTTTAACATGTGGAAAACAAATTGTGATCTTGGATTAATGTTTCACAACTCAAGTTTTGACCACTTGCAGCTGGTGATCGTGTTTTTTGTTGGAGGTGTTACAGCTAGGTTCCAATGATGTGGATAGCTTCCCTAGGTGCCATGGAGTGTGTCTGAATGCTTGGAATGGATTGAAATGATATGGAACTTGAGATGGTACCCCAACTGCAAATCTGTCAAGAACTTGAGCAATTGGCTAGTGATTTTGTGAAATCTGTGTTCCAGATGTTATGTGAGTGTTTGGATCACTTCTATATGATGTATGCGAGGCATGTGTGTGATTGGCTTGGTTGGAATAGCTCTCAAACTCAAAACCCGATAGTGACTTGCCTTAAAAGACAAAAGTGGAGTGAAAGAAGAGATTTTGAGGAAAGCATATGTTTGATGGCTTTGGTGTACTCAAACTGATCACAATTGAGCTCTATTTATAGTAGAGCAAGTTTGTTTTGCAAGGAATAGTGAATGGCAACTGCTGAGTAGGGTTGGCCAATGTTGAGCAATGAGAATCCAAGTCTCCTCTTGCCATTGACTAGAGGTTAGGGTACAGGTTGCTGGTTCCCTTGGTCTTGGATAAGTCTTGACTGAATTCAGTTGCATATAACTCAGTCCATGCCACCTTGGTACTTCCATTGAATGCTCCAATCCAAAATTGGAGTCTTGTCCCTATTTTAGGTAATTCTAGGTTTGGCATGCTACTTCTTGTTCCAAGGACTTTGGAGGCTTGGCTCAGTGATTATCCCCTTTAGATTTGATCCTCAGATGTGTCCAAGATGATGACAAGGCTTGGAATTGGCTGATTTTGGAAAATCGACCAAAAATACAAAATTCTGCCGTGCCTTGGCAGTTTTCAGCAAGGCATCTTGCCACTACCATATCTCTTAGCTCAAATTGAATTTGGTGATGTTCTTGGCCATTTTGGAAAGCCCTCATATGATACAACAACTGTTTGATCATATTTGGTTTTGATACTTTGTGGATCCAAGTGAAAAATCCCCCTACATTTGGAAAAAAAGTGAAGGCAGATTCTGACTTAGTGAAATTTTTACCAAGTGTTGGAAAAAAGTGACTTTTCTTGATTTTGATCACTCCATAACTCAAAATCCATGAGGAATTTGGAAATAGGTCAGTTTTTAGCTTTTGTAAAGGGGAATGAGATCTACAAATCAAGCTTTGGATGGGGAAAAATGGCTTTGTGGTTTAGGAGTTATGATCCTCCAAAGTTGGTACCCTTGGCACTTTATTTCATAACTTCGAAAATTTTCTAAGTTTTTATGGTTACCCCTTTTACAAGTTATCCCACTTTCTTTGATTTTTCTTGATGAATGATGATTCAAATCATACATTAACATCATTTTAGGGTTAAAAAACCATTTTTGTGAAAAATCTCAAAAAGTCAAAGTTGACTTTTGTGCACAATTGACTTTTTATCCGATGAATTCCAAACTGTGCGATCCTCTTTGAAATCATGTCCTTGACCTAAATCAAACTTGATGGACATGTTCCATAGGTGTTATAGGGTGTATTGAATCATGTCCTAGGGTTTGGGAGCATGTCCTGGTCAAAAGTCAAAGCTACAGTTGACTTTTCCCACAAAACCCTAACTGTGGTACTGATGGAATAGAGACTTGTTGCTCAAGCTTCTTGGATCAATCCATTGCTACAAATGGATCAATGTAGTATATTAGAGACCCTCAAATTCTCTCTTGAGGTCTTAGTTCATGATTTGTCACAAAAGTCAACTTAGGGGTGAATTAGGTCAAGAAACCCTAATTCCTGATTTTTGATGAATGCATCCCCTGAGGCAAAATTGACTTGATGATTGGGTCCATGAGGTTCCATGGAGCATATTAGGTTATGTTTTGAATCTTTGGCTCATGCCCAGAGGAAATTTTCCATCTAGAGGCCCTGGTCAACCAAAACCCTAATTTGGTGACACTAGCGATCTTGAGGCTTGATCCACCTAGAAGGGAGCAGCCTTGTGCTTAATCCTTGAAGTGGGAGTCCTTTTGATCCATTGTGGATGTTTGAGAAGTTAGACAAGTTGAAGATCATGTCATTCCTTGATTGATCCTTTGTCTAAGAGCTCTGAAAGGGCCTGAAACCCTAATTCCTGTTGTAGTGGATGCTCACCCACCTTTGAGGAGATTGATGAGGCATAAAGGTACATCCATATTGTGATGATGATTTGCACAATGATGGGAAATCTTAGTGGTCAAAATTTGGGGTATGAAACACTGTACACACTCTTGCATTCTCTCTATCCCTTCTAAACACAAATCATCACTTCATGCAGATTGCTTGTTTTAAACCCCATTGAAACATACGATCCGATGCCTTCTCCCAACTTTGAATTCCCGGTGTTCGAGGCTGAAGAAGAAGGTGATGAAGAAATTCTAGAAGAGATCTCCCGACTACTCAGACAAGAGGAAAGGTCCATTAAACCTCATAAAGAGCCGTTGGAAACGGTCAACTTGGGCTCAGAAGAAGAGAGAAAAGAAATCAGGATTGGGGCACTGCTCAGTCCAACTGCCAAAGAGAGTTTGACAAAGCTTCTCAAAGAATTTCCAGATGTATTTGCTTGGTCCTATCAGGACATGCCAGGGTTGGATACCAGCATCGTGGAACATCATCTACCGTTAAGACCAGAAAGTCCGCCAGTGTAACAAAGGTTGAGACGGACTCATCCGAACATGGCCATCAAATCAAAGAGGAGGTACAGAAACAGATTGACGCAGGTTTCCTTGCCACATCAGAATATCCTCAATGGTTAGCCAACATAGTACCAGTTCCGAAAAAGGACGAAAAAGTTAGAATATGTGTAGACTACAGGGATCTGAACAAAGCAAGTCCAAAGGACGACTTTCCTTTACCACACATTGACATGCTGGTAGACAGTACAACAAAGTCCAAAGTTTTCTCCTTTATGGATGGATTCTCGAGCTATAATCAGATAAAAATGGTGCCAAAAGACATGGAGAAAACTTCCTTCGTCACCCCATGGGGTACCTTTTGTTTCAAGGTGATGCCGTTCGGTTTGAAGAACGTCGGGGCAACTTATCAAAGGGCCATGACTACTCTATTTCATGACATGATACATAAGGAACTCGAGGTATATGTTGATGACATGATTGCCAAATCTAGAACAGAGGAGAAGCATGTGACCCACCTGTCAAAGCTATTCTAGCGGCTGAGAAAGTACAAACTCCGCTTGAATCCCAATAAGTGCATATTCGGTGTTCGCTCAGGGAAACTATTAGGGTTTATCGTCAGCCAGAAAGGAATTGAGGTTGATCCTGACAAAGTCAAGGCCATTCAAGAAATGCCTTCTCCAAAGACTGAAAAACAAGTCAGGGGATTCATGGGATGTTTGAACTACATCTCCAGATTCATATTCCTCATGACCGCGACGTGCGCACCAATTTTCAAATTACTAAAAAAGTATCAGGACTGCATTTAGACAGATGACTACCAAACCTCCTTCGACAGTATCAAGGAATACCTGTTGAATCCACCTATTCTATCACCTCCAGTGGAAGGAAGGCCACTAATCATTTACTTAATAGTCTTGGAAGATTCCATGGGTTGTGTACTTGGCCAACAAGACGATACGAAAAGAAAAGAGTGTGCCATCTACTATTTAAGCAAGAAATTCATCGACTGCGAGACTCGGTACACTATGCTTGAAAAAACTTGTTGTGCTCTGGCTTGGGCAGCCAAACGTCTCTGCCAGTATATGATTCGTCACACTACTTGGTTAATCTCCAAAATGGATCCAATCAAGTATGTCTTTGAAAAACGTGCTCTCACGGGAAGGATTGCTCATTGGCAGATGTTGTTATCAGAATACGACATTAAGTACCATGCTCAAAAAGCCGTTAAAGGAAGTGTTTTGGACGATCATTTGGCTCATCAACTGATTAACGATCAAGAATCTGTCGAATTTAACTTCCCAGACGAAGATGTCATGTACTTAAAAATGAAAGATTGCGATGAACTGCTACCCAGTGAAGGGCCAAAACCAGGTTCCCAATGGGGACTAATCTTTGACAGAGCTGTCAATCATTATGGAAATGGAATTGGGGCAATCATCATAACACCTCAGGGTACCCATATTCCTTTCACCGCGATACTGACATTCAAGTCTACAAATAACGAGGCCGAATATGAAGCTTGTATCATAGGTCTCGAAGAAGCGATCGACTTAAGGATCAAGAACTTGGATGTATACGACGACTCAGGCCTGGTTATTAATCAGATCAAAGGAGATTGGAACACATAACAATCAGGACTGATTCCTTACAAAGACTATGCGAGAAGGCTGTTACCATCCTTCAACAAAATTGAGTTTCATCATATCCCTCGTGAAGAGAATCACATGGCTGATGCCTTAGCCACCCTCTCTTCCATGATTAGTGTAGGTCAATGGAACGACTTACCTAAGATTGACATAATGCGCCTTGAACGACCCGCTTACATCTTCACGATTGAAGCGGTCATAGACGACAAACCTTTGTATCACGATATCAAATGCTTCCTTCAAAAAAAGGAATATCCACCTGGGGCTTCCAGGAAGGATAGAAATACCCTCAGAAGATTGGCTAGCAGTTTCTTCCTGAGCGGTGATACACTTTATAAGAGAAACTTTGACATGGTCTTGCTCCGATGTGTAGATGGACCAGAAGCGAACATGGTAATGAAAGAAATTCACAGAGGGTCCTTTGGCACTCATGCCAACGAACACACAATGGCGAGAAAAATTCTAGGGTTAAATAGTATTTACCCCCTGCCATATAGGCGTGTTTTGATTTACCCCCCCTTAAGAAATTTTTTATTATTCCCCCCTCAACTTTCCCAGATTCCATTTACATACACCCTCATACACCCATTGGTCAAAGATTCTGCTGACTGGGCACTTGGTCTTGCTGACTGGGCCGTTGGTTGACTGCCACGTGTGATAAGTGAATTATATTAACATGAAAAGACTTTTTTCAAAAATCATTTCTGCATCTACCCCTTAGAATAATTAGGGTTTATTCAGTCCCAGAATTAGGAAGGAAGACGAAGAGGCGATGAAGAAGAGCCGTAAGCAACGGAAACAAGGGAAGCAATCAAAGAAAATCTATGAACCGACTGAAGCCACCGTCGTCAACCAATGTGTGGAACCTGAGAAGCACAATGAAGGCAATGGCATTTCTCAAGCTAAAGCTGACAAGGTTCGTATTTTTTCAAACCTTCCAATGTCGTGTCTGATATCTTATGGTTTTGTTAGGGTATTTAGCTCGTTTGTTTTGATTTTCAGAACATGCAAGTGTTCAAAGCCGTATTTCACCATGGAGGTGAATTTGTAAAGTTAAGTGGTGGGGTTACCATTTACAGGGGAGGTGTATCCACATTAGTGTCTGGGTTAGAAATTGATAAATGGAGAATGGATTGTGTTCATAGGTTGGTGACCGGGTGGGGTTATGTTGTAGGGAGTTATAGAACATGGACAAAGATTATTGAAATTGATGAAAACTTTTTCCAGCTTAAGAACGATGATGACTGCTACAATTTTGCAGCATATGCTTGTGCAACCCAAGTAGAAGGGGAAATGTTTGTAAGCATGATGTAGTTGATATAAGCGACTCAGTAAGGTATCCTAGGTGTGTCAATGAGATTGTCGAACTGGAGGTTTGTGATGAAGAGGCAGTGGAAAGACTAGATGATAGTGAGGATGAACGAGCAACTGCAAATCTGGATGGCTTTGAAGGTATTGATGTCACTGTACCTATTAATGTATCACCCTCAATTGATGGATTTATTAGTGGCTCCAATAAGAAGAAATGGGAGGAGGATGATGAGTATGTGAGTGATGAGCTTGATAGCTCTGATCCTGATATAAGTGATGATGAGAAAGGGCCAAGGTTTGGTGCTTTCTATTTCTGCTTTGATGGTTGTAAAAAGGGGTTCATTAATGGTTGTAGACCTTTTGTGGGAGTGGATGGCTGTCATCTGAAAACAAATTATGGAGGTCAGTTATTGATTGCTGTGGGAAGGGATCCTAATGATCAATACTTTCCATTGGCCTTTGGAGTTGTTGAGACAGAAACAAAGGACAACTGGAGGTGGTTTCTTGAGTTGTTAATGGCAGATATTGGACAAGACAAGAGATATGTTTTTATCTCTGATCAACAGAAGGTAACATAACTCTGTCAGTTTTTATTTAATCCTATTAACATGTTTATGTTTGCTGATATGTATTCATGATGCAGGGCTTGGTAGCTGTTTTTGAGGAAATGTTTGAAACAATTGAACATAGGCTATGTCTAAGGCATCTTTATTCAAATTTCAAAAAAAGATTTGGTGGTGGAAGTTTAATTAGAGATTTGATGACGGGGGCTGCAAAATCAACTACTACCAAGGGTGGTTGCAAAAGATGACTGAGCTAAAACAAGTTGATCCTAAAGCATGGGCTTGGTTAATGGGAATTCCTCCAAAAAGTTGGTGTAAGCATGCTTTCTCTTTCTACCCTAAATGTGATGTTCTTATGAACAATATAGCTGAATCCTTTAATGCCACAATCTTAGCTGCTAGGGACAAACCTATTTTGTCTATGTGTGAGTGGATAAGAAAGTATCTAATGAATAGGTGCTCTACATCTACCCTAAAACTAGACAAGTGGCACCATAAAGTTATGCCTATTCCTAGAAAGAGACTTGATAATGAGGTTGTATTGAGTGGCCATTGGCTGCCCACTTGGGCAATGGATGAGAAATTTCAAGTCACCCATTCTTCCAACACTCAGGAGTTCATAGTAGACATTGCTAAAAAATGATGCTCCCACTGTACCAGATAATGCTCAAGGTGATGCTCCCACTGTACCACAAAATAATCAACCAGGTGACTATTTTGGTGACATTTCTGATGAGCTTATTTCAAGCATACCTGATGTAACTCAGACACACCCACCTGCTGCAAGTCAAAGTGAGGTGATTCAAGGAAATGCACCTGCTGCCAAGGGTAAAGTTAGGAAGAATGGGAAAAAGATCATGTCAATCAAGAAGAGGTCAAGTGAAAGAATCAAGCTGAAGTGGTTTCAGAAACCAATCATAGGACCTGGTTCAAATTCTAACCAGCCTATCTGTGTACCAGAACAAGAGGGAGGGGTTTTAACACAAGAAGAAGGTGGTTCTTCTAGAGGCAAGAAGAAATTGAGGAAATAGTTTCAGGGCTATTTTGATGGTTGCAATCTAGGACTTAGTTATTAGTTATTAGTTATCTTGGAACCTTTAAGTTAGGACAATGCCAATTTGTTATGGCCTTTATATGTAATGACAACATTATTTTGTTATGGCTAGTGCCTTTTTGTATTGACAATGCCATTTTGTTATGGCCTATTTTGAAAGACATGAAATCCAATGTTTTGGGAAAACAATTTGTACACATTACCTAAAATGAAGCTTTACTAATTTAACTCAAGATTTCATTACATAAAATGAAGCTTCTTAGTACATGGCTGCAACCAATTCATACACTGATACAAACAACTAAAATCCTATAGCACATACTAATGACAGTACATAAAATCAGACCAATACAGGAACAACTACAAATACATGGCCTTGTAAACTGCTGCAAACATAATCACAGACACCCAAATGGCCAATTTCAGTTGCCAATTTTTCCTCTTCAAGACAGCTATCTTCAACTTGGCTTTTTGGAGCTTATTTGCAGTCATATCCAACTTCAAATGTACCACATCAGAGTTTTTGCAACAGCTACCATTGTTTGACAAGCCATTCATGGAGTTGTCTATTTCATCATCCCAAATAAAAAGCTCGCAGCTACCACCCATCTGCAAATACCAACAACATTAATGAAGCATTATCCAAAAAGAAGAACAAACCGTGTTTCGAGGAATTCCACTCACCCCTGTGTTTTGACACTTCCAAAACCTCCTATTGCGGTTTTGTATGGTCTTCGCCACCAACATCTTCATCGGACGACGACAGCCACACAAAGGACCGGTTGGGTTTTCACACGAATTGATGCTATCAACGCTTTGAGTTCTATCCATTTAGGTTTACGGTTTGAGTTCAAGTGGAACAACGAAGAAGGAGAAGAGCAACTGTTAGGAACGAAGAAGAAGAAGAAGAAGATGGTGCTATCACGAATGAAGAAGAAGAAGAATATGGTGCTACTTACACGAAGAAGATGATGGTGCTACTTTAACCTAATTATGAATCACACGTGGCAGTCAACCAACGGCCCAGTCAGCAAGACCAAGTGCCCAGTCAGCAGAATCTTTGACCAATGGGTGTATGAGGGTGTATGTAAATGGAATCTGGGAAAGTTGAGGGGGGAATAAAAAAAAAATTCTTAAGGGGGGGTAAATCAAAACACGCCTATATGGCAGGGGGTAAACACTATTTAACCCAAAATTCTAAGAGCAGGGTACTATTGGTTGACAATGGAATCCGACTGCTACAAGTACATGAGGATGTGTCACAAGTGTCAGATATACCCAGACAAAATGCATGTACCGCCAACGCATCTCAAGGTTCTTTCTTCCCCGTGGCCTTTGTCCATATGGGGAATCGACATGATTGGCATGATTGAACCTAAGGCTTCAAACGGACGTCGGTTCATCCTGGTAGCCATTGACTACTTCACCAAGTGGGTCGAAGCAGCATCATTCGCCAATGTAACCCGACAAGTGGTGGTCCAATTTATCAAAAACAATCTCATCTGCCGCTATGGTGTTCCGAGTCAGATCATTAATGATAATAGATCTAACTTGAACAATAAGATGATGAAGGAGTTATGCATTGAGTTCAAAGTCGAACACCATAACTCATCTACCTACCGACCCAAGATGAACGGAGCGGTAGAAACGGCTAACAAGAACATCAAGAAGATTGTTCAGAAGATGGTTGTAACCTACAAAGATTGGCATGAGATGTTACCCTTTGCTCTTCACGGTTATCGCACATCCGTCTGCACTTCAACAGGGGAAACCCCTTTCTCTCTAGTATATGGCATGGAAGCAGTGCTCCCCATAGAAGTAGAGATCCCATCAATCCGGGTATTGATGGAAGCTAAGTTAACAGAGGCAGAATGGTGTCAAAGTCGACACGGCGAACTAAATCTGATCGAAGAGAAACTAATGACGGCTCTATGCCATGGTCAGTTGTATCAACAAAGGATGAAGAGAGCCTTCGACAAAAAGGTCCGACCTCACGTCTTCAGGAAAGGAGACCTTGTGCTAAAAAAGATACAATCATTTCTCACTGATTCTCGGGGCAAATGGACTCCGAACTATTACGGCCCCTATGTTATCAAGAAAGCTTTCTTAGGCGGCGCCTTGAGACTTTCAACCATGCACGAAGAGGAATTTTCCTACCCCACAAATGTCAACGTAGTCAAGAAATACTTCGCCTAAATAAAAAAAAATGTCTCGGTGGATTGAAAACCCGAAAGGGCGGTCCAGGCAAAAATTAGAGACATGATAAAAAATCATCCAGTTGGATTGGAAATCTCAAAGTACAATCCAGGCAAAAGTTAGGGATTAATGGCAAGTAACTATGTTCAACAGGGGCAAGTCCCTCAGCAAAAGTAATGTCATCCATCAGGAAAACTCCAGTCAAGGTCATCTTCGACGAAAGCTCAGGATGTCCAGAATTCAAAGTTGGTAAAAGGATAGCGGTCGTTATGTTTCGATGTAGCCCTTTTCCCTTAAATTACCATTTTCTAAACTTTGTAAATGCTCCATGGAATCACGCACTTGGCTGATTTCCATCATACCAATAAAATTTAAGCCCTCGTGCTTTTGTTTGCAATTCTCATTTGTTTTAGCTTTACAGAATGACAGTTTAATATGATTAACGATTCTTGAAATAAAACAAAAATGAATTTACTTATTAAAACTTTTTCTACTTTTAAAATAAAGATGGCAATTTGTTTTGACTGTTGAACATCGAAAGGACATCGATCGCTTCTCCAGAAGTAATCGAGCTTCAAAGTGAAGAATCAAAGTACTCCTTCTAAACCAGTGCACCTGAATGAAGGATCAACTGTGTCAGATGCAAATATCCCGTCCGACATCCCCGGCAGAGTTCTTACCTCCTAAGTCCGACCAACGATTTTCCCTGTGTGGACTATCTCTCCTAAGCAAGGCGGAATTGCTATCAAGGACCAGTGATACTCTTTATCTCCCACTGTGGCCGAGTATCCCGTCGTGTTCATCTACTAGTCTGTATGTCGTGTCGGTTTTGTCAGCATAAACATACATACATCATGCATTATTGATTTACCTTCATATTCATATTGCATCACTATCACTCTAGGCGGTCGTGTTCCCTAGTGATAAAAGTCCTCTCAATCGAGTTGCCACTTCTTTCCTTGTCAGGAAGTGTCGTGTCTGAACCAACTTTCTCCCCAGTTTATTTCTGGGATGGAGACGGTCTTCGACCACTTTGATAACTTGAACCTCTAAAAAACAAGAAGACCTTCGCCAATATCACTCTTCACCATTGAAGATGATATCTTCGCTTTCCTGGATTAAGGAAAATCCCCAGAGAAAGCCTCTTAATCAGAGATTCGGTAATACAACGGTTTTTCTCCGGAAGATCCGCTGATGAAAAGGTCATCGGCACCTCAATATTGGATCACATCATATGGCATTTCTCTGAGAAGATCCCGAGAAAAGTATGATGTAACACCCCCAAGCAGGCAACAGTCTTTCAAGAGACCTACTTTCCCCAATAGAGTCAACAAATGGCGTCTCCAACGAAGAAGTTTGTACACCTCTACAACTCAGACGACTGGGTTCCCCAGCAACTCTGAAATCATATCTTTTTCCATCAAATGGCATCTCCCCAGGAAAATTCGGCGAGAAGTTTGAGGAAAACCGCTACGAACAGCGCCCCTTGTCAAGAAAGTTTATTGACAAAAGAAACTGAGACCAGTTCCTTGGTAGGATACCAGGATCGAGGGGAAGTTTATTTCGGAAACTGAGACCAGTTCCTTGGTAGGAAACCAGGATCTAGGGGAAGTTTATTTTAGCAACTGAGACCAGTTCCTTGGTAGGAAACCAGAATCGAGGGGAAGTTTATTTCGAAAACTAAGACCAGTTCCTTGGTAGGAAACCAGGAACGAAGGGAAGTTTATTTCGGAAACTAAGACCAGTTCCTTGGTAGGAAACCAGGACCGAGGGGAAGCTTTCACCCTTTTCTAAGCATCATCGCTTAGCAAAAGAAGACGGATGCATAAGTTACCGTTCATAACCACCATCAGAATTTCGGGTATTCTAATATTTAATCCTCTTGCACCCTGAATGCCCGAATACCTTCGCCATTCACACCTTCGGGTCCAAGAAGATTAAATAGGGGCATCTGTCATACCCCAAATTTTGACCACTAAGATTTCCCATCATTGGGCAAATCATCATCACAATATGGATGAACCATCATACCTCAGTAGTCTCCCCAAAGATGGGTGAGCATCCACTACAATCAAACTTAGGGTTCCAAGCCCTCTCAGAGCTCTTACACAAAAGAACAATCAAGGAATGACATGATCTTCAACTTGTCTAGACCTCTTAAAAACCTATAAAGGATCAAGAGGAATCCCACATCAAGGATCAAGTACAAGGCTGCAAAGGTCCAAGTGGATCAAGCCTTAAGATCGCCAGTGTCACCAAATTAGTGTTTTGGTCAACCAGGGCCTCCAGATGGAAATTTTCCTCTGGGCATGAGCCAAGGCTTCAAAGCACAACCTAAGATGCTCCAAGGGATATCATAAACCCAATCATCAAGTCAATTTTGCCTCAGGGGATGCATACAATAAAATCAGGAATTAGGGTTTCTTGACCTAATTCACCCCTAAGTTGACTTTTGGGACAAAACATGAGCCAATACCTCAAGACGTGATTTGAGGGTCTCCAACACACTACATTGATCCATTTGTAATAATGGATTGATCCAAGAAGCTTGGTTCACAAGTTTCAATTTCATCAGGATCACAATTAGGGTTTTTGAGGAAATAATCAACTGTGACCTTTGACTTTTGACCCAGGCATGCTCCCAAACCTTGGGACATGATTCAATACACCCTATAACACCCATGTAACATGTCCATCAAGTTTGATTTAGGTCAAGGACTTGATTTCATAGAGGATCGCACAGTTTGGAATTCATCTGACAAAAAGTCAACTGTGCACAAAAGTCAACTTTGACTTTTTGAGATTTTTCATAATTTTGGTTCCCTAAACCTAAAATGATGTTAATGTGTGATTGGAATCATCATTCATCCAGAAAAATCAAGAAAAGTGGGATAACTTGTAAAAGGGGTAACCATAAAAAACTTAGAAATTTTCTAAGTTATGAAACAAAGTGGCTAGGGTACCAACTTTGGAGGATCATATCTCCTTAACCACAAGGCCAGTTTTCCCCATTCAAAGCTAGATTTGTAGCTCTCATGGCTATCTACAAAAGCTTCAAACACACCTCATTCCAATTCATCATGGATTTGGAGTTATGGAATGATCAAAATGGCTGAAAACATGAAATGTCACTTTTTCCAACACTTAGTGAAATTTTCACTAAGTCAGAATCTGTCTTGCATTTTTTCCAAAAGTAGGGGGATTTTTCACTTGGATCCAAAAATTATCAAGACAAACTATGATCACACATGTGTTATATCATATAAGAGCTTTCCAAAATGGCTAAGAACTCCATCAAACTCAACCTGAGCTAAGAGTTATGACAGTGGCAACATGCCTTGCTGCAATTGTCATAACCATGCAAATTTGTGCATTTTGCTCGATTTGGGCAATTTGTGCAAATGACAAACAAGGTTATCCATCTGAACACCTCAGGGGGAGACCAAGGAGGGACAAACACTGATCCATCAGCCTCCCAAGTCCTTGGAACCAAAAGTAGCATGCCAAACCTAGAAATGCCTAAAAGAGGGACAAGACTCCAATTTTGGTCTGGAGCATTTAATGGATGCACCAAGGTGGCATAGATTAAGCCATTTCCAACTGAATTCAGTCAAGACATATCCAATACCAAGGGAACCAACAACCTGTGCCCTAACCTCTAGTCAATGGCTAGAGGAGACTTGGATTCTCATTGATCAACATTGGCCAAACCTCTGCAGTAGTTGCCATTCACTATTGCTTGCAAAACAAACTTGCTCCACTATAAATAGAGCTCATTTGTGCTCATTTTGAGTACACCAAAGCCATCAAACATATGCTTTCCTCAAAATCCCTTTCTCTAGGCAAAAGTACCTTCTTTAGCAAGGTAACTCTGAGTTTTTGAGTTAGAGAGCAATTCCACCACAGCTCATGATCCAAACACATCCAATATGTCATATCTAAGTTGTCCAAACTCTCACAAGTGACCTGTAACACCAAAATCTCAAAGTCCCATCTCAAAACCTCAAAATAGAAATTTTGTGCATTTTTCAAGCCATGTCTTGATTCAGTCACTTTCCAAACCCGATAAAACCTCAAACACACTCCAAATAACATCCTTGAACTGTCCCAAATGGTTCCCCACATCTGGAACACCATTTGAGAGAGTCGTTATTTTGGCCACTTTTGCCCCTTTTGCAAGAAAGAGCTCAAAATTGCTCCAGAGGTTTCCAACTGATTCCAATCATCCTAAAAGCTTCTAAGAGATCATTTGAGGGTGTCCAAAGCATCAAATCATTTCTGGAACAAAGCACTTGGCAGATTGCACAAAAGCTCCAAAAAGAGGTAAGCATCTCAACTTGAACTCTTTGAAACATGCCTTGCTTTGAGGTCCACTGATCATGCATCTCTTATACATGTTGTATGTGTTGTGTTTGCACCAATTTACCATGTAATTTACACCTGTATCAAGAGATGGCACAGAAAATGCAAATCATGGCCTATTTTAAAACCATTATCGGGTTTTTCAATAGGAGCATGATCTGAAAAAAAACACCACCACCATTGGATTCCTTGTGAAATTCTAGGCAGGATAGACCTAAATTTTGCCTCCATCCATGGAGAAATGAGAAAGTTATGGCCTTCACGTTTCTGACCAAAAACCTTGCCTTGCCTTGCCTTGGCCAGGCCAAATACAAGGCAAGCCTTGTATATTTGTGGTTTGTTTTCAATACACGGATGTATCACCACCCCAGTGGTAAGGCACGCATGTTGTAAACAAGAGGTCTGGGGTTCGAATCCCCCTCGCCCCAGACCCTCTTTTTACAATTTTTTCCACCTTTTTTACTATTTTTCATGTTATTTTAATAATTTGAAAAATTAATAACTTCCTCAATTTTAATTATTTTTTATTGGTTCGTTTTGCAAAAAATCACAAAAATGTTGAAATACTTTATTCAACAAAAAAATCAAGTTTATATTATTTATTTAATATAGTTGGTATTTTTGTGAATAAATTCATTTTTAATTGTTTTTAAACATTTTAAAATTGAATTCTCATGTTGAAAATCAAAACTAAATGAATTTTAGTTCATCTTGTGATTAAAATATCATTTTTCAAATCTCAACCAAAAATCACAAGTTGTTTATTCAAACTTATTTGGTATTTTATCATTTTTTTATTGATTTTCCTTGAGAATTTACTTTTAAAATGATGAAATTAGGGTTTCCTTGATTTTCACCCAAACAAAACTTTTTTAAATAACTCCGGGCCTCTAAATAGAGTGTAAGACCCAACCCCTTTGTAAATACACCACCTTTTGGGCCTCAGTCATTGTATAAGTCCCACTGTATTTTCAAAAATCAACCCTGGGTCTCTCCTTGAGTTGTAAGCCCCATTATTTTTCTTAATATCACTCATGGCCCTCTAATAGAGTGTAAGACCCAATCCCCTTTTAACCAAAACCATTTTGGGCCTCAGACATTGTATAAGTCCCCCTACATTAAAAGAAAAACCTCGGCATGATCGCCAGTTCGAAACAAATTATCTGGGCCTACCCTCGTGTTATAAGCCCCATTCCTTTTCTTTAAACACCTTTGGGCCTCTTGAGAGAGTGTAAGACCCATCCTTTTGTACAGAAAACCTTTTTAGGACTCAGTCACTTGTATAAGTACCTGTACAAATTCAAAACAACAGTGTAATCATTGATAAAACCTTGGGCCTCTCCTTGAGCTGTAAGCCCCAACAATCTTTTCAAAGCACTTTCTCCTTTGATTTAGAATATAATATTGTTATCAAAGCTTTCTTTGTTGAACAACTAACAAAACAGCATGGAAGCTCTACAACCGAGTAAGTGTTTATCCGCTTTCATTTACCGTTTTCATATATATACCTGTATTGTGGGGCTATTTCACTGTAAGTCTTCTTTCACAAACTTTTATATACTTGTCAAATATCCACTGTGTAATACTAGTATAGTTATTTAGAGTTTCCCTCGGCAACTACGTCTAGCACTAGGTAAAGCCCTGTTGGTCACTCTTAAATACAAACAAAACTAGATCCCTGTAGGATTTCCAGATACAGTCTTCCCTCCTCTTGGGGTTAAACAATATGGAGACATGAAAGGCAGCATTCTCGGTGAACCCTTTCTCAGACTGTCACCCTTAGAAATTGTCAAAGAAACTCTAACTCCCCAGAGATGATCTTTTCTCCGTGAATGGTATCTCTTGAGTTTCTTCCAAATTCTCGGACTTTCTTGGCTTGATCTATTCTCGGTGAATAGTATTCTTGAACTTCTCGGGGTTTGGGGACCCACAGGCTTCCTAAAAGCATCCCCGCCTCCTCTTGGGCGTTGTACAAGGACCCTTCGGCTTCTTACAAGCTCTCATGCCTTCTCTTGGGCTTAGTACAAGGACCCAGAGACCTCTACAGGTATAGGAACATAACCTAGTCATCAATTTGCTAGAGATGTCTTTCTGAGTCAAGTGTCAGACCAGTTAATGGGTTGACCTTCATCCCTTAACATACCAGCCTTCTCTTGGGCATCATACAAAGATCCTTCACTGTCTGAGAATCGATTTCTCAAAACACCAGTAGACTTGGACAGTCTCAATACCCGTGGGATTTCCCATTTCCTTAAAGAACATGAAATAACCCTGATCCTCTGATCAATACCAAAGCTCAGCCTTGCCTATGATCCTTATAAGAACTGATTTTCTCTTTTATCAAACACACTGGACTTGTCACTCAATTGAAATAGTCACCAGCACAAGTATCCTCCTCTTAGGCTTTGTACAAATGATTCTCCCCAGGGGAGCTAACCTCTCAGACTCTCTTATTGAGTCAACCTTATTTAGCCTCTGTCTTGGGCTTCATACAAGACACATATAGATCACTCTCTTGTTGAGTATAAAAGACTCTCTTGTTGAGTCACAACCTTTTAGCCTCCATCTCTTACTTCGTATGAGATATAAAACACTCTCTTGTTGAGTATAAAAGACTCTCTTGTTGAGTCACAACCTTTTAACCTCCATCTCGGGCTTCGTACGAGATATAAAACGCTCTCTGGTTGAGTATAAGAGACTCTCTTGTTGAGTCACAACATTTTAGCCTCCATCTCGGGCTTCGTACGAGATATAAAACACTCTCTTGTTGAGTATAAAATACTCTCTTGTTGAGTCACAACTTTAGCCTCTATCTCGGGCTTTGTACGAGATAGAAAAACACACTCTTGTTGAGTATAAACGACTCTCTTGTTGAGTCACAACCTTTTAGCCTCCATCTCGGGCTTCGTACGGGGTAGAAAAACACTCTCTTGTTGAGTATAAAAGACTCTCTTGTTGAGTCACAACCTTTTAGCCTCCATCTCGGGCTTCGTACGAGATATAAAACACTCTCTTGTTGAGTATAAAAGACTCTCTTGTTGAGTCACAACCTTTTAGCCTCTATCTCGGGCTTTGTACGAGATAAAAAAACACTCTCTTGTTGAGTATAAAAGCCTCTCTTGTTGAGTCAATCCCCTCTTAGCCTCAATCTCGGGCTTTGTACGAGACAACAAATAACTCTCTTGTTGAGTATAAAAGACTCTCTTGTTGAGTTAGTCACCCTTTTTAGCCTCAATCTTGGTCGTTGTACAAGACAGAAAGAACATTTTCCTCGGAAAAGTCAAACTTCTAGCCTCCTCTTAGGCTTTGTATAAAGAAAACCCCGGTTGAGTCAATCAAACTTTTAGCATCAAAGTCGTGCCTTGCTCACAGCATACAAACATCAACAACTCCTCTTTAGAGATGACAAATTCTCTCTCAGTCAAAACCTTTTAGCTTCACATCTTGGGCTTTGAACAAGATACAAACCACCTTTCGCTTCACGTCTTGGGCTTTGAACAAGACACCAAAACACCTTTTTCCTCCCTTAGAATAGGAGGAACTACGATCGCTCTAATTTCCCTGTTTCGTTAAACGGGAATACGTAGGCATAAGATTACAAAAATCTTAGCGAGCATACTAATCAAAAACTCAAAATCCCATACCCTCACGCATCAATCGAAAAGCATCAGTCTTAACATCTTACCAATAGCCTAGACACTGTTTTTAGGTTAATAGCCCAAAGGGAGAACCCCCCTATTTTGATAGTATCTGTAAACCAACAGTTTTGATTGTTTAACCTCAGTGTGCAAGCATGGTTAATTGGAGACATCTATTTCCCTTCCTTAATCAGCTCAATAGGATAAAAAATGAATCGAACTGTAGTACCAAAATGATAGTGATTCGAAACCACAAAAACCGCGCTACAGTGGATAATAAGGAAAGTCAGGCATCACAAAGTCAAAGAGTGGAGGAAGATGAATATATGGAAGATCAACTAGAGGATATGTTCCGTGATATTGGGGAATTCTCTTTTATGAATGCTCATATTTATGATAATTTATGTAGTGATAAAGACACCCCTTTATATAAGGGATGCACAGAGTTCACACGATAGTCGGCGGTGTTAAAGTTGTTTAATCTGAAGGCAAAAAATGGATGGTCGGATAAAAGTTTCACGGAATTACTTGAATTGCTACAACAAATGTTACCAGAAGATAACAAATTGTCAGATCGTTGCTATGAGGCCAATAAGATATTATGTCCACTGGGTCTGGAGTATATCAAGATACATGCTTTCCCTAATGATTGCATATTATACCGGAAAAAGAATGAAGACTTGTTTCAATGTCCGAAATATGGTGTGTCGCGTTACAAGCTAAAGGCTAACAATGGCGATGACAATGATCACCATGACAATGTTAGTAGGAAGCATCCTCCTGCTAAAGTGTTATGGTACTTGCCAAAAGTTTCACGATTAAAGAGACTTTTTGCTAATTCGAATGACACAAAGAATCTTAGATGGCATGCAGATGAAAGGATTCGTGATGGAAACATTCGCCATGTTGCTGATTCGTTGCAATGGAAGAAAATTGATTCGTTGTTTCCAGATTTTGGAGTCGAGCCAATAAACCTTAGGCTTGGGCTTGCCACCGATGGAATGAACCCCTTTGGTAATCTGAGCACTAATCATACTTTGTGGCCTGTTCTTCTCATTATTTACAACCTATCTCCTTGGTTGTACATGAAGCGCAAGTATATACTGTTAAGTATGATGATTTCTGGACCACGACAACCTGGTAACGACATAGATATTTATCTAAGTCCATTAATTGATGATTTACGACTCTTGTGGGATAAAGGCGTTGAAGTTGATGATGCATATTCCAGGGAAAAGTTTAATATGCGTGCAATCTTATTTTGCACAATTAATGACTTTCAGGCTTACGGTAACCTGGCCGGATACAGTGTCAAAGGACATAAAGCGTGTCCTATATGTAAAGATGATACTTGTTATCACCAACTTGAGTTTGGAAAAAAGACCGTTTACCTGGGCATCGAAAATTTCTAAAACTGGGTCATCCTTATCATAGATTGCGAAAGGATTTTAATGGAGAGCAAGAGTTTGGTGAGCCCCCTAAACCTTTAACCAGGGATGAAGTTTATCTACGGCAGGAACACATTAATGTTGTCTTTGGGAAGAGAGAAAAAGAAAAAGGTGGGAAGAGAGAAAAAGAAAAAGGTGGGAAGAAAGGAAAAGAAAAAAGGGGCAGTTACAAAAAATATATGGAAAAAGAGGTCCATCTTCTTTGATCTTTCATATTGGTCAAGTCTTGATGTTAGACATTGTCTTGATGTGATGCACGTGGAGAAAATGTGTGTGATAGTTTGATTGGCACACTTCTAAACATTCCGGGCAAGACTAAATATAGTAAGACTTCCCGTCTTGATATGGAGAAGATGGGTATACGAAAACAGTTGGCTCTAATAGAGAAAGGAAAAAGAACTTATCTGCCTCCAGCATGTCACACTCTACCTAAAAAGGAAAAGAAGATGTTCTGCAAGTGTTTGCAAGGTATTAAAGTTCCGCAAGGTTACTCATCAAACATCAAGAAACTTATATCAATGAAAGATCTCAAGTTAAATGGTTTAAAATCTCATGATTGTCATGTATTGATGCAACAATTTCTACCAGTGGCTATCCGTGAGATCCTTCCAAAAAATGTGAGAGTAACTATAACGAGACTGTGTTTATTCTTCAATGCCATATGTAATAAAGTTCTTGATTTCAAAAAATTGGATGAATTAGAAGATGACGTTTCCATAATCTTGTGTCAATTTGAGATGTATTTTCCACCATCATTTTTTTGACATTATGGTTCACTTACTTGTTCATCTCTTAAGAGAAATCAGAACTTGTGATCCAGTTTATTTAAGGTGGATGTATCCAATAGAGCAATATATGAAGATCTTTAAAGGATATACGAAGAATCAACACCGACCAGAAGCTTCGATTATTGAAAGGTACATCACAAAAGAAGCTGTTGAGTTTTGTACAAACAATTTGTCGGATGCAGATTCTATAGGAATTCCAAAGTCTCGTCATGCTGACACAGACGGAAGAGGTATTCAAGGTCTAAATGTTAGGTCAATGGCTCGGGATGTAGTTTTTTAATCACATTTCTATATATTGAATAATATAGATGAGGTTCAACCTTTCATAGATACTCACAAAAGACTTTTGAAGAAAAAATATCCCCAATGAGTGACAAGTTGTTGTTGATAGAGCATAACAATAGATTCATGGATTGGATTAATAAAATTGTATCTAATGATCGTAGTGCATCTGAGATACTTAAATGGTTGTCGTACGAGCCAAAATTTTGTGTCATTACCTCGAGTGCATACGATATTGGTCATTATACCTTTTATACAAAATCAAAAGATGATCATAGTACAATGCAAAATAGTGGAGTTATGGTTGAAGCCGAATCGATGTATTTCTCTAGTTCGAAAGATAAGAATCCGGTATTGGCAACTACCGCGTTTTATGGTGTCATTGATGATATTTGGGAGATTGATTATGTTATTTTCAAAGTGGCTTTATTTAAATACAAGTGGGTTCCCAATAATAGTAATGGTGTAAACATTGATGACTTAGGATTCACCCGGGTCGACCTTGGCAAGGCATCTTTTAATACAGAACCATTCATCATGGCTTCTCAAGCAAAACAAGTTTTCTATGTTACTAATCCATCGGACAAATCGGGGAAATGATCAATCGTTCTACAAGGAAAATACATTCCTCTTAGTGATGAAAGTCTTGATATTCCGTCCACACCTTCTTACACAACACAAGTTCCTACATCATATGATGAAGTTAATTGAGATACCGTGCATGCTATACGACTCGATCATGAAGAACACATATGGGAAAATTAACAAGTACGTAATTTATTATTTATTCATAATATATTAATTGTATGTTATAGTTTAGAAGTATTTTTACGAACAAGTAAAATTATTTGAAATCATATGTATTTTGAGTCTAGACACCAGGCCAAGAGACAAGATACCAATACCCCAAGTTACAATTATGTGAAGTTATGTAATGTGTGTAAACTATAATATGGTATATGTGATATTTTATTTATGTAGGTTGTTTGTTATGATAAATTGTAATGTGGTATATGTGATATTATGAATATGATACGATTAATATTATTATGAAAACTTTATCACAAAATGTGAATTGTATTTTTCTGCTGTGCTGTGATATGGAGAACAATAATACAGGTAAAAAATTGGGATTAATTACAAAAGCAGGATTATATTTGTTAATTTTTGCAAAAACTTTAACGACGGTTATATTTCATAACTGTTATAATATCCGGCACGCTGTCCAGGAAAAAATAAATATCAAAACTGTGTTGCTGGGAATCGAACCGAGGATAATTATTTTTATTACAACGGTGTATTGTAAAATCCGTTGTGATAGTTAGCACGCTTTCCAGTTTATTACAACGCCTACAAGGCCGTGGTTGTAAGTATCATACATAAAACGACAATCTACATAACAATGCCCTCGCCCGCCTCATTATATGTCATTCCCAACCGCTGTTAAATGGGTTTTTCGTAGTAGTGTCTCAACACTTTTTCCTCCAAGTTACTCCAAGTGAGAACCTTATCTGTGCACTTTTTCACTTTCTGAATTTTTTGGTTATTCATCTTATCTTGAGATAATTCTTTCTGAGCCTTCCTTAACTTTTTTCTAGCTTTTTCTAGCTGCATTTGCACTCCATTGATTGGTTTACTCTTGATTTTGATGGTTGGTTGCAATATCTGAAGTTTCCTCCACAAGGTATACATAACAGTGCCTTGGAGAGTTTGATTCCAGTTATCTGATACCACTTCTTAGAAGCCTTCCAACTATATTATCGCATTCTAAATTTTGAAGTGTTTCTTCTTAGGGTGGCTCTGCTCTTTACCTTGCAAGCAAAGAAAGGCATGGTCTGATACCCTAGGTTCAACTATCTTTAAATTTATGTCTACATTTTTTTAGTGCCAATCACGTTTACCAAGCACCTTGTCATTTCTAGAGTAAATTATGCCTTTGACTTGTTTGTTGGACCAAGTATAATAACATCCAATATTATCTTTATCATCAAGCTCAGTTCTCTCAATCATTTTGACAAGGTCAATAAACTCAGCTTCTTGGACTGGGTTTCCACTAGTTTCATCTTGAACCTTAGGACATTGTTGAAATCACCCATCAAAAGCCTAGGTCCTCTAATTTGTTGATGGAGTTTCTCTATGTCTTTCCATAAGTTTTTCCTTTGCTTTAAAGTATTAAAAGCATATATGGTAATGCAACATGCCTTCAACTCCCAAGTCATTGTGTAAATTCCATAGTGGATCACTTATGTTATGCAAGACACATACTTGATCTTTAATCTATTAGGGTCCCATAACACCCAAAATTCTGCCATTTTCATGCTTTGAGTAGTTATCTGGAATGTTCAATTTGGACCCAACTTCTTCCTAATAGCTTCTACTTTATTATGTTTAACTCTAGTTTCAACCATAATATCTATCTCAGGGTTCAGATTATTGAGACGGAAGCCTATCTCTCTACACTTACCTAGATTAGGGGATCAATATGAATCCTTAGTGTTTCAAAACCATTTTGACAAGTGTGATTTCCTCAGCCTTCTTAGGGGTGTTCTCTATGATAACACTTTTTCCTTTGTTTCTCCCATTTATTTTTACCAGCTTCCAGGTGGTATTCTATTGGTCCTCTGTTGTTGTGGCGATTGTAGCTTCCTGCATAGTTGGTTTCTCTAGTTCCTTAGGGGGTTTTATCCGTCATTCCTTGATTGGTTGTTTTTTCCTTTTTGTTGCATTATTGCCCTATCTTTTGACACATTTCTCAATATTTTGGCTTCCATTCATATTCAACTGGCTGGCTGAAGCGTTTCCCTTCATTGTTTTTTATGATAATTCTTTCCTTAAGTTTTTGTGCGATATCAATCTCAACTAGAATTCTAGCATATGATACCCTCAATTAGTTGGTTGTACATTCGTCCGTAAATAGTGGTTCCCTAGAACACTACCTAACTTGCCCAAACTTTGTGTACCCCACAAAGATAGTGGTAACTATGGAAATTTGACCCACAAAGGTAGTGTTCTCAGCATATCACTTTTGAAATCAAACTCAGGGTTCCATTCTTTCAATACCACTGGCATGTTCTATAATGTATAAGGTTCTCTCATGAGAATTGAGTCCCTGACTTTGATTGAATGGATTCTAAGCATAAAATAACCTTAATCGTGGTAGTACGTTTCCAACAGTTGGATAAAATTCCAGTATCTAATCATATATTGTTTCACAACATTCATACTTAAATCTCTACCTAAGACATACAAGATAAGTGAAGATTCCCAGTATTTTACCTCTGATTCAACATCTGCTTCTTCAATTTTGATTTTGATTTCCTCTTCCACAACTTTTGGAGCCACAAATTCGATATCCATTCCATTCTCATGGATCCTGTTGTACCCCAAATTTTACCCTCAGATTTGTCTGATCATTTTCATATCATTTTAAAATCGGCCATTTTCGCATTTTTAGTTAAAATTTTCATTTGATCATTAATCGTGCACTTTTAGTCATTTTATCATTCCATTTTAGATTTTGTCTATTTTTAAGATTTTATTTAGAACTGTTTGAGTTTAATTTTTCATTTTTATTTTAATATAATTACTCTTAATATAATTTATATTTCAGTTAAGTTTATTTTTTTATTGTAGTTTATATTTTAATTAAGTTTATATTTTAAACCAATTTAATCCAAGTCAATTAGTTTAATTTTATCCGTATTAATGTCAATTCCTTTTATTTTTTAATCTAGTTTAATTTTGAGTTTAGTTTAGTTATATCTTTTTAATTCAATTTTAATTTTCAATTTAATTTATTTTAATTTTAATTCAATTAGTTTAATTTGGTTTAGTCAGTTTTAATTTTAATTTAAGTCCAATCTTCAATTAGTTTTCTCTTATTTTTTGTTTTATTTTGGAAAAATCATATTAAAAGAGGAAAATGCTATTCAACAGCTTTGACTTCAAATTCCTACACTCCTTGTCACGCCAAACTTCTTGCTTCAACTCTGCACACAACATGCCAAAGTTTTCACAAGAAGGCCCTGCTCTGCTTCACCTTGCCCCTGCGTTTCAGTTTTCACCCAAAATTGACCTGCAATTCTCTGTAACATTTCTGTAACATGAATTTGATCTACACTCCATACAACAGTCCAAACCTTACACCAAAACATGCCAGCTTTGCCCCCAACGTTACAATTTTAACCGTATCAAACCATACACCAAGCTGCTACCAAAACCTGCTAATCTGCCAAATCCCTGCACATTGAAAAAGACACAACACAACGTTACATTTTTTTTGAAATTCAAAAGAGAAAGTTCAGAGTTAAAAGGGGGAGAGAAATCGAAAAAAAGGGGGAGGGAAGGAAGAACAACTGAAAAACCAATCTTCTGCAAACCCAGCCTCATAAACCTCTCCTCCACAAAACCAAAACTTGTATCAGAAAGTTTCACAGTTCTAGACAAGAAATACCAGAAAATCACCATCCTTTCAACCACTTACCTCATATCTTTTTTTCTCGCTGCCATCACAATACAACACTTTTTGCCACTTTAACAATAGAACAAGACAATCCAAAATTCTTCCCAGCCATTCAAAGTCTTCACCCTGTTCCTGGACCTCCATTTTCGGCGGACATCTTTACCTACGCAACAACAAAGCTCAAATACCACCACAACAAAATCCCTTTCTGAGACGAAAACGCAAAAGTAACGCCACAACCACCACCGTTTTCCCAGCTGGTAACTCATCCTTTTATCTCCCCTATCCCGTTTTTTCGAGCTTGTTGTTCTTGATCGAGACTTGGATTTATTTTGTTTTAATCGTGTTGTTTTCACTGATCTTGTCATGTTTAAAGGGAGATTTGCGATTTGGGTTTAGAAAAGAAAGATGGGGTTTAGAGGAATATCAGATAGCAGTTAAGAGATGAGAGGTGATTTACGATGTAGTGAGAATGAAGATGGAGTTGAGAGAGTGAAGGTGTTGAGAGGAGTTTCGGTCTTCATCTGGGAAGGGGACATTGTTTTTCTCTGAACGTATGTGTTTTTTTTCTGAACGTACAATTCCATAGTTTGTAGGGTTTTCCATTGCCTTGTTAACATCCAACCAAGTCCGGGTAGGATCCGACCCGCATCCCATCAGACCCAAGCGCCCCATATGGGCCTTTGTCCCTTGGTCCAAGAACATTTCCTGGCCAAATGTTTGCTTTTGAGCATGTACCCTTCACAGTCCATTTAGGTTTTAGTTGATTAATTAACTAGTTTTTAGTTCAGTAGAACTTAGTTATTAGTATTAATTAGGTTTCAATTTATTTAGAAAATTATGTTTTAATTAGGTTTTAATTTAATTAGTTAATTAGTTTTAATTAGATTTTAATTTAGTTTGTTATTTAGTTTTCAATTAGGTTTTAGTTTAATTATATTAATTAGAATTTAACCAATTAGTTTTTAATTTAATTATTTTAATAATTTAATTAGCTTTTTAAGTAGAATTTGAATTTATTTTTGAATTTTGTTTAAATAGATTTTATTTAATTTTAAAGTTTATCTTGACATTTTTCATATTTTCATTTTAATTAATTCCTAATATTTATTTATATTTAATCTTCGATGCGTTTGCTTTACATATATTGCTATTCTTCTTACTCTTGATACTTGAGATTTCCCCCCTGTTTATCTGTTTACTATCATTCCAAAGGAAAGGATCTACCCAATTGACTGCCCAGTCAGTTAGGACAGCCTCACTGTCAGATCCTACTCAATTCAATTCCCATTTAACTCTTGTTTACAAGATGTTGCTTTCCCCTTCTTCCAAAGGAAAAGTCTCTCTATTGACTTCATGTCATAGATAGCTCAAATACCCTGTTAACCTCTAACCATTTCACAAGAGATAGCCATTAATCTCTTCTCCCTTCTGACCTGCCCTTCCCAAAGAGATAGCTATTAATCTCTTCTCCTTTAAGACGGTCCAACCTTTCACAATCCTTTCAAGAGATAGCCATTAATCTCTTTCTCCTAACCAATCCATCCTTACAAGATTTTCTTTCAAGCTTTTCACCCCTTAGTGAGGGGAACTACGAATGCTCTGATTCCATTCCCGTCAGGATACGTAGGCACGAGATGCGATGTCTTGGCGAGCATATTTAGTGTACATACCCTAGGTCCTTTACCTTAGCACTTTTCTTTAGCAAGCAAACTTTGAGATAACACAAACTAAACAAGAGGTTCCGTAGAGTACTACGGATACTTAGGGTGCTAATACCTTCCCTTAGTATAACCAACCCCCGAACCTTAGATCTCCCCCCTTTAGGTTTTTTAACGATCTTGAACCTTTCCTTTGGATAAATCAAAGTCGGTTGTAAAAGAAATATGATGCAAGTTAATTAATAGCTTGTTATCCGATTTTCACCCCAACAAAAATGGCGACTTCACTGGGGATGCTCCCTAAGAGGGTTAAGCCTATCTTATTTGTATTTGTGTTATTTACATGTTTGTTTGCTTGACATTTGCATATTTATATCTGTATATATACCTGTTGTGCTTGAGTTTTTCTGTGTGCAGGGTTGCTACCTTGAGTGGTGAGATAAGTCCTAACCCGGACTTGAGAGCACTTATGATAGAATCGTGGTGTAATCAATAGTCGGTTGTTGGCAGTAGTACCAACAATTTATGGCATATGATGACCACACTCAGATGAGGCCCTTTGGGATTGTTGATGTCTGATGTGAGCAGTCATATTGATATTACTTTTTCAATTGAGTGCCAGGGATTCTGAGGACCGTAGTTACCTTCACCCCACTTGGCCTTTATAGCGTAGTGCGGTGACTATGAGGGAGCCAGTCCCGAGTAGTTGTCACGCGATACTACACTCAGACGAGTTTATCTTGAGAATATTATTAACCCGTGTAAGTAGTTACATGGGCCGATAATATCCGAAGGATTTACGTAGATTCTGGGAACTTTTAGAACCTTGTTTTACAGATACAAGAATCCTAGTACACACCCTTGGCTTGGTTCTTTACCCAGACTCCATGCTGTGATCTCGAACCCTTGATCCTGCTATGTGTGTTTTGTATCCTGTTTGCATTGCATTGCATATCATTTGCATCTTTGCATGATTCATTGCATACGTCTGTTTGTCCAGTTGCTCATTTCCAACTATCTCTATCTTCCAGTATCATCTGTGAGTCGTCAAGCTGATTCCTCGACACCGATACCGGACTAGAGCTAACTACAGACGAAGGATGTCAGAGCAAGAGGTACACAACACTGAGGTCTGAATGGAAATCGATGACCTTAAGTCAAGCATGACCAAACTCACTGAGATGCTTCAGGTCTTGATTGCTAGGGGAGAGCCACCCCAAAGGACTATAATCCAGGAAGTTTCAAGTGCTGATCCTCCACCAGTTCAAGTGCCACCTTCAACTTGGCCAGAGTTTGGTTTGCCGCACAACTATTCTCCACCTCTTGCATCTAATGCTATGATTGGTCAAGCTGCTAGACCAGTGTTTCAAGCTCCTGTTTTTACCGAGCCTCAACCTATAGTTCAGACTACTCGAGCTCCTTTTGAGAATCCCCTCTATGAGTATAATGCTGCCAGTGCTCAAGGTGAAGACCATGAAGACTTTGTTGAACTTGAAGTTGTTAGAGAGCAGTTTCAGAGCATAGAGAAGAGACTCAAAGCTGTTGAGGCTAATGACTTCTTAAATGTGGATGTGGACAACATGTTCTTAGTATCAGACCTTGTCATACCTGCTAAGTTCGTAACTCTAGGTTTTGTGAAGTACAAAGGTCACTCTTTCCCAAGAGCTCATTTGGTCATGTATCTTCGCAAGATGACTGCTCATGCCAAGAATCAGAAGTTGCTTATCCATTGTTTTCAAGACAGCTTGAGTGGAGCATCACTCAAATGGTACATAGGTCTTGAGCAAAACTCTATCCACAACTTCCAAGACCTCACCAATGCCTTCATGAAGCAATACAAGTATAACCTTGACATGGCTCCTGATTGCCGTCAACTGCAAAACATGTCTCAGAAAGATAAAGAGTCTTTCAAGGAGTATGCTCAGTGCTGGAGAGAGTTGGCTTCCCAAGTAGAACCTCCCCTGGCCGAGAAGGAGTTAACTGGAATGTTTATGGGTACCTTGTCCCCGTTCTATTGGGAGAAAATGGTTGGAAGTGTTTCCTCTAATTTCACTGATTTGGTTGCTATTGGCCAAAGATTAGAGGAAGGTCTTAAGAAGGGAGAAGTATCAAAGGTTGCTGAATCTTCTAATGCTGTGAAGAAATCCTACGGGAACTTTCAGAAGAAGAAGGAAGATCAAACTAATGCTATAATGGTTGAAGTGAGAAAGCCTCGTCCTCAACCTCAGTATGTTGTTCACCCTACTGTTGCTGCTGTTACTCCTGTGGTTGCTGCTCCACGACCAACTCAAGCTTTCCAACGTCCAGCTGCAGGACAGAGCCAGTATCGTAATAGGGGTCAATTTGATCCCATTCCCATGACTTACACTGAACTTTATCCTAGTTTGGTTCAACAAGACTTGATTACCACAAGGCCTCTGCCTCCTCCTCCAAATCCTCTTCCAGCCGGCTATAGGGCTGATCTTCATTGTGAATGCCATCAAGGTGGTGCAGGCCATAACTTGGAAAGATGCTTTGCATTGAAACCTAGAGTACAAGAGCTGATGAGGAACAAAATCCTCTCCTTTAAGGACAATCCCAATGTTCAGAACAACCCTCTGCCAGGACACGCCAAGTGAAGCTTCAGTAGACTTCAGCATGCTATCCTCCTAAAAGCCAGTGTTTTAGACAGGACAGGTCATCCTTGTATTGATTAGTCACTAGGCCTTTATTTCATGTTGTTTACACTTTCCTTATTTTGTAATGGTTGTTTACTTTCAATTATGTTTGTACTTTCAAAATTAATGAAATGAGCATTGCAATTTTTGATTCAATTCATTTGTGTTTGCTATTTACTTCTTAATGCTTTCTCTTTCAAGAAAAATAAAAATTCCCTTGTCTACTTTATTTTGATTATGCAAAGATTTGAGGGAGGATGATGAAAACGTCATACTCATAATTGTTGTGGTATGCTTTCAAATCAAAACTTTGCTGACAATGTAAGGCATTGTTTCAACTCCTAAACACTGGAGACATAAGGAAGATAACCCCTCTTCAACCCCTTTGAGCCTTGAAGTAGGAGTTTCTTTTCTTTACAAATGAAAAACCCACAATCTTAACCTGGGGCAGGGTAGTTCTCAGTTAGCTTGATTGTGCATTCAAATACAAGAATAGCATTCAAAACCCCTTTCAACAAAGTTCACAAATATTCCTTCGCACACAGCAAGCAAGTGTCGAAGATGTCTTTCAAGTCAAACGCCAATGATGATTCACTGTAATCCTTAAGCCAGGCAGTCACCAAAAAAAAAATAAAAAAAAGAAAGAAAAGCTTGTATGACAGCCAAAAGTTGTAAGGAAGCAGTGACCGCCATCTTAAGACCATTGACTTCTGAACCATCATCGCTATCATCAGTGCAATTCCTAACCTATGGGAATTTGAGCACATAGTCTGAGTTAACTGAGCATAGGATTGGAAGTTCATCACGTAGATTGGGTGTGTCACAAATAAATTTTGAGCCTTTATCCTTTGTTTCTTAAACCGTGAACCAGGCCACGTTATAACCTTCAAAAGACCTAATTGAAGCAAGGTTATTTTGAAAGCATACTACAACGAGGTTGCGTAAACTGACTCCTAAAGATCTTTGTGGATCATTTGTTTTGGAACTACACCTTTTGCTTAAACTTTTCACTTTAGTGTCTTGAACCGCCGTGTTCTGACCGATGACTCATTGTGCTTTGCATCTTTCTGAAAATGATTTTGATTTCAAAAGTTGCATGAACTTTGCATTTACCATGTTTGTACAAATAGTTTTGTTTGCAAACTAGCTTTCTTCTTAAGGAATTTTCAAACAATTAAGAAACTCGGTCGGTGATCCAATCAAGGGCAAGTTTCTTCCATATCCTGTTGAGAACCAGTTCAAGATTTTTGGTTTAATGGCGACTTCTCAGAATTGGTTCATACAGAAGATTTTGCAAGACTCATACTGGGGAAAGCTTTCCCAGTGTACAGTAAAACAATCATCTTTCAAGACTCAGACCAGGGCAAGCTTTCTAAGAGCACCATGAAACGGTCATTTCCAGAATCAATCAAGCTGAAGCAATGATCAACTCATCTACAATAATCAGCTAGTCTGGGGCAGTTTACCTTAAGAATCCCCAAGCAACACTTTATCCTTCCTACAAAGATCATCAATTTGGATACAGTTTATCAGTGTGGCAAATGGTGTGTTCAGCAGTAGCATCTCTAGTCCCCAAGCAGAATGACAGTAATCCCCGTTTTGAGGAATCAGTCTTCTAATCTTGTCTTCTTTCCACCAAAGAGTCGTGTTGTGTTATCAGCATCGACATTTGTATTTAATCATATATCATCTGCATAGTTCATATACATATGCATATCATGAGTGTTTTATCCTCATTTGCATTTCTCCCAAGATCGTGTCGTTATCCACATCTTACTTTACCAAAATGTTACCTGTCCTTTCATTCAGTGCCATTCCTGAATGTTGTCATCTGATCTTGTTGATAGATGTTGATCTTCTCTCATTCTAGTGCTATTCCTGGATCTTTATATTCTTTCACTCCAGTGCCATTCCTGGATGTCCGTCTCTTGTGATCTCCAGTGCCATTCCTGGATATCTTATTTCTCTTGTTTCTCCCAGTGCTATTCCTGGAAGTTTTGCCTACCTTCTGTAACCACAATCAAATTTGCTTGGATATCTTTTAGTGTTATTCCTAGAAGTTTTATCTGTTCATTCAGTGCCATTCCTGGATGTCTTTCTCACTATCATTCGATACCATTCCTGAATATAGTGATTTACCTTTACTTTCAGTGCCATGCCTGAAGGTTCACAGTCATCTAAAGCCATTATTAGATATTATGGGTCATACCTCTCATTCAAAGCCGTTATTGGATGTCTGGTTTCTTTACCATCTGATGCCTATCCGGATGTGTCTCTCCTTCTGATGTTTTTTCAGATCGAGTCCTTGTTCACTTTGTCTAAAGTCGTTATTAGATATTGTGATTTGTATCTTTCATTCAAAGCCGTTATTGGATGACTGGTTTCTCTCCCATCTGATACCTATCCGGATGTGTCTCTCCTTCTGATGTTTTTTCAGATCGAGTCCTTGCTCACTTTATCTAAAGCCGTTATTAGATATTGTGATTTATATCTTTCATTCAAAGCCGTTATTGGATGACTGGTTTCTCTACCATCTGATGCCTATCCGGATGTGTCTCTCCTTCTGATGTTTTTTCAGATCGAGTCCTTGTTCACTTTATCTAAAGCCGTTATTAGATATTGTGATTTGTATCTTTCATTCAAAGCCATTATTGGATGACTGGTTTCTCTACCATCTGATGCCTATCTGGATGTGTCTCTTCTCCTAATGTTTTTTCAGATCGAGTCCTTGTTCACTTGATCTAAAGCCGTTATTAGATATTGTGATTTGTACCTTTCATTCAAAGCCGTTATTGGATGACTGGTTTCTTTTGCCATCTGATGTTTTTCCGGAGGTTTTTTTTCCCTGTCTTTTCTAGTTTTTCTTGAAGATCCCGTTTGAACTCTTCAGTATAAGAAAATTCCAGAAAATCTTTTGCTGATGTCTATCCTTTCATTTCAAATTGATCCCCAGTGGAGATCGTGTCTTCTTTCTGGCTCCATGCCCAGTAAGAGTATCTTCTATTTCCCCAGTGTCAGTCGGTCACGCTTGAACCAGTTGCTTCATCACCTTAGATTATTCCCCAGTGTTGTTGTCATCCCCAGTGAGTGATTTCTCATTGCGTGGACTTTGGCCCGTCTGCTTTTGTCTTCGTCCGCATTTTGCACTTACCATTCTATCATACTAGAAATTCATGGCATGTCTGCATTTACATGTCTGTCTGCTTGTCCTTAGCATCTGCATTCCATCTAAGGGCAAAATTTTCGGTTTGCTATATTTAAATACCTTTCACCTTGATCTCTCGAGGGTTTCTATCCCTCGCGCTATCCAGTGAAGCTATTTAAATAGGGGCAACTGTTGTACCCCAAATTTTACCCTCAGATTCGTCTGATCATTTTCATATCATTTTAAAATCGGCCATTTTCGCATTTTTAGTTAAATTTTTCATTTGATCATTAATCGTGCACTTTTAGTCATTTTATCATTCCATTTTAGATTTTGTCTATTTTTAAGATTTTATTTAGAACTGTTTGAGTTTAATTTTTCATTTTTATTTTAATATAATTACTCTTAATATAATTTATATTTCAGTTAAGTTTATTTTTTTTATTGTAGTTTATATTTTAATTAAGTTTATATTTTAAACCAATTTAATCCAAGTCAATTAGTTTAATTTTATCCGTATTAATGTCAATACCTTTTATTTTTTAATCTAGTTTAATTTTGAGTTTAGTTTAGTTATATCTTTTTAATTCAATTTTAATTTTCAATTTAATTTATTTTAATTTTAATTCAATTAGTTTAATTTGGTTTAGTCTGTTTTAATTTTAATTTAAGTCCAATCTTCAATTAGTTTTCTCTTATTTTTTGTTTTATTTTGGAAAAATCATATTAAAAGAGGAAGAGGCTATTCAACAGCTTTGACTTCAAATTCCTACACTCCTTGCCACGCCAAACTTCTTGCTTCAACTCTGCACACAACATGCCAAAGTTTTCACAAGAAGGCCCTGCTCTGTTTCACCTTGCCCCTGCGTTTCAGTTTTCACCCAAAATTGACCTGCAATTCTCTGTAACATTTCTGTAACATGAATTTGATCTACACTCCATACAACAGTCCAAACCTTACACCAAAACATGCCAGCTTTGCCCCCAACGTTACGATTTTAACCGTATCAAACAATACACCAAGCTGCTACCAAAACCTGCTAATCTGCCAAATCCCTGCACATTGAAAAAGACACAACACAACGTTACATTTTTTTTTGAAATTCAAAAGAGAAAGTTCAGAGTTAAAAGGGGGAGAGAAATCGAAAAAAAGGTGGAGGGAAGGAAGAACAACTGAAAAACCAATCTTCTGCAAATCCAGCCTCATAAACCTCTCCTCCACAAACCCAAAACTTGTATCAGAAAGTTTCACAGTTCTTGACAAGAAATAACCAGAAAATCACCATCCTTTCAACCACTTACCTCATATCTTTTTTTCTCACTGCCATCACAATACAACACTTTCTGCCACTTTAACAATAGAACAAGACAATCCAAAATTCTTCCCAGCCATTCAAAGTCTTCACCCTGTTCCTGGACCTCCATTTCCGGCGGACACCTTTACCTACGCAACAACAAAGCTCCAATACCACCACAACAACATCCCTTTCTCAGACGAAAACCCAAAAGTAACGCCACAACCACCACCTTTTTCGCAGCTGGTAACTCATCCTTTTATCTCCCCTATCCCGTTTTTCCGAGCTTGTTGTTCTTGATCGAGACTTGGATTTATTTTGTTTTAATCGTGTTGTTTTCACTGATCTTGTCATGTTTAAAGGGAGATTTGCGATTTGGGTTTAGAAAAGAAAGATGGGGTTTAGAGGAATATCAGATAGCAGTTAAGAGATGAGAGGTGATTTGCGATGTAGTGAGAATGAAGATGGAGTTGAGAGAGTGAAGGTGTTGAGAGGAGTTTCGGTCTTCATCTGGGAAGGGGACATTGTTTTTCTCTGAACGTATGTGTTTTTTTTCTGAACGTACAATTCCATAGTTTGTAGGGTTTTCCATTGCCTTGTTAACATCCAACCAAGTCCGGGTAGGATCCGACCCGCATCCCATCAGACCCAAGCGCCCCATATGGGCCTTTGTCCCTTGGTCCAAGAACATTTCCTGGCCAAATGTTTGCTTTTGAGCATGTACCCTTCACAGTCCATTTAGGTTTTAGTTGATTAATTAACTAGTTTTTAGTTCAGTAGAACTTAGTTATTAGTATTAATTAGGTTTCAATTTATTTGGAAAATTAGGTTTTAATTAGGTTTTAATTTAATTAGTTAATTAGTTTTAATTAGATTTTAATTTAGTTTGTTATTTAGTTTTCAATTAGGTTTTAGTTTAATTATATTAATTAGAATTTAACCAATTAGTTTTTAATTTAATTAGTTTAATAATTTAATTAGCTTTTTAAGTAGAATTTGAATTTATTTTTGAATTTTGTTTAAATAGATTTTATTTAATTTTAAAGTTTATCTTGACATTTTTCATATTTTCATTTTAATTAATTCCTAATATTTATTTATATTTAATCTTCGATGCGTTTGCTTTACATATATTGCTATTCTTCTTACTCTTGATACTTGAGATTTTCTCCCTGTTTATCTATTTACTATCATTCCAAAGGAAAGGACCTACCCAATTGACTGCCCAGTCAGTTAGGATAGCCTCACTGTCAGATCCTACTCAATTCAATTCCCCTTTAACTCTTGTTTACAAGATGTTGCTTTCCCCTCCTTCCAAAGGAAAAGTCTCTCTATTGACTTCATGTCATAGATAGCTCAAATACCCTGTTAACCTCAAACCATTTCACAAGAGATAGCCATTAATCTCTTCTCCCTTCTGACCTGGCCTTCCCAAAGAGATAGCTATTAATCTCTTCTCCTTTAAGACGGTCCAACCTTTCACAATCCTTTCAAGAGACAGCCATTAATCTCTTTCTCCTAACCAATCCATCCTTACAAGCTTTACTTTCAAGCTTTTCACCCCTTAGTGAGGGGAACTACGAATACTCTGATTCCATTCCCGTCAGGATACGTAGGCACGAGATGCGATGTCTTGGCGAGCATATTTAGTGTACATACCCTAGGTCCTTTACCTTAGCACTTTTCTTTAGCAAGCAAACTTTGACATAACACAAACTAAACAAGAGGTTCCCGTAGAGTACTACGGATACTTAGGGTGCTAATACCTTCCCTTAGTATAACCAACCCCCGAACCTTAGATCTCCCCCCTTTAGGTTTTTTAACGATCTTGAACCTTTCCTTTGGATAAATCAAAGTCGGTTGTAAAAGAAATATGATGCAAGTTAATTAATAGCTTGTTATCCGATTTTCACCACAACAGATCCTATTTCCACTTATGAAATCTACCAAGAGTTTCTTCGGTGGTTCCTCACCAGCATTAGATTAGTTGTTCAGATCATCTTCTTTTTCTAAGGCTTTTGGTTATTCTATGTTTTCTACCTTTTCTTTTTTTTCTTCAACCGATTCCTAGTTACCTTTGATTATGTTGCTCCTGTTGCTATTCTCCGCTCCAGCCTGTTGGGGAATTTTTTCACTATGGAGCGTTGAACGTTAGGTCAATAGTAACACAAGTGAGAGAAACACCACATATTCACCTAAAACCTTAAGGTGATAGGTGTATGGATTCTCCAACTTATAAATTCTCAACTCTCCACATTTATAACCAATGCGGGACTCTAAATCACACTTGATATATTATTCTCAACACTCTCCCTCAAGTGTGAGTCCACAATGCTCCCCCTCAAGTGGAAACTCTTTTGTCCACGTATATTTGTACCACCATTGACATGTAAGTCATTTTCTTTCTCGAACCAGGCTCTAATACCATTTGTTGGGGCATGATAAGAAGCATCAACATTGGGCCAAGAGCAATACAAGTGAGAGAGACACCACGTATTTACCCAAAACCTTAAGGTTATAGGTGTATGGGTTCTCCCACTTATAAATGCTCAACTCTCCACATTTATAATCAATGTGGAAGTCCAATTCACACTTGACATATTATTATTCTCAACACTCCCCCTTCAAGTGTGAGTCCACGATGCTCCACCCTCATGTGGAAACTCTTTTGTCCACATATATTTGTACCGTCATTGACACCTCTTTCCAGGGAAGTTTGATACACATCTTCTCGGGCATTTCGATTTCAACGGGACACCACATCCTGGGCATTTCGATACAAGTAAGTTAATCCCTTTACGTACCAAAGGCTCATGATACCATGTTAGAACACGAGGAGGAACATCAATATTTGGTCAATATAAAAACAAGTGAGAGAGACGCCACATATTCACCCAAAACCTTAAGGTGATAGGTTTATGGGTTCTCCCACTTATAAATGCTCAACTCTCCACATTTATAATCAATGTGCGACTCCAACTCACACGACTCCAACTCACACTTGACATATTATTATTCTCAACACTCCCCCTTCAATTGTGAGTCTACAATGCTCCTCCTCAAGTTTACATGTAAGTCGGTCCCTTTCTCGAACCAGGCTATGATACCATTTATTGGGGTATGAGAAGAAGTATCAACATTGGGCCAAGAGCAACACAAGTGAGACAGACACCACATATTCACCCAAAACCTTAAGATGATAGGTGTATGGGTTCTCCCACTTTTAAATGCTCAACTTTCCACATTTATAATCAATGTGGACTCCAACTCACACTTGACATATTATTGTTCTCAACTCAGTCTTCCGATTTGATTGATGAATCGGTGGAGAGGTCGCCTTTTGCTTTGGTTGTCCTCTCCCTCAAACCACCTCTCTGATTAGGTTCCTTATCCAAGAATTAGGAGTTTAAACCATCTCAGAGCAAGCTTCAGCCGTTGAAAGTGACCTAACTAGAGAGTTCTCCAGAAATCGCCTTGCGTCGCCGGAAATCGTTAACGCTCTCTATACTTTTTTCAACGTTTAGATTTTCGATCATTATTTCAATTTAAAAAATTAGCAAAATAGAAACACCAAAATTTCATATTTGAAAATAGGAGGGTCCAAAATTAAAAATTGGTATAAAATGAAACTAAAATTGCATATTTGAAAATATAGGGGCCAAAATCCAAAAATCGATAAAATAAGGACTGAAATTGCATTTAAACTTTTATAAATCAAAAGAGTAATTTTGACTTATAATAACTTAAATACTCTTTATTAACGATTTTAACATTATCAAAATCATATTATTTTTGAAAAAGATATATCTTAAAAATAACATTTATAAGAAGTTATTTAAAATAGATTAAAATTTAAGCGTCTTTTTTAATTTTAAAATAAACAAAATGTTCGTAGATGAAATGCCTAAATTTACTTTTTATGAATAATTATTTATATTAAATTTAATTTTAAAATATTTCAAAATTCTATTTTATAAATTTTTCTTTTTTAATATCATAAAAAATATCATTTAAAAATGAAAATAAATAGACCTTAAATGTATAAGAGAATTCTAAAAATTGATTTATATTTTATTCAAAAATATTTGATTAAACTTTAGTTATATTTCATTTGAAAAGGTGTAACTGAGTTATCAATAATTATAATATTCTTAAATAATATAATAAATTAAAAAAATTAAATTATAGTTTTGATCCTCTAATTTTATCTGATTTACAAAATTAAATATGGTATTTTAAATTTAAATAATTTTAACCAGTTTTAAGTTTTTCACAAAAATCAATGACATGCTGGATTTTTAACTTATTATTTTATATAAAAAATTGTAAATAAAAAAAGTTTATATACAGTAATTTATCCTTTTTATACACACAAAAAAAACTTATCATTTAAAATAAAAACATAGTTAATTTTAAGTTAAAAATATATATGAGAAAGAATATAATTATTTAAATTTAAAATATTAAGACTAACTTCATAAATAAAATAAAATAGGGGAACCAATATTATAATTAAGCAAAAAAAAATATTTCTATAGCAATCAAAGCGTGCATAGTTATGATCACTGAGTTGAACATAATATTCTAAACTTTTTTTAAATTATATTTCTTTTATACTATTACTCTTTAAATAATCATCAATTGTAGTTTTGTTCTTTTAAAATGTTCTATTAAAATAAACCATGTGGTTGTTTTATTGAAACGTACACTCTCTAAGTAACTAAAATAAACAAAAATTTACTTTTAAATTTATTTAATAATTAATATATTTTTATGTATAATCAAGAATACTTCCCTATTTTGCTACATCTGTGTAGAACAATTATACAGTTCATTTTTTTATAAGTAAAAATATATTCATACCGAGTATTAGGGGTACTCCAACCCAACCAAACTAGTTAAAAACAATAACACCAACAATAAATCTAATCATCAACAAATAGTCAGTTGGGCATTTATACCACTCATAGTAGTTACACTTAAGAGAACGAAATAAACCTATGTCCAGCCACCTCCAAGACGACATGATAATTCTCTGAAAAATAACGACATGATTGTCTATTTCATCATTAAATAGAATCTGGTTTCTAGTCCATCATATACACCAACAAGTTACAAACCAGATCAAGCATACAGATGATTTTCGATACCTCCCTATCAACCTTAAACCCCAAGCCATAACATGATGACAATAATTTCCTTCAGCAATCCATGAAATTGCAATTCACTCAGCCACCAGCTTCCAAACCAATTTGATTCTAGGGCAAGAAATGAAGATGTGATCAATATCCTCAACAACATCAAAACACAAAACGCATACCTTATCATGGTTATTACTAATTTTTCCTCTGGCCTCCGGGTTTGCATGAGTAGGAAGTCTATCCAATAAAAGTCTCTAACCAAATAAATTAATTTTCAACGACATCTTTTTATGCCAAAGGATATCCAGAACTGTCATTAATAAAGCCTCCAGTACCACGTGTCCACCAACCTTCAGTGTGTTTTCATAGCAGGATTTAATAGAGAAAATATTGAAAGAACTAAGAGGCAACGAAAATGAGTACAAGGATTTCGTAGATGGCTTGACTTCATTCAGCACCTGTAGAATATCACCTAGTTCCGCTTCCAGACTGTTGTTAGTGTAACACTCTTTTCTACCCTATAATTATCGCAGTGGAATAAACATAAAATCATAGAAAAATCAGAATCACCTCAAAGGGTGCACATTTCTCAATAAATTCAAATAAACAAAATTGCTCCGTAAACAACGGGTTTTCCTCAAAATAACTCAAAATACCTTCAAAGGGCAGCAGAACCACCATAACCACAAAAATCCCACAAAAATGTTTATTAAAACAAACCATAGTCATCAAATAACAGTCAAATAAAACTCAACATGGTTTGACTCAACAACCCAACCCGATGTTACATTATCAGAGCAATACCCTCTACATCGACCAAAATGCAAATAACTTCAAAAGTCCTCAAAAGCATCCACAACTAATCCTGATCACCTGCACGTTACCCACGTGGAGGCAACATTCAAACAGGCAGGGTGAGTAATCACAATTCATTATAATCAATATAAAAATAAGATATGTATAAAATGGCGTCATAATCATAAACATCATCTGAATCATCAATAGGGTCAACAGTCACAACATCATAAAATCACATCAATAATGCCACATAAATGCAATGTACAACAGGACTCATGCATGGGGTACCAATCGTCACAGTTGATGGACACTTAGGGCATCACCCTCTAAAGATCCCCGTCATTAGGATCGGTTCCACAAAAGAACCGAAGCACGTCATAAACCACATCACATCCACACAATGGGATGGAAGCCACAAATAGACCGAAGTCTAACATCATCATCACTGGACCAAAGTTCTAACATCATCACCAGAATATACTATCAATGCATGATACACAACGTCAATAATCATCATCATCAAAAATATCATTATATGCATCATCATTCACCAAAACATCATGTTAATCATGTCATCATATATTCATCAAAACATCACAAATCATCATCTCATAATCATCAGTAACATCACAGTAAACCATCAGAAAAATCACAGCGGCAAACATCAAAACATCACAGCATCATAAAACAAATTTCGTGAACAGCAGGAGTTCGCTATTGAGTTCGTTGTGCAAACACATTCGCTGGAATGTTCGCTTTGCAAATCTCCAGCGAATCCCAGAATCCCAACACAACCCCCATTATGCCTCTCTTCGCCACTCCATTCGCTTTGCAAACATACTCGCTAGAACGTTCGCCTTGCGAGCTCAAGGACCACTCTTAACTTCATCTCAGTATCATCAAACAACATAAACGCGTATTCGCTGCGCTGCTCGCTTTGCGAACCTGGGCGAATGTTCGCCTTGCGAATCCGCAATTTCTGCAATTGGTGCTATGCACCATTAGCATCCCATCCCCAAAAACCTTTACGATTCCAACCTCAATTCACCCCAAAACACTCCCAAAACAGTCCTAAAACATCAAGTCAATCAAAGGCTTAAAACCTACGACTATTAGGTCGGTTAATTTCACTATTCTAACTCGAATTACCTAAACCTTCACAAATTCTCAAGATTCCCATAAACCCCATAAATCCCTTTCTCATACAAGATCCCACATACCATCAAAAGAAGGTTTTGCCTCGAAGGCTTATTTATACCCAAATCAATTCAACCCTTAATAATCCATCATCGATCCTCAAAAGTACCTCTAAATTATCAATAACTCATAAACCCTTCAAAAACCCCCAAAACCCCAAAATCCACTTTAAACACATCACTTCCTATATTGAAAACAATGAAAGGCAATACTCCCCATACCTTAGATTGTCGTTCCGGAGTTTTCTCTACTGATTCTTTGGAAGCTTTCACGAATCCTTGCCCTTTTCCTTTTCCTCAGAGCTCTGCACTTTCTCTTTATTTTCACATTCCAACCAAAAAAGAATCCTATTCATTTCCAAATTCCCTTTTGTTAAACCCTTGGGCTCTCCCCATAATACCCTCACTAATCTTCCTCAAAAGTCCATCTTACCCTTAATTCCTCTAATATTATTTAAATTAATAATACTAATATATTCATATTATATACTATTATTTAATTAAATAACCGAAACTCCATGAAAATGCCAATGTCAACACAAACCACCAATATTCACCGAAAATTCACAAATATTATATTTAAATAAATTAAATAAATATTCTAATAAATTTGGGGTGTTACAGTTAGCCTCAAAATGGAAGGGACCTAAATCCCACTGCCAAACATTACCAACACAGGCCCCTATGTCACTAACCACCAAATGTTTTCTCTTTCTAGCCTCATACAACTCAGGATAAAGGCTCATAAATTTTGAAGGGCGAACCCACCTAGCAGACCAAAAAGGAATTGAGCTTCCTACCCCTAGCTTACATGATAAATGATTGGTAAAACCTACCTCCTCAAGAGGGTCCCCAAACTCTATTAAATCCCTCCACCACAATGATTCATGACCAATAACATAAGAAGCTTCATTGCCCAAGATCCTATGAGCGAGATTTCCATACCCAAATTTAAGGATACCCCGCCAAATCGCATTAGTTTCCATCAAGAATCTCTATAGCTGTTTTGATAACAAATCCTTGTTAAACATACCCACATGTTTTATTCCAATCCCACGACACTCTTTCGGTTTACACAATGGCTTCCAATTAACCCAGACAACACTCCTTTTATCCATGGGACTATACCATAAGAACTTCCTATGAATTGATATTATTTCCTTCACCACTTGTATAGGACCTTGAAGAAAGATAGATGATGTATAGGTAAATTTGTCAGAACCAAATTAATCAAAGTAACTCGTCCCCCAATAGACAAGAGCTTTCCTTTCCAAGAAGATAAACGTGCCCTAAAACAAGTGATAATCAGCTTCCAGAACGATACCCTTCTATGGTTTTCCCCAATTCATATACCAAAAAATTAAAAGGTGGGGATCCAGACCTGCACGACAATAACTTTTCTGCAGCCTTCAAGAAATGTTGATCAATACCCACCCCAAATAAACAACTCTTCCAAAAATTAATCTTCTACCCCGAGACCATTTCAAATCCATGTAAGATAGATTTCAGCCCCCATAAAATTTACCACGTTCCATCACAAACTAATAACGCATTGTCAGCAAATTGTAACATACTTATAGAGTCTGCGCCATTCAATTTAAAACTTGTACAATTCATTCCTGGGGTCTTGAAATCATTTTTTGATTCTTATTTCTATTAGATTTAGTGGTGAATGACCACTATTAGGAACCTCAAAAATACACTTCATTAATTTGGATGTATATTTATGGGCGCACGTATAATAGATGAAAACATGTTCTAAGTGAGACAAATCATTATTTTTCTAAAAACTAGTTCGGAAGTGTATCCCCGGGCTCACTCCCACAATGATTTTGTTTTAAAAGATACCACCTTGTGTGTATATCACAACTCAGTGACTTATTTAGAAGTGCATTTTCGGATTTTTCAAATGGAAAATTTAATAAAACACCACTTTGCATATTTGCTTCACTCATGATCATACCACCATTGATTCTTCAAACCCTACCAAAACCTTCTTCCATACTCAATCAAGTTTTCTACTTCACAACAATATTTCTCTATTTTTTCACATCAAAAGGAGAATAAAAAGTTGGAATTTAAGGTAATGTACATGTATTTCCTTCCTTATCACTTGCTAGAATCTAGTTTTTGTTATTCTAAAGGTAGTGTTTATAACGTAGTAGGTTTTTCTGATTTCGATTTCGCGGAGTACTAGTCAGATAGGAAAAGTACTAGTGGTACCTTGACTTATTTGGAAGCTATTTAGTTTCTTAGCACAGTAAGAAACGGCATAGCGTTGCTCTTTCTACCACCGATGCTCAATATATAGTCGCTGGTAGTTGTTGTACAAAGTCATATGGTTAAAGCAACAATTACTAGATTAAGGTTTAAAACTTGGATGTGTTCCGATTAAGTGTGATAATACTAGTTCTTTAATCTTTACTAAGAATCTGGTACTTCATTCACGGGTCAAACACATTGAGATCCGACACTATTTTCTTAGAGATCATGTGGAAAAGGAGATGTAATTTTTGAATATGTTGACACTAAAAGTCAGCTTGCTGACATTCTTACAAAGTCATTCTCATCAGATCCCTTTCACAAGATTTGCAGGGATTTGGGAGTCTTAAACTCTTTGTGCTTTAAATAGAATGAGAATTTTTCTTACTTCCATTTTCTATAAATTTTGTTTTCGCTAACATTATTTTGTAGAAAATCATAGCTTTTGCCGACAAAATTGGTATGTTTCTAAACTCTTGTATCTGGTTTTATATCATTGTATATGTTTGTTCAGGAGTCGTGCATTGGATTTCTTATTTCCTCTTTACCTCACTCATTCATCTCTAGCATATGTTCTTGATCGATCTATTTTGCATTTAAGTTTTCTATATGCGTACTGTAACACCCTAAAACCCCGACTCTTAATTTAAAAGAGAACAACAAATATACATGAATAAATGTCACCATTAGAATGTCACACATACTTCTCAATCAAACATCCTTTTTAAAATTTAAGAAACATCGTAGCGGAATTTGAATATTTAAGCAATTAAAACATCTCCCGTTCTTAAAAGGAATTAACTTAGAAATAATTGAAAGTACAATTAAAATTACTCACTAAGATAGACATAACAAATCTCGTCCCAGTGTTACACTATTAGAGAATTATTCACATAAACTAAATAAATGCTTAAGCAAAGAAGCAAAGATAGTCATCTCAACCATCCTCCAACAAGCACGACAATAAGGCTCCTTTACCTGGGTATCTGTAACAATGGCATAAACAACCACACAATAACAAACAGGGGTCATAATGTATTCAAATCATGTTAGTGGTGTATAATACAACAAGGATAGATACATAACATAATTCAATCAATAATCAATAAATCACCATGCAATATCATGTATGCAATGGACACCTCGACTCTACTCTGATGCATTAGTACCAAGGTTTGGAATTTTCAGAGTTATGTTACTGAATACATCCACGAATTCCATCTCTAAATCCTAAGCTCATCAATGGTTACATCTCTAAACCATGAGTTCCTTACTGATTCCATCTCTGAATCAGGACTCATCACTGATCACATCTTTAGATCAAGACTTGTCAATAGACCAAAGCCTCACCTATCGCCTCTCTACATGATTCATGAATGATACATACATAATACATGAAGGCTAACCACTACACCCATCTCTGAAACTCAACATTGGTTCCATTTTGAACTGAACTCAACATAATAAAATTCATATCAATATAAGGTCACACTAACAGTTTAATCTTTGAACCGAACACCTCAAACATAATCAATTATTAAATCTCAACATAAAAATCAAGTTTACATAATTTCTCATCAATAATCATCTTAACATCAATATCAAATCCCTCCTCATGGGGTAATCATTAATTCAATCAAACAAAATGAAAGCTCCAAGAGTTTGACTAAATTTTGGTAAAACATAATGTTGTGAAAGATGTTCCAACATGAAGGTTTATGCCCCAGACTGAAGATGTCAAATGAAATGTCCCCGCATTAAGACTCGACATCATGACTATCACAGCAGGCTTGTTTTAAATCTGTTCCAAGATTCAAGGCATGATTGGCAATGGATCAAGGATCAAAGATATGAAGTCCAACTCAACAGAAGGCTATAAAAGAATACCAAGATCTAATGCAGAAAGGAGAGAGAGGACGACATAGACTTAGGAATCCTATTTTGTAAAGTAGGGTTTAGGTTTTTAGAGTCGTAGGTTTCTCTTGTAAGTCTCCCTCTGTATCTATTTGATGCAGTGTGGTAGACATAGATACTTGTACATATTTAGAAGCCCGTAGGCAATGAATCATTACTGTTCTTGGATGAAGCTTTGAAGAAAATCCAAGTTAACTTGTTAGTCAAGGATGCTTGACTGAACTTTGTATTGGAACAGGTATCTTTCAATAGGGATGATACAGTTATGGTGTAGTAACTATTAGATAATCACAGGTTGTGATTTAGGGAGTGAGATGGGTTTTTCTTATCAATTAGATGTGATTTCTCATGATAAATACTTCATTGGGTAGTGATAGGTTAGCATGGGTGCTTTCTATAAACCTGAGGTTGTTTACATAAAACTATACTGCTGATAGTGATTTCTTCTTCCAGGATTGGTATCCCCCAGATGTAGATGAGTTGCAATGAACTGGGTCATTATATTATGTGTTGTTTATCATTCTGCTATTTTCAATTCAGTCTTTATTAACATGTTGGATCAGATGTCGTAACATCTGTGATTTTGCAGTTCTGATATTCAATGTATCAGTCTGCTATTGTGCGTCTGTGTTAAAATGTTTATGAAGAATAATGTCTTGACATGTGTTAGGACATCTGCTGCCTCCATTGCCTAAATTTGAATTGGTATCAGAGCAGGCATCCTGTCTATTTCTGGATGAGATCTTTGGGAGATACTTTCTGGAATTTAAACAAGGAGGAGTTTTGAAGATCAGATCAATCAACTCATACATACTCAAGGGTATTAATGGATGGGATGGATGTTCTGGATCGAAGGCAACAACCCATAGGTTGTTCATGTTGTTGAGGAGGTTCTACAACAACTGCAGGAGAAGTGGCTAGTTCTCTTTTTGGGGTACCTTATAAGATGTTTTGACATCTTATTAGGGCAAGTTGAATTTGTTCCTTGGTGGTTCTGCTGAATATGTTTATGATGGAAGAGCTCTAGAATTATGGGATTCTGGAGTTGTTACTGAAGACAGATGGTGGAAAGTCTCAAGCGTCGGCCTCTATAGTTGAAGATATCTGCATATTTTTATTCCAAAGTCGGGAGCGATGGAATGGAAAGAGTTGTTGGAAGATGTCTGTTATGGTGACTTGGAACTTGGAAGCTTGGTTCCATGGTACAGTTTGAAGTCAGTTAAAGAGGAGAGGAGTTGAGTTTAGGTTTATCAAGTTCTTACTCTGGGAGTTTGATAAATTATTGATCGACTAGGTTGTCAAAGATACTTGAGAATTCTCTCAAGTCCACTCATAAAGGCGTCGCAGTCGTGCATTTCGAGTCTTCTAGTTATTCTTCTGACTAGAAGGTGTTTCTATGAAACACAACCTGAAGAAAGTGGAGGTGATTTATTTTCACTATCCAAAATAGCAAGGAAAGATTCATCTCTCTTAACCCTACAAGTGGATCCAATCTGATTGGAGTTCTCAGAATCGTTGAGGTAAATAGGATTCGTTCAGATAAAATCATAGTTACTTGAGTCAAGGGTGGCAGACTTGGTATCTCAACTATTTGTGTCAAAGAAGATACTTGCAAAAGATTGAATACTTGATAAGTATTCATGAAGTGATCTGGTGGAGCTTAGCTATAACAGTGAAACATGGTTATTGGACAAGGATTTAAGATCAATTGCTATTTGTGGAATTCACAAGTATTTAATTGATTATCCTTGAAAGTCAAGATTGTTGATGTTCAACAAGATGTTCGAACATCTCATCATCAGAGTTTGTGCAGAATCATGGGAGGGGTACTTCATACAATTTAGCATCAGTTTTGGTCTTGGGAGTTGACCTAAGAATCTGCTTCAGTCTGGTGTGACAGAAGCATGTGATTTCTGGAGAGTTTCCTGGCAAGAAACTGGTATGGACATTGGTGCTGTTAAAGATGAAGATGAAGACATCATAATCTTGATGGTTATTTCTTGGATCAGTTTATTTCTGATCTAGGTACTTGGGAGCATATGATCTTGCTCAGTGTGAAGATCAAGGTTAAGTTACCTCTGACTTTCTACAAACTGCTCTACTAAGGAAAGTGGCATTCTTTGGTATGGCTATGGTGTAGTCTAGGACTACTTTATCTTCTGAAGATTTAGACGTGGCAAGTGTGAAGTCTTTGGAGTTTTAAAGCAGGATAGAGGTTGTCTACTCAAACTTGGTTATTGAATCAAGTCTATGAGAGCATGGAACTCTTGTTCTGTAATAGGGAGGAGGTTCTTCTAAGTGGCAGAAGGAGGAGCTGAATTCATTAGTTGGATGTCATATTAGAATATTCTGACATCTATCTTAACATCAGGCTCTCAGCTGGTGATGTGGCACATCAGCTTAAGATAAGGTGATATACAGGAGAATGGAAGTAATGGATGCTTAAAAAAGGTCTATCTCATGTAGTTTGCGGGAGCTGTGGTTTGAGAAGATGTTACATGTCTAGAGGCTTGGTGGATCCAAGATGTCTTGCTATGGAGCAAGTAGTTCATGTGACTTAAAGATCAGATTTCATTGGTGGATCAGTGTATCTTGTGGGAGTTCTGAAGAAGAGTGAGATTAATCAAAAGGTGGCATTTGGTTAGTTTTATAGTGTGCGTTCAAGAAGGGTGCTTGAAAGTGATTTCTCTTGTGCAGAAGGGTAGTTGGTTGAAAACATAAGAAGGTTCTAGTTCTGGTCTATCTTGGCGCTTGTGGTAGAAGTTCTAGGTTGATGATGGAAGTATACCTTCTTTTGGTGGACGAGAGTTTATTTCTCTCTGGGTTTCTGAAGTTATCATTGTTCAAGCTGGTGGCGCAGTGTTGTGTGAAGATCTTTAGTTAGATTACTATGCAGATAGTAAGTCCAGTGGTGGAGCATATCAAGAACCATGGTGTGTGGTGTCTATGATGTGTGAAGAATGTCCTAACTGATGTTAGAACATTTTCTGGGTTGGTTATCCTTGGAGTAGGATACTAAGTTCTGAGTGTAGAACTTGACACTCACATCTTGTCTAAGAAGTATTTATCTTATCATACGGGAGAATGATGGGTAAAGGATTGTCTTGGAAGTCTGATGTGAATGGGACATGCTAGAAGTAAATCAGTTGGTGCTTGTGGAGAAAATGGGCTGAAAATTTCTGGAGCATGTGTTTGATGTTCTTCGAGTGTGAAGAATATCTGGGTGAGCTAGCAAACTAAAGGGCCCTGTGCGTCTCTTTGAGGAATGTGAAGTATTCTGATTCAATTGGGTTGTATCTCAAGGAACAAGGAGATCTATGCATGAGATTTTAGGAGGAGTTCGTGTGGTGTATGGATGGTTTCTAGACGAGAGGGATCAATGGAGCTTTGGTCTCAATCCAAGAGTTTGTTAGTTGTAATACACGAATGTGTTCCGGGTATTCACACACTATATGATCATGAAGCTGTCATGGGATATCATGTAGTGGTTTTGGGGTGGTTCTTGGTGAAGAAGCATATTTTGAGAAAGATAGGGGGAGAACTTCTATCTGATTTATGTACTGGTGTGGTACATGGTTTGCTTGAGGGTCAAGCCGTAGGTGAATGAGTTCTGCAGGTGTGTTGAAATGAGGGTGCGCTCTTGAAGACATGAAGATGCGTCTTATGTTTTCCATTCATTTAGGGTGTTCTTCCTGCAAAGGAGCACTGATTATCTACAACAGGGGGAGTTAGACTTCTGTTATGGATGTATGGCTGCAGTGTTGCAGCTTGCCTCAAGTGAGGTTGATATGTCAGACAAGATGTCATGACATTTCTCTAGTGGTACAAGTATCTTGGGAATTTCTGCTGATGGAAAGGTCAGTGGAAGAATTCTGTAGTAAACAGGTTTGCTAATTATAGATAAAGGAAGTGATTCAGAATAAATAGAAGATGGGTGTCATTATTGTCCTGCCTATGGGGACCATAAATCTAAAAATATCAGGTTAGGTATCTTGACACTGTTTAGAAGCGGTTTCAAGGACAAGTCAGAAAAGATGGAATCTTTCGAAACTAACTGCACTCTTTGACTAGTCTTTTGTTTGGATTTGCTCTACCCGCATAACCTCTTAATATTTAAGGAAGATCGAGCTGGAACATCTTTCTTAGGTTGAAATCAAATGAGTTTTGTTTGGGTGTGGGTAAGCATTATTTGGGTTTGGATCTGCATGGTTCACTTTTGCCATCTTTTTGCTAAAAAGGGGGAGAATGACTTTATTGTTGCTATGGACTGGCTGTGTGCATCTGAGTTGCTGATTTGCATAATTGTCTCAAAGGATGTTCTAATATTCTTGGTTCTAACATCTTGGGTAGATTGTGTTTTGTGATCAGAGTTAGGAAGCAAGTTGTGTTTTGTGATCTGAGTTATATTCTCTATGCACTTAGTATCACAAGGGGAACTTGAGATTATCTTCTCTCTCCCTCATGAATGAGAAGAGGGTCTAGAGATTATCTTTTCTCTCTTTCTTGACACTTGCTTCAGGTTTTCCCACTGCATGCACCATCAAACTAAAGAATGTTTTAGCCAAAATTTGTCAAAAGGGGGAGATTGAAAGCTCCAAGAATTTGACTAAATTTTGGTAAAACATAATGTTCTAAAAGATGTTCCAACATGAAGGTTTATGCCCTAGACTGAAGATGTCAAATGAAATGTCCCAGCATGAAGACTCGACATCATGACTATCACAGCAGGCTTGCTTTAAATCTGTTCCAAGATTCAAGGCGTGATTGGCAATGGATCAAGGATCAAAGATATGAAGCCTAACTCAGCAGAAGGCTATAAAAGAAGACCAAGACCTAATGCAGAAAAGAGAGAGAGAGAGAGGACGACATAGACTTAGGAATCTTATTTTGTAAAGTAGGGTTTAGGTTTTAAGAGTCGTAGGTTTCTCTTGTAAGTCTCCCTCTGTATCGATTTGATGCAGTGTGGTAGACATAGATACTTGTACAGATTCAGAAGCCCATAGGCAATGAATCGTTAGTGTTCTTGGATGAAGATTTGAACCAAATCCAAGCTAACTTGTTAGTCAAGGATGCTTGTCTGACCTTTGTATTGGAAGGGGTGTCTTTCAATAGGGATGATACAGTTATGGTGTAGTAACTGTTAGATAATCACAAGTTGTGATTTAGGTAGTGAGATGGGTTTCTCTTATAAATTAGATATGACTTCTAATGATAAAGACTTCATTGGGTAGTGATAGGTTAGCGTGGGTGCTTTCTGTAAACCTGAGATTGTTTACATAAATCTATACTACTGTTAGTGATTTCTTCTTCCTGAATTAGTATCCCCCGGATGTAGGTGAGTTGCACCAAACTGGGTTATTATATTCTGTGTTGTTTATCATTCTTCTATTTTCAATTCAGTCTTGATTAACATGTTGGATCAGATGTCGTAACATCTGTGATTTTACAGTTCTAATATTCAAGGTTTTAGTTTACTGTTGTGCCTCTGTGTTTAAATGTTTATGCAGAACAAAGTCTTAACACGTGTTAGGACATCTGTTGCATGCATTGCCAAAATTTCACAAAATAATCAAAACAAAATGTTTCCATCATCATTAACTATCAATTACCTTTACACAACAATTAACACCCTATAATCACGTCCTCACGTACACTATTAACCTCTTAGGACCTTACCATGAGTTAGTACTACACGTTAGTTTTCCAACACTTGAAACCACACCTCAATTGGAGTCACAAAACTCAAGTTATGATGAAAACATTATCTAAACAAAACTAATTTGGTTAGTGGCGGTTGGACCATCACCCAACTGACGTTCGTCAGCTCGTTCGACGCAATGACGATTGGACCATCACTGCAGATGCAGAATTTTGAATTTTCAACCATAGGAGAACTTTCTGAACTCCGATTTTGATTTCGTAAAAGCCAGTACGCTCTGAATTCGACATACAATAATTATATAAAAATTATAACAACGTATGACACATATATTTCATATCCTAAGATCATTTAATCATCAATTAATTAGCATGTTTATCACTTTTTAAGCACGACATCAAAAACACAAAACTCATAATTTTTACATAGGATTGCATACAAATTGCATCACATAATTAAGAATAAAATCAACATAAAATAGCATAAATTACCATATGTCAATTTAGAAATGTTTGTACAACCTTCTCTTCATCCAAAAACTCAACAGAACTCCATTAATAGGGGAAAGAAAAGGGAAGAAGAAGAGGGTAAGAACCCCTCTCCATGCTCTATGTAATTAAAACACCAATAAGTGAACCAGTCCCTTTTTACCTTAGAGTTTCTGTAGCAACAAGCTCTAACAATGTTGATCCTCTATTTCCAACCTTTCCTCTCTTAGTTTGCCTCTTTTCCAACTTTTCCCTCTTTCAAGTTTCTAACTTTTTCAACTTTCTCTAACTCCCACCATTTAACCTAATTTTTTTTTATTTTATATTCATGCCTCCCCACACCCCTTCTTACTCACCACACACATAATTACTCTATTTTCTTATTTCTAATTATGCTCCTTAAAACTCTTCAAATTCCACTATTTTCTTTTACTCATTATTTAAAAATAATAATAAAATGAATAATTATTTCCTATATTATTTCTAATACATTCTTAATTAATTCTCACATTCCCAATAACTCTATTAATTCGAATTAATTCTCAGTTGACTAACTTGCTCACTTCACTCGTCTTTTTGGTAATGCCAAATCGACCAACATAAATTAAATAAACGCATAATCAATAAACACACTAAAAGTTCCAAATAATTATTTAAAAATAATAGTAAAATATACTCAAATTATTAAACTAAATCAGAGGTGTTGCATGTATTGCCAATTATTAGCATTTGAGCATTTGTTCATGGATTATTTATGGTTGTGACCACTTAATAGTTTGATGTTGAATGTTGGTGTTGCATGTTTTTTTGCATTTTGTTGCTTGTGGAATGTCTATCTTCGTGTTCAATATGAGATCTTCGTTGTTGTATATTCATTTTAACTATTTAGCTCATATGTTCATATGGAATTATTTGTATGTGGTTGGTCATTTTGTTTTTAGACACATTTCAATCTATCTCTTTTTTATGGTCAAAGGGGGGGAACTTGTAATGTGAGTCTGGAGTTGTTTTGTGCATTTTAGGGTGTGGCTTGTGTGTAATGTTTCAGGGTGAATATACGTGTTTTTCACGTTTTACTCAAAGTCGACTCAATTCCAAGAGAAAGCTTGTCAAACATCAAAAAAAATGGGAGAATGTAGTTGAATGTCTCTATTACATTCAAGGGGAACACCGCAATACGGTTGTTTTGTTGCTTCTCTTGTCCCTTTCATTTTGATTTACTTTCTATTATTGAGTCTTCTTCATGTTTACATCTCTCTAGATCAGGTTTTGAAATGATTCGATTTTAGCAGGCACAAACCTTTAGTTAGCTTTGAACTTGATTATGATATTTTTAATCATTTGAATGAGCTGATGGAATAAGATCCATATATGTTATTGATTCAAGCTAGGTGGAAATAAAACTCTCAAATTCTTTTGAAAATTATGAAAAAATGAGATTTCGGGTGTTTGATTTGAATCAAGAACATGTCCTAATTTGAATCACTTTGAACAGAGGCAAACCATAAATTTTCAAACAATTTGAATCAAATCAAATTTTACACATGATACGAATCAACCAACTCTATGTCACCTCTTATAGAATTGATTCGAGTCAAACTTTACACCTTTTTCAAATCAGACAATTTTCCACATTTTTAGTTAATTCAACTTGATTCATTTGAATCATAATTAACACATGACTCAAATCACAGGTTCTTTAATTCGAATCAAACTTTACTCTTGGTTCGAATCAACTGAAAAATGGGCAAAAATTTTGTTTTTCTTTTATTCCACCTAACTTGTTTAGTTGATTCAAATCATGAAATGCTCTTAATCTGAATCTAAATAACTTTTCAACCATATATTGTGCTTACTCTCAAGCACTTATAAAAGCTTTCTGTTATTATTTCTCATGCAATGAATCTAAAAAATTCTTATTCATTTTTGTGTGATTATGTGAAAATGAATACCTTATGTATTTTAAAGTTCAAGTTCTTACAACAAAATTCTTACACATTCAACTTCAATTTGATTCTAGATCTTGATAATGGGAGATTTGTAATTGATTGAAGGAGACCCGTTCTTGAAACTAATTCTTCTTGAAGATTTAGTTGAGAATTTCATTTAATTTGCAAGATTAAGGTTGTTGTCATTGGTGCTGACAAATTTCAGTGAAAAGAAGGAGGTTCTTCTCTCCAGCTTGCCTTAGTAGTGAATGTGTGGAAGGCTACAAATAAGGCAGAGTTCTTCTCAAATATAATGAGAATTTATCGCTCAAAGAATCAGTAGGATCAATGGGTTGATTTCTACACATGAAGGCTTGGAGAATATTGGTGATATGGAAGATTCAAGAAGCGTCAATCGAGTAAAGATTACACAGAAAAGTTTGGTATTACGCTGTATACATGTCAAGATCCTTATAGGAGATTTTATAATTCTCAACATTATTGTGGATTGGTGATTGTATGAATTCTTGCAAATATTATTCAAATAAAAAGGAGCAATGTAGGTTCCAATGGGAAATCATTGAAGAGTGCATGTAGTTAAAGTGAGGATGAACGTTGAAGCACTATAAATCTCTGTTTCATCTTTATCCTTACTCTTGCATTTTATTTTTATAGGATTTTGCATGGTTGGGTATTTCAATTCTAGCGTAGTTTATCGTTTATTCAATTGGTAGCGATTTATTTCGTAAGCTAAGGTTTTGTTAGAATTGGTGCCTAATCTATCTACATTGATGATTAAAAATTTGAGAAACAATTGATGTTAAAATTCATTATCATTAAATAATTGTATAATCACATCTTATGAAATATACAATTGAATCAATTGAATACCTTTATGTATCACCATTAAACCATCTATGATGTTTCTGAATCAATTTAGTGTTGACATGATCAAGTTTCGAAAAGTATAATTTTCATATTTTTGCTACAAACCTTCTGCGTGCAATATTGAAAAATCTTTGATAGTCCTTTTTTGAAAAAGCAGTTGAATTTTTTAATAAGGGTCTATTCACCACCCCTCTAGATCATTTTTCTATTTCCATAGTCTCACCCAACAATGATCTTGTCCATTTTGCACTTATTGTTGAATTTAAGCCGTTGAATTCAGAGGAAGTATTAATTGATCCAAAATGGATATGCGCTGGAGTCAATTGAGAAGAGCAAGACATGTGAGCTGGTTGATCTACCTTTAAGGAAGAAGGCAATTGATAAAGTCAAGACAAATTCCAAAGGTGAAGTGATCAAGCACAAGGGTAGGTTAGTAGCAAAGAGATTTTTGCAAAGATAAGACATAAAATTTGAGGAATATATCCACCTATGGCAAGGATTGAGACCATTAAACTGGTTGTTGCTATTGCAAACAGCAACAAATGGTCCATCTATCAAATGGATGTCAAGTCAACATTCTTGAATGGTCTATTAGAAAAAAGAAGTGTATGTAGCACATGCTTCAGTTTTATGGTCAAGGATAAGAATAAAAAGTCTACGAATTGAGGAAAGCCTTGTAAGCAAGCACTCAGGGCTTGGAACATGAAGATTGATGGCTTTCTAAAAGAGTTAGGCTTCAACAATTGTATATCTGAAAATGGAGCGTATGTAAAAATGATACAAACAAATGAGTGATCATTATCTGTCTTTATGTTGATGACCTTCTTATAAAAGGAATAATGAAGATTGCATTGAAGAGTTTATGAGAGTTCTAATGAAGGAGTTTGAGATGACAGATCTTGGACACTTCAAATACTTCCTTGGCATTGAATTTTAGAAGTCAAACAAAGGGTTGCTTATGCACCAAAGAAGGCATGCTCTTGAAATTCGGAGGAAATTTGAGATGGAACATTGCAATCCTACCATAACACATGCAGAACCAAGGTTGCAACTATCAAAATAAGAGGATAAGAAAGAGGTTAATCTAACAGAATATAGAAGGATTGTTGGATCATTGAGATACTTGTGCAATACAAGACCAGACTTAGCATATAGTTTGGGAATGGTGAGTAAGTTATAGAGAAAACAAAAGTGTCTAACTTACCTGTAGCCAAAAGAAATCTTAGGTACATCAAAGGATCAATGGACTGTGGTATCCTGTTATAAACACTTAACAAGGGAAAAAGTTGCAAATTACTTGGATACACTAAGTCTAATTAGTGTAGTTTGACAAAGATGATAGGAAATCAACATCAAAATACATCTTGGATACACTGACTCTAATTGGTGTAGTGAATCAAGGAAGGAACAAATATGGTACTATCATCATGTGAAGCTGAGTACATTGCAACATCTTTGTGTGCTTGTCAAGCTATGTGATTGATGAATTTAATTGACACAAGAACTGTGCAACGAGCAGTGTGATGAGATGACATTAAAGATTGACAATGTGTCTGCAATAAACCTTGCTAAAAATCTCATTGCTCATGGGAGAAGTAAGCACATAGAGATAATGTTTCATTACATGAGAGAGCAAGTAAGTGAAGGGAGATTGAAGTTAAATCATTGTAAAAGTGAAGATCAAGTGACTGGCCTACTAACCCTCGGTGTAACAACTGTGACATTCAATTGATTAAAGAAATTAATGAGTTTGGAGACATTAAAGTACATGAATTAAGGTAGTGTGTTGTGAAACTTATAATTCAAGTTTTGTGGTAGTCGATTATCCTAATGTGGTAACCAGATACCAAGTGGTGGTATCCAAATACTAGAGTTTTTTTTTGTTAATTGGTTAGTAGTGATTAGTGTATACAATGTTGTCATTTTTCAAATTAAAAAATATAACTCAATTATAAAACATTGTTTTAATTTATGATTAATTTTCACGTGCCATATGTTTGAATTTTGAAAACGAAATTACAAGAGTCTAAGCATAAAGCCGAAAGGCATTATAAACATTAAAATAGTTTTTTAGTTAGGCTCTTCTATTAGATGACAGCGACTTGTCTAGAGGGGAGTGAATAGACACCGAAGCCAAAATCACCAAATAAAATTTGGGTTTTAAAGTTGTTAGAAAAATCAGAGCGCGCAGAAGGTTTTCGTATGGATCGATAAAAGTCGTCTATTATTGTAACTCGGATATGCAAAGCCAAATATGGAATGACAAACACAATAATTGAATTAAACGTTTAATCGAGAATCACATTATTATTCGTTTAATCTAATGAACTTAGTAATGTTATTTCGAATGATAATAAGCAAAAATATTGAACTATGCAATTTATCGAACACTTGGTGTACGGACGAATTTTCAGAATTTCCTTTGTGTTGTTGTTGATATGTAAACCTCTTATAATCAAAAGTGATTATAAGCTTATCAACAATCAAATTTAAAACTAAAAGATCACAGGAAAATTCTTACGAGTCGATCGATTAATCAATGTTATTCGACAAATTAAGTAATGAAAAATAAAATGAGTAAAGAGAAAATAGAGAGATCGGCACGAGGATTTGTTCATGCAGTTCCCCACTTTCGTCCTCATGTGTGGGTACGTCTGCGTCTAATTTCCAATGTGGAATTAGGATACTTTCTTACTATGCAAAAAGTCGATATACAAGAAAAGTGTTCAGAGCAACGTTACTAACACTACTGGTTCTGATGTTGATTCAACCCCTTTTCTTCTTTTGATCTTGAGTAAGACCAAGAAAATAATGGATGCCAATTTACTTGTCGATATTGCTACTCCTTTGCATTCTTTATATCCAATGCTATCGGGCACGATCAATTACACCAATTGTTCCACAAGAATTCAATTTGATTCGTCGTTCTCCACTACTTCCTTTGCGTTCTTTATCTCCAAAGGGTCCTTTGCATACTTTATCTCCAAAGGCTTTCACAATGTTGCAATCCTCTCTTGAACGTCTTGCACAAAAACCCCCAAATCTTCACACGATCTTGGAGGACAGTCCCATGGTTTTTCCGGATGAAGACTCCTTTAAATCTCAACCCGATATTCTCGGCTACACAAGAACCTAATCAGACGTTATTAGGCCTTTGCCTAGCTGGCACCCCAACAAAAGATTATTATGTGTGATTTATCAGTGTGTAGACATAGGTCGAAAGTTGAAGATGATGAGCAAATGCAGGCTTATTTTATGGTATCACCAGTTTAGAATGAAGCATGAATGATGTATTTATAGTTTTAGAAGATTGGTGGCAAAGAGGAAACTTTCGGAATAAGAAAGAAAAAAATTAACCAACTTAACCAGTATGTGTCGGCCTGAAGGTTTGATGTGTCGGCACATACTGTCCAAAATAGCAGCATGTGCCGACCTGAAAGGACATATGTGTCGACCCAAAAGAAACATAACCTATAGCCTTATTTAGGATAGTAGATGTGTTGGCCTTAAACACGTATGTGCTAGCACATAATGATGAAACTTCCAGTATGTGCCGACCTGAAGAAGGTGTGCATCGACCGAAACAAAACAGAAGTTACAAGCTTAAAAAATGAGTTACATGTGCCAGCCCGAGTTGCGTATGTGCCGACACATGCACTGCATTTTTATGCTGAAACTGATTTTCATGATTTGAGTTGATGATTCCTAAGACCTCTAATGCAAGGGTGCCACATAATCTTAGAGATATCGTCCGTCTTACAGAAATGCTAAGTTTTCTTATAGTTTTGACATCATGCAAAACATCTAACAGAGAAGTTGAACTCACATACTCCCCCTTTTTTTTTTATGGCAAAGCTTGTGATAAGGCATTTCATGTTGATATCAAAGGCTCCCCCTGACTTTGTGTTTTCCTTCTTCATCTTGCATATGCTTCTCCCCCTTTGACAATATCAAAAAGAAGAATAGCAAATCGTGAGAAGTATCATATTCCAATACAAATATTAATATATCCCTCAGAGGCGTTTTTGCACAGAAGAGCAACAATCACATATCCCCATAAATATGTAATGATGAGAAATTGATAAATAACTAGTAAGAAAGAGAAACTATTCAAGTTACTTCTAATAGCATCACAACTATGTAACACAACACAATGGAACTCCTGATGCCGCACAAGCATGTACCTAGCATAGCGACAAGAACATGTCACTACTCAATCCAATGTGAAAATCTGACATAATATATAACACATCCACAATAAGAACAATAACAACCAATTTTCATGCTAGAGGAAATAATACTAGATAAGGACAATATCAAAACATATTATCCATTAATACATAAACCAAGCAAGGTTGCACACACACATTATTCAAATAACATAGCCAAAACAATAACTTGAAACAAAGACAATAAAACATCACAAAACAACACAACACATCAAGGTCCACCAACTCCATCATGACTTCTAGGATAGGTCCTTCCACCCCTACGCATTTCTTCATAAATGTCAGAGGCTTCCTCGTCATGCTGAGTAACTGCGAAGTACACAGTTTTGATCTTCCCTTGGACAACCCCATTGTTCCTGTTCATGACATCATTGATTGATTTGAATTGTGTAGTAGCAACTGATACAAACATCTCAAAATTAATGTCCGGAGCGTTCAGCCTTTCCTACACACCAGCTTAAAAATCAGCCCTCCACTTTTGGTCTTCTTCATATCTCTGATTTTGCTGTTTCTGCATAGTTTGAAGCATTGCCATAACTGTAGTGTTATTTCCAGCATAAAATTCATACCTATTTTCATGAGACCCAGATCCATACTCATAGGATTCACCTTCATACCCCATGTAGCCAGCAACATATCCTCTATAATTCGCACCTTGTCCAGTCCAACAATTTTGCTGCCAATTATCTACCCAAGTCTGTTGATGCTCTTGTTGAACACCTGTATTAGCATTCATCCAAGCTGCATTTCCTTTAGGATTCACAACATTCATAGGAACATCTTCTTGAGTATCATCACCAACTTCTTCATCATAGCCTTCCACCCTATGATTATCACCTACTTCGTTAGACTTAAAAGGATCATCAAAGTTGTAGATTTTCTTCTTTGATGAAGGAACTTGATAGTAATACACTTTTCTTTTGGAATCCCAATGATACCTCATATTAGTTAGAGTCCTTTGAGTGAAATCATTTGTTGCACTTGGAGAGACGTAGACCAAGTTTGGGAAGGTGGTGTTAAAATAGTTGAGAATCTTGGCAACCATAGATGGATAGCGAAATGCAGTCCCTTTGTTGCAAGCTTGAATGCTAAACATACGATGCACAAAATAATACGACCAATTTATCTTAATCTTGTTGAGAAGAAGATAAACAAGGTGAATCTCCGTATTATCAACCCTTGGAAAACCCCCACTTTTGGGACGTAATACATGAGAAACAATCCAATGGAGAATGCGTGGAAATTTCTTAAGGCACCCCGTAGTGATCTACTCATTATTGTACTCATCTCTTGGAGCTTTCAACTCCGATATGAAATCAGCTTTGTTGCGCTTGTGCAGCCCCACATAAAAGAATTGAACCAAGTACTCATTGTATTCTTAATTCGATGACAGAAAGGAATTGATTTCTTGATGATAAATGCGATCCACGACCTCAGGAATGTGTAGTTTCTCAGCACTTTGTACCTTGTAGTAATTTTCCCTTGACACACTCCTGCCTCAATACTTTTCTTCGAAGAACTCCAAATTTTCTGGGTCAGCCAAATAAAAAACAGTTTCTGGTGACCTAGATGAGGAACCAACCTTGTCTTTACCTCTACCAGTAGCCTTTCTTCTTGCAAGCTTAGGAGCCATGATGAAATTTTACAAACAGAAAATGCACACAAGGTGTTTGACAAAACGATCCAACCAGAACAATTGGAATTTGAGAGATATGAGTAAACCCACAACCAACAATGTTGTTATATCAATTATAGATGTAAGGAAACAATAGATAAACACACAATATATAAAATTTTCGTATGAAGATGCAATGTATGAAGAGGGGAAATGAAAGTACACACTAGTGGGTTTTGAATGACTATAAAGAGGGAATATTGAAGGAGTTATAGTGGGTTTTGAATATCTTTGATGACCAAATTAAAAGAAGGACGAGAGTTGGACTGAAAAATTTATGATGAGAAAAGAATTTTGATTTAAAGTTATGAACAAGCCTGATAATGGATAGAGAAGATGAAAAGAGATAAAACCCTTACTCTTCTTGTACACGTGTTGGCCTAACTTGATTAAGTGTCAGCACATGTGTCTCATGCGCTGACCATTACTGAAGCATTTTTAAAAAATTCAACATTATGTGCCGACCTGTACGACTTTCGTGCCGGCACATACTGAACAAGCTTTTAAAACAAAGTTAAAAAATGAATTTATGTGTCAACATTATGTGTCGGCACATACGAATTATGTGTCGGCACATACTGAGACAAATTCAACAAACTTAAAATGATCTCATCTCAGGCCGACCTGACTACATCATGTGTCGACACATGCTTGCAGGTTTTTAAAGAAACACCAAGAGACACAATTTTACATATTTGGAGACATGTTACTTGATTCATGCATGACTGAAAAAGACTTATATGTATGTTTTGAACCATATTTGTTAAGGCTATGTATTTGAACAATTTAGAGAAACAAACATGCATGGATAAGAAATAAAAAAAAAAGTAAAAACAAACATATTTGCATCATTTGATCTAGGTCACTATAAGCATGTAAATTTAATAATCACGAATTCAATAGAAATTTTTGAAGTAAACACAAGAACAAATAATATCCAGCATGTATTTGAAATACCTTTAAATAAAATAAGATAAAAGACGTAGCTTACATTTAGAAAGAAAATGAAATAATACTACCTCACCCTATAAACGGAGTATGCACGAGCATTTCACGAGAAGCTCTAGAACAAGTACTTTAACAACTGCCAACCATACCATCAACAAAATCTTTTCAACAATCTAAGTTGTCTCAATATCTTTTTCCAAAGGGATTTTTCTTGTTTATGCTTCTAGAAAACATATTCCTTCTTCTTGACACCAAGTCAATTTGATTTGAATATGTCATCTAGCAAGTATCTTGATATTACTATGAATGAAGCCCCACAGCTTCTTCATAGAACCAAAACACTTCTTCCTGAAAAATCAATAAGATAAACTAGGTACCCAATCTTTGTTGGGTCCTTGAGGGTGAGTAACACAATTGTTGCACTTAGGTGACCACTGAGAAATGCCATTAGGGATTTAAAGTCTCCTAAGTTTGCATTTGGTAATAGTATGACCTTTCATACGACATTAGTAACAAGTTATATTTCGAGAAATGTCATGTTTCCTACTCAATTTCTTTTCAACAAATTTGTACTTACTATACAGCGGATTCAAAGGTTTGTTGAACTTTGTTGTATCTATAGCATAGGTGATATTTGGTTGTTGAGTCTTGACTAACTTGGCCTTAAGAGTCCTAACCTCTTTTTGCCTAATATAGCAAGTATCACATCCAAAGTTAAATGGATTTTCATCTTCTTTATTATTGACTTTTTTATCATCTACTAACGAGTCCTTTAATGCTTTCATTTTCTTTTTCGTTTCTGAAATTTTTGCCTCCAAGTATTAAAAGATTTGTCTATTTGAGGCCAACTTTTTGAATGCTTCAATAGCTTCTTTGTGTAAGACCTCAAAAGTATTAAGTAACTCTAAATAAGCCAATTCGTCAACATATTTATTTTGAGAGGAGTTTACCTTAGTTTTCTTATCTCCTTGATGATAACTAGAGAGACATATCTCATCACGTCTCGATGATTCATAGTCCTTCTTCTTGTCTTCACAATAATGATCGGAGAAACAAACTTCATCATCCTTTGATGGCTTGTTCTAGTTCTTCTTTTTATTTTTGATGTGAGATGAAATACAGAAACTGTATAATTCTTCATCATCGTTAGATTCTTCATCACTCAAGGATTCAATGTCGCTTCCCTAAGTCACATAGGCCTTCCTAGGTTTGACAAGTTGTATACGTTGATTTCTTTTCTCATTTTTGTTGGAGTATGAAGGTATTGTATTTCTTCCTTTAGACTTATCTTCCCTTGAGGATATAGATTGTCCTTTAGACTTAGTACCCTCTTTATTAAAGTCTTCTTCACCTTTCTTTAGAAAGTATTTATAATACTTTTTAACAAACAAACACATCTCTTCGTCATCTGAAACATATTTGTTGCTACCATCATTGTCATAAAGATGCTCATCCTTTGAGGGCTTAGAATTTGAAGCCCTAAGAGCTTTAGACTTCATTCCTTCCTCTTTATTTGTTTCCTTCCCTTTTTCTTCTTTTTCTCAAGCTTCTTTTCATGTTCATCCAAGCAGTTTAGTTCTTGTTCGTGTTCTTCTAACTTTCCGAACAAGGTGGTGAGATCAAGTGTTGTAAAATCATTGGCTTCTTTGATGGTCGTAACCTTCGGTTGCCAATTCCTAGTAAGACATCTCAAAACCTTGCTAGTAGAAATAGCATTGGAAATAGGATTACCCAGCAAGTTAAAACGATTAATAAGATATGAGAACCAATTTTGCATTTGAGCAATGGTTTCACCATGCTTCATGCGAAAAAGTTCAAATTCTTGATTAAGTGTCTTAATTCGGGCTTGTTTGACCTCATTAGTTCTCTCATTGGTAACTTGTAGAGTGTCCAACATATCCTTAGCGGTCACACAATAATGTTTTTCGCTTTCCAATCATGTGCCCACTTCTTATTATCTTCCTCATTCCATAGTGCTTCGGGCTTAGGAACATCAACACCATCAACACGATGTGTTATCGGTGTAGGACCATTTTGAATGGCCTCCTAAACACCCTTATCATAAGAGTTCACATGAATTTGCATACAAGCTTTCTAATAACTATAGTTTTCTCCCGTTAAAATTGGAGCTCTCTTATAGTCCCCTTTAGGTACGTAAGCCATTTTCTAATAAGCATTTCGAAGCACAGAATGAACCGGGCTCTTGATGGCACTTATTAGACGACGACGACGACTTGTCTAGAAGAGGGGTGAATAGACACCCAAGCCAAAATCACCAAATAAAATTTGGGTTTCAAAGTTGTTAGAAAAAAGAGAGCGTGCTGAAGGTTTTGGTATGGATCGATAAAAGTCGTCTATACGAAATTAGTTATTGGAACTCGAATATGCAAAGCCTAATATGGAATGACAAACACAATAATTAAATTAAACCTTTAATCGAGTATCACGTTATTACTCGTTTAAACTAATGAACTTAGTAATGCTATTTCCAATGATAATAAGTAAAAATATTGAACTATGCAATTTATCGAACACTTGGTGTGCGAACGAATTTTCATAATTTCCTTTGTGTTGTTGTTGATATGAAAACCTCTTATAATTAAAAGTTATAATAAGCTTATCAACAATCAAGTTTAAAACAAAAAGATCACAGAAAAATTCTTACGAGTCGATCGATTAATCAATGTTATTCGACAAATTGTGTAATGAAAAATAAAACGAGTAAAGAGAAAATAGAGAGATCGACATGAGGATTTGTTTACACAGTTCCTCACTTTTGTCCTCGTGTGTGGGTACGTCGGCGCCTAATTTCCAATGTGGAATTAGGATACTTTCTTACTATGCAAAAAGTCGATATACAAGAAAAGTGTTCAGAGCAACCATACAAACACTACTGGTTCTGATGTTGATTCAACCCCTTTTTTTCTTTTGATCCTGAGTAAGACCAAGACAGCAATGGATTTCAATTGACTTGTCGATATTGCTACTCATTTGTGTTCTTTATCTCCAAAGGTTTCACACATGATCAATTGCACCAATTGTTCCACAAGACTTCAATTCGATCCGTCGTTCTCCGCTACTTCCTTTGCGTTCTTTATCTCCAAAGGGTCCTTTACATACTTTATCTCCAAAGTATTTCACAACGTCGCAATCCTCTCTTGAACGTCGTACACGCAAACCCCCCAAATCTTCACACGGTCTTGGAGGGCAAACCCACAATTTTCCGGATAAAGATCCCTACAAATCTCAACCCGATATTCTCGGCTACACAAGAACCTAATCGGATGTTATCAGGCCTTCGCCTAGCTGGCACCCCAAAAAAAGATTATTATGTGTGATTTGTCTGTGTGTAGACATAGGACAGAGATTGAGGATGATGAGCAAATGCAGACTAATTTTATGGTATCACTAGTTTGGAATGAAGCATAAATGATTATTTATAGTTTTGGAAAATTGGTGGCAAAGAGGAAACTTTTGGAATAAAATAAAAAAAATTGACCAACTTAACCAGTATGTGTCGGCCTGAAGGTTGGATGTGCCGACACGTACTTTCAAAAATAGTAGCATGTGCCGGCCTGAAATGATATATGTGCCGACCCAAAAGAAATAGATCCTATAGCCTTATTTAGTATAGTAGATGTGACGGCCTGAAAAACATATGTGCCGCCACATAATCTTGAAACTTCCAGTATGTTCCGACCTAAAGAATGTGTGTGTCAACCGAAACAAAACAGAAGCTATAGGCTTCAAAAATGAGTTACATGTGCCAGCCTGAGTTGCATATGTGCCGGCACATGCAGTGCATTTTTGTACTGAAACTGATTTTCCTGATTTGAGTTGATGATTCCTAAGATATCTAATGCAAGGGTGCCACACAAACTTATAGATACCGTCAGTCTTACAAAAATACTAAATTTTCTTATAGTTTTGACATCATGCAAAACATCTAGCAGAGAAATTGCACTCACATCTTCAACATCTAACTAAATGTTATGTAATGCGTATCATCAATTTTTACCATTTTTATGCTTTTTTTTTATGAGTAAAGGAAAATATTATTAGAAAATAGACTATATAATTCAACAAAAATCAACTTATAATAAAAACTTAAAACTAACATAACTCGATAAAAATCAACTTACAGAAAAAAAAAAACTTAATACAACTTATAAACCAATCATGTTTATAGGAAACTATGGCTATGGGATCTACTCACATTTATTCCCAACAAATAATTTCATCAACATTTCATAAACAAACTCTTTCTTTCCAATGCGAATAGAATTGTCACGCTGCTATTTTTGCAATACATAAAAGGATACTAAATTTTATTCATTTCTAATTCTTACCTCAATCTTCAATCTCCACTGTTTCTCTGCCAAATTATTTTTTTACATTGGCCCTCAGGATCACATGCATTCCAGCCTCTCGCCAGAGGAACGTTTCTTGTAGAGGATCAGAAGAAGAACTAGTGATTTTCTTCTCAGCATTTTCATTTCCTGTGTCAATTTTGTATTATTTGTCCAAAAAGCACAATCTGGTTTGGGTCCGCATGATCCAGTTTCTCTGATGGTTGTGAAGAAATTGATATCGAGCATGAAACATCTTCACACGTGTTTGCTTCTTGCAATGATGGGTTATTAGGGACAGTGTTCGATGTTGTGGCATAAATATTAAATGGAACTGACTAAAATGATCATGCTTGGCTACCTGCATGCCTGCAGGACTACACTACTACAAAACACGCAAACAACAACGCCAGATTTACAACAGATTCATCTAAACCGTTCTAATAGGTTAAAAATTTTGCGCCCAGTAACTAGCCGTACGTATAAACAAAAATATAACGACGGTTGTTTTAAAAGACCGTAGTAATAAATATTGTGCAGCAAGCTTCGATTCCCTCCAGTTACACTTTTTCCATTTTTTAGAGTACATTAAGCGTTTGTCACTTAAGTCCATTATTTATAAAATAAATTGTAAATGATTTTACAACGGTGTTTTAAACCAACCATTGTTATAGAACTTAACTCTATTATTTTAAAAATATATTGTAAAATAGTTAACAACGGTGAAGTAAAAAACCGTTGTAAGAGGTCTTCAATTCCACCACAGTTGTGTTTCCCAACCATAATAAAAGGGTTCACTGATAAATTAAAACAAAACTTATTCTGTATTATTTATTTCAAAAGACGCCCTAGTTGAATAAGCGAGCCATCAGAGACGACAGTGGCAGCATAAACTTTACCCTCTTCGTAGCTCAAATCTTCACACCCTCTTCGTTCATTTGATTCTTCAGCTTCGAAGTACGGTATTCTTCAAAATCTTCATTCCTTTTTTCTTTGTTTATATGCTCAAGTCAGTATGTTTATGTTGTTTATGCTCAAGTCAGTATTAGAGTAAATGTTTTATATGCTTTAGGTTTATATTTGCATATGCATTAAGTTTTTGGATTACATTTTGGTGTGTAATTCACATTATTATATGTGTATAAATTTCAGAAGTTGTTATAGATCGTGGTTGGATGAAAGTCGATAGATTAGGGCCGGTTTATGAGAAACGAGTTCTTGAATTTCTTGAATACGCTGATAAACATCTTCCCGAAAATAATGGTATCTTTTATTGTCCTTGTGTACTTTGCGCGAATATCAAAAAGTGTAGAAAGGATGAAATATTCCATCACCTTTGTTGTGATGGTATATGTCAAAATTATATAATATAGGTGTGGCATGGTGAAGTGGAGGAAAGTCATGCGTCACAAATTCAAAGAGTCGATGAAGATGAATATTTGAAAGATCAACTAGAGGATATGTTCCGTGATATTGGGGAATCTTCTTTTAAGAATGCTCATATTAATGATACTTTATGTAGAGATAAAGACACCCCTTTATATAAGGGATGCACACACGCTTGTCGACAGTGTTAAAGTTATTTAATCTGAAGGCAAAAAATGGATGGTCGGATAAAAGTTTCACGGAATTACTTGAACTGCTAAAGGAAATGTTACCAAAAGATAACAAATTGTCGGGTCGTTGTTACGAGGCCAAGAAGATATCGTGTCCAATGGGTCTGGAGTATATCAAAATACATATTTGCCCTAATGATTGTATATTATACCGGAAAGAGTATAAATATTTGTATCAATTTCTGAAATGTGGTGTGTCGCGTTACAAGCTGAAGGCCAACAATGGTGATGACAATGACTATGACAATGTTAGTAGGAAGCATCCTCCTCCTTTGAATAAGACTGAATTTTGTATCAATAAGAGCTTTTTTTTTTATAAACAATTAGGATTAAATGGGAGAAAAAGGGATTCTCCAACCCATTACAAAAAGCCTATCAAACAAGAATAAAAGCAGAAACCTATAAATTACAAGTGATCTATAGGATATTTCATCCAGTGATAAAAATTACATCTTCTACGACCAATCTCCAACCATTTCCAAGAGAGAGTAACAACATTATTGAAAATGGTCTCCGCATAAAAAATAGCATCGTTGAAGATAATGTTGTTTCTTGTGTTCCATAAACACCAAGAAGTGATAATCCAAACATAACAACTCATATCGTCCTTACCCTTATCGTACAACGTCAAAAACCAACGTAAAGCATGCTCGGTGATAGAATTAGATGGCACTGGTGAATAGCCAAGCCAACCCGCTATCTTGTTCCAAAGCTGAAGCGCTTTAGGACAATTAAGGAATAAATGATCAACGTCCTCGTTATCATGGAAGCACAAAACACAGACTTTCTCATTGAAGGATACGGCAATACCTTTAAGAGCGAGATTATAGCAAGAAGGTAGTCTGTTACAAATCATTCTCCAACAGAAAATTTTAATTTTCAAGGGAACATGAGTTTGCCAGATAACCTTTAAGAGCAGCTCTTCAGGGACTTGAAACTTAAATCTCGGTAAATCAGCAATCAACATATCATAACAGGAATAAACAGAGAAAACCTTAGTAGAGTCCAACTTCCAAACCCACACGTCCATTTCTTCCTTCTTCGGCTGAACATGCAACAAGAAATTGTGCAGCAAGTTGGTCGAAACAGAATCGACCTCGTCCCTCCAGCAATTGGCAAAATCCCACACCCACCCGTCTTGATCCCAAAAACCGTAATCAACAACCGCTCCATTTTCATCAATAGCTGCGTTAAATAAACCAGGAAAAGAATCCTTCAACAGTCCCTCCCCATGCCAGTATGATTTCCAGAACAGCAAACGAGTGTCGCTGCCAAGCACAGAATAAGTAGCATTATGGAAGCTGTAAGAAGAACCTATGGATTTGGTACCAAGGACATCATGCAACCAAAGGGATGCACCAGCAGGGAAAGCATCTGAGTCAGAAAGAGTAGCCCAAAAAGGGAGGCTGCCATAACGACGAGTCAAGAAATTCCGCCATATTTCGTTGCCACCATCGACAAATTTCCAGAGCCATTTGGACATAAGAGCTTTATTGAGCAACCCGATGTGCTTGATTCCAAGACCGCCCTTCTCGATTGGATTGCACAACTTATTCCAACTAATCCAAGCGATACTACTTTTACCCACCGAACCGGACCAAAGGAATCTCCGTTGGATTGCAATGATTTCTTTGATTACTTTCGCAGCAGCCTTGAAAAAGGACAAGTAATGTATAGGTAGATTGAAAAGCACAGAGTTAAGTAATGTTAATCTACCACCAATCGACAGGTTTCTTCCGACCCATGTGTTTAAACGGCCTTTTAACGAGTCCAAAACCGGATTCCAAAAAGACACTTTCCTGTGATTCCCTCCTATCGTGACACCAAGAAATAAGAACGGAATAGCGCCCAGACTGCAGAATAAGAAAGATTCAGTAGCTTTAAGGAAAGAAGGTCTAAGCCCAATTCTGAAAATACGAATTTTGGAGAAATTGATTTGTAAGCCAGAAACAGCTTCAAATCCACTAAGAATAACTTTCAAGGCCCAGATGTTGTTATACCATCCATCACAAAATAACAAAGTGTCATCGGCGAATTGCAATAATTCGACCGACACTTCGTCATTGAACCCAAAACCAAAAAAAGCATTAATGCTAGAAGCTCTTCTTACCAGGACAGCCAACGTTTCAGCAATAAGAGTAAAAAGAAGAGGGGCAATCGGGTCACCTTTCTTTAGACCCCTAGACGCTTCAAAATCCACCGACGGACTACCATTAATCAAAACAGAAATGAAAGAAGAACACACAGACCCTTTAATCCATTTGATCCAATTAGGCCGAAAATTCATTGATCTAAGAACATGAAACAATAAGTCTCAGTCGACGCAATCATAAGCTTGGGCGAAGTTGACCTTGAAAAGAAGGCACCTTTTCTTTTCTCTTCTGGCCAAGTCAATAATTTCGTTAGCAAAGAGCACACCATTCAGCATATTTCACCCAGGTATAAAAGCAGTTTAAACTGGAGAAACAAGGCTGGTAATAACAGTTGACGGTCTCGACGTAAGGATTTTAGAGATCTTTTTAGAAATATAACCAACCAAACTTATGGGCCTAAAATCCCCGAACTTTTGAGGGCAGTCAACTTTGGGAATTAGAGCAATAAACGACGACGAGAAGGCTTTTGGTAACGCACCAAAATAAGAAAAATGGATCAAACAATTAACAAAGTATGATCCAACCACATCCCAACATTCCTTAATGAATTTAAAAGAAAAGCCATTAGGCCTAGGGGACTTATTGCCCTCACACGCAAACACAGCAGCCCGGATTTCTTCACAGGTGAAAGGAGTTTCCAACCTACTTTGATCCACCTGGCTAAGTTTTTTTATGTCATCAAGATTAAGAACAAGCCTGGTGTAAGTGTTCTTCGAGAATTTGGCCTTACAGAAATCGCAAGCAGCCCTTTTGATAATAACAGGATCTTGAATCACATTCTCAACCGCACCTATCGCCGCAATATAATTCGAGCTAGCTCTGGCCTTCAAGGAAGAGTGAAAGAACCTGCTGTTAATATCCCCTTTTATCAACCATTTTGATCTGGATTTTAGGCATAACATGCTTTTCTTTGAATCTAAGCGTACTCCACATAAGTTCTTGAGCCTCACATCTCTTTTTAATTTCTCCATCAGACAAACCTTCCAAACTGCCCTCCATGACCTCGACAATATCATTTATCACGTTGATAGAATTATCGAGCTTAAGGTCAAGCCAGCCAAAGACATGGACGTTCCACCATTTCAAATGAGATTTAAGGCCAAGGAGTTTTTCTTTAAGGACAAAAGAAGGAGAACCTTGAAAGGATAGCGAATCCCAAAATTCCCGAACAAAAGGCAAAAAATCCTTGTGGTCCAACCAGCAATTAAAGAACCGAAACAGTTTAGGACCTGAGTTAGAGCTGGTGGATTTGATCCAAACAGACCTATGGTCAGAGATGTCACGCTTACCTACTTGTTGAGCCTTGAAATCCCAAAGATCAATCAGACTAGCATCAACGAGAAACATGTCAAGCTTACTGCAACTCAACCCATTTGAATTGAACCACATAAACCGGTTACTGACAAAAGGAAGGTCAATAAGGTTCAACTCATCAATAAAAGCATGGAATTCCATACAATCTCTCAAACCAGAAGCACACCTACCCTTCATCTCTTCACAGCTTTTCATAGAGTTGAAGTCGCCACCTATAAGCCAATAACCACCTGGATTCCGGTTTTTGAGATCAATTAACTCAGCCCATAAACGAAGTTTGTCTCTAAGACCACAGGGGGAGTAAACATTGACAATGAAGAGGTTTCTATTTTTCCAATCAAACAAGGAACAAAGAAAACCAGTTCCTTTAACAGAAGTCACAGGACTAAAAAGCCCTTTTCTCCAAACAATCAAAATTCTGTCAGAAGCTCCCTCAGAAGCTCAGGCAGACCAATCGCAATCCTTGTTTCCCCAAAGACTCTTAACCACAGATTCAGACATATTAGGAATCTTAGTTTCTTGAAAGAGACACAAATCAACATTACCTTTCGAAAGAGAGTTACGGATAATTCTTCTTTTAAGAGGTAAGTTGCACCCTCGAACGTTGTAAGACACAAAAATCATTTATCACCATTGTCTACACCCTTCCTAACAAAGAATTGAGCTCTGTCCCTAGTTTCAGATTTCTAATGACTCCCTCGAAAGCTTCCTCATCTTCATTAGCTTCAATACCCAACAGTTAAACCGAATCCAGCTGCTTGAATGACTACAAGGGTTATGATGGTGACATTTTTGAAATATGGATCATCCCATTGTCAATACTTTTGTCTCATATTATTGTGGATTAAATAACATAATTAACAAGTCTAGTAAAAACAAATCTAATATCACTATACAAACCTCAATTTTATACAGATTTTTCACCAACATGAATTGGTGAAAAAGTTTTTAGACAGTTCAAGAAATTAGATATTATATACTTAAATATTTTATTGTCGTTAACTTTTATTTGATGTATGGAATGACTTATAAGTCAATATGTTTCAATGGAATTAGTTTTAAGTAACCCTATTGTTTTTGTCTAACTCTTTCAAAGTACAAAGGCTCTCACTATCTCAGAAACAATTTTGCATCAAACTGTAATTCACTTGAAAGTTTCAGATGCTTAACTCCTCTTCACATATGCCTCTTACAGATTGCAGAATCAGTAAAAAATAGTCAATTGTAGGGTTTCAATTCTCTTCAGTTTGTAACACATTTTTTCTTTCTGTGTCTTTTTATAAATTTCCAGTGCTATGACTATTGATTCAACAAAAAAGGTATACTCTGGTATTTCTGTCTAATTCACTCTTTCCATAATTTCTGTCTAATTCATATTAGAACTTTCCTTTTTATGCAGAACTTGATTTTAAAATGGCAAGATCTAGGAAATGAAAAGAAAAAGATTGCAATAGAGCCAAAGATGAAGAAGATAGATGGGAACAAAGATGTGGATCCTCAGCTATGGCATGCTGTTGTTGGAGGAATGGTTCAAATTACAGAACTTAATTCTAACATCTTCTACTTCCCTCAAGGTCATGCCGAGCATGCCTATCAACCTGTTCATTTTCCTGCTGACTTCAAAATTCCATCCCAAATTCCAAATAGAGTTACAACTATCCATTATAGTAAACGACTGTAGATTTAACTTTCCATCAAAGAGGAAACTGGTAGTGAAACTGGAATTCGTCTTCGACCACCATACGGAGAATAAGTGATAAGGTGATGGGAATTGGGAAAGTGAAGGCTGAAGATGTTTCCGAAGCAGTTAAACTTTGAGTCAATATGCAACCGTTTGACGTCATTTACTATCCTCGGGTTGGTACTCCCGAGTTTTTTGTGAAAACTTCTTTGATTAGAAAAACACTTCAGATTAAGTGGTGTTATGGAATTAATTTCAAGATGGCCATTGAAATTGAAGACTCGACGAAACAATTGCTTCTATTGAGGCAGCTGATCCAGCATGGCCAGACTCTCTTTGGAGACTTCTGCATGTATGAATATGTTTATTATTACATCCTCCTTTTGAATTCAGTTAAAAGAAAATATAATATATTTCATTTTTAAATTTGCTTTGAATAATATTTTGATATAATAATACTTTTAGGTTACATGGGATGATCCTGTACTTACAAATATTATAATGTTGAATCCATGGCAAGTCGAAATAGTATCAGACATGCCTTCTAGAAAAAAACTGAAATTATCTCAACATGCAACTTTCCTTATTGATGGCCAATGATCAAGCCAACTTTTTCAAACAACATTCAACCTCCAAATGTTCCAATTTTGTATTTACTCGAAACTAGCACTATTACAGAAAACCATTTAACAACGTTTGCGAAAAGTATGTGTCATACCCCAAATTTGTCCTACCTACTGCATGATCACTTGGCCTTTGGCCGATCACCTTCTAAGATTCAGGTCATAAGGGTCTAGTATGTGTTTGAAATGTTTGCTAGCTTGTGTTGGGTTTGCTATGTTTTCAAGAAAAGATAAAGAAGGATTGCGCACTAATTTTATGATTAATCAATTAAGACAGGATCAATTGGCTTCAAGCTGATTTTTAGGCTATGGTCCAAGGTGACTCTAACTGGCCACGCATAATGATTAGAATGCATTTTCTCAAAGCCATGATTAGGATTGTCTCGAGTTTAAATCTGTGACCATTCATGTTTCTAGATAATGTGGGAAGTTTTAAGGCTTTATCTTGAATTTTAATTTAGCGAGTCCTATTCAGAGCATTTCTCAAAAATGTCAAGATGTTTCAAGGAACTCATGATTGTTTCAAACTCTGAACAAAACTATTTCAAAGCCACACCAAAGGATATTTTGAGATGGGACGTGAATTGCATGATTATTTTCAAGGCCTAACCACTTAGCTTCCAAGACATGCTGAGTTTTTTGTATTCAATTTTCATGTAATACGAGTGAGCTTGGATCTAGTAGGTTTCAAGTGGATTCAAGTTGATTAAAGGATGGGTTTTTTTTAAGATACGAGCCATCTAGGATCTGGCTATGAGAAGTGGGCTTCAATCTGGACCATTCTAGGCATCTTTATGCTTCTTGATCAATTTCTTGACAAGTACCATTTTTCAGTTTTTCACATTAAACACATTGGATGGGTCATATGATTTCCAAGGAAAGCATGCTGAGTTGTTGTTTTGTAATTGCAGCCATGATAATACTATTGAAAAATAAAGTAGATGTAGGTTCTTAAACATCTGCGTTCAAAATTCATTTCACATTACAATTTCTTAAGTTAAACCTAAGCGGCCATTGGCTTAAAACGCGACAAATTTGCAAATAAAATACAACACAAGTGACGAAGACTAAGAGCTACAAAAGATGATGGAATTCTGAAATACATTTGGTTCAAGGTGTAACATTCAATTTGATTCCAAGAAAGTCCTAAAGCTATTACAAATTTCAATATCAGGGATGCTAAAATCCAAGAAAATGCAGGGTTTAAAGAGTTAGATACAAAGCCCTGCCTTCCCTTTTAAGTCTCACATAGCAGATAGCTTCAGAAGTCCAAAATTCAAGTTGTTGTCATGAACTTCCTCATTAAAATCTCCATCAAGCTCTGCATCAAGTCCAAACAGCCTGCAACCTTTTCAAGTTCTTCTTCCATGCCAAGCTTTCCTCGTACCAATGCTTATCAATCAAGTTTCCTAGTTTCCATCATCAACAAGTTGTCCTCATGCCAAATCTCCAAACTCATCTGGTCCTCATTACATCAAGGATAAGAACATGAAGATCAAAAGCAAAATCAACAAATTAGTTTGTATTATGAAGGAATTAGTTGGAAATCTAACTGATAACATAAAGAAAAAAGCCATCCACATGAACATAAGAAGAATACAAAACACTCCTTTCAATCCATACCATAAACATCATTTTAATCAAAACATCATCAATGCCATTCAAGCATTTTCATCATAAAATACATTCTATCAAGCTTCATCAGGTTCACATCCAAAAAAATTCAAGAGGTCGTGGCAGTGAGTTTTATGCTGCAGGCAGTGAATTAGAAAGGAATTATCAGCAAAAAGAAATCAAGTGGGACCACCAAATTTTACTACAGACAAAATGAATTCTTCAAGAGATAGTACAAGGACATGTTCTGCAGAGTCGTACAAAGACATGTTCCACCCAAGCAATGCCTCACCACCACTCACCAACGGATTTCTCATTCACATCCCATTCAAAAACCTAATTATGGCCGTATAAAAGCACTACTATTCATCCTCAGAAAACAGGGAAAAACACAGCAAAAAACCCTAAGAGTTCTACACAAAATACACCTAAAAAAACCCTAAGAAAAAAGCTACTCAGCAGCAAGCAATATTCTTCCAAACCCTAAATCACTAAAGCTCGCATCCTAAAAATCTCTGCAATAATTTCTCACTGAAATTTTGACAAGAGATGAGCTAAGCCACTCATCCTCACTCACGACAACAGCAACAAAGTAGCATACAAAGAAATCAAAGGAGAAGAAGGAAGAAAGAAATCGGAATAAATAAAGAAAGAAAGAAGAAGCTACTTACGTGCAGAGACCCCTCAAAATCATTTTTAATCTCTATTGCACGAATATTAGTTTGTTGGTAATCCCTGAAAAGCTTAATTGCTTGTACGTGCTTGTTTAGCTTGATTCTGAGTAGATTTATAACTAGGGTTTATTTGGGTCTTGTTTCGATTTAGAGTTTTGGTGTGTTTTTTTGGAGAAATAGACACCAGATTCATGAAGAGGAGAGGAAAATAAGTGGGTTTGGTTTAGATTTTCTATTTATTTAAGGTGGTGTCGCTGGAGAAGACGGTGGCAGCCGCCGCGCGTCGCCTCTTCTCCGGCCATTATTAGGTTTCCGCTGAGCTCATTTGCAGAGAAATAGAGAGAGAACGGAGTGAAGAATGAGAAAGGTAGGGATGAATATTTCATTTTCCTTCTCCCTTGTTTATGACACTGCATCCAGTGTTGTGGCGTTGTGAGGTATGGAGGGTGACACTTGTCACCGTCCTTGACAAGTGTCACTGGAAGGTGGATTCCTTCCTGTTCATGTGCGCGCTACCCTTGCCCATATCATGCGCCATCAGCTTATTGGCCATTAGATCAAGAGTCAGCTTGACTCATCACCAATCGGACGCCTCAGATCAGTCAGCGGTCAACCAGCATTGACCAGAGTCCATAGTGGACTCTCACCCCAGCGTGGGCCGTCAGTTGGTTGGGCCTGGGGGAAATCTCTACACACCCCCCATTTTACTAATTATTTCTGGCCCATTTCCATTTTTATTTATTTTCTTTTTAGTTTTTATAATATTTCCTTTTAATATAAAATTCCAAAAATCTTTAACTAATTTATTTTTTTAGAAAAATAATAAAATCTATTTATTAATTAATTTTCATTAATTTTATTAAAATCAATTATTTAATATTAACTAATTAATTTAATAATTAGTTTTATTAAACATTTGATTTTAATTTAATTAATCAAGTTAAATCATTTTCCCTAATTCTAAAAATCTAAAAAATCTTTTTCTTTAATCAAATTTCAATTAATTTTATTAAACCATTTTATTTAATATTAATTAACTTTAGTAGTTAGTTTTATTAAATATTTTAGTTTAATTTAATTAATCATTTGAGTTTTCTTTTTTTTTTCATTCTAAAAAATATAAAAACAAATTAATTTAGATTTTCTCTTCTTTAGACTAACCTTAGAATTAGGTTGCTAACTTCACTAACATGTTTGATTATATTATCTCCCCTATTTTATGTGATGTTTACCTTGTTTCATGTGGATTGTTATCACGCCTTGATTATATGTATGTCATTCATCACATGCTTGTGCAAACCAAATCTTTTCAAACTAATACCTTGACCTAGTGTCAAGCCCTTTTCAAACACCTTGTAAGTCGATTGTTTTCACGATCGCAATCATACTCACATAGCCTTCTCTTGGGCTTTATACAACGATACTTGTTGCATCTCCTACACTTTGGCTTGCATTCATATGTGTGATTGTCTTACTTTAATTGCGGTTTGGTTATTCCCATTTGAGTAAGTGTATCCTTCTCCCAAAAGATTAAAATCAACCTTTTCAAAAGCATAAACAAGCTGGATCCAACGTCAAGCATTTTTTAAATCAAATTCAATTAATAACAATCCATCCTCAAGCTTTAACTTGATCCATATATCAAGTCCCCTTACCCCTCTTGTAAGTCGAGTGCTTTTGCCTCAAAATCAACCTTATCTTGAACCATTAGGACCTCCTTTCCCTTAGTCCTTAACTCTTTTGTACGCAAATTCAAACCTCGATTCATATCGAGCATTTTACAAATCAAACCAATACATTTAACTATACTTAAACACTATTTCTTGAAAGGTGAAAAGTGAGGGGGATCGAGTCTTTGATCTTTCTCTTCAATTATTTGGGTGCGAGTTCTCTTACTCGTGTGTGAATAAATGACACCTCTAAAATATTTGTAACTCGATAACATTCAAACTATTTTCTAAGCACTCATTAAAATACGTAATCCATATCCAAACACCGTTTTCATAAAAGGTTAAGTGAGGGTGGTCGAGTCTTTGGTCCTTCTCCTCAATTGTTTGGGTGCGAGTTCTCTTATTCGTGTGTGAACAATTGTCGCCTCTAAAACGTCTAAAACTATCCTTTTCTCGCCCCCGTGCGATCGAAACCCTAAAACACATATAAATCAAATTTATGTTCCTAAATCAAACTCTTTAATACTCTTAATTATATTCAAACACAACTTCCTAAAATGTGATGTGAGGGTGGTCGAGTCTTCGATCCTTCTCCTCAATTGTTTGGATGCGAGTTCTTTTACTCGTGTGTGGACAATTGGCGCCTATAAAAAACATAAACCAAACAACCGTAGTCCCACGAACTACGAATGCTCTGACTTTTCCATTGCACGAGGGAATACGTAGGCACAAGGGTTCTAATCCTTGCCGAGCACCCTAATAAAAAACCATCCATCTTCCCCTTAGAAGCAAATCCTTTAGAAGATAACAAACAAACCTAGCTAACTTTCTCACGAATCAAATCAAGAGGTTCTCGTTGAGTACAACGGACGTAGAGGGTGCTAACATCTTCCCTCTTGCGTAACCGACTCCCGAACCTAGAATTTGGTTGCGATGACCATTTCCTTATCCTTTTAAAGGTTTTATCGATATTTTCCCTTCCCTCTTTTGGGATAAATAAAGTATGTAATCACGCGTGCACATGTGTTGTTATGTAGAGTGTCGTTGTATATATGATACGTACAATCACGGACCATTAATTATTGTATTAAACTAGAAAGAGAGCTACCTATCACAACGGTTGATACAAACAACCATTGTGATAAAGTAATTATCCTAGGTTCGAATCTCAGCTGTGCTGTTTTGATATTTTTTCTAGAGAGCGCTAGATATTATAACAGTTGAGTAATATAACCGTTGTTAAAGCATAAGATATTATTACGGTTATCATGTATAACCATTGTTACATATTCTGCAGAATTAAGAAAAAGATTACTGATTTTATAATTAATCTATTTTTTTAACCTGTATTATTTTTCATCATATCACAACAGAAAATACAACTAACATTTGTGATAAAGTAATCATAATAATGTTAGTTGTATCATATTCATAATATCACATAACTGTATCATATGCAATTGTAACAAATATCTTACAATTTTTCAGAACAAACAACCTACAGTTTACACATTACATAACATCACATAATTGTCTCATATTCAACTGTAACAAATATCTTACAATTTATCAGAACAAACAACCTACAGTTTACACAGTACATAACATCACATAATTGTAACTTGGTGTTTTGGTTTCTTGTCTCTTGGTGTCTTGACTCTAAAGACTTATGATTTCAAATAATTATACTTGTTAGTATAAATATTTAGAAACTATAACATACAATTAATATATTATGAATAAAGACTAAATTAAGTACTTGCTAATTTTCCCATATGCCTTCTTCATGATCGATTCGAATAGCGTGCATGGCATCTCCATCAACTTCATCATATGAGGTGGGGACTTGTGTTGTGTATGAAGGTGTGGACGGAATATCAAGACTTCCATCACTAAGAGGAATGTGTTTTCCTTGGAGAACGATTGACCATTTCCCTGATATGTCCGATGGGTCGGTAACATAGAAAACTTGTTTTGCTTGAGAAGCCATAATAAATTGTTCGGTCATAAAAGATGCCTTGCCAAGGTCAACCCGTATGAATCCTAAGTCATCAATGTGTACACCATTACTATTATTGGGAACCCATTTGCATTTAAATAAATCCACTTTGAAAATAACATAATCAATGTCCCAAATCTCATCAATGACACCATAAAACACGATAGTTGTTAATACAGGATTCTTATCTTTTGAACTAGAGAAATACATCGATTCGACATCAACCATAACCCCACTATTTTGCATTGTACTGCGATCATCTTTTGATTTTGTATAAAAGGTATAATGACCAATGTCGTATGAGGTCCAAGTAATGACACAAAATTTTGGCTCGTATGACAACCATTTAAGTATCTCGGATGCACTACGATCATTAGATACACTTTTATTAAACCATTCTATGAATCTCTTGTTATGCTCTATCAACAACAACTTGTCACTCATTCAGGGATATTTTTTCCTCAAAAGTCCTTTGTAAGTATCTATGAAAGGTTGAACTTCATCTATATTATTCAATATATAGAAATGTGTTTGAATAACTACATATCGAGCCATTGACTTAACATTTAGACCTTGAATACCTCTTCCATCTGTGTCAGCATGATAAGAAATTGGAATTCCTATAGAATCTTCGTCTGACAAATAGTTTGTGCAAAACTCAACAACTTCTTCTGTGATGTATCTTTCAACAATCGAAGCTTCCCGTCGGTGATGATTCTTCGTATATCCTTTAAAGATCTTCATATATCGCTCTATTAGATACATCCACCTTAAATAAATTGGACCACAAATTCGGATTTCTCTAACTAGATGAACAAGTAAGTGAACCATAATGGCAAAAAAATGATGGAGGAAAATACATCTCCAATTGACACAAGATTATGGCAGAAGTGTTGCCTGGAATGTTTAGAAGTGTGCCAATAAAACCATCACACACATTTTTTCCACGTGCATCACATCAAGACAATGTCTAACATCAAGAGTTGACCAATACCGAAGATCAAAGAAGATGGACCTCTTTTTCCAAATATTTTTCGCAACTGCCCCTTTTATTTTTTTCTCTTCCCAAAGACAACATTAATGTGTTCTTGCCGTTGATAAACGTCGTCCCCAGTTAAAGGTTCAAGTGCCTCATCAAACTCTTGCTCTCCATTAAAAGCCTTTCGCAATTTACGATAAGGATGATCGGATTTTAGAAATTTTCGATGCCCAAGGTAAACAGTCTTTTTTCCAAACTCAAGTTGGTGATAACAAGTATCATCTTCACATATAGGACATGCTCTATGTCTTTTGACACTATAACCAGTCAAGTTACCGTAAGCATGAAAGTCGTTGATTGTGCAAAATAACATTGCACGCATCTTAAACTTTTCCCCAGAATATGCATCATTAACTTCAACGCCTTCATCCCACAGGAGTCGTAAATAATCAATTAATGGACTTAGATAAACATCTTATAAACCCTAAATCATGTTTGTAGAAAATTATGGCTATAGTAGAAAACAATACCATTAAGTATGATGTGTTACATAAAAAGGATCACAATAAAATACGTATGAAATATGTCTCTATAAATCATAATTGTTCATAAAATAACTAACTCAACAAAAAAACTATCCAAGCTTCCGAAATCTTTTTGCGTCATCTAAGTTTCCAACATCTTTTTGCATCATCTAAGTTTCCAACATATCTTTCCAAAATAAGTATGAAATGACCCACACATCTATTTCTTGAATAAACACCCACTCATAAAATTGAAGAAATTGTGGGAGTGAGTGTAACTTTCTTTTATACAATAAAAGATCATTGCATTTCACTATTAATAAAAGGTGCAATACAAGGCGCAAACATAATAAGGACAATGATAAAATACTTAAACATCGTCATCATACATATGCTATTAACCACCTTGGATTCAAAATTGAAATTCAAACCAAATTTTTTTTTCTAATTAGATTTACAAATGAAATTCTCAGCGGATATACAACAATCATGTAGATGAAAACGTGGCTCTATTTTCTGTAAAGAGGTGTAAGGAGCTTGGTGAAAAGGGTATAGTAGTTCTCATAAGCCTGAATATATAGAACGGTAATGATTAACAGGGACGATTCTATTCAGAATGTGTGTTGTGGTTCAACATCATATAGCCTGCATATATGATGAGAATTCTATATAGTCATCTTGAGAACCAAAACAAACCCGTCGTGAACTGGATATTTCCACAAAGAAAATTGCAACATAAGAGAGAAGCTCCACCTTCTCTCTAGATTCTTATTTTTCGTTTTTCATCTTAGATCCAACTAAGCAAACTATTCATCGATAACATGAATCAAGTCCATTAACACCATCACTCTCTCTCACAGCGGCTTCTATGGAGGTAGTTATCTGATTGGTTTTTAGGGTCTGGTTTAAAGTCCTAATCTTAGGATTAGGGACCTTCCTCCCTCAGAGCCATTTTCAGTAGCTCTCTCCTGCGTGGCCTGTTTGAGATCTTGAACTGGTGAATCACTTTCTGGGGTTTTAGCTTTCAGTTCAGTCTGTTTTGTAATGGCGTGGGTCAAAGTTGGGAATAAGAATAGAACCCCGAAAACTGAAAGATCGTCGGTATGGAAGGAGAATAATGGGAGGGGAGCTCCTAAGGGTGACGAGACGACATCTTTCTTCGTAACTGAGTTTCCAGAAGAAATGTCTGCTAAAGATCTCTTTGAAGAGTTCAAAGTGTTAAGGTTAATATCGGAAGTGTATATTCCCGGAAGAAGAGATAAACGTGGGAAATGTTTCGGATTTGAAAAGTTCCGAAAAATACAAGATCCTAGGATAATGGCGGTAAAGCTGGATAATCTCATCTTGAAGGGGAAGAAAATGTTTGCTAATGTTCTGAGGTTTCAGCTAGAGGTGAAAGATCTGGGAAATAAATTCGGGAGAACGGTGGGTAGGAATGTGAGGGATACTCTTCTAGCCTTCTTGTTTTAATGATGTCAACAAATGCATTAGATTGTAATTTGAGCGGTATCACTTCACGTGTCGGTCATGTCCATATTGGTCAGGTGTTTAGATACCTAAGATCTTATTCCTTCCAAAATACATGTCCACAAGTGATCTAATAGTATCTCGCATGTAGGTCTGACTCTGTTCTGGTGAAAAACAATTCAAAAAACTGAATTTTTTTAAAAAATCAGCATTATGCGTCGACCTCAGCATTCATGCGCTGACCTCAAAATGGTCATGCGCTTACCCGTGATAAATGGCTCAAAACTGGCACTTTATGCGTCGACGCATAAAACCCATAGGTCGACGCATGAACTTGTTTTTCGCCCTTTCCAATTAAATTCGTGTCTGTTATTTTCTGTCATCTTTTTTTGGTCATATTTTTTATATAAATAGTTTTGGGTCTTCATTTTTCACACACAGAACAAGAAACGTGAAAAATATATGTCAGTTCTCTCTTCATCTTCATCTTCTTCATTGTGTAAACAAACAATCACACATAATCATCTTTGTTTGTGTCACCCATTGTTAGAAGTGATAACGTTCAGAATTTAGGAAGTGTGATCTTCATCTTCTGGGTTGAGAGTTTGGCAGGTGTTTCTTGAATCAAATCAGTTGGGTTTGTCCTCCAAGAATCGAGGAGATTTTGGGGGTTTTTGCATAAACTGTTCTTTCTACAGGGATTCGGCTGGGCGAAGGTAACCGGAAATTGGCGCAACTGTTTCGGTTTAGTAGCTGTAATCAGAGGATCGTAGAAGAAGGTTTGGGTTCGAATTCTTGGAAGATTTCAATTGACCGAGTGAAGGTAACTGAAGAACGAAGTTTTCTTTCGGTTTAGTAGCGTGGGACGGTAATTGAATCAACCAAATTCGGAGCACTTGATTCATCTTGAATCAAGGGAAGAGAAAATTCTGCATCGACGATCGAAGACGTTCGGGGTTTGTATGTTCATAGTTTTCTCTTGTAACAAACAATTTGCAACAGCAACATATATATATATATATATATATCTCAATTCGGTTTGCGGAGTTGGGGGCAGACGTACCCAAAGCGAGGACGATTGGGGAACTGCCTAATCAAATCTCTGGTGTTCTCTCTCTTTCCCTTAACTCTTTTACATTTCAGTAGTGTTCGATTTCGTAACATTGCAAACTATCGTAATTTCTGTCGTGGAATAATTGTACGTTGATAAACTGCTTTTGGTTAAATCAATACAATTCGTTGAATTGTGTTCTGGAGCAGCTGCACATTTTTCTCCATAGAAATTCTGCACATAGTGTGTTTACGCACACTACGTGTTTGATAATTTGTTTTCAAGCAAAATTCGAACACAGTGCTTTTAATTGTTTATCAATTAACCTCATTGGATTGGAATAAACATCAAGCAAGTGATTAATTTGTTGTCTGCGTTTGTAAGTGAAATACTCATAACTGAATTTTTCTCCTTCATACTCATCCAAAATATATTCGTGCATATCCGATCCTTTTGGTAGAAGGTTCGTTGTAGACGATTTATCCAGCAGCAGCTTCCGTTAAACAGAATTTTTTAAAACAGAATTTTGTAGTCCATTTGCGTGTAAAACTCAAGGGATCTATTCAACCCCCCTTCTAGATCCATAGCCATCGTCTAACAAGTGGTATCACGAGCTCCGGTTTATTCTGGTGCTTCGGTAAAACTTCTTGGATCATGGCGAACGAACCTAAGGGGGCTTATAATAGAGCTTCAGTTTTTACAGGTGAAAACTACAGCTACTGGAAGGATTGTATGCGCGTTCATATTAATTCCTTAGATCGGAAGGTTTGGAACGTTATTTTAAACGGTCCCATGGCAATTACTATGACTAACGCGGAAGGCGTTGTCGTTCCTAAACCCGAAGCTCAATGGAACGAGGAGGACGAGAAAAAGTACAGTTATGATTGGAAGGCTCGTAATATGATCATCTCTTCCTTGGGAGTTAACGAGTATTATAGAGTCTCTCATTGTGAAACGGCCAAAGCCATGTGGGATGCTTTACAAGTAGCTCATGAAGGCACAAATGATGTTAAGTTGGCTCGTATTAATACACTTACGCAAGAGTTTGATTTGTTTTACATGAAGCAAGGGGAAACCATTGCGGATATGCAAAAACGATTCACTCACATTATCAACAAATTGCATGTCCTTGGTAAACCAATTCCAAATGAGGTTTCTACTAATAAAATTCTGAGGTGTCTTAGCAGGGAATGGCAACCAAAGGTTACCGCTATCAAGGAGGCCAATGATCTTGCTACATTAGACCTCACAACACTCTTTGGTAAACTCGATGAGCATGAGCAAGTGCTCATTAGCTTGGATAAGTATGAGAAGAGTATAAAGAAAGAGAAGGCAAAAGATACGGAAAAGAAGTCGATAGCTCTTAAGGCTTCTTGTTCAAAGTCCACACATCAAGAGCAAAGTGATGATGAAGCCAAAGATGACAAGGATGAAGAATCCGGTGATGATATGAGCTTATTTGTGAAGAGATACAATAGATACATTCGCAAGAATGATATTCAGCACTCGGACAGAAATCTTGTCAAGTTCCGGAAGCAATCTAGAAGTGAAGGACATAAAAATGGCAAAGTAAAGGGGACGTGCTACAATTGTGGAAAATCTGGGCACTACAAGCCGGATTGTCCATCCCTAAAGAAAGACAAAGATAAGGACAAAGACAAGAGTCGCTCAAACAAAAAGTCCAACAAGTCTCGACGAGCATACATCGCTTGGGAAAGCGATAGCGAGTCGGAGAAAGATGACTCATCAAGTGACGAAAGTGAATCCATCAACCTTTGTCTCATGGCACGTCACAACAAAAGAAAAGAGGTACAAAGTCTTGAGACCACCGAAAGAAGATGGGTTCTAGATAGTGGATGCTCAAGACATATGACCGGAGACATATCTCTTTTCATCGACTTTGTGGCGAAGAAAAAGGGGTTTGTCACTTACGGAGATAACAACAAGGGACAGATTCTCGGTAAAGGTAGTATAGGTAACCCCTCATCTACTACTATCTCCGATGTACTTCTTGTGGAAGGCCTTAGACACAACCTTTTAAGCATTAGTCAACTATGCGACAAAAATTATAAAGTCTCTTTTTCAAAGGATTATTGCGTAGTTGAAGATTGCGACAAGAAGAATGTGTTTAAGGGTTTGAGGGTGAATAACGTCTATATGCTAGACTTAAACGAGGTATCATTGGATGGAGACAAGTGTTTAGTCACTATGAATGAAGATTCATGGTTGTGGCATAGACGCTTGGCTCATATCAATTTTGATTTGCTTAATAAAATTGTCTCTAAAGACCTAGTAATCGGTTTGCCCAAAATTAAATTTACAAAGGATCATCTTTGCGATGCATGCCAAATGGGGAAGCAAACAAGGATCTCTTTTAAATCTAAAAACATTGTTTCAACTATGAGACCTCTTGAGCTCCTCCATATGGATCTCTTTGGACCATCTAGGGTTAAAAGCCTAGGTGGTAACTACTATGGGTTTGTTATAGTCGATGATTTTTCTAGGTTTTGCTGGACAATTTTCTTGGCAAATAAGAGTGATACTTTTTCAGCCTTTGAACGATTTGCTAAGTTATCTCAAAACACGTTAAACACAAACATTGGTTCAATCAGAAGTGATCATGGAGGCGAGTTTGAAAATCATTTATTTGAAACATTTTGTGATTCCAACGGAATTGATCATAATTTTTCCGCACCACGTACTCCTCAACAAAATGGGGTAGTGGAACGTAAAAATAGAGTTTTGGAAGAACTTGGAAGGACTATGATCAATGATAGTGGATTACCAAAATACTTTTGGGCAGACGCCATAAGTACGGCTTGTTACGTTTTGAATAGGGTGCTCATCCGGCCTATTCTAAACAAGACACCGTATGAGCTTTTAAAAGGGCGTAAGCCAAATATCTCTCACCTTCATGTATTTGGTTGCAAATGTTTTGTGTTAAATAATGGAAAAGAGACACTCGGCAAATTTGATGCCAAAGCTGACGAAGGTATTTTTCTTGGATACTCTCAGTCAAGTAAAGCTTATAGAATCTATAATAAAAGGTTACGTGTAGTTGAAGAGTCAGTTCATGTTTCTTTTGACGAGTCCTATCTGAGAAATGTCGGAGAAGGTAGTTCTTTTCATGGTGCAGGTGTGCCTACTGAAGACATACTCAAGGACACTGATAAGGGAATTGATCAGCCTGAAGCAGTGCGTATTGAGGAGGAAAAGGATCACCAACCAGTGAAAAGTAAGGATGATCATCATACTAATGAAGATGAACTTCCTCCAGCTTGGAAGTCTTCAAAAGACCATCCAATTGACAACATTCTAGGTGATATCTCTAAGGGAGTAACTACTCGCTCTAAACTTAGTAACTTTTGTTATTACTCTGCTTTTGTCTCCCAAGTTGAACCTAAAAACTCTAAGGAAGCATTACTCGATGAGCATTGGTATCTATCAATGCAAGATGAACTAAATCAATTCTGGAGAAATGAGGTTTGGGACCTTGTCCCCCCTCCGCGAGATCATCGAGTAATAGGCACCCGATGGGTGTTTAGGAATAAACTTGATGAAAATGGAGTAATAACGCGTAACAAAGCTAGGCTTGTAGCACAAGGCTATAACCAAGAGGAAGGAATCGACTATGAGGAAACTTATGCGCCGGTTGCCCGACTCGAGGCCATACGCCTTCTACTTGCCTACGCTTGCACAAAGAACTTTAAATTATTCCAAATGGATGTTAAAAGTGCATTCCTTAACGGGTATATAAATGAAGAGGTGTATGTTGCCCAACCACCAGGTTTTGAATCACATGAATATCCTGATCATGTCTATAAACTTAAGCGAGCTTTGTACGGACTTAAATAAGCCCCTAGGGCTTGGTATGAACGTCTAAGAAAATTTCTACTTGATCAAGGGTATTCAAGAGGAAAGGTTGACACAACCCTCTTTATTAAACGTCAAGGAAAACACTTAATTTTGGTGCAAATTTATGTTGACGATATTATATTTGGGTCTACTAACATGACCTTGGTCAAGGAGTTTTCTAGTTTGATGCAGGGGGAGTTTGAAATGAGCATGATGGGGGAGCTAAACTATTTCCTCGGATTGCAAATCAAACAACTTGAAGAGGGCACATTCGTGAGTCAAACGAAATATTGTCTTGAGTTACTATAACGTTTTGATATGCTGAGCTGTAAAGCAATAGATACTCCTATGCCTACTAGTGCTAACCTCGATTGTGACGAAAAGGGTAAGGATATTGAGGTAAAGAAGTACCGAGGTATGATAGGATCTCTTCTTTATCTTACCGCATCACGTCCCGATATAATGTTTAGTGTATGCATGTGTGCAAGGTATCAGGCACATCCCAAGGAATCCCACCTGAAGGCAGTTAAGCGCATACTTCGATACCTATCTGGTACTCCAAAGTATGGGATGTGGTATTCCAAAGGAGGTGCTTGTTCTTTAGTTGGATACTCCGACTACGACTTTGCCGGGTGCAAGTTGGATAGGAAAAGTACTAGTGGCACGTGTCACTTTTTCGCAAACTCCTTGGTGAGTTGGCACAGCAAGAAACAGGTTTTCGTTGCTTTGTCAACAGCCGAGGCAGAATATGTTGCCGCCGGTAGTTGTTGTGCTCAAGTCTTATGGCTTAAACAACAATTACTCAATTTCAACCTAAAACTTGAACGTATTCCAATTTTGTGCGATAACACTAGTGCGATTAATCTAACTAAGAACCCTGTACTACATTCACGCACCAAGCATATCGAAATACGCCATCATTTTCTTAGGGATCATGTAGAGAAAGGTGATGTTATCTTTGAGCATGTTGACACTAAGAATCAACTTGCTGACATTTTCACAAAACCATTAGCTACAGAGCCTTTCTTTCATATCCGTAGGGAACTCGGTATTCTCGATATCTCGGATCGTGCATAACATCTTTTAGTATTATGATCTTCACATATATGTATATGTATATGCTTGTTTTATTTTACTAACAGTGCAAAGAGAATTTCATTCATATGTGAGGGATCTCTCCATCATGACGGTCAAGGTAATATCGTTCCTACTTATAGAGGTTAATCAACATTTTGTGCCATGTTACTTACTCTAATCTTGATGTTTATTTCATTTTGAGCACTTATCATTCATGTGAATGTTTGGTTCTGTGTGTATATGTGTATTTATCTGCTTAAAACAAGAATTATGCAAAAATTTCATTTTTTCACTTCCATGCGTCGACACCTAACTTCATGCGCTGACCCATTAAACTCACGGGTAAGCGCATAGCCACATGGTCAAATAATTTTTAAAACTTTTCAGGAAGCATGCGTCGACGCATAGGTTTACAGGTCGACGCATAGAGAATTCGTTCAGACTTCTTTATGCTCTCTGGGTGCGTGCGCCGACCTATAAGTGTTTTACTTCCCTATATTTTCTGATTGCACATTAAACAAGGATTATTGCATGTCATCAAATTCGCTTTTGTGGTAAATCTCTCCCCATTCTACTCCTTTAAACCTCATTAATCTCAGTAAATCTCCACTAAACCCTCATCAAAACCCTAATAATTAGCAAAAGGGAAAGGCTCTATATATCTACTCCAAGGAAATCAAAGGGTTTCACACATCTTCTCTCCTACCTCTGCAACTATCAAGTTTGAGAATCTTCCTTAAACCCTTCTTCAACAATGGCCTCCAGAAGAAATGCTGGTACAAGAGGAGGAAGAGGATCCACTTCACAACAAAGACCAACAAGAAGCTCGTCCACTCAACGGGTAACGTTTGAATCTTTAATTTCTGAAAGGTTAGCCACTCCGTTTGCTGAAATATTTTCTAAACGGGCTGTTATTAGACAACATGGATTTTATCCGTCGATGGGTCAAGATTTTCACATTCCTGAAATTTCTGAACTCATCAACTTTCAAAATCTGAATGAATTTGTTGAATGTGATGACAAGTACAGTGAAGACTTGACTAGGCTGTTCTATTATGGATTGAAAGGAAAATTTCGTGGAGCTGAATTGAAATTCTCTATAAATAATACACTATGTCAGGTGACAAACGCTGTATGGTCTACATTGTTTGTGTTGAAAACTGATGAAAATCTCCCAAAGGTTACTGATAACACCTTTGTTCGGGGGTATGAATTCAAAACTGCTCTGAATTCAATGTTGAGGGAACCATATCCAGCTGAGTTTGTGGCAAGTGAAGCATTTCCTAAGAGTGTCACCACAGGTCACTTGAAATTTAAGGAACGTATTCTTCAGTGGATCGCTGCTCGCATCTTGCGGCCTAAGAAAGGAGGCCTCTCAAGAGTTGAACAAGCAGAAGTGCATCTGATCTACATCCTGAGGGAAAAGATTAAAATCAACTGGCCTTACTACTTTGCTTCTAGAATGTTTACAACTCGCAGCTCTGGAAAGTGTTTAGCACTTGGATATGCATCTGCAGTGGCAAATTTTCTGAATCACTTTGATATCCCTATTCCACAGATTTGTCATATTCACATTACTGCTGAACAACAGTTTCTGGCTAGAACTTTGTCCATGATGGGTTACTATTGGAGCTCACGTGAGCAAAGGTTCATCTATAGATCAAGAGCTACCCATCCTGAACCTGTCCATCTTGAAGCAAGTGAGGATGAAGGAAGTCAAGGTAATGGAGATCCTGTTGGTAATAATGAAAATGTGGTGATACAGGAAGACGTTGTCATGCAAGACAATCCACCGGAAGAAGAAGATATTCAAGAAGACACTCAGGCATGGATGGGATATCAACCAGTAGAATCCTATGCCAATCAAGACTGGGGTCAGTGGAATCAACAAAACTGCTGGACCAACCTTGGCGCTGCATATGTTCCTCCATCCTATGATGCTGGCTCTGAATGGCAGATTCCAGAAAATTCTGCTCCACCAACTCCACCGTCTCAGCATTATTCATAATCCAATGATGAAATTTTGGCAAGACTGACTGAGTTATCTCTGCAACATCAAGAATTTCAAGCGCAGCAGGAAACTCGATACCTGACTCAACAAGAACAGCTTACCAACTTGTCCAACCAAATTTCATCTCATGCCACCAATTTCAACAATTTTGCAAATGATGCTATGACAAGGTTCAATCAAATGGATGCAAACCTGACCCAGCAAAACCAAAATTTAGCCAATAGCCTTGGTAACCTCAATAGCGCCTTGATTGAACTCAACCTTCAACTAGAGGAGTTTCCACCACCAAGCCAACACCATAGGGGAAGAGGTTATCCATTCAGGGGGAGGAGACCATAAATCTTAGGGCATCATATTTTGTTGTGCATGAATGTGTGTTTTGTTGTTTGCTTTCTGTTATGTGGCCATGTACTAAACTTTTCTGTTATGGTTTACATCTTTTGAAGTGAATGTTTTTGCTTTAATATTGTTGTTCCGTATTTAATCATTGCTCATTTACATTAGCGGTATCATATGTGGATACTGATAATTGTTTTTGTTGTTGCAAATATTTGATGATCCATTCCATATTATAAATATCCTATTTTGACCTCTGTCTTCTCGTCTTTTTGATGTTGTCAAAGGGGGAGAAGAATGAATATAAGCTATAGAAACGTCGAACCGGATGCTAAAGTGTCAAAGACAGGGGGAGCATTGATCATCTCAAATTACATCTCTCATGACAATCAAGGAAGTGTTGCCATCATCAAAAAGGGGGAGTATGTGAGGGATACTCTTCTAGCCTTCTTGTTTTAATGATGTCAACAAATGCATTAGATTGTAATTTGAGCGGTATCACTTCACGTGTCGGTCATGTCCATATTGGTCAGGTGTTTAGATACCTAAGATCTTATTCCTTCCAAAATACATGTCCACAAGTGATCTAATAGTATCTCGCATGTAGGTCTGACTCTGTTCTGGTGAAAAACAATTCAAAAAATTGAATTTTCTTAAAAAATCAGCATTATGCGTCGACCTCAGCATTCATGCGCTGACCTCAAAATGGTCATGCGCTTACCCGTGATAAATGGCTCAAAACTGGCACTTTATGCGTCGACGCATAAAACCCATAGGTCGACGCATGAACTTGTTATTCGCCCTTTCCACTTAAATTCGTGTCTGTTATTTTCTGTCATCTTTTTTTGGTCATATTTTTTATATAAATAGTTTTGGGTCTTCATTTTTCACACACAGAACAAGAAACGTGAAAAATATATGTCAGTTCTCTCTTCATCTTCATCTTCTTCATTGTGTAAACAAACAATCACACATAATCATCTTTGTTTGTGTCACCCATTGTTAGAAGTGATAACGTTCAGAATTTAGGAAGTGTGATCTTCATCTTCTGGGTTGAGAGTTTGGCAGGTGTTTCTTGAATCAAATCAGTTGGGTTTGTCCTCCAAGAATCGAGGAGATTTTGGGGGTTTTTGCACAAACTGTTCTTTCTACAGGGATTCGGCTGGGCGAAGGTAACCAGAAATTGGCGCAACTGTTTCGGTTTAGTAGCTGTAATCAGAGGATCGTAGAAGAAGGTTTGGGTTCGAATTCTTGGAAGATTTCAATTGACCGAGTGAAAGTAACTGAAGAACGAGGTTTTCTTTCGGTTTAGTAGCGTGGGACGGTAATTGAATCAACCAAATTCGGAGCACTTGATTCATCTTGAATCAAGGGAAGAGAAAATTCTGCATCGACGATCGAAGACGTTCGGGGTTTGTATGTTCATAGTTTTCTCTTGTAACAAACAATTTGCAACAGCAACATATATATATATATATATATCTCAATTCGGTTTGCGGAGTTGGGGGCAGACGTACCCAAAGCGAGGACGATTGGGGAACTGCCTAATCAAATCTCTGGTGTTCTCTCTCTTTCCCTTAACTCTTTTACATTTCAGTAGTGTTCGATTTCGTAACATTGCAAACTATCGTAATTTCTGTCGTGGAATAATTGTACGTTGATAAACTGCTTTTGGTTAAATCAATACAATTCGTTGAATTGTGTTCTGGAGCAGCTGCACATTTTTCTCCATAGAAATTCTGCACATAGTGTGTTTACGCACACTACGTGTTTGATAATTTGTTTTCAAGCAAAATTCGAACACAGTGCTTTTAATTGTTTATCAATTAACCTCATTGGATTGGAATAAACATCAAGCAAGTGATTAATTTGTTGTCTGCGTTTGTAAGTGAAATACTCATAACTGAATTTTTCTCCTTCATACTCATCCAAAATATATTCGTGCATATCCGATCCTTTTGGTAGAAGGTTCGTTGTAGACGATTTATCCAGCATCAGCTTCCGTTAAACAGAATTTTTTAAAACAGAATTTTGTAGTCCATTTGCGTGTAAAACTCAAGGGATCTATTCAACCCCCCTTCTAGATCCATAGCCATCGTCTAACAAGTGGTATCACGAGCTCCAGTTTATTCTGGTGCTTCGGTAAAACTTCTTGGATCATGGCGAACGAACCTAAGGGGGCTTATAATAGAGCTTCAGTTTTTACAGGTGAAAACTACAGCTACTGGAAGGATTGTATGCGCGTTCATATTAATTCCTTAGATCGGAAGGTTTGGAACGTTATTTTAAACGGTCCCATGGCAATTACTATGACTAACGCGGAAGGCGTTGTCGTTCCTAAACCCGAAGCTCAATGGAACGAGGAGGACGAGAAAAAGTACAGTTATGATTGGAAGGCTCGTAATATGATCATCTCTTCCTTGGGAGTTAACGAGTATTATAGAGTCTCTCATTGTGAAACGGCCAAAGCCATGTGGGATGCTTTACAAGTAGCTCATGAAGGCACAAATGATGTTAAGTTGGCTCGTATTAATACACTTACGCAAGAGTTTGATTTGTTTTACATGAAGCAAGGGGAAACCATTGCGGATATGCAAAAACGATTCACTCACATTATCAACAAATTGCATGTCCTTGGTAAACCAATTCCAAATGAGGTTTCTACTAATAAAATTCTGAGGTGTCTTAGCAGGGAATGGCAACCAAAGGTTACCGCTATCAAGGAGGCCAATGATCTTGCTACATTAGACCTCACAACACTCTTTGGTAAACTCGATGAGCATGAGCAAGTGCTCATTAGCTTGGATAAGTATGAGAAGAGTATAAAGAAAGAGAAGGCAAAAGATACGGAAAAGAAGTCGATAGCTCTTAAGGCTTCTTGTTCAAAGTCCACACATCAAGAGCAAAGTGATGATGAAGCCAAAGATGACAAGGATGAAGAATTCGGTGATGATATGAGCTTATTTGTGAAGAGATACAATAGATACATTCGCAAGAATGATATTCAGCACTCGGACAGAAATCTTGTCAAGTTCCGGAAGCAATCTAGAAGTGAAGGACATAAAAATGGCAAAGTAAAGGGGACGTGCTACAATTGTGGAAAATCTGGGCACTACAAGCCGGATTGTCCATCCCTAAAGAAAGACAAAGATAAGGACAAAGACAAGAGTCGCTCAAACAAAAAGTCCAACAAGTCTCGACGAGCATACATCGCTTGGGAAAGCGATAGCGAGTCGGAGAAAGATGACTCATCAAGTGACGAAAGTGAATCCATCAACCTTTGTCTCATGGCACGTCACAACAAAAGAAAAGAGGTACAAAGTCTTGAGACCACCGAAAGAAGATGGGTTCTAGATAGTGGATGCTCAAGACATATGACCGGAGACATATCTCTTTTCATCGACTTTGTGGCGAAGAAAAAGGGGTTTGTCACTTACGGAGATAACAACAAGGGACAGATTCTCGGTAAAGGTAGTATAGGTAACCCCTCATCTACTACTATCTCCGATGTACTTCTTGTGGAAGGCCTTAGACACAACCTTTTAAGCATTAGTCAACTATGCGACAAAAATTATAAAGTCTCTTTTTCAAAGGATTGTTGCGTAGTTGAAGATTGCGACAAGAAGAATGTGTTTAAGGGTTTGAGGGTGAATAACGTCTATATGCTAGACTTAAACGAGGTATCATTGGATGGAGACAAGTGTTTAGTCACTATGAATGAAGATTCATGGTTGTGGCATAGACGCTTGGCTCATATCAATTTTGATTTGCTTAATAAAATTGTCTCTAAAGACCTAGTAATCGGTTTGCCCAAAATTAAATTTACAAAGGATCATCTTTGCGATGCATGCCAAATGGGGAAGCAAACAAGGATCTCTTTTAAATCTAAAAACATTGTTTCAACTATGAGACCTCTTGAGCTCCTCCATATGGATCTCTTTGGACCATCTAGGGTTAAAAGCCTAGGTGGTAACTACTATGGGTTTGTTATAGTCGATGATTTTTCTAGGTTTTGCTGGACAATTTTCTTGGCAAATAAGAGTGATACTTTTTCAGCCTTTGAACGATTTGCTAAGTTATCTCAAAACACGTTAAACACAAACATTGGTTCAATCAGAAGTGATCATGGAGGCGAGTTTGAAAATCATTTATTTGAAACATTTTGTGATTCCAACGGAATTGATCATAATTTTTCCGCACCACGTACTCCTCAACAAAATGGGGTAGTGGAACGTAAAAATAGAGTTTTGGAAGAACTTGGAAGGACTATGATCAATGATAGTGGATTACCAAAATACTTTTGGGCAGACGCCATAAGTACGGCTTGTTACGTTTTGAATAGGGTGCTCATCCGGCCTATTCTAAACAAGACACCGTATGAGCTTTTAAAAGGGCGTAAGCCAAATATCTCTCACCTTCATGTATTTGGTTGCAAATGTTTTGTGTTAAATAATGGAAAAGAGACACTCGGCAAATTTGATGCCAAAGCTGACGAAGGTATTTTTCTTGGATACTCTCAGTCAAGTAAAGTTTATAGAATCTATAATAAAAGGTTACGTGTAGTTGAAGAGTCAGTTCATGTTTCTTTTGACGAGTCCTATCCGAGAAATGTCGGAGAAGGTAGTTCTTTTCATGGTGCAGGTGTGCCTACTGAACACATACTCAAGGACACTGATAAGGGAATTGATCAGCCTGAAGCAGTGCGTATTGAGGAGGAAAAGGATCACCAACCAGTGAAAAGTAAGGATGATCATCATACTAATGAAGATGAACTTCCTCCAGCTTGGAAGTCTTCAAAAGACCATCCAATTGACAACATTCTCAGTGATATCTCTAAGGGAGTAACTACTCGCTCTAAACTTAGTAACTTTTGTTATTACTCTGCTTTTGTCTCCCAAGTTGAACCTAAAAACTCTAAGGAAGCATTACTCGATGAGCATTGGTATCTATCAATGCAAGATGAACTAAATCAATTCTGGAGAAATGAGGTTTGGGACCTTGTCCCCCCTCCGCGAGATCATCGAGTAATAGGCACCCGATGGGTGTTTAGGAATAAACTTGATGAAAATGGAGTAATAACGCGTAACAAAGCTAGGCTTGTAGCACAAGGCTATAACCAAGAGGAAGGAATCGACTATGAGGAAACTTATGCGCCGGTTGCCCGACTCGAGGCCATACGCCTTCTACTTGCCTACGCTTGCACAAAGAACTTTAAATTATTCCAAATGGATGTTAAAAGGGCATTCCTTAACGGGTATATAAATGAAGAGGTGTATGTTGCCCAACCACCAGGTTTTGAATCACATGAATATCCTGATCATGTCTATAAACTTAAACGAGCTTTGTACGGACTTAAACAAGCCCCTAGGGCTTGGTATGAACGTCTAAGCAAATTTCTACTTGATCAAGGGTATTCAAGAGGAAAGGTTGACACAACCCTCTTTATTAAACGTCAAGGAAAACACTTAATTTTGGTGCAAATTTATGTTGACGATATTATATTTGGGTCTACTAACATGACCTTGGTCAAGGAGTTTTCTAGTTTGATGCAGGGGGAGTTTGAAATGAGCATGATGGGGGAGCTAAACTATTTCCTCGGATTGCAAATAAAACAACTTGAAGAGGGCACATTCGTGAGTCAAACGAAATATTGTCTTGAGTTACTATAACGTTTTGATATGCTGAACTGTAAAGCAATAGATACTCCTATGCCTACTAGTGCTAACCTCGATCGTGACGAAAAGGGTAAGGATATTGAGGTAAAGAAGTACCGAGGTATGATAGGATCTCTTCTTTATCTTACCGCATCACGTCCCGATATAATGTTTAGTGTATGCATGTGTGCAAGGTATCAGGCACATCCCAAGGAATCCCACCTGAAGGCAGTTAAGCGCATACTTCGATACCTATCTGGTACTCCAAAGTATGGGCTGTGGTATTCCAAAGGAGGTGCTTGTTCTTTAGTTGGATACTCCGACTACGACTTTGCCGGGTGCAAGTTGGATAGGAAAAGTACTAGTGGCACGTGTCACTTTTTCGCAAACTCCTTGGTGAGTTGGCACAGCAAGAAACAGGTTTCCGTTGCTTTGTCAACAGCCGAGGCGGAATATGTTGCCGCCGATAGTTGTTGTGCTCAAGTCTTATGGCTTAAACAACAATTACTCAATTTCAACCTAAAACTTGAACGTATTCCAATTTTGTGCGATAACACTAGTGCGATTAATCTAACTAAGAACCCTGTACTACATTCACGCACCAAGCATATCGAAATACGCCATCATTTTCTTAGGGATCATGTAGAGAAAGGTGATGTTATCTTTGAGCATGTTGACACTAAGAATCAACTTGCTGACATTTTCACAAAACCATTAGCTACAGAGCCTTTCTTTCATATCCGTAGGGAACTCGATATTCTCGATATCTCGGATCGTGCATAACATCTTTTTGTATTATGATCTTCACATATATGTATATGTATATGCTTGTTTTATTTTACTAACAATGCAAAGAGAATTTCATTCATATGTGAGGGATCTCTCCATCATGACGGTCAAGGTAATATCGTTCCTACTTATAGAGGTTAATCAACATTTTGTGCCATGTTACTTACTCTAATCTTGATGTTTATTTCATTTTAAGCACTTATCATTCATGTGAATGTTTGGTTCTGTGTGTATATGTGTATTTATCTGCTTAAAACAAGAATTATGCAAAAATTTCATTTTTTCACTTCCATGCGTCGACGCCTAACTTCATGCGCTGACCCATTAAACTCACGTGTAAGCGCATAGCCACATGGTCAAATAATTTTTAAAACTTTTCAGGAAGCATGCGTCGACGCATAGGTTTACAGGTCGACGCATAGAGAATTCGTTCAGACTTCTTTATGCTCTCTGGGTGCGTGCGCCGACCTATAAGTGTTTTACTTCCCTATATTTTCTGATTGCACATTAAACAAGGATTATTGCATGTCATCAAATTCGCTTTTGTGGTAAATCTCTCCCCATTCTACTCCTTTAAACCTCATTAATCTCAGTAAATCTCCACTAAACCCTCATCAAAACCCTAATAATTAGCAAAAGGGAAAGGCTCTATATATCTACTCCAAGGAAATCAAAGGGTTTCACACATCTTCTCTCCTACCTCTGCAACTATCAAGTTTGAGAATCTTCCTTAAACCCTTCTTCAACAATGGCCTCCAGAAGAAATGCTGGTACAAGAGGAGGAAGAGGATCCACTTCACAACAAAGACCAACAAGAAGCTCGTCCACTCAACGGGTAACGTTTGAATCTTTAATTTCTGAAAGGTTAGCCACTCCGTTTGCTGAAATATTTTCTAAACGGGCTGTTATTAGACAACATGGATTTTATCCGTCGATGGGTCAAGATTTTCACATTCCTGAAATTTCTGAACTCATCAACTTTCAAAATCTGAATGAATTTGTTGAATGTGATGACAAGTACAGTGAAGACTTGACTAGGTTGTTCTATTGTGGATTGAAAGGAAAATTTCGTGGAGCTGAATTCAAATTCTCTATAAATAATACACTATGTCAGGTGACAAATGCTGTATGGTCTACATTGTTTGTGTTGAAAACTGATGAAAATCTCCCAAAGGTTACTGATAACACCTTTGTTCGGGGGTATGAATTCAAAACTGCTCTGAATTCAATGTTGAGGGAACCATATCCAGCTGAGTTTGTGGCAAGTGAAGCATTTCCTAAGAGTGTCACCACAGGTCACTTGAAATTTAAGGAACGTATTCTTCAGTGGATCGTTGCTCGCATCTTGCGGCCTAAGAAAGGAGGCCTCTCAAGAGTTGAACAAGCAGAAGTGCATCTGATCTACATCCTGAGGGAAAAGATTAAAATCAACTGGCCTTACTACTTTGCTTCTAGAATGTTTACAACTCGCAGCTCTGGAAAGTGTTTAGCACTTGGATATGCATCTGCAGTGGCAAATTTTCTGAATCACTTTGATATCCCTATTCCACAGATTTGTCATATTCACATTACTGCTGAACAACAGTTTCTGGCTAGAACTTTGTCCATGATGGGTTACTATTGGAGCTCACGTGAGCAAAGGTTCATCTATAGATCAAGAGCTACCCATCCTGAACCTGTCCATCTTGAAGCAAGTGAGGATGAAGGAAGTCAAGGTAATGGAGATCCTGTTGGTAATAATGAAAATGTGGTGATACAGGAAGACGTTGTCATGCAAGACAATCCACCGGAAGAAGAAGATATTCAAGAAGACACTCAGGCATGGATGGGATATCAACCAGTTGAATCCTATACCAATCAAGACTGAGGTCAGTGGAATCAACAAAACTGCTGGACCAACCTTGGCGCTGCATATGTTCCTCCATCCTATGATGCTGGCTCTGAATGGCAGATTCCAGAAAATTCTGCTCCACCAACTCCACCGTCTCAGCATTATTCATAATCCAATGATGAAATTTTGGCAAGACTGGCTGAGTTATCTCTGCAACATCAAGAATTTCAAGCGCAGCAGGAAACTCGATACCTGACTCAACAAGAACAGCTTACCAACTTGTCCAACCAAATTTCATCTCATGCCACCAATTTCAACAATTTTGCAAATGCTGCTATGACAAGGTTCAATCAAATGGATGCAAACCTGACCCAGCAAAACCAAAATTTAGCCAATAGCCTTGGTAACCTCAATAGCGCCTTGATTGAACTCAACCTTCAACTAGAGGAGTTTCCACCACCAAGCCAACACCACAGGGGAAGAGGTTATCCATTCAGGGGGAGGAGACCGTAAATCTTAGGGCATCATATTTTGTTGTGCATGAATGTGTGTTTTGTTGTTTGCTTTCTGTTATGTGGCCATGTACTAAACTTTTCTGTTAGGGTTTACATCTTTTGAAGTGAATGTTTTTGCTTTAATATTGTTGTTCCGTATTTAATCATTGCTCATTTACATTAGAGGTATCATATGTGGATACTGATAATTGTTTTTGTTGTTGCAAATATTTGATGATCCATTCCATATTATAAATATCCTATTTTGACCTCTGTCTTCTCGTCTTTTTGATGTTGTCAAAGGGGGAGAAGAATGAATATAAGCTATAGAAACGTCGAACCGGATGCTAAAGTGTCAAAGACAGGGGGAGCATTGATCATCTCAAATTACATCTCTCATGACAATCAAGGAAGTGTTGCCATCATCAAAAAGGGGGAGTATGTGAGGGATACTCTTCTAGCCTTCTTGTTTTAATGATGTCAACAAATGCATTAGATTGTAATTTGAGCGGTATCACTTCACGTGTCGGTCATGTCCATATTGGTCAGGTGTTTAGATACCTAAGATCTTATTCCTTCCAAAATACATGTCCACAAGTGATCTAATAGTATCTCGCATGTAGGTCTGACTCTGTTCTGGTGAAAAACAATTCAAAAAATTGAATTTTCTTAAAAAATCAGCATTATGCGTCGACCTCAGCATTCATGCGCTGACCTCAAAATGGTCATGCGCTTACCCGTGATAAATGGCTCAAAACTGGCACTTTATGCGTCGACGCATAAAACCCATAGGTCGACGCATGAACTTGTTATTCGCCCTTTCCACTTAAATTCGTGTCTGTTATTTTCTGTCATCTTTTTTTGGTCATATTTTTGATATAAATAGTTTTGGGTCTTCATTTTTCACACACAGAACAAGAAACGTGAAAAATATATGTCAGTTCTCTCTTCATCTTCATCTTCTTCATTGTGTAAACAAACAATCACACATAATCATCTTTGTTTGTGTCACCCATTGTTAGAAGTGATAACGTTCAGAATTTAGGAAGTGTGATCTTCATCTTCTGGGTTGAGAGTTTGGCAGGTGTTTCTTGAATCAAATCAGTTGGGTTTGTCCTCCAAGAATCGAGGAGATTTTGGGGGTTTTTGCACAAACTGTTCTTTCTACAGGGATTCGGCTGGGCGAAGGTAACCAGAAATTGGCGCAACTGTTTCGGTTTAGTAGCTGTAATCAGAGGATCGTAGAAGAAGGTTTGGGTTCGAATTCTTGGAAGATTTCAATTGACCGAGTGAAGGTAACTGAAGAACGAGGTTTTCTTTCGGTTTAGTAGCGTGGGACGGTAATTGAATCAACCAAATTCGGAGCACTTGATTCATCTTGAATCAAGGGAAGAGAAAATTCTGCATCGACGATCGAAGACGTTCGGGGTTTGTATGTTCATAGTTTTCTCTTGTAACAAACAATTTGCAACAGCAACATATATATATATATATATCTCAATTCGGTTTGCGGAGTTGGGGGCAGACGTACCCAAAGCGAGGACGATTGGGGAACTGCCTAATCAAATCTCTGGTGTTCTCTCTCTTTCCCTTAACTCTTTTACATTTCAGTAGTGTTCGATTTCGTAACATTGCAAACTATCGTAATTTCTGTCGTGGAATAATTGTACGTTGATAAACTGCTTTTGGTTAAATCAATACAATTCGTTGAATTGTGTTCTGGAGCAGCTGCACATTTTTCTCCATAGAAATTCTGCACATGGTGTGTTTACGCACACTACGTGTTTGATAATTTGTTTTCAAGCAAAATTCGAACACAGTGCTTTTAATTGTTTATCAATTAACCTCATTGGATTGGAATAAACATCAAGCAAGTGATTAATTTGTTGTCTGCGTTTGTAAGTGAAATACTCATAACTGAATTTTTCTCCTTCATACTCATCCAAAATATATTCGTGCATATCCGATCCTTTTGGTAGAAGGTTCGTTGTAGACGATTTATCCAGCAGCAGCTTCCGTTAAACAGAATTTTTTAAAACAGAATTTTGTAGTCCATTTGCGTGTAAAACTCAAGGGATCTATTCAACCCCCCTTCTAGATCCATAGCCATCGTCTAACAAGTGGTATCACGAGCTCCAGTTTATTCTGGTGCTTCGGTAAAACTTCTTGGATCATGGCGAACAAACCTAAGGGGGCTTATAATAGAGCTTCAGTTTTTACAGGTGAAAACTACAGCTACTGGAAGGATTGTATGCGCGTTCATATTAATTCCTTAGATCGGAAGGTTTGGAACGTTATTTTAAACGGTCCCATGGCAATTACTATGACTAACGCGGAAGGCGTTGTCGTTCCTAAACCCGAAGCTCAATGGAACGAGGAGGACGAGAAAAAGTACAGTTATGATTGGAAGGCTCGTAATATGATCATCTCTTCCTTGGGAGTTAACGAGTATTATAGAGTCTCTCATTGTGAAACGGCCAAAGCCATGTGGGATGCTTTACAAGTAGCTCATGAAGGCACAAATGATGTTAAGTTGGCTCGTATTAATACACTTACGCAAGAGTTTGATTTGTTTTACATGAAGCAAGGGGAAACCATTGCGGATATGCAAAAACGATTCACTCACATTATCAACAAATTGCATGTCCTTGGTAAACCAATTCCAAATGAGGTTTCTACTAATAAAATTCTGAGGTGTCTTAGCAGGGAATGGCAACCAAAGGTTACCGCTATCAAGGAGGCCAATGATCTTGCTACATTAGACCTCACAACACTCTTTGGTAAACTCGATGAGCATGAGCAAGTGCTCATTAGCTTGGATAAGTATGAGAAGAGTATAAAGAAAGAGAAGGCAAAAGATACGGAAAAGAAGTCGATAGCTCTTAAGGCTTCTTGTTCAAAGTCCACACATCAAGAGCAAAGTGATGATGAAGCCAAAGATGACAAGGATGAAGAATCCGGTGATGATATGAGCTTATTTGTGAAGAGATACAATAGATACATTCGCAAGAATGATATTCAGCACTCGGACAGAAATCTTGTCAAGTTCCGGAAGCAATCTAGAAGTGAAGGACATAAAAATGGCAAAGTAAAGGGGACGTGCTACAATTGTGGAAAATCTGGGCACTACAAGCCGGATTGTCCATCCCTAAAGAAAGACAAAGATAAGGACAAAGACAAGAGTCGCTCAAACAAAAAGTCCAACAAGTCTCGACGAGCATACATCGCTTGGGAAAGCGATAGCGAGTCGGAGAAAGATGACTCATCAAGTGACGAAAGTGAATCCATCAACCTTTGTCTCATGGCACGTCACAACAAAAGAAAAGAGGTACAAAGTCTTGAGACCACCGAAAGAAGATGGGTTCTAGATAGTGGATGCTCAAGACATATGACCGGAGACATATCTCTTTTCATCGACTTTGTGGCGAAGAAAAAGGGGTTTGTCACTTACGGAGATAACAACAAGGGACAGATTCTCGGTAAAGGTAGTATAGGTAACCCCTCATCTACTACTATCTCCGATGTACTTCTTGTGGAAGGCCTTAGACACAACCTTTTAAGCATTAGTCAACTATGCGACAAAAATTATAAAGTCTCTTTTTCAAAGGATTATTGCGTTGTTGAAGATTGCGACAAGAAGAATGTGTTTAAGGGTTTGAGGGTGAATAACGTCTATATGCTAGACTTAAACGAGGTATCATTGGATGGAGACAAGTGTTTAGTCACTATGAATGAAGATTCATGGTTGTGGCATAGACGCTTGGCTCATATCAATTTTGATTTGCTTAATAAAATTGTCTCTAAAGACCTAGTAATCGGTTTGCCCAAAATTAAATTTACAAAGGATCATCTTTGCGATGCATGCCAAATGGGGAAGCAAACAAGGATCTCTTTTAAATCTAAAAACATTGTTTCAACTATGAGACCTCTTGAGCTCCTCCATATGGATCTCTTTGGACCATCTAGGGTTAAAAGCCTAGGTGGTAACTACTATGGGTTTGTTATAGTCGATGATTTTTCTAGGTTTTGCTGGACAATTTTCTTGGCAAATAAGAGTGATACTTTTTCAGCCTTTGAACGATTTGCTAAGTTATCTCAAAACACGTTAAACACAAACATTGGTTCAATCAGAAGTGATCATGGAGGCGAGTTTGAAAATCATTTATTTGAAACATTTTGTGATTCCAACGGAATTGATCATAATTTTTCCGCACCACGTACTCCTCAACAAAATGGGGTAGTGGAACGTAAAAATAGAGTTTTGGAAGAACTTGGAAGGACTATGATCAATGATAGTGGATTACCAAAATACTTTTGGGCAGACGCCATAAGTACGGCTTGTTACGTTTTGAATAGGGTGCTCATCCGGCCTATTCTAAACAAGACACCGTATGAGCTTTTAAAAGGGCGTAAGCCAAATATCTCTCACCTTCATGTATTTGGTTGCAAATGTTTTGTGTTAAATAATGGAAAAGAGACACTCGGCAAATTTGATGCCAAAGCTGACGAAGGTATTTTTCTTGGATACTCTCAGTCAAGTAAAGCTTATAGAATCTATAATAAAAGGTTACGTGTAGTTGAAGAGTCAGTTCATGTTTCTTTTGACGAGTCCTATCCGAGAAATGTCGGAGAAGGTAGTTCTTTTCATGGTGCAGGTGTGCCTACTGAACACATACTCAAGGACACTGATAAGGGAATTGATCAGCCTGAAGCAGTGCGTATTGAGGAGGAAAAGGATCACCAACCAGTGAAAAGTAAGGATGATCATCATACTAATGAAGATGAACTTCCTCCAGCTTGGAAGTCTTCAAAAGACCATCCAATTGACAACATTCTCAGTGATATCTCTAAGGGAGTAACTACTCGCTCTAAACTTAGTAACTTTTGTTATTACTCTGCTTTTGTCTCCCAAGTTGAACCTAAAAACTCTAAGGAAGCATTACTCGATGAGCATTGGTATCTATCAATGCAAGATGAACTAAATCAATTCTGGAGAAATGAGGTTTGGGACCTTGTCCCCCCTCCGCGAGATCATCGAGTAATAGGCACCCGATGGGTGTTTAGGAATAAACTTGATGAAAATGGAGTAATAACGCGTAACAAAGCTAGGCTTGTAGCACAAGGCTATAACCAAGAGGAAGGAATCGACTATGAGGAAACTTATGCGCCGGTTGCCCGACTCGAGGCCATACGCCTTCTACTTGCCTACGCTTGCACAAAGAACTTTAAATTATTCCAAATGGATGTTAAAAGGGCATTCCTTAACAGGTATATAAATGAAGAGGTGTATGTTGCCCAACCACCAGGTTTTGAATCACATGAATATCCTGATCATGTCTATAAACTTAAACGAGCTTTGTACGGACTTAAACAAGCCCCTAGGGCTTGGTATGAACGTCTAAGCAAATTTCTACTTGATCAAGGGTATTCAAGAGGAAAGGTTGACACAACCCTCTTTATTAAACGTCAAGGAAAACACTTAATTTTGGTGCAAATTTATGTTGACGATATTATATTTGGGTCTACTAACATGACCTTGGTCAAGGAGTTTTCTAGTTTGATGCAGGGGGAGTTTGAAATGAGCATGATGGGGGAGCTAAACTATTTCCTCGGATTGCAAATCAAACAACTTGAAGAGGGCACATTCGTGAGTCAAACGAAATATTGTCTTGAGTTACTATAACGTTTTGATATGCTGAACTGTAAAGCAATAAATACTCCTATGCCTACTAGTGCTAACCTCGATCGTGACGAAAAGGGTAAGGATATTGAGGTAAAGAAGTACCGAGGTATGATAGGATCTCTTCTTTATCTTACCGCATCACGTCCCGATATAATGTTTAGTGTATGCATGTGTGCAAGGTATCAGGCACATCCCAAGGAATCCCACCTGAAGGCAGTTAAGCACATACTTCGATACCTATCTGGTACTCCAAAGTATGGGCTGTGGTATTCCAAAGGAGGTGCTTGTTCTTTAGTTGGATACTCCGACTACGACTTTGCCGGGTGCAAGTTGGATAGGAAAAGTACTAGTGGCACGTGTCACTTTTTCGCAAACTCCTTGGTGAGTTGGCACAGCAAGAAACAGGTTTCCGTTGCTTTGTCAACAGCCGAGGCGGAATATGTTGCCGCCGGTAGTTGTTGTGCTCAAGTCTTATGGCTTAAACAACAATTACTCAATTTTAACCTATATGTATATGTATATGCTTCTTTCATATCCGTAGGGAACTCGGTATTCTCGATATCTCGGATCGTGCATAACATCTTTTAGTATTATGATCTTCACATATATGTATATGTATATGCTTGTTTTATTTTACTAACAATGCAAAGAGAATTTCATTCATATGTGAGGGATCTCTCCATCATGACGGTCAAGGTAATATCGTTCCTACTTATAGAGGTTAATCAACATTTTGTGCCATGTTACTTACTCTAATCTTGATGTTTATTTCATTTTGAGCACTTATCATTCATGTGAATGTTTGGTTCTGTGTGTATATGTGTATTTATCTGCCTAAAATAAGAATTATGCAAAAATTTCATTTTTTCACTTCCATGCGTCGATGCCTAACTTCATGCGCTGACCCATTAAACTCACGGGTAAGCGCATAGCCACATGGTCAAATAATTTTTAAAACTTTTCAGGAAGCTTGCGCCGATGCATAGGTTTACAGGTCGACGCATAGAGAATTCGTTCAGACTTCTTTATGCTCTCTGGGTGCGTGCGCCGACCTATAAGTGTTTTACTTCCCTATATTTTCTGATTGCACATTAAACAAGGATTATTGCATGTCATCAAATTCGCTTTTGTGGTAAATCTCTCCCCATTCTACTCCTTTAAACCTCATTAATCTCAGTAAATCTCCATTAAACCCTCATCAAAACCCTAATAATTAGCAAAAGGGAAAGACTCTATATATCTACTCCAAGGAAATCAAAGGGTTTCACACATCTTCTCTCCTACCTCTGCAACTATCAAGTTTGAGAATCTTCCTTAAACCCTTCTTCAACAATGGCCTCCAGAAGAAATGCTGGTACAAGAGGAGGAAGAGGATCCACTTCACAACAAAGACCAAAAAGAAGCTCGTCCACTCAACGGGTAACGTTTGAATCTTTAATTTCTGAAAGGTTAGCCACTCCGTTTGCTGAAATATTTTCTAAACAGGTTGTTATTAGACAACATGGATTTTATCCGTTGATGGGTCAAGATTTTCACATTCCTGAAATTTCTGAACTCATCAACTTTCAAAATCTGAATGAATTTGTTGAATGTGATGACAAGTACAGTGAAGACTTGACTAGGCTGTTATATTGTGGATTGAAAGGAAAATTTCGTGGAGCTGAATTCAAATTCTCTATAAATAATACACTATGTCAGGTGACAAACGTTGTATGGTCTATATTGTTTGTGTTGAAAACTGATGAAAATCTCCCAAAGGTTACTGATAACACCATTGTTCGGGGGTATGAATTCAAAACTGCTCTGAATTCAATGTTGAGGGAACCATATCCAGCTGAGTTTGTGGCAAGTGAAGCATTTCCTAAGAGTGTCACCACAGGTCACTTGAAATTTAAGGAACGTATTCTTCAGTGGATCGCTGCTCGCATCTTGCGGCCTAAGAAAGGAGGCCTCTCAAGAGTTGAACAAGCAGAAGTGCATCTGATCTACATCCTGAGGGAAAAGATTAAAATCAACTGGCCTTACTACTTTGCTTCTAGAATGTTTACAACTCGCAGCTCTGGAAAGTGTTTAGCACTTGGATATGCATCTGCAGTGGCAAATTTTCTGAAGCACTTTGATATCCCTATTCCACAGATTTGTCATATTCACATTACTGCTGAACAACAGTTTCTGGCTAGAACTTTGTCCATGATGGGTTACTATTGGAGCTCACGTGAGCAAAGGTTCATCTATAGATCAAGAGCTACCCATCCTGAACCTGTCCATCTTGAAGCAAGTGAGGATGAAGGAAGTCAAGGTAATGGAGATCCTGTTGGTAATAATGAAAATGTGGTGATACAGGAAGACGTTGCCATGCAAGACAATCCACCGGAAGAAGAAGACAATCAAGAAGACACTCAGGCATGGATGGGATATCAACCAGAAGAATCCTATGCCAATCAAGACTGGGGTCAGTGGAATCAACAAAACTGTTGGACCAACCTTGGCACTGCATATGTTCCTCCATCCTATGATGCTGACTCTGAATGGCAGATTCCAGAAAATTCTGCTCCACCAACTCCACCGTCTCAGCATTATTCACAATCCAATGATGAAATTTTGGAAAGACTGACTGAGTTATCTCTGCAACATCAAGAATTTCAAGCGCAGCAGGAAACTCGATACCTGACTCAACAAGAACAGCTTACCAACTTGTCCAACCAAATGTCATCTCATGCCACCAATTTCAACAATTTTGCAAATGCTGCTATGACAAGGTTCAATCAAATGGATGCAAACCTGACCCAGCAAAACCAAAATTTAGCCAATAGCCTTGGTAACCTCAATAGCGCCTTGATTGAACTCAACCTTCAACTAGAGGAGTTTCCACCACCAAGCCAACACCACAGGGGAAGAGGTTATCCATTCAGGGGGAGGAGACCATAAATCTTAGGGCATCATATTTTGTTGTGCATGAATGTGTGTTTTGTTGTTTGCTTTCTGTTATGTGGCCATGTACTAAACTTTTCTGTTATGGTTTACATCTTTTGAAGTGAATGTTTTTGCTTTAATATTGTTGTTCCGTATTTAATCATTGCTCATTTACATTAGCGGTATCATATGTGGATACTGATAATTGTTTTTGTTGTTGCAAATATTTGATGATCCATTCCATATTATAAATATCCTATTTTGACCTCTGTCTTCTCGTCTTTTTGATGTTGTCAAAGGGGGGGAAGAATGAATATAAACAATTAGGGGTGGAGGGCAAAGATGGTGATGAGAGGTTTGAAAGAGTGTTAAGGAAACTTGAATCAGTGGAAAAGAAACGCAGGTGTAGTAAGAAGGTTGTAGAAAGAGGTAATCTATGAATATAGTATCATTTAATGTTCGAGGGTGTTGGAGTGAGCTTAAAAAAAAGGAGAATTGCTCAAATCATTGGTATAGGAAAAGCTGATATATGTCTCTTGCAAGAGACCAAGATGAGACATGTGGTTGATAGTGATGTTCAAAACATGTGGAGATATTCGGGTTTCGAATGGTCGGCTATTAATTCTGAGGGGCAATCCGGAGGTCTTTTGACAATCTGGAGGAAAGATAAGATGTGTGCGTATTCCAGTTTCCGGGGAAAAGGTTTCTTGGGTATGCATTTTTCATGGAAGTCCTTGAACCTTTTTATTGTTAATGTTTATTCTGCCTGCGGGATTCAAGACAAACGTAGAATGTGGAGTGACTTGATTAATATTAAGAATCATATGCCTACTGGGGGTGGATCATCGCTGAGGATTTCAATGCAGTAAAGTCTAAGGAGGAAAGAAAGGGCAGAAGTGCTGCTAACCTCGGTGAAATGGTAGAATTCTCTGCTTTTATTGATAACCTGAATTTGATTGATCTTCCAGTTGTTGGTAGTAAGTATACTTGGTTCAATTCGAACGGTATAAACCATAGCAGACTGGATATATTTCTTGTAAATGATATAGTTATTGATAAAATGGCGTTGAAGGATCAATTGGTGGGAAATAGAGATATTTCGGATCACCGTCCGCTTTGGCTGAAATCGAACTGCGTGAATTGGGGACCGAAACCGTTGCGTTTCTTCAATTGTTGGTTGGAACACAGAGAGTTTAAAGATTTTGTGAAGAATTCGTGGGAGTCGGTGAATATTTCGGGGTCGTAAGGCTATGTGTTGCAGAAGAAACTCAAAACTCTGAAAATGGATCTCAAATGGTGGAATGTGCATGTATTCGGTTAGCTAGACCTGAAAATTGATGAAAACATCCATTGTCTTAATGAGCTTGAGTCGAATTTGGACGGCTTAGGTATTGGTCAAGAAATTTCTAATATTCAGGAAAGGTTGAAATCTCATGAAGATATGTGGAATTCTTTAAGGCTCAAAGAAAATATGCTGAAACAGAAGTCCAGAAGCAAGTGCTTGAGTGAAGGCGATAATAATTCGCGCTTATTCCATGATTCTCTTAAAGCTAGAAATAGATCCAACTCTATTTCAAGGATTAAAGTGGGAGGTTTCTTGAAGGAGGATCTTGGTGAAATCAAACATGAAGTTATGCTTTACTTTGAGAAGAAATTTAGGGCTCAATCTGGCGATAGGCCGCATTACAACCTGGATCTTTTGGCTGTGATTAGTGATGAAGACAGGGTTGTGTTGGAGAGTGAATTTACCCATTTGGATATCAAAGAGGCAGTGTTCGGATTTGATGGGAATAAGTGTCCTGGAGTGAATGGATTTAATTTCACTTTCCTTAAGTCTTGTTGGGAAATTGTAGGTTACGATGTTTGCAACTGTGTTATCGAATTCTTCGTTACTGGGAGATTGGATAAAGTCTTTGCCTCCTCCTTCTTGTCTCTTGTTCCTAAAGTTGACAACCCTCAATCGTTTGAGGATTTTAGACCAATTTCATTGGTTGGGTGCATCCTAAAAATTATCTCTAAAATGTTAGCTAAAAGGTTAAGTTCAGTTATTGACAAGTTGATTTCGCCCGCCCAAACGGCGTTTATTCCGGGTCGTCAGTTGCTGGATGGAGTCCTGGTGGCCAATGAAACGATTGACTTTGCAATTAACAAAAAGAAACAATGCATCCTCTTCAAAGTGTATTTCGCTCAGGCCTACGATTGTGTGGATTGGAGTTTTCTGGAAGATAAGATGACAAAAATGGGCTTTGGAGTTAATTGGTTGAAGTGGATCCGTGGTTCCATGTTCAATAACTACCTTTTGGTTCTGATCAACGGCAGCCCTTCAAAGGATTTTAAAGCGACAAGAGGGCTAAAGCAAGGTGATCCCTTATCCCCTTTCTTGTTCTCCATCGTCGCCGAAGGCCTGGCTTGCTTGGTGAGAAAGGCCTCTGCCTGTGGTATTCTTTCAGATTTTAAATTCAACAATACAACTTCTGTGAATATTCTTCAATTTGCGGATGTCACCATTCTTTTCGGAGATGGGTCGATTTCGAACCTATGGGCTTTTAAGTCTATATTACGTGGATTTGAGGTAATATCAGGTCTCAAAATCAACTATGCTAAGAGTTTCCTTTATGGAGTTGGTTTAGATCCGGAGTTCTTGGTAGCCGCGGAGCATTTTCTGCATTGTAAATCTGGATTATTACCTTTGAAATTCCTTGGTCTGGTTGTTGGGGGCAGCCACAGGAGAATCTCGTTTTGGCGGCCGGTGGTGGATTGTATGAGGAATATGCTCTTGAATTGGATTAGTCGCAATCTATCAATTGGTGGCCGTGTTACCCTAATAAATTATGTGTTAGCAAACATGCCAATTCACCATCTCTCCTTCTTTAAGGTTCCTAAGCAAGTGGTGAATGGAATTATTGCCATTCAAAGGCGGTTTCTTTGGGCTGAAAATTCGTTGAGTGGTTTTATTTCGTGGGTAAGTTGGAAGTCTATTTGCAAACCAAAATCTCATGGGGGACTTGGGATCAAACACATTGGTCGATTCAACAAAGCTCTTCTTGTAAAATGGCTCTGGAAATTCAGCATTGAAGGTAATAAGATTTGGCGCCCGATTCTTTCTAGTAGATACGGCAATCTGAGTTGGAAAATTCAACTTTTTAATGTGGAGGGTAATCACTATTTGGATTCAAAATGGTTGAAGGATATAATGTCTTTATCTTCGTCCGCAAACCAGGTTCCTTTTACAAACCTTTTATCTGGTGTGATTGATAATGGAAATGGAATTCTGTTTTGGCATTCTGTTTGGATATCTAACAGATCATTAAAGGATTGTTTTCCGTTTCTTTATCTGGCCTGTAATTCTAAAAACGATGCTGTGTCTGATATGGGAAGATGGGAGGATGAGGATTGGGTCTGGAAAATTCAAGAACATTTTTCGGTTCGGTCGCATCAGTTGGACCGTGATTTGCGCAGTCTGCTATTGATGTTGGATGGAATTCAACTATCTCATTCAAGTGCTGACAGTTGGAAGTGGAATCTTGATAGAGACAATGGATTTTCGGTCAAATCCTATTATGAGTGCATTGCCTCTAGCGAGACGTCGGATTCGTTGAGTGATAACATAACTCAGGTGTTGGACTTAATTTGGTCATCGGAAATTCCTATGAAAGTGAAAATATTTGCTTGGAGAATGGTTATTGATAGGTTGCCAACAAGATCGAATTTAGTGGTGAGAGGTGTGATTACAAACCCTCATGAGAAAGGGTGTTTGTTCTGTTTCCGCGAGTTGGAGGATTAATCGCATTTGTTCTTCAACTGCCCAAAATCTATCTTGGTGTGGAATAAAGTGTGTGATTGGGTGGATATTGATCGTATTTCAGAATTGAATTATTGTGATCATGTTCTGTTATGGGGTCTGCAATTAAAAGGAAGAAGTAAGGCAAATTTGATTAACTCCATTTGGTTTATTGTGTGTTGGAATATTTGGAGGTGTAGGAACAACATCTTATTTAATGATGAGATTTGTAATGTAGATTCCATATTTGCAGGTATTGTTACTACTTCATGGAATTGGTTGATTCTAGGAAGTAGTAATAGACGGTATTGTAGTCTTTACGAGTGGTCTAAATTTCCCTTTGATTGGTTGTAGGTGCGGGGCTCGTTTTGTAGGGTTGGTTTCGGTTTTTCCCACGATTGCTGGGTTGTATTCCGTTTTTGGTTCGAGATGTCCTTAATCTCTTATTAATGAATCTTGCTTATAAAAAAAAAACCACAACTGTCATATTCAACACGAGACACAAATAGTATTCAACCTCATTATTCAATAAAGTATAAAACTATAAATTAACGGTCTGTTTGAATCTAGTGTGTTATGTTTTTAGTAAAAAATGACAGTATGCATAACCATAAATTAACAGTCTATTTGAATCTAGTGTGTTATGTTTGTAGTTAAAAAAATTATAGTATGCATAACCATAAATTAATAAGTAAATAATTCAGCATGTACTCTAAACACATTCTAATATACAACTCTTCATGAAAGCATACATTAATAAAGTTTCACGTACCTTTTATTTCGAAAACCTTATTCTTCAAAGGTTCTTTCATGTTTTGATGCAGATACTAACATCAAGTAAGTTGAATTCCAACGAGTCCTAACATCTAGAGAAACTAAACCTTTATAGTCCATGATCTCCTCATCAATACATGCCTTGAATTTAGCAAGCCTCGCAGGAGAATATCTAGCATACCAAACAGCATGACGAACTCTATAAACAGCATGTTCGACCTTCCAAAAAGGAATCTCCATGTTTATGAACATCTTAACCACACACACACACACACACATATATATATATATATATATATAGGTCAAAAATTTCATGTACTTTCTCTATAGAACTGGAGTACGGAAGTCAAAGTGCGAAACAGTTTGTGAGCAACATGTGAGTCTGCGTCCTTTTTTGTTTTATTGTATTTATGTTTCCTTAATTGAAACATATTTACTTTCTATCATTTATTGTGTTTATTTAATGCAATTTATTGAAAGTTTATTTTACTTTAATTCAAGTTTTTCCATCGTTAAAGTTTGTATTTATCTTGTATGCACAAAGAAATTCACTGTCACTTCATATACATAATTGCTTATAAACGTGTTTGCACAAAACTGCTCTCAAGATTTTTCGAGTTAAACACACAGATTTTTTAAACTTGTAATTTTTTGCTAAAAACACCTACGAACAATGTTGGACTTCCACAGGAAGATCCTTGTCGCCTTTCATGGTAAAATGAATAAGATGGACCTTCGTGAAAGGTTCCTTGTCGCACCTCAGGGAAATTATACAACTGAACATCTACAAGGAGATTCTGGCCGCCTTCCAAGGCTATACCCGATTGGCTAAAATACATCTCTCGTCCAAGGGATTTTGTTTATCCTCGGGCGAGATCGCTCCCAAAGATCAAGCCTAAGGGGAACGACCTATATCAAGCCTCGAAGACTTGGTGTGAAGTCTTGCTATAGGGCTCGATAGAATTCCCGCATGGAAGGTTAAAACGCCCGCCTGAGGCACTCTGCATCTCCCCAGTCGGGATACATGATATAACCTATAAGGGACTTATAATACCCATGGTTAATAAAGTTCTAACCTAAGGGATTCAGTATCACCATGGGCGAGATCGCTCTAAAAAAATCACACCTAAGGGGCGCAACTTATATTAAGCCCTGAAGACTTGTTTTCAAGTGGTTCAAGAGGGATGGATAAAAGTCCTGCCTGAAAGGTTAAAATTTTTGCCTAAGGGGCTCAACATCTCCCCACCTTGGATACATGATACAAACTCTGAGGGACTTAGAGCTCTTAGGGTTAATAAAGCTCTCTCCTGAGGGATTCAATATCTCATCGGGAGAGATCGCTCCCAAAAATCACTCTTAGGGGGTGCGACCTATCAAGTCCTAGAGAATTAGTGTCAAGTCTTGCTAGAGGGTCCGATATAAATCCCGTCTAAAATAGATTCATCGTGGTCGGATGAGGGATTTAGTGCCTTATCAGCCAAACTCCATGGCAGTAGATCTGTAAAGGACCGAATTCTTAAAGGTTGACAAATCCTCATAAAGAAAAACGTCACTCCTCGGAGTACAATCAAGGGTGAAAAACACTGCAGCCTCGTCCTAAAGACTCGTACCTAAGGGAGTGTGTAGTGTTATATTTGCAAATAACCTGCCTAGGGCGACAACTTGGGATCTCAGTAGGAAAGGGGTGATGAAGCAATATTCTCCGAAGGGAGGTACCACCTCGCCCTTACGTTGTCCTTGTCCCTAGGATGAGGAAACGTGGGATAAGACATGTATTAGATAATGAGAAAGTCAAGATAGTTGTTGACCCACGTATCCCTTGAAAACAGGAATTAAACAGTCCACCTTTTGACTAGGTGTGTGACGACCTTTTCCAAGAAAGCCCTAGGAATCAGGAATTCCTATAAATACCACATCCCTAAAAGAGATAAAAGGGGAAGTCATATTCACTTAATACCACCCAATACTGCTCGAAGCGCGCTTCGCTCCCAACAGTCATATCACAAATAATCTAACCGTCTGCCTGCAACCTAGCAGCGTCGACCGCCAATAGGGCCCCTTATCTCACGTGAGTTAGTCCCTTAAATAGCCTAAAAAACCAACGTACAAGACTACTCGCAACTGAGAGTTAGTCTCACATATCCGTGTAATATACTTACTAGAGCCTATGAGTCTCCCTGCCATTATAGGGAAACACGCATACAACCTGTACTTTTTTGGACAATACAACGTTCATCTTCTAAGACCTAGGAAAAAGGGATTGAAGACATGCTCGATACTCTTTCCACTTGCCACGGATTCACCCTTTTCATATTTTTAAGTAAATTAGGTTCATCCCATGTAACCTAAAAAGTATGATATCAGAAGATTATTCAAAGCTGAAACAATGTTTTAAATGCAATTAGTTATATTTACTAATGAATCTGAGATCAAAAGGAGTATGTAATAAACAACTCTATACCTGCAGACGTCTCCAAAGAGAGTCGGGCCATGCTGGATCAGCAGCCTGAACAGAAGCGATTGTTCCCATAAACCAACTTATCCTTGATGAGTCTTCAGTTTCAATGGCCATCTTGAATCTCATTCCACAACACCAACGAATCTGACGTGCTGTTCTAATCAAAGAAGTTTTCACAAAAAACTCGGGAGTACCAACCCGAGGATAGTAAACCACATCAAACGGTTTCATATTGACACCAAGTCTCACTGCTTCAAGAACATGTTCAACCTTCACTTTTCCCCTACCCATAATCTGATCACTTATTCTCAATCCATTTTCTTTATCATTCGTTTGAAGTTTATTATCTTTCTCCCCTGAAGACGAGGTAGGTGCGAAGAATGAACCAATACGAATTCCAATTTCACTACCAGGTTTCCTCTTTGATGAAGGGTTAAATCCAATTTCGTTTCGTTTTTTAGACCTTCGAATTCCAATATGAAGAACACTGTTTTCAGCTTTCACAAACACAAGTGAATCCCCCGAAACAAGTAGCTTATCGGTTACAAAAGCACTCCAGTTAGTTGTTAACAAATGCCGCTTTGGCGTGCCCCTATAAACATGTTTGAATTCCCACGTTTTGCCATGCACATCCGTGGGATATATGTACTGAGAAGGAGGGACTCCTGAATAGTCTAACGGAGGAAAAAGTGTTTCTGCACAATACCTAGGACAAGAAAATGCACCACCATTCTTTGCCTCAGATTGTGTCAAGATTTTTGTATAACATTGATATTTATTCTTAGTCTCCGATATCTCATCGATGCAAGCAACAGCGTCATCATCAAAACTAACCTTGCTAGTATGCAGAGGAACAAGCCTTAGTTTAGCATACACTTCATCTGTCTCGAGATCAGCCCTATAATGGATAGCTGCTACTCTACATGGAATTTGGGATGGAATTTTGAAGTCAGCAGGAAAATGGACAGGTTCATAGGCATGCTCGGCATGACCTTGAGGGAAGTAGAAGATGTTAGAGTTAAGTTCTGGAATTCGAACCATTCCTCCAGCACAGCATGCCATAGCTGAGGATCCACATCTTTGTTTCCGTCTGTCTTCTTCTTCTTTGACTCTCTATTGCAACCTTTCTTAGATCCCTCCATTTTAAAATCGAATTCTGCTTTAAAAGGTGATTTGCAAAATAAGCCAAACGGTTACAACAATACAAATTGTTCAATGAATAGTTATAACCACAAAATCTAAATCAATCAAATATATTCAGCTCTAGTCAAAGAAAGAAGAAAATGTGTAACAAACACGAGAGAATTCCAATGATATAATGTGTATGAAGAAAATAATCACTCTCATATTAGTATCACAAAGTTGCAGCCTATTCTACCCCTTCCAAAGTTGATTAACATATGAAAGACTAAAAAAGATAATTGAAAGTTAAAATCAAGAAGCAATAGAAATGAAATAGAAAATAAAAGAAAGATAAAGAATATAAAGAAAGGAAAAAGAAAAGGAAAATAGTACCTTCCATTATTGGCAGCTTCTGCAATGAATAAGACAGAGATGTAATGGTGAGTTAAGCAACTGAAACTTAATACAAGGATTCAATGGAACGTTTGTAACAAATATAGGCTACGCAAATCAAAAGGTTTATGAATAACAAAGTTTAGAAGTTGATGTAAAATTGTTTCTGAGATAGTGAGAGTCTCTAGAGTTTGAAACAGTTAGACTCAAACAATAGGGTGAGTTAAAAATAACTGCTTAGAAACTGTTATAACAAGAAAATAATGGAAGTTACTTTTAAGACGAATTATAAATCTTTTTTTTGTTTAGAGAGGTGATTTGCATTTTTAACTATAATCTTTAATCATTGTTTAAATATATGGATAACGAGTGAGTTAAATAAAATTAGGAAAAGCAACAAATTATAAGCAACAAAAAGCATCAGACAGATTCAGAACTAAACTAAACAAAACAGTACAAAGACCTCCGCATGGACAGTTCCTCCGGCCAATGATTAGAGAGATAGAGAAGGGATAGAAATAGACCTCCGCATGGACAGTTCCTCCGGCCAATGATGATGTATGCAGCGAGCGCCACCGCCAACATATTCCATTTCGCATTTCTCCCGGCCGGTTCTCTCCCTCTCCCTCTTGCATTTCATCATCACTTTTCCTTCTTATATGACACAGTTTCATTTAAACTTTGACACATTTCTTATTACCTAAATAGCTTTATATTAGACTTCACGGAATAGTCATGCATAATTTTTGTGAAACTAAAGCGGCTTAGAGGGTGTATAAGAAAGTGGAACGTTGAAGTCTTTGGAAAAATTAACTTGGAAATAGATGAAAAGGTGGAAGAGATGAATTCAATAGAGAACCTATTGGCAAGCTGCAAGGAGGAAGATGTGAAGGAGTTGGTGGTTGAGAGAAGCCAGGTCACTAGTGATTTGTGGAGCAAGTTTGACATTCAAGAAAGGTTCTTAATTCAGAAATCAAGAAAGGTTCTTAATTCAGAAATCAAGTTTACAGTGGCGAAGAGAAGCGATGTGAGGAGACATTTTTCTTCAAAATTTTCGGAACTGGAACACAGCAGACCAAATGGTATCACTTTCAATTCTCTAACTGACACAGATTTGGCTTTTCACTAGGCTGAATTTTCGGAAGAAGAAATCAAGGAAGCTGTTTGGGGGTCCGAGGGATCGAGGAGTCCCGGTCCCGATGGTTTTAATTTCGTATTCATAAAGAACTGCTGGCACTTTATGAAGGAGGATAACTTTAGCTTTGTTAGGGAGTTTCATAGTAAAGCAAAACTTTCGAAGGCTATAACATCATCATTTCTGACTTTAATTCCTAAGTCCTATTGTCCTACTGATTTGGATGAGTATCGGCCTATATGCCTTGTCGGGTGTCTGCACAAAATTCTGAGTAAACTCCTTGTAGGAAGGCTGAAAACAGTTCTGGGATCCTTAATAGCTTGCAGCCAGTCCACCTTTGTTCCAGGTAGAAATATTACGGACGAAGTTCTTATAGCTAACAAAATGGTTGATTGTGCAACTCGCGAAAACAAAGCTTGTCTCCTTTTTAAGGTTGATTTCGAGAAACTGTATGACATGGTGAGTTGGGAATTTCTCAAATATATCCGACTTGGTTGAAATGGATGGATGTTATAGTTTTTTCTAGTCATATGTCGGTCTTGGTGAATAGTAGTCCTACGAAGGATTTCGTAGTCGAAAGGGGGCTGCGTCAGGGTGATCCTTAGTCACCTTTTCTTTTTGTCATGGTAGTTGAGGGGTTGGCTGGTTTGGTCAGGAGGGCTAAGGAGATTGGGGAATTCGTCCGTTTTTCTTTCAACAATTCATGTAGTGTGGAGCTTCTACAATTCGCGGATGACACACTTTTCTTAGGGAAGGCACATGGAAGAATGTTTGGGAGATTAAATCGATTATGCGCGGCTTTGAAATTGTTTTCTGACTAAGTTAATTTTTACATAAGAAGGGTTATCAGCTTGAATACAAATTTGAATTTTTTGGCAGCCGCGGCTAATTTCCTCTCATGTAGGATTGAAGACAAGGCTTTCTCATTCCTGGGTGTTCCAATTGACGCTAATCCAAGACGTATCGTTTCCTGGAAGTCTATGGTGGATAAGATCAAAGCAAGACTAGCATCTTGGCAGGGCAAAAGCTTATCAATTTGTGGGAGAGTTACTTTGATAAAATTTGTCTTGGGATGTCTCTGTTGATACTAGAATAGCAGCAAGAAAATATATATAAGTAACTCGGTTTTATCGTTCTCCACAGGGATCAGTGCGAGGGAAAGAATGTCATTCAACGGTTTCTATATTTCTAAACTTATAGATCAAAAGTTCTGGTTTAAAGCGAACCAAAAGCAAATGCGGAAAGTGTAAAGACGGAAAATATAAAGTAAAGACAGAATTATAAACGGAGCCTTGTTGGAATTGGATCTCATCAATTGATAACATATGTATTCTTCTAATCAAGTAAACACAAATCAATAATTTGCCTAATATCCTCACGTATCACTCACAACAGAGGTTATGTCTAACGCAACGTCGAGAGAAAAACCGTATTGTCTCATTGGTGATGTCTCACGCAACTCAACCAACACAGAGAATAAGAACTGATACTCATGCAAGTGTTAAGTCTAAATCTATGTCTAGAGTCTAGCCCCAACAGATATTACTATAACAACTATAGCAGATAAATGATTTCTTCGTATTAAACAAAATCAGAATACGTACACACGCTTAACCCTTTTTACATGTATTCAACTAATTTGCCCAATGAATGTGACTATCCTTCTTCATCGCTATTATCACGCATCCTCGCGACATTGCATCGATCCTACTCATGCCAGCCATGCTACTTAATCAACACAATACAACAAACGATAACATGAATATCAACTTGCAAAACCATGTCAAAAGCTTGCTCATTGATAGATGAACATCTAAGATCAAAGATTTGTAAAGGTGTTGTCAAAACCGCAAACAATTAACCAAATATAACAACAATAGAAAATCTGAATTCAAATCACATACATACATTAGAGGAAATACAAAAAGTATCAAGAGATTACATCCCTCTCCAACAAGAAATCAAAGATCCTACCTTTCCTCCCTTGGAAATGAAGAAATGTAAAGTTCTGATCTTTACTACAAGTTATATTCCAAGAAAAACTAAGAGATCATGATAAAAAAGTGTGCAAATTCTATTTATACAAGTTCAAAATTTCACAGGTTCGCACTGCGAACCATTCATTCGCACAGCGAATGGTGAAAAAAATGGCACCTCAGGTGCCTCTGCTGATCAAACCGCCCCAGAAGATTCTCGTTACTTCGCACTGCGAAGGATTTGTTCGCACTGCGAACATTCACTTTCCCGTTCGCACTGCGAACTTTGTCTCCTTTTTCCTCAAATCAATTCTGCCACCATTCGCTGGCTCACTCGCTGCAGTTCGCACTGCGAACGCTCGCTGGCATATGCCTTCCCACTCGCACTGCGAACACCCTGCTATCATTCTTCTTCTCTTTGGCAGCCTGCACCATTTCATGCGTCCTACAACATTGGATGTATAATGCCTATTTTCTGCATAATAGCACACATATTACAAGCACCAAAGGTATATTCATAAGGTTGGAAGAATAATAACAATCATTACTAAAACGAATGAAAACACGAGAAATGAGTCGAAAAAGTGCAAAGAACGATAGCTCCAATTTAAGTCAATTCTGCACCTAACAACTCTCCCCAACTAAACTTTTGCTTGTCCTCAAGCAAAGTATGCCTCTCATAAAAACAAGAGGATTTGCTCAAGCATTTAATTCAACCAAAACAAGATAAATGCGACAAGCACGAAAATGCGCACAAGTAACATTCACCACTCAATAGAATCGAACAATGATAAAGAATTAAGTTCTTAAAACAAATATCATCATGGTTCAAAGAACAACTAAGTTTTCATACTTGAATCACTCTAACACTCCTCTTCAAAATAAGAATGAAGAAATTGACGTGTTTGCAACCGCGGGGAAATTTCACTCACCCGACAAACAATGCAAATAACAATCAATTCATACAACATCTAACAATCAAGAATGAAAACATGGAAGCAAAAAGATCACAAAGGACTTTATAGGTTATAGCTTGGTCGGGTTCACAACAAAGGGACATTTCTAAAGGCCATTGAATCGAAATTGCCGATAAATGATATTTACTCATTACAACTTCATTCACCATTCTCATTCCTTTACCACCAGCCTTCTCAAACTTCCTTATGCACAATTATTTCACTCTATTTTTCACATCAAACAAGCATTCTTTTTCTTATGTTTTTCACATCCATATTTACACTTTTTCATCTCATGCTTGTTTGAGATTTTTCAAAAGTTGAAAGCAACCTACCATCTTCTTTTTTCATTCTCCCCAACTTAAATTCAACTAAACCTCAAGTGAATGAACCTTACTTTTTAAGGCAAGGAATGAAATTAACACAATGTTCAAAGGTTCAAGAAGAAATTTTTAGAAACTCACTAACTTCAATGATGAACTAACTTCCAAATTATGTACAAAAACCAAGTTCATCACTAAAATGAGATGTAAACTATTTAGGCTCAAAGGGGCTAACGAATTCTCACTACTCACGGGTAAGATACTTTTGGATACGGTTGTGCTCAATATAAACAAATGCCTTGATCATTTCTAATTCTTCCAAAAAATCAAAATAATCAAAAGATAAAGCATGAATCAAACGAATTAACAAAGTTATCAGTCATCCTAGCATATAGTAAACAATGGAGGTTTCCTCACAAAAAGTGGCTTTTGGACCTAAGTGAAACAAGCAATCAAACAAGTTGCAAAATGAAACAAGAACACACATTTGCACAAAGCACAAAATTCTTAAATCATTCTAGCATTCTATAAAGCGGTACAATTTATACTTTCAACGTTCGCATCCATCCAGACTCGGTCGAAGCTTCATTGAATACTTTTATACACAAAGCAACCAATCTAGAAGGAGTTCTCATCATTCCTGATCACACTAGAGAAAACATTAAAGGAACACAAATGCATATAATATTAACAAATGTACAAAGCTTAAAAATATAGAAACTATGCGATGCAATTCAATATCTAAACACCGATCCCCGGCAACGGCGCCATTTTGTTGATACTAGAATAGCAGCAAGCAAAAATATATAAGTAACTCGGTTTTATCGTTCTCCACAGGGATCAGTGCGAGGGAAAGAATGCCATCCAACGGTTTCTATATTTCTAAACTTATAGATCAAAAGTTATGGTTTAAAGCGAACCAAAAGCAAATGCGGAAAGTGTAAAGACGGAAAATATAAAGTAAAGACAGAATTATAAACGGAGCCTTGTTGGAATTGGATCTCATCAATTGATAACATATGCATTCTTCTAATTAAGTAAACACAAATCAATAATTTTCCTAATATCCTCACGTATCACTCACAACAGAGGTTATGTCTAACGCAACGTCGAGAGAAAAACCGTATTGTCTCATTGGTGATGTCTCACGCAACTCAACCAACACAGAGAATAAGAACTGATACTCATGCAAGTGTTAAGTCTAAATCTATGTCTAGAGTCTAGCCCCAACAGATATTACTCTAACAACCATAGTAGATAAATGATTTCTTCGTATTAAACAAAATCAGAATACGTACACACGCTTAACCCTTTTTACATGTATTCAACTAATTTGCCCAATGAATGTGACTATCCTTCTTCATCGCTATTATCACGCATCCTCGCGATATTGCATCGATCCTACTCATGCTAGCCATGCTACTTAATCAACACAATACAACAAACGATAACATGAATATCAACTTGCAAAACCATGTCAAAAGCTTGCTCATTGATAGATGAACATCTAAGATCAAAGATTTGTAAAGGTGTTGTCAAAACCACAAACAATTAACCAAAGATAACAACAATAGAAAATCTGAATTCAAATCACATACATACATTAGAGGAAATACAAAAGGTATCAAGAGATTACATCCCTCTCCAACAAGAAATCAAAGATCCTACCTTTTCTCCCTTGGGAATGAAGAAATGTAAAGTTCTGATCTTTACTACAAGTTATGTTCCAAGAAAAACTAAGAGATCATGATAAAAAGTGTGCAAATTCTATTTATACAAGTTCAGAATTTCGCAGGTTCGCAATGTGAACCATTCATTCGCACAGCGAATGGTGAAAAAAATGACACCTCAGGTGCCTCTGCTGATCAAACCGCTCCAGAAGATTCTCGTTACTTTGCACTACGAAGGATTTGTTCGCACTGCGAACATTCGCTTTCCCGTTCGCACTGCGAACTTTGTCTCCTTTTTCCTCAAATCAATTCTGCCACCATTCGCTGGCTCACTCGCTGCAGTTCGCACTGCGAACGCTCGCTGGCATTCGCCTTCCCACTCGCACTGCGAACACCCTGCTATCATTCTTCTTCTCTTTGGCAGCTTGCACCATTTCATGCGTCCTACAACATTGGATGTATAATGCCTATTTTCTGCATAATAGCACACATATTACAAGCACCAAAGGTATATTCATAAGGTTAGAAGAATAATAACAATCATTACTAAAACGAATGAAAACACGAGAAATGAGTCGAAAAAGTGCAAAGAACGATAGCTCCAATTTAAGTCAATTCTGCACCTAACAGTCTCTCGATTTTCATGATTGCTTTTTACGGAACTCTGATTGCGATATGGAATGAAGTGGATAGTATCCAAAAAAGATTCTTATGGGGAGGTTTGGGGTGTAAGATACTGGAATTCGTAGGTTTCCCATTCATGTGAATAGAATATATACAACTATTGTATAATGTTTGATTAACTATCTATTTATGATACAACATAATTACAGGAAACTAATTATAGCCAATTATGACAAAATATTATATTCTATCACACCCCCGCAGTCGAAGCGGGAGGTTCACGGATGCTTAGACTGGTCCGAAAATCATCGAAGAGAATACGAGGAAGCCCTTTGGTGAAGATATCTGCAATCTGATGTTGGGAGGGAACATGAAGGACGCGTGCTTGAGCACGAGATACTTTTTATCGAAAAAAATGAATGTCCATCTCAATATGTTTAGTACGCTGATGTTGCACAGGATTACCAGAGAGATAAATGGCACTAACATTGTCACATTACACCAAAGTGGCCTGGGGAATAGGAAAATGAAGCTCCAGTAAAAGGTTACGAAGCCAACATGACTCAGATACAACATTAGCAACACCTCTATATCCGGCTTCAGCACTAGAACGAGAAAGAGTGGGTTGCCTTTTGGAATACCAGGAGATAAGGTTGTCACCAAAAAATACATAGTAGCCAAATGTGGAGCGTCTGGTGTTCGGACATCTACCCCAATCAGCGTCAGTGTATGAGATAAGTTGTGTAATGGGGGATGGTGATAAATGTAACCAAAGATGTATGGTACCCTGAACATAGCGCAGAATGCGCTTGAGAGCAAGCACGTGTTCCGTACTAGGTGCATGCATGTGAAGACAAACTTATTGAACCGCATATGATATGTCAGGTCGAGTGAAGGTGAGATACTGTAAAGCCCCTGCAAGACTCCGATATACTGATGGATCCTCATATGGTGTGCCAGAGGAGGTGCTAAGTTTCTGCTTCGTGTCAACAGGAGTGTCGGACAGTTTGCAGGACGCCATGCCTGCACGTTCGATGATCTCTGAGGCATAAATGCTTTGACTAAGAAAGATGCCACTAGGATGATGAGATGCGGTAATTCCCAAAAAATAACTCAATGTACCCAAATCATTCATTGCAAACTCATATGCTAGGAGTGACATAATAGATTTGTGAAGTGCATGAGTAGAAGTGATAAGGATGATGTCTTCTACATAAAGCAGAATGTAAGCCATGTCTGAACTTTGTCGATATATGAAGAGGGAGTGGTCTGATGTCCTATGGTGAAAATCAATGGTTGCAACATAATCAGCAAAGCGTTGGTACCATGCTCTAGGCGCTTGCTTGAGACCATAAAGTCACTTCTTCAAGCGACAAACATAATTTGGATAATGAGGCTCACGGAAACCCAATGGCTGATACATGTAGACAGTTTCATGTAGATCACCATGTAAAAAAGAATTTTGTACATCCAGTTGATGTATAGGCCAAGATTTTGATAAAGCAATGGTGAGTACTATACGAATGGTAGCTGGTTTCACCACGGGACTGAAAGTCTCATAACAATCCCCACCTGTAACCTGTGACCTGCCATCACCTACAAGACGAGCCTTATAACGCTCAAAGGGGCCATCAGAATTTTTCTTATGCTTAAAAATCCACATACATCGAATAAGATTAACACCACTAGGACGAGGAACTAAATCCCACGTCTTATTTCTAGTAAGAGCATCAAATTCAGATTGCATTACGGATTTCCAATTCGGGTCTAATAAGGCTAGATTGGGGTTTTTAGGTATGGGAGAGATGATGTGGTTAGAATGAGCGATTGATAAGTTAAATATTTTTCGGGGTTTGACAATGCCTTTCATGCTACGGGTGGTGATGGTTCGTGTAGGTGGAGGGGATGCGGTTGGATTGGCGGGGTGAGGTAGAGGAAATTGTTGTGGGTGAGTTGATCAGAAAGGTAAGAGACAGGGATTGTTGGTTATTAAGGAGAGTGGTTGGTCAATTGTGGTTGTTGGTGTTGGTTGGTTATGTGCAACAGGTGTTGATATTTGATTTTGCCACTATTGTTTAAGGTAGGGGTGTAGGTTTTCGTCTAGGAAGTGATAATATTGAGGTGAGGGTAAGTGTATCTTTGTGAAGGGAAATTGAGTTTCATCAAAGATAACATGCCTCAAAATTATTAATTTTCTGTTTGACAAATCAAAACACTTATAACCTCTGTGATTTGGCGGATAACCTAAGAAAACACACGGAGTAGAGCGAGGTTGTAACTTATGAATGGTAGGTGACGGGAATAACGGATAACAGAGACAACAAAATACTCGTAAATGTATGCAGGTGGGATCTTGACGATATAAGAGTTGTGTCGGTGACTGATTTTGAAGTGTTTGACAAGGAAATATGTTTAAAAGATAAGTTGCTATGTGAAGAACATAATGCCAAAATGATGGGGGAACAGAGGAATGAGCTAGCATAATGCGTATCATATTATTAATGGTTCTTATTTTGAGTTCCGCTTTTCCATTTTGTGAGGATGTGTGAGGACAAGAGAAACGAAAAACAAGGCCATTATCAGTGCAATATTTTTGAAATCGCTCATTATTATATTCACCGTCATTGTCGCATTGAAAAAATTTGACTTTTTGCATAAATTGTGTTTGAATAAGTTTTGTCAGTGACTGGAACGTTTCAAAGACTTGAGATTTTCTGCTAATAGGAAATGTCCACAAGAAATTTGTAAAATCATCTAAAAATATGACATAATATTTATGGCCAACAGAACTTAAAATAGGAGATGTCCACAAATCACTATGTAAAATATCAAAGGGCATCAAAGTTGTAGTTTGAGAATTAAAAAATGGCAATTTCACTTGTTTACCTAAAACACAAGAGTCACAAATAACAGACGAATTAAAAAGATCACAACATATGAACTTATTATTGCGAAGGGAATTTAAAACAGACACGCCAGGATGACCAAGACGATCGTGCCAAAGACTGGATATAAGACCGACAAAATTGGAAGGAATGGTGACTGGATATAAATCGCCACGATTGTCACACCTCATGAGAGGGATCCCCGTCTGAAAATCAAGAACAGTAACGCCAAAAGGGTCAAATGAAACAGAGACATTGTTGTCAGTGGTGAGTCTTCTCACAGAAATTAAATTTTTAATAACTTTTGGGGCATGCAGGACATGGCTTAAGTGAGAGGGGTTGGTAAGAGGTGGCAATTTGTGTGTGCCTGGTGCCGTGAATTGGAATTCCATGGCCACTTCCAATAAAAAATTTCTGATTTGAATTACTTAAAGGAAAATAAGACGAGAGATTACCTCGAGATGCTGCCGTGTGAGATGTTGTGCCAGTATCCATGTACCACTGATTGTCAGGAGTGTGGAGAGACATGATGTAGTAGCTGCATATGCCTGAGGACGCTGTTCTAGAATTCTAGGCTGCTTCAGAGGGCCGGTAGGGTGTGTCCTCTACGACGTGGGATACGGACACGAAGGCATAGCCCATGGTGGTGGAGTCCAACCCCATGGTTGCCAAGCTGGGTACTGCTATTGTTGTTGCCAAGGAGGAGAAGACCATGAGAAATGAGCGTTGGAAGGTCCAGACTGAGGCCCACTACGGTTACCACGTCCCCCTCCGCAACCCTGGTTGCCACGAGAGCGAGAGCGGTTCCTAGGGCGGCGGACTGCCACGTTGAGAGGTGTCTTCAGAAGGTCACTGCTGAGTGGTGTGCATGGAAGCATGAGAGCCGGTGCTTGCCATTTTAGCCATACCAGTTTCTTCCAAGGTGAGCATGGAGCGAGCCTGATAGAATGCGGGAAGAGGATTACTCTGGCGAATCAAGGTGGCAACACTGCGGTAAGCTTTTGGAAGACCAGTTATCAGTTGAAGAACCAGACGGTGATTGTTGACAGAAGAGCCGACATTTCTCAACTGGTCAGAGCATCTTAAGACGCTGACAGTAAGTGGATACATTGGGAAAATCCTCCATGCGAGTGTTGGAGAAATCTTGCTCAAGAATGACAGCACGATCATTTTGATTATCCTGAAAAATATCTATAAAACGATTGCATGCTTCCATTGCAGTGGAGTCGGGTTCCAGAATAGTAGTCAACAAATCAGTAGAAATAGTGGAATAAATCCACTGAAGAACAGTGGCATCTAGAGTGATCCATTGTTCATGCTCGGCGTCGGTAGGGGCTAGTGGTGTTGTTCCTGTAGATGGAACGATGTGATGTAGGACTCGATGTGAGCGAACATGAATGTGGAAAAGCTCAACCCAGGTTCCATATTGATCTTTTTCCATCTCAAGAATAATAAGAATGTGGTTCCTAATATTGGAGACGGAAAAGGCGGGATGAAACTCCATTTTTGAACCTTTGAGCATAGTGACCTTGGGCTGGCCGGAATCACCATTGGCAGAGGCGTTTGGACGAGTATTGGAGTTGTTGTGTTCTGAATCAAACATGATTTGCAGTGGAAAAGAAAACAATTACTAAGAGCAAGCACGACTTGGAGAAGAAAAAGGCACGGCGCGATGGTGTTGCGTTCGTCGGAAGCGTCGGAATAGAGATCGGAATCGCGAACACATATCTGAATCGCAAAAAGAGTGAAGAAGAACGTATGGGTTCTTGTCCACGGTGGTGCGGTGTGCGTCGGCGGCGACGCAGACAGAGCAGAGGGCGAGAAACACGGTGGTTCTCGTGTTCGGCGGCGGCAGTACGCAAAGGACGAAGGTCCTGTTGTGGTGATGACTGCTTCAGCGAAGGAGAAGAAATAAAACATGCTTTTTTTAGAGAGAGGGATCGATAAGGGTTGATACCATGTAAGATAATGGAATTTGTAGGTTTCTCATTCATGTGAATAGAAAATATACAATTATTGTGTAACGTTTGATTAACTATATATTTATGATACATCATAATTACAGGAAACTAATTATAGCCAATTATGACAAAATATTTTATTCTATCAGGGGAGAATCTAAGAAGATTAATTGGGTTGCTTAGAACCAAATATGTAAACCTTTTGAGTTAGGTGGTTTGGGTGTAAAGAAGACCGAAGACTTAAATAGAGCTCTGCTGTTAAAATGGAAATGGAGAATAGTTTCTAATGAGAATGGACATTGGCTAGATGTTCTTAAAGCTAGATACCGGAATGTGCGGGAAGCTGTACTGTATGGGATTAATTCAGCCAAACTCAAATTAAGCTCCTCTTGGTGGAAAGGCATGGTGGTTACAGACGTGATCAAAGCTGGAAATTCTTTAGTTTTTAACAGTAATATTCATTTTAAATTAGGAGATGGCACTTCGATTTCCTTGTGGAATGACGTTTGGGCAGGTAAAAAGCCTTTGAAAGTGGTTTTCCATATTGATTTTTAAGCAACAGCAAGAAGGATCACTGCATTAGAGAGATACGGATGTGGACAGGTCGACTTTGGGAATGGGGTGCTTTAGGTGTTGTTAATGCAGTAGCTACTGGTTTTGCAGGGATCTTGAACAATTTTCTACGTCAACAGGGATGCTCGTTACTGAAGGAAGACGCTGCCATTTGGAACCCCGAACTGACAGTAGGATATTCGGTCAAATCACACAACAGAATCTTGGAGGAGATTAGATCAGAAGAGGCGATCGAAGAAGAACTGAAAAAGGCGTTCATCAATGTTTAGAATGCTAATTCTCCTTTCAAAGTAAAAATCATGATTTGAAGATATTTTCATAATAGAATGGCTACGAAGGATAAACTTGCGATATGAGGGATTCTTCGCTCTCCTCGCAATATGATGTATGTGCTGTGCTTTCGTTCGGAAGAAAATTTGGACCATCTTTTTTTCCGTTGTCAGGTGGCAGATGTAATTTGGGAGAAAGTTTTTAGTTGGTTAGGAATTAAAAAGTTTAGTGAACCTATTATGTGGAAGAACTTTCTGACTTGGATCAAATCAGTTGAGTTCAAATTTTTGGAGAAACGAAGATCAGGCATGTTATGGATGGCGGTTATATGGAACTTATGGAATATTAGAAACCAACCTCTACAACATCCAAAACAATCAACCCAGTCAAAGTTGACATTAATTTCTTCGCAGCAACATGCAAGGCAATTGATCCTCCCTTGCAAAAAATAATCATAATTTTTGTGAAACTATGGTTAATATTTCAATATAACGAAATAAATAAGAAGAAATCCATTAAGAATGAAGGAAAAACAGTTACATAGAACAAACAAATTCCCATAAAAACTCTCATTCATTCACATTTAAAGACAACACATAATTTCGACACAAATAAAGTCATAAATCGAAACATGAGAATGAATATGTTTATGAATAGTTTTGATGGGTCTAGTAAGTAACTATATATTTTATTGAATAGAATGTGGAAATATGCTGCGTTACTAAATAAATAAAAATTAATCATGAGAAATTTCAAACTTAGTTGGAGAAAAATATGAAAAACTATTAAGTTAGTGGGAGAAAATTAATTATTTTTATTAAATAATTTAAAATTAATATATGAGAAATTACTAATAATTAAACATATATAATTAGATTAATATAGCAAATTACTAAATTACCTTTGATTTTGGCGGAAAAAATTACTTCAATGATTTAACAACTTTTATATATGAGATATCTTACTCCCATAGATTTATAAGAGAAAAAAACACACGTTTTTTCTATTACAAATTATAAGGAAAAAAAACATAACTTTATTTTATTTAATCATTTTATTTTAAAAGTTCATTTTTTCTAAGGTAAAATTAAGAGAAAAAACGTTATGCACCAACAATGTAAATTAATTTTATACTTCTGTCAAGTCACACTGATATCACTGATACAAACATTGAATGAAACAATACTGAACCCTTTAAAAGAAGACGTGGTTATTTGGCCAAGAGGAGCAGACCTCAAATTCAGTATGAAGCTTTGTTATTCAACATTATGTCAGAAGGAGGAGGAAGTGCTGATTGACAACGATACGAAGGAAGCATTAGATAAAATATGGAAGATGGGAGTTCCGTTAAAGATCAGAATATTTGGCTGGAGATTATTGTTAAACAGGCTGCCAACACGAGACAATCTCGCCAAAAGAGGTATTATCATTGATACTAATCTAATGACCTGCGCGTTTTGCTGCTAAGGCCTTAAAGATATATCTCATATCTTCTTATCATGTTCTAAATCGAAACAAGTATGGTGGAAAATTGAAAGGTGGTCAGGAGTACAATTCCCATTGGGATTGAATTGTATATAATCTTTTCTTTGCTGTGCCAAACTCCCACGGATTGGAATTCCTGTGTCATTCATTTGGCTTGTTTCATGTTGGAGTCTATGGAGAAATAGAAATGTTGTGGTGTTTAAAAACCAACCTGTGGACCCTAAAGAAATATCATTACAAATTATCCAAAGAGCTTGGAATTGGAGAGAGTTAAACACCAAAAAGAATTCTTTTGGTACCTTTTATGATTGGGACAAGATGCCCTTTGACTTCTACTGATATTGTATCTATCAGTCATGCTTAGTTCTGTCTAAGGCAACAGGTTCATGGTTTCAAACAAAGCATGTCCTTGCTGAACTGGTTTTTCTGCTTTTTGGGGGGCAGTTAGTTAGCTTCATGTATTCTTTTCTGCTATATTGCAGAAGTTGTATAACTGTTTATTTGGAGGCTGTTTGCCTGGTATTCAATGAAGTTTTATTATTAAAAAAATAATAATAATGGAATGTTTACTAAAAAATGTCACACTGATATTTTTAAACTAATTATGTGACATGGTTAAATAATAAAGGGTTAAATAGTGTTTACCCCCCTGCCATATAGGCGTGTTTTGGTTTACCCCCCTTTAAGAATTTTTTTTTTATTCCCCCCTCAACTTTTCCAGATTCCATTTACAAACACCCTGATGCATCCAAGGGTCAAAGATTCCGTGACTGAGCACGTTGACCTTGCTGACTGGGCACTTTTTTGACTGCCACGTGGATTTTTATATATATATTTTTAATTTTGTAATCTTTATATTTTACTTTTTAAAATTTTTTTCGTATTATTATTTTTTAATTATTTTTATTAATATTTTTTGTTAATTATTAAATTATTTTTAGATTTTATTAATTTATAATTTACTTATTTATTTAATTTTTTCTTAAATTAATATTCATATTAATTTTATTTATTTAAATTGTTATTTTAATCTATCAAAATATTAAACTTGGGCCTAAGCCCATTTTTATTGCAAGACAAACCCACATCTCCAAGACTATTTTCAATTCATTATTATTTATGATTGATTGGTATATATAGACTCCTTTTGGTATTATCCCAAACGATGTGGGACTCGTTTTGCTTTTATAAAGTTACACAGCAGCAATAGCAAAACAAACATAACTAAGTAACCCTTGCCTTTTATCTACTTCTTCCTATACAGTCAAAACATTATCAGGAACAGGTGGTGTAGCATTAAACAACGTAAGAGGAATATTAACCGTCCCAGGCAGTTAACTATTAAACCCTGCAATAACAGTAGCAGGTTTCCAAGCATTGTTCTTCTCGAAATGAACCAGACCTTTAGGAAACACAAATGTTCCACCTTTCGCAATGGTTTTTGCAATCAATTGATTTGTTGTTGTTATGAATCCAACATCTAGTTGACCTTCGAGAACAAACACCATTTCTGTTGCACGAGGGTGAGTGTGAGGTGGGTTGAGTCCACCGGGTGCGTAATCGATTCTTGCCATTGAAACACCGAGAGTGTTGAGTCCGGGGATTTTCTGAACATTGGCTCCTGTTACTAAGGAACCAAATATGTTGTTTGTGGCACCTTGTTTGACTAGGAGGTTGGAGAAGAAATCCTCTGCGGTTACCTTGGACGCTGGTTTGCATGTGAATCCATTCACTAGAATAGCTGGTAATTTGATATACAACGTTAATACATAGAAATTAATACTTTGAAAAAATTTATTAATTCATGTTGAATCATGCTACAAATATTATGAAATTATAACATGTATTTGAAAAAATATGTATAATTCATAAATTCAAAATAAAAAAGACTAGTTTTATTTTTAAATATGTTATTCATCTTCATCAATATCCAAAAATTGGTTGTGCTGGTTCGAAGAAAATAGGTTGTGCTGCTTCGAAGAAACTGTTCTCAACATTTCCGCAGACGGCAACCGGCAACAATAGTAAAGCCAAGTATACAGATACACAAACTTGCTGAAAGAAACAGAATTTGAAACATGAGAATGAAACCACGATCAAAACATGAGCATCAAAATGTGACAATTATCAATGGTTGTCTTAAAATTCTTGTCTCAGATGGCATCTTAAAAAATCTAGGATCAAATGGCATCTTAAAGGGGATAAAAACACTGCTTTTTCCTGAGTTTCTAAAATCAAAAACTCCAAAAACACTATTGGTTGAACTTACTACTTCTTATTTCACTAACATTTTCTATGATGCAGGCACAGATATGATTTCCACAATCATCAAAACCATGCAGAAAAGCACACTGAGAATTAAAAGACAACTCCAAATGTCCAACATGTAGGCAAAATTCATACTGCCTTGATGGATCTTCTATCCAGCAAACAAATGACATCTTGTATCCAACATGTAGACATAGTGTATCTAGTTCCTTAAATTACAAAGTCATGTTTTTTATAATACTCCTCCATTGTGCATAAGCATAAACTCTTACATAAGCATTAATAACTTCTTATGTTTATATTGATAGCATATATCATATTATCATCATGCAATATGTGATAAAGATCGTCCAATGCAATTATATATGTTTAAACAACCAACTTTTAAGTATTTTAGCTGGCGTAACAAAATTTAAGACAGTGACTTCTCAAACAGCAAAGCTATAGCACAAGCAGCCCATTTGTGATTAAGATTTATTAGTATATTGCAGTGTTTATGATAAGTAAAGTTGCTAATGTTTCTATCTTGGTATTTAATGTTTCAGGTTCTTTTTAGTCGAGGTTAGTTTTTGCAGTTTCTTGTTGTGGCTTAGCTAGCAGTTGAACTTCATATCTCACTTTTTGACAGGCAAGGCAAATTATGTAATTCAGTTTGCAAATCAAGAGGATGATGTGACTGTAAAGGAATTGTTTTGTGTTTGTTGGATTGGTTCATGAAGAGGTAGAAGTGGTGCTTTGAGAATGGGTGATGATGGAGTTTGTTCTTCAGACATGTTGGGATGGAGAAAACAATGGTGGAGTTTGTCCCACATCGGATAGTTTTGCAATGAATTTAGTGTATATATTACTTATATGTACATTAGGTTGTAAAGAAATATTACATGTGCCAAAAAGAGTGGTATTGAAAATTGTCTTGTGTCTATTGGTCTTAGCTCCATTTAAATAATTTTTAAAATAACAATTTGAAAAAAAATATTATTTGATAAATTTAAAATAATAATTCAAAAAAAATATTAATACAAATAATTTAAGAAAACGTAAAAAAAAAAATATTTAAAAAAAGAAAAAAACTAAAAATTAATAACTAAGTAAAATTAAAAAAAATAAATATAAAATTCCACGTGGCAGTCAAAAAAGTGCCCAGTCAGCAAGGTCAACGTGCCCAGTCACGGAATCTTTGACCCTTGGGTGCATCAGGGTGTTTGTAAATGGAATATGGAAAAGTTGAGGGGGGAATAAAAAAAAAAATCTTAAAGGGGGTAAACCAAAACACGCCTATATGGCAGGGGGGTAAACACTATTTAACCCAATAATAAATCTTTATTGGATGATAGTGTAAAATTATTTTACACAGAAAATACATTATCTTTAATCTCTAAATTTAAATATAAATTATATTTAATTTATATTCTCTCTATTTTTTCAATAAATAACAACCCATTACAATTACTTTTACGTCTCCAAGAATTTTCAAAGACCTACAACATAGGGGTCTTTCTGTGAAATCATTCACGAACAATCATCATTTTTTATGGATTTTCCACTTCTCACCGCTGCTCTTTCCACACCACCGGATATCTGGTGCCAAATCGTAGGTCATTTTCTTATTTCTTTGATAATTGATTTGACTATTTTTGTGGCATCGATTGTACAAATTCGAGAAAAAGTTGGGTTTGAGAAATACTTTTTTGCTTGAGCGATTCTGTAATCATTCCGAACCTTCAAGGGATACAAATGTTAATTGTCTAGGTGGTTTTGTTCTTAATCTTCATATCACTACTATTGAGATAGCTTATATAGAATACTTCAATAAACTATTTATGTTTTAAATTGGACAATTTCATTTCTTTCGAGTATTTATATAGTGAGGTAGTACTCTTGATGAATTTGTTGAAATACATAGAAATGTCACAATAACTGGGGTTAAGTTGTGACTTTTAAAATTTAGTTTTAACTTGGTAAAAAAACACAACCCCTCAAAGAATCTTTGGAGAATAAATTTTAGTGTAAATTTAAGTTAATATTTAGTTTGGCGTGGGTGAATATGATTGATAATACATTAATTAAATATAGTAAAGTTTAAGAGAGATCACAAGAGATTTATATTGATTCACCAAGTGGTTATTTCAATTCTCACAATTGGTGAGATTTCTTTACTTATGTTTGAAATTTTCTTTTCAGTGTGCACCTTTTCAACTATGTATTTTTGTAGCCTCATCAGATTTACAACACTAATTAAGATAGCTAGTAAACTTACAAAATAATAAACAAATTTTGTTAACTTCAAAACATCAAAAATGATTTTTCTTTTTGTGAATGGATGAAGTCAATAACTAATACCATGTGTGGTTCATCTGACCAGGTCGGGCTTGCGTTTGGTTTTTCACTTTGCTTGGTATTAATCCTATTTTTTGGTACTAAAAGGTTAAACAAAATAATTTTGAAATTGACACATCCTATGTTACAGCAAGGGTTATCTAAGCATGATGATACTTGACCTAGGATTTAGGAAAGTCGTGCCACCTCTTCTTCAATTCTCTCCTACTCAAATCGATCAATCATTCACTCTCAAATTCTCTCCCACGTTTTTGTCCATCTGATTTCCCACTTCTTTAATAGTCAAATGATCTAGCTTGTTCGGTCATGGGCCAGATCCAAAACTTTCATAATAAATAGAGACATTTTGTCACTTCTCAAGTTACACCAAAAGCTTCAGAATTTTCCTTCCTCACTTTCTTTTGTACGCTTTTTAAGTTTTAGATTCAATTTTCTTTCTTTTTCTATTCATCAAATTTTCTAGTATATCTTAAAATCATCTTCATATTATTAGTTTCCTTTGAAGAAATTTACCCTCGTCCCAGATGATTCGTTTCCTTTCAAAAAATTTGAGGGTGTTTTCTAGAACGATGCTTTTAATGCAATAGGATACTGTATAGTTAGACTAGGATGTTTTGTCATGAAGACTTTAGTTGATAGTCTACTTACACAATTTTGGACAATTCCACTAAACGTCTTAAATATAACGACCTCGGAAGAAATTTGTTGGATGGAGTTCTCTTAGCCAACGAGATTATTTATTCGGCTAAAAGAGACAAGAAGAAGTGTCTGCTCTTTAAGATAGACTTCGCTCAAGCGTATGATTGCGTTGATTGGAAATTCTTGATTCACGTTCTTAGATCTATGAACTTCGGGCCTAATTGGATTAAGTGGATCGAAGGATCGGTGTGTTCCTCTTTTATTTCTGTCCTTATCAATGGCAGCCCGACTGTGGACTTCCAAGCTTCGAGAGGCCTAAGGCAAGACGATCCGCTTGCCCCTTTCATCTTTGCTTTGGTTGCTGAATCTCTGGCGGTTTTGGTCAGACGTGCCTCTAGCCTAAATTTTCTATCTGGTTTCGGTTTCGAGGAGGGGTCTATCAAAATTTTACAATTTGCTGATGACACCTTGCTCTTTTGTGATGGTGGATATTCAAACCTATGGGCTTTGAAGATTATACTAAGAGGTTTCGAAACAGTTTCTGGCCTAAAAATCAATTTCTCGAAAAGTTGCTTGTATGGTATTGGTCTTGATCCTATCTTTATTAAAGCTACTGAAAGCTTACTGTACTGCAAATCTGGTGTGTTCCCGTTTAAATTCCTTGCAATAAGCATAGGAGGTAATCAAAGGAGAATCTCGTTTTGGAATCCGGTTTTGGCTACGCTTAAAGCTCAGCTAAACTCATGGGTCGGTAGGAATTTGTCTATTGGGGGTAGGGTTACTCTGATTAACTCTGTCCTTGTTAACATGCCAATCCATTACTTATCATTTTTCAAAGCTCCTTCGAAGATTGTTAAGATTATGATTGGGATCCAACGTAGATTTCTTTGGTCCGGGTCGTCGGTTAAAAGAAGCATATCTTGGATTAAGTGGAACACTTTGTGCAAACCTATCGAGAAGGGAGGTCTCGGTATCAAACGTATTGGGTTGTTTAACAAAGCTTTATTGTCTAAATGGCTTTGGAAATTTTTAGTTGGTGGAAAAGAGATTTGGAGGGATTTTTTGAATAGAAGATACGACATGCTCGATACTTTGGCTCTTGTCATTGACCCTGCTTTCTCCTATAATTCTGCATCTCTCTGGCTGCGCGACATCCTTAAACTCAATAAGCTTGGAGTTGAGTGCAATTTTCTGTCTTGTGTGTACCCTGTTGTTGGCAGTGGTGCTAGAATTCCTTTTTGGCACACTTTCTGGTGCGGCGATCATCTGCTTAAAGATTCCTTCCCAGACTTGTGTGCTGCTACCTCTGATAAGGATAGTATTATTGCTGATTATGGAACTTGGGTGCATGATTATTGGGTTTGGACGTTAGAGGATTATTGGCTGGATAGGGAGCTCCCTGAACCGGACTCTCTATCTGAGCTGCAGAATTTGGTTTCGTCTCACCAGATCAAGTGTGATGCTGTGGACAATTGGGAGTGGTTGTTGGACCCCTCTAAGGTTTTCTCGGTCCGCTCTTTCTATGCTCATTTGAGTGTTATCCTGCCTGAATTCGTTTTGCAAGAATCGGAGGCGTTGCTCCTCAAGGTTGTCTGGAAAACTTGTATTCCTTTGAAGACTAAGATTTTTTGTTGGAGGTTCATTTGCAACAGGCTTCCAACTCGAGACAACCTCGCCCATAAAGGTATTGTTGCTTCTCCTCACGATAAGGTCTGTGTTTTGTGCTTTCAAGAGGATGAGGATGCCTTCCATCTCTTCTTGCTCTGCCCTAAAGTTCAACTGATGTGGCACATAATCGCTGGCTGGTTAGGCTTCCAACCGGTTACTTCCGATCCCATTACTAATCACGCTTTGTTATGGTTCCTGGCCTTGTTCGACAAGGGTAAGGAGGACATGAGTTGCTTCGTGTGGACCATTTCCTCTTGGTGTATCTGGAACGCCAGGAACAATATCTTATTTAACGACGCTGTTTGTGAAGTCGAGGACATGTTTTACCATATTGTTATCCTCTCTTGGAGGTGGTTGGATCTAGGTCGTAGGAGATGCAGCTTTTATGATTGGATGAAAAATCCAATACACTTCTTGTAATGTTTAGGTTGCTTGTTTCCCGATCTTTTTTATTGGTTTTTTGTATCGGGTTGGAGAATCCCTATTTCTCCCTTTTAATACAAATTGCTTATAAAAAAAAACGACCTAATATGTGACAACACTGTTTCATCATGTAATTTTTACAAACATTTGTAGTTGTTTTATTAGTTTTGGTTAATTGTGTATAAGTTTTTTGAAAAAATAGAAAAAAATGAAGAAGTTTAAAAATAAAGCAAAAAGATGAAAAAGTGGAGAAATTGTGAAGAAAATAGCATTTTCAGCATGTTTGACGTCTTTCTATTAATTTGGTCATATCTAGAATTTCGTAACTTCGAAGACACGACTTTTTGCAAATGAAAGTTAACTAAAAGCTCTACATTCTGGAAAATTAGTGTGCGCGACAACAAGCATTGTGTGCGTGATTTTTACATTTTTCTGAAGCGTTTTGACTTCTATAAAAGAGCAAAAGGTAGAGGAAAAAGAGGTTAAGAACTCTAGAGCAAGGTCTTAAAAGGAGAAACAATTCAAGGGTTTAGAAGAGACTTTTTTAGCCATTGAAGACCAAATTCAACCTTGAGTTCATGTATTATTTCTTTAAACTCTTTGTATTGATTGTCGTTACTACAAGTAGCTAAATTTCTTCTAATCATGAGCACGAATCATTCTCACTGGTGCTCTCCTTTTGCAATGTCAGGATATTAGAGACACTCGTTGATGTTGTAGTATAGCGACTAAATGAAACTGAAAGATGTTGGAGAAATTTCCAAAATATTAAATTGATAAATAATAATGGTTATTTACCAAAATAAATGGCCAAAAGTTGCAACTCTCTAGAATTGAACCAAAGACCTTATTGTGATAAGGTGCATGGTCAAAAGGTGCAACCACTAGATCAACACACCTTTTCATGAAAAAGTTTGTTGTGATTGATTACAATTGTTCGTGAATGGTCATGTTGGAATCAAATGAAATATTGTTTCTCCACACCAATCGGTACAAGTTTTCTTATAAATAGATATACTTGTCAGCCATAAAATAGACACAATTCAAGTGCCAAAAATTATATCTAAGTCATTCTTTTATTTTTCTAGTGCACGAGAATAAATGAGAGAACTTTATTCTGTAAAATATCGTTGATCGATATGCTTAATGTGAATGTGCGATTCATGTTAAGGTTTCCAAAGTATCCTGAAGGGGATTCGCCGGTTAACCCTTTTGCATCCAATTTGCATAAATTGGTGGGGGCGAATCGAACCTAAAGCTTAGTGTAAACACACGCTTTGGAATTATTTTGTGCAACTTTCATCGTATCGTCTTCATCATCTTCTTCTGGTTCATATTTTGCAGCAGACCCCCAACACAAGATCTAACAATCTTTAGGTTCGACCATCGATTTTGAGTCATTCTTTATTTATAATTAGTATTAAAGTATGCAATTTTAAAGAAGATGATAACAACTTTCAATGGCGGTGAAAAACACAAGAAGAAATCGGTATTGTCTATCCGGGAGACTAACTAAAGGAAAATGACACACACATGATAGAAGTATCATGATGATATTTTTCAAAATATTAAAATAACTTTCGTTTCAAACATCAATGGATAAATTATTGCGCCATAGATACCTTCTAAACACGAGGAGAATTTACATCATAAATTCGGGTACGTTCTTATTATTTCTCATAGAAATTATAGCAATATAAAAATCATAATATCTAAATTTTAAATACGAAGATTTTCTAATAATTGATATCGAGGCAATAATTACTGATATTATGATTTTCTGGTATTAATTAATATCAAATGTTTTACTATTGAAATAGAAATAATTTCTTATGAATATATGAAAGTTGATTATGAACAACCTCAGATTTTCATTGCAAACGAGTTCTGTCGAAGACTAATAATTGATATACGATAATATATACTTCAAGCCATTTAATAAAAGTTATTATCGAGGAACGTTATATATTTATACATATTAGAGAACAATTTGGAAAGATCATGTGTATACAGTTCTTATGAAAAGTTCAAGTAATGCATCACATTTTGATAACCTCACCTAATGATTCAAACTCAAAAGCATGAAAAGTAAATATTATTCATGAATTATGGGATATATATATATATTACTTTGGTAAATATATGTAAATCGGTACTTTGAGAGGCTATTTAGTTAATTTGATCCAATCGTGCGTATATATCATAATTTGACATTGTAGAACCGTATTGCAGAAATTTAGGAAAGATATATATGTAACTGAAACGAATCACTTCGCCAATATATGTGTTGTTTGGCAATATATGTATGGTTTGACAATATAACTATGATATATAATTGACAGAGTATCCTATCAATGTAAAATATATATTGTTTTTTTATGTGGTACAGTATCCATAACAAATCGATGCAATAAAAAAAAAAAGTAATTTATTGCAATGTCGTTATTCAATTTTTTTTTTTTGTTTTGTATGTTCTAATTGAAATATTTTATTAAAGTACTCCACATGTGCTACGGTAAAGTAATGCCATCTTTTCTTTAAAAGTTTTGTTAAATAATATGTTTGTGTTTTATGAGACTTATTATTAAGTCATTTAAAGATTATTTAAAGGTGGATAATGATTGGTTCAATTCTAATGTAACACTATATATATGATTGGATAATGATTGGTTCATTTAATGACTTATATATATTTTGAATTTGGAATCTAATGTAACACTATTGAATATTGAGATGTGGAACTTTGAGATCCTTATCACGGAGGATAAGAAATTTGAGATTTCGATATCTGAAAAATCTCGTGAGGAAGATTGTTCATGGATTGTTGAAATCCAAACCACAAATCGTATTTTTAGAGATGATGCTCTAATCAAGAAATTCAAATTTTTTTAGAAAGGAATGGAGCTTTGAATGTAGAGAAATAGGACATGTTAAAAATGAATGTCCTACTCTTCAAAAGAATAATAAATTCAAAAGTAAGAAGAACAAAAGGTTCGTTGGTAAATAAAGAATGACATAAATTTTGTGTATATGACAAAATGAATGACAAAAGTGTCATGATGATAGTTTATCAAAACTATCAAGAATATAGAACATATGTTGCATATGGAAATTGTACTAATATGACAAAAGTGTCATAGTTTGATGATAGTTGGTAAATACTATCAAGAGTACATAAAATAATCATATGCATTATTAGTTGAAAAAATGAATATTAAAAAATTATTAAAGTTTGGAAAATATTGTAATTCTTTGACGAAAGAATTAACAAAGATATGATGTCTTTGGATATAATTGAAGACAGTGAAGACATCATTAGGGATGTGGAACAAGCCCATATCTAATTAATCATCAATAGTGGAAACTCAACTCACACTTGATTAACATTAAGTCTTGAGTTCAATGACGAAAGTACGCTATTAGAGTGATTGAAGTATTTAATGATAGATACATCTCAAGGGGTAAAAGTACTTGGACCATAAGAATAAGTGTGGTAGGATGAGGTTTTCCTCTTAATAGACATATGACATATGTTTGCTAGAATGCATAATTATGGGTGCATTTATTATATAGTCTACCTATATGAGAATGAAGTGGTGCCGCTTCATAGAGTTCAAGGGCTTGAATCATAAATTCTCATGAAAAAGATATGAGACACGAGGCCTTATTAAATGTGTCATATTAATAATTCGATCAATGGTACCGAGATTTCATGTGTGAGTTATGCACGCTTGTTCTAATGAATAATTGGTTCAAAGCTTGTCTACCAATCTATTCGGGGATGAGTGAAAACTTAACTTACTAAGTATTGGTTCAAATCGTAAGATACCTTTATCTGAAACCATGAAATTTCCTGAATAATGGGGGATTGTTGGAGAAATTTTCAAAATATTAAATTGATAAATAATAAAGGTTAATTTACCAAAATAAATGGCCAAAAGTTGCAACTCTCTAGAATTGAACCAAAGACCTTATTGTGATAAGGTGCGTGGTCAAAAGGTGCAACCACTAGATCAACACACCTTTTCATGAAAAAGTTTGTTGTGATTGATTACAATGGTTCGTGAATAGTCATGTTGGAATCAAATGAAACATTGTTTCTCCACACCAATCGGTACAAGTTTTCTTATAAATAGATATACTTGTCAGCCATAAAATAGACACAATTCAAGTGCCAAAAATTATATCTAAGTCATTCTTTTATTTTTCTAGTGCACGAGAATAAATGAGAGAACTTTATTCTGTAAAATATCGTTGATCGATATGCTTAATGTGAATGTGCGATTCATGTTAAGGTTTTCAAAGTATTCTGAAGGGGATTCGCCGGTTAACCCTTTTGCATCCAATTTGCATAAATTGGTGGGGGCGAATCGAACCTAAAACTTAGTGTAAACACACGCTTTGGAATTATTTTGTGCAACTTTCATCGTATCGTCTTCATCATCTTCTTCTGGTTCATGTTTTGCAGCAGACCCCCAACACAAGATCTAACAAAAGATTAATCAAAGAAAATTTGAAAATGCAATTTGTTATTATTTCTTTTAAATTGAATCCAAACGGAGTATGTAATAAACAATACCTGCAGACGTCTCTAAAGAGAGTCGGGCCATGCTGGATCAACAGCCTGAACAGAAGCAATTGTTCCTATTAACCAATGTGTTCTTGACGAGTCTTCAGTTTCCATGGCCATCTTGATCCTCATTCCACAACACCACCTAATCCACAACACAAAAAACTCGGGAGTACCAACCCGAGGATAGTAAACCACATCTAACGGCTGCATATTGACACAAAGCTTTACTGCTGCAATAACATCTTTCGCCTTCACCTTGTAACACCGACACTTCTGAAGGCTGAAGATGTTATTGAAGCAGTGAAACTTTATTGAACCTCAAAAGAGTGTTATTGTATAGAATTTCTTGCCTAATAACTTTATTTTGTTTTCAAATTTATCTATATAATATTATCAAGTTAATATGATATCATCTATACAAACTTCAACCTAGGGACAAAAATAGTAACCAGCCATGATTATATTTTGTTTGGTATGACAAATAAAAGTTGTAAAGAAAGATGAAAAATAGTGTAAATAAGAACCTGTTGAAAAATGGAGCGTTGAAGAAATAGGGTTCAGTGTTTACCTTATATATACAAAAACAGTTGAAATAAGTTGAAAAGACCCAGTTATTCATTCACCTAAAAATATGTCTCTCAATCATTGATAAAGAGCTCACAAAAAACTCTTGATACTTAAAAGAATCCTGAAAATTAGGTCACAAAAAAACTAAACGAAGCATGTTTTGACTTTAAGAATGAAAACCGTTTAGGAGTGTCCGGCGGTAAAGTCGCCTATTTTTAGTGGGAGTTGCATAGGTTTTTTTAGTGGTTTTATAAAATTAAGCAATTTAAGAAATATTTTAGTGAGAGATGATATTTCAAAATTAAATGATATTTCATGGCCGTCTCAAACAATATGGAAACATTATTCTAATTTTAAAATTCAACTCTAAATAAAAAATTTGGAAGTCTTATTTTAAGGATAGTACAATACTATATTAGTAATATATGTTGGTATGAATTATCAATAAGAATAGTTAGAAAAAAAGCTTAAGCATATGTTACTTGCAAATATTCAAAATCTTCTTTTTGTTATAAGATCTGTTAGATTTTGTTTCCATGTCCCAAACATTTTTATTAAAAAGGATACTTACCAAAAATATGTTGACCTTTAAGGAGATGATCCTTACTAATAAAACTACTAAGGTCAAAATCTAAAATCGTACCACTAGGATCATCCTAAACTCCATCAAAATCAATAAACACTAATAGGTAAATTAGTCAATCTCCATTTAAAGTCCACAAAGGAATTTTCTATTAATATTTCATAAAAACTTTGACTTATACACATTTGACTTTTATAACTAGATCAATTATAATCATGTGGCAATTCATATCGATAGAAAAATATAAATATTTAAAAACTTATATTTTAAAAATATTCTTAATATCATCATACCTTCAAAATTTTGAAAAAGATTTAAATAGTCTTTTGGTCCCTGTAAGTTAGCGAGTTTTTGAATTTAGTCCTTATATCTTTTATTTTGTCGGAGTCCTTATATATTGAATTTTGTTTTGTTTTAGTCCCTGGAGTCAACATCAACTTTCCGTTACAAAAAAGTTGATGTGTCAAACGTTGCATTCGTGGCAGAAGTTGAAGTTGATGTGGCAAATTATTTATTTTATTTTCTATATATATATATATATATATATATATATATATATATATATATAAGCAATTGTATTAAAAGGAGAAATAGGGTTTCTCCAACCCAATACAAAGGATAAAAAAACGGCTAAAAAGCCACAGAAAAGAAAAAATTATAGAAAATCAGATGGACATTTAATCCATTCATACAGACTACATTTAACACTACCAATCTCTAACCATCTCCAAGATAAGATCAAAATGCGATAGAACAGAGCATCGATATCACAAACCTCATCACCAAATATAATGTTGTTTCTTAAAGACCAAATGCTCCACACCGTAATGTATCAAACAAAATTAGTCATTCCTTCCTTAGAAGAAACGCAGAACAACGAACTCCAAGCCTTAGCATGAGATAAGATTGAGTCGGCGAGAATCGGAGGGACACCCAACCAAGAGTAAATCTTAATCCACAATTGCTTATATCTTTTTTTTTTGTCGGAGTCCTTATATATTGAATTTCGTTTGGTTTTAGTCCCTGGCGTCAACGTCAACTTTCCGTTACAAAAAAGTTGATGTGTCAAACGTTGCATTCGTGGCAGAAGTTGAAGCTGATGTGGCAAATTATTTATTTTATTTTCTATATTAAATGAATTCCACGTAGGTTAGTGTTAAATTAGAAAAGAACACACTTTCCAAAAAGTACATATATCATTTTTTTTGTCGGAGTCCTTATATATTGAATGAATTCCACGTTGATTAGTGTTAAATTAGAAAAGAATACACTTTCCAAAAAGTACCCTCTTATGGGTTTTGAACACTGAACCTTTACATTATAATAATGGCGACTAACCACCAAGACATTTGTTTTTTTGGTAGTTATTGATTGTAATGCTCACATATATTGTAATGCATGCAATAATTTTATATTAATATTTCAATTATTTAGTTTATAAAAAAAATACAACTTTAGTTTATAAAAAATACAAATACAACTATTAATATTACAATCATTTAGTTTATTAAATTATGAGTTTATAAAATATTTTAATTGTTTAATTTTTTAACTATTAATATACAATTATTTAGTTTATTAAATAATAAGTTTTTAAATATTTCAATTATTAAATATTTCAATAATTAATATTTCAATATGGGCCAATCTCCTGTTGTACCACTCTTTACAAAATCATCTCTAAAATTTTGACTAGTAGGCTGAGTTTGGTCCTCACTAGTATTGTCTACCAGAGCCAGGCAGCTTTCATACCTGGGCAGAACATTCAGGATCATATCTTGTTAGCTTATGAACTCATTCGTGGTTATAGTAGGAATGGAGGAACTCCAAGATGTATGTTGCAATTAGACATCCAGAAAGCTTATGATAGCATTGATTGGTGGTCTCTTGAGTGTATCTTAAAGGAGTTGGGGTTCCCTCACAAATTCACAAAGTGGATTATGCTTGCTATGTCAAGTGTGTCTTACAGGTTCAATATTGGTGGTAAAATCACAAAGAGCATGAAGGCCAAGAGGGGCCTTAGACAAGGGGACCCAGTGTCTCCCCTTCTGTTTGTGCATGTGATGAAGTATTTTCATAGGGTGTTACATAAGCTGGATCATATTCCAAACTTTAATTTCCATGCGAAATGCGAAAGGAATAAAATCATCAACCTGAGTTTTGCTGACGATGTCCTACTTTTTGCTTGTGGGGGCTGTAAGTCGGATGATTTGCGGATGGAACAGTTGAACTCTTTCTCCAATTCAACAGGTCTTGTTGTTAATCCGTCAAAATGCAGAACTTTTCTTGGTGGGGTGACTAGTGATATTAAGGCTGAGATTCATGTTGTTACAAACTATGTGGAGGGAGAGCTTCCCTTTAGATATTTGGGAATTCCACTTACAGCCAAAAAACTTCCTATCAGTCATATATGAGCTTGATTGATCAAATTGTGAGTCGTATCCATCACTGGAGCTCGAAACTGCTCAGTTATGCAGGTAGGCTTCAGTTGATTAATAGTGTTGTTGCTTCTATGACTGTATACTGGATATGGTACCTCCCATTCCCGAAGAAGGTGATTCAAGTCATTGAGTCTATCTGCAGGACTTTTCTTTAGTCGGGTAAGGAGCTAATTTCCAAAAAATCTCCTATTGCCTGGAAAAAAGTGTGTAATCCTAAGAGGAATGGTGATCTTAATATCATTTCCTTGAGAGATTAGAACAAGGTTAGCATTGCCAAGCTTCTTTGGAACCTGTGTAATAGAAAGGAGTCTTTGTGGGTTAAATGGATACACTCTTTCTATTTCAAAAATCATAAGGTTCAGCAGGTGCAGATCAGCCAGAATATGTCCTGGATATTGAAATCAGTCCTCAAACAGAGAGACTTAATGAGCATGATGAATGATTGGGATTCCATGACAGGAAAATACTCTATCAGCAAGGTCTATGGGTTTCTCAAAAGTGAGGAGCCGATTGTTGCGTGGAAGAACCTGCAATACAACTCAGTTGTGAGGCCAAGGGCAAATTTCATGTTGTGGATGGCCTGCCATAGCAGGCTTGCAACTAGGGACATGTTAAAAAAATTTGGGCTTATAAATAATGATGACTGTTATTTTTGTGACCAGGTGGAGTCCAATGAACATTTATTGTTCAATTGCCCTCCTTTTAAGAAATGTTGGCAAGAAATTCTGTGTTGGATTGGAATTGATCATTCCCCTCATGGTTGGGAAGAGGAACTCAAGTGGATCATGAAAATGAGCAAAGGTAAAGATTGGAAGGCTACCCTTGTCCGTAGTGTTGCGGCAGAAACCATATATGAAGTTTGGAGGTATAGAAATAGGAAAGTGTTTGAGGATAGTGTGAATACCATAGAAATTAAAGATATAGTGATTTCCAATATTGTTAATAGGGGGTGGGGAAACACTAAAATTAGGAAGAACATTGCTAATCTTCTTATGGCTTAACTTGTTTTTTTTGTTCTTTTGGTGGTTGGGTGCGCTTTGGGCCACCTTGTATCTCTTTATTCTTTTGGTTTAATAAAGTTTATCTTTATTCTAAAAAAAATTAATATTTCAATTATTTTGTTTATTAAATAATTAGTTTATAAAATATTTTAGAATTATTTAATAGTATAAATATTTAATAAAGTAATTATTTAATAGTATAAATATTTAATAAAGTAATTATTTAATAGTATAATATTTAATAAACTAATTAATACATTTGATTAATTACTGGAATAAAAACTGGTTATAGTGGTTTGCTTTGTTGCCAATAGTAGTTAATAGCAATATATACAGTAATTAATCTATCAACAAATACTTTAGATACAAAAATAGCAATATATACCACAGTAATTAATCCTTTCACAAAGTATGCTATTGTAATCATAAATAGTAATTAATAAATGGTAATTAATAATTAAATAATTAATTTTTAATCAATTTATTAAATATTAAATAATTATTTTATATTATTTCAACAATTTTCATAATATTATGAAATAATACTACATACTGCAGTTGGCGTGATTTCTGGAGTAGTTTCTTTGTGTGGTATTTTTCTGTTTTCTTCCTTCTGTAGTTGGTATTTTTGTTCTGTACTGGTTTGGGTTGGAGATTCCCTTAATCTCCTTTAATGAATCATTGCTTATAAAAAAAAACTACATACTGCAAGTATTATATTGTGGAAATTCCTAACTGGTGGTTCTGAAATTTGGAGGACTCTTCTGACTGCTAGATACGGTTGCCTGAGAGATTCGGTGATGGATTCGGACTTGGGTCGTACTCCCTCGGCTGAGTCGTTGTGGCTTAAGGACCTGCGCAAAATCAAAGATTCTGGGGGTCCTTTCTCGTTTCAATCTTTTGTGAAAGTCGTGGTTGGAAACGGCATGAATGTTCAGTTCTGGAAATGGCCTTGGTGTGGGGATTTGGTGTTTAAAACTGTTTTTCCTGATCTTTTCTCTGCTGCGGTTAAAAAAGATTGTTTTATAGCTGATTTAGGTTTGTGGAATAACAGTACGTGGGTGTGGAATTTTGATTCCTGTTGGAAGGACGGGTCTGCTGTCGGGTCTGCATCAGTTTTGATGCTCCAGAATTTGGCGTCAAACCATCAGTTTTTCCCTATCGTTGATGACTCATGGGAATGGCTGCTGGATCCTAGCCTGGTTTTCTCTATTAATTCGCTTTATGCTCATCTTATTTCAGGTGTCGAGGGGTTCCATTTTGAAGAAGCAGATTCCCTCCTTCTTAAGGCTCTTTGGAAGACTCGCGTGCCCCCAAAGGTTCAGATATTCGTTTGGAGATTGATCTGTGATAGGCTGCCGACTCGTCTCAACTTAGCTAAGAGATGCATTGTGACTTCTAGTCACGACAAAGTCTGCGTTTTGTGCTTTCAAGAGGAGGAGGACGCGATGCACTTATTTTTGACTTGCTCTAAATCTAATTTCTTGTGGTCTAAAATTTTTGACTGCATGGGAGTGCCTCTTTTCGTTACTGATTCTATTAGTAAGCATGCCTTACTTTGGTTTTTGGCTTTGTTTGATAAGGGTAAGGAAGACATGAGCTGCTTCGTGTGGTTCGTCAAGGTTTGGAGTTTATGGTCCATGAGGAACAATATCATTTTCAAGGATGCCGTTTGCGATGTCGAGGCAATTTTTTGTAGTGTAGTGACTCTCTCTTGGAGATGGTTGGAGTTAGGTCGTTCTAGATGTAATTTTTACGATTGGACTAAACACCCTCTTGACTTTTTGTAATCCGTCTTGAGTTGTTTGTCCTCTCTTTTTTATTGGTTTCTTGTATGGGGCTGGAGAATCCTTTTTCTTCCTTTTATACAAGTTGCTTATAAAAAAAAAAGTATTATATTGTAATTATATTTTTATTGATTTTATGAAATAATATAAATATTATTAAATAGTTTATTAAATATTTCAACTATTTAGTTAATTAACATTATTAAATAGTTTTATACAGTTTTTTAAAACACTTTTTTAAAAGTTTATTAAATAGTTTTTTAAAATACTTTATAAATAGTTTTTTAATTATTAAATAGGTTATTAAGTAATTTATATTTCAACTTATAAAATATTAAATAGTTTATTATTTAATTTATATTTTAAATAGAAAAAATAGTTTATACTAAATAGATAAAAAAAGTTTATTTAAAATAGTTTATTAACTAATTTATATTTTAATTTTTAGTAAATAGATAAAATAGTTTATTTAATATTTATATTTTAACTATTTTATTAAATATTAATAAAATATTAATATCATTAAATTACTATTTACATAACTATTTCAACTATTATATCAAATAGTTTAAACTAAGTTATTTAATTTGTTAATTAATTAATTTATTCAATATTTTAACTATTTAAATAAGTAAGTGGCAGAAATATTATTAAATATTAATTAAATATTTAATAAACTAATTAATAAACTAATTATTAGTTATATTATTTAATAGTTGAAATATTTATTAAACTAATTATTAGTTGAAATATTAAATAGTTGAATATTAATAGTTGAAATATTAAATAGTTGAAATATTAATAATTCAAATATTAAATAGTTGAAATAATAAGTAAATTATTTAATGATATGAAATAATTAAACTATTTAATAAACTATTTAGATAATTCTAGAATCATTTATGTAATATATATATATATATATATATATATATATATATATATATATATATATATATATATATATATATATATATATATATATATATATATATATATTTGTTGCAATGAATTAATCAAATGTGTAGGTTGGTTTAGTGGTTATATACTAGCATGTAAACCCAATGGTCATGGGTTTAACTTCTTTTGGGACCATTTTTAACCTTTGCATTTTAGCCTTTAATATCAACACAAAAAATAAAAATAAATAATGCTGACGAGGAATTATTAAAAAAAAAAAAAAACACTTTGCTGCATCAGCGCTAGGAACCACATTAGCACTTTCACGTCATCACCGTTAGTCCAGTCAGCTTATTTTTAACAGATTTCTGACGTCTGGGACTAAAAACATCACAAAAGTAAAATATAAGGACTCAAAAAAAAAAAAAAGATACAGAGACTTAATTCAAAAACTCGCTAACTTACGAGGAGCAAAAACTATTTAAGCCTTTGAAAATTTATGCAAAGATCTTGAAATTTTACTACACTTCGTATAGTAGCATGAAAGAAATTCAATTAATTAAAAAATGTTATAAAACCTTATAAATACTATCTTATGCTAGGCTAACTCAAGAGAGATTGTTCAAAAAAAATTAAACATAATAATTTATTTTATTTTTTATTATTTCATTCCAATAATTTATTTTATTAATTTTATTTCTCTTTTATTATGATGAATTAATTAAAAATAATAGTAATATTGCTAACCTTTTAATATATTGTTCTGGACTGGGCCGAGCCTGCCCAACAGTCGAGCAGGCCCAACCCATATAGCATGGGGAGGCCCACTAAGACCCCTCTGCGGGGCACTTGACTGCTGCAAGCATACCGACGTTCCCCCCGAGCACTTTACAGTGTCGGGCACTTGGACCAACAGGGCAGGAGGACCTCGCACCCCGAGGGGATAGGTACATCCCCGACATGCCAGCTTCTCCCCGCGAGAATGCCACATACCACTCCTAGGCAGACATGGTCCCTCCCCGCGAGGTCATGTCCGTCGTACGGCTTGTCGGTCCTCGACACAGAAGACTCCTCCCCCGCGAGGAGTGTCTAACGGTCCGTACCACGTGGACACGTTCCAAGTAACCTCCCACTCCCGAAGGATTCGGTCTGCCCTAATCCCGGAAATCTAGGAACGGTTACCCCAAGGCGAAGACCACGCGCTGGTCTTCACTACGCTACGTAAGCCCTGGCAGTTACTTGGATTGGGCCTGACAATCCAGCCCAATGCAAGTAACCGTTGGCCCCGCGCTGGGGGTTCTCTATAAATACCCTCTCACTTGAGAGGGTCAGGTTAAGACATTTTTCTCACTCTTCTGGTATTTGCTGTTACTCTGTGCACTCCCTAACTTGAGCGTCGGAGTACCTTGCAGGTACACCCCCCCCCCCCCCCCCCCCCGGCCGTCCTTCAACCTCATCGGAGCCGGAGCTCAACAGACGTCGTTGGCCACCAGTAACTGTCTGATCCAGGTACGATCAGTGGCGCCGACTGTGGGGACTCTATAAGCTTCCCCGTTTTCTCTTCGATAAACCAAAGCTTCCTCTATCCATCACCATGGCCAATCCGACCGTCAACCAGGCTCTGGACACCGTGCTCGCGCAACTGGAAAACGGGAACCACCGTGAGGACGCCATCATCCTCCACGGCGACGAAGGCGACATAAGGGACGGACAGACCGCCTCCCCGGACTCCCAGGATGCGACCATCAATGTCGTCCGAACGGACGACCAGCAGACCCCTCTCCAGCCAGTGGCTCCGCCGTCCAACGCGGACCCAAGCACTGTGGCCCTGTTCGCATTGATCAACCAGACCAATCAGCTGATCGCGCAGCAAAACACCAGAATCGAAGCCCTGGAGCAAGGACGGGCACGACGATCTTCCCCGTGAAGACATCGTCGTCCCCCGTCACCTCGCCGCTCTCCTTCCCCGCGGAGGACCCCTTCCGAAGATTCCCGGACCCCGTCTCCCGTACGCCATGGTCGACGACCGCGCCTCGAGCGCCCCCAGCCGGCGATCACCCAGAAGCGCCCTCGTTCCCTGCCTCGGAAGGAACCCAGGGCCTCCACCATCTCCAAGAAGTCCAAGCAGGCTGAAGAGAGACTAAAGAACCGTTCGAGGAACTCCCCTCCACGGCACCATGGGTCACCTTCAAGATCCCCGGCTGGTAGCGACGACGAGGACCAAAGGACCCCCTTGTCGTGGGAAATCATGGACGCCCCAATCCCTCCGGGCATGGAGAAACCACCACCATTGGGGACCTACGACGGACTTACCGACCCCGACGAGCACGTGGAGAGTTTCGAAGCAATGCTCGACTTCCGAAACGTCAGGGGAGCCATCAGGTGCAGGCTATTCCCCACCACCTTGCGGAAGGGAGCCATGACATGGTATAAGGGTCTGGAACCTGGTTCGATCACGTCATGGAAACAACTGAAGCAGCGCTTCACCAAGCACTTCACCGCGTCAAGTCGACACCCGAAGACAGAGGCTTCCCTAGAAAAGATCTTCCATGGGAGGAACGAATCCCTTCGAAATTACATTGAGAGGTTTAACAAGGAAGCCGTCGAGGTCCATACGACCGACGACATGAAGAAATACTTAATTATTCACGGACTACGCGTCGGGTCGGACTTTGCCAAATCGATTGGCCTCCGAAGACCCCGGCGTCTCGAGGACCTTCTCGCTCGGGCCCAGAAGTACATCGAACTCGAAGAGACGGAAGCAGCCCAGATCGCTCTTGAGACGAGACGTAGGGAAGGCCCCCGCGGCCACAAAGACGATGATGCTTCTCCCCGACGGGGAGGAGAAAAGAAGAAAGAAAACCGCAATCGAGATCCCCGGGAACCGCACGGGCCAGCTGGCCGATTCACGGAGTACACGCCGCTCAACACTTCCCGGTCCCGGATCCTCTCAGACTGCCAGAATTCCGAGTTTGTGAAAGGAGGAGTTCGCTTCCCGAAGCCCGCGGCCCCCAAACCAAACGTTGACAAATCTAAGTACTGCAGGTTCCACCGAAGCCACGGGCACGTGACCGAAGATTGCATCCACCTCAAGGATGCCATTGAGATCCTCATCAAAGAAGGGCACTTGAAGAAGTATGCCCAACAGAATGACCCTCCTCGTCCCAGCTCAAAGGAATCACTGAACGTCGAGGAGGCAACACCTCCTCCCGGCGACAGCCAGCTTCAGGTCGCCCTCAGCGTCACTCGACCCGAGGACTTCTTCGTCCCCCCAATCATCGAGGGCGAAGAGGTAATCCGCAACATGTGGGCGACTTTCCCCGACGAGGGCCCCGTCACGGCCCGTAGTACCTGGGAAGGCTTCCCCAAAGCAATGGTTATCTCCGGAGGCGACCCCGAGAAAATATCGGTTGGGTCGATCAAACGGAAGTTTGACGAGCTGGAATCCGCGACATCGTCGAAGGCGACCACCCTCGAGAAAGTGCGGGGAAACTCCAATCCCATCACCTTCTACCTCGAGGAACTCCCCGGGGGAGCACCAAACGCCACTATTCCCCTCCTGGTCAGGGCCCAAATGGCAAACTTTGACGTCCGAAGAATCCTAGTCGACCAGGGGAGCTCGGTCGACATCATGTATTCTCATTTGTTCGGGACCCTTCACCTGGACGAGAGGCATTTGACCCCGTACGTCAGGTCAGACCTACAGGGGTTCAATGGAACCACCACCAGACCATGGGGTTACGTGGAGCTAATGGTTACGTTCGGGGCCGAAGACACGGCCCGACAGGTGAAGATCCATTTCCTGGTGGTCGAATGTCCATCCCTTTACAACTGCATCCTCGGAAGGACCACCCTTGCTGAACTCACGGCGGTCCCGTCAACGGTCCACCTCAAAATGAAGTACTACATGAGGAGGGGACGAGTAGTGACGATGCACGGGGACATCGACGCGGCTAGGAGATGCTTCGACGCCGCCGTCAAGGGCCTAAGTTCCATTGGTCCCAAACCTAAGGCCGTGGCCAAACCACCCCAAGACGTCGGACAGGTACCTCTCCCGCGCGTCAACGCGGTCGACCTCGACAGCAGGTTCTCCGGCGAGCCCGATGAAGACAGAGTCGAAGACCACGACCACCAGGCAGAAAACAACGGGCAGCCTCTCCACCCAGCACGCCCCATCCCAGATGGAGATTTCGAGCTCGTGGCCCTCGGAGACGGCCCAGATCGCAACGTGAAGATCAGCACCAGGATCCCCGACCTAGCCAAAGAGCAGCTGAAAGCATGTCTGAGGGAGAACGCTGACCTCTTCGCGTGGAGCGCATCCGAGATGCCTGGCCTCGACCCCGAGGTGGCTTGCCATCAGATCGCAGTAGATCCGGCCGCTAGGGCCATAGCACAACGTAGGCGTAAGCAGTCTCCCGAGAAAGCGGAGGCTGCCGAGAAAGCTGTAAAAGACCTCCTAGAGGCAAATTTTATTTCGGAAGCCAAATACACGACATGGCTGTCCAACGTTGTACTTGTTAAGAAAAATAATGGAAAATGGAGAATGTGCGTTGATTATACTGATCTTAACCGGGCTTGCCCGAAAGGCTGTTACCCCTTGCCTAACATCGACCAACTGGTCGACAATTCTGCAGGTTACAAACTACTATCTTTCATGGACGCCTATTCAGGATACAACCAAATTCCCATGGACAAGGTCGACAAGCAACACACGGCCTTCATGACCGCGTCGGGCAACTACTATTATAACGTAATGCCCTTCAGTCTGAAGAATGCCGGTGCGACCTACCAACGGATGATGAACAAGGTCTTCCGGACTGAAATCGGCGACATGCTCGAAGTTTACATGGACGACATGATCGTCAAGTCTGCAGAAGAAGTCAACCACGCCGTGCACCTCAAGAAGGTGTTCGACATGGCGAGAAGATGTCGTATGAGGTTTAATCCCGACAAATGCACCTTCGGTGTCCGGGCGGGAAAGTTCCTAGGATTTTACCTCACGGAACGAGGAATCGAGGCAAACCCCGACAAGTGTAGAGCCTTTTCCGAGCTCCCTACTCTGGGCTCGAAGAATTCAATACAATCATTGAACGGAATGCTCACCGCCCTTTCCCGGTTCGTCGCCAAGTCCGCACAGTACGCACTCCCCTTTTTCAAACTCCTCCGGCAAAAAGCGGAGTTTGAGTGGAGCGAGGAATGCGAACAAGCACTCGCACATTTGAAACAAGTCCTATCGCAACCCCCGGTCCTCTCGTGACCCGAGAGCGGGGAAACACTCTTCTTATATCTTGCGATCACGAGCGAAGCGGTCAGCGCCGTCCTCATTCGGGAAACACCAGACGGACAGAAGCCAGTTTACTTCACGAGCAAAGCTCTCCAAGGCCCTGAACTCAGGTATCAGCAGATCGAGAAAGTCACACTGGGCCTCGTCACCGCGGCCAGAAGACTACGCCACTACTTCCTCGCCCATACCGTCATCGTGAGGACCGACCAGCCGATCAGGCAACTCCTCAGACGACCGGATATGGCGAGGAGGATGCTCAGGTGGTCACTCGAGCTGGCCGAATTCGACATCCGATATGAAGGGAGGAAAGCCTTGAAGGCACAGGTACTGGCCGACTTTGTAGCAGAGATGACCGTCCCAGAACCCTCAACCAACGGGTCGCAGAAATGGACAATCTATGTCGACGGGGCATCCAGCCCAAAAGGCAGCGGAGCGGGAATCATCCTCGAAAACGAGGAAGGCATCCTCATCGAGGTGTCCCTCTAACTGTCCTTCCCGACTTCGAACAACCAAGCCGAATACGAGGCCTTCCTCGCGGGACTCAGGCTGGCCGAGGACCTTGGCGCCAAGGAGGTCAAGCTGTTCACCGATTCTCAGCTCGTAGCCTCGCAAGTCCGAGGAGAGTACCAAGCCAAGAACGACAGTCTCATAGAATACTTGGCCTTGGTAAAAGAGAAGATGAAAAAGTTCACCTCGGCGGAAGTAACTCACATCCCCCGGGAGCATAATGCCTGAGCGGACGTCCTGTCAAAATTGGCGAGCACGAAAAAGAAAGGCGGGAACAAATCCGTCATACAAGAGGTCCTTTCCCGCCCGAGCATTGACAAACCAGGCATGATTTCGGACATCAACGCCATCAGGGACAGCGACTGCTGGATGACCCCGATATACGAATACCTCACGACGGGCAAACTGCCCGAAGATCCCAAAGAAGCTAGAATGGTCAAGAGACGGGCGTGCTCGTACACTATAGTCGAGGATAAGCTATACCGGCGAGGATTCTCTATTCCCCTCCTCAGATGTGTCGAAGATACCAAGGTCCCCGACATACTCCAGGAGATCCACGAGGGAATCAATGCGCAGCACCTCGGCGGACGATCGCTAGCTCGTAAAGCACTCCGGGCAAGATATTACTGGCCGACCATGCAACAAGACGCCAAGGAGCACGTCAAGAAGTGCGATAAATGCCAGCGGCACGGGGACATGCACCTCGCTCCCCCCAGCGAACTCACGACGCTATCCTCCCCGTGGCCGTTCGCATGGTGGGGGATGGATATCCTCGGACCTTTCGTCCAGGGGTCGTATCAAAACAAATACCTCATCGTCGGGGTAGATTACTTCACGAAGTGGATTGAAGCAGAAGCATTGGCCAAAATCACTGCTTTTAACATACTTCGTTTCTACAAAAGAAATATCCTCGCCCGGTTCGGAGTGCCTCAAGCCATCGTCACGGACAACGGAACCCAGTTCACCGACAGGAACTTCCAAGACTTCGTCACAAAACTAGGCACGAGAATCAAATTCACCCCTCCACCGCTGTTCAAGCGAACGGGCGAGGAAGGGGCAAGGCTTTCTCAACTCCCCGACGCGAACGGACGAGAATCAACTTGCCCACCGGGGAACTCATCGTCTCCCCGGAAGGTTCTGCCCCGTGTCCCCGTGACACTAACAAATACACTGATTATCGAGGACCCCGAGACATTCAACGGATCCCCGATGTGTTCGTCCCTGATCCCCGAGATATTCATCAAAAGCGAGCAAGAATCTTCGCACTCTCCCTCTCCACAACTAAAGATTCCCGCCGTAATCGCCGGGAATCCCTTCGTTTCTCATGGGAATGTCCTCAATTCACCAAGGAAACGTCCTACACTAGTTAAAATCGAAGAAAAACGCAAAGTAAAGGTCCGGTTTGAAGCAAATACCTGGTAAGCGGCGGTGTAGGGTTCCGGCACGGAGGTTTCCGGCTCTGGTATGGCGGCGAACGGCGGTCCTAGCGGAGGAAATGCTTCCGGCAGAGAGTGCTCGGCGATTGACGGCGGCGAGCTACGGCGGAAGAGGTTAGAGAGAGAGGGAGAAAGTTTCTTGAGAGAGAAGCGGAAAAGTGAAGAATGAGCGAGGGGAGCGGCTTTTATAGGCGATTCTCGCGAGACCCGAGGGGCGTAGGGCACTCGAGTGCGCTACCCTAGCCAGCCGTCCTAGCCCCCCTAGGTAATGATGGCAGGCGACACGTGGCACGCATGCAGCCACCCGTCTCCCCAAGCATGTCGTATCTGTTTTCCCCAGCGCTTCGAATCTGAAACCCTTCATCTCCCCGACCATACGACCGGACACATCTGTCCGACGCCCGACGCTCATCCAGCCGAAGGAATTTCGCATAGGATATCGACCTCCTCGGTTCCTCTCTTAGCGTATCCTCGACATACAATAACCCTTAAGTCATCACTCTGCCACCTCAGAGTAACGACTTGGGGGCTCCTGTTCTGGACTGGGCCGAGGCTGCCCAACAGTCGAGCAGGCCCAACCCATATAGCATGGGGAGGCCCACTAAGACCCCTCTGCGGGGCACTTGACTGCTGCAAGCATACCGACGTTCCCCCCCGAGCACTTTACAGTGTCGGGCACTTGGACCAACAGGGCAGGAGGACCTCGCACCCCGAGGGGATAGGTACATCCCCGACATGCCAGCTTCTCCCCGCGAGAATGCCACATACCACTCCTCGGCAGACATGGTCCCTCCCCGCGAGGCCATGTCCGTCGTACCGCTTGTCGGTCCTCGACACAGAAAACTCCTCCCCCGCGAGGAGTGTCTAACGGTCCGTACCACGTGGACACGTTCCAAGTAACCTCCCACTCCCGAAGGATTCGGTCAGCCCTAATCCCGGAAATCTAGGAGCGGTTACCCCAGGGCGAAGACCACGCGCTGGTCTTCACTACGCCACGTAAGCCCTGGCAGTTACTTGGATTGGGCCTGACAATCCAGCCCAATGCAAGTAACCGTTGGCCCCGCGCTGGGGGTTCTCTATAAATACCCTCACTTGAGAGGGTCAGGTTAAGACACTTTTCTCACTCTTCTTGTATTTGCTGTTACTCTGTGCACTCCCTAACTTGAGCGTCGGAGTACCTTGCAGGTACCCCCCCCCCCCCCCCCCCCCCCCCGCCGTCCTTCAACCTCACCGGAGCCGGAGCTCAACAGACGTCGTTGGCCACCAGTAACTGTCTGATCCAGGTACGATCATATATTATTATAAAATAAATTATAACAATATATGTTTGTATAAAATAAAAGGAAAAACAATATCAAGCCACAAGTAATAATTTATTATATTTCTTTAAAAAAATTTAATAATAAATATGTTGGTCATATGATAAACTTTTAAACATTTAATTATGACTTATATAAATCATATCTAAATTTTTTAATATAAATTATAAAAACGAAATAAAACTGTAAGAATTAAGAAAAGTCATTTTCTTCAATTTGAATAATAAAGAAAATTGTATAAATTAGTTTCAAAAGAAAATAAATATTTGATTAATAACAGAAATAATTTGTAGGCCTTTCGAGAAGGGAGGGTTGGGGATTAGAAGAATTGAGGACTTCAACATAGCCCTTTTACTTAAATGGAGATGGCGTATTCTTAAGGGCTCGGATTCTCTATGGTATCAGGTTTTGAAAGCTCGATATGGTGATATTAATTTGGTTGTTATTAAGGGGGATAATTTATTTGCCAACAACTGCCCTTGTTCGGTGTGGTGGAAAGATTTAGGAATTATTGAGGATAAATTAAATTCTGATTTTTTTAGAATGAATTGTTTGTTTGAGATCGAAAACGGTTTGACGACATCTTTTTGGCACGCTTTTTGGCTTGATAAGTGTTGTCTTAAAGATCGTTTTCCTTTAGCGTATGAGGCTTCGGAGCTAAAGTTTGTGTCGATAGGTGGCATGGGAGGTTGGGTGGATGGTATTTGGTGTTGGAGTGACTTGGGAATCAATCAATCGCCTAGTGCCGAAGTGGTACCCGGGATTGGAGCGGCTGTATATGTTGTTAGAATGACGTGGCCCAATCTCGAGTTTTCGGGACGTTATTAAGTGGAAAGTGGATGTAGAAAATGGGTTCTCTGTTAAGTCTTGTGTGAATTTGTTACAGGAGATTAGATTGGGGGATGCTGGATTTGTGCCTGATGGCAGTTTAATTGTTGATTCAGCTAATTTTTCTGTGTTCACTTCTGCTCGGTCTGCTAACAAGTGCAGACTATACTGCTGTTGTGCTGTTGCAGGGGTCACCAGGTGCGGTCGCTGTGGTGACGGTTCTCTTCGAACCCTTCCTGTTTCGAGCACGCAGAATGCCATGAATATAGGGCTGGCTGGGACGGATGTTCGCCTGGCAGCGACTTCTCTTCATGCTGCGGGCTCACACTTGCAGAGTGCCCTCTTTAGATGGCCTGCTGCTGCGGATGTGCTCCCTCCTGGACCTTCTGCGGTTGTGAGGGGAGTTAATTTTGGGGACAGTACTGCTATTGTTTCTACGGTTAAGGAGGGTATGTGGAAAGCATTTTGGAAAATGAAGGTGCCTTGTAAAGTCAAGGTTTTTGGGTGGCGTTTATTTTTTAATAGTCTCCCTTCCATTGACAATCTCAATTCGAGAGGTATTTTGCTCCCGGATTCGTCGTCTTTTTGTGTCCTATGCTCTTCGTTTGAAGTAACGGTGGGTCATTTTTTTATGGGGTGTATATTGGTGAAGTTGATTTGGAGGGAGATTAGGGAGTGGATTAGTTTTGTGGATATTTTGAATTTTGATGGCGGGTACTTCCAAGACTGCTTTCTGAGTTGGTTTAATTTTTGTTTAACTCGGAAAGTGAAAACTGGTAAAGCAGGTGTAATTTGGTTGGCAGTTTGTTGGAATTTGTGGTCAATCAGGAATAACTTTGTATTCGAAAACCAAATGTGGAATGTTCTTGATGTGGTTTGGAGTATAAAGATCACAACTTGGAAGTGGTCTCTCATAGGCGATATTGCTAAAACCAATTGTAATTTTTACGAGTTTTGTAAAAATCTGTTGTATCACTTGTCGTAGGATCAATTGGTTTTCAATATCTTTTTTGTTGAGTGTTATTACTCGTCTTTTTGTAATCAGGTTCGAGAACCCTAAGTTCTCGATTTAATTTTTTTTTTAAATAAGTAATTATCATTAAAAAGAGAGTCCAACACAAGATGTGCAGAAACTCTAAAACAAATACAGAACTAATACAACCTACAACAGCAGCCTATAACCAAACTGACAGTTATACTACTGTCTGCAACATGAAATGGGAGCTAAGCTCCATTCTCCAAAACTAACTTTCACCGTCAACAAATCGGCAGCGGCAAGCCAAACCCAAGCCCTATGTTTAATGTTCGAGATACACTCTATAAAACTGAAAACCTTGTCGTTAAATTAAATTCCATTCCGTTGATTCCAAATGCTCCAAATCACCGCCAACCAAATCAAACCAATCGATTGTCGAACAACCCTTCTAGTTACTTTGTGATGAAAACGATGGAACTCCTTCAACTCACTAGTAATAATCTGCAAATCTTCTCCAAGCCAATCCCATATGTTGTTCCAAATTCTAAAGACACTTGGACAGTCAGCAAAGAGATGACACAAAGATTCATCATCTCTAAAACAAAAAATGCACACCGAGTCCCTCGGATTCGACAGAATCCCTCTCTTGATAAGCTGATCCTTCGTCGTGACCCTGTTGAAAAGGAATCTCCATCCGAAAACGAGGACTTTGGAAGGCGCCTAAGGGTCCACAAAAACTCGATCGATTTCCTAATTGACAAATCTTCCGACCTATACAGTTGTTCCTCCCAAAAAGTCTTCGTACAGGAGCTTGTCGAAAAACGGTGGTCCTCCTCCTTCGACCAAATGAATTCATCAACAGCGTCCGGTTGAGGCTTATGCTCTTGTAAAACCTCCATTAATTCTGTCATCAAACTTGAACCAACAGCAGTTGAATTAATTTCCTCTGTGAGAGGCTTCCAATACCACACTCCATCATGCCAAAAACCTCCTTCCGCAACAGTTCTCTTCTGCATAATTGAGGCATCAAAAATGGCCGGATACACGTCCTTCAGAGCCAGACCATGCATCCACCTAGAATGCCAGAAAGAAAGGCTGCTACCGTCGCCTAACCTGCAAAACAAATTGTTAGAAAAAACTGGACCCGTTGTTGTTTGTAAGTCGTTCAAAACGACGTCTCTCCACCATAACGAGTCTTTCTTTCCCAGCATCGATAAGTCTCCAATTTGCACCTTTAGAGCTGTGTTACCGTATCTGAACCGCAGCAGCTTATGCCATATAGCGTCCTTCTCCATCAAGATTCGCCATTTCCATTTAAGAAGTAAAGCTTTATTAATGACCTCAGTATCTCTCAACCCCAAACCACCTAGATGCTTTGGCTTGCACACATCGCCCCAACTAACCCAGTGTATCTTCCTTTTGTCTCCTCCACCCCCCATAAAAAATCGCTTTGAATGCGACGAATCTCTGTGATCACCTTCAGAGGCGCTTTAAAAAAGGACATAACATAAACTGGAAGAGCATTAAGTATAGAATTAATCAGGACAATTCTGCCAACAATCGACAGATTTTTCCCTCTCCAAATCGACAACTTATTCTTCATTGAATCCACCAATCCCTTCCACATCTTAGATCTCCTCGGATTGTCCCCCATTACCACTCCCAAGAATTTGAAAGGCATGACTTCTACCCTGCAATTTAGAAAAGTAGAAGTTGTCGTAAGAAACCACTCCGGCACGTTTATCCCGAATAACTTACTTTTGGAAAAATTAACTTTGAGGCCCGACATCATCTCAAAACCTCTCAAAATGACCTTGATGCTCGACACATTTTCCGCGGAACCTTCTCCCAGAAAAATGGTATCGTCCGTATACTGAAGGATATCGAAAGAATCACTACCATTATACTGGAAACCTGTGAAAACTCTACATTCCACAGCCTTCTCCATCAAGCCAGTCAAACCTTCCATGGCAATCACGAACAGGAAGGGTGATAACGGATCTCCTTGACGCAGGCCTTTACTGACCAAGAAATCTCTTGTGGTACCGCCATTAATCAAGACCGCCATAGAGCATAAAAAAACACAACTCTCCATCCAATTGTTCCAACGATCTCCGAACCCCATTGACGCAAGCATATATCTTAAGTAATTCCAGTCGACGCTGTCGTAGGCCTTCTCATAATCCACTTTCAAAATCAAACAGCTATGTTTATCCTTTTTCGCAAGGTCAACCACCTCATTAACCACAAGATCCCCATCAACAATATTCCTCCCATGAATAAACGCCGACTGCTTGCGGGAAATCAATTTACCAATGACCATTTTGAGACGAAGCGCCAAAAGTTTTGCCAAAATCTTGTATAAGCTACTCACCAAGCAGATAGGCCGATAATCCCCTAAATTTTGAGGGTTTAACGACTTCGGAATCAATGCCAGAAAAGAAGCAGTGACAGCTTTGGTTAGTTTCGCGTTTCTATGGAAATCCTCTACAAACCGTAATACATCATGTTTTAGAAAAGACCATCCTTTTTGGAAGAATTCGAGCGTGTAACCATCAGGACCAGCGCTCTTGTTCCCGTCACACGTCCAAATTTCCGTATTAACCTCTTCTTCCGAGAAAGGTGTCTCCAGCCATATCCTATCTTTGTCCGTCAACCTGCTGAAACAAATGCCACCAGGGACCGGTCTGTTGGATATTTCCTCCTTGAAGAAATTATTGAAATGATCTCTAAGTGATTCCTTTACTTCTTTCACACCTTCCACACTGCCCGTATCCCCTTCCAATACCATAATGTTTCCTCGATTCTGCCTTTCCTTGATGGTCTGATGAAAGAAATGAGAATTGTGATCCCCCTCCTTTAGCCAAAGTTGCCTAGATTTCAATCTGAGCAAACCTTCTTTCAAAGCCATGTTGTTCCAGAAATCACCTGTGATTTTTTGCCTTTCGTCTACAATTTCTTCAACGTTACCGCCAAAGTTATCAACCAAAAGGTTATCCAAATCATTAATGATGTCCACCTGGGTTTTAACTTGGAGATCCAACCATCCAAAAACCTCAACATTTCATTTTTTTCACTGAACTTTAAGCTTCTTCAATTTTTCGTATAAAACAAAGTCCCCCCTTCCGTTAACTTCAAATTTCCCCCACTCCTCTTGGATGAAAGTCATGAATTTCTCGTGCTTAAACCAACAATTCAAAAATCTGAAAGGTTTTGGACCCCAATCTGATAAGTTCGGTTTCAGCCAAATAGGTGAGTGATCAGAGATGTCTCGCTTCCCAATCCGTTGATCAAAAATCTGCCACTTCGTAATCAAATTTTGAGACAGCAAGAATCTATCAAGATGACTCATTGCCAAACCATTGCTACTAAACCAAGTAAATTTACCTCCACTGCAAGGAAGATCAACAAGGTCCATGTCAGAGATGAATTTCGCAAACTCTTCAGAATTCCTTCTATTGAAACCCTCCCTCACTCCTAATCTTTCCTCCTTAAAGAGAATAGAATTATAGTCTCCACCTAAGCACCAATAATCATTCAAACCTCTGTTGCGCCATCTTAATAAATAATCCCACATCGTCCTTCTCATATTCGAATTGCACGAAGCGTAAATATTGACAAAATTGTACACTCCACCTCTCCAATTCACGTTTATACCAATGAAACCCTGTCCTTTGAAACTAAAGTTTAAACTCAGAGAGTCCTTCCTCCACAGTATAACCATACCCCCCAGCCGCTCCCGTTGAATTACTAGCGGACCATTCTACATTATTGTTGCCCCACAAATCTCTAGCTAAACTATCATTGAAATAAGAAAACTTAGTTTCCTAGAGGAAACATAAATCAGACTTACCAGATTGGATTAGTTGGCTAACTCTCAATCTCTTAGCCCTGATTCTCCCTCCACGCATGTTTAGAGATAACACTATCATCACAACCTACCTTTGACCGCCTTCGATGTTGCCGCCTTAACTCTGTCCCTACTCTCTAAATCCTCCACCTCTTTGATAATGGCTTCCTTCTTCTTAGAGCTTGTCACCCCCAAATTTAACATCCTCTCCCAAACTTGACTGCTGACCTCTGCATCTTTCCTCATAAATCTCTTGTTACAATGCATCACCACCGAATCTGTCAGTGAATCCTCAACCGTCGTGTCCGCGATAATAATTTGATTGGCTAGCCTTTCGTTCATGTGAGAAGATGATATAGCGTCAGAGCAAGCCGTTGATTTTGATAAAAGACATGCAAAGTAGGATGGCATAAACACTACTTGATTCCCCAGGTTCTCCAGCCTTTTCTTCTTTTTTCGTTTGGGCCTCATCCTCTTTAATTTATGGCTTTCTGTATCTAAAGAAAAAGGCCCAAACGTTTGTCCGGATGTCCCAAAGGCCCAATACTCTCGGACCCCTTTGATTCAAACTTATCCTGATCCGCAAGAGTCTCCTTGTATCCAACCGTCTCTAATACGCCACCTGTACGCTCCCCAGCTAACCTCTAATTAGATCCAAATACCTCCTCCCCAGATGGCACATTCATAGAGGAAGATATCCCATCACCTGCTTTTTTCACCAAAGTAGACCCCCTCTCCATAGGAGAGTCCAGACTATTGAAACCAAGTTCCTTAACCTGTGAAAGAACCTGCGTGTTTGACATCTGCTCCTCGTACTCCGAACCAGTCAAATCAACGCCCTTTCTGTTAAAGTTGACTACCACGTCTGACCCAACAACCTCCTCCTCGAAAACATCATCATATCCCCGTTGAAAGTCAGCTCCTCCTTCGTCCTCCCCGGAGCTGGGAAACTGTTCCGACTCGCTGGTTTCACTAACCACCTCAAACCTTTTATTATTCTTTGACAATAGTTCCATAGAGCTTTGGATTTCTTCTACCATGCCAATCCTAAAAACTATGCCATTGATGGAAATGTTCAACACCTCATTGATGAAAGGTTTGCACGTTGTCCTAATCAATAACCTAGCCAAGTCCATCTTGCTAGCCAAGGACGTGTTTTCATCGCAACTAACAAAGGTCCCCACCGTAGCTAATAACTGCTTGAAAAAGGATTCCCCCCATGCATGGCAAGGAATGCCTGAACAAGATATCCACGTGAGTCTTTCTCGGTCCACCACTTCACAGTCCCAAGGCCTAACAGATTTGAACCATTTGCTTAACCAATCTTTGCTCTCCTTAATAAATGGTTCCATCTCTCCCACCACTAGATCCTCAAGAAGACATAAGTTGGCACCTAATTGCGTAACTCTAATCGAAAATATACCTTCTGCATGAAAAATATCTTTTATGCTGTAAGCAAGACCAGGATAGTTGACTTCTCCCACATAAGCTTTGGTGAATCTTAAAAGCGTCTCCTCTTCAGCCAAAAAACTCATGCCCGAAGGCTTCATCTCCACTCCATTATTGCGTCTTGTTATCTCTGCATGCGTAAATGCGCCACGACCTGTATAAACACGTTGTCCTCTACCCGGCTTAATGAAACGTCTGTTGCCAATATTAGTCCGTTTTCTACTGCCATATGTAATACCCCAAATTTTGACCACTTAGATTTCCCATCATTGTGAAAATCATCATCACAATATGGATGAACCATCATGCTTCATCAGTCTCCCCAAAGATGGGTGAGCATCCACTACAATCAAAATTAGGGTTTCAAGCCCTCTCTGAGCTTTAGACAAAGGATCAATCAAGAAATGACATGATCTTCAACTTGTCTAATCTCTCAAACATCCACAATGGATCAAAAAGGACTCCCACTTCAAGGATTAAGCACAAGGCTGCCCCCTTCTAGGTGGATCAAGTCTCAAGATCGACAGTGTCACCAAATTAGGGTTTTGGTCAACCAGGGCCTCCAGATGGAAATTTTCATCTGGGCATAAGGCATTGATCCAAAACATGACCTAATATACTCCATGGAACCTCATGGACCCATGCATCAAGTCAATTTTGCCTCAGGGGATGCATTCATCAAAAATCAGGAATTAGGGTTTCTTGACCTAATTCACCCCTAAGTTGACTTTTGGGACAAACCATGAGCCAAGACCTCAAGAGATGATTTGAGGGTCTCTAATACACCATATTGATCCATTTGGAACAATGGATTTATCCAAGAAGATTGAGCAACAAGTTTCATTTTCATCTGCACCACAATTAGGGTTTTAAGGGAAAAGTCAACTGTAACTTTGACTTTTGACCAAGACATGCTCCCAAACCCTAATACATGATTGAATATACCCTATGACACCCATGGAATATGTCCATCAAGTTTGATTTAGGTCAAGGACATGATTTCCTGAAGAATTGCACAGTTTGGAATTCATCTGATAAAAAGTCAACTGTGCACAAAAGTCAACTTTGACTTTTTGATATTTTTCACCAAAATGGATTTTTAACCCTAAAATGATGTTAATGTATGATTTGAATCATCATTCATTAAGAAAAATCAAGAAAAGTGAGATAACTTGTAAAAGGGGTAACCATAAAACTTAGAAATTTTTCTAAGTTAAAAATAAAGTGGCAAAGGTACCAACTTTGGAAGACCATAACTCCTAAACCACAAGGCCAATTTTTTCCATCCAAAGCTTGATTTGTAGATCTCACTGCCCTCTACAAAAACTTCAACTAGGCCTAACTCCAATTCCTTATGGATTTTGAGCTATGAGTGAGCCAAAGTGGCTGAAAATGTGAAAGAATACCATTTTCCAACACTTAGAAAAATTCTGCCTAAAACAGAATTTTGTTGAAACACCAAAACTTGTGGGATTTTTGCACATAGTTGCAAGCTGAATCAATTCCAAAGTTAAACACCAATGTTGTTGCAAATGTTGCCAAGAATTCAAAGGGCTCAACAACATGAATTGATTCAACTCAAGCCATGAGAAATCCATGCCCAAAGTCATGCTGCTGCAAGCTGTTTTGGAAAAATCAGTTTGCATGTTTGCTTATCTCACACGATTTTGAGCCAAATACTGAGGATCAGCATGCCACTTGTGTTCAAACTAATCACATTGCATCTAATCCAACTGATAAAGCTGAGTCAAAAAGCCAAAGAACCTTCCAACTTGAAATTCATCCACTTTGGCACTTTTTGCCTTGAATTCAAAATGCATTTATGTGGAATAGTGCATTGTCAAGATTCTCACTCTCCTCAGTCAAGTTCTCTGATTAAACAACATTAAAAACATCTGAAGAATGTGATTTCATTCAAGGCATAGCTGATCTATTTGGAGCAGCTGTTATGCCTAGTGCAAGAGGCATTTATGCCAAGCCAATCCAAGCAAATGTGATCTGATCCAGCTGCCATTCACTATTCCTCCAAGACAAGAGTTGATCACCTATAAATAGAGGTCTCAATGGATCACTCAACTCACCCCAAAGCCAGTTACAGCACTGCTTTCTCTCATTCTTTCTTGAACTTCAAGTTTTCTTGTTTTTGAGTAACCACTATCGGGTTTTGAATTGCAGCCATAAGCAATCAATTCCAATTGCTCAAACACATCACATATGATGTATTTGAGGTGTCCAAGTGCTTAAACAACATCTGTAACACTCCCAGCTCAAAATCACTCTTCAACCAAACCATTTTGCTTCAGTTTTGCAGGTGGAGGTCTCCAGCTTGATCTAGAGAATTTCAAAGTTTTCCAAAGCTTGCAACACACTCCATAACATCCATTGAAGCTGTAGGGATCATCAATTCACGACTGGAACACCATATGGGCAAAGTTCCATTTCAGCTTGCATCAAGGTGAGCTTCAAACTCAAACTCCATGATCCATGCATATTTCCTCGCATGATAATTTTGCCATTTGATTACCATCATATGCTGATTGTTTTTCCTTAATAAATTTGATCATAGACCTCATAACCATGCTTGCACGATTGCTTTTGCAAATTAGGGTTCATCTGTGTTCATCATGATTATTTCACTCCACACTGAAAATGAATAAAATTGGGTATTGCCATCTTGTTCCTTGTGAAAAAACGCACGAGTTTGGTGTTTGAATCATGTCCAATGGTTGAGAGATGAGTGAGATAGGGTGCTTCATGCACGAGCTCGGGGAAGGAGATGGCCATGGCGCCATTTTCAGAAAACCAACCAAGTTCTCTATATAATTTTCACTTGCCATATATTTAATGAATTGGCATTGCGCCCCAGCGGTTCATCCGCTGGTTTTGTGAGTATTAGCAAGCGAGAGGTCTGGGGTTCGAATCCCCCTCGCCCCAGACTTCTTTTTATCACTTTTTTATTTTCTTATTTTTCATACTATTATTTTTAATGATTTGAAAAATTAATAACTCCTTCAATTTTTATCATTTTTTATTGGTTCTTTTTGCAATAATTCACAAAAATGTTAAAATATTTTATTTTACCAAAAAATCCCAAAAATATTATTTATTTTATATAATTGATATTTTTGCTTAGAATTAATATTTTAATTGTTTTTAACATTTGAAATATTATTTCCACAATGATTTTGCAACTTTTAATGCTTTCTATTTGTTTTGTAGGTCAATACTTAATTTTTGAAGCATTAATCCATGATCACAATTTGTTTCCCAGGTGTAAAACAATTTTTGATCAATTTAATTGAATTTTTATTCAATTAAATACATTTTTTGGAAACAAATTAGGGTTTTGGATTAATTCAACCCCATAAATCATTTTCAAAACTCCTTGGGCCTCTTGAGAGAGTGTAAGACCCATCCCCCCTTGTACAAAAACATTTTTGGGCCTCACTCATTGTATAAGTCCCTCTGTACAAGTAAACGGCGCGATCGTCGCCCGTTTAAAAATAAAAATCATCTGGGCCTCTCCTTGAGCTATAAGACCCATTTAAAACAGTTTGGGCCTCTATTAGAGTGTAAGACCCAATCCCCCTTTTAACCAAAACATTTTGGGCCTCACTTATTGTATAAGTCCCTCTGCGTTAAAAGAAAACCTCGGCGCGATCGCCATTTTTAAACGAAAAATCATTTGGGCCTACCCTCGTGTTATAAGACCCACTCTTTTTCTTTAAACCTTTTTGGGCCTCTTGAGAGAGTGTAAGACCCATCCCTTTGTACAGAAAACCTTTTTGGGCCCCAGTCACTTGTATAAGTCCCTCTGTACAAATTCAAACAGTGTGCTCACTGATAAAACCCTGGGCCTCTCCTTGAGCTGTAAGCCCCAAATCTTTCTTTTTCAAAGCACTTTCTCCTTTGATTTTGAATATACTGTTGTTTTCAATCTTTCTTTGTTGAACAACTAACCAAACAGCATGGAAGCACTCCAACCGAGTAAGTGGTTATCGCTTTCATTTACTGCTTTCATATTATAAACTGTATTGTGGGGCTGCTCACTGTAAGTCTCATTTCTTAAACTCATATCTACTGTGTAATAATAGTATAGATATTTCGAGTTTCCCCGGCAACTACGTCTAGAACTAGGTGACACCATTTCATTTATTCGTAGAAATAGACGCCTAGATCCTCAATAGGAGCACCAGATACAGTCTTCTCTTCGGCTGTCCTCCTTAGGAATTGTCAAGGAACTCTATTCCCAAAGATGAATGTATTCTCTGTGAATGGCATCTTTAAGTTTCTTCCAAATTCTCGAACTTTCCTGACTTGATCTATTCCTTGTGGATAGCTTGCCTTGAATGTCTCGGGGTTTGGGTACCCACTACGGTCATAATCTTGGACCTTAACTAAGGAACCCTCTTTAAAAGCTAAAAGTCACTGGATAGTAAACCTCGCACGTTTACCAATGGTTTTCATCTTTAAAAGAGTTATCTCTTCTAATGGAAAGGAGATGTAGACCCACGGGCTTCTTAAAAGCATCAGCCTCCTCTTGGGCATTATTCAAGGACCCTACGGCTTCTTAGAAGTATTCACAGCCTCCTCTTAGGCTTCGTATAATGATCTCTTCCTCCGGGAATGATAGCCTCCTCTTGGGCTTCGTACAAGGACCCGTCAGATTCTTAAAAGATTCCAGCCTCCTCTTGGGCTTCGTACAAATTGTCCCGACGACCTCCTAGAGGTATAGGAACAGAACTTAGTCATCCTCATAGAACAGTCCTTTCATAGAGTCTACTACTGTTTCTCAAAGCATAGTACAAAAGGTAAAACTCTAGACACAGACAGTCTAACTTCCTTGAGTCTCAAAGACATTCTCAAGCACCCTTCGTTAAATAGGAAGGAAACCCGCAGACTCGGATAGTCTCAATACCCTTTGGATTTCCCGTTTCCTCAAAGAAAAGGAAATATCCCTGATCCTCAAATTAAATCCCTGTGTACAGTGTTACTCATATAAGAACTGATTTTCTCTTTTAAATCAGTATATTGGATCTGTCACTCAACTGAAACAGTTACAATAGCCTCCATCTCGGGCTTCGTACGAGATACCAAAAATCTCCCCAGTGGAGTCAAAACAACCTTTTAGCCTCTCTCTCAGGCTTTGTATGAGACACAAAAGATTCCCTCGTTGAGTCAATCACCCCTTTTTTTTGCCTCCATCTCGGGCCTCGTACGAGATATAAATCCCTTAAGCAAGAGTCGAACTCTTTGCTAGCCTCCTCTTAGGCTTTGTATAATGATATGCCCCACTGGGTCAAAAACTTTTAGCCTCTCTCTCGGGCTTTGTACGAGACACAAAATAGCCTCCTCTTAGGCTTTGTATAATGATTTTCCTAGCGAAAATTAGCCTCCTCTTAGGCTTTGTATAAGAAAACCACTGGTTGATCCAATTAACCTTTTAGCATCAAAGCTGTGCCTCGTTCACAGTAAACAAACATCAACAACTCCTTTCCTTTCATCTAATCGCTGTAAGCGGCAAGCCTCTGGATCATCTACATCCATGCCACTGTCCCTCTTTTAGCATGAGAAATTCCTAAGGAAAGATGGCATTGCTCTACACTGAGTTAAAGTCTTCTCCTTCAGGTTAAAACCCTTTCTTCGAAAATTATGGCATTGCTCGGATCCGCGTATCCCAGTTAAAGTAATTCTCCTTCTCCCCTCTTTAGAGATGACAAATTCTCTCTAAAGTCGAGGTCTTTCAGCTTCACGTCTTGGGCTTTGAACAAGACACAAATAGACCTTTTAGCTTCACATCTTGGGCTTTGAACAAGATACAAACCACCTTTCGCTTCACGTCTTGGGCTTTGAACAAGACACCAAAAACCAATTTCCTCCCATAGAATAGGAGGAACTACGAACGCTCTGATTTCCCTGTTTCGGTAAACGGGAATACGTAGGCATAAGATCGAAAGAAAAGATCTTAGCGAGCGCAATCAACAAAAAACTCAAATCCCATATCCCCATCAATCAAAAGCAGTAATTCAAAAGCATCAGTTCTAACATCCTAATCCTTATTCCCCGCCAGAAACCCTTTGCCTAGAAAAAAGAAAGAAAGAACCGTATTGGCGAAATACGAATAACCAGTACAAAAGCCCCCCCCCCCCCCCACATTGATAGCATCCGTAACCTAACAGACCGCTGTTTAAACTCAGTATGCAAGCAGGGTTAATTGGAGACATCTATTTCCCTTCCTTATTCAGCTCACAATAGGATAAAAAATGAATCGACCTGTAGTTTTAAGCTCAACCGCAGAGAGCGACCAGCGCTTAAGAACCGCGTCCAAAATCGCTCGCTACAGAAAAGTGGCGCCCACCGTGGGGCCTTATCATTATTTCTTAATGTTTAAGGTGAAAACCTTGGACAAATCTTTTTCATGGCGGTGGCCACCACAGAAAAGTGGCGCCCACCGTGGGGCCCGTTCCTTTCTTTCTACTTCTCTTGTGTGAAAAATTACACAAATGGCGACTCTGCTGGGGAGTCTCCTTTTCTGCCTTAGGGCATCATCCCCGTTTTCTACGGAAAATGGGAACTCTACCGAAGAGAAAGATTGACCTATGCTGGTCCATCTCTTAGGCAGGGAACCACAGATTGGGGCTTCCGCCGGGGAACCCATTTCTGTCAGGAACTTAAGAATCGTAGCTTTATAAGTCTAGGATGATTAGGACAAATATATATACTGCTTTTCCTAATTGCTATAAATGTTTATTTTTCTGCTACTGGGAATGCGTGTGATGCCGCATGTGGTGATATTGAGTATACACTTAAGAAAAGCCAACCTTTTTCGTAGTGCGGAAGCTATCAGAAATAGCTGTTACGCGATACTACCCTCATTTGAGGCTGGTGATCTATTCTCGGTGAATAGGACTTACTCTAAGATTGCACACAACTCGCTGGCGATCCGCTTGTTGTCTGCCTTCCTGGGAGGAGCTGATGATAATGAGTACAGGTACAAAAATCACCCTAGTATAAACCGTTGGGGATGGGTAGAGCCTTGACTTCATGACAACGACCCTCTGACCCCATGTTTTTTCTATGTTTTTGTGTGCTGCATTCATGCATTCATTTAATAAAACATTAAAACATTCAAAAAATTTCTCTTCTAGTCTCTCTGTTTTTCAAATTAAACTAAGACTGTGATTGAAAATATCAGAGAAAAAGATTGCATTAATGGATTTCGGTAGAAGGAGAACTCACCAGTATACCTTCAAGGTTCCAAAACTAGGGGATTTGAGAAAGTTAGCAAGGATGATCGTTAACCCAGAGGCTTTCAGAGCCAAGCACGGTGGTTTCCTACCACTGTTAAGAGTCCATGTGATTAAGGGGATCATGGACGCGCTCATTCAGTTCTACGATCCGGTTTATCATTGTTTCACATTCCCGGATTACCAACTGGCACCAACGCTGGAGGAGTATTCTCATCTGACTGATTTACATATCACAGATCGAGCTCCATTTTCTGGACTGGAAGAAATTCCAAAGAATCAGATCATTGCAAGAGCAATTCATTTGGACGAGTCTGAGGTCAGGACTCACATGACCACTAAGGGTGGCATCCAAGGTTTGCCAGCCCAGTTCTTGACAAAAAAGGCTCTATACTTCGCTAGTATAGGGAACGGGATTGCTTTTGAAAGCATCTTTGTCTTGCTCACCTACAGATTATTTTTGTTTCCCAACATTAATAACTTCGTCGATATCAACGCTATTAAGGTTTTTCTCATTGGAAATCTGTGCCGACTTTGCTCGCAGATGCGTATCATTCTGTACACTTGGGAAATTTGTACAGCGGAGGGGAGATCACATGCTGTGTACCTTTGCTGTACAAATGGTTTATCTCTCACTTACCCAAGTCTGCTGCTTTTTGGGATTGCAAGAGTGTCTTACGTTGGTCGCAGAAGATCATGTCTCTCACCAACTCCGATATAGATTAGTGTAATAGGATTTATGAGGGAATCAGAATCATTGACCGTTATGGAAACTTCCCCAGCGTACCCCTCATAGGAACTAAAGGAGGAATCAACTATCATCCGATATTAGTTCTTCGTCAATTTGGATACCCGATGAGACACATCCCACTGGGTGTTCATCTGGAAGGTCTTTTCTTCAAAGAAGGAGAAAACGACAGAGCACTAAAGATGGAAATAGTTCAAGCTTGGAAACATGTTCATAAGAAAGGACGAGAGTCTCTGGGAAAACCGGACTGTGTCTCGGTGGAACCTTATCTCCATTGGGTACAAACTAGAGCTCTCAAGCTAAAGATGCCTTATCCTCGTTACGGAATTCTTCCGCCGAGGAAAATTGTCATGTACTTCATGACGGAAACTGAAAGGTTTCAGGTTACTCTCAACAAAGTTCAAAAGGAAAGAAGGTCTTGGAAGAACAAGTATCGCACCCTCGACGTAGAGTGTATCCAAATACAGCAATTACTAAAAGAGAAAGATGCTCTGATTGAAATTTTGGAGCAGCATGCTGTAGAGAATCAAGATGACCAAAGGAATTTGCTCACTCCTTTCACTTGGCAAGGGAATGACAACCCGACAACGGCCCAAGCGCCCCGGTCAAAGAAAAGGAAAGTACCAGAATCAGCACCCGATTTCTCTTCAGAGAGGACTTGGGACCCATTAGTTTAGGTTTCTGTTTTTGCACTTTGTAATCTACTGTATTTCCATTTCTGTAATCCTTTGAATTTCAATAAAAAGGGGTTTCCCCACTGTTTGATATTTGCAATCTAATTGTCGAAGTTTATTTTGATTAAACCAAAAAACAACAATTAATATAATCATTGCATTCATCATTCTCACATTGCGTATTCTTCTTCCCTACGAATCTCACGTTTGTGTCTCGATTCTAGAGTCAAACTGTCTCATTCGTATAATACTCGAGCCAATCGTCAGAAAAAGATGGATGATCTTGAGGAAGAAAACAGAGAGTTGAAAGAAGAGATCGACGCTCTGAGAGAGGATATGAGAAAGCTTCGTAACGACATGCAAGCCATGACAGAAGCTCAGCTACAAAGAACTGTGATCTCAGAGATCACCTCAACGCCCATCATAGAAAAGTATGATCCTAGGTATCAGATACCGAAAGATCGTCCTTGGGGCATGCCTGTTAACTATATCCCAGAAGGATATGTTCCGCCGATCACTGAAGATTAGGGAATCGCAACAGAAGCCGCTGGGCCTGAAGGTTACAAACTTCGGGAAAGCGAAGATGTCAGGGGCATACTGAAGACTCCTGAAGGTTACAAACTTCGGGAGGCGCCAAGACTTACTGCCGTAGTCACGGTACCACCCCCTGTGGTGCACACTGTCCCGGAAGGACAGATTCCACCAACACCTTCTGGTAAGAAGGAAACTATGTTTGACAAAATGGAGGAATTCCAGGAACAGTTCTTGGAAATGCAGAAAGAGCTGCAAGCCATTCGCGGTCAGGATCTATTTGGGAAGGACGCCGCAGACCTCTGCTTGGTCCCAAATGTAAAAGTCCCGCACAAGTTCCAAGTGCCCGACTTTGAAAAATACAAGGGTAACTTTTTCTCTCAGAGCCATCTGGTGATGTACGCTCGGCGGATGTCAGCTCAGACAGAGAATCAGGACCTGCTGATTCACTACTTCCAGGATAGTTTAACCGGTGCCGCACTCAAATGGTACATGGGTTTAAACCGTACTACAATCAGTACATTCAGAGATCTTGGTACTGCCTTCGTCCAACAATACAAATACAATTTGGACATGGCACCCGACAGAGATCAACTCAGATCAATGTCGCAAAAGGAAAAGGAAACCTTTAAGGAGTATGCTCAAAGGTGGCGTGAAATTGCCGCTCAAATTTGTCCACCTCTTGAGGAAAAAGAGATGACAAAAATCTTCTTAAAGACCTTAAGCTCATTTTACTATGACCGAATGGTTGCCAGTGCGCCCAGTGATTTCACCGAAATGGTCGGCATGGGTGTACGTCTTGAGGAAGCCGTCCGAGAAGGACGTTTGGTAAAAGACACTGGATCAACGAGCGGTACTAAAAAATACGGTAGTGCTCTCCCTAAGAAAAAAGAGCAAGATATTGGGAATATCTCTCTCAGAAAGCAAAGGCGACGTTATCAGCCAGTAGCAGCTATTACTCCCGCTATCGGCCCCGCGCCTATTCCTACGTATCAACCTCAGGTTGCGCAGAGCCAACCTGATCAGCAAAGGACACAACAGCCTCTTCAGCAGGCTCGTCCTCCATATAACAACAACCGTACAATACGGCCACCAGGATTTGATCCTATACCCGTAACGTACGCAGAGCTGTTTCCGTTACTGCTGGCTAAGGGGCACATTCAGACTAAGTCTCCCCTTTCAGTTCCGGAAAATCCACCTTTTTGGTTTAAAGCGGATCAAACATGCCCTTATCATCAAGGAGGTTCGGGGCATAACATTGAGACTTGTCTCAATTTCAAATCCGACGTGCAAAAGCTTGTTAGGAGCGGGCTCTTATCTTTCAAAGATACGAATCCTAATGTTCTTACGAACCCGCTGCCTCAACATGAGAAAGCTGCAGTCAATCTGATTGAGAAAGAGACTAACAATGTCTATCAAATTCACGATGTACTCTTATTGAAGACCAATCTGGTTAAGATGCATTGTAGACAGAGTGGATATGGCCATGTGCCACCTCATAACTATCACCAGTGTGATATCTGCTCTAAAGATAACCAAGGATGTTCTGTGGTGCAATCAGCTCTACAGGAACAGATGGATCTCGGATGGATCCAAGAGCACCGAGTTCGTGGAGTTAACATGGTCTCTACGAATTCTAACGTCATTCAAAACCACGACATCCGTGTGATGAATGTCAACTTGGTGGCAATGCACTCAAGGCAAAGCCAGTATCATAATCTTCCGCGACACGATTACAGTTCCTGTCTGATTTGCTCGGTAAACAAACAGGGATGCTCTTTCATACAAGAGGCCCTCCAGCGTCAGATAGATCTTGGATGGATCCAAGACTACCATGATAGGAACTCCTATCAAATCAATATGGTTCAGATCTTCGACATTCGCGTGATGAATACTAACCTGGTAAAGTTACATGCTGAGCAGGTCCGACTCGGATTCTTAATATCACATGATTACAAAACTGTAAAGCAGGTTGCGAAAACGATCGAGGTTGTACCCTTGTCCAGGAGGCACTTCAGCACTTGTTAAATCACTGGTGGATGCCAATCTACATGGACGAAGATACTCAGCAGATTAGTATCAATAACAGGAATCCTACTCGTCGTCAAAGTCAGGATGTCCGATCAATGGAAGATAACCTAGTGAGGTTGCATTGTATTCAAAGTGGGCGTGGCCAGGTGCCACCACACAACTATGACAGTTGTAGCGTCTGTTCGGAAAGTAACCAAGGGTGTTACCTTGTGAGAGCAGCTCTTCAGGGTCAGATCGATCGTGGAGAAATTCGTCCATATCCGGGTTCTGGACCCATCATTTGGTCGCCGAACTACCTTGCCGAGCAAGTTGAGGATGTTGTCACGATCTCTGGTCATCACAGGACCAGGGGTGTTTTTGCCATCATCCCTCTACTTGACGAATCTAGAGTTCCCAACCAGGAATGGATCGAGGTTACTTATGACGGTCAGAAAAATCGGAAGGTTCCCATAGTCATCTATCTACCGGGGCCACTACCGTATGAATCAGCTAAGGCGATCCCTTACAAATACAGTGCAACAATAATCGAGAATGGAAAGGAAATTCCATTACCCTCCGTCGTGAATATTGCAGACATCAGTCGTGTAACACGGAGCGGTCGAATCTTCAATCGAGGGGTTGGAGAATCCAACAAAGAAAAGGAACTTCAGGCAGAAATTCCTGATCCACCAGTCGGTCAATCTGGTAATCCCGACTTTTCAAAAGACAAAGATGAGATGCTAAAGCTCATCCAAAGGAGTAAATATAACATTGTTGATCAACTGTTACAGACTCCTTCAAAGATCTCAGTATTATCACTGTTACTCAGTTCAGAAGCACACAGAGCGGCTATACAGAAAGTCTTGGAGCAAGCCTTTGTGGAACAGGATGTAACAATCAGACAGTTCGATAGCATTGTCTCTAACATCACTTCCTGCAATAATTTGGGATTTAGTGATGAGGAATTACCTGAAGAGGGTCGTCGTCATAACATGGCGCTCAACATTACAGTTAACTGCCAGGGCGATGCTTTAGCCAACGTACTGGTAGACACAGGGTCAGCCCTGAATGTTATGTCGAAGTCCACCTTGATGCAATTATCATTTAAGGGCCCTCCGATGAGAGTCAGCGAGGTCGTCGTCAAAGCATTCGACGGATCCAGAAAAATAGTTATCGACGAAGTGGATCTTCCCATAACTATTGGTCCTCACACTTTCCAAGTCACTTTCCAGGTCATGGACATCCAGGCAACATACAGTTGTTTATTAGGAAGACCTTGGATACACCAAGCTGGACCGGTTACTTCAACCCTCCACCAAAAGCTAAAGTTCGTTCAGAACGATCAACTTGTCACGGTTTGTGGGGAACAAGCCTTGCTCGTGAGTAACTTATCATCATCTGCTTGTGTGGAACCCGAGGAGGTTATTGGAACTCAGTTCCAAGCACTATCGGTGAGCAAGAACGGTCAATCCGAAGAAGGAACTTCAATTTCTTCATACAAAGATGCTATCAAAGCGGTCTAGAGTACTGATACGACAGGATGGGGACGGCTTGTCATTCCTATTGACAATAAGACAAAGAAGGGTCTTGGTTTTTCTGCAACCTGTACCCAGACAACTGCTAACGATGAAAGTCTTCATCCCCTTCAAAACTTCTTCCACAGTGGAGGTTTTCTTCACCCAGTGTCTCAGACAGTTCATGCTATCAATGAGGAAGATCCCTCTGACACAGATGAAGAATGGAAGTCCTACCTTAACAAGGACGGATATATGTCTCAGGAAGAGGTGCCTATGCCTTTTTGCTTTCCTACAGAAAGTCCGAGATTTATACCAAGATCAGATGTCGAAATGATCTACGGAGATTGTGATCCGGAAGGATGCCGTGCTCCGCCAAATTCATTAGAGGAAGACACTCTGATGAAAGAAAACTCTGATCACAATTACTATGGCCCAATGGATGGTCTGCCAATGTGGCAGCCTTACCCAGGAAACTTGGGGCAAGAAAGTCAGCCGAGTAATGAAACTCAGCTGAACGTCATTGAACAGAATACCTGTGTCCCCGCCATGTCATGGGATCAACACTCAGGTCATTCAGAGACTACTCAACATGAACATGAATTCGCAACGTTCGCAGGACTTGAATTCATCAACTATGCTTTTCCTGAGGTCAACGTCATCGAAAGGGATGATTTCTCCAGTTCCAAAGAAGTTTGGGACACTTTGGGACAACCATGTGGAAAATACGACTTTATGGTCAAGTACACCGCTCCCGAAAGCTCTCGTATCAGGCTCGAAGACATCCAACCAACTGGATGGGGAGATACAGCTGAGGGCACAAATGCTACGCAAAATGCAACAGAGGAATTCTCCTACGCCAACTCTGCTTGGGAGACAGATTCCAATGATCCTGCTCCACCAGAAATCAGCGTCATTTCTGAAGACAAATCAAGGAAGGTGCCAGACTTTGTGATTCACCGAGGAGTTCGCCGCCAATGGGTTGCCGTCAAGGTTCCGAAGGTCGTTCATCAGTCAAAGTAATTGCCATCTTTAACCTTTCACCCTGCCCAGGTGAAACAGATATTTTGATAGGGCTCGTTTTCTGTAAATTTCCCTCTTCGCTTTGCCCAAAGCGACAGAGTTTTGTTTTATAGGGCTGTAGTTTCAAGATTCGACTTGTTCATTAATAAAATAACGTCGTTCTGTAATTTCCGCATTAATTGTTGTTTTCTCTTTTTGCTTTTTCAGAAAATGGTAATCCTAAAAAAAAAACATTCAATAATAAAAATAAGCAGTAAAATCAATACACTGCACACACTTACATTTTCTCTATCTCTTCTAAACACGAATCATCACGTCATGCAGATTGCTTGTTTTATACCCCGTTGAAACATACGATCCGATGCCTTCTCCCAACTTTGAGTTCCCGGTATTCGAGGCTGAAGAAGAGAATGACAACGAAATTCCAGAAGAGATTTCCCGACTACTCAGACAAGAGGAAAGGTCCATTGAACCTCACAAAGAACCGTTGGAAATGGTAAACTTGGGTTCAGAAAAAGAGAGAAAAGAAATCAGGATCGGAGCACTGCTCAGTCCAACTGTCAAAGAAAGTTTGATAAAGCTTCTCAAAGAATTCCCCAATGTATTCGCTTGGTCCTATCAGGATATGCCAGGGTTGGATACCAGCATCGTGGAACATCACTTACCGTTGAGATCGGAATGTCCGCCAGTAAAGCAAAGGTTGAGACGCACTCACCCGGACATGGCCATCAAAATCAAAGAGGACGTGCAAAAACAGATTGACGCGGGTTTCCTTGCTACATCGGAATATCCTCAATGGTTAGCCAACATCGTACCTGTTCCCAAAAAGGATGGAAAGGTCAGAATGTGTGTTGATTACAGAGATCTAAACAAGGCAAGTCCAAAGGACGACTTTCCTTTACCACACATTGACATGTTGGTTGACAACACAGCAAAGTTCAAAGTATTCTCCTTCATGGATGGATTCTCGGGCTATAATCAGATCAAAATGGCGCCGAAAGACATGGAGAAAACTTCGTTCATTACCCCATGGGGTACCTTTTGTTACAAGGTAATGCCGTTCGGTTTGAAGAATGCCGGGGAAACCTATCAAAGGGCCATGACTACTATGTTTCATGACATGATACACAAAGAAATTGAGGTATATGTCGATGATTTGATTGCAAAATCAAGAACAGAGGATGAGCACGTTGAACATCTGTCAAAATTGTTCGAACGTCTAAGAAAATTCAAGCTCCGCTTGAATCCCAACAAGTGCACCTTCGGTGTCCGTTCAGGGAAACTACTAGGGTTCATCGTCAGCCAGAAAGGGATTGAGGTTGATCCTGACAAGGTCAAGGCCATTCAAGAAATTCCTTCTCCGAAAACTGAAAAACAAGTCAGAGGATTCCTGGGACGTTTGAACTACATCTCCAGATTCATATTCCTTATGACCGCCACTTGTGCGCCGATTTTCAAGTTATTGAAAAAGAACCAGGATTGCGTTTAGTCAGAAGATTGCCAAACCGCCTTCGACAGTATCAAGGAATATTTGTTGAATCCTCCGATTCTATCACCTCCAGTGGAAGGAAGACCACTAATCATTTACCTCACAGTCCTAGAGGACTCAATGGGATGTGTACTTGGCCAACAAGACGAAACTAAAAGGAAAGAGTCTGTCATTTACTATCTAAGCAAGAAATTCACCGACTGCGAGACTCGATATACGATGCTTGAGAAAACTTGTTGCGCTTTGGCTTGGGCAGCCAAACGTCTTCGCCAGTACATGATTCGTCATACTACTTGGTAGGTCTCCGAAATGGATCCAATCAAGTACGTTTTCGAAAAACCTGCTCTCACGGGAAGGATTGCCCGTTGGCAGATGTTACTATCAGAATATGACATAGAGTACCACGCTCAGAAAGCCGTTAAAGGAAGTGTTTTAGCCGATCATTTGGCTCATCAACCGATTGACGATCAAGAATTAATCGGGTTTGACTTCCCAGACGAAGATGTCATGTATCTAAAAATGAAAGATTGTGATGAACCGCTACCCAGTGAAGGGCCAGAACCAAGTTCCCAGTGGGGACTCATCTTTGACGGAGCAGTTAATCATTATGGAAACGGAATTGGGACAATCATTGTTACCCCTCAGGGTTCCCACATTCCTTTCACTGCCAGACTTACGTTCAAATGTACGAACAACAAGGCCGAATACGAAGCTTGTATTATGGGTCTCGAAGAAGCGATTGATTTAAGGATCAAAAACTTGGACGTATACGGTGATTCAGCCCTGGTTATCAATCAGATCACAGGAGATTGGAACACATACCAATCAGGACTGATTCCTTACAAAGACGATGCAAGAAGGTTGCTACCCTTCTTCAACAGAGTCGACTTTCATCACATCCCTCGTGATGAGAATCACATGGCTGATGCATTAGCCACTCTCTCTTCCATGATTAGTGTAGGTCGATGGAATGACATACCTAAGATCGACATCATGCGCCTTGAACGGCCCGCTTACATCTTCATGATTGAAGCAGTCATAGATGACAGACCTTGGTATCACGATATTAAATGCTTCCTTCAGAAACAAGAGTACCCATCTGGGGCACTCAGAAAAGACAGGAAAACCCTCAGAAGATTGGCTGGAAACTTCTTCCTGAGCGGTGACACTCTTTATAAGAGAAATTTTGACATGGTCTTGCTCCGATGTGTCGACAGACCAGAAGCAGACATGCTCATGAAAGAAATTCATGAAGGATCCTTTGGCACTCATGCCAACGGACACACAATGGCGAGAAAAATTCTCAGGGCCGGGTATTATTGGTTGACCATGGAATCCGACTGCTACAAGTAGATGAGGAGGTGTCACAAGTGTCAGATATACTCCGACAAAATTCATGTACCGCCATCACATCTCAAAGTTCTTTCTTCTCCGTGGCCATTTTCCATATGGGGAATCGACATGATTGGTATGATTGAGCCCAAGGCTTCAAACGGACATCGGTTCATCCTGGTAGCCATTGATTATTTCACCAAGTGGGTCGAAGCAGCGTCATTCGCCAACGTAACCCGACAAGTGGTGGTCCGATTTATCAAAAACAATATCATCTGACGTTACGGTGTTCCAAGCGAGATCATTACTGATAATGGATCCAACTTGAACAATAAGATGATGAAAGAGTTATGCGCAGAGTTCAAGATCGAACACCATAACTCATCTCCCTACCGACCCAAGATGAACAGAGCGGTAGAAGTGGCTAACAAGAACATCAAGAAGATCGTTCAAAAGATGGTTGTAACCTATAAAGATTGGCACGAGATGCTACCCTTTTCTCTTCATGGTTATCGTACATCTGTCCATACTTCAACAGGGGCTACCCCTTTCTCTCTAGTATATGGCATAGAGGCAGTGCTTCCCATAGAAGTAGAGATCCCGTCAATCCGGGTATTGATGGAAGCTAAGCTCACCGAAGCTGAATGGTGTCAAAGTCGACACGACGAACTGAACTTGATCGAAGAAAAGAGAATCACGGCACTATGCCACAGTCAGTTATATCAACAGAGAATGAAAAAGGCGTTCGACAAAAAGGTCCGACCTCGTATTTTCAAAAAAGGAGACCTCGTGCTCAAGAAGATACAATCATTTCTCACTGACTCTCGGGGCAAATGGACCCCGAATTATGATGGCCCCTATGTGGTCACGAAAGCTTTCTCAGGCGGCGCCTTGAGACTTGCAACCATGGACGGAGAGGAATTTGCCTACCCCACGAATGTTGATGTAGTCAAGAAATACTTCGCCTAAAACTAAACTAAAAAAAATGTCTCGGTGGATTGAAAACCTGAAAGGGCGGTCCAGGCAAAAGTTAGAGACATGAAAAGAATCATCCCGATGGATTGGAAATCTCATAGTACAATCCAGGCAAAAGTTAGGGATAATGGCAAGTAACTATGTTCAACAGAGGCAAGTCCCTCAGCAGCAGTTACAGCATCATCTATCGGAGGAAATCTCCTGTCAAAGGTCATCTTCGACAGAAGCTCAGGATGTCTCGAATTCAAAGTTGGTAGAAGGATAGTGGTCGTTATGTTTCAACGTAGCCCTTTTCCCTGTAAATTACCATTTTCTAACTTTGTATATACTCTTTGGAATCACGCGTTTGGCTGATCTCCATCTTATCAATAAAATTTGAGCCTTTGTGCTTTTGTTTGTAATTCTTAACTTGCTTTAGCTTTACAGAACGACGTTGTTTAAACTTCATCAGCGATTCTTGAAATAAAACAAAAATGAATTTACTTGTTAAAACTTTTTCTGCTTTTAAATTAAAGATGGCATTTCTTTTGACTGTTGAACATCAGAAGAACATCGATTGCTTCTCCCGAAGTAAGCGAATTTCAAAGTGCAGAATCAAAGTACTCCTTCTAAGCCAGTATGCCTGAATGAAGGGATCAACTGTGTCAGAGACCTTATTTCGTCTGACACACCTCGGCCGAGTTCTCATCTCCTAAGCCCGATCAACATAGTTCCCCGCGTGGACTATCTCTCCTAAGCAAGGTGGAATTGCTATTTTGAATCAACGGTACTTCTTCGCCCCGCGATGGCCGAGTATCCAATTATGTTCATCCATTAGTCTGTATGTCGCGTCTGTTTTGTCAGCATAAACATACATACTTCATGCATTTTATTTGCGTTCGCATTTCGTATTGCATCACTATCACTCTAGTCGGTCTTGTCCCCTAGTGGTAGAAATCCTCTCAATCGAGTTTGTCAGTTCTTTCCTCGTCAGGAAGTGTTGCGTCTGCACAATCTCGCCACCAGTGTATTTTTAGATCAGAGTCGGCACTTGGCCACTTTGATGACTTGAACCTCTGAAAAGCCAGAGAAAACTCTCAATAAATATCACTCTTCGCCATTGAAGATGATATCCTTGCTTTCCCAGATTAAGGAAAATCCACAGAGAAAGCCTCGTGATCAGAGATTCGGCAGTACATCAGTATTTCTCCGAAAAATCGTTGATGAAAAGGTCATCGGCACCTCAAAATTGGACCTCATCATATGGCGTTTCTCCGGGAAGATCCCGAGAAAAGTATGATGAAAGATCCCAAATGAAAATAGTCTCTCAAGAGAATCGTTTTCCTCAGTAGGGTCAACAAATGGCGTCTCCAACAGAGAAGTTTGTACAACTCTACAATTCAGACGACTGGGTTCCCCAGCAAGTCTGACATCAAAACTTTTTCCACTCAAATGGCATCTCCCCAGGAAAATTCGGCGAGAAGTTTGAGGAAAGCCGCTATGAATAACGTCCCTTATCAGTAAAGTTTATTGACAAAAGAAACTAAGACCAGTTCTTGGTAAGAAACCAGGATCGAGGGGAAGTTTAAATCAGAAACTAAGACCAGTTCTTGGTAAGAAACCAGGATCGAGGGGAAGTTTAAATCAGAAACTAAGACCAGTTCCTTGGTAGGAAACCAAGAACGAGGGGAGGTTTATTTCAAAAGAAAACTGAGACCAGTTCCTTGGCTGAAGACCAGGATCGAGGGGAAGTTTACCTTTTCTAAGCATCATTGCTTAGTTAAAGAAGATGAATGCGTAAGCTACCATTCATAACCACCATCAAAATTTTGGATATTCCGATATTTAATCCTCTTGCACCCCGAATGCTCGAATCCCTTCGTCATTCACACCTTCAGGTCCAAGAAGATTAAATAGGGGCATCTGTAATACCCCAAATTTTGACCACTTAGATTTCCCATCATTGTGAAAATCATCATCACAATATGGATGAACCATCATGCTTCATCAGTCTCCCCAAAGATGGGTGAGCATCCACTACAATCAAAATTAGGGTTTCAAGCCCTCTCTGAGCTTTAGACAAAGGATCAATCAAGAAATGACATGATCTTCAACTTGTCTAATCTCTCAAACATCCACAATGGATCAAAAAGGACTCCCACTTCAAGGATTAAGCACAAGGCTACTCCCTTCTAGGTGGATCAAGTCTCAAGATCGACAGTGTCACCAAATTAGGGTTTTGGTCAACCAGGGCCTCCAGATGGAAATTTTCATCTGGGCATAAGGCAATGATCCAAAACATGACCTAATATACTCCATGGAACCTCATGGACCCATGCATCAAGTTAATTTTGCCTCAGGGGATGCATTCATCAAAAATCAGGAATTAGGGTTTCTTGACCTAATTCACCCCTAAGTTGACTTTTGGGACAAACCATGAGCCAAGACCTCAAGAGATGATTTGAGGGTCTCTAATACACCATATTGATCCATTTGGAACAATGGATTGATCCAAGAAGCTTGAGCAACAAGTTTCATTTTCATCTGCACCACAATTAGGGTTTTAAGGGAAAAGTCAACTGTAACTTTGACTTTTGACCAAGACATGCTCCCAAACCCTAATACATGATTGAATATACCCTATGACACCCATGGAATATGTCCATCAAGTTTGATTTAGGTCAAGGACATGATTTCCTGAAGAATTGCACAGTTTGGAATTCATCTGATAAAAAGTCAACTGTGCACAAAAGTCAACTTTGACTTTTTGAGATTTTTCACCAAAATGGATTTTTAACCCTAAAATGATGTTAATGTATGATTTGAATCATCATTCATCAAGAAAAATCAAGAAAAGTGAGATAACTTGTAAAAGGGGTAACCATAAAACTTAGAAATTTTTCTAAGTTAAAAATAAAGTGGCAAAGGTACCAACTTTGGAAGACCATAACTCCTAAACCACAAGGCCAATTTTTCCATCCAAAGCTTAATTTGTAGATCTCACTGCCCTCTACAAAAACTTCAACTAGGCCTAACTCCAATTCCTTATGGATTTTGAGCTATAAGTGAGCCAAAGTGGCTGAAAATGTGAAAGAATACCATTTTCCAACACTTAGAAAAATTCTGCCTAAAACAGAATTTTGTTGAAACACCAAAACTTGTGGGATTTTTGCACATAGTTGCAAGCTGAATCAATTCCAAAGTTAAACACCAATGTTGTTGCAAATGATGCCAAGAATTCAAAGGGCTCAACAGCATGAATTAATTCAACTCAAGCCATGAGAAATCCATGCCCAAAGTCATGCTGCTGCAAGCTGTTTTGGAAAAATCAGTTTGCATGTTTGCTTATCTCACACGATTTTGAGCCAAAGACTGAGGATCAGTATGCCACTTGTGTTCAAACCAATCACATTGCATCTAATCCAACTGATAAAGCTGAGTCAAAAAGCCAAAGAACCTTCCAACTTGAAATTCATCCACTTTGGCACTTTTTGCCTTGAATTCAAAATGCATTTATGTGGAATAGTGCATTGTCAAGATTCTCACTCTCCTCAGTCAAGTTCTCTGATTAAACAACATTAAAAACATCTGAAGAATGTGATTTCAGTCAAGGCATAGCAGATCTATTTGGAGCAGCTGTTATGCCTAGTGCAAGAGGCATTTATGCCAAGCCAATCCAAGCAAATGTGATCTGATCCAGCTGTCATTCACTATTCCTCCAAGACAAGAGTTGATCACCTATAAATAGAGGTCTCAATGGATCACTCAACTCACCCCAAAGCCAGTTACAGCACTGTTTTCTCTCATTCTTTCTTGAACTTCAAGTTTTCTTGTTTTTGAGTAACCACTATCGGGTTTTGAGTTGCAGCCATAAGCAATCAATTCCAATTGCTCAAACACATCACATATGATGTATTTGAGGTGTCCAAGTGCTTAAACAACATCTGTAACACTCCCAGCTCAAAATCACTCTTCAACCAAACCATTTTGCTTCAGTTTTGCAGGTGGAGGTCTCTAGCTTGATCCAGAGAATTTCAAAGTTTTCCAAAGCTTGCAACACACTCCATAACATCCATTGAAGCTGTAGGGATCATCAATTCACGACTGGAACACCATCTGGGCAAAGTTCCATTTCAGCTTGCATCAAGGTGAGCTTCAAACTCAAACTCCATGATCCATGCATATTTCCTCGCATGATAATTTTGCCATTTGATTACCATCATATGCTGATTGTTTTGCCTCAATAAATTTGATCATAGACCTCATAAACATGCTTACACGATTGCTTTTGCAAATTAGGGTTCATCTGTGTTCATCATGATTATTTCACTCCACACTGAAAATGAATAAAACTGGGTATTGCCATCTTGTTCCTTGTAAAAAACGCACGAGTTTGGTGTTTGAATCATGTCCAATGGTTGAGAGATGAGTGAGATAGGGTGCTTCATGCACGAGATCGGGGAAGGAGATGGCCATGGCGCCATTTTCAGAAAACCAACCAAGTTCTCTATATAATTTTCACTTGCCATATATTTAATGAATTGGCATTGCGCCCTAGAGGTTCATCAGCTGGTTTTGTGAGTATTAGCAAGCGAGAGGTCTGGGGTTCGAATCCCCCTCGCCCCAGACTTCTTTTTATCACTTTTTTATTTTATTATTTTTCATACTATTATTTTTAATGATTTGAAAAATTAATAACTCCTTCAATTTTTATCATTTTTGATTGGTTCTTTTTGCAATAATTCACAAAAATGTTAAAATATTTTATTTTACCAAAAAATCCCAAAAATATTATTTATTTTATATAATTGATATTTTTGCAAAGAATTAATATTTTAATTGTTTTTAACATTTGAAATATTATTTCCACAATGATTTTGCAACTTTTAATGCTTTCTATTTGTTTTGTAGGTCAATACTTAATTTTTGAAGCATTAATCCAAGATCACAATTTGTTTCCCATGTGTAAAACAATTTTTGATCAATTTAATTGAATTTTTATTCAATTAAATACATTTTTTGGAAACAAATTAGGGTTTTGGATTAATTCAACCCTCATAAATCATTTTCAAAACTCCTTGGGCCTCTTGAGAGAGTGTAAGACCCATCCCCCCTTGTACAAAAACATTTTTGGGCCTCACTCATTGTATAAGTCCCTTTGTACAAGTAAACGGCGCGATCGTCGCCCGTTTAAAAATAAAAATCATCTGGGCCTCTCCTTGAGCTATAAGACCCATTTAAAACACTTTGGGCCTCTATTAGAGTGTAAGACCCAATCCCCCTTTTAACCAAAACATTTTGGGCCTCACTTATTGTATAAGTCCCTCTGCGTTAAAAGAAAACCTCGGCGCGATCGCCATTTTTAAACGAAAAATCATTTGGGCCTACCCTCGTGTTATAAGACCCACTCTTTTTCTTTAAACCTTTTTGGGCCTCTTGAGAGAGTGTAAGACCCATCCCTTTGTACAGAAAACCTTTTTGGGCCCCAGTCACTTGTATAAGTCCGTCTGTACAAATTCAAACAGTGTGCTCACTGATAAAACCCTGGGCCTCTCCTTGAGCTGTAAGCCCCAAATCTTTCTTTTTCAAAGCGCTTTCTCCTTTGATTTTGAATATACTGTTGTTTTCAATCTTTCTTTGTTGAACAACTAACCAAACAGCATGGAAGCACTCCAACCGAGTAAGTGGCTATCGCTTTCATTTACTGCTTTCATATTATAAACTGTATTGTGGGGCTGCTCAATGTAAGTCTCCTTTCATAAACTCATATCTACTGTGTAATAATAGTATAGATATTTCGAGTTTCCCCGACAACTACGTCTAGAACTAGGTGACACCGTTTCATTTATTCGTAGAAATAGACGCCTAGATCCCCAATAGGAGCATCAGATACAGTCTTCTCTTCGGCTGTCCTCCTTAGGAATTGTCAAGGAACTCTATTCCCAAAGATGAATGTATTCTCTGTGAATGGCATCTTTGAGTTTCTTCCAAATTCTCGAACTTTCCTGACTTGATTTATTCCTTGTGGATAGCTTGCCTTGAATGTCTCGGGGTTTGGGTACCCACTACGGTCATTATCTTGGACCTTAACTAAGGAACCCTCTTTAAAAGCTAAAAGTCGCTGGATAGTAAACCTCGCACGTTTACCAGTGGTTTTCATCTTTAAAAGAGTTATCTCTTCTAATGGAAAGGAGATGATAGACCCACGGGCTTCTTAAAAGCATCGGCCTCCTCTTGGGCATTATTCAAGGACCCTACGGCTTCTTAGAAGTATTCACAGCCTCCTCTTAGGCTTCGTATAATGATCTCTTCCTCCGGGAATGATAGCCTCCTCTTGGGCTTCGTACAAGGACCCGTCGGCTTCTTAAAAGATTCCAGCCTCCTCTTGGGCTTCGTACAAATTGTCCCGACGACCTCCTAGAGGTATAGGAACAGAACTTAGTCATCCTCATAGAACAGTCCTTTCATAGAGTCTACTACTGTTTCTCGAAGCATAGTACAAAAGGTAAAACTCTAGACATGGACAGTCTAACTTCCTTGAGTCTCAAAGACATTCTCAAGCACCCTTCATTAAATAGGAAGGAAACCCGCAGACTCGGATAGTCTCAATACCCTTTGGATTTCCCGTTTCCTCAAAGAAAAGGAAATATCCCTGATCCTCAAATTAAATCCCTGTGTACAGTGTTACTCATATAAGAACTGATTTTCTCTTTTAAATCAGCATATTGGATCTGTCACTCAACTGAAACAGTTACAATAGCCTCCATCTCGGGCTTCGTACGAGATACCAAAAATCTCCCCAGTGGAGTCAAAACAACCTTTTAGCCTCTCTCTCAGGCTTTGTATGAGACACAAAAGATTCCCTCGTTGAGTCAATCACCCCTTTTTTTTGCCTCCATCTCGGGCCTCGTACGAGATATAAATCCCTTAAGCAAGAGTCGAACTCTTTGCTAGCCTCCTCTTAGGCTTTGTATAATGATATGCCCCACTGGGTCAAAAACTTTTAGCCTCTCTCTCGGGCTTTGTACGAGACACAAAATAGCCTCCTCTTAGGCTTTGTATAATGATTTTCCTAGCGGAAATTAGCCTCCTCTTAGGCTTTGTATAAGAAAACCACTGGTTGATCCAATTAACCTTTTAGCATCAAAGTTGTGCCTCGTTCACAGTAAACAAACATCAATAACTCCTTTCCTTTCATCTAATCGCTGTAAGCGACAAGCCTCTGGATCATCTACATCCATGCCACTGTCCCTCTTTTAGCATGAGAAATTCCTAAGGAAAGATGGCATTGCTCTACACTGAGTTAAAGTCTTCTCCTTCAGGTTAAAACCCTTTCTTCGGAAATTATGGCATTGCTCGGATCCGCGTATCCTAGTTAAAGTAATTCTCCTTCTCCCCTCTTTAGAGATGACAAATTCTCTCTAAAGTCGAGGTCTTTCAGCTTCACGTCTTGGGCTTTGAACAAGACACAAATAGACCTTTTAGCTTCACATCTTGGGCTTTGAACAAGATACAAACCACCTTTCGCTTCACGTCTTGGGCTTTGAACAAGACACCAAAAACCAATTTCCTCCCATAGAATAGGAGGAACTACGAACGCTCTGATTTCCCTAATTCGGTAAACGGGAATACGTAGGCGTAAGATCGAAAGAAAAGATCTTAGCGAGCGCAATCAACAAAAAACCCAAATCCCATATCCCCATCAAACAAAAGCAGTAATTCAAAAGCATCAGTCCTAACATCCTAATCCTTATTCCCCGCCAGAAACCCTTTGCCTAGAAAAAAGAAAGAAAGAACCGTATTGGCGAAATACGAATAACCAGTACAAAAGCCCCCCCCACATTGATAGCATCCGTAACCTAACAGACCGCTGTTTAAACTCAGTATGCAAGCAGGGTTAATTGGAGACATCTATTTCCCTTCCTTATTCAGCTCACAATAGGATAAAAAATGAATCGACCTGTAGTTTTAAGCTCAACCGCAGAGAGCGACCAGCGCTTAAGAACCGCGTCCAAAATCGCTCGCTACACCATAGTCTGAACATCTTCCATTTTCCATCCCCCCGTAGTTTCTTTGAGCCTGCGCCTGGTTCCTACTGAACCTAGGGATGTTTGCAAACAATTTTCTTCCATCCAAGAAAAGATTATCAAGCTTCATGGCCAGCAACCTAGCATCCAAAACGTTGAAAAATCTGGCGAAAGCGTACCTTCTTCCTCTAATGTCCCTTCTGGGAGGAATCAACACCTCATCGATATCACCGAGCAACTTAAATTCCTCATAGAGATCTCTGGCTTTCCAGTTCTCACCAAACTCGGTAACGAAAAAAGTTGACGTTTCCTTCCTGTTGTCTAGATTTCCTTTCCCTGCAAAATCGCCCTTGAATTTCTGAGCCTTACCTCCTTTGTTGCGCTCCACCTTTGTCCACTCATTAGTCTCCTTTTCATTCTCTGCTGTGTCTTCATCCATTGCTTACAAGCCCCACAACTGTCAAACAAAGAAACGGTTGATGCAGAAAAAAAACCTAGAGAGAGGTGGGAGTTTCTCGATTTAATGAAATTACTTGCTTACAAAAAAAAATTTCAGTCTGATTCAAACCCATGACATTAACTTTTAAATTGGTTTAAAAAAGAAATAAATATTTAGTTAATAACTAAAATAATAAAAATCGGTTCAAATGACTCAAAGTATAGTTTGGACCCATGACAACGTCTTCAACAGAAAATGACCTAAATAGAAAATTGTATTAATTTTGTTATGTCATTGATTTTAGAGGTTTTTCAGTAAATTTTGTTTCAATGTTTTTACTAATAATTTTCCCCACTATATTCTAAATAATTTCAATATCATTTGTTTTGTTAAATTATTAATAAATATGATTTTAATCTGCCATGATAGTAATTTATTAAATTTGTAATATCATATCAATGCTTTTTAAAATGCACTACAAGAAAAATGTTTTTTGCAACGATAAAATTTGTGGTTAAATACATAAAGATGTTGCAAAATAGCTTTACGACAACATCAAAAATGTCGCTGCTGGTTCTGGCGATATGTCCCGTTGCAAAAAGTTTTGCAGCAAAATTTAATTTCGTTGTCGTTAATAACTTTTCCAGCAACAATATTTGCCGCCATTATTTTAATTATTTGTTGGGATAAGTAAAATTTTCCAATCAAGATTGTTGTTATATATAACTTATCTCAGCCACTAAAGTTGTTGCGATAACATCTTTTTCCCAATTATTTATAATTATTTATTTATTTATTTATTTATTTATTTATGATTCTCAATAATAAAAATTGTAAATGTAATTCTCTACTTAAATTAATATAAATTAGTTTAAGTAAATATATTATGAAATTTGTAATTCATATTTAATTATATATTAATTAAAATATATTTTCTAAAATCATGTCACTTATTATTTACATATAAAAAAATAAAAATAATATAAACACAAATTAGTTTATGTAAATATGTTGTGATATTTGTAATTCATATTTAATTATATATCAATTAAAATATATTTGTTAAGATCGTATAACTTATTATTAGTATGTAAAAAAATAAAAATAATATAAACACAAATTATGTAAGATAAACATATGAAAATACTATAAAAAAATGTTTACATAATTAATCATATTTGTTTCCATTAAAATATATAAATAAAATTATTTCATAAAGAAATAATAAATGTAGTTACAACATTAATTATTTTTTCTAACTGTATCCGGACCATTTTTGTGTAAAGTCCTTGAAGTATCCCTGATTTCTCTGCAATTTTCATCCAATTACAAGTTTAATATATATACACAATAATAAATAATAAATAAGAAAAAATATGACTATATTAAAAATTTTGAAATTTAAAATTACATGATTAACATCTTGAGTTATACATTTATAAATAAGTGTCAAGTTAAGAAATATTCTGATAGCATACCTTTGTGAAAATATGTTACTAGTAGTTTCAACTCTATGATCACAGTACGTTGCAATATTCAAAGAACCTGGAAATTGTCCGGCCTATATAAATGTTCAAAACACAAGGATCAATTAATGAAATATTAAAAATATTAAACTAATATATTTCTAAAATAAAAGTTATTGATTTATTATATTTTTGTAAATTTAATCCAAACTTACCATTAAAGGATTCATTCTAAAATAAATAGTTGCCAATTTTTCTTCAAATTGCTTTTCCATCCTTTCTTCAAGTTGTCTTTGAGTATCTTCAAAATTTGACATCATTTCTTCTCTTTTGTGACGTTCATCTTAAAGTTGAGCTTCAACCTCTTTCAATTTCATTGCTATATCATGTCTCTTTTTACGTTCACTTGCCAACTCTTGATGTAAAACGGTAGATTTTTCTTTTGTTGGTTTAATTCCAGCTCCAAGACCACGACAATACCCAGTTCGTTTTCCTACCACTGATTGGAAAGCATCATTAATAATTTAATCTTCATCAATATCTTTATTAATGTCTTGCAATATCTCCGAAGAAGCTTCTTGAACCTTCAACTATTAAAGAAAAAGTAAACTATAATTAAAATTTATAATAAAATATAAAAGCTTAATAAAAATTGTAATTAATAAATAACATAATTAGTCTTACATGAACATCTCCTGAAGCTCCATCTATCCATTCTCCATTGTTTTTCATGTGAGTCATTTGCCATAAATCTTGAAAATTGGGCTCTTTTCCACTATCAGGATCTCTCTAAAAAAGATTTTTACATAAAAAATTATAATATTTTAATACATTATTAATGAAACTAACAATTCATAATAAAATTTTATTTTTAAATATATTACCGCATCATAGCTAACGGCTTGAAATGACTTTCTTCCACATATATGATTGATAACTTGTTTTGCTTTATTTGATGATGATTTCTTATTACACCATATAGGTTTCTTAGGCACCACGTGAATTTCCGTTTTTACCCCCAGTTTCCGAATATGCACATCCAGACGCACCATTTTTTTTAAAAACGTTGATTTGTTCCGGATGTGCATATCAGGAATAATTCCTGATCTGCAGATTTGGAAAAATAGCAGAACTTTAATTTTTTTTAAATCAGTTTTGTTGGTAGGTCGCAGATGTTAATATATCGTCGCAACTTAATATACATTCGAAAACATCTATATATAAAATAAAATGATATATATATATATGTATAATAATACTCCTGTCAAAATACAGTACATCAATGTAATAAAAATAGAATACATCAAACAAAAAACTATTGTGTATGTCGAAGGATCTCTCCTGGCTCCCCTGCTCCTCTGCCCCAACCCGCCGTCCAGGCTCGATGTCTGCGGTACTAAAGTGCCCCCCGAGCAATCTCAATAATCCTATCCATGGCAACTCTGCCACCAGAGCCCTCAGGGAGGTGACTGTCCGCAATGGCCGCCCGCGCTATCTCCTCTATCTCACGACAGCGAGGTAGGAAATCCTGAGTATGGTCTAGCTGAGACTGTCGCTCCTCTAATATCTCCTGATGAGCAGGTCTGGGTGGTGATCCCTCAGCAGTGGGCACCATGCATGGGTGTGAGTCGGTATAGAACCACATGATGTACCCGGCAACAACGCTCCAGTCTCTCGGCGCTTTGGTCGCCCAAGCCTCTTCCGGTACCAAGTGGGAATGGAAGTCAGCATATGTCTCACCTATCTGTGTGCGGGTTAAGCCTAGAGGAGCAGACTTATGAGGCATCCTGGGGATCGTCTGCGTGTAACCGAACTGACGCAAGACGCGATCCGGCAAGTATCGAGCAATAATGGTCGAACTGCATGTCAACCATCCTGAGAACAGCGAAACCTCATCAAACGGGCGCGTCACACGGTGATCGGCATAAGCATCATAAAAAATGTCCTCAGCAGCCATCCGATCAAGATAAACTCTATAGGGCTCGGGCGCCTGGTTCCCTCTCAGCAGGAGAAATGTAGCAGCATGCGACATATCCTCAGTGTACCCCTCGACACTCCCCCAACCAGTAATCTTGGGAAAGTGCTGTAACATCCACGTCTAAAATGGAAAACATAACATCGGTGTCAAATATTATAATGAATATAGAAAGAAAAGAAATGAAAAAAAAGACTTAGAATATAAGATTGTTACCACGTATAGTGTACAGCTGCCTGCCACAGTCTTGGCTGCCCAGAGGCAACCATCTAAGAGCCTAGAATAGGTGTATGCCAGCGTAGCTGTCCCCTCAGTTGTACCCATGGATCTCTGTGGGGTCCAAAAGGTACCTGAGGTAAACGATATCAACGTAAGTGGCGCTGGTGTCCACAAACAGTTGTGTGCCGAGCAAAAATAGATAGTAGCATCTTAGGGCAAGCTGCCTGTGGATCTCCACCTCAGCTGGATCACCTACTGCTCGTCCTACCTCTGCAAGCTCCTCACAAAATCTACGTGTTAGAAAGGAGAACCGGGCGTGTGCGCCTCTCAACTGGGTCACCTCCGCAAGTGCATCATCTGGGGTAGCCCCAAGCTCCCCAGTCAGCATCTCTATCGCCTCCACCTTCGACATCTTACCGTGATGGAGAAGGGTACCCATGATCGGTAGATGTAAAAGGCACGAGATGTCGTCGAGTGTGATCGTGAGCTCGCTGTACGGTAGATAGAATAAGGATGTCTCAGGGTGCCATCTCTCAACAAAGGCCATCAGCATACTATACATGATCTGGGGATACCCAATCCTAGAAAGGCCTCCGAGACCAGAGGTAGCAAGTGTAAACTGGAACCACTCATCCTCTGGCAGCTCCGTAATCATGTCTATAATCTTTCCCCCATGGTTATAGAACTTCTGGGAATCCTTCTCCTGAAAATTTCCAAATAAAACAATGTTACAAATGAAAATTTTTTCAACGAAAACAATTCTATAAATAAACCGAGAAAGGTTACCTGTCCTAGCCAGACATATCTAGCAGTATGCTCAGAGTACCCCAGGTGTAGGGACATATCAGACGGTCCCCTGAGGTAACCCTCCAGCTCATCGAAATCGTCATCGCCGTCACCACCCTCATGTGCTGGGTGATCACCCTCAGGAACAGGAACATGGGATAGAATAGGAGCAGGTGATGGAACTGGAGTCTCCCGACGACGCTTGCGTGCGGGCGGGGACCCTGATTCACCAGTTGTAGGAGCCTGACGCCTCCGAGATGTAGAAACGACGGCTGATGGGGGAGTGGCCTGAACCTGTGATGTGGAAGGTTGTGGTGTAGGATGTCCCTCAGCTGTAGGGCTGCTGGAACTGCCTCTGCGCCGGAACCCTCGGTTGTAGAATGCGTCCGCTCATGTCGAACAGATGCATGCTGAGCTGTCCGTCCATGTATCATACGATCGTCTCTGGCAGCCATGTAATCTGCAAAGCACAATAAATAAATTAGAATTTTTTTAAAATAATTAAAAAAAAAACAATAAACAATAAAAAAACAAAAATAGAAACCAAGTTGCTTCCAGATTTGAACATCAGGAAAACTTTCGTGGATGCACATCCGGAAGTACTCAGAATATTTAACGTTGGTTTTTTTCGGATGTGCACATTAGGAAAGCAATCAACATTAAAATTTTTCCGGATCTGCACATCCGGTACGTATTTCAAGTTCTCAAAAACGCAGCCATGGCTACTGTACCATAGAAAAGGGCATTTTAATGCCCTGATCGTCCGTTTGAAGCAGCAAACAATACCTACATTGTCTCTAACCTATGTTATTCATATTACCTAACAATTTCTACACCTAAATGTCTACTCTAAATCGATTACTCAAAAATAACTCCGAAACTCTAAAATTCGAAAACTTACCGATTAAATTGAGATACAGAGGATTTGGAGTGTCTTGATCGTTGTAGAAGTTGCTCTGCGCCGAAATCGAGTGAAAAAGTCGGGGTTTGTGGGAATGAGAAATTGAGAGTTTGAGAGAGTTTGATAGTTTGGAATGTAAAAATCTAAAGAATGAGGGGGGAGAAGCTCTGGCGCCAAGTTATAAGAAATGGTTCCGGATTTGCACATCAGGAGTTATTCCTGATATGCACATCCGGAACAACTCAACTTTTTTAAAAAAAATGGTGCGTCCGGATGTGCACATCCGGAATCAGAGGGCAAAAAAGAAATTTCACGCGGTGCCTAAGAAACCCATGTGGTGTATTTAGAAATTCTCTATTTGATTTATTCCTTTCACTCATTTCCTATAAATTATATAAACAAAAACATACTTTAATTTCTATTTATAGTTATATAATATAATATAATTTATCTATATTTACAATAATTTAAATTTGATTACCTTATAGCAAGGGTTTGAAAAATAATTTACCAAATAAATCCAATCTTCTTCACCCACTTCATTAGGTTTGTTGTCTAAAGCTTCCTCATTTGTTTCAAATTTTTTTATAGTAGATATGAAGCCTTGCTCTATGATTTCGATAGAGTCTTTTTGACGTATAAAGTATAACATCTATGTTATGCTCTGACTTATCAATGTGAAAAGTATCCTAAATTCAATAATAAAAATAAAAATCATTTTAAAATAGTTTTAACATAGATAACAACAAAAATACCATGTAAGATATTAAAATTACCAGAACTTTTGATATTATGTTATCTTTATCAATTTCAGAAATATCTTTCTATTTTTCAACATTGAGGGGGGCATGCTTCTTGGTAAGAATAGAGACTTCATTAACGAAATCAGAAGCTCCAGGACCCATGGCTACCATCTTATCAATTGGAATAAAAACCTGTAATTTTTCGGTAGCACTCTTTCTCTTTTTCTTTGCAACACTTAAACCAGCAGTTTTACCTATTCCAAATTTTTTTGCATTTGTGCGTTTTTTTGCATTTATCATCAAAATGGAAAATAAATTAAGAAATGAACAAAAATTTTGTTAATACAAAAAGTACATTAAACATAAATTAAAGAGGAAAATATCAAATTATTGTACCTTCTTAAAGTGAATCAATACCAGCACTGTTTGAATTTGGATGCATTGAATTTGAATCATGATTTGCCAATTCCATTATGAGATTTGTGGTGTAGGAAAGTAGAGAATCTGGAGTATATTTGGTTTGTAAATGACCCTTTTCACAAAATATATATCCTACTTCTGAGGTTTTTTGTATCACGCCGTAATAATCAATATGTCCCGTCAACTCATCTCCTCTTACTATCACACCACTATTTTGAGTTTTTAAATGTATCTTACTATCACCTATATATATATATATATATATATATATATATCAAATCATATATTATACATGAATTTCAAGTTTGGTATTGAAATATACAAGTCCCTAGTAAACACATTATACATATACATGCCCAAAATCACCAAATACAAAAAAACTATGGCATAATATATATAAGATGTTCCAAAGATAAATACTAAGAACTAGATCGACGACGATCTCAAAAATCCACAACGGAAGCCTTGCCACCTCAAAAAGCCAAGATAGTAAGGAAAGTCAAACAACTTTATCCTTACCCTTCGCCGAACCTGTGGTACCTGTAATATAATCAACAACGTGGGGTGAGATACATCAAATCTCAGTGAGTTCCCTATCTTATAGGTCCTCTCGGCTTTACAAGGTTCTATCACACCTAACTCAAGTCAAAAGGGAAGGGAAGTGACCTTCAGTACTCACACACACTATATGGATCCATGTTCATGAGTCGCTTTAACTCACAATATCACTAATCGATAACCTTACCAAGGTATCCCCTTTTCCCATCCGCTTCTACATCTAGAAATTGACCCGAGTCATGGATCCTTGTAACCTACTTGACATACGAATGGATTCGGGTTCTACGGGCTATTAACCGTTATGAACCGTCACTTCACACGGGCTATTAACCGTCACAAGCATACGCTCCCTGAGCGCCATTCGTACTGCACGCGGGAATCAAACCTGCCAAGTAGTCATGCATACGTTTCAGAGGAGCTCGAGACTCATGAAACTGCAACTCAAGATAACCGGTTACGATTACGTGATCACACACAACGAGATTGTATTCGACAATCACAAGGCCACATTTGCCTTAAGACCTCTTTGTTTTTTCTCAAATAAACACAATCAAACATGATCCATACTAGTATAAAATCTTTCCATACCATTCGGTAATAGACGCACGCCTCGACCTCTCTTGCACGAGCGTCGTCGTTCTGTTATCCCATAATTTCCTAGCAGTTACTAGGTTCTAACATAGTTCAGGGTAATATTCCTCACTCTACCTATTCCATATTTTTAACATGCATATACTCTCAAACATGCTTAACAACAAGAGAATAGGTAAACACAAGTCAAATATATAATGGAATCACATCATTCAACATATCACAAGTTACACCAATTACGGTTCCCTCTAATTTATTTAACCGGGCATCAAAACTAGTATTTTCCACTTTAATTAGGTAGGGTATTCCCATAGCTCTCCATCGGTACCAAGAACTCCCCGATCGGAGTCACGGTTCAAAAATTAGGGAAGAAACGAATTAGAAAGATCTGCCATGTTTGATAGGCGGACCTCCCAGCGAGCGTTCGCTTCCGCCATCGCTAGGCGAAGTTCCTCACGAGAATAAAAACACAAAACAGAACAGAAATGACCTAAAGTTCGCTAGGCGAACGTCGTTGGCGAACATTCGCTGACCTTCGCGGCCAGGTTCGCTAGGCGAACCCTCGAAAGCTGTTCGCTGGGCTTCGCCCCAGGTTCGCTAAGCGAACCCTGAAGAACCCAAAATCCCAGCAGCGCTGTTGTTCACCCCAAATTCAATATTTCTTCCACTAAAACACTACCAAACCATAACATAACAACCAAAACATATTCCAATCATAACAACAAGTATTCCACATAGTTATAACATATTTCATCCGCTGGATTCATGATTTTGTTAAGACTTCTCATTTCTCACAAAATAAAACCTAACTCTAAAACTCAAGAAATTATATATCTAGAGCATCTATCTAGAACCCTCCTTGAATAGAGGATGATGATGAATAAGATGAGATGATTTTGTGAAGAATGGAAGATGATTCTTGATCTTGGGTTCTTTGGGTTTTCACTTCTTTTTCCTTCCTTTCCTCTTCCTTCTTTCTAACTTCTTTCTATCTTTTTCTGTTATTCCTTTGATTCTGTGGTTGGTATTTATTTTGCTAAAACTATTATAGTAGCAAGATGTTGTAAACATGATGTTCTAGGTGGCTGCATTCAACATGTCGAATGAAGATGTCCCATACCTGCTCATAGGACATCGCGTCTGGATTCAGTTTTAAAGCAGTTTCTGTTGCTGTGAATTGTTACTAAATATTCTGTGAATAATTGGTTATCCTATGTGGCATCCAAAGCATTTTTGGATTGTGTTTATTTGTTGGTCTTTCGGATTTTCAGCTGTTTCTAATTATGGAGACATATTAGGAAACTTTGGATTGAAGACCTATTTTGTTGGAGTTTATTTTGCAGATTTGTGAGCAGTCTATTTGCTGCGTTTTTGAAGCCCAATTCAGTCCAGATTAAATGCTATATATTGACTGATGTAAACCTAGTTTAGGGGTGGAACTTACATGTGTTTTTGTTAGGGTTTTCGAGTGTATTTTGTGAGCCTAACTGGTATCATTCTGATAACAGTATAAGGACTGGTTTTTGTGTTGTAAGTTCTGTCAGTTACTCATAAGCTTTTAAGCATTGAGTTTCTTGTGTGTCAATTCTCATAAGCTTTGAAGTATTGAGAATTGTGTGTTCTGAAAGTGTGACTTTCGGTTTGTTACTTGTGTGGAAAGATACCAATCATGGGTTGTGGTTGCAGAGGGATTTGAGGAGGGCCTCATACCTAGGTGAGTCTTAGGTAGAAGTCATAGGAAGGGTAGTGATTAAGTGAGCAGATTATTCGGTAATTGTATGATCTGTGAATTGATACTATCATATATTGGTTTCGTCCCTGGCTTGGTAGCCCCCAGAGTAGGATTGTTGATCCGAACTGGGTAAACATATCACTGTGTTATTTACTTTCTGCACTGTTATTTTTATTGTTATCTTGTTCATTGTGTTGGATATCAGTGTCTCAACATCTGTGTAGGACATCTAATATATGTGCCAGAATTTCAATTAGCATCAAGAGCTTGCACCCTTATTTGGTTCTGGGTGAGATTCAAGGAAGGTACTTTCTGGTACAATGGACAAGGATGAAGGATTTTTGAACAAACCACCTCTGCTTGATGGTTCCAACTATGACTATTAGAAACCAAGGATGATAGCATTCATCAAATCCATGGATGATCAAGCATGGAAAGCTGTTATAAAAGGATGGGAGACCCCAAAGGTGAAAGATGAAAAAGGTACCCCTACTGATGTGGTGAAGGAAGAGGAAGACTGGGATGATGCAGATTACAAAGGGCCCGTGAGAAATTCCAAAGCCATGAATGCATTGTTTAATGGTGTCAACAAGAATATCTTCAGGTTGATTGAACATTGCACCATTGCAAAAGAGGCGTGGGAGGTCTTGAAGGTTGCTCATGAAGGGACTTCAAAGGTGAAGTTGTCAAAACTTTAGCTTCTCACTAGCAAGTTTGAGAGTTTGAAGATGAAGGAGGATGAGAGCATTCATGATTTTCACATGAACATTATTGAGATAGCTAATGCCTCTAGTGCCCTAGGTGAAAAGATGTCTGACAGCAAACTGGTCAGAAAAATCCTCAGATCTCTACCTAAGAGATTTGACAAGAAAGTGACTGCTATAGAGGAAGCTCAGGATATAGACAAGATGAAAGTGGATGAACTGGTGGGATCTCTTCAAACATTTGAATTAGGGATCCGTGAAAAGTCTGAAAAGAAGAAGAGCATAGCTTTTGTGTCAAATGCTGGTGACTCAGAAGATGAAGGTGACCTGGTTAGAGATGAAGGGGTGTCTAAAGATCTGGTATTGCTTGGAAAACAATTTAATAAAGTGTTGAAAAGGATTGACTGGGAGTCGAGAGCAAATGCTCAGAACAAGTCACTCGACATCAGTAAAAACCAGGATGGAGGCAGAAGATTCAGAACTGAAGAAGACTCCAATCAAGGGAAGAGAGTTCAGTGTTTTGAATGTGAGGGATATGGGCACATAAAGACTGAGTGTCCCACGTATCTCAAAAGGCACAAGAAGGGCTTATCAGTGTCTTGGTTAGAAGGAGAGTCTCAGAGTGATCTTGAAGAAGAATCAGCAAAATTGGTGACAGCTTTGACTGGGATCTGTAAGGCTGATGGCGAAACTACTTTTGAGTCTGACTCTGACAAAGAATCCTATATTGGAGAACTCACTAAGGAAGAAGTCTTCACAGGGTTCTCAGAGTTGTGTATCAAGAATGAAGAAAGATGCCAGATAATATTAGAACAGAAGGTTCTGATAGCTCAACTAGAAGCTGAGAAGGAAGAACATCTATCAACCATTGTTGATCTGAAAGAGGAGGTTGAATGGCAAAAGTCAAAACTTGACAACATGACCAAATCTATAAGAATGCTGAACAATGGTACCACGCAGCTGGATGAGATTCTTCAGACTGGGAAAGGTGCTGGAAATGTGCAAGACCTTGGTTTTAACAATCAAGCAGAGACTTACAAGAAGCCTGTATTGAAGTTTGTTCCTCAGAAAATAAAGCAAGAAGAGGGGATGTCAAATCACATGTTTCAACATCAGATGAAGCATCAGGAAAAAGTTTGTAGATCAAAGTATAAACCATGGAGATGCCATTACTGTGGAAAGATTGGTCACTTAAAGTCCTTTTGCTACAAGTTGCACGGCTATCCCAAAACTGCTCAGCAACAAAATAAAGGACAGAGTTGGGGTAAAGTGAAGAGAATATGGACTCCTAGAAAAATGATGGCTGGCCTCATAGCACATACCTCTCTTAGAGCATCTGCAAGAGAAGATTGGTACTTTGACAGTGGTTGTTCAAGACACATGACTGGTGTGAAGAAATTCTTGTCAGATATCAAGCCTCACTCCACCAATTATGTCACTTTTGGGGATGGATCAAAGGGTGAAATAAAAGGTGTTGGAAAGCTGGACTACACAGGACAACCAAATCTGGATCGTGTTCTATTTGTTAAAGGGATGACCACAAATTTAATCAGTATAAGCCAATTGTGCGATGTAGGTCTCAAAGTAAATTTCACCAAATCTGAATGTCTAGTAACCAATGAGAAAGATGAAGTTGTTATGAAGGGAACCAGGTTTAAGGATAATTGTTATCTGTGGAATCCTCAAGAACCGAAAAGTTTGTCTACTTGTTTAATGTCAAAGGAAGATGAAACCAAACTGTGGCATCAGAAATTGGGCCACTTACACCTGAAAGGGATGAAGAAAGTTATGTCAAGTGAAGCTGTTAGAGGTATTCCCAAGCTGAAGATTAATGAGGAAGTCTATGTTGAGCAGCCTAAAGGGTTTGTGGATCCAAATTTTCCTGATCATGTTTTCAAGCTGAAGAAGGCTTTGTATGGGCTGAAACAAGCTCCACGAGCTTGGTATGAAAGACTGACTGAGTTCTTAGTCAACAATGGATACAGGAAGGGTGGCATTGATAAAACGCTTTTTGTCAAGGAGAAGGATGGGAAACTAATGATTGCTCAGATTTATGTAGATGATATTGTGTTTGGTGGGATGTCAGATGAAATGGTCCAACATTTTGTCAACCAAATGCAATCTGAATTTGAGATGAGCTTGGTAGGTGAATTGACCTACTTCCTTGGATTACAAGTCAAGCAGATGGAAGATTCCACTTTTATCTGTCAGAGCAAATATGCGAGGAACATTGTGAAGAAGTTTGGACTGGATAATGCGAAGCATAAGAGAACTCCCGCTCCTACTCACTTGAAGTTATCCAAAGATGAAAAGGGAGTGAATGTTGAACAAAGTCTGTACAGAAGTATGATTGGCAGTCTACTGTATCTTACAGCAAGTAGGCCAGACATAACATTTACTGTTGATGTGTATGCAAGATATCAAGCAGAACCCAAGGTCAGTCACATCAATCGAGTGAAGAGAATTCTTAAGTATGTGAGTGGTACATGTGATTATGGGTTGCTTTACTCCCATGACTCAAGTCCCATTTTAGTAGGTTACTATGATGCTGATTGGGCTGGAAGTGCTGATGATAGGAAGAGTACCTCTGGAGGATGTTTCTTTTTGGGAAATAATCTTATTTCATGGTTTAGTAAGAAGCAAAATTATGTATCGCTTTCTACTGCTGAAGCTGAGTACATAGCGGCTGGAAGTAGTTGTGCTCAACTGGTATGGATGAAGCAGATGTTATCAGAGTATAATGTCACACAAGATGTCATGACATTGTTTTGTGACAACCTGAGCGCTATTAATATTTCCAAAAATCCCATTCAACATAGCAGGACTAAGCACATTGATATCAGACATCACTTCATCAGAGAACTTGTGGAGGACAAAGTCATAACTCTATAGCATGTGAGCACAGAAAATCAGCTTGCTGACATATTTACCAAGGCTCTGGATGCAGTTCAGTTTGAAAACCTGAGGAGCAGACTTGGGGTTTGCATTCATGAAGAACTATAGCAATTAATGTTCCTTCTGGCTGCCAGATTGGAAAGAGTAAAGGAGGTTCTGGTAGTGCAGTGTGTGAATGAAGGGAAAATGCTGAAGTTTGTGCATGACATTTGGGCATGTGATATGGTGTGCATCTACTCTCTGATGCAGTTTACTCTGGTTTATTTTTACTTTGACTTGTTCTACTTGCCTTTGTCATATTTATGGCTAAAAAGGGGGAGTAGTATGTTTGTGTGTGGTGTGCTTGTGCTGCTGCAGTAGTTGAGGGGGAGAATGTGGAATGTTGCTGCTGTTGAGGGGGAGTTTTGCTATGCTGCTATGATGTCATGTGTGTTGTATGCAGTTGAAGGGGAGTGCTGCTATGCTGGATGTTTTTGTTGTGTGTTGTTGGTAACTGTTGGTGTTTTCGCTGCTGTCTGATATGGATGTTTTTTTTGTGCTTCTTTGAAAGTTTTTTTGGGTGTGTAGTTTTAGCCAAAATAAGCCAAAAGGGGAGATTGTTATTTCTTTGATTTTGTGGTTGGCATTTATTTTGTTAAAACTATTATAGCAGCAAGATGTTGTAAACATGATGTTCTAGGTGGCTGCATTCAACATGTCGAATGAAGATGTCTCATACCTGCTCATAGGACATCGCGTCTGGATTCAGTTTTAAAGTAGTTTCTGTTGCTGTGAATTGTTACTAAATATTCTGTGAATATTTGGTTATCTTATGTGGCATCCAAAGCATTTTTGGATTGTGTTTATTTGTTGGTCTTTCGGATTTTCAGCTGTTTCTAATTATGGAGACATATTAGGAAACTTTGGATTGAAGACCTATTTTGTTGGAGTTTATTTTGCAGATTTGTGAGCAGTCTATTTGCTGTGTTTTTGAAGCCCAATTCAGTCCAGATTAAATGCTATATATTGACTGATGTAAACCTAGTTTAGGGGTGGAACTTACATGTGTTTTTGTTAGGGTTTTCGAGTGTATTTTGTGAGCCTAACTGGTATCATTCTGATAACAGTATAAGGACTGGTTTTTGTGTTGTAAGTTCTGTCAGTTACTCATAAGCTTTTAAGCATTGAGTTTCTTGTGTGTTAATTCTCATAAGCTTTGAAGTATTGAGAATTGTGTGTTTTGAAAGTGTGACTTTCGGTTTGTTACTTGTGTGGAAAGATACCAATCACGGGTTGTGGTTGCAGAGGGATTTGAGGAGGGCCTCATACCTAGGTGAGTCTTAGGTAGAAGTCATAGGAAGGGTAGTGATTAAGAGAGCAGATTATTCGGCAATTGTATGATCTATGAATTGATACTATCGTATATTGGTTTCGTCCCTGGCTTGGTAGCCCCCAGAGTAGGATTGTTGATCTGAACTGGGTAAACATATCACTGTGTTATTTACTTTCTGCACTGTTATTTTTATTGTTATCTTGTTCATTGTGTTGGATATCAGTGTCTCAACATTTGTGTAGGACATCTTATATCTGTGCCAGAATTTCATTTTCTTTCTTTGCTTCTAAGTGTGGAAAAAGAGTGGAATGGAAATGATATAGCAAAATATAATTAATTAGTAACACTACTAATTGTCCAAAAAGTCTCTAAAGCTCCAATAATTAAAACCTCAAAGTCAGATAATATTAATTTGATTTACTCTGACCTCATCAGTTTACTCTAATTATTTTATCCAATAAATTCTCCGAGTAAACCGGAGCCCAGTTGATCATAATAATATTATCCAGCGTAAAATAATTTACGGGGGTATTACATCCTCCCCCCCTTAAATAAAAATTCGCCCACGAATTTAAAACAATTACCTGAACAAATGAGGATAAACTTCTCGCATCTCTGATTCCAATTCCCAAGTTGCATCGCTCGGATGCGTCTCATCCCACTAGACCTTAACAAGAGGAATATCTTTATTCCTTAACACCTTAGTTTCTCTTCCTGTGATACGACTCAGTTGAGGCTAAAATGTTAAATCTGCTTCTATCTCGATCGTATCTGGTAGAATTGACTGAAGAGGATCCGGAACAAACTTTCGAAGCTAAGATACATGAAAACATCGTGCATCTCTGACAAAGAAGGCGGTAAGGCTAATCTGTAAGCTACTTCACCAATTCTTTCTAAAATTTGATACGGTCCTACGTATCTCGGACTTAATTTCCACGACTTAAACGGTCCCTTCAACCTCAACCTCGGAGTAACTTTCAAAAACACGTGATCACCCTCATCAAACTCCAAAGGTCTTCTACAGTTATCCACATAACTTTTCTGACGATCTTGTGCTTGTTTAATTTTATCACGGATCATCTCAATCTTTTCCATAGTATCTTGGATAATCCCTTGTCCCAAAATTCTATCTTCTCCAACTTCTGCCCAACACAATGGCGTCCTACACTTCCTTCCATACAATGCCTCATAAGGAGCCATACCAATACTTGCATGATAACTGTTATTATAAGAGAACTCAATCAACGGTAAAAGTTCTATCCAATTTCCTCCACTTTCAAGTACACAAGCTCTTAACATATCTTCCATTGTTTGTATTTTCCGTTCCGTCTGACCATCCGTTTGTGGATGATTCGACGTGCTCAAACACAACTTCGTTCCCATAGCTTATTGAAAATCTCTCCAAAATCTCGAAGTAAACTTTGGATCCTTATCCAAAACAATACTAGAGGGGATACCATGCAATCTCACTATTTCTAAAATGAACAACCTTGCGAGATGACTCGCCTTGTAGGTAGTCTTCACGGCTAAGAAATGTGCAGATTTCATCAACCGATCAACAATTACCCAAATAGAATCACAACCACCTTAGGCACGGGGTAATCCAACTGCGAAGTCCACAGTAATACTATCACACTTCCAAACTGGAATTTCTAAACAGTGTAACAATCCACCCGGTCTTTGGTGCTCAATCTTGACTTGTTGGCATATCGCACACTCTGATACGTACACCGCTATATCCTTTTACATACAGGACCACCAATAGTCCCTTTTTAAATCTTGGTACATCTTCGAAGAACCAGGATGTATAGTAAAAGCACCCTTATGCGCTTCTTCCAAAATCCTTCTTTTTAACACCACATCGTTCGGAACACAAATCCTTTGGTTAAACAAAATAATTCCGTTGGTGGCTCGCACGAAACCCGGTTGTACTAACACTTCTTGTAACTTCCCATCCAACCCTTGTCCTTGTTGAATTTCCTCTCTAAGAGTAGAATTGATATTCAAATTCCCCATAATTACACAATTAGAAGTCCAAACAAATTGGAGATTGAGATCTCGAAACTTTTCCAATAAGGTATACTCTAACATCATCAACTCTGTATTATGTAACACTTCCCTGCTCAATGCATCTGCCACTTTATTCGCTTTACCCGGGTGGTACTTTAGTTCCAAGTCATAATATTTCAAATACTTCATCCATCTTCTTTGACGCATGTTCAACTCTTTTTGTTCAAAAAGGTACTTTAAGCTCTTGTGGTCGCTGAACATCTCAAAATGTACCCCATATAAATAATGACGCCACACTTTCAGTGTAAACACAACTGCCGCCAATTCCAAATCATGCGTTGGATAATTCTCTTCATGAACTTTTAACTGTCGAGAAGCATAAGCCACCACATGACCATCTTGCATTAACACACCTCCTAATCCCATCTTTGATGCGTCACAAAATACCTCATACGACTTGCTAGGATTAGGAATGACCAAGACAGGAGCGGTCGTCAATCTTTCTTTCAAACTCATAAAACTTCTTCCACAAGCCGAATCCCACTCATATAAACAATCCTTTCGAGTAAGTTTCGTCATTGGTAAAGCCAATTGAGAAAAGCCTTTGATAAACCTTCTGTAATACCCTGCCAATCCCAAAAAACTTCTAACTTCAGAAACATTCTTCGGTCTCTCCCAATTAGTCACTGCTTCAACTTTTGATGGATCAATCGCTACACCTCCCTGAGATATGACATGACCAAGGAAATTTACCTCCGACATCCAAAACTCACACTTACTTAGCTTAGCAAAAAGTTTTCTCTCTTGTAAGATGGATAAAATGATTCTTAGGTGTTCTCCGTGCTCTTGAGGATCACGAGAATAAATAAGAATGTCATCAATAAAGATCACCACAAATTGGTCCAAGTAAGGTTGGAATATCCGGTTCATATAATCCATGAAAACTGTCGGAGCATTAGTCACACCGAAGGGCATCACTAAGAATTCATAATGACCATAACAGGTTCGAAATGCAGTCTTCGGTACATACGAACTCTTCACACGAATCTGATGATATCCCAATCGTAAATCAATCTTCGAGACCACACAGGCTCCTTTCAATTGATCTAACAGGTCTTTTATCCTTGGTAATGGGTATTTGTTCTTGATGGTGACCTTATTCAACTGGCGGTAATCAATACACAACCGCATTCCACCATCCTTCTTCTTTACCAACAACACTGGAGCTCCCCTGGGCGAAAGACTGGGTCGAACAAAGTGCTTAGCCATTAACTCTTCCAATTGATCCTTTAATTCACTTAATTCAAGTGGTGCCATCCGATACAGAGAAACATATATTGGAGTCGTTTCCGGTATCAGGTCAATAGAGAATTCCACTTCCCTCACCGGAGAAAGAGAAGTGTCATCCTCGGAAAAAACTTCAGGAAACTCACAAACTACCGGAATACCCAAAAATTGAAAGTTGCTACTCTCCTCCTTAGTGAGAATCAAAAGAACAGATTTTTCCTCCTTAACAAGAAATTTATCATTCCAACCGTACCTTCTAAAATAGTAGTCAACACATCCTTCGGGGTAGTCTCTACGGATGGAATAATGATTAGCTTTTCTTCACAATCGATAAATACTGAATTAGCTGAAAGCCAATCCATTCCGAAAACAACATCCACTTTCTTAAGCGGCAAACAAATCAGATCAATCTAAAAAAACTCTTCCATCCACAGATAAAACACAATTTTCGCACATTAAAGGTGTTTCAACCATCTCATCCATGGCAGTAGTAACCACCATGGGTGGAGACAACGGAACCGCTTACAACCCAAGTCGCTTTACACATTGCATCGATACAAAAGAGTGTTTAGCTCCATAATTAAATAATACAAAGCAAGGATGTCCATTAACGAAACACGTACCAGCAATCAAAGAGTTGTCACCCTTTGCTTTCTTCGCATCCAACGTATATACTCGGCCGGTATTCCTCCCTTGTGTCTGATTCCTACTCTGAGGACAATCCCTCGCCAAGTGGCCCACTTTCTGACACTGATAACACCTCACACCTTCGATACCACACCGTCCATGGTGATTCCTACCACAAGTGCGACACACAGGAGGTGCGCTGGTCATAAAACTCTGAACTTGCTTCCCTTTGAAAGCTTGTTGTCTCAGTCTAAATTGTTGATTCGATCTTCCTCGATCACCTTGATTCAGCCTACTCAATTCTCCTTCGGCTTGCACCTTCTTCAAGCTGTGTTCTGCCACGTAGCACTGCCTTAACAATTCAGCATAGCTAGTGAACTCTCTCTGAGACACGCTATGCGAAATTTCAGCCCTCAAACCAAAAAGAAACTGATCAATCTTCCACCTCTCATCAGGAGCATACATGGCTTGACTAGAATAAGCAGCCATAACCTCGAACTTTTCCGCATAAGCAGCCACGGTCAAGCTACCTTGTCTCAACTGTTAAAACTCGAATTCCTTCTGAGACCTCAAGGAACTTGGAAAATACTTCTCCATAAAATTTATCTTAAACTGTTCCCATACCTTAGGTACCTCCAGAATTGTCATCAATGCTGAGGCACTCTCCCGCCACCTCATGGCAGGACCCTTTAACAAGTGAGAAGCGAAGACCACTTTATTTTCCTCACTGCACTGAACTATTAAGAAAATCCGCTCCATACCGGATATCCATTCATGGGCCTTTACCGGATCTAACCCTCCCTGAAACTTAGAAGGATTCATATGAATGAAACCCCTAAAGGTTCCCCCTACAGCTTCAGGAACAACCACTGGAGGATGCAGGCCACCAGCCACTTGTTGTACCATTTGTTGCACAAACTGATTTTGTTGCTGCTGCATCTGTTGCATAAATTGATACAAAGGGGCATTCCCCTCATCACCTGGTGGATTTGTCCCTGCTGGAGTGGTTCTCGGTCTACCACGGTTGTTTCTGCCCCCGTCCGCCATGTTCCTAAATGTCATACAGATAGGATTAAGTTGATCAGGCTCAACACCATAAATATAACACGTAAGACCAATGGCGACACAACGCATATGAAACGGAAAGAAAAATACTTATACTATTTCATGGCTAGGTCGAGGATACGACCTGCTCTAATACCAACTGTAACGCCCATATATATATATATATATATATATATATATATATATATATATATATATATATATATACATCAAATGATATATTATACATGAATTTCAAGTTTGGTACTGAAATATACAAGTCCCTAGTAAACACATTATACATATACATGCCCAAAATCACCTAATACAAAAAAATCTATGGCATAATATATATATATATATATATATATATATATATATATATATATATATATATATATATATAAGATGTTCCAAAGATAAATACTAAGAACTAGATCGACGACAATCTCAAAAATCCACAACGGAAGCCTTGCCACCTCAAAAAGCCAAGATAGTAAGGAAAGTTAAACAACTTTATCCTTACCCTTCGCCGAACCTGTGGAACCTGTAATATAATCACAACGTGGGGTGAGATACATCAAATCTCAGTGAGTTCCCTATCTTATAGGTCCTCTCAGCTTTACAAGGTTCTATCACACCTAACTCAAGTCAAAAGGGAAGGCAAGTGACCTTGAGTACTCACACACACTATATGGATCCATGTTCATGAGTCGCTTTAACTCACAATATCACTAATCGATAACCTTACCAAGGCATCCCCATTTCCCGTCCGCTTCTACGTCTAGAAGTCGACCCAAGTCATGGATCCTTGTAACCTACTTGACATACGAATGAATTCGGGTTCTACGGGCCATTAACCGTTATGAACTGTCACTTCACACGGGCCATTAACCATCACAAGCATACGCTCCATGAGCGCCATTCTTACTGCACGCGGGAATCAAACCTGCCAAGTAGTCATGCATACGTTTCAGAGGAGCTCGAGAATCATGAAACTGCAACTCAAGATAACCGGTTACGATTACGTGATCACACACACAACGAGATTTTATTCGACAATCACAAGGCCATATTCGCCTTAAGACCTCTTTGTCTTTTCTCAAATAAACACAATCGAACATGATCATACTAGTGTAAAATCTTTCCATACCATTCGGTAATAGACGCACGCCTCGGCCTCTCTTGCACGAGCGTCGTCATTCTGTTATCCCACAATTTCCTAGCCGTTACTAGGTTCTAACATAGTTCAGGGTAATATTCCTCACTCTACATATTTCATATTTTTAACATGCATATACTCTCAAACATGCTTAACAACAAGAGAATAGGTAAACACAAGTCAAATATATAATGGAATCACATCATTCAACATATCACAAGTTACACCAATTACGGTTCCCTCTGATTTATTTAATCGGGCATCAAAACTAGTATTTTCCACTTTAATTAGGTAGGGTATTCTCATAGCTCTCCATCGGTACCAAGAACGCCCCGATCGGACTCACGGTTCAAAAGTTAGGGAAGAAACTAATTGGAAAGATCTGCCATGTTCGCTAGGCGAACCTCCCAGCGAGCGTTCGCTTCCGCCTTCGATAGGCGAAGCTCCTTGCAAGAACAAAAACACAAAACAGAACTGAAACGACCTAAAGTTCGCTAGGCGAACGTCATTGGCGAACATTCGCTGACCTTCGCGGCCAGGTTCGCTAGGCGAACCCTCGAAAGCTATTCGCTGGGCTTCGCCCCAGGTTCGCTAGGCGAACCCTGAAGAACCCAAAATCCCAGCAGCGTTGTTGTTCACCCCAAATTCAATATTTCATCCCCCAAAACACTACCAAACTATAACATAACAACCAAAACATATTTCAATCATAACAACAAGTATTCCACACAGTTATAACATATTTCATCCGTTAGATTCATGATTTTGTTAAGATTTCTCATTTCCCACAAAATAAAACCTAACTCTAAGACTCAAGAAATTCTATATCTAGAGCATCTATCTAGAACCCACCTTGAATAGAGGATGATGATGAAGAAGATGAGATGATTTGGTGAAGAATGGATGATGATTCTTGATCTTGGGTTCTTTGGGTTTTCTCTTCTTTTTCCTTCCTTTCCTCTTCCTTCTTTCTAACTTCTTTCTATCTTTTTCTTTCTTTGCTTCTAAGTGTGGAAAAAGAGTGGAAAGGAAATGATATAGAAAAATATCATTAATTAGTAACGCTACTAATTGTCCAAAAAGTCTCTAAAGCTCCAATAATTAAAACCTCAGAGTCAGATAATATTAATTTGATTTGCTCTGAGCTCATCAGTTTACTCTAATTATTTTATCCAATAAATTCTCCGAGTAAACCGGAGCCCAGTTGATCATAATAATATTATCCAGCGTAAAATAATTTACGGGGTATTACATCCTCCCCCCCCCCCCCCCTTAAATAGAAATTCACCCACGAATTTAAAACAATTACCTGAACAGATGAGGATAAACTTCTCGCATCTCTGATTCTAATTCCCAAGTTGCATCGCCCGGATGATTCTCATCCCACTGGACCTTAACAAGAGGAATCTCTTTATTCCTTAACACCTTAGTTTTTCTTCTTGTGATATGACTCGGTTGAGGCTCAAACGTTAAATCTGCTTCTATCTCGATCGTGTCTGGTAGAATTGGCTGAAGAGGATCCGGGACAAACTTCCGAAGCTGAGATACATGAAAAACATCGTGCATCTCTGACAGAGAAGGCGGTAAGGCTAATTTGTAAGCTACTTCACCAATTCTTTCTAAAATTTGATATGGTCCTACGTATCTCGTACTTAATTTCTGCGACCTAAACGGTCCCTTCAACCTCAACCTCGGAGTAACTTTCAGAAACACTTGATCACCCTCATCAAACTCCAATGGTCTTCTACGGTTATCCACATAACTTTTCTGACGATCTTGTGCTTGTTTAATTTTATCACAGATCATCCCAATCTTTTCCGTAATATCTTGGATAATCTTTGGTCCCAAAATTCTATCTTCTCTAAGTTCTGCCCAACACAATGGCGTCCTACACTTCCTTCCATACAATGCCTCATAAGGAGCCATACCGATACTTGCATGATACCTGTTATTATAAGAGAACTCAATCAACGGTAAAAGTTCTATCCAATTTCCTCCACTTTCAAGTACACAAGCTCTTAACATATCTTCCATTGTTTGTATTGTCCGTTCCGTCTGACCATCCGTTTGCGGATGATTCGACGTGCTCAAACACAACTTCGTTCCCATAGCTTGTTGAAAAGCTCTCCAAAATCTCGAAGTAAACTTTGGATCCCTATCTGAAACAATACTAGAGGGGATACCATGCAATCTCACTATTTTCGAAATGAACAACCTTGCGAGATGACTCGCCTTGTAGGTAGTCTTCACGGCTAAGAAATGCGCAGATTTCGTCAACCGATCAACAATTACCCAAATAGAATCATAACCACCTTGGGCACGGGGTAATCCAACTGCGAAGTCCACAGAAATACTATCCCACTTCCACACTGGAATTTCTAAAGGGTGTAACAATCCACCCGGTCTTTGGTGCTCAATCTTTACTTGTTGGCATATCGCACACTCTGATACGTACACCGCAAAAACCTAATGATAAAAAAATTCATAGTATTATAAATATTAAGAAAATTAATTAGATTAATATATATATATATATATATATATATATATATATATATATATATATATATATATATATATATATATATATAAAGCTAACCTTTTAATAAGAAACATCCATCTATATTGAACTGGACCTCCAAGTTTTGCTTCATTTGCCAAGTGAATCGGTAGATGAACCATGACATCAAAAAAAGATGGTGGAAAAATGCGTTCTAGCTTACAAAGATTCAATGCAATATATTTATCTAAGCGGTCCAACTCATCCATTTTTAACTCTTTAGAGCATAAATCACCAAAGAATAATGATAATTCAATCACTGGATCACATGCGTCTTTTGGGAGCAACCTTTTTATTGCAAGGGGGATAATTCTCTCGAACAAAACATGATAATTGTGGCTTTTAAGTCCAGAAATCTTTAATTCATCTAAATTTACCCCACGACTAATATTTGAGGCATAAGCATAAGGAAATCTCACATCCTTCAAGACACGACAAAACCTAACTTTTTCTACCTTTGACATTGTGTATTTTGTAGGAGGGATTATATATTTATCCCCATTCCGAATAGGATGAAGTGGCTTTTTAAGTCCCATGTGTTGCAGATCTAATCGAGACTTTAATATATCCTTTGTTTTACCATTAATGTCCAACAATGTCCCAACAACACTTTCACATATATTTTTCTCTATGTGCATCAAATTTAAATTATGCCTGATCAGTAATAATGTCCTCCAATAAGGCAATTCAAAATATACACTTTTTTTCTTCCAATTATGGTTTACCTCTTCAGTTCGTTTTCTTTTTTTAGTAAATTTTTCAAATGTCACTAGCTGAAGATTTTCAAGTTGTGTTAACACGTCATCTCCAGTTAACTGTCTTGGTGGATACCTTATCTCCTTTGTGTTATCAAATGAACTCTTGTTCTTATGCCAAATGTGATTAATAGGTGAAAATCTGCGATGACTCGTGTAGCATTGCTTGTAACCATATTTCAAACGACAAGAGATAGTATCTTTATTACAACAAGGACAAGCTAGTGCTCCTTTTGTGCTCCACCCAGACAACATTCCATAAGCTGGAAAATCATTAATGGTCCATAATAAGGCTGCATGCAATTTAAAATTTTGTCTCATCGAAGCATTATATGTTTCGATACGTATGTTCCATAAGTCCTTCAAGTCATCAATCAGTGGTTGAAGAAAAACATCAATATCATTCCCAGGACTTTTAGGCCCATAAATAATCAATGATAACATAAAATTTGGTTGTTTCATGCATAACCAAAGAGGTACATTATATGGAATTAAAATCAAAGGCCACATACTATAATTGGTACTCATCATACCGAAAGGGTTAAAACCGTCTGATGCTAGGCCAAGCCTTATCTTACGTGCATCTGAAGCAAAAAAGGTATGTTCTTCATCAAATTTCTTCCAAGTCAAAGAGTCAGATGGGTGCCTCGAAATTCCATCGTTGATTCTTTTGTCTTTATGCCATATCATGTCTTTTGCAGTTTCTTCTGACATAAATAATCTTTGTAGTCTTGGTTTTATAGGAAAGTAAAGAACTATCTTATTGGGAACATCATTTTTCTTCTTATTTGTTTTCCATCTACTTTGACCACATATAGGACACTCTCTAAGGTTTTTATATTCTCCTCGATACAAAATACAATCATTAGAGCATGCATCTATCTTAACATAATCAAGTCCAAGATCCTTAATAATCTTTCGAACCTCGTACATTGAGTTGGGAATCACATTACCTTCAGGAAATGCCTCATTTAGTAGTTGTAGTAGTGAGTCAAATGAAGTATTGCTCCACCCATAAAGACATTTTATTTGAAAAATACGCATAATAAAAGATAATTGTGAGAACTTTTGACAACTAGGATATAACTTTTGTTCAGCATCTTTCAACAATCCATAAAAAAAATTTGCATCTCTATTTGGCTCTTCAGAGGAATTAATCATATGTTGATGATCAGATACATTATCTTTATTTGCATTGAATGATTGATACATGTCTTGAAGCATTTTGTATGTTTGAGCATCATCACTCATTTCAAGATTGACATCAAATTCATTACCTTCATCTTTAGAATCTCTATCATCACTAGATGTTGAATCGTCTGATATTTCTCCATGAAACTCCCATTTCTCATAACTTGGTTCAAATCCCCACATTAGTAAATGTTGTTTTGCATCTGCTTTATTCTTAAAGAAAACATTATTGCACTTACGACACGGGCATCTAATTGTTGTTTTAGGTTTGGGTCCAGAAAATGCAAATTCAAGAAAGTAAGTTATTCCTTTTACATATTCGGATAAACCCACATCTTCTAGTTTCATCCATCTCTTGTCGTGTTTAGTCATTGTAAAAATTCATGCTAGTTGAAAAAAATGAAAACATGCATTGTATAATAAAAAAACAAGATAAATAAAAAGTTATTATCATCATAATATCAGTTATTAGATATTTTCACTTAAAAATAAATATTATTATAGGATTATTTTATTACTGTCTTATATTGTTTTATTACTAAGTTTAAAAATTAATGAGTAACCCAGGAATAAAAAGATAATGAGTATATAAATTTGAGAGGTTCATATTAACTTTAGTATTTTTTTCATATTACTGTAATATAATATAATGGAAATTTATGCTTGAAATTTATGCATATAAATAACGAGATATGAATTTGAGAGTTTCAAACTAAATGTAATTATTTTACATATAACTAAATCATTCAAAACTAATAAATAATTAATAGGGTTTAATTGTAATGCACTGTCAGTGTAAGGAAGTTTTGCACATGCAACCAATTAAAACTCTTATATTTGTCATATCATTTCAGTAATTTAAAAATAAAATTGGGATTTATTCTGATGCATGTCTCTCATTGGTTGACAGTGTAAAAAATTTTACACTGTCAGTGCATTTCCTTTTTTTCTCTAATTAATATGTAATATAGATAAATATATTTAAAAATTAAATAAAATTAATTAAAATAAATTTTAGAGATATAAATACCTCGTCAAAAATAAATGTCAATTATTTGACACACTGATATATTCAAATTAAAATCCTTTTTAAAACAACTTAAATGTCTAATATTTTGAATAGATACTATATATGATTTAAACTATTATTTAATGCACCACATTATCCCTATCACGAATACGTTTTTCCGCAATTATAAGTATATTTATTGAGTTTGAAAAAAAAGATCAAAAAAATATTTAATTTTAGTATATTTTTTAAAGTTTGGTCAATGTTCATATATATATATATATATATATATATATATGGGAGGGGATCATTTGACACTGGTGTCAAAATATTAACTTTGACACCAAATCCTATTCCTTTATTATTATCCATAAAAATAAATAAGAATTTGAATTGTTATATATATATATCAGTTTTCATAAAAATACTTTAGAATTAGAATTATTAAATCAATAATAATATATATCAGTTTCCATAAAAAGAAATCAGAAACTGAATTATTAAATGTATAATAATTTTACCTAATGCAAAACATAATTTATATCAAAATTATTACACAAAAAATTATGCATATGAATACAAAAGTAAAACATCAAATTTATGTGATTTTACTGAGGGCAAAAACATTATACGTAAGTGCAATGGAATGAATGCGTCGTACTCTTGAATGATTGAGTTAAAAGAACTATCAAATTAGTTAAAAAGGAATAAGATCATTTTCAGTGATGAAGTTTGTGACGTGGATTAGATTTTCCTCTGTATCCTTTCTATCTCTTGGCATTGATTGGAGCTTGACCGTAGTAAGTGTAGTTTTTACGATTAGGGTGAAATTCCCTCTTGACTTTATGTAATGTTACTTCGGGTGATTCTTCTCTCTTGTTTTTCGTTTTGATTATCTTTTTTTATTGGGTTGGAGAACCCTTCTTTTCTCCTTTTTAATACAAATTTGCTTATAAAAAAAACTATCAAATTAGTTAGAATAAACTTGAAACAAATATGATTTCCTGGCACAAATCAAAGTTAATTTTATTTAGCACAAAAAATAATAACATGAGAATGTATATTTATAAATAAATTGGAAGTTTAGTTGTATTGAATTTTTTTCCCCACAAATATGTATTTGGTTGAGTTTTTAATGCTGATCCACAATTGAAATGGATTGAATAAACTTAAAAGTTCCTATCTGAGAGGCGTGAATTGATGCATAGCCAGTTAGATTTTAATACTGATTCACTATTAATTAGTATTATTTTGATTGAAACTGATTCACTATTATTTAGCACTAGACGTCCACCCGTGCATCATTGTAATTTAAAAAAAAAATTAAGTTAGAATATATTAGTATGAATATTTTTTTATATTAGTTATGATTTTAATTTTGAATTTAAACTAATTGTTTTAAAGTTTTGATTAATTAAAATAAAAATTTGATAAAATAAATAAATAAGTCAGATAGATCATTTATATGTAATGTCCTACTAAGGAGTTTAGGGTGGAGCGTGGTTTAAGACAAGGAGACCCTCTATCTCCTTTATTTTTTGTTTTGGTGGCGTAGGGACTTTCGGGATTGGTGAAAAAGGCGGTCGATATCGGTGTGTATGAAGGGGTGGTTTTTAATAGAGCTTGCTCGGTGGAGATTCTCCAATTTGCGGATGATACGTTGTTGGTTGGGGATTGTAGTTGGAATCAAGTATGGTCTTTTAAGGCGGTTCTTAGGAGCTTTGAGCTAGTATCGAGGTTGGGTATAAACTTCCACAAAAGTAAACTTATAGGCATTAACGCTAACCCTGGTTTTTTTTAAGCCGCGACTTCTTTTTTATCTTGTAGGTTGGAAGAAAGCAATTTCAAGTTTCTTGGGATTCAAATTGGATCTAATCCGAGAAGAATTTCTACTTGGATCCCGTTGGTGGAAAAGATTAAGAAGCGTCTTTTGAGTTGGAAGAGTCGGTTTCTTAGCCTTGGTGGTAGAATAACTCTTATCAAGTCGATTCTTAGTTCTCTTCCCATTTTTTGGCTCTCTTTTTACAAGATGCCGGTGAAGGTTGCTAAAGAAATAACAAGTTTGCAAAGCAATATTTTGTGGGGAGGGGTGGAGGAGAGGTGAAGGATTCATTGGGTGAGTTGGGAGGAAGTTTGTTTACCCATTCAAAAAGGTGGTTTAGGTATTAGGAGGATTGAGGATTTCAATGTAGCGCTTCTTCTTAAATGGAAGTGGAGGATCCTAAATGGTTCGTGTTCCGGACTGGGCCGAGGACCTGCTCCACACCCGAACAGGCCCAACCCACACGCTCTGGGGCGGCCCATACGAAGGACTTAGTCAAGCAAGTGTCGGGCACGAATGGTGTAGAGCTTCGGGCAGAAGCATTGAGCCTTCCCCGGAGTTATCCCCCTCCTTGAGGAGAAGATGTCGCTCCTCGCGAGGAGTCATCTCCGTACATGCAGCAAGTCCTCCCCGCGAGGACACGTCTCTCCCCGCCATTCAAGAGTCCTCCCCGCGAGGACACGTTCTCACGTAACCGCCCCACTCCCGATGGAATCGGTCTGCCCTAATTCCGGAGATCTAGGAACGGTTACCCCAGGGCAAAGACCACGTGCTGGTCTTCACTATGCCACGTAAGCCCTGGCAGTTACTTGGGTTGGGCCTGGCAATCCAGCCCAATGCAAATAACCGTTGGCCCCGCGCTGGGGGCTCTATAAATACCCTCTCACTTGAGAGGGTCAAGTTACACACACTTTCTTTCTCACTTCTGTACTTGCCTTTTCTCTGACAACCACCTTACTTGAGCGTCGGAGTGCCTTGCAGGTACACCCCACCCCCCCCACCCGCCGTCTTCCAACCTCACCGGAGCCAAAGTTCAACAGACGTCGTTGGCCACCAGAAACTGTCTGATCCAGGTACGATCAGTGGCGCCGTCTGTGGGAAATTATAAGCATCCCCATTTTTTCTGCTCGATAAAGCAAAGCTTTCTCCATTCATCATCAACATGGCTAATCTGACAGTCAACTAGGCTCTGGACACTGTGCTCGCACAACTTGAGAACGGGAACCACCATGAGGACACCGTCATCCTCCACGGCGGCGAAGGCGACATAAAAGACGGGCAAACCACCTCCCCGGACTCCCAGGATGTGGCCTACGACGCCGCCCGCCAGAACGACCAGCAAGCCATTCTCCAACCAGTTGCTCCGCCGCCCAATGCGGACCCGAGCACCGTGGCCCTATGTGCATTGATCAACCATACCAATCAGCTGATCGCGCAGCAGAACACCAGAATTGAAGCCTTGGAGCAAGGACGGGCACAACGATCTTCCCAGCGAAGACATCGTCGTCCCCCGTCACCTCGCCGTTCTCCTTCCCCGCGAAGGACCCCTTCTGAAGATTATCGGACCCCGTCGCCGGTACGCCAGGGTCGCCGACCGCGTCTCGAGCACCCCCAGCCGACGATCTCCCAGAAACACCCTCATTCCCCGCCTCGAAAGAAACCCAGGGCCTCCACCACCTCCAAGAAGTCCAAGCAGACCGAAGAAAGACCAAAGAACCGTTTGAGGAACTCCCCTCCACGGCACCATCGATCACCTTCGAGGTCCCCGGCTGGTAGCGACGACGAGGACCAGAGGACCCCTTTGTCATGGGAAATCATGAATGCCCCAATCCCTGCGGGCATGGAGAAACCCCCACCATTGGGGACCTATGACGGGCTGACCGACCCTGACGATCACGTAGAGAGTTTCGAAGCAATGCTCGACTTCCGAAATGTCAGGGGAGCCATCAGGTGCAGGCTGATCCCCATCACCTTACGGAAGGGAGCCATGACTTGGTATAAGGGTCTGGAACATGGGTCCATCACGTCATGGAAGCAACTGAAGCAACGCTTCACTAAACACTTCACCACGTCTCATCGACACCCGAAGACGGAGGCTGCCCTGGAAAGAATCTTCCAAGGGAGGAACGAATCTCTCCGAAACTACATCGAGAGGTTAAACAAAGAAGCCGTCAAGGTCCATACGACCGACGACATGAAGAAATACTTAATTATCCATGGATTGTGTGCCGAGTCTGACTTTGCCAAATCCATAGGCCTCCGAAGACCCCGGCGTCTCGAGGACCTTCTCGCTCGAGCCCAGAAGTACATCGAACTCGAGGAGACTGAAGCAGCTCAGATCGCTCTTGAGACGAGACGTAGAGAAGGCCCCCGCGGCCACAAAGATGAAGACACTTCTCCCCGACGAGGAGGAGAAAAGAAGAAAGAGAACCGCAACCGTGATCCTCGGGAACCGCGCGGACCGGCTGGCCGATTCACGGAGTACACCCCGCTTAACACTCCCCGGTCTCGAATCCTTTCCGAATGCCAGAATTCCGAGTTTGTAAAAGGAGGAGTTCGCTTCCCGAAGCCCGCTGCTCCCAAATCAAACGTTGACAAATCAAAGTACTGTAGGTTCCACCGGAGCCACGGGCATGTGACCGAAGACTGCATCCATCTCAAGGATGCAATTGAGATTCTCATCAAAGAGGGGCACTTAAAGAAATATGCCCAAAAGAACGACCCTCCTCGTCCGAGTTCACGGGAAGCACAGAATGTCGAGGAGACGACACCTCCTCCTGCCGAGAACCAGCTTCAGGTCGCCCTCAGCGTCATTCAGCCCGAGGACTTCTTCGTCCCCCCGATCATTGAGGGCGAAGAAGCAATCCGCAACATGTGGGCGACCTTCCCTGACGAGGACCCCGTCACTGCCCGCAGTACCTGGGAAGGCTTCCCCAAAGCAATGGTCATCTTCGGAGGCGGTCCTGAGAAATTGTCGGTCGGATCAATCAAGCGAAAGTTTGACGAACTAGAATCCGCGACTTCTGCGAAGGCGACCACCCTCGAGAAAGTGCGGGGAAACTCCAATCCTATCACCTTCTACCTCGAGGAACTCCCCGGGGGGAGCACCAAACGCCACTATTCCCCTCCTGATCAGGGCGCAGATGGCGAACTTTGACGTCCGAAGGATCCTAGTCGACCAGGGGAGCTTGGTCGACATCATGTATTCTCATTTGTTCGGGACCCTTCAGCTTGACGAGAGGCATCTGACCCCGTACGTCGGTTCAGATCTACATGGGTTCAATGGGACCACCACCAGACCATGGGGTTACGTGGAGCTAATGGCTACGTTCGAGGCCGAAGACACGGCCCGACAGGTGAAGATCCGTTTCCTGGTGGTCGAATGCCCATCACTTTACAACTGCATCCTCGGGAGGACCACCCTGGCTGAACTTACGGCGGTGCCATCGACGGTCCACCTAAAATGAAGTACTACACGACCAGTGGACGAGTAGTGACGATGCATGGGGACATCGACGCATCCAGAAGATGCTTCGATGCCGCTATCAAAGGCCTAAGTTTCATCGGCACCAAACCCAAGACCGTGGCCAAGCCACCCCAGGATGCCGAACAGGTACCTCTCCCGTGCGTCAACGCGGTGGACCTCGACAGCAGGTTCTCCGGCGAGCCCGACGAAGACGGAGTCGAAGATCTCAACCACCAGGCGGAGAACAACGGGCAGCCTCTCCACCCAGCGCGCCCCATCCCAGATGAAGACTTTGAGCTCGTGGCCCTCGGGGACGATCCAGACCACAAAGATGAAGACACTTCTCCCCGACGAGGAGGAGAAAAGAAGAAAGAGAACCGCAACCGTGATCCTCGAGAACCGCGCGGACCGGCTGGCCGATTCACGGAGTACACCCCGCTTAACACTCCCCGGTCTCGAATCCTTTCCGAATGCCAGAATTCCGAGTTTGTAAAAGGAGGAGTTCGCTTCCCGAAGCCCGCTGCTCCCAAATCAAACGTTGACAAATCAAAGTACTGCAGGTTCCACCGGAGCCACGGGCATGTGACCGAAGACTGCATCCATCTCAAGGATGCAATTGAGATTCTCATCAAAGAGGGGCACTTAAAGAAATATGCCCAAAAGAACGACCCTCCTCGTCCGAGTTTATGGGAAGCACAGAATGTCGAGGAGACGACACCTCCTCCTGCCGAGAACCAGCTTCAGGTCGCCCTCAGCGTCATTCAGCCCGAGGACTTCTTCGTCCCCCCGATCATTGAGGGCGAAGAAGCAATCTGCAACATGTGGGCGACCTTCCCTGACGAGGACCCCATCACTGCCCGCAGTACCTGGGAAGGCTTCCCCAAAGCAATGGTCATCTTCGGAGGCGGTCCTGAGAAATTGTCGGTCGGATCAATCAAGCGAAAGTTTGACGAACTAGAATCCGCGACATCTGCGAAGGCGACCACCCTCGAGAAAGTGCGGGGAAACTCCAATCCTATCACCTTCTACCTCGAGGAACTCCCCGGGGGAGCACCAAACGCCACTATTCCCCTCCTGATCAGGGCGCAGATGGTGAACTTTGACGTCCGAAGGATCCTAGTCGACCAGGGGAGCTCGGTCGACATCATGTATTCTCATTTGTTCGGGACCCTTCAGCTTGACGAGAGGCATCTGACCCCGTACGTCGGTTCAGATCTACATGGGTTCAATGGGACCACCACCAGACCATGGGGTTACGTGGAGCTAATGGTTACGTTCGAGGCCGAAGACACGGCCCGACAGGTGAAGATCCGTTTCCTGGTGGTCGAATGCCCATCACTTTACAACTGCATCCTCGGGAGGACCACCCTGGCTGAACTTACGGCGGTGCCATCGACGGTCCACCTAAAATGAAGTACTACACGACCAGTGGACGAGTAGTGACGATGCATGGGGACATCGACGCATCCAGAAGATGCTTCGATGCCGCTATCAAAGGCCTAAGTTTCATCGGCACCAAACCCAAGACCGTGGCCAAGCCACCCCAGGATGCCGAACAGGTACCTCTCCCGTGCGTCAACGCGGTCGACCTCGACAGCAGGTTCTCCGGCGAGCCCGACGAAGACGGAGTCGAAGATCTCAACCACCAGGCGGAGAACAACGGGTAGCCTCTCCACCCAGCGCGCCCCATCCCAGATGAAGACTTTGAGCTCGTGGCCCTCGGGGACAATCCAGACCACAACGTGAAGATTGGCGCCGAGATCCCCGACCTAGCAAAAGAGCAGCTGAAAGCATGTCTGAGGGAGAATGCTGACCTCTTTGCGTGGAGCGCATCTGAGATGCCTGGCCTCGACCCCGAGGTGGCTTGCCATCAGCTCGCAGTAGATCCGACCGCTAAGGCCATAACACAACGTAGGCGTAAGCAGTCTCCCGAGAAAGCGGAGGCTGCTGAAAAAGCTGTAAAAGACCTCCTAGAGGCAAATTTTATTTCGGAAGCCAAATACACGACATGGCTGTCCAACGTTGTACTTGTTAAAAAGAATAATGGAAAATGGAGGATGTGCGTTGATTACACTGATCTTAACCGGGCTTGACCGAAATATTGTTACCCCTTGCCTAACATCGACCAACTGGTCGACAACTCTGCAGGTTACAAACTACTATCTTTCATGGACGCTTACTCGGGATATAACCAAATTCCCATGGACAAGGTCGACAAACAACACACGGCCTTCATGACCGCGTCGGGTAACTACTATTACAATGTAATGCCCTTCGGTCTGAAGAATGCCGGTGTGACCTACCAACGGATGATGAACAAGGTCTTCCGGGCTGAAATCGGCGACATGCTCGAAGTCTACATGGACGACATGATCGTCAAGTCTGCAGAAGAAGTCGACCACACCGCGCACCTCAAGAAGGTGTTCGACACGGCGAGGAGGTGCCGCATGAGGTTCAATCCTGACAAGTGCACCTTCGGCGTCCGGGCAGGAAAGTTCCTCGGATTCTACCTCACGGAACGAGGAATCGAGGCAAACCCCGACAAGTGCAGGGCTTTCTCCAATCTCCCTACCCCGGACTCAAAGAAGTCGATACAATCATTGAACGGGATGCTCACCACCCTTTCCCGTTTCGTCGCCAAATCCGCGCAGTACGCACTCCCATTTTTTTAACTTCTTCGAAAAAAAGTGGAGTTTGATTGGAGCGAGGAATGCGAGCAAGCACTCGCACACTTAAAACAAGTCTTGTCGCAACCCTCGGTCCTCTCACGGCCTGAGAACGGGGAAACACTCTTCTCGTATCTTGCGATCACGGGTGAAGCAGTCAGCGTCGTCCTCATTCGAGAAACCTCGGACGGGCAGAAGCCAGTCTACTTCATGAGCAAAGCCCTCCAAGGCCCCGAGCTCAGATATCAGCAGATCGAGAAAGTCGCACTGGGCCTCGTCACCGCGGCCAGGAGGCTACGCCACTACTTCCTCGCCCATACCGTCGTCGTAAGGACCGAACAGCCTATTAGGCAGCTCCTCGGACGACCGGACATGGCGGGGAGGATGTTCAGGTGGTCGCTCGAGCTCGCCGAGTTTGACATCTGATATGAAGGGAGGAAAGCCCTAAAGGCACAGGTACTGGCCAACTTTGTAGCAGAGATGACCGTCCTGGAACCCTCGACCGACGGGTCACAGAAATGGACAATCTATGTCGACGGAGCATCCATCCCGAAGGGAAGCGGGGCGGGAATCATTCTCGAAAACGAGGAAAGCATCCTGATCGAGGTATCCCTCGAACTATCCTTCCCGACATCGAACAACCAAGCCGAATACGAGGCCTTCCTCGCAGGACTCCGGCTGGCCGAGGACCTCGGCGCCAAGGAGGTCAAACTTTTCACCGATTCTCAGCTCGTAGCCTCGCAAGTTCGAGGAGAGTACCAAGCCAAGAACGACAGCCTCATAGAATACTTGGCCTTAGTAAAAGAATAGATGAAAAAGTTCACCTCCGCGGAAGTAACTCACATCCCCTGCGAGCACAATGCCCGAGCGGGTGTCCTGTCGAAATTGGCGAGCACAAAGAAGAAAGATGGGAACAAGTCCGTCATACAAGAAGTGCTTTCCCGCCCAAGCATCGACAAACCGGCCATGGTTTCGGACAAACCGGCCAGTTCACCGACAAGAACTTCCAAGATTTCGTCACCAAACTGGGCACGAAGCAGCACTTCACGTCGGTCGAGCGCCCCCAAACAAACGGGCAGGCTGAGACGGTGAACAGGGTAATCCTCCGAGGATTGAGACGCCGATTGGGCGACGCCAAACAAAGGTGGGTCGAGGAGCTACACAGCGTTCTCTGGGCCTACCGAACAACCCCACACTCCACGACCGGGGAGACCCCTTTCCGTCTGACCTACGGAACGGAAGCAGTGATCCCCGTGGAGATCAAGGAACCCTCGAGGAGGAAAGAAGCCCCCCTCGACGGGGACGCGAACGACGAAGCCTTGAGGGAAGAACTCGACTTCGTCGAGGAAACATGCTCGGGCGCTTCTCTCCAAGAAGCGTCACTTAAACAAAAAATAACACTACGTTATAACGACAAAGTTATCAAACGTGATTTTCAGGTAGGCACCCTCGTCCTACGCAGGAACCAGAAGGACTCGCGAGAAGGCAAACTCGCCGCGAACTGGGAGGGCCCGTACCGCGTCCGCGGGAAAACGGGGACGGGAGCCTACTTCCTCGAAAACCTGCACGGGGAAGAACTTGCTCGACCATGGAATGCTGAGAAGCTCAAGCAGTACTACAGTTAAGCACTGCCCGCGGCTCACTAGCACCGCGATTACGGGGACGCGCTAGGGTACAAGCGCGACACCCCTATACAGAACACGACGATCAGAGACCGCGTGGTGTGTGTGCGAGGACCTTTGATCCGGCGGGGATACCTCAATCGAGGGCCACCGTCGTCGTACCAATCGGGCATAACACCCAGCTCGCGATGGGAAGTTCATGCCACGAAGCTAAGACCTCGATCGAGCTCTTAGCCTCGTTGAAGGTCGGAATACGCCTCCGGCCGCCCGACCTGCTCTCCACGCGGTCAGGGACTATCGAGGTCGAGCAAATCCCAAAGCCTTATTACTTAGGAAAAAATAAAGTAACAAATAATACATCACATACAATTCAAACCATGCAAACAATACTGGCAAGTAAACAAGGGTACATTAAAACGGGCAGAAGCCCAGTGTACAAATATTACAAAAATGTCAAAAAGCCCCTGGCACATAGGCCGGACACAAATCATTACAAAGAAAACGGCGCACAGGCCAAACAACCAAAAGATCTACACAACTATATCATCTTCGACCCACCCTCCATCTTCCTCCTGCCCCTCCTCCGGAAGATTGAGCTTGCCGTCGACCACACGAAGGAACGGGTCGATTCTGTCGAGCACCAGCGGAACCCCTGGATTCTAAGCGCTGATCTGTTCCACGGAATTCTTGAAACCTATCTCCAGAGCTTCTAGGCTATCCGTATGAAGCTCCCGAATCTTGCCAATCAGAGCGGCGCGGTCAGCAAGGCTTTTCTCTATGGGGGACTCATTTTCCGCGGGACGGACAGCAGCCTCCAACTCCTCGACCTTTTCCCGAGAACGATCAAGCTCCTCTTGGGTCGCCTTTAGGGCAGATTTGACCTCGTTCAGCTCGCGGAGGGTATTCGCGTGACCTCGCACTCGACCTGGGCCTTCAGCAGATCAGCCGCAACCTTATTCTTCTCTTTCTCGAGGGCCGTATAGTCGTCTTTCAGCTTCTGCAGCTCGGAGGAAGAGGGGGCCCCGTCATTCAATATCAAGGCAGTTTCAAAGACCCGCATCATGGCCGCAAGGTCCTCGACAAGTGCCTCTCTCCTGGTCGTCCCGTCCATACCCAGAACCGCCTTCACCTCGGCATCAGCGATGACAGGGGGGCTTACCCCGAAGAAATTCCGCTATAAATGGCAAGTGGGCATCTGAAACTTCTCCGGCGAGACAGGGTCCACGAGATCCACGAGGACAAGCCCCTCGGTCCTTGCTTTCTTGGTAGGGGTGCTCTCTGGGGAAGGAGACTGACTGCATTGTGGCGAGGAGGAGCCACTCGTCGTTCCAACCGGCGCTGCAGTCTCGATAATATCTCGAACACGGCTCTTGGGGCGCTTGGGTGCCCGCTCGGCGGCCAACTTCATGATACGCTCGATGGCGTTAGACATTTGAGCTGCAAGAGAAAACACAGAAAAAGTTAGCACAGAGACAAAGCAAAATAAAGGCCCGAACAGGGCGAGGAAATCCCACCTAAGAACCTCTTGGCCTCGTCGGGAGACTTGCATTCAAGGAGCCCCCGGGTATTTATATAGCGAGCCTCTCGCACAACCCTCCCTTGGGAGTCGCGGAGGAAGTTTCCATCCCTCCCGACATATTCTGCCCGGTTGAAACCATTGACAAAGGCGACCAACGTGGCATACGCCCCCCTGTCATCCTCCGACAGCGCGCTATGTTTCACGACGTAATCCTCGGTGCCAAGCGCGAAGTGGGCGTCCTCCCACTCCAGGGGACACTTGGACACGAACCTCTCTCCCCCGGATCCGTCGGGAACAATGTCATAAAGTGCACCCACGGCCGAGTGCGTCGCGAGCATGACATAGTAGAACTTTCTCTTGAAGCCCCTTATTGAATCCACGTACGCCTTGAACAACTTCTTAGGTTATTTGAGAGAAACCCAACTATGTCGCCCATTGTCCGTCGAGCGTTGCAAATGAAAGACGCAGAAGAAGAGCTCGAGGGTGATCCCAATCTGGAGATAGTCGCAGACGATTTTAAACGCCCGCATAAAAGCAAGCGCGTTGGGGTGAAGCTGCGACGGCGCCAAGTGCAGACAGTTGAAAACCCCTAGTTGGAAGCTATTAAAGGGGAGGAGGATACCGGCCTCTTTAAAGGCGAACCCATACATGGGAAACCGCAGCCCGCGATAGTTCGAACAGATGCGATGGTGTACCCGGGGCTGGTAAACCGTCCATGTGGCCTCCTCTCCATCGGGGACGTTCTCGACAAAGGCGAACGCATCTGTGTCGTAAACCGAGAAACACGACCCGGGACGCAGAGGTTCTTCCCCGGCCCATTCGGCAGCCGGACGCACAGGCGCCTCCCCGGGGATCTGAGCGGGTCCATCCACGTCGGGCTCGGTGTCTACGTAGAGAATCCCCGGAATCCTCGCGGCCATTTTTACCTGAAAAAGCAGAGGAAACAGGTGAATTCGTCGGTCGCGACCAAGTCCACCCTTCCACCGCAGATCAAGTGAAAGGGAAGCGAGCAAGAAAACATTCGGGGACACGGCGAACTGCTCGAGACCGTCACCCCGTCCTTTCTCTCTTCGCTCCCCGATCTACCCGTCTCACTTCCCCGTGACATTCATCGCTCGTCCTCGGTGCATTCATAAGAGTACTCGGGACATTCATCTTGCCCTCGGGATGTTCATCCCAAACCACCGTCAAAACCCGCCGGAACCCTAGGAACGTCCCGTCGTTCCCAGCGGAACCCTAACGGAGCGCCGGGAATACCCTCCACTCGGCGAAAAACTACTAAAAGATAAAACAAAATGAACCACAAAGGATGAAGGACTTACTTGAGCAGTGGAGAGCGGAGTAGAACAACAGAAACGGCAGCACACGGCAGCGTACGACGGCGGAGCAGTAACGGCGACTGGATGAGATGCAGAGCGAAAAAGGTGGGAACGTGCAAATGGCACGAACTCGCCCCTTTTATAAGCCCCTCACAAGCTTCGAGGAGTCCCTAGGTAATCGAGTACGCTACCCTAGCGTAGCCTCCCTATGCAATAATGAGGTGTGACACGTGGCGCACGCTTCCCCAGGCACGTCTGTTCATTCCCTCACACGCGTCTCTTCATTCACCTCGGTCGTGACTGCTCGTATCCCCGCGACTTTTCCCCCCTACGGCCAGTCTCGCTCGAGCATGCATGTTTACTTCTGCCCGGTTCACCAACTGCTCCCCTCTCGAAGCCTTTTCCCGAACAGGCACGCCATTGACATAACTGTCATACCCCAAATTTGTCCTACCCGTGTATATTGTCATTTGTACATCCACCCACTAACCATATTCAGAAAAATCCAAAAAATGTGTTGTCTTGAACTTCATCTCTCTTTTATTTCTTATCCTTTTATTTTAAGTCATATTTACTTTTTAGCCCTTTCTTTTTTATTCAATTATCCATATCCATTTAAAACCAATTATTTTATCCAATTCCATTATCCATTTTCCAAACCAATTTCAATATCCATTCATTTATCCAAACCCTATTTTTATTCCAATTAAATTCAATTTCCATCACAAAATTCCAAAAAAATCTACAAAAATCCAAAAGTCTTACAAAAAAATGCCCATTGTTCATTATTTTATTAAAGCCCATTACACATTAGAAATTGCAAGAAAAAATATAGGATTCAATTCCAAGTAGCAACCTTAATTTTTATCATGCCATACACTTTTCAGCTGCTATGCCCCACGAGAACAGCCTTTACAATAAAGTTACAAAAAAAAATTTCATTATACAAAGTCCAAAAATTCTAAGAAGGTATGTATATGATCAATTATTTGTTACCAGCTCATTACTACAAAAATTGCAAAAAGAGAATAAATGAGGACTGAATGGTGGTATCCAATGACATGGCCAAGCAAAGGATTTCAAAGCAACCAAGCCATAAACCATTTCACATTAACCCGCACAAAAACAACAACTGCAATGAAATTCACAGCCCACTCCGAATGTACACGCCAGACAACAATTCTGTTACCACTCTCCAAAGCCAACAATACACCACAAATTCCTGCAAAAGAGTAGTACATCACAGCAACAAGACAAAATGATTTTGTACTGCAAACTTGTTGAAGAAGTTTAAATCTAATTCAAATAAAAGGAGGAGAAAACAGAGCAACAAGAACAAAAGAAAATTATCTGAAAAACAACAAACCTTTTGGAAAACCACTGATCTTGGTTGTCACTCCCTCTGTCGTAAACCATCTTCCACCATTCAAAAACAACCATCACCCCCACATCAACCAAAACAACCGCTGCTAACCCACCACCTTCACGACAAACCTGAAGAAAAACTCTTCATTTTGATTCTTCAAATATTCATCCCTCGTCACCCTCAACACGCACCATCATCCTCCAACGACACAGCTGCCAAACTATCAACCTCTCCTCAATCGGCCTTCGTATTTCTTAAACTCCAAATCAAAAACAAAACCTCACTCTAAATCAGAAATCAAAAACCATTCCAAAAACTCACGACAACCAAAACCCGTCCACCCTCCTTCAACCTGTATCGCTTCACCCTCAACCTCCTTTCCTCAAACCTTCAGCCCTTCAAATAACTCCCAAATCAAAACCCACCAACCTTCTTCGGAACCCCAAATCCAAACACAGACCCTATCAACCCACAAACTCATACGATTCGAAACAAATTGAAACAGAACAAGAAGAAGAAGAGCCATCGTGAACACAACCCGAACCTGAGTAAGCTGAACGAATCAGATTGGAAGGGGAAATCAGATCGCAAAAGCGTTGAGGTCACCGATTATTTCGTCTGCGGATCGATTCAGACCGAGAGAGATCTAGACGAAGGAAGGTTGGATTTTTTTTGTTCTTGTTTTAATGTCGATAAAGGCACGATGATGATGAAACAAGTGCCTTCTGAGTTTTTCCTTTATTCACCAAGGCTGCGCGTTTACATGGGTTTGTAAAATTAAAAACGATGATAGTGTTGCTGTTGTGATTTTGTTCGTTGACTTGGACTTGGGATTTGTTTACATGGTTTCCATTTGAGAGATATGGGCTTGGTTTCAAAAGCCCGTTACAGTTTTCTTTGGCATTTTTCTTTTGTTGGCAACAAAACGAACCAGGATGATGGGCTTTTCAGCCCGTGTGATTCCTTTCCTATTCACACCACCCATTTGAATATGTGCAACCCATCTTTGTTTTGTTTTTTAAAATCAATTTAATTTGTTTAAAATCCTTTTAAAAAAAAAACTTTCAATTTTCTTTTTTAGTCCTCAATATATTCTCTTAATTAATCTTTTTTATTTCGGTTTCTTCTAGGGCCAATGATATAAAAAATACCTTGATATTGTAAATCTTGGTTTATTTGAGGCCTCCCCTTTTTATTTCAATTTTTATCTCTATTTATTGGTATTTACCATTTATTCATTTTTATTTCAATTTATGGTCTGTTTGTCATTTTATTTATTTTATTTCGATTTTATTTCATTTTATCAATTATATATTCATTTTGGTCAATGAAAACCAAAATATCAAGATTTATCGATTTTTTATTTTAAATCTTGATAAAGGTGAGACCTTTATTCTTATATTGTCATTTTTGACTTTTATTTCATTTTATTATTTATTCATTTTTTTTATTCATTAGTCTTATTCGTTTTTGGGTCGATGAAAACCAAACATCGATCGATTTATCGAATTCTCAATTAAATCTCGATAAAGGCGAGACCTTTTTGCTTTGTATCCATATTCTCGATTTAATTTCTTATTTGTCTCTTTTATTCAATTTTGGGTCAATGAAAGTCAAAAATCTGATTATCAACTTACCGATTAAATTGCGATTAAGACGAGACCGGTTTTATGTCAATATTATATCTTGTCGATTATTTTATATTATTGTTGTACATATTATCATCATATTGTATCATATCCATTTCATTTTATTCATCATTTAATCGAAAACAATTAACAAATATCGAAACCCTAAAAATAATCATACTAATGGACTGTTGATTATGATCATTTGCTTGGCGCTTGCAATCAAGGTTTAGTTTAGGACACGTTGCACACACACGACTTTCTCTTGGGCTACCTTACAATGAGACCATTTATTTCTGTCAACACTTGTAATTTACATGTATCCCTCCCCCATTCCGATGTACGCATTTAATATTGTTTTGATTATGGTTTGTTTACTAGGAGCACCCCTAGGGACTAGCATAGGCAACCCATTTTCAAACCAAAACCTCGATTCGTCGTCGAGACATTTTTCAAACAACCCATTTTCACACCAAAGCCTCGATTCGTCGTCGAGCCGTTTTCCAACAAACCTCTTTTCAAACCAAACCCTTGATTCGTCGTTGAGCCATTTTCAAATCAACCTCTAATAAACTCTTTTCAAACCAAACTCTTTTCATTTACAAACAAACTTTGATCCAACGTCAAGCGGATTTTCACAAATAAACCTCAAAATGATTAATAACTATCGAAACACTTTCAAGGTGAAAAATGGGGGTTCAAGTCTTTGATCTTCCTTCGATTGTTTGGGTGCGAGTTCTCTTACTCGTGTGTGAGCAATTGACGCCTCTTTTAAAACTCAACCACCTTAGATGAAAAAGAGAGAGAGCCAAATCTTTGACTCGCTCTCCCGATTACTTGGGCCTGAGGAATCTTTCTTAAGTTCAAGTAATCGTCATCTAAACCAACCCAACTCTCTTTGTTTCGTGGGCGTACCACGAACTACGACTGCTCTGATTCTTTATTCTCGTCCGAGTAAAGATACGTAGGCACAAGATTGCGATGATCTTGGCGAGCTACCTTTTTCTTTTTCCCCCATTTGCGTCCATACTTTTTCTTTTTCCCCCGTTTCCACACTACCATCTTTTTTCGTCAAACCCCGTAGTCGAACTACGATTGCTCTGATTTCTCATTCTCGTCTGAATGAGCATACGTAGGCCCGAGGTCGCGATGATCTTGCCGAGCACCCTATCCTAAAACCATCCCATTTTCCCCTTAGTATCTTTTCCTTTTATCTTTACCTTTCTGCATTTATTTTAGAGAAGAAAATAGATAAACTTAGCTAACGAGTATCGCGATTCGAATCAAGAGGTTCCCGTTGAGTACAACGGACGTGAGGGGGTGCGCGTACCTTCCCCTCACGTAACCGACTCCCGAACCCAGAATGTGGTTGCGACGACCATGTTCTTATCCACGCTCCTCAAAGGTTTTCTCGATATTTTCCTTTCCCTCTTTTGGGATAAATAAAGTTCAGTGGCGACTCTGTTCGAACCGTTTTCCGCGCCTTTTGCGCAAAGGGTCGTATTTTCGATGAAATTTCGAGGTGCGACAATAACCTGGACCCTTAAGTCATCACTCCGACATCTCAGAGCAACGACTTGGGGGGCTCCTGTTCCGGACTGGGCCGAGGACCTGCTCCACACCCGAACAGGCCCAGCTCACACGCTCTGGGGCGGCCCATACGAAGGACTTAGTCAAGCCAGTGTCGGGCAAGCGCCACACCACAGTGTCGGGCACGAATGGTTTAGAGCTTCAGGCAGAAGCATTGAGCCTTCCCCGGAGTTATCCCCCTCCTCGAGGAGAGGATGTCGCTCCTCGCGAGGAGTCATCTCCGTACACGCAGCAAGTCCTCCCCGCGAGGACACGTCTCTCCCCGCGAGGACACGTTCTCACGTAACCGCCCCACTCCCGATGGAATTGGTCTGCCCTAATTCCGGAGATCTAGGAACGGTTACCCCAGGGCGAAGACCACGTGCTGGTCTTCACTACGCCACGTAAGCCCTGGCAGTTACTTGGATTCTGCCTGGCAATCCAGCCCAATACAAGTAACCGTTGGCCCCGCGCTTGGGGCTCTATAAATACCCTCTCACTTGAGAGGGTCATGTTACACACACTTTCTTTCTCACTTCTGTACTTGCCTTTTCTCTGACAACCACCTTACTTGAGCGTCAGAGTGCCTTGCAGGTACATCCCCCCCGGCCGTCTTCCAACCTCACCGGAGGCAAAGTTCAACAGACGTCGTTGGCCACCAGAAACTGTCTGATCCAGGTACGATCAGTTCGGAAGCTCTTTGGTATCGGGTTTTGAAAGCTCGATATGGTGACATTAATTTGTTTTTGGTTAACCGTGGTGTTTGCTCCATTCTCAATTCTTCTCCATCCTTGTAGTGGAAGGACATCAGGTCTATAGAAAAGAAGATAGAAGAAGGCTTTTTCATCAAGAATTGTAGGGTCGTTATAGGTAACGGTTTTTCTATTCCTTTTTGGTTTTCCCCTTGGTTGGACTATTCTATTCTTAAGGACCGTTTTCCTTCTTTATTTGCTTATTCGGCTTTGAAACAAGTTTCGGTGCCTAGTATGGGAGGTTGGGTGGAGGGGGTTTGGAGATGGGGAGATTTGGGTTTAGCTCTTGGTGAGGGGACTTCCGTTCAATATGTTATGGAAGAAAAGTGTGCGCTGCAGGTTTTGTTAAACGGGGCTGGTCCGATTTCGTTTGCAGCAGACCGGTTATTGTGGCTGCCAATTTCTGCAGCGACATTCACAGTTGGCAGCTGCGCTGCCTTGCTTCAGGATGGCAGAATTGCGGCTGGTCTTGTGGCGGCTCTAGCTCTCAATTCCGGCACTGATTTTGTGTGGTCTTCCCTTTGGAAATCCGAAATTTCGGCTAGGATTAAAGCCTTCGGGTGGAGGTTATTTAAGAGACTTCCGTCGAGGGACAAGCTAATTGCTAGAGGTATTATTTCGTCCGATATTTCTTCTTCTTCTTGTGTTTTTTGTTCAACGGAGGAAGAAAATTTGGATCACATTTTTTGGTCTTGTATAGTTGTGGATTTGATTTGGAGAGATATTAGGGAGTGGATTGGTCTTGTGGAGGTTTTACCGGTTGGCCCGGTTGTTTATATGGTAATGTCCATTATATTCTTAATTGAGAAACTATTGAAATTTGAAGAAGTGAAGTTAGAATTTTAAAAAAATAAAACTATTTAAATGATAGAAATAAATGATGAAATCTGAAATAATTTAATAATTTAATATGCATAAATTATAAATAAAAATTTAAAAAACATCTAAAACAACTAAAACAAAAACTTAAGGAAAGTTTTTGATAGAACAACTAAAACAAAAATATAAGAGATAAATTAACAATCTAAAACAAAAACTTAACAAAAACATCTAAAACAACAATATAATAAAAATGATGATGAGATAAATAGAAAGAGGAAAATGGTTTTTGATAGAAGAGAAAGAAAACTTGTAAATGTTATCATAAAATTTACAAAAACATGTTTAAATAAAGGAAAATAGCATGTGGAGGTTACTAATAGTTGGTTTTGTGGAAGTTAATAATAATGAGTTTTGTGGAAATGATTAGTGGTGACTTTTATGGTAGTTATTAAATAAACTATAGATAAAAGAAGTTAAAGGGTAAATTTGTCTAAAAAATATGCCAGTCCAAAATATGGTATCCCCTTTATATATAGTTATAGATAAACCGAAAAAAATAAAGTGAAAACACGGAAAAAAGAAACCTTTCTATTAAAGGTTATTGATCAAGATGGTAAAGATCAAACAAAAATTATGTTAACAAAGAAGAAAGTCAATGAATAAATAGAAAAACACTTACGTGACATGAAATTTTACATAAATTTCAAAATTTCTTATTGATGTTATAACTTGATCTAAGATTCGATTGCAGACATTTTCTTCACAATTATCCGCTAAAAAAGAAACTTGGATTTCTGTAAAAACTTGGGAGTCTAATTTATTATAATTATTCTCCAACTTCAAATTATTTTATAGTTTTTTATTTAATATAAATCATAATTATTATACTTTTTTTTTGTTTTTTATAAAAAAATTATGTTTAGTTATATTCGTTTTTTTCTTCTAATTTTATTATGTATCATATCATATTTTCTTTTATACTAATTTTAAACAATTTATTTTATTAAACATTTTAAACCATAAATATTTAATAATAATTTATTTTATGTATTTGTTTTGTTAGATGATTCATCACAATTTAAACGTTGTTATCGGCATATAGCTTAATTTATGTTGTAGAGTTATAATCTGAATCAAGTGTACTCAATTTTTTAATGTTATCGGATAAATAAATATTTTTTTAGTCAATCAATATTAGAAATTTTATCACAAAAAAAGCATGCATGAATTTTTCACATTTGAATATCATATCAATTATATAAAATCATAAGGATAAAAATGTAAATTATTAATAAAATATCTCCCCTTCCCCTCCTAACCAAATACATTTTTAATTAAAATCCCTCCCTTCCCCTCCCCCCCCCCCCCCTCCCCTCCCCTCCCCTCCCCTATTTTGAACCAAACACTTATCTAATTAAAAAAATCTCTCACCTCCCCTCCCCCTTTCTCTCCATTAAAATCCCTCCCCTCCCCTCCCCCTCATTTGAACCAAACAGACCCTAAAAAAACATTAACTCCCAAGTTTTGAGTTTAAGTTTTGAGTAATGTAATTAGTGGTTATTTATTGGTGTAGTGGCCTTAATGGGATAAGTATCAAAGTGAGTTAGTGGAATGCAAAACTCTTTCAATTTAATTATCAATTAATTGATAAAAAGACTAGATGAAAATAACGTGGGAAAGAGTTTCTAAAAAATGTGGGTTAATGACTATTTTTATTAACTAATAATAAAAATATTTAGGGTGTGTTTGTTTCAAGGATTGAAATTACATTTCCGGAAATGTGACATTGGAAATACAACAATCCCATGTTTGTTTCAAGTTTTTAAAAATTATTCCCGGATACTTTTTATTCCAAGGAATGTTGTTTGCACATAATTCTTGTCATGTTTATTCTCATGCATAAAGGGTGGGAATCCAACATTCCCATGGGAATAAATTCAACTTCTTATAACTTCCCACTACTACTCACATATTATTATTTTTTAATTTTTAAATTAAATAAATATGTAATCATTCCTTGGAAATATATTTTTATCCAAACACATAAGTGAGAATATTATTTCTAGGAATAATAATCCAAGCAATATGATTCCAAGGAATGATTTTTTATAACTTGAAACAAACACACCCTTAGTTAGTGAAAAATAATAATAAATAAATAAATATAAAATACATAATTCCAAAGTTACCCTTATTTATTTATTTTTATAATTTAGTATGATTACATAATATTTTTTAATTAAAAGAAAACAATATCAAGTTTGTGGAGTAATTATTATTAAATAAATAAATATAGCAAATTAATAAAAATAAAAAATATAATATAGTGGGGAAATAATGATTTTTTAATTAAAAGAAAACAATATCAAGTTAGTAGTGGAGTAATTATTATTAAATAAATAAATATAGAAAATTAACAAAAATATAAAATATAAAATATAAATTATAAGTTAGTGGGAAAATTACTATTTTTACTAAAAAGAAAACAATATCAAGTTAATGGAGTAATTATTATTATTAAATAAATAAATTTGACAAATTATTTAAAAAAATTTAAATTAGTGGCATAATTATTATTAAAGAAGTAAATAAAAAATAAATATAACAAATTAATAAAAAAAAATTAAGTTAGTGGCATAATTATTATTAAAGAAGTAAATAAAATAAATATAACAAATTACAGAATTGACTTCTATTTTGGCGCTAAAAATTGTTAAGTGACTTAACGACTTTTATATATAAGATAATAATATGTATTGATGGAATAATATCTTAGAAAAAAAGTGACGCTCATAAAAATCAAAAATTGAATGATAATCTCTCTCCTCCAACTGCCATGTCCACATAACGTGATCTTTGAATTAGTTTTTTTTTTTAATTTATTTATTTATTATACATTATTTTTCTGAAAAGTAAGTTTTTTTTAATAATCAATAGTATTAATGGCATTAACTAGCCAAAAACCAGAACCTGCAGAATGCAAGGATCAGAAGAATTACAGGGGCACTGCAATATCAGACATTATGCAGATACCCAAATTCTGTTACAATTTCAAATCCTAAATTCTAAACACACAGAGTTCTAATTAGGATTGAGTGAAAAACTCCCACTATGTTCATAGATCTCCTATAACATATCCATAGACCTCTTGTACCAAGCATATAAATCGCCTCTCCTTTTGTTGTTGTTGTTCAATATATTCCAATTCCAAGAAGTGTTGATTACAGAGTGAAAAAATTCCTTTGGTTCCACAAATGCATCGTTGAACAAAATTTGATTCCTATATCTCCAAATATTCCAGCATCCCACCAACCAAATATAAGATAAGATCTTACCTTTACCATGAATTCTAGACCATTGTATTAATAAATCAATACAGTTATCTACACAAGGAAATTTCGTGTCCATCCAAGTTTCCATCTCTCTTCAAAATATGGTCGTTTTCCTGCAAGTTAAGAAAACATGAGTTGTGTCTTCAATATCTTGGAAGCAAAACATGCACGCCTGCTGATGTGGATCTGTTAAGATGCCTCTATTTGCTAAATTTTTTCTGGTTGGCAGCCTATTTAGTAATAATCTCCAGCCAAAGATCTTCACTTTGAGAGGAGCTCTAATCTTCCATAGGTAATCCAATGCTTCTCCAAGATTATGGCTTAATTCTTCCTCCTCCTCTCTTTGAATCATTCCAATGTAACAAGCCTTTACACTAAATTTATTATCAGGACCTCTTGGCCAAACAACTATGTCCTCTTCTTGTCCATTTAGTTTCAATTCTTCCATTAGACACGATAGTTTTTCTCCTTGTCCACCTTCTGTTTCATTCTGAATCACATTCTTACCTAATAGATCCCACTTCCATTCATTTTCTACCCAATCTCCACAATCCTTAATCAAAACATTTTGATCAACAGTAGCATTATAATGGTCAAGATATTGTAGCTTAAGAGTTTTTCCTCCAACCCATCTAGATTGCCAGAATAGTGTCTTATCTCCTTTACCTACCTTCCATGTTAACAAATTGTAGATGCCCTTATCATTTGATGAACTTGCAAGCCACCTGAGGTCTTTTCACCACCTTGATTCTAGCCTTGGATTGTTATTGATATGTAATATACTAGGCTGCTGAGGATCACCACCATATTTAGCCTTGATGACTCCACTCCATACTGCATCTTTCTCATATTCCAATCTCCAAATCCATTTTGCAACTAAGGCTCGGTTGAACAAAGTCACATCTTTAACACCTAATCCACCTTGATTTCTTGGTTTACAAACCTTTGACCACTTCACCCATGAGATGCATCTTTTGTCACAGTCTCCAGCCCAAAGAAACTTTCTTTGGATTGCCTTTATCTCCTTAAAATTCTTGTTGGAGCCATAAAAAATGATAGGAAATGCACCGGCAGATTAGTGATAACAGAATTTATTAGTGTTACCCTTCCTCCAATAGAAAGTAGTCTTCCTCTCTAAAGAGACAATCTAGCTTTGATTGTATCTAAGACTGAATTCGAAAATGGTGTTGTCTAGTGTCTCCCTCCAACAGTCAATCCTAAGAATTTGAAAGGGAATTTCCCAATTTTGCATGCCATAAAGTCTGAAGCTGCTTCCAACATATTGCTCTCTATTCCCACACCAAACAAGTTACTTTTGATGTAGTTTACCTTTAGTCCAGAGACTATTTCAAAACCTCTCAATATTGTCTTGATACTCCACATGTTAGTCCAAGCATCATCACAAAATATCACTGTATCATCTGCAAATTAAAGGAGACTGACAGCTGTTTCCTCATCCAATTTTATACCTCTGAATAAGTTGTTGTTTATAGCATTCCTCACCATCATTGCCAGGCTTTCTGTCATTAGGACAAAAAGAAAAGGAGATAGAGGATCTCCTTGTTTGAGTCCCCTTAGAATTTTGAAATCTTTGGAGGAACTTTCATTCACAAGAACAGAAGCATAACTATTACACATTAATCCTCTGATCCATTCTATCCAAATCTGACTAAAGTTCATGGCTTCCAAGATTTTGATCATAAAACTCTAATTTACACAATCATAAGCTTGTGTAAAATCTACTTTGAACATGTACCTTCTTTTCTTCCTCTTCATCATGTAATCATAAACTTCATTTGTCACCAGCACTCCATCAAGTAGTTGTCTACCAGATACAAAAGCAGTTTGAGAGTAAGATACTAGTTTCCCAATGACCCTGCTCAGTCTCCTTGCCAGGATTTTTGAAAGGATCTTATGAATGCTACCAATTAGTGCAATTGGTTTATATTTATTTAAAGATTGAGAATTATCTTTCTTGGGTATGAGGACAAAGAATGATGAGCAAAATGACTTTGAAAGCACTGCCTTCTTTTGAAATTCTGTGATGCATTTGACTATGTCTCCTCCTAAAATCTCCCAGGTTTTCTGTATGAATTTTAAGTTGAGCCCGTCTGGACCAGGGCTTTTATTGCCATCACAAGAGTAAATTGCTTCTTGGATCTCTTCAATGGAAAAAGGTTCTGATAACATCCTATTATCCTCATCATTTAGTTTCTCTAAATCATTTAGTTCCAGCTGAAATCCTCCCCTCATCTTGTCCTTGTATTTGTCTTCATAGTGATCATGAATATGTTGTTTTATTGATTCCGCCTTTTCTTGTTCATCCAATCCTAAGTTCAAGGCTGACATGTTGTTAACTCTCCTGCTTGCATTGATAACTGAATGGAATAATTTTGAGTTATTGTCTCCCTCCACAATCCACTTTGTCCTAGCCTTTTGAAATAGCAAGCTTTCTTTAAAGTACATCTTCTTCCACATTCCTTCTATTGCTTCACTTCTCTCCTTCAAGATTCTGTCTGGTATCTCAGTATCCCACTCAGCCATCTCATCTTCTAAGGAATTAAGATTCTCCATGTCTTCCTCTACTTTGAGATCCAATATCCCAAAAACATTAATGTTCCACCACTTCAAATTTGTTTTAAGAAACTTAAATTTTTGAAACAGAATATTAAAAGCATCTCCTTTTGGATGGCATGAATCCCAAACATCTTTCAGAAAGTTTAAAAAATCAGTGTGTTCCAACCAAGCATTAATGATTTTGAATGGCTTGGGTCCCCAATTCCTATCGTTTAAGACCAAAGAGACAAGTCTATGATAAAAAACATCTCTCTTTCCCACCTTTTGACGAGTAGCTTTCCAAATTCTACATAATTCATCTGATACCAGAAATCTATCTAGTCTGCTCTTACATGATCCATTTGAATTAAACCATGTGAATCTATTTCCCACTACAGGTAAGTCAATTAACTCCATAACTTTAATAAAAATTATAAATTCCTCCATCTCGACAGTTTTGATTGACCCCTTACCCTTCCTTTCTTCTTTATTCTTTATGGCATTGAAATCCCCTTCTATGATCCACTCCCCATTAGAAAACTTAGATTTCAATCTGATTAGTTCCTCCCATAATCTCCTTTTATCATGTAGTATACATGAAGAGTATATATTCACTATATATAATACCTTAGGATTACATATTCCATGTACACCTAAAAAACCAGGACCAGAAAAACTAAATACAGCAGTGAAAGATGTTTTGTTCCATAATGAAATCATACCTCCTGATTGTCCATTTGAGTCTGATGCCAACCAATCTAAATCTCCTCATCCCCAAATGCTCTTAACAAAGTTATCATCCATATGTTGAACTTTTATTTCTCGTAGCATACAAAATTCGATCTTCTCTTTCTCTATCAGATGTTTAACTCTTTTTTTTAATGATAGAGTTACACCCTCTTATGTTTAAGCTTAACATATTCATGGAATTGTTAAGTATGCCTCCCTCAGGTTCTAGAATCTAGCTTTATCCCTTTTTTCTAAATTTCTAATGGTGCTTTCAAGAACCTCATCATCTTCTTCACCTTATATTCCCATATCCTTTAGTAAGGCCCAAACCTTCTTAGGGACATCATCATGATTCCTCTTGATCCTCTCATTGCCTGTGACCACATCATTGTCTAAAATCGAACCACATCAAAGAATAGATCCCCTTGAGTATTTTGAACTACTCTCTTCTGTTCCGGATGAGAAATTGGGAGCTTTTATAGAATCACTTGATGGATTGACTGGCTTTCTTAAGATAGAGGAGTGTAGTAGGGCTGAGTAGTAAGATGGTGCATAAGGTATTTGCATATTCTCATAAATTTCAGACAAGGGCTTCTTTTTTCTGCTAAGCTTTACACCAGATGGCCCAATTGTATCTGAATTGTAAGGAACAATAGAGTTGGGCCCTTCCCATTCTTTGTTTATATCAGAATAACATTTTAGGCCCAAGTCTGTGTTGTTACTAATTGGGTTAAAGTTCAAATTCTCTCGCCCACGTCTTCTTTCTGTGCCCGTCTGATCCACTACCATGGTAGTCTTCCCCCTATCATTCTTCATTCATTTATCATGTCCCATATGCCCTTCTTTTGGTTCTTCAACATTAAATTTCTCCTGTCCTTTTTCTGACTCCTAAATCTGACGGCTTTCTCCACAACTTCCAAAAGTTACCTTTAGAGAAGACTTTTGCTCTTCTTGGACATTTCCCAAGGTGACAGGTTCATGATGCCTACATACCTTCTTTTCCATGCTATCCACCTTATTAATCATGCCTAGTTCTGACGCCTTCATGACAACTTCTTGTTCCTCCTGAGTATGGCTTTGTTTGTTGGTTTCTTCATCTTCTTCTCCCCTATCTTCTCCTCCAATGGAAGCATCATCATTTTCATCCTTATCTTCTTCTGATTCTTCCTCTGTATCTTCCACAAATGACTCATCTGAATCAATTTGGTCTTCCTTTTTATCTTGTAGTCTGATTCTCTTTGGACCATAATTGTCCTCAAGCATCTTAATAAAGAACAGCCTACCATTGATTTGAATGTTGATCACCTCGTTCAAGTTGCTGGTATAATTTGTTTTAATCAGGATTCTTGCAACGTCATACTTTGAATGAGTTTCCGTTTCTTCGTCACAACATACAAATTCTCCTACTCTGCTTGAAATGTATTTGAAGAAATCATTTCTCCATGCGTGGCATGGGACCCCAAAGCATTTAACCCATGTGAGGCGTTCTTTGTCAACTTCTGCCGGCGACCATTCTCTGATATCCTCGAACCAATTTTGTAGCCACTCTTCCTCTTCCTTAATCAAAGTTTTCACCGCATTCTCTTCAATGTCTTCGATTAAGCACATTTTCGCTCCCATTGGTGTAATCTTAACGTGAAAGAATCCTTCTCTGTTAAATATTTCCTGTATGATATAGGAATTTCCAGATGTTTTTATGACTCCCATGAAAGCTTCCTCAAATCTCTTGATTTCTTTTTCTTCTATGTTATAACTTAAACAATTCCAATCAGGTTTCATCTCCTTTTTTTCGTCTTTTCCTTTTCCTTGATCATTTTCTGGGATTCTTTCTCTTCCCTTTACAATATCAGCGTATGAGTTGTTCTTCCCAGTCTTCTTCCAAGATGACCTTGCATTGTATGTTCTTGTTATCCTCTGCTCAGTTTATCCTCTAGTCTTGCTTTCTCCAATGACTAATCTTTCTCTGTTGAACCTTGGCTTGTTGACAAATAATTTCCTTCCATTAATTTGAAAGTTGTCCAATGAGATAGCCAATACTCTCTTATCTTCTACTCTTCTAATTCTTGCAAAACCATATCGTTTTCCTCTTCTGTCTCTCTTAGTCGGAATGAACACTTCCACTAAGATACCATAATCCATAAAGACTCTAGCCATGTCCTTAGCCTTGTAGTTTTCAGGATATTCAGTGAAAAAAAAAAGAGGTGATTATCTCCTTATCCCCTATGTGTTTTCCTCTGTTTTCTGTTCAAATCGAAACCCTGAGATTTTCTTGTCTCTTGTTCCTTCTCTTCACTACCTCCCATTCCATGTTAACACACCTGAAGAATACAACCTCAGGTAGTAAAGAATCTAGCGTAAAACCAATATTGCCAAGGCCCCTTGCCCTAAGGCAGGGAGTACTTAAGCCGAAAACAATACCAGCTCACACCAGAATCTATCCAAGCCTTAGGTTTTTTTTAGATATGTTGTTTTCTTGTTGATGGTGTGTCAGATATGTTGGTTTCATCAGATTGATTCTACCTTTCTGAAAAGTAAGTTATCACAGTATTTTACGGCAACACTCTCACAAAACCACCTGTAAATATTGTTGCTATATCATTATACTTCCCATCAGCTTTTGAATTGTTGGAATAAAGTCACAGCAAAAGCTCTATATTCTTGTAGTGATGTAGGGTTCAATTTATAATTTTTTTTGAAAGACAATATCTATCGATAAAAATCCAAAAATCGATACAAAACAGACGATCCTAAGATCCATCCAGCCAACAAAGAAACTAAAGCACTATCAGCTAATCCATAAGGCATCATTAACTTTGCAATATGATGCCTTAATTTAGGATAATTCCAAGTTCTATACATTATGCTATCAATTATGTTACTATCTATGTTGTTATTTCTATTTGTGTCTTCAAAACAAATGGAGTTTCCATACTTCCAGCTTTCATAAAATGTTTTTATGAAACCACACTTTACGACTTTTGCTCTCCAACCGTTTTCTTTGCATCTCTTAACTAGCCATTGAAGTTTTTCCTTCCACTCTCTAGAACTATGCTAGATTTGGAGCCAATTCAGAATTTTCAACCAAATATCTCTCATGCTAGCACATTCAAACAACAAATGCTGCAGAGTTTCTATATGATCACAGAAGCAATGAGTATCTTTATTAATTAGACCACACCTGTAAAGTCTCTCCTTTGTGGCCATTCTATCATGGCATGCAAGCCATAACACAAAAATTACTCTAGGTCTAGACGGGTTATTGTGGATCATATACCTCCATTAGACTGGAGGTTGAAAGTCTTTCAAGGTGAAATACATTTTCCATGTGTTAAACTTGTTGTCATGTTACAGAGTCTGCCACATCTGCAGTTGTTGCATATATTGTCTTTGCTTCAAAATCGCTTTTAGGATCCAAAAACATGTGCCTTTGACTGGGAGAGACATTAGCTCATCATTTTTGATGTAGTAGTAGTGAATCCACTTTATCCACAAGCTATCCACTTTTCCACTGAGATTCCATAAGAGCTTGATCAGATTTGCTTTGTTTCAATCTTGAATTGATATGATGTTCATACCTCAATGAACTATTAGATTACACACTTTTTTTCCAGGCCACAGGAGATTTCCTAGTTATCTCCCCTCCACCACTCCATATAAAGACCTACAAATAACATCAATCTTCTGAGTAACTTTCTTTGAAAAGGGAAAATAGAGCATCCAAAAGTTTGTAAATGAAAACAACACATTTTTTATCAACTGCACTCTCCCTGCAAAACTAAGCAACCTTGCACTCCAATGCTTAGCTCTAGCCACTATTTTTTCAACTAGGATCAAACAATGGTGCACATACATTTTTTCACTAGTAATAGGAACTCCGAGATATCTAAAAGGGAGAGGGCCTTCATTGAACTTAGTCAGCTCTTGGATCTCCTACTTAGGTCTATCATCAACATTTCCATAACAAACATTACATTTTGCAGGGTTTACTCTGAAACCAGTTGAATTTGAGAACTCCTCAAAAGCTTCCATGACAATATGAATGAACCTCTTATCCCCTCTAGCAAATAACAATAAATCATTTCCAAAGATGAGGTTGATGATGTTTAGCTTTTTACATTTTGAAGGAAAATTAAAATCTGGAATTTGCTTCAACTTTTAGAGAACCCCTTTTAGAGGTATTCTTTTGGAGAACCCCTCACATCCCCTTTTGTTATGTCCCAAGATGATTTGAAGAAAATAGCTCCATAGCCATCTGTGCCATGAGATTTCAAATTACTGATTCCTTTGTTGGCTTACAGGATTCCTTCTTTATTAACTACTTTGGATGTCAAGTAGTTTCTTTGCTCTATGGTCAGATGTTTACCTTGTCTCATAGCCACAATATCAATTCCTTTAAGCTCTCTAGCAAGTGTTCCCATTAGGTCTCCATAGAAGCCTAAGACTTCCTCTCCAATCTCTGTTTGTGCTATCAGAATCGTTCCATCACTAGTCTGCAGAGTATTCATTTGGAATTGTTTTTGTTTTTCTTATAGGTTTGCATGGATATAGGCGTTATTTCAATCTCCAAGCTTCAGCCAGTCAATCTTATTTATTTGTCTCAACACTTTTTCCTCTAAGTTACTCTAGGTGAGACCCTCATCTGTGCATTTTTTCACTTTCTCAATTTTTTGGTTATTTATCTTATCTTGAGATAATTCTTTTTTAGCCTCCCTTAACTCCTTTCTAGCTTTTTCTAGTTGCATCTGCACTCCATTGATTGGTTTACTCATGCTTTTGATGGTTGGTTTCATTATCTGAAGTTTCCTCCACAAGGTACACATAGTAGTGCCTTGGAGAGTTTGATTCCAGTTATTTGATACCACTTCTTTGAAGCCCTCCAACTATATTATCGCATTCTGAAATATAAAGTGCTTCTTCTTCGGGTAGCTCTACTCTTTACCTTGCAATCAAAGAAAGGCATGGTCTGACACCCTAGGTTCCATTATCTTCAAATTTATGTCTGCAGTTTGTTGGTGCCAGTCAAGGTTACCAAGCACCTTGTCATTTCTAGAGTAAATTATGCCTTTGACTTGTTTGTTGGACCAAGTATAATAATATCCAATGTTATATTTCTCATCAAGCTCAGTTCTCTCCATCATTTTGACAATGTCAATAAACTCAACTTCTTGGACTAGGTTTCCACCAGTTTTGTCTTGGACCTTGGGACATTGTTGAAATCACCCATCAAAAGCCAAGGTCCTCTCAGTTGTTGATGGAGTTTCTCTAAGTCTTTCCATAGGTTTTTCCTTTGCTCTAAGGTATTAAAAGAATATATGGTAATGCAACATGCCTTCAACTCCCAAGTCATTGTGTAAATGCCATAATGGATCACTTGTGTTATGAAAAATACATACTTGATCTTTACTCTATTAGGGTCCCATAAAACCCAAATTCTGCCATTTTTATGCTTTTAGTAGTTATCCAGGAATGTCCAATTTGGACCAAGCTTCTTCCTAATAGCTTCTACTTTATTATGCTTAACTCTAGTTTCAACCATAATATCTATCTCAGGGTTTAGGTTATTGAGACGGAAGCCTATCTCTATACACTTACCTAGATTATTTAGCCCCCTCACATTCTAAGAAATAATCATTATCCCTTGTCATTGATCACTAAGGGATCAATCCAAATCCTTGGTGTTTCAAAACCATTTTGACAAGTGTGATTTCCTCAACCTTTTTAGGGGTGTTCTCGATGATAACACTTTTTCCTTTATTTCTCTCATTTGTCTTTACCAACTTCCAGGTAGTATTCTATTGGTCCTCTGTTGTTGTGGATGTTGTAGCTTCCTGCATAGTTGGTTTCTCTGGTTCCTCAGGGCGTTTTATCCGCCATTCTTTGATTGGTTGTTTTTTCTCCTTTTTGTTGCATTGGTGCCCTATCTTTTGACACAATTCTCAATATTTTGGCTTCCACTCATATTCAACTGGCTGGCTGAAGCGCTTCCCTTCATTGTTTTTTTAATGATAATTCTTTCCTTAAGGTGTAACTGAGTTATAAATAATTATAGACTTAAATGCACTTTTGGTCCCTGTAAGTTAATAAATTTTTTATTTTGGTTTCTGTAATTTTCTTTTTTTGGTTTGAGTCCTTATATCTCACTTTTTACGTGTGTTTTAGTCTTAAAGCCAAAATCCGCAGGAAACCTAATGATTTTCCTGCAGATTTTGACTTTAGGGACTTTTTTTTTTATAAGTAACTTTGTATTAAAAGGAGAAAAAAGGGATTCTCCAACCCAATACAAAAGAAAAACTAGAAACAAAAGGGACAAACACCCCGAAACGGCATTACATAAAGTCGAGCGGGGATTTCACCCAATCGTAGAAACTACATTTACTACGACCTAAATCCAACCAAGTCCAAGAGAAAGAAAGGATGCGGTGAAAGATTTGGTCGACATCAAAAATTCTTCACCAAAGATAATATTATTCCTTGCGTTCTAAATGCACGACGTCGGGATAAACCAGATAAAACAACTCATATCTTCTTTGCACTTATCGACCAAAGACAAGAACCACAAGAGGGAATGATTGCACAAAGAATTGGAGATTGGTCTAGACATCCCAATCCACGCGTAAACCTTGGACCAGATTTGTTGAACTTTGGGACAATTTAAGAAAAGGTGAGTAGAATCCTCGTCATCCCGAAAAAAAAATGCACACAAACTCATGCGGAGAAACCACAATACCTTTAGAGACAAGATTCATCCTTGTCGGCAATCGATTTAAAAGCAGCCTCCAAGCAAACACTTTTAGTTTCAAAAGGATTCTAGTTCTCCATAACACTTTAATAGCTAGAATCTGATTTTCCTCCAAAGATATACCAGTAACATCATCAATAAGGGCCTTATAGCAAGACCTCACAGAAAAAATCTGGGTTTTATCCAACAACCAAAGCCCCTTATCTGGCTTGTCGCGCTACAACAACACTGGATGCAGCAGAGTCTGCAACAGAGCAACAGACACAGGATCTGTCACCTGCTCATCCAGCCCAAGCTTGTCAACATCCCACCTCCACACATTAGAAACCCAATTCCCAATTTCTCCCACAAAACAAGTTTTGTTCGAGGCTGCCTGCTAGAGATTAGGAAAGACCGATTTTAAGTTGAAATCACCACACCAGTTTGAGTCCCAAAAGTCAGCATTCCTGCCACAACCAATTTCCAGACGATAAAAGCGCGAAAAATTAATGGAGTGGCTTAAAGACAGCAGGTCTTTCATCCATAAGGAGGCTCCATCTTTGAAACAATAAAGGTCAGGTTTAAGGACACAATGTTGGAGGCTGCCGTATCTACTCCTTAAAAGAGCTCTCCAAATCTCTTTGCCTTCGAAAATAAATTCCCACGTGTTTAATACCAAGGCCGCCTTCCTCTTTGGGTTTGCAAAGCTGACTCCATTTAACCCACGAAATACAAGTTTTATCCACCGAACCCGACCAAAGAAACTTGCGTTGGATCGCAATGATATCTTTCACAATTTTGGAAGGCGCCTTAAAGAAGGCTAAAAAGTGGATTGGAAGATTAGAAAGAATAGAATTAATAAGCACCACTCTAGCCCCTATGAACATATTCCTACCAATCAACGAGTTTAGCCGACGATTGAGGCAATCCAGAACCGGCTTCCAAAACTCCAGCCTCCTGTGATTACCTCCAATAGTAATCCCTAAAAATGTAAAAGGGAGCCTACCGGACCTGTCATAAAGAAGAACTGAACACAGTTGATAAAATCCTCCCCCACAATCTCCCAAGCTTCCTTGAAAAAATTAAGGGAAAAACCATCCGGCCCGGAGATTTATTCCCGTCACAGTCAAAGACAGCCTTCCGGATATCATCTCCATAAAAATCAGCATCCAGAAATTCACGATCCGAGTCACCTAGTTTAGGGATGTCATGAATATCCAAGACGGGTCTAACAACTGATCCACAATGATACTTAGATTTACAGTAGTCAAAAGATGTTTTTTTAATGTCTTCAGGTCCTTTGATACGGTTATCATCAGAGCCCAGGCCAAAGATAGAGTTTACTCTGTTCCTTGACTTGACGGAAGCATGGAAAAAGCGAGAATTAGCGTCACCTTCCTTCACCCATTTTAGCCTAGACTTTTGAAACAACATATTTTCTTTAAAACGAAGATTCTTCCACAAATTTTCTTGCTCATTCAGCCTATTTCTAAGCATATCATCCGACAGGACCTCCAAATTATCTGTCATATCCATCTCGATATCATTAAGTCTCTCAACACAACCTTTAATCTTGAGATCGATCCAACCAGACCCCTTGTAGTTCCACGACTTCAAACATTCCTTAAGGGATTGAAGTTTCCTCTTGAGGACATAGGACGGAGAACCACGAAACTCGAATGACTCCCAGCAATCTTGAACAAAACCCAAGAAATCCTTATGGTCCAACCAAGCATTAAAGAAGCGGAAAGGTTTTGGCCCCAATAAATTGAATTTGATGAAAGCCAAACAGGTCGATGGTCGGAGATATCCCTCTTGCCCACATTCTGTGCCTTAAAGTCCCAAGTATCAATAAGGAAGTCAGCCACAAGAATCCTATCGAGCTTACTACAACACAGGCCATTTGAGTTGAAATAAGTGAGTTTGTTCCCAACAGAAGGTAAATCGATCAAACCTGACTCATCAATGAAGGAATTAAACTCTAGACAGTCTCGAGAAGCGAGATAGCTCCTGCCTCTTCTTTCTTCACGAGATTTAACCGAGTTGAAATCCCCACCTAAGATAATCCCCACCTAAGATCCATCTTCCATCAGAACATCTAGCTTTAAGGCTAAGAATATCAGCCCACAAAGACCTTTTGTCCCTCGATAGACAAGGAGAGTCTACATTGACAACGTAAAGACTAATGCCTCTCCACATTAATTGACAATAAAGAAATCCTTTTCCTCTGAAACTAGCGATAGGGAGAAAAAGATCCTTCCTCCAAATGGTGAGAATTCCTCCAAACAAGCCCTCTGAATCACAGGCCGACCACCCAAAATTATCATTACCCCACAAGCTTCTAACAAAAGAATCTTTCATTGAAACCACCTTGGTCTCTTGAATCAAGCACAACTATACTTTGCCTTCCAATAAAGAATGAGTGATCCTTCTCCTTTTTAGGGGGATGCAACATCCTCTAACATTATAAGTGACTATTATCATTTAGCACTCTTTTCTATAACCTTCTTATTCTGAAACTCAAGACAGTCCCGATCCTCCAAACCCTTAATAATATTAGCGTATACATCATCGTCTTCAATTGGTTCAAGGCCCAACAGATTGGCCGAATTCCAGACTTTGTTGGGGACCTTCTCAAGAATATATTTACTCATGTTGTTGTTCCTCACAATGTCAGAATTATCAATGGAACAGAAATGAGAACCAGAGGGAGCGCAGGAAGGACCACCCCTCTCCATAGAGGTACTTTTTTTGAGCGGTTTTTTGGGAGAACGCCTCTTCGAAACCTTACGAGAATGGTGACCAGCAGGAGAAACATTGAGGAAAATGGAAAAGAAAAAAGGGGAGAAAGGGATGTGCCTGTTGTCATAGAAAACAGAGAGAGATTTTTTTCTTTTTGGGCTTAATCCTAGAAGAGAAATTAGCAAAGTCCCCAACTTTGTTGGAAATTGAGTCTGAGGCAACTTAACCCAATGGACCAAACCCAATACTTGGATCCGAACGTGGCCCACCTAGACCTGGTGAGTCTAGACACCGGTCCAAGCTAGAAAGAGGCTTTAAGCGCTGTTAACTTCCCAGGGAGTAGCCAGGATTATCAACAGAATTCACCTGACACCTTAACACTGCTCGAGGAGACCAAGGTAATATCAACATTATTTGTCTGATCATCATACCTGTCACGAGCCTTGACAAGAGTGACATCACCAACCCCGAAAGTTTCACTAACCTGGGTATGATTGGACTCAGCACTGCTCCCCATGTCCTCTAGAGTAGCCTTAGGCTCCAAGTTGTCTCTTAACTCCCTAAGAGACCTAGAAAAGGATCTGTCGCTGTCACCACCCACATCTGAAGACCAAACTTCATCATCTTCCGAATCAAGCAAACCGGATAAATCACCATCAAACTCGTTCAAGAGGAAATCAATTTTCCTGGGACCTGGAAAATCACTTTGGATTCTAACTCTGAACACAAGATTATTAACCTTGAGGTCGACCATAATGTTAATATCGGAATCGACACAGGTTTTGATAAGCAAGCGAGCCTCATCGAACCTGGATTTTTTAACCGTATCGTCGTCACCTTTTATAAACAAACCAACTTTCTTCGTTATACTGGTAAAAACTTCATTGCTCCAAGCAAAATAAGGGATTCCAAGGCATCTCACCCAAACAAACCTGCTATTGTCTATAACCTCCGGAGACCAAGGATAGAACTTAACAAATTTAGAATCGAACCAAGACTTAGCAGAGTCAATGGAAGAAGAAATGTCCTCCCCTCCTCTGGATTCTAGAAGACAAAGGCTTGCCCCTAAGGGGAAGGCCACAATGTCAAAAAGACCTTCTTCGAACAAATCTTTTTGGATCAGGAAAGGATTGACATTATCCCGGACCTCACCAACCAAAGACTTAACAAACCTGGTAGTTACGATACTGTCTACCTTGACTCTACTAGCAAATTTATCCACACAAATGCTACCACTTAAATCATTTTCGCCATTACCACACCTCACAACCTGAGCAAATGTAGGATGAGAGGGTTTGAACACTGAGCTTGCGATTCTTCCATTCGTGAATCCTCCCTTCCTCATAGTAGTTGGTCGAACCTTGTTATTTACATCCAAGTCTTTAGAGAAACGGGGAATGTTAGCGTGGAGTTTCATCCTATTTAGCTGGATATTGTCCAACTTAGCCACCAACACGCGAGAGTCATAAACTTTCCTGAACCGGGAGAATCCATACCTTCTCTCTCTAACGTCCCGCCTTCCAGGAATGTAGACTTTCGAAATGAGACCGTAGACCATGAAAACCTCAAAGATATCCTTAGCCTCCATGCTTTCTGGGAATTCAGTAATAAAGAAGAAGGTGATGGGACCTCCATTAACCACTCTATTGCCGCCATTCTCCTTCCAAACCGAGAACCTATTAAAAGATCTCACCTTTTTCTTATAGTCCACCTTCTTCCACTCCATAGAGACGAAGGTAGTCCGAACTTGCTAAGACACTACTGAGAAACACCCAATACCAAGGCCCCTAGCCCTAAGGCTAGGAGTTTAAGCCAAAAATACCAGATGATCCAAGCAGGAAATGAAAGCACGAAACTACCAGATTGAAGGTAAAGAAAGGTTAATGTGGAACAAGAATGAAGAAGACATAAGAAACCCTAGCAGAGCTGGATATCCAAGGTTTTAAACCCTGATACTGTAATGAACACAAAAGTGAGATATAGAGACTCAGACAAAAAAAATTTACCGGGATCAAAATTAAAAACTCGCTAACTTACAGGGACCAACAGACTATTTAAACCATAATTATAATATTCTTAAATAATATAATAAGTTAAAAAAAATTTAAACTATAATTTTGATCCTCTAATTTTATCTGATTTACAAAATTAAATCTCATATTTTAAATTTAAATAATTTTAACCAGTTTTACATTTTTCACAAAATAACATGCTGGTTTTTTAACTTACTATTTTATCTATAAAATTGTATAAAAAAAGTTTATATGCGATCATTTATCTTGTTTTTCACAAAAACTTATCATTTAAAATGAAAATATAGTTAATTTTAAATTAACAAATATATGAGAAAGAATAAAATTATTTAAATTTAAAATTGGTCATAACAAACCAGAAACAAGCTATACTCCATCACACATTGGAAAACACATAGAAGCAGCAAGAATGTACGTGAAAAATAAGAGAAACAGTTCAAGGAATTTTACCAAAAGTTCAAGCTCTACACCTCTGAGTTGTGCTTCAAACACCTCCTCCAATGCCCCAGAAGATCTCCTTGTGGTTTAGGGATGATGGTGGAATCAAAAGAAACAAAGGAAAGCTCCCAACTGAAGGGATTCAAAAACTTGAAATTTTTGAGTCAAGATGTGAAGTTTTTGGTTCTGGCCTCTCTCTCTCTCTTGCTCACTCTCCCTTCTGATCTTTTGTGTGTTGTTTTCTCATTCTTTTCAAGGCTATCATGAAATGTTTTTTAAGCTAAAAGTTTGAAATCTTATTCTTTGGTTAAAGTGTGTAAGAGAGAAGAAAATGACCTCTCATGGAGGTGGCTCGGGTTAGCTATGGGACATATGGTTGGGGCATGTTTTTTTGTTGGTTTGTGATCAGAAAGATGCATCATGGTGAGAGGGAAAGGCGTATGTCTTGCTGTACAAGTTGGTGGTTTCATAATTCCATGATTATGTCATAAAATGCGTTTTGGCATGTCATAAGAGTGAATGCTTAAAAGGGCAAGTTTAGGGATCACAATATGACATGTTTTGGACACATGAATTGAGGTTTTGGATGCTGAAAAGGTTTGGCTTGTTTGACACAAAAGTTGGTTGTGAGGCTTGGCAAACTTGGCAAGACATGATCATGTGCATGGTGCTCACTTTGGTACACTCTAACTCCATGGATAATGTCTCAAATTGAGTGATTCCAAACTCTTTGGAAAGTAGGCATGGAGGTGAACAAGTTTGGTGTTTAATATTTCTTGAAATAAGGCTTGTAGCATGATGAAAATTGGTCATGAAAATTGGTCCAACATGATGGCCTAGGGCTTGGCACGCATGGCTTGGTCATGCCTTGTGTCAAGCTTTGGCACCCATGTTCATCACATCATAACTTGAATTGTAGAACTCCAATTAAGAAGTTCTTTATATGCTTGGAAAGCTGAGATAGAGGAGAACACCTTTGATGTTTAACAATTTTGGATTTGAAGCTTGAAAACATCAAAAAGAGAGCTTGCAAGTTGAGCAAAAACATGACTTGTGGTGCCTTGGCAACTTGGGCAAGTTGCCTAACTTGTGCCCAAAATCCTCCAACTTTGAGACACCATAACTTTTGACTCCTTGATGCAATTGGAGAGTTCTTTATATGCTTGGAAAGCTTAAAGAACAAGGAATAACTTTCTCATTTGATGAATTTTGATTTGAGGTCAAGAAAACCATTAAGCCTTGGCTTGAAGTTGGTGCAAAAAGCTGAATTTTAGGACTTAGAAAATTTCTAAGTGTAAATGCCAAATCAAGATTTCTCCCAACTTTAACCATTCATAACTTCAAATCATTTCACTTTTTCATCTTGATTTTTAGTAGGGAATGCCCTATTTAAAATGAGTATTTGTAACGCCCTGTATAATATTCATCTAGAATAATACCTTACAAGTGTTTTATTTGGTACTGACACATCAAAAGTGCCTACTGACATAGTTCACATACTTGTCCATTTCTAAAACATAAATACAACATATGGCACAAGGCATGGAAACTAGCCAAAAATAAAAATCTAAGAATAATATACAATATCCTCAATTGTATACAACAAAAGATTACACAGCGGAAAATAAGCTTAACTAAGCTTCTCTTGAAACATCCACGCATCGCTCCACTTGTAAATCAAACCTGCAACCACACCTGAAATAAAGCAACTATAGTGGGGTGAGATACATCAAATCTCAGTGAGTTCCCTATCTTATAGGTTCTCTCGGCTTTAACCGGTTCTAACAATCCTAACTCAAGTCCGGGGAAAGGGGAAAGGACTCTTGAGTTCACACTCTCACAATTTCATAAACTCACCCTATATGGAAACATGTTCATGAGTTCAACAACTCAAAATATTATCACTAATTGGTAACACACACCAAGGCATCTTTCCCCGGCCAGCCTACACAATAGGTTATGGACACGGGTCATGGATCCTTAAATTCGTAGACAACCATTCTCGGCCAACTCTTCCAAAGAGTTTTCGACATGAGTCTTGGATGCTAAGGTAAATAACTTTCCCCGACCATCCATAAAGGGCTATCCAACACGGGTCACGGTTATCTACACATAGTACTTTTCCCGGTCAGCCCGCACCAGGGGCCCTTCAACACAGGTCAATAATACCATCTTCTAAGCAACCTCCCCGGTTATCCATCATAAGAGGATCAAAACGCGGGTCACAGTTACTTAGGTATCGATTTCTCATCGCAATCCCTCACGTTCCATACTAGGGTCTTTCACTCTTTCTATACCATGTCGTACACACCTCGGCCTCTCCTGCACGAGCGTTGTCATTCAGAGTTTCTATCACAATTCTAGTCACAACCTAGAATTATACCAATCTTAACTATGCCATTTGTTTTCGCGGTAAAGTTTCCTCACTCTCCCTAACTTATTTTAACATGCGTATTATCTCATTCATTCTAACAATAATATTAGATAGATATGGCATAACACAAATATTACAAGTAACACATATAATAGCATAACATGTCAAACATAATCACATTATAGTCAAACATAATTACATTATAGTTCATACACGTTTTAAGGCACACAAGCCACTACTATCCTCTACCAAGCATCCTTGGTTAAATCATGGTCTCACATCACCATTCACTACCTTATTGGATTATCTTTCCAAAGGGTTTGGACTCGTATCAATCGGATTCCCGATCCTTGAGTTTTGGTGGAAACATAAACCACACTTTTCACACATACATTACTTTTTCCATATTTTCCTTATCACTCCAAGGCATAAACATATTTTTATATTCCACTATCATAAAGAGCATTGAAATAGCTTTCCAACGCATCCTACCGTGCCTCAATCCGAGTTACGGATCAAAAGTTATGGATTTTTAAAGTATTTTTTCCAAAAGTTACAGTGTTAATCGGTTAACACATTTGGTTAACCGGTTAACCAGTTCAATTTTCACGTAAAACACCATTTTTTCCATGGGTTAATCGGTTAACCCATACCGTTAACCGATTAACCCTGTTGCAGAAGCTCAAAAACCCTATTTTTCTCATACTAAAACCATTGGAACTCATACCTAAACATGTTGGGACATCAAAACAATTGTCAACAGATGATTCCACACATATATTGATCATACTACACAATTTATATCGCGTTTCATCCGTTAGATTCTTTGATTTAGCAAAATTACTCATTTTCTCGCAAAACCAAAAACCTAACTCTAACTCAACAACTCTACCACTAAAGCATCTAACTAGAACCCACCTGATAACCGAAGAGGAGTTTGAAGAAGATGATGAATTGATGATGATGATCCAACCTCTCTTTCTCTTTTCCCCTTCTTCCTTCTCTTCCTTCTCTTTCTCTCTTCTTTCCATTTTCTTTTTCTTTTCTTACTAACAAGTATATATATAATACTATTATTATATAATATAACCCAATAGAGTAAAATATCTCCAATTGATATTTTATCGTTTCAACCTAATTGATCAATTATTAGAGTTACCAAATTTACTTTCTTGAATTAATAAATATTAATCCGTCTCTTTAATAAAATAATTGATCTCTTCAGAGTTCACTGGTTGCTCTATTGATCCCCAATGTCAATACTTAAAGCACTTAGAGGATTCCATAAATCCAATTAATCAAAGATAGAGCACATAGATACTCATCTGATCTCATATGATATCCAATTGAGCATTTAAATAATACGGGGTATTACAGTATTAGTTTTCTCCATTTGGCTCAAGGATGAGTGAGATATGGCTTTTGCAAGATGACCAAAAATCTTGATTTCCATACTTATAAAATTTCATCAAAAACCCTAATTTTCCAAATCTCCTGATTTTATTGTCCCACCTTGATTTTTCTTGATCTAACCACATGAGATCATGGAATATGACTTGAAATGTTCATGGTTGACCAAAAACCTCAAAGGTTGACTTTCTAGAGCCTCAGTTGACTTTTTTAATCAGATGAATTCAAAACCTCTCCCATTCACCTAGGAAGCCCTGGAAATATATTGTATTGAACCAAAAGGCATCTTAGGGACCTTTGAAGTGTATGAGGACTTTCTTGGTTGATCTCTCCTTCAAACCTTGATTAATCAGAGCTTTCCCTTTCTTGTACAAAACCCTAATTCCACAAGAGAAACAAAACCACAAAGCTTGATATCTTGGTTAGCTATGCAAGGATGATTTACCTATAATGCTTGTGCAAATGATGATGACATCTAAGAGGTAAAATTTGGGGTATGACAGGAAGGCATGTATCAAATATACCAAAATCTTGCAAATGACACCTACAAGCTTAAGGACCTTGGTGAAATACTTATCCCTAGAAGGTGAAATACTTGATTAATCCAAGATATTATTACAATTAATTATTTAATATTTATTATTTAATAAGGTGAATGCCCTAGCCCTTCAAGTCATGAATCCTCTCAAATATTTAATTTCAATGTATCAAAGGTAAGGTCAGACTCTTTTCTCCTATGAAGGTGAATGTTTTTAATAAAGCGACCCATTTTCTTAACTATCTGGTGATATGATCAATTGTATGTTGGACCTTCAAGAAAGGATCCTTGTCACCTATACGACAATTTTATGTTGTACCTTCAATGAATGATCCTTGCCGCCTATAAGGCGATTATATGATGAACCTTTAAGAAATTATGTTTTCCGCCTATAAGAAAATTGTATGTTGTACCTTCAAAAAATGATCCTTGCCACCTATTAGACAATTGTATGTTGGACTTTCAATGAAGGATCCTTGCCGCCTATAAAGCAATGGTATGTTGGACCTTCTAGAAATGATCCTTGTCGCATATAAGACAATTGTATACTAGACCTTCAAAGAAGGTTCCTTTTCAGCTTTAAGGTAATTGTATATTTGACCTTCAAGAAATCATCCTTGCCTCATATAAGAAAAGTGTATGTTGGATCTTCAAGAAATGATATTTTCTGCCTATAAGAAAATTGATTGTTAGACCTTCCAAAAAAAAAAGATCTTTGTCGCCTATAAGGTAATTGTTCGATGGACCTTCTAAAAAAGATCCTTGATGCCCATAAGGAAATTGTATGATGGATATTCAAGAAAGAAGCCTTGCCACCTATAAGGCAATTGTATGTTAGACTTTCAAGGAAGGCTCATTGTCGCATATAAGGCAATTTTATGCTGGACCTTCAAGGAAGGATCTTTGTTGCATATAAGGCTATGTTGGATCTTCAAGGAAGGATCATTGTTTCCTATATGACGTCTCATTATTGGAGTCATCTCAACGCATAGACACACACCCCCAAGCAAAACAATCATGATGTAAGAAACCCAAAATAAAGTTAGTTTCCACAAGGCCTAAGTGTTTCCATCAACAAACCATGAAGGGCCTATAAAAGGGGTATAGAGGCTCAAGGACAAAATAAAACTTGAGAGACTTGCCTCGAGCCCTATCTAAGAAACACTAATTATGATATTTCAAAATTGAAGGCCTAAGAGTCTCACATGAGGGACTCAACTGTCTAACTCTCGCTTGAAGGACTCGACTATTTTAGTTTCGCCCAAAAATAAAGTACCCCAGTTTGGATTAAATCACTTCACCCTTTCCAAGATCTCGTTCTTGAGAGACTGTGAACTGAGATAATTTTATTGGGCTTAAAAAGGGACGATCCATTATAGAGTGTTTGAGACTAAATGCATTAATATTGGGCGAGTGCCCGAAGAAGGTTTGTTCTCCTCAAGTGCATTTTGTTCGCTCAAAGTGTATTCAGGTTGCCCGAAAGATGACTGTTTGCCCAAATCGCGTTCATGACACCCGTGACCAATGAGGTGTCCAATGAATAACGGTCTAGAAATACCAGACAAATGAAAACACCGTCTCACCCACAATTTGACGGAGAATCAATATTCCTCTACTGTCACTTTTCTGATCATGGAATTAAGGAAACAGATTCTCTAACTTTCTAGCTTATGTCTAAGGAGTCTTCTATAAATACTTCAATCACAGAGTTGGAGAGAATTCATTGACATTTTTCTCACAAAATCGTGGCATATGAATACAATGTCTCTTACCACTCACACAGTCACACGTGAGGCGACTCTTTCAAACCTTTATTATACATTTCACAAATACAACTATCATGTCATTCATTTTATGTTATACTCTCCTGATACCAATTTATAAGAAAAAAAACACTCGTATAATTTATTTTCTTCTTTTTCCAATACAATGTTGTTTCAAGGTATGTAGTTAAGGAAAATTAAATTGTTTCAATTTAATTTAATGACAAATATAATTTAAAGATGCTTTCAATTAGGTCTTTCCATCTCAGTGTATGGACATTAGGACAAAAGAGACTACAAGATTATTGGTACTTAAATATTTCACTTTTTAAATTTAACTTTACAATCTTTTCTTTTTGCTTAGTTTACTGCTACTTAAATTAATTGATGATATGGTTTACATTTATCTTTTGATCTTCTGCATTTGGTGATTTTGTAAGCAGTTAGCGTTGATTCTTTCTGGTATTTTTGGCTTAAACTCCTAGATTTAGGGCTAGGGGCCTTGGTATTGGTTTGGATTCAGCCTTGCTGCTTGCATTTTGGTTTATTCCTGGAGTATTGTTAATTTGTTCTTATGGAGTGGGAGACGGTAGTTAGAAAAAATAAGAATAAAAAAGGTGTTCTTGCTAGATTTTCAGTCTGGAAGGAGAATGGAGGTAGGGGAGCAGCTGCGGGTGATCATTTGGCATCTTTTTTCATTTCGGAATTCCCAGATGATATGTTGGCAAAGGACCTTTTTGAGGTGTTCAAGGCTTTTGGCTTGATTTCTGAAGTCTTTATCCCTGGTAGGAGGGATAAAAGAGGAATGAGATTTGGCTTTGCTCGATTTCGGAAGATTCACGATCCTCGAGTTATGGCGGCTAAGTTGAACGGTATTTTTCTTCAAGGTAAGAAGATGCATGCTAATGTGCCGCACTTCCTCAAGGAACCTCTTGTTAAGAAGGTTGGCCTTGCGCACTCTGTGAGAAGACCAGCGGTTCAGTCTTCCAGTGAGACGCATGATAATGGTGAGGAGCATCTTAGTTTTGCCCAGCTGGTGAGTAAGGGTAGCCGAGAGGGTGTAGTGAATCAAAAGAAACCCCATTCACTTGATGATAGGCTCAAGTTGGAAAATCTGGATACATCTAGGTTTGTCCATTCTTTTGTGGGTGTTGTGAAGGAGGGAGTCAAGCCTCTTTTGATCCAACAGTATTTGTTTGAGGAAGGTTATTTTGATATCCATGCAACGCCGTCAGGAGCGAGTATGTGTCTTCTTGAATCCAAGGAAACGGAAGGTATCCGGGAGTTCTTAAGGCAGGCCTTGGTTTGGTGTGAGAAGTGGTTTGTTGACATCAAACCTTGGAGTCCAGAAGTGGTGGATCCATTTAGATTTACATGGATTAAATGTGTGGGAGTCCCTTGCTACGCATGGTCGTTGGAAGTTTTCGGGTGCTTGCTCAAAAGGTTTGGTTCGTTAATAAGAAGTGACGCCGAGACTGATGAGTTTGTTAGTTTTGGTGATGCTAAATTTTTTATCAAAACTAACCGGAGAATTCTGATCAATGAAGAAATTAAGGTTGTGTTCAATGAGCTAGAGTTCCAAGTTTGCTTTTTTGAAGTCCTTCCGGGTCTTCGCAACTTTGGATTCACGGAGGGAGGTAATGATGGAGACACTTTGGTTTCTTCGGAGTCAGAAGGTGTTGATAGTGACAAGCATAGTATTTTTGAGGATGAAGGTGATGTCGATGGGACAAGCCCAAAAGGCTCTAGGGAGTTGGGAAGCCTTAAGGATTATAAGGTGAGAAATACGGTACTAGGAAGTAACGCAGGCCTATCTATTTCTTTTGTTGGTGATTCATTGGTTGGTGGAGATAGTATTAGTACTAGGGGTTCTAGGGGGCGACTCCCTCTTCAAGGTCATTGACTTACTGGACTCAAGTCTCGAGGCTACTTCCAATCTTAGAGTTGCTCCTCCTGCTGAGGATTCTTATGATCCAGGTGTGGGCCCCTTCGGGGTAAAGGGACTAGATTTTGGGCCTTCTTTTGCTATCGGTGTGGACTTTCCAGGCTCAGATAACATTTCCTTATCCCAGTCTAAACGTGTTGGGCCCCTTTTTGGGCCTAAGGTGATTGTAAATAAGAGAAAGAAAAAGTCCATAGCAATGATTTATTCCTACTCTCAAAAACCTTTTTTCCCTTCCGTTCTTTCGACGATGCTTAATGCCAAGGTTAAAGGTTCAAAACGTGTTAAGGCTAAATTGGGTAAAAGGCCCCTTTTTAATAAGAGAACCTCCAGAAGTTCTCTGCCCAAATTAGATGGTTGTGCCCCTTCAGAAGTGCCTCAAATTTCTAGTGGTATCTCCTTAACTGATTCTGACATCCTTAGAAGTAATATCAGATGCAAGATAGGGTTGAATGATATCCCTTGGAAAGTATGGGATTCTGCTAAGCTCTTGGGAATCGAATCTGTTGGTGATGAAGAGCTTTGTGTTAAAACGATTTGCAACCTTGAGGATCGTGATAGGAAGCAATTCACTAGTAGGAAGGCTGTTGGCATTGGTGCTCAATGATTTTTATATCTTTCAACGTTCGTGGGTGTAACTTATCTTTCAAAAGGAGAAGAATTCGCCAGATCCTTGTGGAAGGTAAAGTTGATTTGTGTCTGTTTCAAGAAACTAAGATTCCTATGATGAGGGAGGGTTTGGTTAATAGTTTGTGGGGTTCTGGTAATTTTGAGTGGTCTGCTAGTGGTTATGAAGGAGCCTCTGGAGGAATTCTTACGGTTTGGAGGACGGGTTTGTTCAAGTCAATTGCTTCTTGTAGAGGGAAAGGCTTTTTGTGTTCTAAGTTTTTATGGAGTAATTCTGCTCTGTTTGTAGTTAACGTTTATTCCCCCTGTGCTCTGAGGGATAAAAGGAGGCTCTGGGAAGATCTTATTGTGCTAAAAAATAATAACCCTGGTAGTAGGTGGATTATAGGAGGAGATTTTAATTCTGTCAAATCTGGTGATGAGAGAAAGGGTAGGCGCATTTCCTCGTATAGAAACTGTGAGGATTTATGTTCTTTTATTGAAGATGTGGGGCTAGTTGATCTACCATTTGTGGGCAGTACTTTTACCTGGTTTAATCCTAATGGCGGGGGCTGTAGCAAGTTAGATAGGTTTCTTGTCGATGATTCTCTTGTTGACTGTTTGGGCTTCAGGGGTCAATTTGTAGGTAAGTGTGACATTTCCGACCATCGTCCAGTCTGGATCAAATTCGACGAGTTTAATCATGGGCCTAAGCCTTTCAGGTTCTTTAACTGTTGGTTGGATCATAAGGAGTTTTTGCCTTTCCTTAAGGATTCTTGGAGTTCGTTCTCGTTCCAAGGGTCGCCCTCCTTTGTTCTTAAAGAAAAGCTTTATGCTCTTAAAGCTTTACTGAGATGGTGGAACATTCATGTATTTGGATGGTTGGATGTCAAAATTGACTCTTACGGTGAGAATCTCAATGATTTTGATGAGATGTTAGAAGGAAACATCGAAGGCTTATCAGAGGTTACGCTTAAAATGAGAGGTGAGGCTCAAGAGAAGCTTTAAAGCAGTCTTCGTCTTAAAGAGAGTTTGATTTTCCAAAAATCGAGGTCGAAATGGTTGAAAGAGGGAGATGTCAATAGCCGGTATTTTCATGCTATGTTAAAGGCTAGGAACAAAATTAATGCCATTCCTGCAGTGGGGACGCCTGATAATTTGATTGAAGATCCTGCTTGTATTAGAGAGGCAGCTTTTGTGCACTTCAATCTTAAGTTCAGAAGGGAAGATACTACTAGACCAGTCATGAATTTTGGCAATATTAATAAACTTAGCATGTTGGACAGTTCTATGTTGGATGCCATGTTTTCCCAAGAGGAAATTCGGGCTGCTGTGTTTGATTGCGATAGTTGTAAATCTCCGGGTCCGGACGGATTTTCATTTAAATTCTTTAAAGAATGCTGGGATGTAGTGGGGACAGATTTTGTTAATTGTGTCTGTCAATTTTCTAAGTCTGGAATTTTGCCGAAGGCGTTCTCCTCTTCGTTTTTGGCTTTGGTCCCTAAGGTGGACAGTCCCCTAGATTTTGGGGACTATAGACCTATCAGCCTTGTCGGGTGTATTTCCAAAGTTATTTCCAAGATGATGCCTATCATACTTTCGTCTGTTATTTCTAAACTGATATCCCCCTCTCAAACTGCTTTCATACCAGGAAGGAATCTTCTGGATGGTGTGCTCCTAGCTAATGAGGTTATTGATCTGGCTAGAAGGAAGAAGGAAAAATGCTTGATCTTTAAGGTCGATTTCGCTCAAGCCTACGACTGCGTCGATTGGGAGTTTCTGATACAAATTCTAAGAGCTATGAACTTTGGCCCAAATTGGATAAAATGGATAAAGGGTAACGTGTGCAAGAGCTTTGTTTCAGTTTGGATTAATGGAAGTCCGACTAGGGATTTCGAGGTATCTAGAGGGTTAAAATAAGGAGATCCTCTAGCTCAGTTCCTTTTCGTGTTGGTAGTTGAAATGTTGGCTGTTTTGGTTCGACGTGCCTCGTCTCTTAATTTGTTGTCCGGTTTCAAATTCAATGAGGGAGTTTCTGTTGAGTTACTACAATTTGCAGATGATACTTTGCTTTTTTGCGATGGAGGTTATTCTAATCTATGGGCGCTGAAGACAATCCTTCAAGGTTTCGAGATGATTTCGGGCCTCAAAATCAATTTTTCTAAAAGTAGTATCTATGGAGTAGGTCTGGATCCTCTCTTTATAAAAGCTGCAGAGTGTTTCCTCTATTGTAATTCTGGGGTTTTCCCATTCAAATTCCTTGGAATTATAATAGGAGGAAATCATAGGGGATTGTCTTTTTGGAATCCCGTCTTGACGTGTTTGAAAGCAAGGCTTAGTTCTTGGGCTGGTAGGAATTTGTCGATTGGTGGTAGAGTTACTTTGATTAATTCAGTTTTAGTGAATCTGCCTATCCATTATTTCTCTTTCTATAAGGCACCTTCAAAAGTTATTAAAGAAATGATCGCTATTCAACGCCGATTTTTGTGGTCTAGTTCGGTGGCCAAAAAAGGTATATCTTGGGCCAAATGGAGTGTCCTGTGCAAGTCTAAGGATAAAGGGGGGCTTGGAATTAGGCACATTGGTTTATTTAACATTGCTCTATTATCGAAGTGGCTGTGGAAATTCGTAATAGGAGGTTCTGAAATTTGGAGGAATTTGTTGGTTAGTAGATACGGATGCTTGAGAGAGTGGGTGATGGACTTGGATAAGGGTCAGAATTCCTTAAATGATTCGTTGTGGTTAAAAGATTTGTGTAAAGTTAGAGACTTTGGTGCTTCTCCCTCATTTCAGTCGTTCGTCCTTACGGCTGTTGGTAACAGGAAAAAGGTTCAGTTTTGGAATTGGCCGTGGAGTGGAGGTATGGCGCTCAAATATGTCTTCCCTGATTTGTATTTAGCTGCTATAAATAGGGACTGTTTTATAGTAGACCTTGGCTTGTGGATTAACAATAGATGGATGTGGAATTTTAACAATTGTTGGCGGGAGGGTTATGAAATTGATCCTGCTTCAGTATCGGTACTTCTTAATCTGGTGTCTAACATTCAGCTTTCGGTTAATGTTGAAGATTCGTGGGAGTGGATGCTGGAGTCTAACCTTGGTTTTTCTTTCAAGTCCCTTTATAATCAGCTCAATTCTGCAGAGTCTGGGCACCGCTTAGAAGACGCGGATTCTCTGTTCCTTAAGGTGCTTTGGAAGACTCGGGTGCCTCTTAAGATACAGGTTTTTGCTTGGAGGTTGATTAGTGACAGGCTGCCGACTCGTCTCAATTTAGGCAAGAGAGGTATTGTCTCCTCCCGGCATGATAAGGTTTGCGTTTTGTGTTTTCAAGAGGAGGAGGATGCTACACACTTATTCTTGAACTGTTCGAAAACTCATCTTTTGTGGTCCAAAATTTCCGATTGGTTGGGTATTCCTCCTATTTCTACCGATTCTGTTAGAAATCACGCTTTGCTTTGGTTTTTGGCTTCGTTTCATAAGGGTAAGGAAGATATGAGCTGTTATGTATGGTTTGTCACGGTTTGGTGTATTTGGACCATGAGGAATAATATCATATTCAAGGATGCCGTTTGTATTGTCGAGGACGTTTTCAATAGTATAGTGACTATTTCTTGGAGATGGTTGGATCTAGGTCGTACTAGATGTAATTTTTACGTTTGGACGAAACATCCTCTCGACTTTTTGTAATAGGTCTAGAGTTGTTAGTCCCCTCTTTTTGATTGGTTTTTATATGGGGTTGGAGAATCCATTTTTCTCCCTTTTATACAAGTTGCTTATCAAAAAAAATTAATTGATGATCGATGAAATAGGGATTAGATTGCTGCTACTTAAGTTACTACAGTACATACTAGTGTTTTTTTATAAAAAAAAAAAAAAGTTCCAAAAGGATGATGTCTAATCATTAATCATATGACTCCAGTCGTATTATATTTTTAAAGTTGTTTCAATGTATTAGAAAAATGATAAAAGACAAATATAATTTAAAGAAAATTGGAAAACCAAAATTACCAAGAATAAATTTGGATTCATATCATAAGGCCAAAAAGCATAGAAGAAATAAATTTGAATCACCCATAAAGATTATAAAAATTTGGTGAAATAATACTCAAAAGTACATAAAGATGAAATTTTAAGTCGTATAATTGAATTTTATTGTCATTTCAATGTATGTATTTGGATGAAAGCAATTGTAAAGATAAATTATTTTCTATCCTCAAATTTATTCCCAACAAATATTTGCATCAACCTAAAAAAAAAAACTAAAATAAGAATTTTTCCTTCCATTGCTAATTCAATTGTCACGCTGGCACTGGTTCTCCGGATTATACTCCAAAGAGCACAATCTAGTAGAGACACTCGTCGATGTTGTCGATGTTGTAGTATCGTGATCAAAGAAAATTTGAAAATGCAATTTGTTATAATTTCTTTTAAATTGAATCCAAACGGAGTATGTAATAAACAATACCTGCAGACGTCTCTAAAGAGAGTCGGGCCATGCTGGATCAGCAGCCTGAACAGAAGCAATTGTTCCTATTAACCAATGTGTTCTTGACGAGTCTTCAGTTTCCATGGCCATCTTGATCCTCATTCCACGACACCACCTAATCCACAACACAAAAAACTCGGAAGTACCAACCCAAGGATAGTAAACCACATCTAACGGCTGCATATTGACACAAAGCTTTACTGCTGCAATAACATCTTTTGCCTTCACCTTATAGCACTGACACTTTTGAAGGCTGAAGATGTTATTGAAGCAGTGAAACTTTATTCAGCCTTAAAAGAGTGTTATTGTATAGAATATCTTGCCTAATAACTTTATTTTGTTTTCAATTTTAATAAGACAAAAATAGTAACCAGCCATGATAATATTTTGTTTGGTTTGACAGCTAAAAGTTGAAATAGTGAAAATAAGAACCTGTTGAAAAATGGAGCGTTGAAGAAATAGGATTCAGTGTTTTTTGTGCTGAATAAAAAGTAAGGGTTTAGTGTTTACCTTATATATACAAAAACAGTTGATAGAGTTTGAGGATAATGTTGCAAGAATATCTCCTATAAATAAGTTCAAAAGACCCAGTTATTCATTCACCTAAAAATATGTCCCTCAATCAATGAAAAATAGCTCACAAAAAACTCTTGATACTTAAAAGAATCCTGAAAATTAGCCTCAAAAAACACTTGAAAAAAACTAGCCGAAGCATGTTTTGGCGGTAAAAACACTTAGATAAAGTCGCCTGTCTTTAGTGGGACTTGCATAGGTTTTATTTTATTTTTTTTAAGTGGTTTTATAAAATTAAACAATTTTAAAAATATGTCCCAAACACTTTTATTAAAAAAAGACACTTACCAAAAATATGTTGACCTTTAGGGGATAATGTCCTTACTAATAAAACTATTAAGGTAAAAATCTAAAATCGTACCACTAAAATCATCCTAAACTCGGTCAAAATCAATAAACACTAACAGATAAATTAGTCAACCTTCATTTAAGGTCCACAAAAAAATTATCTATTAATATTTCATAAAAAAATTGACTCATACACATTTGACTTTTATAACTAGATTAATTGTAATCATGTGTCAATTTATATCGATAGAAAAATATAAATATTTAAAAACGTATATTTTAAAAATATTCTTAAAATAATGATACCCTCACAACTTTGAAAAATTATGCAAAGATCTTGAAATTTTACTACACTTCATATAGTAGCATGAAAGAAGTTCAATTAATTAAAAAAGATTATAAAACCTTATAAATACTATCTTATGCTAGGCTAACTCAAGAGAGATTGTTCAAAAAAAAATTAAACATAATAATTTATTTTATTTTTTATTAGTTCATTCCAATAGTTTAATTTATTAATTTTATTTCTCTTTAATTATGATGAATTAATTAAAAATAATAGTAATATTGCTAACTTTTTAATATATTATTATAAAATAAATTTTAACAATATATGTTTGTATATAATAAAAGGAAAAACAATAGATCAAGCCACAAATAATAATTTATTATATTTCTTTAAAAAATTTAATAATAAATATGTTGGTCATGTGATAAAGTTTTAAACATTTAATTATGACCTATATAAATAATATCTAAAATTTATAATATAAATTATAAAAATGAAATAATACTGTAAGAATTAAGAAAAGTCATTTTCTTATTTAAAATTTGAATAATAAAGAAAATTGTATAAATTAGTTTCAAAAGGAAATAAATATCAGATTAATAACAGAAATAATAAAAATCAGTTCAAATAAGTTTCAGTCTGATTCTAACCCATGACGGTAGATTTTAAAGTGGTTTCAAAAAGAAATAAATATTTAGTTAATAACTAAAATAATAAAAATCGGTTCAAATGACTCAAAGTATAGTTCGGACCCATGACAACGTCTTCAACAGAAAATGACCTAAACAAAAAATTGTATTAATTTTGTTATGTCATTGATTTTAGTGGTTTTTCAGTGATTTTGTTCCAGTGTTTTTACTAATAATTTTCCCCACTATATTTTAAATAATTTCAATATCATTTGTTTTGTTAAATTATTAATAAATATGATTTTAATCTGCCATGATAGTAATTTATTAAATTTGTAATATCATATCAATGCTTTTTAAAATATAGGGTTCAATTTATATATTTTTTTTGGAAAGACAATATATATCAATAAAAATCCAAAAACAGACGAACCTAAGATCCAGCCAGCAACATATTTTGCGTGAATGTGGGACATCACCTAACAATATTAATTTTCTCTCTTCACTAAGCTAGTGAGAGAAACTCCCCCTTCTCTCTAAAACCTAGTGTCCCTTCATCTTCTACTTTCCCCTTGTTTCCATTCCTTCTTGCTTTCAACAGAAACATGTACCAAGTTCACTAAAACAGACTCGTGCGCCTACCTTCTTCCTTCGGTATTAGGGTTCAGCATTGTTAGAGTCGTCTGGGTTTGGTTTAAAGTCCTAACCTTAGGGTTAGGGACCTTCCTCCCAGCAGGTCTTATTACACAGTGTTGGCCATTTTATTGAGGGAGGTGGTTTTAGGAGAAATATCTTCTGAATCTGTTTTCTTCTTCTGGGCTTGTATGTTATGGAGGGGCAAATCAATATCAATGTCGACGAAAATCATAGGGTTTGGGAGGTGGCTGGTAAGAAGAACGGTAGGCGCTCCAAAATCGGGCGAATGTCAATCTGGAGGCACAACAAAGGTAAATGTAATGATCTAGATCTGAGAGAAGCTTCTTCGTTTTTTTCACCCAGTTCCCGGACTATTTCGATGCTAAACGCATGTTTGAGGTCTTCAAAGAATTTGGATTCGTTTTGGAAGTGTTTATTCCGGGTAGAACCGACAAAAGTGGTAAAAGATTCGGGTTCGTTAGATCCAAAAAGGTCGAGGACGAATATCGTATGGCCATTAAATTGGATAACATTATCATTAATGGCAATAAGATTTTTGCTAACTTACCTAGATTTCAAAGAAAAACAGTGGAAGAAGGAGGTTTGAAATCCAATCAGAAGGGAGTTTATGTCAGAGGGTCGTATGTTTCGAAAGGAATTCAGATAAACAAACAAAAGGACGGGGTTTGGATTCCTAATGGCGTCTCGTATGCTCAGATGACTAAAGGTGAAAGTTTAAGGAGGAGGAGTAACTCAAACCAGGTTCTACTTGGGGACAAACCAAATTTTGCGCATCTGACATTCACAGTTAATAATAAAGATATGGAGAGATTTGATCAATCGTTTGTTGGTGTTCTAGAAACCCCTGGGTCTGCGCCTGAAGTCAAAGATGCCTTTCAAATGGAGGGTTACTTTAACATCAAGATCACCCCTTTAGGGGCCAACTTGTGTCTTTTAGAAGAAGATAATAAAGGAGACATCAAAAGATTGGTGGATGAGGATAAATAGTGGTGTTCCAAATGGTTTTCTGATATACATCCTTGGTCTCCCAACGATGTAGACGAGGAGAGACTCACTTGGGTGAAGATTTTTGAGTTACCATGTCATGCGTGGGGTGAAAAGTTTTTCAAGTTCCTTGCTGCAACAACTGGAGTTTTTGTCAAAGCGAACGAAGATACTCAGAAACAAAGGAGGCTGGACGTTGCTCGAATTCTTATTCGCACTAAATTCGCTATGAATTTAAATGAAGCAATTTCGGTAGAAGTAAATGACAACATGTATAGGATCAAGATTGTTGAAGACTCTTTTGGCCCATTTACGAGAGAGTCTAGCCTTTATAAATCTGGAGGTTTTGAGGAAGACAGCTCTGAAGAAGTAGAATCACTATCGGATGAAGAAGATGACTTGCTGGATGATTCCCTCAAGATTTACAGGAATGATGGCTTTGGCGATATTGGGGGCAAAATAGACGAAGAAGTTGCTAGTGAGTCTCTTTGTAAGATGACAGGTCGGGAAAGTATTGATAGGAGTAAACATGGGACCAAATAATCTTCCTTTTCAAGTCTCGCAAATGTGTCCCTTGCATTGGGATACGCTGCGTGCGAGGTTACAAGCGAAACATCAATGGAATTGGTAGACCATGTGACTTGCAGCCTTGATAGAGTTAATCGAGCTGCATGGTTAGACTGCAGAGAGGAGGACAGAGAAACGGTTAGAGATTCGGTTGGGTTGAATGCCACCAACAATGAAGGAGAGAACTCTTCAAGTGAAAGGGGAGGTTATATATCTGAACATAAGGCTATAGAATCGAATTTGAAGGCTAATCCTATAAAGAAAAAGTTGCTGGTAGAAGAAATTTATCAGAAAATAAACATACCATTCTCCCCTTCTTACTATGCTACTCTTTTAAAGGTTGATTGTTCCCAGTCTAAAGTCCATTTACTTAGCCCTAATAGGAGTGGTGGTTTAGGAGATGACTTACATTCTCCTATGGTTCCGTTGGATTCCATTTCATCGGATAACTCTGTGGGAGATTCAGGTTTTGCTCAGAGCAATTCCAGGATTAAAAAGAGGCTAGAAAACCTTCCTGCAAGGGTTTGGGGTGCCATTAAATCGTTGGGTATTGAAGCGGCAGAAGACGATGAAGTGTTCGAATCGATCCTTCGAAAACTGGAAAGGCAAGACAAGAAGATCAAGAAAGGCAAGAGAGCGGCAGCTACAGGTAAATCATGAATATTGTTTCTTACAATATTATGGGGTGTGGTGGTGTTCTTAAGAGAAAGAAGATCAGCCAGAGTATAACTAAAGGAGGTGGCGATATTTGCTTCATTCAAGAAACGAAAAGCAAACATATGACAGATGAGATAGTGTTTAGTATTTGGGGAAATAAAAACTGTCAATGGTCGGCTTCACATTCAGCAGGACTCTCTGGAGGGCTGCTCATCATATGGAGAAATGGAATTCTGGTGCCGTTGTGTAGTTTTAGTGCAAAAGGATACCTTGGTTTACAGGCTTCTTGGAAAGGGAGAAACCTTTATTTACTAAATATTTATTCTCCTTGCAACATTAATGAGAAGAGGGATTTATGGTCTGTTGTGCTAGCTTTGAAAGATAAAATGGAGCCTGGTGAATGGATAATAGGTGGTGACTTTAACGCGATTAATAACCCAAAGGAACAGTTCGGTTGCTCGAGTCATAAGAGGAGATATATGGCAGAATTCGAGGAATTTATCAATATGTGTGGGTGTGTAGATATTCCTTTAACAGGGTGCAAATATTCATGGTTCGAATCGAAGAACAAGGCTTGTTGTCGCCTTGATAGATTCTTAGTTTCTCTGGGCATTCTTAACGAGTGGAATACGGTTTCTCAAAAGATTGGTGTTAGAGATGTTTCGGATCACAGAACGGTTTGGTTGTCCGCTAAAAACACAAACTGGGGTCCGAAACCGTTTAAAGTCTCGTCTTTTTGGTTTGGTCATCCAAGTTTCTTGTCATTCGTGAAAAAGGAGTGGGAAGGTTTCGTAGTGGAAGGGTCTGCATCTTTTATCTTGTCCAGAAAATTACAAAACTTAAGGGAGAAAATCAGGTGGTGGAATGCCAACATTTTTGGTTGGATTGATACTAAAATCAGTGAGGATGTTGGCATTATCAACTCAGTAGAAGATCTCTTTGACTCAAAGGCAGATTGTATTATAACTCAGGATTTATCCAAAAGGAATGATGCGGAAGACGATCTTTGGAAAAACTTAAGAATCAAGGAAAGCTTATTGAGACAGAAGTCACTGATTAAATGGATAGAGGACGGTGATTTGAACACAAAATTTTTTCATGCTGCTCTAAAGAATCGAATCAGTGTGAATATTATATCTTCTGTCAAAGTTGGAGATAGGATTGTAGAGGATGTGAAAGGAGTAAAAGACACTATTAGAGATCACTTCCTCTTGAGATGCAGAAAATTTTCAAGGCCTTTCCCTTTGGTTGGTTGTTCTGGTTTTAAACGCTTATCTGTTTAGGACAGAGATGAACTTGAAGCAAGTGTTGTTGAGTCTGAAATCAGGAACGGTGTTTTTGATTGTGAAGGAGATCGTAGTCCGGGTCCCGATGGATTCAGTTTCGAATTCTTTAAAAAATGCTGGAGTATAGTAGGGCAGGAATTTTCTAATTGTGTCATGGAATTCTTTGAAGGGGCAAAACTTTCTAAGGTCATCGCGTCTTTATTTTCGGTTTTAATACCAAAGAACGGCTGCCCGGAGAGTCTAGATGATTACAGGCCAATCTCCCTAATTGGCTCCGTTTATAAAGTCATTTCCAAGATACTAGCAAGAAGGCTCAAAAGTAAAATAGGAACTATTGTCTCAAAGTCTCAAACGGCATTCATCGAGCAATTGTAGCGGACTTAAACAAGGAGATCCATTGGCTCCTTTCCTTTTCACAATGGGAGTCCTACCAAAGACTTTGCTGTCAATAGAGGACTTAAACAAGGAGATCCGTTGGCTCCTTTCCTTTTCAAAATTGTAGCGGAAGGCCTGGCAGTGCTTATGGATAGAGCAGTAAATAGAAGCTTATATTCTGGTTTTAGAGTGGCTCAGGATGTGGACTTCCATCTCCTTCAATATGCAGATGACTCGGTCCTGGTGGGAGATGGTTCGTGGAAAAATCTAATTGCAATTAAGGCTGTTTTGAAGGGATTTCACTTGGTTTCTGGCCTAGAAATAAATTTTAGCAAATGTTCTCTCTTTGGGCTCGGTATGGAAGATTCGAAGCTTAGGGCGGCTGAAAACTTTTTGTTGTGTAAAGGTTATGTCTGTTCGTTTAAGTTTCTGGGTATTCTTATAGGTGGAAATCATAGATTGATATCTTTTTGGAAACCATTGATCGATAAAAGTGCGCTCAAGATTGAATACTTGGAAGGGCCGGTTTTTGTCGATGGGAGGAAGAATCACCCTTATCAATTCAGTGCTAGCAAACCTCCCCATTCACTATATGTCTTTCTATAAACTTCCTAGTCGGGTCACAAGAATTATCACTTCCATTCAAAAAAGGTTCTTATGGAATGGTTCAACTATTAAAAAAGGAATATCATGGGTTCGGTGGGACGTGGTGTGTAAAAACAAAGAAGAAGAAGGGCTTGGGGTGAAAGACATCAAGTTATTCAATATAGCTCTTATGTTTAAATGGATTTGGAAAATATTAGAGCAGGATGAGTTTTTATGGAAAGGATTAATAAATCACAGATATCCTAATCCGGAACTTGTTTTTCATTCTGGTCTGCTCCCTAAATACTCTGTTCCTCCATCACTTTGGTGGAGGGATTTGTTTAATGTGTCAATTTTTTGTGCCAATAACAAGTTTGCAGATTTAGTGACTTATTCAATTAGAAATGGACTTAAGACTTCCTTCTGGCTGGCGCATTGGGTCGGCTCAGATTCGTTGGCGGTTACATTTCCTGAAATCTGGAATTCTGTGGTTAACAAGGAGGGTAAGGTTGCGGACTACGGATTGTGTATCGTTGGCTGCTAGTGTTGGAACATCAATCTGATGATCCAGAATTGTCCTGAAGAACACGAGCGGTTTTCTGCTGCCCTCCAGTCCGTGTTGCAGGGTGTTGAAGTGAACGATGAAGCTTCAGATTGTGTTGTTTGGCAGCATGACAGCAGTGGAATATTCAACATTTCATCTTTATACAAGCTACTGCAGAGTAAAACAGGTGTAGATAGTTGGAATTGTGGGGTTAATCTGAAGTCAGCATTCAAGTTAATTTAGTTAGCATACACTCCTTATAAAGTCAATGTTTTTGGTTGGAGATTGTTATACAACAAAATTCCTACCCGTCACAATCTCAAACGTAGAGGTATTTTAAACGATGTCCATGACTTGGTATGCCCTTTTTGCTTTCTAGATGAAGAAAATGCTGAACATTTATTTTTCCACTGTCATAAATCTGTGTTCGTTTGGAAGTATATGTTTAGGTGGGTTGGTATTGAGGAATTTTATTTTGGAGATATTTTGAATCATTTATCAGGTTGGATGGAAGGATGTGTGAAGAAGAAGATTAAGGTTATGAATGCGATAGGAATGTGGCTTATTGTTTGTTGGTTTCTGTGGTTGTCTAGAAATAATATAATGTTTAGGGATGAGTTTTGGGAGTTGGATACTATTACTAATCGAGTCACTCAATTTTCTTAGTGGTGGTTAGGAAAGAAATAGATAAACGCACCTAATTGTAATTACTACGCTTGGGTTAAAGCCCCTTGTGATTTTTTGTAGGTCCTGATTTTGAAGTGACCTTTTTGTATACGGTTTTTGGATACACCTAGTATCCTTTTTAGTTAATCACAATTTGCTTATTAAAAAAAAAGATCCAGCCAGCAAACAGAAAAACTAAAGCACTATCAGCTAATTCTTAAGGCATCATTAAATTTACAATATGATGCCTTAACTTAGGATTATTCCAAGTTTTATACATTATGCTATCAATTATGTCACTATCTATGATGTTATTGCTATTTGTGTCTCCAAAACAAATGGAGTTTCTATACTTCCAACTTTCATACAAGGTTTCGATGAAAGCACACTTCAAGACTTTTGCTCTCCAACCTATTCCTTTGCATCTCTTAATTATTCATTAAAGTTCTTCCTTCCACTCTCTAGGACTTTGCTGGATTTGGAGCCAATTCAGAATTTTTAACCAAATATCTCTCATGTGAGAACATTCAAACAACAAATGCTGCAGAGTTTCTATATGATCACAAAAGCAATGAGTATCTTTATTAATTAGACCACACCTGCAAAGTCTCTCCTTTGTGGCCATTCTATCATGGCATGCAAGCCATAACACAAAAACTGCTCTAGGTCAAGACGGGTTATTGTGGATCAGACACCTCCATTGGACTAGAGGTTGAAAATCTTTCAAGGTGAAATACATTTTCCTTGTGTTAAACTTGTTTTCATGTTATATAGTCTGCCACATCTGCGGTTGTTGCATATATTGTCTTTGCTTCAAAATCGCCTATAGGATCCAAAAACATGTGCCTTTGACTGGGAGAGGCATTAGCTCATCCTTTTTTATCTTACAGCAATGAATCCACTTTATCCATAAGCTATCCACTTTCCCATTGAGATTCCATAAGAACTTGATCAAATTTTCTTTGTTCCAATCTTGAATTGATATGATGTTCATACCTCCCTGAGCTATTGTATTACATACATTTTTTCTAGACCACAGGAGATTTCCTAGTTATCTCCTCTCTACCACTACACAAAAAAGACCTGCAAACAACATCAATCTTCTGAGTAACTTTCTTTGGAAGGGGAAAACAGAGCATCCAAAACTTAGTAATTGAAAACAACACATTTTTTATCAACTGCACTCTCCTTGAAGGCTGGATCAGATCCTGTTGAAGTGGGCCAGAGACTTTGTCTACGATGCTGGGCGTATAGAAAGCAGGAGGGGGTGTACCTGCAAGGTACTCCGACGCTCAAGTAAGAAAGGGTCAGAGAAAAGGGGCAAGTACAAAGTATTAGTTCGTAGGGTGAATATTTGATACCTTACCCTCTCATAGGGTGAATATTTGATACCTGGCCCTCTCAAGTGAGAGGGTTTATATAGTGCCCCCAGCGCATGGCCAATTGGACCCTATTATTCGGGCGCGGATCCCCCAAAAATAGGTAACTGCCAGAACTAGCCGTTGGAATGGGCAAGTCTGCTCGGAACTAGCCGCTGTACTATGCAGGGGAGTGTTTCCGAGCAGGTGCATTCCGGCCAGGTTTTGGATGACTGTCCCTGTATAACGGGCAGAGTTGATATAGAGGGCAGAGATGGGCAGCTGCCTCTGGAGGTCAGTCGGGCATCCTGTTGCTTTGGGCAGGGGAGTGTTTCTGAGCAAGTGCGTTCTTGCTTGGTCCTGGATGGTTGTCCCATGTATGATGGGCAGAGATGGAATGGAGGGTAGAGCTGGCCTTCTGTCCCTGGAGATCAGTTGGCCAGTCTTCCTCGGCATATGGGCAGGAGGAAAATGGCTTTCCTTTATCCTTAACTGGCTGGATCGAGACTATTGGGTCGTTCCGGGCAGCTGCCTCGACGGAGGGGCAGGAGATGATTCGGGGCAGGAGAATTACAGCCATCCCTAGATGTCTGCCCTGTGCCTGACGAGCAATAATGTGATAGATCGGCAGAGATGGTCGGTTGGCCATCTCTCCTCGGTGGATGGGCAGAGGGAAAACTGGTTCCCTTTGTCCTTAACTGGATGGATCTAGGCTATTGGACCGTTCTGGGAAGGAGATGATTCCGGGCAGGATCACTACGGCCATCCCTGGATGTCTGCCCTGTGTGTGAAGGGCAAGAATGTCGGGGAGGAGCAAATGACCTTGAGGTTTATCTGTCCACAAGTGCCCGGTAGAGGGGCAGAAAGGAAAATGCTGCTCTACCTCAGCTGGACTTAGGCAATTGGGCTGTTCTGGGAGCAGAAGTGGATTGGGCCATGCCTAGCCATTGGTCTAGTCCGGAACAGAAGCCCCCCAAGTCATTGCTCCTGGGCACAGAAGTGATGACTTAAGAGTGGCTCGCGATCCCTGGGAGAGCTGTGTATGGTTGGTGCGTGTTTGTGGAGATGGCGACGTTTCGTGGTGCCCATATATGGACGCGCCCGAGGAACGAAAGCGTCGCCTTGTCTGCTGGAGACATTTTCACTCACTTGTTATCGCTAAGTATTGCACGATTCTCGTCGTGAGTTCTCGTTCGTATGAGCAGTTTTATATGGATTATTCGTAGTGTTTTGGGGTTTGCTCGGTAGTTATTTAATTTGTTCGACCAGTTTGGGGAACTGGCTCAAAGAGGCCTGGGTTGTTTCCGGGAACGAGAACGGTGCTCATGTTATGATTGTGGCTCGAGCTCCGCGGCGTGAACGTCTCATCGCGAGCTGGGTGTTCTGCCAATCATGGTACGATGACGACGTCGGACTTGGTCGAGTATCCGACGAGTGATAGAATCTTCTCGTTCAAGAGTAGAGGTCTGCCTTGTTAAACTTTTAGGTATGCAATGCTTGTACCTAGGCATGCATTTATGGTCGGTACATTGTACTTCGTCGCTTTGATGGACGCACCGACTGTAGTGCCTTTAGCCGTAATATATCAAGCAAGTTGTTCCCCATTGAAGTGTTCTAGGTAGTGGGCCCTATTTTCCGTTTTTGCTTAGACAAGATAGGGATCCTTCCAGTTTGAGGTGAGTTTGCCTTCGCGAGAATCTGTGATTTCTCCTTAGGACGAGACGACTGATTTTGATGTTTTGTCGTATGACTTTGGTTGCCCATGTGTGACAGGCAGAAATGTGAAGGAAGGCAGCGGTGCTCCTGCTGATTTTGGGTGTCAGCTGACCAGCCTTCCTCGGTGGAAGGGCAGAAGGAAAAATGCTTTCCTTTATCCTCAATTGCCAAGAACTAGTCGCTATAATGGGCAGACTGCTTGAAGCTGGTTGTTACGTTGGGCAAGGGCGTAGTTGCGGGCAGGAGCATTTGATCGTTCCTGGGTGGTTTCCCATGCGTGACGGGCAGAAATGTGAAGAAGGGTAGCGGTGCTCTTGCTGATCTTGGGTGTCAGCTGACCAGCCTTCCTCAGTGGAGGGGAAAAAGGAAAAATGCTTTCCTTTGTCCTCAATTGCCAAGAACTAGTCATTGTAATGGGCAGGCCGCTTGAAGCTGGCCATTGCATTGGGCAAGGACGTAGTTGTGGGCAGGAGCATTTGATCATTCCTAGGTGGTTGCCCATGCGTGATGGGTAGAAATGTGAAGGAGGGCAGCGGTGGCCCTGCTGATCTTTGGTGTCAGGTGACCAACCTTCATCGGTTGAGGGGCAGAAGGAAGAATGCTTTCCTTGTTTGAGGTGTTCGCGGGGAACATACGGACAGGAGCATTTCGATCGTTCCTGGGTGGTTGCCCATGCGGGACGGGCAGAAATGTGAAGGAGGGCAGCGGTGGCCCTGCTGATCTTTGGTGTGAGCTGACCAGCCTTCCTCGGCTGAGGGGCAGATGGAAAAATGCTTTCCTTATTTAAGTAGTTCGCGGGGAACGTATTCCTGCTCGGCTTGTGTGTTCGCAGGGAACTGTTTGTTTATGCACTCCACTCGTTGGGGAGGCTGGTGAGGTCATCTCTACTTAGTTCGGGTCATTACCGAGGAGGATAACTTCAAATTCTCCGTATGGAATGGGGGCAGAGGACCGGAAGGCTCCATGCTGTCAGTTGAAGTCGAGGAGCACTCCCATGTGTGAGAAGGGGACGTAACGACCCTGTCCCTTTGGAGGGGAACGTGGTCCTCGAGAAGAGGAAATGCTTCATCCTGGTCCATCTTGCTAACGGGAGGATGACAGTGTTGCGAGCATCGCTGGCGTTGTCACGGCAGGCCATCATCGGATCTTGGAAATCTGCTTTGATCTTTAATTTCCGGGGAAAGAAAATGGGGAGAACAAGAGTTCCCACAGACGGCGCCACTGATCTTGAAGGCTGGATCAGATCCTGTTAAAGTGGACCAGAGACTTCGTCTATGATGCTGGGCGTATGGAGAGGAGGATGGGGTGTACTTGCAAGGTACTCCGACGCTCAAGTAAGAAAGGGTCAGAGAAAAGGGGCAAGTACAAAGTATTAGTTCGTAGGGTGAATATTTGATACCTGACCCTCTCAAGTGAGAGGGTTTATATAGTGCCCCCAGCGCATGCCCAATTGGCCCCTATTATTCAGGCGCGGATCGCAGATCTCCCAAAAATAGGTAACTGCCAGAACTAGCCATTGGAATGGGCAGGTCTGCTCAGAACTAGTCGTTGTGCTGTGCAGGGGAGTGTTTCCGAGCAGGTGCATTCTGGCCAGGTTTTGGATGACTGTCCCTGTATGACGGGCAGAGTTGATATAGAGGGCAGAGATGGGCAGCTATCCTTGGAGGTCAGCCGAGCATCCTGTTGCTTTGGGAAGGGGAGTGTTTCTGAGCAGGTGCATTCCTGCTTGGGCCTGGATGGTTGTCCCATGTATGATGGGCAGAGATGGAATGGAGGGCGGAGCTGGCCTTCTGTCCCTGGAGATCGGTTGGCCTGTCTTCCTCGGCATAGGGGCAGGAGGAAAGTGGCTTTCCTTTATCCTTAACTGGCTGGATCGAGACTGTTGGGTCGTACCAGGCAGCTGCCTCGACTGATGGGCAGGAGATGATTCTGGGCAGGAGCATTACGGCCATCCTTGGATGTCTGCCTTGTGCCTGACGGGCAATAATGTGATGGATGGGCAGAGATGGTCGGTTGGCCATCTCTCCTCGGTTGATGGGCAGAGGGAAATCTGGTTCCCTTTGTCCTTAACTGGATGGATCTAGGCTATTGGACCGTTCTGGGCAGGAGATGATTCTGGGCAGGATCACTATGGTCATCCCTAGATGTCTACCCTGTGTGTGAAGGGCAAGAATGTTGGGGAGGAGCAAATGACCTTGAGGTTCATCTGTCCACAGTTGCCCGGTAGAGGGGCAGAAGGTAAATGCTGCCCTACCTCAGTTGGACTTAGGCAATTGGGCCGTTCTGGGAGCAGAAGTGGATTGGGACATGCCTAGCCATTGGTCCAGTCTGGAATAGAACTAATCGTGAAGGCTGGATTAGATCCTGTAGAATTGGGCCACCAAGTGCGTCAGGGATGCTGGTCGTATGGAGATGAGGGGGTGTACCTGCAAGGTACTCCGACGCTCAAGTAAGAAAGGGTCAGAGAAAAGGGGCAAGTACAAAGTATGAGTTCTTAGGGTGAATATTGGATACCTGACCCTCTCAAGCGAGAGGGTTTATATAGAACCCCCAGCGCGTGGCCAACGGTCCTATTTTCGGGGTGAATTAACCATTTTCCCCAAAGAATAGGTAACCACCCAAACTAGCCGTTATGTCAGGCAGGATGCCCAAAACTAGCCGTTATGTCAGGTATAGGCATAGTTCCGGGTACCTGCCCATAGCTGTTCGGGGAGTAATGAAGTCGTGCGTAACGGGCAGTAATTTCAGGGAGGGATGTTGCATTCCTTGCCCGATTGGAGGGGCAGAAAGGTAACTTTTGCCCCTCTGTGGATTGGACTTAGGCAATGTGGGTCGCTCTAGAGCAGAAGCGGATTGGGACATGTCCAGCCATTGGTCCAGTCCAGAACATGAGCCCCCCAAGTCGTTGCTCCCGAGTATGGTAGTGATGGCTTAAGGGTAGTTCGTTGCTCCGGGGAGCTAGCATGGAGTCGTCGTTTGAAGACGAGGAAGATTGTCTCAATGTGCTTGTGACCCCTGGTGTCCGTGAGATTCGTGGTCGTGACATTGTTGCCCGGTAATCGGGGAGATCAATGGTCAGACAGAATTGGAAACGTTGGGGCGCCACGTGTTCCTAGAGCTCCGTGTAACAGTTACTAGGCACTGATGGCTAGTGGATAGCCATCATGGCCTACGAGCGCGTGTTCGCACGTGCCCCTTTGTATAAAAAGGGGAAAATCGTTCCATTTGGAACTTTTTGCTCTGATTTCTCTCCGTTTCCTTCAGCATTCTTTCCTGTAACTACCGTCTGCCTACTCCGACCACCGCTTCAAGCTTCGAGCAGCTACTTTCGTCTACTTAAATTAAGTAAGTTTTCTAATCCTTTGTCTGTTTTACTCCCTTTTGTTGTCAATGGTAGGTTGCATGTGGTTAGGGCTAGGTTTAGAGGACGAAATGGGTGAGTTTCTGGCGATTGTTGGTGGTGGACGGTGGTTGTGCCATTTTTCTACCTCTGACATGTCGCCGGAGTTAGTAGTGTGTTACAACGAGGAGGGTGGTTCACGGTGATGTTGCGGCAGCTATGCATGTGTGACCACCGCGTCTGTTCATCTTTTGAGTGGGTGATGAGTTTTCCGGTAGAACATTCCCAGATTCCGGTGAAGCTTTGCGATTTTCGGCGAAGCTTCAAACGGAAACTGGGTGTGAGTGCGGGGAAGCTCCTCGCTTGGGGATGATTAGTTTCGAGCGTCTCCTCGCGGGGATGTTTCAGCTTTTCCTTTGATGTTAGGGCTTAGGCTGGGGACGTTGTCCTTAGCCCTTTGCGCGCCCTTTCACTTGACTTAGCGGTGGAAGGATGGATTTGATTTGTTGTCGAATTCACTTTCTTCTCTGCTTTTCAGGTGATCGTAATGGCGACGGGGCCAGATAGAGAGGTTATCATAGATACGTCCGAGGAAGAAACAGGCTCCGAGGATAATAGTAGCTCGACGGCCACGAGTTCGACAGCTTCGAGTTCCCCCAGTGATGTTGGGGAGGAAGAGGAGATGGACGACATGGACGAGGACGTCGCCGTGGACTCCGCCGAGGAATGGGAGGTGGCCGAACCCGCTGAGCACGTGTCTTCTTTCGCGAAGTATCTGGGGGACATTTTTACGGAGGTTGAACCAGAGGGAGAGTGAAAGGTGCACTTTCCTTCCGTGGATGAGCGGGTCTGCATGAACTTTGGGGACTGTTTCACGATGTATGAATATGCCTTTAAGGAATTGGGCCTGAGGTTGCCGTTCACTGATTTCCAGCAGTCCGTGTTCGTGCGTTTGAAATTGGCCCCCACGCAACTGCATCCTAACTCGTTGGCCTTTATCCGGGTGTTCGAGCTGGTATGCGAGCATCTCTCTATATGGACTACTCTCCCTCTGTTCTTCACTGTCTTCCATCTTCAAAGGCAGCTATCGGGGAGGAAGTACGGTTGGGTGTCTTTGAAGCAGCCCCGCAAGTTGTTTAAGCCGTTCTCGGAGTCGATACGGACGTTTAAAGAGCGGCATTATGTCATCGAGCCCTTGTCCGAAGTTGCCCAGGATAGTACATACGTCTGGGAGATTGAGGTGGGTGAGGATGGGAACGACCTGCGCGACGAAGAGGGGAGGTTTATCGGGCGGAGAATCTATAAGTTCCCCATCCATTGGGCACCCGATCATTTTGTCAAGAAGCCCAGTGACTATGTTCTCTAACCGAGCGATCTATGCGGGCAGGACGCCGTGGCGTATGAGTTGCTGGTGAATTGGGTCAACTCCTTCCAGCTTGCTGAGTGCTGGATGAGCAAGGGTAATCCGGTCTTCAAGGAGGATGGGAGTCAGAGGGTTGAGCGTCGATTTATCAATGTTAAGGCACTGCTGGAGTGCAAGACTCCCGAGGATGCCGAGAAGCTTCTTGGTAGTCTTAGTTATTTAGATTTTGTTCACGTCATTTCTTTTCTTCGTATCTAACATGCTCGTATTTTGTTTGTGCAGGTGAGATGCCTCAGGCCCACGACAGGGTTGTAAGGAACGCTCTTGCGAGGAACAAGGCCGGAGCAGTTCCCCCAAAGTCTCGGTTTGCTGGTGCTCGTGTTCCTCCTCCGGCGCAGTTTGCTGCGGGGACCTCTTCCTCTCCTACTCCTGCTCCCTGGGGGTCTCCTCTTCCTTTGAACGGTCGATCCAAGCGGCCAAGAATTACTGACGCTGTGGATCTCAATCGGGTAGCCGAGAAAGGGAAGCTCGAGCTTCCTCCTTGTATCTTTGATAGGAGGTTTTTTGAAGGCAACTCTTTGGTCGTGCCCCGGGCGGAATCTCTTCGCTTGGAAAGTATGGATCACCCGAGCAAGAGGGCGCTGGTGGCTCAAGATGCCTCTGCCTTGGTCAAGATGCTGGAGATGGCAGTTGTTTATGCAGAAGGGGACTCTACAACTGAGTCCGAACTCAATGCTGCCCAGGCTTCTATGGCGCCCCTCAAAGAAGAAGTCAAGACTGTCGGCGATGCTCGGAAGAAGGCTGAAGAGGAGGCGGCCAGGTTGAAGGAGGAGAACTCCGCGCTGGCGACGGAGAAGAAAGCTACCGAGGAGCTGGTCCAGCGGCTGAAGGTGACCAATGCCCCGGGTGACGACGAGCCAGAAGATGTGAAGGAATTGAAGACGAGATTCGAGCTGGTTACCCGCATGCTGATGGTCGAGGATGATGGCATCGTCGTTGCGGATGAATCCTTCAAAAACGCTGTGGTTCAGCTGCGGGTGGTGAACCCCGAGCTCGAAATCTTCGACGAGAGTACCCACTATCTGGCGCACGTTGAGGATGGCCGGATAGTTATGCCCGATGCTCTCCTTGAAGGGAACACCGAGGACCAGCCCGCGGAGGACCAGGGGCCTCAGCCTGATCACGCTAAGCACACGGACGAGTGAAGAGTTTCCTTGATGTTATTGTAATCTATCCGGCCTGCGTGCCGAGTACTTGCTTGTAATTTTATTTTTTGGGGGGCATGGCCCCCGTTTGATGTAACTCAGTACAATCGTGGCCCTTGTGGCCACTTATTATGTTAAATTATCATATGTTTGATTCTATTATCCGCATGAATTTACTCGCTTTTATTTTTTTTGCTAAGTGTTGTACTCATGCTTGTTGTGAATGTATATCTGCCTGTGATTGGGAGTATTTAACTTGCACAAATATTTTAGGGGGATTGATTGTTGTAGATGTGTTCGGCAGTGAGGGGAACTGGTCGAATGGCCGTGGAATATCCTGGCGGGGGTACGGAGCTCAGGTCGCATTTGAAGTCTGAGTTCGCGGCGTAAACGTCCCATCGCGAGCTGGGGTTCTGCCAGTTATGGTACTTTGACGACAGCGATGCTCGATCGAGGACTGCTGTCGAGCAGTTTCCCGGCTCGTTACTGAGCGAGGTTCTGCTTTATTCGTATGCGATGCTTGTACCTTGACGTGCATAGTGGTCGGTAGCTGACGTTCGTCGTTGCGATGGGTCGAACCGAGAATTTAGCTGTAGTGTTTTTTTAGCTTTTCAGCATTCCATGGTCGAGCAAGTTCTTCCCTAGTGAGATGTTCTAGGTAGTAGGCCCTATTTTTCGTTTTTGCTCGGGCGCGATAGGGTCCTTCCTAGTTGGCTTCTAGTTTGCCTTCGCGAGAGTCTTTATGGTTTCTTCTTAGAACAAGGCTTCCCACGTTGAACTCTCGCCGTATCACCTTGGCGTTGTTCCTGATGGTAATTTTTTGTTTTAGTGAGGCTTCGCAGAGGGCTGCCTCGGTTCTGATTTCCTCGACGAGGTGGAGGTCTTCTCTTAATGATTCATTGTACATCTCCTCACCTAGGGGCGACTCTGTCCGCCTGGAGGGTACGTGAACTACGATGGGGATTACAACCTGGGTCCATATGCTAAACGGAAGGGTGTTTCCCCGATTGTTGAGTGTGGAGTTGTGCGGTATGCCCACAGTACGCTGTGCAGTTCCTCGACCCATGCCTTCTTTGTTTCGTCTAGCCTTCGCTTGAGGCCTCGAAGGATGACTCGGTTGGCTGCTTCAGCCTACCCGTTTGTTTGAGGGTGCTCTACGGATGCGAAGTACTGCTTCGTGCCTAGTTGGGCGACGAAGTCTTGGAACTTCCTGTCCATGAATTGCGTCCCGTTGTCCGTAACTATCGCTTGGGGGATACCGAAACGTGCAAGGATGTTTCGTTTGTAGAAACGCAGGATGTTGAGGGCAGTTATTTTGGCTAGAGCTTCCGCTTCTATCCATTTTATGAAATAGTCTACGCCCACTATTAGGTATTTGTTCTGACTTGATCCTACCATGAAAGGTCCTAGGATGTCTAGGCCCCACTAGGCGAATGGCCACGGGGAGGACATAGCCTTGAGCTCGTTAGGTGGAGCTAGGTGCATGTCTCCGTGTCGTTGGCATTTACCGCATTTCTTCACATATTCTTTCGCGTCGTGCTGCATGGTCGGCCAATAGTACCCTGCTCAGAGGGCCTTTCGGGCAAGCGACCTTCCGCCGAGATGTTGGGCGTTGATTCCTTCATGGATTTCGCTCAGGATGTGCGCGACAATTTCTTCCTCGACACATTTGAGCAGCGGAATGGAGAATCCCCGCCTGTAGAGTTTATCTTCGACCAAGATGTAAGAGCAGGCTTTTCGCCTGACTGTGTTGGCCTCCTTTGGGTCGGACGGAAGTTGGTCTTTGGCGAGATAGTTGTAAACAGGGGTTATCCAGCAGTTGGTGTCGCCGATCACCTGCACGTCGAGTGTCGGGGAGGCCTTCTCGATGCTGGGTCGAGGAAGTACTTCCTGTATGACGGATTTGTTTCCGCCTTTCTTCTTTGTGCTGGCTAGTTTGGATAGCACGTCTGCTCGCACGTTATGTTCGCGGGGAACATGTTTCACTTCCACTGTTGTGAACTTCACCATCTCCTTCTTTACCAAGGCCAAGTATTCGGTCAGGTTGTCGTTTTTGGCCTGATATTCTCCCTGGACCTGGAGGGCGACGAGTTGTGAGTCTGTGCAGATGACGACTTCTTCTGCGCTTAGGTCCTCGGCCAGGCGAAGCCCAGTGAGGAAGGCCTCGTATTCAGCCTAGTTGTTGGAGGTTAGGAATAACAGGGTGAGTGATACTTCAACGATGATTCCTTCATCGCTTTCCAGTATGATGCCTGCGCCGCTGCTTGCCGAGCTTGAGGCACCGTCAACGAAAATGGTCCATTTGCGCGCTTCGCTCGCGGGGGAGTCTGCGAAAGTCATTTCTACGACGAAGTCGGCCAGAGCTTGGGCCTTAAGGGCTTTTCTGCTTTCGTATTGGATGTCGAATTCAGACAGTTCTAACGACCATTTGAGCATTCGACCGGCCATATCTGGTCGTTCGAGCAGCTGCTTTATGGGTTGATCTGTTCGAATCACGATCGTGTGAGCTAGGAAGTAGTGTCTTAATCTTCTGGTTGCGTTGATGATGTCCAGCGCCACCTTCTCTATCTGTTGGTATCTTAACTCTGGTCCTTGCAACGCTTTGCTCGTGAAATATATGGGCCTCTGCCCGTCAGGTGTCTCGCGGATGAGAGCGGCGCTCACTGCTTCAGTTGCTACGGCGAGGTACAGATACAACGTTTTGCCATTGTTTGGGAGAGAGAGGACTGGTGGCTCTGAGAGTGCTCGTTTTAGATGGAGTAGGGCCTCGTCACACTCCTTGGTCCATTCGAATACTGCCTCTTTGCGGAGGAGTTTGAAGAATGGTAGGGCGTGCTGGGAGGACTTGGCCACGAAACGCGATAGTGACGCGAGCGTCCCGTTGAGGGATTGGATGGATTTTTTGGACATGGTCGTAGGAAACTCGGAGAATGCCCGACATTTGTTGGGATTGGCTTCAATTCCTCGTCCCGTTAAGTAGAAGCCGAGGAATTTGCCTGCCCGGACACCGAACGTATACTTCTCCGGATTAAAACGCATTTTGTATTTCCTGGCCTGTTCGAAGACCTTTCTCAAATGGGCAGTATGATCCGTTTCCTCATGGGATTTCACGATCATGTCGTCCATGTAGACTTCGAGCATATCGCCTATTTCTCCCCGGAATACCTTTCTCATCATTCTTTGGTACGTTGCTCCGGCGTTCTTCAGGCCGAAGGGCATTACGTTGAAGTAATAGTTGCCCGATTCGGTCATGAAGGCCATATATTTTTTGTCGGACATTGCCATCGGAATTTGATTATAGCCCGAGTAGGCGTCCATGAATGATAAAAGTTTAAAACCAGAAGAATTATCAACAAGTTTATCAATATTGGGGAGGGGGTAGGCATCCTTCGGGCATGCCTTATTGAGATCGGTGTAATCAATGCACATGCGCCATTTTCCATTAGATTTTTTAACTAGTACAACGTTGGACAGCCAAGTGGTGTACTTGGCTTCCGAAATAAATTTGGCCTCGAGGAGGTCCTTTACAGCTTTTTCAGCAGCCTCCGTTTTCTCTGGAGACTGCTTTCTCCTACACTGTGCTACAGCCTTGACGACCGGGTCAATTGTCAGCTGGTGGCAGGCAAAAGACGGATCCAAACCGGCCATTTCGGCGGCAATTCATGCGAAGAGGTCGGCGTTCTCACGGAGGCATGCTTTGAGCTGCTTCCTCGCGATGTCGGGTAGGTCTGCTCCAATATTTACTCCCCGCTGAGGGTCGTCGCCGAACAGAACGATCTCGAAGTTGCCATCCGGTATTGGGCGCATCGGATGAGAGCTGCTGCTGGACGATGTGGACGGGTTGGCTGAAGCTGCTCGTTCCTCCTGCTGGTCTTCTTCTGGGAAGCGACTGTCGAGGTCGATGTAGTCGACCTGGGGCAGAGGCTTGGCTTCCTCGGAGCTGCTTGGAAATGCTGGCTTGCCCGACGCTTTCGGCTTGGACGCAATGGCGTTGAGCCCCTTTGTAGATTCCTCGAAACACCGCCGTGCAGCTTCGATATCGCCGTGCAAGGTGGCGACCATTCCTTTCGAAGTGTAATACTTCATCTTCAGGTGGACTGTTGAGGGTACCGCTACCAACTCGGCCAAAATTAGCTTTCCGAAAATGAACTGGTAAAGCGACGGGCAGTCGATTACCAGGAATTACACCTTGATGGATCTGGCCATCTCAGCTGATTCGAAGGTCACGATCAGTTCGACGTATCCCCACGGCTTGGTCACTGATCCGTTGAATCCCTGTAAATCGGATCCTACATAGGGGGTAAGGTGCGATTCATCCAGCTGAAGCTTTGAGAACAGCTGGGAGTACATAATGTCGACTGAGCTGCCCTGGTCGACGAGTATTCTACGAACATCGAAGTTCGCCATTCGGGCTCTGACGAGCAAAGGTATGCTTGAGTTCGGGGAACCCCCGAGGAGCTCCTCCCGGTAGAAGGAGATGGGGACGGAGCCCTTCTGGGCCTGATCAAGCGTGGTCACCTTGTTGGAGCTCGTGTTGATTAGGTGTTCGAACTTCCGTTTCACGGAGCCCACAGTGACTTTGTTGAAACTCCCGCCAGAGATGACCATGGCGGAGGGAAATGTCTCCCACGGGCTGTGGGCCACGAAATAAGCAGGGGCGCTGAGCCCGTCCGGGACGTAGAAGTCCTCTGGTCGCGATATGGACATAACGACCTGTATATTGGTGTCTTCCGAGGAGGGTACCTCCTCCTCTATCTTCTTGGATTCCTGGGCATCCTGCCGAGGAGTGTCCTTCTTCTTCGCGAACTATTTCAGGTGGCCGTCCCTGATCAGTATCTCAATGGCATCCTTCAGATGGATGCAATCTTCTGTAGTGTGGCCGTGACTTTTGTGGAAATGGTAGTATTTTGATTTGTCCACGTTTGGTCTGGCCGGCAGTTGTTTGGGGAAGCGGACCCCTGCCTGCTTGAACTCCGAATTGGCACATTCGGTCAACATTTTCTCCCTGGAGACGGTCAGGGGGTGTAGTCATGGAAATACCCGGAGGGTCCCTTGCTGTCGCGGGTGTCCCGTGGACGGTCCTCGCGCCTCCGTTCACCCCGACGAGGTGTCGAGGCTTCTTCTCCTTTTGAGGCCCGAGCGTTCTCCTGATGGCGTGATGCTCGGACGTTGCATGCCGCAATCTTTTCTTCCTACTAAATATGTGATTGGGCTTTGAGGAGGAGGGCGTCTAAGTTCCTCGGTGGTGCGAGGCCAATGGCTTTAGAGAACTCGGAGCCCGGGAAGACCCCTTGCTCGAGCAGAAACTTCTTCATTTTGTCCGTTATAGGGACCTGCACTGCTTCCTTTTTGAACCTCTCGATATATAGCGGAGAGGTTCGTCTTTTCCTTGGATTATGGCTCAAAGGGAGGCCTCGGTCTTGGGGTTACGGCGAGATGATGTTAAATGCCGTGAGAATATCCTGCCCAATTGTCTCCACGTGGTAATGGACTCCTCGGGCAGTTGCTTGTACCATGTCATCGCTCCCTTGCGGAGCGTGGTCGGGAACAGTCAGTATTTGATGGTGCCTCATACGCCGCGGTAGTCTAACAGCGCATCGATGTTCTCGATGTCCTCGTCGGGGTCAGTGGTTCCATCATACGTGCCAAGTGACGGAGGTTTCTCCAAGCCTTTAGGGAGACGGGTAGCCAAGATCTCCTGGGACAACGGGCCGCGAGGCTCGTCGTCACTGCTAGAACTGGTGTATGATGGGGACCGAACAGGATGCTCGCGACGGCGGTTCCTCCGGGGAGAAGGGGAGCGGTTCCTTCGCGGAGAAGGTGAGCGGTTCCTTCAAGGAGAAGGTGAGCGGTTCCTTCGAGGAGAAGGTGAGTGGTTCCTTCGAGGAGAAGGTGAGCGGACCCGTCCTTTAGAATTGACCGGCAGAGATTGCTCGTTCCTTCGAGTCCTCTTGTGGTCGTGAGCATGCTGGTCACGCGGGGAGATCTGGTCGCGCTTCCAGGCTGCGCGAGGATCAGGCTCTTGGCGCAGTCTTCGGTCGATGTCTCTCAAGGGCCGCGGGCTCTTTGACCGTCTTTGGTTCCTTCGTGTGGAAGGGGATCTTGGACGGTTGGACTCTTCTAACGCCCCGATCCTCTCGTTTTGCTGCAGGATCAGGGTGTTGGTTTTGTTGATCACCTCCAGGAGAGCTGCCACGGCCGAGTCGGCGTTGGGCGGAACAGGAACGGGCTAGACGTCAAGTGAAGGCTGATCATTGTTGCGATCAGTAGGGGTAGGGGAAGGAGAAGCAGTGTCTCTGTCCCTGAGGAAACGGGTATCTCGGAGGAGAGATGACTGGCCGTCAATGTCAGATTTATTGACGCGGAGGATGGTGGTTTGGAGAGCATCCTTGGCGCGATCTTGGGAGGCCATGATCGTGATAATGTTTGAGAATTGCTTTGATCTTCAGTTTCTGAGGAAAGAAAGACGGGGAGAACAATGATTCCCACAGACGGTGCCACTGATCGTGAAGTCTGGATCAGATCCTGTAGAATTGGGCCGCCAAGTGCGTCAGGGATGCTGGTCGTATGGAGAGGAGGGGGTGTACCTGCAAGGTACTCCGACGCTCAAGTAAGAAAGGGTCAGAGAAAAGGGGCAAGTACAAAGTATGAGTTCTTAGGGTGAATATTGGATACCTGACCCTCTCAAGCAAGAGGGTTTATATAGAGCCCCCAGCGTGTGGCCAACGGTCCTATTTTCGGGGCGAAATAACCGTTTTCTCCAAAGAATAGGTAACCACCCAAACTAGCTGTTATGTCGGGCAGGGTGCCCAAAACTAGCCGTTATGTCGGGCATAGGCATAGTTCTGGGCACCTGCCTATAGCTGTTCGGGGAGTAATGAAGCCGTTCGTAACGAGCATTAATTCCAGGGAGAGATGTTGCATTCCTTGCCCAGTTGGAGGGGTAGAAAGGTAACTTTTGTCCCTCTGTGGATTGGACTTAGGCAAGGTAGGCCGCTCTGGAGCAGAAGCAGATTGGGCCATGTCCAGCCATTAGTCCAGTACAGAACATTTTTTAATTAGACCACACCTGCAAAGTCTCTCCTTTGTGGCCATTCTATCATGGCATGCAGGCCATAACACAAAAACTGCTCTAGGTCAAGACAGGTTATTGTGGATCAGACACCTCCATTGGACTAGAGGTTGAAAATCTTTCAAGGTGAAATACATTTTCCTTGTGTTAAACTTGTTTTCATGTTATATAGTCTGCCACATCTAAGGTTGTTGCATATATTGTCTTTGCTTCAAAATTGCCTATAGGATCCAAAAACATGTGCCTTTGACTGGGAGAGGCATTAGCTCATCCTTTTTTATCTAACAGCAATGAATCCACTTTATCCATAAGCTATCCACTTTCCCATTGAGATTCCATAAGAGCTTGATCAAATTTTCTTTGTTCCAATCTTGAATTGATATGATGTTCATACCTCCCTGAGCTATTGTATTACATACATTTTTTCCTAACCACAGGAGATTTCCTAGTTATCTCCTCTCCACCACTACACAAAAATGACTTGCAAACAACATCAATCTTCTGAGTAACTTTCTTTGGAAGGGGAAAACAAAGCATCCAAAACTTAGTAATTGAAAACAACACATTTTTTATCAACTGCGCTCTCCTTGCAAAACTATGCAACCTTGCACTCCAATGCTTAACTCTAGCCACTATTTTTTCAACTAGGATCAAACAATGGTGCACATACATTTTTTTACTAGTAATAGGAACTCCAAGATATCTAAAAGGGAGAGGGCTTCCATGACAATCTAAATGGACCTCTTATCCCCTCTAGCAAATAACAATAAATCATTTGCAAAGCTGAGGTTGATGATGTTTAGATTTTTACACTTTGAATGAAAGTTAAAATTTGAAATTTGTTTCAGCTTTTGGAGAACCCCTTTTGGAGGTATTCTTTTGGAGAACCCCTCACATCTCTTTTCGTTATGTCCCAAGATGCTTTGAAGAAAATAGCTTCATAGCCATCTGTGCCATGAGATTTCAAATTACTAATTCCTTTGATAACTTATAGGATTTCCTTTTTATTAACTTTGGATGTCAAGTAGTTTCTTTGCTCCATGGTCAGCTGTTTATCTTTCCTCATAGCCACAATACCAATTCCTTTAAGCTCTCTGGCAAGTGTTCCCACTAGGTCTCCTTAGAAGCCTAATACTTCCTCTTCAATCTATGTTTGTGTTATCAGAATGGTTCTATCACTAGTCTACAAAGTATTCATTTGAGTTTATTTTTGTTTTTCTTTTAGGTTTGCATGGATATAAGCGTTATTTCCATCTCTAAGCTTCAGTCATTCAATCTTAGTTCTTTGTCTCAACACTTTTTCCTCCAAGTTACTCCAAGTGAGAACCTCATCTGCACACTTTTTCACTTTCTCAATTTTTCGGTTATTTATCTTATCTTGAGATAATTCTTTCTGAGCCTCCGTTAACTCTTTTCTAGCTTTTACTAGTTGCGTCTGCACTCTATTGATTGGTTTACTCGTGCTTTTGATGTTTGGTTGCAATATCTGAAGTTTCCTTGATATGGTATTCATAACAGTGCCTTTGAGAGTCTGATTCCAGTTATCTTATATCACTTCTTGGAAGCCCTCCAAATATATTATCGCATTTTGAAATTCGAAGTGCTTCTTCTTAGGGTAGCTCTGCTCTTTACCTTGTAATTAAAGAAAGGAATGGTCTGACACCCTAAGTTCCATTATCTTCAAATTTGTGTTTGCAGTTTGTTAGTTCCAATCAAGGTTACCAAGAACATTGTCATTTCTAGAGTAAATTATGCCTTTGACTTGTTTGTTGGACCAAGTATAATAATCTCGAATGCTATATTTCTCATCAAGCTAAGTTCTCTCCATCGTTTTGACAAGGTCAATAAACTCAGCTTCTTGGACTGGGTTTCCACCAGTTTTGTCTTGGACCTTGGGACATTGTTGAAATCACTCATCAAAAGCCAAGGTCCTCTCACTTATTGATGGAGTTTCTCTAAGTCTTTCCGTAGGTTTTTCCTTTTCTCTAAGGCATTAAAAGCATATATGGTAATGCAACTTGCCTTCAACTCCAAAGCCATTGTGTAAATGCCATAGTGGATCACTTGTGTTATGCAAGATACATAATTAATTTGTACTCTATTAGGGTCCCATAACACCCAAATTCTGCCATTTTCATGCTCTGAGTAGTTATCTTGTAATGTCTAATTTGGACCCAACTTCTTCTTAATAGCTTCTACTTTATTATGTTTAACTCTAGTTTCAACCATAATATCTATCTCAGGGTTCAGGTTATTGAGACGGAAGCCTATCTCTCTACACTTACCTAGATTGTTTAGCCCCCTCAAATTCTAAGTAATAATCATTATCCCTTGTCATTGATCACTAAGGGATCAATCCAAATCTTTAGTGTTTCAAAACCATTTTGACAAGTGTGATTTCCTCAGCCTTCTTAGGGGCGTTCTCTATGATAACACGTTTTCCTTTATTTCTTCCATTTGTCTTTACCAGCTTCTAAGTAGTATTCTATTGGTCCTCTATTGTGGATATTGTAGCTTCTTGCATAGTTGGTTTCTCTGGTTCCTTAGGGGGTTTTATCCGCCATTCCTTGATTGGTTATTTTTTTTTCCTTTTTGTGGCATTAGTGCCCTATCTTTTGACACAATTCTCAATATTTTGGCTTCCACTCATATTCAACTGGCTGGCTGAAGTGCTTCCCTTCATTATTTTTTTAATGATAATTCTTTCCTTAAGTTTTTGTTCGATATCAATCTCAACTAGAATTCTACCATATGATACCCTCAATTTGCTGGTTGTACATTGGTCCGTAAATATTGGTTTTCCTGGCACACTACCTATCTTGCCCAAACTTTTTGTACCCCACAAAGATAGTGGTAACTATGGAAATTTGACCCATAGAGGTAGTGTTTTCAGCATATCTCTTTTGAAATCAAACTCAGGGTTTCATTCTCTCAATATCATTGACATGTTATGTATTGTATAAGGTTCTCTCATGAGAATTGAGTCCCTAACTTTGATTGAATGGAATCTAAGCAGAAAATAACCTTAATCGTGGTAGTACATTTGTTACAGTTGGATAAAATTCCAGTATCTAATCATATATTGTTTCACAACATTCATACTTAAATATCTACCTAACACATACAAGATAAGTGAAGATTCCCACTATTTTACCTCTGATTCAACATCTACTTCTTCGATTTTGATTTTGATTTCCCCTTCCATAAATTTTGGAGCCACAAATTTGATGGCCATTCCATTCCCATAGATCCTATTTCCACTTATGACATCTACCCAGAGTTTCTTCGGTGGTTCCTCACATGCATTAGATTGGTTGTTCAAATCATCTTCCTTTTCTAAGGCTTTTGGATCTTCTAGGTTTTCTGCTTATTCTTTGTTTTCTTCAATCGCTTCCTAGTTATCTTTGATTATGTTGCTCCTGTTCCTAATCTCCGCTCCAGCCTTCCGATTTGATTGATGAATTGGTGGAGAGGTCACCTACTGCTTTGGCCGTCCTCTCCCTCGAGCCTTCTCTCTGATTAGGTTCCTAATCCAAGAATTAGGAGTTTAAACCATCTCAGAGCAAGCTTCAGCCGTTGAGAGTGACCTAACCAAAGACTTCTCCAGAAATCTCCTAGCGTCGCTGGAAATCGCTAGCGTTCTCTACACTTTTTTCAACGTTTAGATTTTCGATCATTAATTCAATTTATAACATTAGCAAATTAGAAACACCAAAATTTCATATTTAAAAATAGGAGGATCAAAAATTAGAAATTGGTATAAAATAAAACTAAAATTGCGGACTTAAAAATATAGGGACCAAAATCCAAGAATCGATAAAATAAGGATTGAAATTCATTTAAACTTTTATAAATCAAAAGAGTAATTTTGACTTATAATAACTTAAATATTCTTTATTAACGATTTTAACATTATCAAAATCATATTATTTTTTAAAAAGATATATCTTAAAAATAATTTTTTTAAGACGTTATTTAAAATAGTTTAAAATATAAGTGACTTTTTTAATTTTTAAATAAACAAAATGTTCATAGATGAAATGCCTAAATTTACTTTTTATGAATAATTATTTATATTAAATTTTATTTTAAAGTATTTCAAAATTTTATTCTATATATTTTGCTTTTTTAATATTATAAAAAATATCATTTAAAAAATTAAAATAAATAGACCCTAAATGTATAAGAGAATTCTTAAAAATGATTTATATTTTAGTCAAAAATATTTGATTTAACTTTAGTTATATTTCATTTGAAAAGGTGTAACTAGTTATCAATAATTATAATATTCTTAAATAATATAATACGTTAAAAAAAGTTTAAATTATAGTTTTGATTCTCTAATTTTATCTGATTTACAAAATTAAATCTTGTATTTTAAATTTAAATAATTTTTAACCAATTTTACGTTTTTCACTAAATGACATGCTGGTTTTTTAACTTATTATTTTATCTATAAAATTGTAAAATAAAAAATTTATATGCGATAATTTATCCTGTTTTTCCAAAAAAAAACTTATAATTTAAAAGGAAAACATAGTTTTAAATTAAAAAATATATGAGAAAGAATAAAATTATTTAAATTTGAAATATTAAGACTAATTTCATAAATAAAATAAAATAGAAGAACCGATAAGCCAAAGAAAATATTTCTATAGCACTCAAAGCGTGCTTTTTTTTTTTGTAAGCAAGGATTTAAAATTAAGGGAGTACTAGGGGTACTCCAACCCCTGATTCAAGAGGAGGATCCAAAGAGAACAAAACACAACACAAGAGAAACAACAATATAAACCAAGGAAAATTCCAATCAACTGAATCTTAATTCAAGTGAAACAACGGAGCTTGACAAAATTCTAAAAAACTACAGTTGGATATAGAATTATCCTTTTTAATTGACCACTTCCACGCCGTGAGTTTGATATCCCAAAAGAGATTCGTAACCACACAAGCCACCCCGTCAAAGATAACCGAGTTTTTAACCTTCCATAAGTGCCAAACCACTGCCATCCTAATAATGCTCGAATTCCTTTTCCGTAACCCCTTAAGGCTCTTCTCGTTATTCCAACACACCAGGCTTTGCCACATGGTTTCTTTCGTTTCCCATACGAAACCAGTCCAAACAGACACAAGCTGCCAGATTTCCTTAGTCACCACACAACCAAAGAATAAACGGTGAATATTTTCATCCGTTAGAAAGCAAAGAGGGCACAGAAGATCATGCACCGAGTTAATGATTCCTCTATGGAGTAATGAATCCTTCGTAGCAATACGATTCAAAAAACTTCTCCAAACGAAGGCACGAACTTTGATAGGCACGTTGGAGTTCCACAACTGTTCAAGCGATTTTTGGAAATTAGGATTTATACCATCAATAAACCTAATTTACTCCATGATACGGGTAGCGGAGCTCACCGAGTAGTTGCCATTCGATTAAGGAATCCAACTAACTCCATCCTTAACTCCATGCACTGGTTTTATTTCCTGCATAATTTGCAGGATTTTCTTATTAGGATCGCTATTGAAATCAAACATCCCCGTCTCATTCCAGTACCAGGATCCATCGATCCAATCTCCCATACCAGGAACTGAAACCTTCTTCGACCGACACGCGAGAAAAGCCTCAGGAAACAGAGTTATGAAGGGTTCATCCACCAACTATTTGTCATACCAGAAGGACAAATTATTTCCATCGCCCAAACGGAATTTCCAGTTATCCAAGAACCTGAATGCAGAAACAGTTCCTGGAACCTCCTTGTCAATCTGAATAATATCCTTCCACCAGCTAGAACACTTTACCGGACCACCTTTGCACTTGCCCCATTTAACTGCTTTTGAAATATCTTCGTAGCGAGCAGACAAAACATTAATCCAAAGGGCATCTCTTTCTGTTAAAACACGCCACATCCACTTCAACAGTAGCGCAGTATTAACATCATCGATTTTCTTCACCCCTAAACCTCCCATGTTAAGAGGTTTGCAAACCTCCTCCCAAGCCACCCAATGGACCTTCCTACTATCGGCTAAACCGCTCCAAAGGAACCAGTTTCTAATACCTTCAATTTCCTTCCTCGCCGATATAGGAGCTTTGATGAAAGATAACAAGAAAATGGGAAGACTTCCAAGAACTGATTTAACGAGCATTAAATTACCTCCGAATGACAAAAATCTGCCCTTCCAACAAGACAGTCTAGCTCTCACTTTGTTCACAAGAAATTTCCACGTCGCAATTCTTCTAGGATTCGATCCGATATGTATTCCTAAGAAAGAGAACAGTTTGTCCTCCACTTTACACGACAGGAAGTTAGCAGCTGCCTGTAACAGATTGAAATTTAAATTAACACCAAATACACGGATCTTATGAAAGTTGACACCCAGCCCTGATACGATCTCGAAACCGCGCAGTATAGATTTGATAGCCCATAAGTTCTACCAATTTCCTTCCCCAATAATAAGCGTGTCATCCGCGAACTGCAGGATATCAACTTCGTACTTTCCGTGGAACGAAAAATCTCTGAAATCACGAAGCTCGACTGCTTTTCTAACCATCCTAGCAAGGCCTTCGACAACTATAACGAAAAGGAAAGGAGAGATGGGATCTCCTTGCCTTAAACCCTTCCCCACCACGAAGTATTTCGAGGGGCTACCGTTCACCAAGACCGACATGTGACTCGTGAAGATCATTTCCTCCATCCACCTCATCCAACGACAACCGAACCCCATTCTCCTTAGCATGAATCTAAGGAAGTTCCAATTGACGTTATCGTAGGCTTTCTCAAAGTCCACCTTAAATAGAAGATAACATTTCCTCTCACGAGTTGCAAAATTGAATGTTCCGTTCGCCACCAAAACCTCATCCAATAAGTTTCTGCCAAGGAGGAAAGTTGTCTGACTCTTAGAAATTAAAGACCCCAACACCATCTTCAGCCGTTTTGAAAGAATCTTACTCAGAACTTTGTATATACTACTCACCAGGAAAATGGGTCTGTACTCATCCAATCCCTTCGGAGAATTGTTCTTAGGCACTAAAATAAGAAAAGAAGAAATGATAGCTTTGGATAACCGCGACTTTCCGTGGAATTCTTTGATGCAGCTGGTAAAATCTTCCTTAAAAACATTCCAAAACCTGCGAATAAACACAAAGTTGAAACATAATATTCTAAACTCAAAGCGTGCTTTGTTATGATCATTGAGTTGAACATAATATTCTAAACTTTTTAAAATTATATTTCTTTTATACTATCACTCTTTAAATTATCATCAAATTGTAGTTTTGTTCTTTTAAAATGTCCTATTAAAATAAACCATGTGGTTGTTTTATTGAAACATACACCATCCAAGTAACTAAAATAAATAAAAATTTACTTTTAAATGTATTTAATAATTAATATATTTTTTAGGTATAATCAAGAATATTTCTCTATTTTGCTACATCAGTGTAGAACAAATGTGCAGTTCGTTCTTGTCACTACTACAAAACAAGCCTTTCGTAACACCAATATTATGACAACCATAGTGTTAACCGTAGTAATAGATTTATCTTGGGCGCATATTTCTTTTATTTACTAGATGATATGTCACAACGGTCAGAAGTAGCAACCGTAGTGAAAAGTACATGAAGTGAAATGGTTCGAATCCCATCACCAACAATTAACCATTTTTCATGATAAAAAATATTATTGACCATGTATATCACCATGGTTTTTATTTACAACCGTGATGAAACATGATATTTATTTATATATAAGCGAAATTATCTATCGTTTCAGTACATAACACCCATCTCTCTCAAAACAAAACCCTAACAACTCTTTCACTCGTTTCTCAAAGTGAAACCCTAATAGCTCTGTCACTCGTCTCTCTCATATGGATACCACATAACGAAACCCTAACAACAAGTTTTAGCCAATGGGTATTTACAGATTTTTTTTCTCTGTAGTTTTTTTTTTCAAAATATGTTTCAATATCTTGTTTCATGATGTTTGAACTTTCTTCTTTTTTCCTCTTATAGGTATGGATGCTTATTGAAATAAAGAGGACGAAGATAAATTTAGTCTGTCAAACTTGTGTAAAAAATGCAGAATGACATCCATTCAAAATATACAAAAGTTTGCTGGTCTAAATTTTTCTCCATCCTTATTTCATTGTTGACACACCATTATGGGACTTTACATGTATGGTATGTTTCTAAATAATTTTATGCCTTGATATGTTTGTTGGTTATTGTTTGTTGTTGATGAATGATTTTGATGAATGTTGTTGTTAATGTCTGTTTAAAATATGAGTTTATTATATATTATGTGGTTTGAGTGTTTTTCCAATCCCTTACCGAATATATAACTTTCCAAACTGCATTAGAAAATTATGATATAATAAATAAAATTGTATTAGAAAATAAGTACACGTCCAATTCTTGACAAGAATTCTTTACACTGTTAACTGCATATTGTTCCTTGACCGTTAGAACTTGGTTTAGTGATTCGAGATCTTCAACCACCCCTCTGTCCACCTTTAATTTTGTTTGCAAAGTAAATAATATTATGCAAAAAGAATTAGAGTTGAAGGCAGGGGTTGTTGAAGAACTAGGATCATTAAACCAAGTTCTTACTGTCAAAGAACAAAATACAGATAAGGAGTTGAAGAACCCTTGTCAAGCATTGAACGTGTACTTATTCTTCTAATATAACTTAATTTGTCATATTATAATGTTCTAGTACATATTTGAAGGTTATATGTTTAGTGAGCATTGGCGAAATAAGCATTCTACATAATTTATAATAAACTCGGGGCTATATACAACAATGGTTGTCTAGAACAACCATTGTTAAATATGTTTCATTTTAATATACCACAACGGTCGTTTAAAGTAACCGTTGTGGTAGATAGCGCGCTACATGGATACAATCACGGCCGCATGCCCGTGGTTGAAATCATTATACATACAATCAGACCTTACGTCACAATGGTTGAACCTGCATGATGGTATCCCTTTTTCAACCGTTGTGATATGAGTTTTCGGTAGTAGTATGGGGTCTTGAAATCATGTTTTGATTCTTTTTACTATTAGATTCAGGGTTGCTCTTTTCACTTTTAGTGGTGAATGACCACTCTTAGGAACCTCAAGAATACACTTCATTAATTTGGATGTATATTTATGGATGCATCTATTATAGATGAAAACACGTTCTAAGTGAGACAAATTATTATTTTTCTAAAAATTAGTTTGGAAGTGTATCCTTCGGCTCACTCCTACAATGATTTTGCTTTAAAAAATACCACATTACATGTATATCACAACTCAGTGACTAATTCGAAAGTGCATTTTTGGATTTGTTAAATGGGAAATTTAATAAAACACCACTTTGCATGTTTGCTTCACTCATGATCATACCACCATTACTTCTTAAAACCCTACCAAAACCTTCTTCCACACTCAATCAAGTTTTCTACTTCGCAACAATATTTTTCTTTTTCATATCAAAAGGAGCAAAAGAAGTTGTAATTTAAGGTAATGTACATGTATTTTCTTCCTCATCACTTGCTAGAATCTGGTTTTTGGTCTGAAAAAATAAACACTGCGTTCGGAACTACATTTATGGATTTTTATTGAATGTCATACAGAACTGTATTTCCTATTAGTTCAATGTTGCTTTTTGCCAGTTTTTAATTTTTTGTTATGGTTGGCCTTAAACATGGTGCACCTTGATGTTGGCCCTAAAGTTATTGTTTCAATGGATATTAAACTGGTTGATGTCAAGGTAGTTGTTGGTAAATAAATTATAAATGATTATGAGTTTGTTGTTCGTGAACATATATTACACTGAATCCGCACAGAGGCTGCTAAATTGAGGTTCAGGGTTATAACTGGGAGGTCAGATTATGGTTCTGATAGAAGACATGCATTTGTGACACTGAGATGCGAAAGAAGTGGCAAGTACATAAAACCTATCCGAATGTTAAAATGGGATGACACCGACTCGAGGAGATGTGAGTGTCCCTTTTAGTTGTGTGGGTACCTTATGGCAAATAATACATGGACATTTAATGTAATCACTACTACAAACAATACATTTAATGACAAAACTTTCACCTCACCATCAAAAAACCAAGGTATAATTCCAAGAGACGCCATGTTTTTTAATAAAAAAATACCATATATTCCTTCAGTTTTTGAATATAACCGAGGTGAAAACAAATTCAGTACATGCTTTGAATCCCAACAAATAAAGTATATGTTTTTTAATTCTTTAAAAGTGGTGCCTTTCTTTTTATTTTATTTTTTATATGTAAATTAAATGATTTATTCCTTCGGTTACTTTATTAACCAATGGGTTAGATAACCAGATTTTACTATAAAAGCACTTGTTCATTAAGTTTTACCCTATACCTAACTCATCTAAAGTCACTCCAAACTCGTACACCATTGCTTTGGGATGGATTGCAAGAAAGACAAAATCTTCAAGGTTATGTGTTGTATGTTGTTCTTCTAAAACCAACCTTGAAAAAAATATTTGTTTCACTCTTACAATCTATCTCACATTAGGGTGTGGTTGTTGTTTCCACTTCTTGCAAGGCCATTGTTATATTTTGGAGCCTTCCTATGTTGTCAATCAAAGAAAATACTCCATAATTTATTGTTTTTCTTGATTGACAACTTTGAAAAATTTATTCCTAAACATATTGTAAATTGTAAGCAAGGTTGTTGTTTCACAATACAAGATCTTGAAAGGTAAAAAATTGAAAAAGGAAACAATACATGTTACTTTTAATTTTTTATCATTCACCATTTTTTTTGCAAGTAATATATTACCCCGATTCCTTTATAAAACCGAGTGGAAAGTTTCTATTTTACTTTTTAATTAAAAATGATATAACATATCCTCTTGGTTTTAATAAAGAACTGAGGGGTAAAGTTACTCAGTTAACTTACAACGAATCAGTACCCTACATTTATAGAGTAACAACGCTTAAGATATTTCCAACACATCAATCCACAAGAAATCATCTACATCCAATAAGAGTGCGAACGTCGCCCTTATATATTTTAGATGCTATCTTGTGAAACTCAGACATTGATAATGAAAGCATTTGCCATGAATAACAGTGACGATAATGAATCAGATTTGTCAAAATTTTGAACTTGTAGATTGAAACATAAACAATGTAAAATAAGAAAAAATAGGACAACACCAAAGACCAATGGGCCGAACAACTTCACGAGATTTTATAGTTATATCATATTACCCCTCACCCCACCATCAAGGAAGCCCTATTTACAATGGTCTACAACATTGACACTAGGTTTCCAGCTAAATTTGACATACCCAATTGGAGCCAATAGTTGTTTGATGAAGAGAAAGACGAGATTGAAATTAGGTGTACAACTGACCTAATTAACACAACCAGAGAAATTGCCTATATCATCAAATTCAACATCAAAAAGAGGGTCGCTAGAAGATACAATTTGAAAGCCATCCCAAGGGAAATGCAAGAAGGATACCTTTTACTTAGACAAGTGATAGCACCCACTTGGTTGGGGACGCTACTACCTAATTGGGAAGGCATGTATCAAATATACCAAAAGCATGCAAATGACACCTACAAGCTTAAGGACCCTGGCGAAATACTTATCCATAGAACCTGGAACTTGATTAATCCAAGATATTATTACAATTAATTATTTAATATTTCTTGTTTAATAAGGTGAATGCCTTTGCCCTTCAATGCATGAATCCTCTCAAAGATTTAATTTTAATGTATCAAAGGTAGGGTCACACTCTTTTCTCCTATGAAGGCGAATATTTTTAATAAAGCACCCAATTTTCTTAACTATCTGGGGATATGATAAATTGTATGTTGGACCTTCAAGAAAGGATCCTTGTCTCCTATAAGGCAATTTTATGTTGTGCCGTCAATGGAGGATCCTTGCCGCCTATAAGGCGGTTATATGATGAACCTTCAAGAAATTATGTTTTCCTCCTATAAGAAAACTATATGTTGTACCTTCAAAAAAGGATCATTGCCACCTATTAGACAATTGTATGTTAGACCTTCAATGAAGAATCCTTGCCACCTATAAGGCAATGGTATGTTGGACCATCAAGAAAGGATCCTTGTCGCATATAAGACAATTGTATACTAGACCTTCAAGGAAGGATCCTTTTTGGCTATAAGGCAATTGTATGTTTGACCTTCAAGAAATCATCCTTGCCTCATATAAGAAAATTGTATGTTGGATCTTCAAGAAATGATATTTTCCGCCTATAAGAAAATTGTATGTTTGACCTTAAAAAAAAAAAGACCTTTGTCGCCCTATCTAAGAAACTCTAATTATGATATTTCAAAAATGAATGCCTAAGAGTCTCGCATTAGGGACTCAATTGTATAACTCTCGCTTAAGGGACTAGACTATTTTAGTTTCGCCCAAAAATAAATTACCCCGGTTTGGATTAAATCACTTCACCCTTTCCAAGACCTCGTGGTTGGGAGACTGTGGGCTGAGATAACTTTATTGGGCTTAAAAATGGATGATCCATTATAGAGTGTTTGAGACTAACTTCATTAATATTAGACGAGTTCCCGGAGGAGGGTTGTTGTCCTCAAGTGCATTTTGTTTGCCCAAAGTGTATCCAAGTTGCCCAAAAGAGGGCTGTTTGCCTAAATCGCGCCTTCATGACACCCGTGACCAATGAGGTGGCCAATGAATAACAGTCTAGAAATATCAGTCAAATGGAAAAACTCGTCTCCCCCACAATTTGACGGAGAATCAATCTTTCTCTACTGCCACTTTTCCAATCAGGGAATTAAGGAAACATATTCTCTAACTTTCTAGCTTATGTCTAAAGAGTCTTCTATAAATACCTTAATCACAGAGTTGGAGAGAATTCATTCACATTTTTTCTCACAAAACCCTAACATACGAATACAATGTCTCTCACCACTCACCCAGTCACACGTGAGGCGGCTCTCTCAAGCCTTTATTATACATTTCACAAATACAACTATCATATCATTCGTTTTATGTTATACTCTCTCTGTACCAATTTATAAGAAAAAAATACTCATTTTTCTCGTTACAAATTATATGTAAAAAAAAACATCAACTTTATTTAATTTAATCATTTTATTTTAAAACATTTATATTTTCCAAGTTAAATGCAAATTACATTTAATTTGGTTTCTCTCATATTTTTTCCATAAGCAACATTCAATCAAAATAGTTTTTACATCTTCCCATAAAACATATTAAAAAAATACAAAAATTTAAATTTTCTTAATAAATATGAATTATAAAATTTTTGCTTATAAATTGGTATGGAAGGAGTAAATTATTAATATTTACTATATTGAAATAGAACTGACGTGTCTTGACACAAAATTTCTCAAAAAAAATATTGTGTGATATAAATTGTGCTAACACATTTGTTTAATTAGTTCATTATATCTTCTGGCATCTGAGTCATGTTATCTAGTGAAAAAGAGTTTTGAAGCAAATTAGAATGAAAGTATATTATGAAATCTTAAACACTTTGGAGTTGCAATAAAATATATGTCAATGGTTCAAGTTGGGATGTGTTGAATGAAAATCGACAACTTTGTCTCCACATATAATCAAGTACATAAAGATGAAATTGGATTTCAATGTATGTATGATAAGGAAAAAAAAAAACTCATTTTCTATCCTCAAATTTTTTCCCAACAAATATTTGCATCACCATTAAAAAAACAAAAATACTAGAATAAGAATTTTTGGGTAAAGTTACCCAAATACCCCACATTTTTGAAAAAATTTCTCAAATACCCCACGTTTCAAAAAGTTTCCCAAACTGTCCAGTTACGGTAAGCCTTTGTACATTGTCACCAAATGAAATGGCGACACCCATGGTTTTAAATTGCGGACCGCATCACTTGATGCGGCCGCAATATTGCGGTTGCGGTAGTGTCCGCATCTGCAACAGGGCGCAATTGCGGTGTGATTCTAAATCACACAAAAAACCGCATCATAACGCCGCAACGCCCGCATCATAACGCCGCAACGACCGCATTTACCCGCATCAGCCCGCAAAAATAGATGACATGTGAAACCTAATACATATAATAAACTATATTATTTTATGTTGATTAAAATAAATTCACGCCGCAACGACCGCAATCCGCATCGCAACAGCCGCAACCGCAGTGGCTGCAACCGCAACCGCATCCGCAGCCGCAACCGCAATTTAAAACCATGACGACACCCCTTTAAGGCTATAACGCTGTCGCCAATTGTATTGGCGACTCCCTTTTGCCTTTGTACATGGTCGCCAATTGCACTGACATCTTGATAAGCAAGGGAGTCGCCAATACAATTGGCGACAGGGTTGTAGTCTTAAAGGGGTGTCGCCATTTCATTTGGCGACAATTTTTTGAAACGTGGGGTATTTGGGGAATTTTTTCGAAAATGTGGGGTATTTGGATAAAAAATTCGAATTTTTCCGTCCATTGCTAATTCAATTGTCATGCTGCCTTTTTTGCAATACATAAAAAAATCTTCAACCTCTCGGCAGAAGAACATTTTGGCAGGTCTTGTAGAGGATCAGATGAAGAACTGGTGATTTTCTTCTCAGCATTTTCATTTCCTGTCAATTTGTATTGTTTGTTCAAAAAGCACAATCTGGTCCGGCTTCGCACAATCGACGATTGTGCTCTCCTTTTGCAATGCGATTAAATGAAACTGATTTGGAGTGACTAAAATTCGTCCCATGCAATCTAAAAGATTAATCAAAGAAAATTTGAAAATGCAATTTGTTATAATTTCTTTTAATTTGAATCCAAACGGAATATGTAATAAACAAGTCTATACCTACAGAAGTCTCCAAAGTGAGTCTGGCCAGGCTGAATCAGCAGCCTTAACAGAAGCAATTGTTCCGTTAAACCAATGTGTCTTTGACGAGTCTTCGGTTTCCATGGTCATCTTGATCCTCATTCCACAACACAAAATACTCGGGAGTACCAACCCGAGGATAGTAAACCACATCTAATGGCTGCATATTGACACAAAGCTTTACTGCTGCAATAACATCTTTTGCCTTCACCTTGTAGCACCGACACCTCTGAAGGCTGAAGATGTTATTGAAGCAGTGAAACTTTATTCAGCCTCAAAAGAGTGTTATTGTATAGAATTTATTTTGTTTCTAATTTTAACAAGACAAAAATAGTAACCAGCCATGATTATATTTTGTGTGGTTTGACAAATAAAAATTGTAAAGAAATATGAAAAATAGTGAAACTAAGAACCTGTTGAAAAATGGAGCGTTGAAGAATAGGGTTCAGTGTTTTGTGTGCTAAATAAAAAGAAAGGGTTAGTGTTTAACTTGTATATACAAAAACAGTTGACAGAGTTAGAGGATAATGTTGCAAGAATATCTCCTAAAAATAAGTTCAAAAGACCCAGTTATTCATTCACCTAAAAATATGTCCCTCAATCATTGAAAAAGAGCTCACAAAAAACTCTTGATACTTAACAGAATCCTGAAAATTAGCTCACAAAAAAATTAGCCGAAGCATGTTTTGACTTTATGAATGAAAACCATTTAGGAGTGTTGGCGGTAAAGTCGCCTGTTTTTAGTGGGAGTTGCATAGGTTTTTTTTTTTTTTTTTTTTTTTTCCTAAAAAGTGGTTTTGTAAAATTAAGCAATTTAAGAAATATTTTACTGAGAGATGATATTTCATAATGGAAACTTTATTCTAATTGTAAAATCCAACTCTAAATGAAAAATTTGGAAGTCTTATTTTAAGAATCGTACAATACTATATTAGGAATATATGTTGGTCTGAATTATCAATAAGAATAGTTAGGAAAAAAAAGCCTAAGTAACAAGAATAAATAGGAAAAAAGCCTAAGCATGTGCTACTTGCAAATATTCAAAATCTTCTTTTATTAAAAGGGACACTTACCAAAAATATGTTGACCTTTAGGGGAATGATGTCCTTACTAATAAAACTATCAATGTAAAAATCTAAAATCGTACCACTAAAATCATTCTAAACTCGGTCAAAATCAATAAACACTAACCGGTAAATTAGTCAACGTCCATTTAAGGTCCACAAAGAAATTTTCTATTAATATTTCATAAAAAATTTGACTCATACACATTTGACTTTTATAACTAAATCAATTGTAATCATGTGTCAATTCATATCGATAGAAAAATATAAATATTTAAAAGCTTATATTTTGAAAATATTCTTAAAATAATGATACCCTCACAACTTTGAAAAATTATGCAAAGATCTTGAAATTTTACTACACTTCATATAGTAGCATGAAAGAAGTTCAATTAATTAAAAATAGGTTATAAAACCTTATAAATACTATCTTATGCTAGACTAACTCAAGAGAGGTTGTTCAAAATAAAATTAAACATAATAATTTATTTTATTTTTTGTTATTTCATTCCAATAATTTAATTTATTAATTTTATTTCTCTTTAATTATGATGAATTAATTAAAAATAATAGTAATTGCTAACTTTTTAATATATTATATAAAATAAATTTTAGCAATATATGTTTCTATATAATAAAAGGGAAAACAATAGATCAAGCCACAAATAATAATTTGTTATATTTCTTTAAAAAAATTTAATAATAAATAAGTTGGTCCTATGATAAACTTTTAAACATTTAAGTATGACCTATATAAATAATATCTAAAATTTATAATATAAATTAATAAAATGAAATAAAATTGTAAGAATTAAGAAAAGTCATTTTCTTATTTAAAATTTGAATAATAAAGAAAATTGCATAAATTAGTTTCAAAAGGAAATAAATATCTGATTAATAACAGAAATAATAAAAATTAGCTCAAATAAGTTTCAGTTTGATTCAAAATATTTATAGAAATGATTTAAAAATATTATAAAGTTATCTTGAGAACATTCTTATTTCTATATTAGACTCTTGATAGTTGTGAGGAAAAAAACACTAACACTTCTATCACAAATTTTATTTTATTTTTACCCAATATTTGTTTACTATTAAATGTTTTGAAATTTCACTGTTCTTCTTCATTCTGGATCTACTTCTCCGGTGTGTCGATTTAGGGGTTTTCCTTGTATTTTACTTTAGCGGAATCTGGTCTAAGCATGCCTATAGTGAATACAGAGGAGTGGAAGAACATCAAGAGGAATAATCGGACTAAGGTTGGTATTGTTAGGAGTTCTATCTGGAAACCGAATGGTGGTAAATGCAATGAACTGGATTTGAAGGAGGCATCTTCTTTCTTCTTTTCGGAATTCCCGGAATCCTACGAAGCTAAGAAGATGTTTGACATCTTCAAAGATTATGGTCTGGTGTTGGCAGTATATATTCCTCCAAGAAGGGACAAGAGAGGAAAGAGGTTTGAATTTGTCAGGTTCAAGAAGGTGGTAGATGAACATCTTCTTGCCATTAAACTGGACAACATTGTCATTAATGGCAACAAGATATTTGCGAATACACATAGGTTTCAAATAGGAGATAATGAAAATCAACAAGGGGAGCAATTTAATCAGAGGTTGGGGAAGGAGGTTATGACGGATAACAGGCATCAACGTGTTCACCACCAGAATGTTTTTACAAATGATTATTCGTATGCACAAGCAACTAAAGGTGGCCGTTTGGATCGAGGACCTTACAAGAAGGTACAAAATCAAGTTTTCCTAGGTGATAAACCTAATTTTGCCCATTGTTGCGGTGAGAATCGAATATCAAGCTATTAATTAACTTGAATCACACATATTTGAAATTCACCACCGAGCTTTGATTTATCCAAAGGAAAGGGTAAAGATTGAAAAACCCTAAGTGCGCTATGTAGGAACACAGCTAGAGATCTAAAGTTTGGGGGTTGGTTATACCTAGGGAAGGTGTTAGCATCCTAAGTATCTGTAGTACTCTACAGGAATCTCTTGTAAGTATTTGTGTTATGTTATTGTTTGCTTGCTAAGGGAAATGTGCTAAGGTAAAGACCCGGGGGTATATACACTAAGTATGCTCACCAAGACATCGCATCTTGTGCCTACGTATCCCGACGGGGATGGAATCAGAGCATTCATAGTTCCCCTCACTACGGGGTAAAAGGGTTTAAAAGAAAAGGTGGAATCCAAGAAGGCATTGGATGTAAAGAAAAAAGGTGGAAAAAGAAAAAGGTAGCTCGCTAGGATCTCGCAATCCTATGCCTACGTATTCTCAAGATGAACTTGAGAAATCAGAGCGTCCATAGTTCCCCTGGACGGGGGTGAGAAACTCTTGACTGTGGTCAAGGTTCCAAGGGAAAGTAGGGTCTGACGGTAAGACCTACATGGAGTGCGGTGACTCCAAACCAAATGCTAGGTAAAACAGGGAAAGAAGTGTCGATCGCGCGGTGGCGTGAGATAAGGGAATGATGGACAAGGCTATCCTAAATGACATGGCAGTCAACAGAGGGACTCCTTTCCTTTGGAATGAGGTATGGGCAAGATATGAATATACTAGTGTGAACAGATGACAACATATGTACAAAAGAATCCATGCATGTGACCAACTCATAGGGCAAAACATCAAGAATAAACGTCAGTATTAAATCGAGGAATAGGCTCGAAACATGGAAGCAACTCAATCACAAAAGTGAAATCGGATCACGAGAGAATAATTAATCAAATTAAATATTAATATTTAATAAGATCAATTAATAATTTAATTAATTAATATTAAATAAAAATATTTAAAATAATTAATAACTAGGTCACATTTTTATATTTAACAAATGAATAATAAAATAAAATAAAAGAATATTTTTGGTTTGAAAGTAAAATAAATAACTAGAAGATGACTAAATATCTTTTTTTAGATTTTTTAAAATATAAATTTTATTATATATATCTAATCCTAAAGTATAGAAACTTTATATATATACTAAAAATTAAACGATATAATATAAGTTCGATAACTAAAGCTAGTATTTTTTAACAAAAGTTATATATACTAAAAATAATAATATAATATTTATATGTACGTTAGAAACAAAAGTTAGTATTTTTTTACAAAAATTATATATATTAAAAAACAATATGATACATCACCCAAACGTGCAGAGAGGTGGTAATGATTATAAGGTTGATGCATCTAGAAAGAGGCCTTCTATGAGGAAGAAGAAGATACTTGTAGATGATATTTACAAGAGACTAAAAATTCCATTCAAACCTTCATACTATGCTACTCTTCTGAGGGCTGATGTTTCTACATCTAGAACTGCTTTGGAGCAACATAGACAAACTGTCTTATCAGAGGAAAAACAGGCTTGTGATCCTATCATTAAGGGTGCTGGATCTAGTGATATCTCTTTGAGTGATTCTGGTTTCTTCCAAAACAATTCAAGGATTAAAAAGAAACTAGAATCTCTTCCTTCGAGAGTTTGGGAGGCTATCAAAAGTCTTGGAATTGAAGCTGTTGAGGACGATGAAGTTTTTGAGAATATTCTGAGAAATCTTGAAGGCGCTGACAGAAACTCGAAGAGAGGGAAGAAGGAGGAAGCTATTGGTTATATATGAATATAGTAACATATAACATTAGAGGGTGTGGGGGTGTTTTAAAGCGTAGGAAAATTAGAGATACGATAAATAAGGTTGGAGCTGAAATTTGTTTTGTACAGGAAACTAAAAGAACAACGATGACTGATGAGTTGGTGGTTAGTTTATGGGGTGACAGTCTGTGTCAATGGTCTGCAGCTGGTTCTAACGGCCTTTCTGGGGGGTATGATAACTATATGGAAAGTTGGGGTAGTGGATCCTATTTGCAGCTACAGAGGCAAGGGATATTTAGGCTTGCAAGCATATTGGAGAGGTACGAGATGCTACTTCTTTAACATTTACTCTCCATGTAACATTGTGGAGAAAAGGGTGTTGTGGACCAACCTTATTAATCTTAAAAACAGCTTGGAACCTGGAGAGTAGATTCTCGGCAGTGACTTTAACTCAATTAAATGTCCTTCTGAACAAATAGGATACTCCAGTTTTAATAGAAGATATATGGATGAGTTTTTAGAGTTCATAAATATGATTGGTTGTGTGGATTTACCTTTGAGTGGCAACAAGTACTCTTGGTTTAAAGCGAAAGACAAGGTGTGTATCCGTCTCGATAGATTCATTGTCACTCCTGGAGTTTTTAATGAATGGAACATGGTGAGCCAAAAGATTGGAGACCGAGACGTTTCGGATCATAGGCCGGTGTTGATTTCTGTGAGAAATACGAATTGGGGGCCCAAACCGTTCAAGGTTATGTCATGTTGGTTTGAACATAAAAGTTTTTTGGATTTCGTTAAAAAGGAATGGGATGAGTACAAGGTATCAGGGAAGGCTTCTTTCATTTTGGCCAAGAAGATGCAGAACCTTAGAGTGAAACTTCGCTGGTGGAATATTAACATCTTTGGCTGGGTAGACACCAAAATAAAGTCAGATACAAGTATTATTAATGAGATAGAAGATCTTATTATGTCAAAAAGAGGAGATATATCTGCAGAAGTTCTGGAGAATAGGAATTATGCAGAAGATGACTTATGGAGATCTTTGAGAATTAAAAAAAGTATCCTAAAGCAAAAATCCAGGCTAAGATGGAGTGTTGATGGCGACGTTAACACTAAGTTTTTTCATGCAGCACTAAGAAATCGTATCAACTTGAACACTATAAATTCTGTTAGAGTTAATGGCATAGATGTGGAGGAGGTCCATGGGGTCAAGCAGGCTATCAAAGATCAGTTTGCTAAGAAGTTTTCCAGACTTTCCAGACCGTATCCGTATGTGGGTGGTGCAGGGTTCAAGAGCCTTTCTAAAGTGGACAGTGACGTGCTAGAGTCTGAGGTAGGGATAGAAGAAATAAGAAGAGCTATTTTTGAATGCGCTGATGACCGTAGTCTAGGTCCAGATGGTTTCAGCTTTGAATTTATCAAGAAGTGTTGGAGTATTGTTGGGTATGATTTTACAAATTGCATTTTGGAATTTTTCAAGGGTGACAAATTACACAAGGTGTTTGCTTCCTCCTTTATGGTACTTATTCCTAAAATAGAGAACCCTAAGAACTTGGATGAATATAGGCCCATATCACTTGTTAGCTCGGTTTATAAAGTTGTGTCGAAGATTCTTGCAGCTAGATTGAAAAAGAAAATAGGATCTCTTATATCAAACTCTCAGTCGGCGTTCATTGAAGGAAGAAATCTGCTTGACGGAGTCCTCGTGCTAAATGAGACCATAGACTATGCGAAACGTGCAAAGAAAGATCTTATGCTTTTAAAGGTCGGTTTTTCTAAAGCATATGATTGTGTTGATTGGAAGTACTTACGAGATGTTATGGAAATTATGGGGTTTGGTAATGTATGGCTGAGTTGGATGGACATGGGGGTGCTTAATAGTTTCTCCTCTGTTTTGGTCAATGGTTGTCCAACTGTTGATTTTGCTATCTCTAGGGGTCTCAAGCAAGGCGACCCCCTTGCTCCATTCCTATTTGCTATTGCGGCCGAAGGACTTGCAGTATTGATGAGAAGAGCTGTGGAAAATGGATTATTCTCAGGTTTTAATTTCAACTCGGAGGTGTCGTTCCATTTATTGCAATATGCAGATGATTCTGTTATTCTAGGAGACGACTCGTGGAAAAACATCCTGGCAGTTAAGACTATCCTTAAAGGATTTCACCTCATATCGGATTTGGAAATAAACTTCAATAAGAGCTCTTTGTATGGTGTTGGAGTGGATGAACTATTTTTATCGGCTGCCGGAAATTACCTCTCCTGTAAGTTTTTCAATTCTGACTGTTCTTTCAAATTTTTAGGAATTTATATTGGAGGAAACCACACCTTAGTATCGTTTTGGAAGCCGTTGATTGACAAGGTTCATTCCAGATTGAACTCTTGGAAAAGTCATTTTTTATCCATGGGTGGTCGAGTAACATTGATCAATTCGGTCCTCATTAATCTACCGATTCACTTCATGTCTTTCTATAAGCTACCTGCTAAAGTTATTCGTATCTTGATTTCAATACAAAAGTCTTTCCTGTGGAATGGTACGGTGTCTAAAAAGGGAGTGGCATGGGTGTCTTGGGCTACGGTGTGCAACAAGAAAGAAAACAACAGTTTAGGGATGAAGGATCTAAAATTGTTCAACTCTGCGTTAATGTTTAAGTGGACTTGGATAATTCTGGGTCATAAGAACACTTTGTGGAAGGATTTAATTGATACAAGGTACCTTAATTACCAAAGTAATCTTCATACCGGCGAATGTTCGAAACAACTTGTAGCTCCCTCTCTATGGTGGAGAGATCTCGTACAGCTGTCTTTACTTGATGGGAGGAAGGTAACAGAGCTTATATCATACAACTTCGGCAGTGATGAGTTTGTTCCGTTTTGGAGTTCTTGCTGGGCTGGACACACTGCTTTAATAGATTTATTCCTAGAATTATGGATTAATGTTGTAAATAAGGATAGTACTGTGGCTGAAAATGGTTATTGGGATGGCGGTAAGTGGTACTGGGATGTCAATTTATTTCATTCTAATCTTCCTGAAGCAGCTTTGACGCAGAGGGACGCCATGTTTTCTTTGCTGGAACAGTTTGAACCAGGCGCAGGTGTTGAACATTCCGTCAAATGGTCACTTAACGATCACAATAATTTTTCTGTGTCTTCTATTTACGAGTTTATGCAGGTAAATAGTTCTCCCTCGGACAGGATATTTGGTGAGGAGTTGCGAGCTGCTTTCAAACTTATTTGGACAGCACAGATCCCATTCAAGGTGAAAGTTTTCGGATGGCGGATGCTACATAAGAGAATTCCAACTCGAGGTAATCTTGCCCGTAGAGGAATTATTACCAACAGACATGAAAAATCTTGTCCCTTTTGTTTCTTAGTGGGGGAAAGTGTGGAGCATGTTTTATTCCTATGTCACAAGACAAGACTGATATGGAAATTCACTTGTAACTGGCTGGGAATTCCGGAGATTATAGTGGGAGGTATGCTGAACCACTTAACTTGTTGGGTATTAGGGTGTGCTAGAAATAATGGTTTAATTAGTAATGCTGTTGGTATTTGGCTCATAATCTGTTGGATCAATTGGTCATCTAGAAACAATATTTTATTTAGAGACGAGTTTTGGGATTATGACACGATCTCGAATCGTATTCTTATATATTCTTGGTGGTGGATAGGAAAGAGTCACAATAGTGCTCTCAATTGTAACTATTACACTTGGGTAAATTATCCTAGTGATTTTTTGTAGGCCTTGATTATTAGAGAGGCGTTTTAATGTATACGGGTTGGGATACCCCTATTGTATCCCTTATTAATATATTTTAGCTTATTAAAAAAAAACATATATGTACGTTAGAAACAAAAGTTGATATTTAAAAGTTTAGTAACAAAACAAACATTATATAATATATATACATATGTGTGTACACCTTTCTTATAACCATGGTTGTTATTTCCTTGAACCTTTCAACGTTTTAAAAAAAAAACAAAATGGCCATGATACTAAATCAAAACAAAATTAACATTATCAAAATGTTATTAAATAGTCTGCAGCCTATCCAGTATAATATTTGACCAAAGCATGTTAATTTAGAATAAAAACTAGAAGCCGAGTAACCGCGGGACATCGTGAACAACCGCAACATGAAGATTATCACTTCATAAACCTTAAATTATCAAGAAAAAGACCGAAATTCATTACGACAATATGTATCATAACGTTTTCACAAACTCTGCCTGATCGAAACCGAAACCGAAATGGCATAGTTCACACCCCAGCCTCATGCAGCAGCAGTAGCAGGGCGTTAAAACAGCAGCACAACATTGTTTTTTTCCAGCAATATTTACAAGGTAGAACAACATAACAATCATAACAGAAATAAACACCAAACAACACAAACAATACCAAACATTACAAACACTAAACCGACATCGAAACGTTATCAAAACCGTAAAAACATCAGCAACAACAATCAAACAGAAGTAGTACTTAAGGAAAGATGAATATACCAATTGATTCAAACGTGAAGATATTAAAATGCTCTTGATATTGTTGCTGCAAGAGTTGTCGGAACCGTTGTTGTCGGAGACAAGACGTTGTTGTTGTGAAGCAAGGTTAGTGAAGGAATGTGTTGGTGTACAAGGTGAATTAATGGATGAAAAGAGAAGAATATATTATAAAGAGAATGATGGATACAAAAAGGATAAAGTCACTGACAATGACATCTACCACTAGTCTATTTATAAGCTAAAAACTAGGGCTACAAAGGCAACAAACAAAATACTAAAATACCCTCTAACAAACTTAATGACTAAGTTTGTGAATATAAATTATTATTTCTAATACCATCCCTTAATTTATATTTCATCAAAAACTAACAACACCAATTTCATCCCTTGAGCGAAGAAATTGATCAGTCTTGATAGCCTTCGTCAGAACATCTGCCAACTGTTTCTGGGTGCTACAATGCTCAACTTCTAACACTCCACTCTGAACCTGATTTCTCAGAAAATGATACTTGGTCTCAATATGCTTGCTTCTCCCATGCAACACTGGGTTTCTGAAAAGATTGATTGCAGACTTGTTATCAATCATCATCTTCAGAGGCTTGTTTACCTTGATCTTAAGATCCTGCAGCAAGTTCAGAATCCACACAGCTTGGCATGCAATAACAACACCTACAATATATTCAGCTTCACAGGTTGACAACTGACCCCTCTATTTAGTGTGCCTAAATAAATCTAACTGCAAGTATACAGTCGTATCGCATAGTTTTAAAAGATTATCGATCCCACAGAGACTAGAAATTGAACGCACTGTTATCTATCGTTACTATGTTTATCTAAGGTTAATCGGAATTGGTTTTTAAGTTCAAACGGGAAATTAAAGAGAAATTAAAATTTGGGAATACTAGTTATGAATAAGTTATCGGTATATAATTCAGTAAACCTACGTGGAATTAATTAAACCTAAGCGTATAAAGATTTATCACCCTATTCATCTGTAGGAAAAACCGGTTTAAAAGCCCTCACCTCACACTCCCGTGGTTATTGCTTCGGACTATACTTCTAAGTCAATACGTCTGCTCTCGCTAGCCCGTATGAGGTTAAAAATACTTTTTGAAAACTAGTTAAACCTAATTAACTTTAAAGCGCTTCCGCTATTTTTAAAACTACTGCCCGATTTCAGCTATCCGGGTAAAGCCTCACACTCCCGTGGTCTCGACTTTAACCTTTGTTACTTTTTTTACTCTCGTAATAAAAGTTGGGTTTAAAATTAAGAAATCGAAGCCAGAAGAAGAATTGATTATTGATTTTAGCTTAGAGTTATTTAATCCATTTGGTTACTTCGTTACATACCGATACGATCGGTTTAGCTAGACATAATTACGAACTTAAACGTAAAAGCGGAAAAATAATAAATCAAAGACATAATTAAAAGAAAACAAGCGATGCTATAAATTTAATAATGGAAACCTGTTAAATGTAGTAGCAGCAATCCCTCCACAGACTGGTAGGTTCTTGCTTGGATAGAATTAAATAACAAATGATGAAGGCAATGAAACAAATTAAATCTAAGTGTAATAGTTCCTCAATGTGAGAAACTATTACTTTTGTTCGGTAATGGGTGACAACGAATTACAAAGGAAAAACGAAAGCAAAGGAATTCTGGAAATAATTTGGCAGCAAGACAGTACTCTTGAAAGGAAAATTTGGCTACCCTTTGTTCTTCGAAGACTTTAGTATTTGTAGACTGATTTTAGGTGGAGGTTGGAGATAATGTAGGCACGCCTCTTGACAGTTACGTGACTTTGAACCTAGTATTCTTCGGAGGAAAATGTGATCATGTAACAAACTGGCTCTCTGAAACCTCGTAGACACGTTTCTGCTTCAACGTGTAAAATTGAGCGCATGACGATCGTGAGGCATTGTGACGATCGTGATGTATTTTGAAGCTGCCACGGTCGTGGTGTACCTGTGACGATCGTCACATCAGCAAAGTTTGGTTTCTGCAATTTTTCTTCTCTTTTCCGCTCTTTTCTTGCATGTTTTGGTTCTTTTCCACACTTTGCATACTTTGACTTGGAAAATGGGATTACCTGCAAAAACACTTAAATAATCTCGAGAAAATCGGATATTAGACGAAAGCGGAATAAGAAAATAACATAAATCGAAGCAAAAATATGATATAAATTCGTGTTATCAAACTCTCCCACACTTGAATCTTGGCTTGTCCTCAAGCAATCAATCTATTAAAACGGACAAACTTCATCAAATGCACATACCTGGTATACCAATGGTTTTGAAAAAGGAGTTCCTTGTTAGTAAGACAGGTACTAGTATAAAACATTAAGGATACAATGATGACACAAAGCAACAAACTTGTCATAGACCTCTCTTTTGTACAATCCAGTTCAAATCATTATATTATAGTTCAACCATAAGTTTTCGTATCTATTTCACCCGGTTTCATTCTAACGCAATCACATTAAGCCCTTTGCCTTAGTAGATTGCGGGGGATCGAACCGTAGTTCGCCCTACCAAGTCCAGAATCAGATACCTCTGAACCAATCGACAACGGATTTTCTTTCTTTTCTTGTAAATTTTCACAACTGTGCAAGTTGTTGCATATTCTATTTTTCTCGGCATATAGATAAGAAAGATTTTTTTTTCTTTTCATGATCTGGGCATCAAACACTTATATTCATCGGCTCCCCACGTGGTTTGTGATTTAGACGGTGTTGACTGCTAATATAAACTACTAAGGGTTACTTTAGGACTGAACTCAAGGTATCGTATAATAAGTATCGAGACTGATATCGCATACGCAAGAGGTCTAAGGTGTCAAGACGGTATCGATCTTGTTAGCACTTTCCCAGCTTCCTAACATAATTTAAAGCTTGGTATGTCACGATGTGCATTAATCGTAAAATTTTTTTTTCGTTATGGCAGAATAAAATGGGAAAATCGGATTACTGAACGAAAATATTCATATATTAACTTTGATAAGGAAAAAGAAAATACAAGAAAGGGAAATAAAACGAAAATAAACTGACTCTCCCACACTATATCGGACATTGTCCTCAATGTTGCGATATAAAGGGAAACAACAAGAAAAACTAAAAAGAAAAATAAAATCAGGGAGCTCCATGTCCTCTGCCTCTAGAGCGTCCTCTTCCATGATGCGCTATGTGATCAGGAATGCCCACGTGATGGATGTACTCATGTAGGCTCTGCACTCGCAGTGTCAATGCACCTATCTCGTCGATGACACCGTCAAGCCTCTGACCTTGGTCAACTTGCCCTTGCTGGATTTGACGCATAAGGGTCATCATTTCATTCTGTTGCTGGGTTTGTTGCCATATAGCCCTCAAGATTTCTTCATTAGTAACTGGGTCTTGGTCGGGGTGGCGACAACGTCTGGAGGTCGAAGGAGCATCATTGGCAGGCGGTGGTTGGTTTTCTGGGGCGTTATCCATCTCTTGCTCCATCTCATCAACAGGTCCATGTTCTTGATCATCAGGAGCAGGCGCATTTTGCTCAGGAGCATTAAGATCAAAAAGCCAATTGGCCATATTCTGAGGGTCAATGCGGCTCCTGCAAGGCATGATGATACTTCTTACGGTTTTGGCGCGGACCATAGGATGGTATTTCCCATCTCGTGGTAACTTGATGAGCTGAGAGTTTTGGCAATAATCTATGTCAAGGAACACCGGAGGCATGGAGGGTAGTCTATCAAGGTCATTTTCCAAATTCAAACCAAGTGCAATAGAGGTGACAATCCCTCCAAAATAGAAGGGTTTGGAGCCTCTAACACAGTTTGATTGTATGTGTGCTAGTAAAAATGGTGCAGCATTGATTAGCTCTGGATGAAACATACAATAAAGTAAAAACAGCTCCTTAGAATTCATCTTATGGTTACTATCTCGTGCAAAGATGGTGCTTCCAAGTGCGCGGTGGACGTATCTGATAGCTGGGTTGTAGATGAAAGTCACGTTTAAGCTGTCCCAGGTATCTGCGGTCGTTCCTGTTAATTGATTCCAAAGTTGAAACGCCACTAGAGAGAAGTTTTCTTGCAGCACCCGGCAATGGACATTCTCGCCATGTTTGAAACCAAGCATCTCAGCAAGACGATTTTGTCCGATTGAGTACTCTGTACCAAACATGCGGAACTTTGCTACTCCGGTTAATTGGTTTGTTTCTCCCGCAGGGGTTATATAGGTGAAGGAACTGAGGAACTCTAAAGTTAGGTCTTCGTAAGTGGGCCTGCTTTGAGTGCAAAGTTGCCAAAGGCCGACTGTTTCTAGCAAATTTCTCACTCCTTCAAGCATTCCAAGTTCCTCTAAACATGCAACGTCAATGTAGCGGGTCGGTTGAATGGAACGTCGATAGTAATCAATGTACCTAGCTCTTTGACGTTCTCCTAGTTCGCCATCTCTGAAGTTCAATGTAGATAGGTCTGGGATTTGATGTGCCATTGTTAGTTAAAGAGAAATTAGGAAAGAAAGTAGGTTATGGAGAATGAGGGTTTGTGAAAAGAAAGGGTGTATGGTTTGATTATATAGTGAATTGGTAAGATGAATGGTTACAGAAAATGATTAATGTGGGTCAAATGTGTGTGGGTGGAAAGGTTATGGAATGGCAAAAGGTAGTGGGACGGCTGAATTTTGAATGAGGGAAAGAAGAGGGAGACGAATGAAGCATTTCTGTTTTAACGCAGAACCTGTTCCAAACCCGCGTGACGGTCGTCACGGGGTCGTCACGATCGTGACGTTCGCAATTTCTGGGTGGTGAAATGATTTATGACAGAAACAATTCCAAACACAATATTTTAGTAACAGGCAATGGTAAGCATATAGAAACAGCATTATATTGCATACACAGAGATAAGTAACATGACAACATAAATTAAAACAGAATTAAAAGATTAAACAGGAATGAAATTGAAATCATAAAGAGTTAACATTAGCAGCAAATGAAATTATCCTTTAAAACCAAAGAGGTGCTAGTAAAATACTAGCAATGTATCAAAACTATATGAATATCAAATTATTCCCGACATGAAAAAATGAAAACTGAAATAATGTAAAATTGTTCTAAAGTAAATGCATAAAAAATCTTGAAAAAGAGGTGCTTCATAAATCTAGCCAAGGCGTTTCTTCAAAGATGCGATGGCTTGATTTAAATGATCAAATTGTTCAACGGTCAAATCCATGAGTCCAACAATGTTTTGTCACATAGTGTTTAGCTCATCCTTTCTTGAAGTGATTTCTTTATGATACTCATCCATAGTCTTTAGAATAGAATTCAGATTAGCAGCATAGTTAGTGGCATCAACTTTAGGAATGTCAATGTCTTCTTGGAATTCCATATAATCAAGATCATGATAATGAGGGGGTGTTTTTGGGTCGATCTCAAGTTCAGGAAAGGTTTCTTCCGGTTCAGGCACGGGTTCATCAAGGTCATATAGCCAATTATGTTGATTGTGCACACTTGTGCGTTCATGATTTGGAAGTGTAAAGTGTGGTACGACAACACTGTTAATCAAAAGCTGAAAATGGTTCGGACCTTGGTTCCTAATCATAGCCCTATTGAAACAAAAAGTGATATTCATGGGTCTAAATTCTCCAAAGGGGTTAATCTTAGAAAGTCGGGTTCTGAATCTCATAGCATCAGCTATTTTTGTAACTAGGCCACCTATCAGAATTGGACTGTTATCATTATTAATGAGTTTGCAAAAGTTGTTCAGCATAAAAGTGAGTCCATTAACCTCTCTAGACTGAGAAGCACAAAACATAATGAAAAGCTCATCCCTCGAAACAGTGTTATCATTCTCAGGTTTACCAAATAAAGTATAGGCCAGGATCATATGAAAGTAGCGGAAAGCGGGGTTATGTATTTCTGTTGAAAGCATAGGGTCCATGTCAAAATCAAGTTTCCCTGAAATTCTACCCCAAAAATCACTCAGCTCTCCAACCAACACTAAGTCCTCTTGAACCACAGAGAAAACATTGGGTCCTTCAGGAAATTCTAAAAGATCCGACAGTTCCTTTATGGTGAACTGGTAGCTGTATCCAAATAGTCTAAAGGTAATTCTTCCCCTGGTTAAACCTTTTCCACAGTGAGGGTTATAGCTTAAAGAGCTCAGGAATTCTAAAGTCAACCTACGGTAGCACTTATGTTTCTTGTTGGAAAAACCCTCCCAACCTAATTGGCTAAACAGAAAGTCTACGCTCTCACCTACACCTAAGGCGGTCATGGTGGGTCTGTGGGCAAATTTTGTTAAGGCAAATGGTCTGAGAGACAAAGCCTCATAGCGATTCCACTGTGCTCCATCTCTGAATTCTACTAACAAGTTATCCTCGTTTGCCATTAATTAGTACTTTTTACAAAAATGTAAGCAGAAGAGGAGAACAGAAAGAGTAGAGAGACTTTATAATCCTGTAGTTTTTCAATTTTTAAGATCAGCACATCATTTTCAAATTAAATTTAAAATGATATAAATGAAACAAAAAATTTTCAAAATAAAAATAAAACATAGGAAACGTAAAGAAATAACAAATATAAAGCAAGAAAAACAAAGATCATGGGTTGCCTCCCATTAAGCGATGTTTTTAACGTCGAAAGCCTGACGAATTCAATTAGATGCTTAGTTAGGGGGTTCGGTGGGCAACTCTAAAAGTCTTAGGCAGTTCAAATAATCTCTATTTTCAATGCTGTGATAGTGTTTTAGACGTTGTCCATTAACTAAAAATGGATTACTATTCCTCCCCTTTATTTCTATCGCTCCACTTTGTAGAATTTTTGTAATCTCAAAAGGACCGGACCATCTAGACCTTAATTTCCCAGGAAAGAGTTTTAATCTTGAGTTAAATAGGAGTACAACGTCTCCCACACTAAATTCTTTTCTAGACAAGCGCTTATCGTGCCATCTTTTAGTTCGTTCTTTATATATTTTAGCATTTTCATAAGCGTCTAATCTTAACTCTTCTAGTTCATGCAGATCTAGGATACGTTTTTCACCTACGGAATCATACCTTAAGTTCAATGTTTTAATAGCCCAATAGGCTTTATGTTCTAATTCCACTGGTAGATGGCAAGATTTACCATAGACCAGCTTGAAAGGTGTAGTTCCGATTGGTGTTTTGTAGGCTGTCTTATATGCCCAAAAAGCTTTGTTGAGTTTAAATGACCAGTCTTTCCTAGAGGTGGCTACGGTCTTTTCTAGAATTTGTTTTATTTCTCGATTCGAGACCTCAACCTGTCCACTTGTTTGTGGATGATATGGTGTTGCTACGCGGTGTCTTACTCCATACTTCGATAGTAATTTGTCAAATATTTTTTATATGAAATGAGAGCCACCGTCACTTATGACAAGTCTCGGCACACCAAATCTGGGAAAGATTGTGTTTTTGAAAAGCTTTATGACTACTCGTGCGTCATTTGTAGGAGAAGTTATTGCCTCAATCCATTTTGAAACATAATTGACAGCTACGAGTATATATTTATTTCCGAAGGATGATGGGAAAGGTCCCATAAAATCAATCCCCCATACATCAAAGACTTCTACTTCTAATATACCTTTTTGAGGCATCTCATCGAGTTTTGATATGTTACCAGTGCGTTGGCACCGGTCGCAGTTTAGTATTGCAATGTGGACATCCTTCCAAAGGTTGGGCCAGAATAGGCCGGATTGCAAGATCTTGGCACATGTCTTTGAGGTACTAGCATGTCCTCCACAAGGAGCAAAATGACATTGAGAGATGATGTTTTCTATTTCTTCTTTTGGGACGCAACGACGGAAGATACCATCAGCTCCTCTCTTAAACAGCAAAGGTTCATCCCAATAATAATGTTTTAGATCATGAAAGAATTTTTTCTTTTGTTGATAAGATAAGTCTGGTGGAAGTACTCCAGCTGCTATGTAGTTGACTATGTCAGCATACCATGGCAGGGTTGTGTGTATGTTAATTTCTTCCACGACTTCTTCCATCTTTGGGTCATTCAACTGTAGAGTAGACATATCACTTTCTAGTTGGGCTATGAGTCGTTCATATGGGAAATCCTCATTAATGGGTACTGGCTCTGGTTTAATGCCCTCTAATCGGGATAAGTGGTCTGCTACTACGTTTTCAGTTCCTTTTTTATCTTTGATCTCTAAATCAAATTCTTGTAAAAGTAGGATCCACCTTAGCAGTCTAGGTTTTGCATCCTTTTTGTTGAGTAAATATCTAATAGCCGCGTGGTCTGTATAAATGATGATCTTTGCTCCCACTAGGTAGGAACGAAATTTGTCAAGGGCGAAGATCACGGCTAAAAGTTCTTTTTCTGTGGTAGCGTAGTTCATTTGGGCAGAATCTAAGGTTCTACTTGCATAGTAAATGGCATGAAGTTTTCTATCCCTCCTCTGTCCTAAAACTGCACCTACAGCATAATCACTTGCATCACACATGATTTCGAAAGGTAATCTCCAATCTGGTGGTTGCATGATAGGTGCGGTAATAAGAGCTGTTTTCAGCTGTTAAAACGCTTTTAGACATTTCTCATCAAAGATAAATTCAGCGTCTTTCATTAATAGACCGGTAAGAGGTTTAGTAATTTTTGAGAAATCCTTTATGAATCGTCAGTAGAAACCGGCGTGTCCTAAGAAACTTCGTGTTTCTCGTACGGTTTTTGGAGGTTGAAGATTTTTTATAATTTTTATCTTAGCTTTATCAACTTCAATTCCTCTAGCGGACACAACGTGTCCAAGTACGATTCCTTGATTTACCATAAAATGGCATTTCTCCCAGTTTAGTACGAGATTGACTTTTACGCATCTTTCCAGTACCATTTCTAGGTTCGATAGACATCCTTCAAAGCTCTGCCCACAAACAGAAAAGTCATCCATAAACACTTCCATAATGTCATCTATAAAATCAGCAAAGATTGACATCATGCATCTTTGGAATGTGGCAGGTATGTTACATAGTCCAAACGGCATTCGTCGATAAGCAAATGTACCATAGGGACATGTGAAGGTCGTCTTTTCTTGGTCATCAGGATGAATAGGAATTTGAAAGAATCCTGAATAACCGTCTAAATAGCAGAAGTGTGAGTGTTTAGCCAATCTTTCCAACATTTGGTCAATAAAAGGCAATGGGAAATGGTCTTTACGAGTGGCTTTATTTAACTTTTTATAATCGATGCACATTCTACTTCCAGTTACAACCCTTTTTGTTATCGATTCACCTTTTTCGTTCTTAACAACTGTAACACCTCCCTTCTTTGGAACGACATTTATTGGGCTAACCCATTTACTGTCTGATATCGGGTATATAATTCCTGCTTCTAAAAGTTTTTTCACTTCGTCTTTGACTACAGTACTCAAGATCGGGTTAATCCTTCTCTAATGTTCCTTAGAGGATTTACAGTCTTCCTCCAGCATAATGCGATGCATACAAATAGAAGGACTTATTCCTTTAAGGTCAGCGATGTTATAGCCTAACGCAGTTGGGTATTTTCTTAAGACATCTAATAGTTTCTTGGTTTCGGTCTGTCCTAAGTCTGCATTGACTATTACAGGTCGTTCGAGAGCTTCGTCTAGGAATTCATACCTTAAATTTTTGGGTAATGTTTTCAGTTCTAGGGCTGGTTTCTTTGAGCAAGGTAGATGATCTGGTGTAAGTGCTAAGCATTCGCTTAGGCTATCGTCTTGATAAGGTTCACGCTAGTTATCATCTTCGAAAATCGGAGGTATTGGAATTTTTAGAATATCTGAATAGGTGGTCGGTTCCATCTCTATTTCTCTTACGCACTCATCTATGACATCTAGTAGATAACATGTGTCGTCTATAGCTGGAGCTTGTAAGAATTGTGTCAAAATAAATTCAACCTTCTCTTCACCAACCTCAAAAGTTAGTCTGCCTCTCTTTACATCTATAATGGCTCCAGCAGTAGCCAAGAATGGTCTTCCCAATATGATAGGAGTAGTAGAGTCTTCTGTAATATCCATGATTATAAAATTGGTAGGGATATAGAATTGTCCTATACGAACTGGAACATTTTCTAGTATACCAACTGGGTATTTAACAGAGCAGTCAGCTAATTGAACAGACATCTTAGTTGGTCTTAATTCTCCCATATCAAGCTTCTTGCATATGGATAAGGTCATAACACTAATACTGGCTCCTAAGTCGCATAGAGCTTTGTCTATGACAAACTTCCCAATTACACAAGGTATGGAGAAACTACCTGGGTCTTTCAGCTTAGGAGGCATTTTGTTTTGAATTATTGCGCTACACTCAGCAGTGAGTGTAACTGTTTCGTTTTCCTCAATCTTTTTCTTATTGGATAAGATTTCTTTTAGGAACTTAGCATATGAGGGCATCTGGGTGATAGCTTCTGTAAAAGGTATCATGATGTTTAATTGTTTCAGAAGTTCAACAAATTTCTTAAATTGCCCTGCAGTTTTGGAATTTTTCAATCTTTGAGGATACGGAATAGGTGGTTTATAAGGTGGTGGAGGCACATAAGGTTTTTCTTTGTTGACAACCTCCTGGTCATTATCTTCCTTTTCCTTGGGTTCATTCTCCTTCACAGTTGTTGGGTCGCTAGCAGATTTTTGGTACATGGCTGGATTTTGAAGTCTTGGATCAATGGGCTCATCTAATTCTTTTCCACTTCTCAGTATAACAGCATTTGCATGTCCTTTAGGATTAGGTTGTGGCTGTCCAGGAAATGTCCCAGCAGGAGCAGCAGTAGGTGCTTGTTGTTAAGCCACTTGGGAAATTTGAGTTTCAAGCATTTTGTTGTGAGTGGCCAAAGCTTCTACTTTGTTTGCTAACTGCTTAATCTGTTCACTAGTGTGTACGTTTTGATTCAGGAACTCTTTGTTTGTCTGAGTCTGGGTAGCTATAAAGTTTTCTATCATCAGTTCAAGGTTAGACTTCCTAGGAACATTTGGGGCAGCTGTTGCAGCCTTTTGATAACCTGGTGGTGCAGCAGGTGCTTGACCAGGCGCATACAGTGCATTGTTGTTTTTGTAAGAGAAGTTTGGGTGATTCTTCCAACCAGGATTGTAGGTATTTGCATAAGGGTTTGCTTGAGCATAATTCACTTGATCTGTAGAGGCTCCTGCTAAAACTTGGCATTCAAGGGCAACGTGTCTAGCTGTTCCACAAAATTCGCAGTTTGGCGCTACAGCAGCCACGGTGGCTGTGGGTGTTATGGTCAAATTGTCTGTCTTTTGAGCGATTGCATCTACCTTAGCACGAACATGATCTAGGCTAGAAACTTCGTACATTCCTCCTTTTGGTTGGGATTTCTCCACTTGAGTTCTTTCACCTCCCCATTGGTAGTGATTCTGAGCCATACTCTCGATGAGTTGTTGGGCTTCATCATAGGGTTTATCCATCAGTGTACCACCAGCGGCGACATCTATTGTCAATCTTGTATTGTACAAGAGACCATTGTAAAACGTGTGGATAATTAACCAATCCTCAAGACCATGATGCGGGCATACCTCCTCATATCTTTGTATCTTTCCCAAGCATCATATAAAGACTCGTTGTCTTTTTGTCTGAAGCTGTTAATTTGGGCTCTCAGCATAGCTATTTTTCTTGGCGGAAAATATCGTGCCAGAAAGACCTTCTTTAAATCTTCCCAAGAAGTAATAGAATTTGATGGCAAGGATTGCAACCATGCCCAAGCTCTATCTCTTAATGAGAAAGGGAAAAGATGTAGTCTTATGGCATCTGCGGTTACACCATTTGCTTTCACTGTGTCTGCGTACTGTACAAACTTGGTCAGATGTTCGTTCGGATCTTCTATTGGGTTTCCAAAAAATTGATTTTGTTGCACAGCAGATAACAACGAGGGTTTCAACTCGAAATCGTTTCGGTTGATTGCTGGAGCGACAATGCTGTTGTGAGGTTCTTGTTGGGATGCGGCAGCATAATACTTAAGAGGTCGGTTTTGGGGTAAGTCAGCCATGTCTGTTTCTGATTCGGAATCTGATTCAGATTCGAGTTCAGGATCTGATTGAGATTCAGGTTCTGATAAAGGAAAAGGGATATCGTGGGCTAAGCAGTATTCTTGGATATGTCTTTTTACGGTAAGAAGACGTTCAGGTTCGTCTGTCGGTCGTATGAGGTCTTCGCTAGAAGAGCGAGTACTTGGCAAACAATCAACAGAAATGGAATTTTGGTTTTTGCCTTAGTCTATACGACGTAACAAAGGAATTACGATGTCGACTTAATTAGTCCCCGGCAACGGCGCCAAAAACTTGATCGCTCTATTTAGTGTGCCTAAATAAATCTAACTGCAAGTATACAGTCGTATCGCGTAGTTTTAAAAGATTATCGATCCCACAGAGACTAGAAATCGAACGCACCGTTATCTATCATTACTATGTTTATCTAAGGCTAATCGGAATTGGTTTTTAAGTTCAAACGGGAAATTAAAGAGAAATTAAAATTTGGGAATACTAGTTATGAATAAGTTATCGGTATATAATTCAGTAAACCTACGTGGAATTAATTAAACCTAAGCGTATAAAGATTTATCACCCTATTCATCTGTAGGAAAAACCGGTTTAAAAGCCCTCACCTCACACTCCCGTGGTTATTGCTTCGGACTATACTTCTAAGTCAATACGTTTGCTCTCGCTAGCCCGTATAAGGTTAAAAATACTTTTTGAAAACTAGTTAAACCTAATTAACTTTAAAGCGCTTCCGCTGTTTTTAAAACTACTGCCCGATTTCAGCTATCCGGGTAAAGCCTCACACTCCAGTGGTCTCGACTTTAACCTTTGTTACTTTTTTTACTCTCGTAATAAAAGTTGGGTTTAAAATTAAGAAATCGAAGCCAGAAGAAGAATTGATTATTGATTTTAGCTTAGAGTTATTTAATCCATTTGGTTACTTCGTTACATACCGATACGATCGGTTTAGCTAGACATAATTACGAACTTAAACGTAAAAGCGGAAAAACAATAAATCAAAGACATAATTAAAAGAAAACAAGCGATGCTATAGATTTAATAATGGAAACCTGGTAAATGCAGTAGCAGCAATCCCTCCACAGACTGGTAGGTTCTTACTTGGATAGAATTAAATAACAAATGATGAAGGCAATGAAACAAATTAAATCTAAGTGTAATAGTTCCTCAATGTGAGAAACTATTACTTTTGTTCGGTAATGGGTGACAACTAATTACAAAGGAAAAATGAAAGCAAAGGAATTCTGGAAATAATTTGGCAGCAAGACAGTACTCTTGAAAGGAAAATTTGGCTACCCTTTGTTCTTCGAAGACTTTAGTATTTATAGACTGATTTTAGGTGGATGTTAGAGAGAATATAGGCACTCCTCTTGACAGTTACGTGACTTTGAACCTAGTATTCTTCGGAGGAAAATGTGATCGTGTAACAAACTGGCTCTTTGAAACCTTGTAGACACGTTTTTGCTTCAACGTGTAAAATTGAGCGCATGACGATCGTGAGGCATTGTGACGATCGTGATGTATTTTGAAGTTGTCACGGTCGTGGTGTACCTGTGACGATCCTCACATCAGCAAAGTTTGGTTTCTGCAAATTTTCTTCTCTTTTCTGCTCTTTTCTTGCATGTTTTGGTTCTTTTCCACACTTTGCATACTTTGACTTGGAAAATGGGATTACCTGCAAAAACACTTAAATAATCTCGAGAAAATCGGATATTAGACGAAAACGGAATAAGAAAATAACATAAATCGAAGCAAAAATATGATATAAATTCGTGTTATCAACAACGCAACAACAGGTTGCTTCTTGGAACACCAAGAAATAGGGCCTCCCAGGAACTTGAATAAGTACCCAGAAGTACTTCTTCTATCAACTCTGTCTCCACACCAATCAGAATCTGAATAACTCAGAAGTTCTGATTCAATCTTTCTTCCAGAAGGGAATAACACTCCATACTTCAGAGTTCCCTTGATATACCTCAGAATCTTGACAGCAGCTTGGTAATGGGACCACTTGGGTTTACTCATGAACCTACTGACCATTCCAACTGCATAGCAGATATCAGGTCTGGTATTACACAAATATCTCAGAGAACCAACCAACTGTTTGAAGGTTGTAATGTCCACATCCTCACCATCAGAATCTGAATCTAGTTTCTGATTTGTATCTGCAGGTGTGATAGCAGCCTTACAATTCTGCAGCTTAAATCTCTTTAGAATCTCATGTTCATACTTCAGCTGATGCAAAATGATACCTTTCTCAGAGTACGTGAACTACATCCCTAGAAAGTATGTCATTTTCCCGAGATCAGTCATTTCTAACTCATTCATCAGCACCTTTTTTAACATAGCTAGTTATTGTTCAGAACTTCCTGTCAGCAGTATGTCATCAATGTACAAACACACCAGAATCATATTGCCTTCAGAGATATGCTGAACATAAACACCGTATTCCATCTCACATTTCTGAAAACCCTGCTTCTTGAAAAATGAATCTATCTTCAGATTCCAGGCTCTGGGCGCTTGCTTCAATCCATACAAAGCTTTATGTGATCTGTACACCATCCCTTCCTGATTTCTTTTAAGAAATCCAGGAGGTTGTGATACGTATACCTCTTCTTGTAATGGGCCATTCAGAAATGCGGATTTCACATCTAAATGCATCAGAGGCCAATTCCTGTTAGCAACTATGGCAATCACGAGTCTGATTGTTTTATGTCTCGCTACAGGTGCAAACACTTCAGAATAATCCAGCCCAGGTTTCTGCAGAAATCCTCTTGCTACTAACCTCGCTTTATGTTTGCCAATTGATCCATCTGGCTTTAGCTTCTGCTTGAAAACCCATCTGACGCTGATGGCTTTCTTGTCCTTTGGAAGTTCTGTCAGCTTCCAAGTCTTGTTTCTTTGAATGGCCTCAAGTTCTTCTTTCATGGCCTTTAGCCAGACCTTCTGCTTGAGAGCCTCTTCCGTACTTACGGGTTCAGAGTCTACTATGCAGGATGTCAAGAAGAGGATCCTCAAATTCTCAGTTTCCAGGAAGATCTACAGCTTCTGGAAGGATCCCTAAAGGAGTTCCAGGAAGTTCCTCATCAACAGCAGAATCAGTACATGGAGCGGCTTTTCAGATGTACCCAAAAAATGTTTCGGACAACATCGAGATCGTCGCGGAACTGTACAAATCATCCAGAAAGGAACAAAGCTCAAGGGAATCCGGAGAAAAGAGATACTCGGCAACACAAAACATCTCAAGACAAGCAAAAAGAACCATTGCAGAACTCAGAAAGGGGCGGAAGCATAAAAGACATAATGAAGGTAAAAAGACAAGGTTCAGAACTTTTAATACCTTCAATAAACTGAAATATTTTACAGACTTTATTATACAAACTTCACGAATTTACAAGAGATACAAAAAAAAGGAAATTATGGTTTGTAGTATGTTTCAGAGTATGAGAGTTGTGGGGATTCTCAATGACCTGAAACGAACCATGAAATCCTATTATATAGCAAAAGATTGGTGAGTAATTGAGACAACAGTGTACAACATTGGGCCCCATCGTCATTATCTCAAATCTCTGCGAATCTTTGCTTTTTGACTAAAGTGCAAACTGATTAAAACACGCCAAACAACTTTACAAAGTGGGTAAGCATTATTACCCATTATTGCTGAGTGGGAATCTACTTTCCCTAACATGCCAAAATACTTTATAAAGTGGGAATCTAAAAAGTTGATGTTGCTCCGTCTTGTATTTTGAACCGCACACGTTTCCTGAGTGGGCTCACCATACTCCTTTGTCTTTAGACATGTGCTCCTTCGAGGTCCTTGACCCACTGTTCCATTTTGTCCTTAATGTCTTCCAATTCCATGACTGCTGAGTCAACAAGGGGTAGTTGATCTCCCCAATAATTATCCTTGGATGTTCTGATGAGACACTCTAGTGCTAGGATTATGGCCATTTGTTGCAGGACTTTAAGTTCTGCAATGGTTCTTTTTGCTTGTCTTGAGATGATTTGTGTTGCCGAGTATCTCTTTTCTCCAGATTCCCTTGAGCTTTGTTCCTTTCTGGATGATTTGTACAGTTCCGCGACGATCTCGATGTTGTCCGAAACATTTTCTGGGTACATCTAAAAAGCCCCTCCATGTACTGATTCTGTTGTTGATGAGGAACTTCCTGGAACTCCTTCAGGGATCCTTCCAGAAGCTGTAGATCTTCCTGGAAACTGAGAATTTGAGGATCCTCTTCTTGACATCCTGCATAAGCAATTTCATGATCCAATCTGGATAATGTGTCAGCTAATACATTGTGCTTTCCTTTAATGTGCTCAAACTTAACTTCTACCCCAGAACCATTAATAAAATCAGTAAAATTTGACCACCTAACTCTAGACGGTTTATTTTGGACTGATTTATTGTAAAAATTAATGATCGCCTGGAAATCAGTTCTAAGGGTGAGTTTTTGTTTATCCAGGTAATGGATTCTAAAATTCTGTAAGGCACCCATGCAAGCATATATTTCTGCACCAATGGTTGATTTTACTTTGGGGAATTTTCCCGATGCATATGCACATATCCTTTCCTCGGATTTCGAATCTCCTTCAGCCCTTTTCCATTTGCAAATTCCTCCCCACCCTTCCATGCATCCATCAGTTTCGATAACTATGTATGCCTTCTGAGGAGGTAGTTCTAAATCTGGAAGATTTTGAACTATTCTTTTGACTTGGTTCACTATCTCCCAGTCGCTAGGCTTCATTCTTTTGTCTCCATGGGGGCTTGTTTTTGAATGTAGAGGACCAACTAGTGTCCCTAGGTTAGGGATATAGTTCCTTGCATAATTTAACAATCCCAGCCACCCTCGTAGACCCTTTTTGTCTCGTAATTTTTCCTCCTTAAACTCCAGGATTTTCTTGATTATGTGGGGCTGTAACTTGATCTTTCCTTTGCCTATGACTGCTCCTAGGAACTCGATCTCTTGAACTGCTATCTTCATCTTTGTTGGCGATAGAATTAATCTATTTCTTTTGACAATTTCTGCGAACTGCATCAGGTGCTGTGCATGATCTTCCTCTATTTTTGAAAAAATCAGAATATCATCAATATAGACTGCGATGAAGCTTTCTGTTCCCTTAAAGCAATCATCCATCTTCCTCTGAAACACTGCAGGGGAATTTTTGCCATTCGTACAATCCTCCTGGAACAATAAAGGTCGTCTATGGCACTAATTCTTCTTTCATAGCAATTTGGTGAAAACCTGACTTAAGGTCGAATTTTGAGTATATCTTGCTATTTCCGATTTTCTTCAGGATGGTATTGATTCCTGGTAAACTGTACTGGTCTTTGTGAGTGTTATCATTCAATGTACGGTAGTTGAATACCATACGCTCTTTTCCTTTTCTTTCCTTTCCTGTGAGTGGATCAATCTCCGTTCCCGAGTTTACCATTATGGCCATTGTCCTGTGCTTACTTTTGCTTGGTCTTATTACTCCTAGCTGAAGTAACGCCTCCACATGATTCCTAAAGGACTCCTCCATTGCTGGTGTCACATGTTTAAGGGGCTTGTCTTCGATGGTTACTTCTGGATTTATGATGTCAAGCCTACATTTGATCTGGTTCTTTCGCCAATGCTTCAGGGGCTCATTTCCAATGTATCCTGCAGTTTTTATGACTTCTATCTCCTTATAGAACTTATTCAAAAAGGAATTTTTTTTTCTCCTATGTTGAATAGTACTATCTCTTTTGTCGCCAAGTATTCGGCTTCTTCCATGTCAAGTTCCTCTATTGCTGCAGCTACGGTGGCTTCCTCACTTGTGTTTATGGAGGTGATGTTTTTGTAGAAAGTCAAGGTGTTTCCTTCAATTCTCAATCCTCCATACATTGATTTTATGAAGTTGCAACCGATCAGCATTTGAATGCCATCCAATGTACTCATGTCAAATGCGTGCACTAATGGTATTCTGAACTTATTTTCCCCTATCTTCATCATTCTATATTTCAGCTTCCATTTTGCCTCTTGTTTTGTTGAGCTTATTCCACTGAAGTAAGTGAGGAATGGGTTGGGTTCTAAAGCTTCTTTCGGTACACAGCTGACATTAAAGCAACAGGATGTTACTCCTGTGTCAAGTATGGCTTGGACTTCGAAGGGTTTTACTCCTGGTATATCGAACTCCACTACCATGTTGTAGAGTTTGTTCCTGATTCTCCCAGGTTTCTGAACTTCTGCAGCCTTCAAAACTTGTTCTTCTTGTCCTAACGCCGTGGTTTCTGATACGGCATCTTCATCCTCAATCCTTCTTTGAGCTTCCTTTTCTGATGCTCCTATCACTTCTTCTGCTTCCTTTTGGTTTTGTTGGTCTACTAACCTTTGTAGTCTTTCGTTTTCTGACTCGAGGTGGTCAACATACTGACATAACTCCTTAATGAGAACATCCTTGTTGGAGTTTTATCTGAAAATAGAAATTAGCGCAGAGCAGGCATATCACCAATTTGCACAGGGTGCAGCTCATCCTTCTGCTTGGGTCAATTCCATCCTTGCACGTCATGCAGAAGTATTGTGCTTTCTCCACAGCGTCTCTGGTCCAATAGTGTTCACATTTTTGTTGTTCCTCAGGTATTTTAATCCTATGCCTCCATCCTCCTTCTTCTGACCCCAACATTAGTGCTAGTTCCTCAATTGGTAATTCTTCAACTGCTGCTTTAACATTGTTTATCGTCTGACCAGCTTCTCCTTCTGACATGCTACATATTGCATCGCTGTCTGATTCGTTTAAGTCTACTGACACGACGTCCCAGTTGTCTGGTAGGTCTAGGTCCTGAATTACTGCAGCTCTGGCGATGTTACCTTGCTTGTTTCGGCAATCTCGTGCGAAATGTCCCTCCATCCCGCAGATGTAACACTTGCACTTTCTCTGCTTGTCTTGGTTCTTTCTTTTGAACACCCTTACATGGGATTCATGAGGCTTTCCTTTGTAATGTGTTGCCTTTCGCAGCCCGTACTTCTTTCTTGCTTCTCCATAATATCCTGGGATTGGTATCTGGTTGCAGAAAGTTAAGTCTTTCAGACTTCTTTGCAACGCTGCCTTTTTACATAATTTCGAGAGGTACTGGTACGTGAAATGTATCCGTGGCATGACACCTATTGTTGCTCCCGGGTATTTCTCTTCAAAGGCAGTTTTAACTTCTTCTCCGATTAGTGGGGGCAGTTTTCTGAAAAACTTTTCAGATAGTTCTCCCGAGATATACAACCTTCCTGACTTTGCCGCTAGAAACTTGAAGTCATTCATGTATCTGATAATATCTTTCATACTATCACATGATAGTCTTTCAAGGTCCCTATACACCCTGTTTTGTTCTTCGGTGGAGCCTTGATATGGATCTTCAAGTAGAAATATCCTTCTGATCTGGGATACCACATTCTGCGGGTCATCTGCTATGGCCTCTAGTGCTTCGTATTCGGTTGGGAAGGCCATCCTCCATTGGATCCAGACTTTCTTTTCTACTTCTCCTAGTAAATTTTCAATGAAAGCCATCTTGCTTTTGTTGCTTTCGAACTGCTTTTCATTTAAGAAATTCACCGTAATTGATCCCCATCTGTCCAACATGTCTTCGTACATTCCTATGTTTTCTGGTAGTACTAGCATAGCACCATTGTGTTGCTGTGCTGAAGGGAGGTTCCATTGTTCATTATTATTTCCTCCTCTGAACTTAGTCACTGCTGTCCTTAGGTCGCCAAACCTAGGTTGTTGGATTCTTCCCGCGCTGCTTTCTGCAGGGGCATAGTTGACTGGTCCCATTACGGGTTCTGTTGGGAGTCTATAGGTCGATGATGTTGAGGAGTAAGCTTTTTCCTCATGCTTTCTGAGCTTTGGGTACGGTAAAATGTCTTCATCATCACTTTCTGCAGCGAATGCTGCTTCAGGTATGCTTTGACCGGGAATTTGTAATTTGTCCTTCCCTTTGTCTTCCTTAGACTCTTCCCCTCCACCTTCCGCGAAATGGTTGTCAAACCCGTCATTGGGTGGTCTGGTCTCGGTTTTGTCTTTCTTTTTCTTTACCTCATATTTGGGGGAGATTTCTTCGAGGTATTGACAATACACCTCAAAGTCGTCAAAGTCTGCATCGATCATAAGGTCTCCCTCGTTATCATCATCATTTTCTCCATCGTTGTTGCCTTCATCCCACCTTGTGTTTTGTATGTTTTCAACATCATCATCCCATCCTGTGGGTTGTATGTCTTCAACTCCTTCATACCATCCTGGTGGGGCGCTGTATTTGACTAGATAGTCAAATTTTCCTCTTGGTTCTCCCAGAGTGCCCCAGTTTTCTTCAAATGAGGCTGCTGCGATTTCTTCACACACGTCCTCCCCGTCCAATTCATTAACCGAGAAAGATTGCCTAGGTGGTAGTTGATTGTATTGTCCAAAACTTAACGAAGTATACCCGTCAGATCTGTTCCTTACTTCCATGCTACTTGGTGCTTGTATTCCTTGTTGTTGGGGCGGTTTTAGCATCCATCTTTTCCCTTGGAGCTCCTGAGCTGTGTACTTCCTTCCTGGGATTACTTTGACTCCTTTGCTGGCCAACTAATCTGCTACGTTCTGCACATTGTATCTGAATGCTGCATAGCTTGTGTTTGTCAGCCTGCCAATCAGAGATCGTGTGATTAACAGATTTCTTTCAGCTCCTTGCCATTCTTCATATCCATGTGTTTGGATTGCCAGTTGGACGTGATTATAGAAGTCATGGATGCTTATCATCATTTCGGGGGCAATATAGACTAATTGCGTTCCCTCTAATAAGTCGATTTCCATAGACCCTATAATGGATCTTTCTCCATTCCACCGGGTGTCACGTAGTACAATCAGCGCATTTGTTCCTGCGAATTTGTTATGAAGTGGGTGTATCCTAATCATCATGAGGCCAAGATGAATATGTTGGAATCCTTCTCTTCTGAGTATTTCATAGCTAGTCTGATTTACAAAATTCAGATCTAACTATTGATTTTCCCCTGTTACAAGGATCCTTTCTTCTGACCTATGCTGGTACACACGATGCCTTGGTTATTGCCATCTGGAATCATATAACACCTCTGCTGGTATCATCATGACTCTTCTTCTTTGGGACATCTCAAGTTCTTGGTTCGGGTCGACCTGACTTTCAAGGCTTCTTCAGTACTGGTTCCCGAATATCCTCGGCAGTCTCCTTTGAGCTTCATATCTCAACCTGGTTCCTAGACGGTAATCACGAACTTAGTCCTCTTGCGAGGGTGTTTGCTCACTCGTTCCAACTCCCGTGAAAGGGGGCAGCTGTTGTGTTCTGCTCATCTTGCAAGCTTCCTAAGCTCAGAGCTCAGTTCTTCTGCAAATTCTTTGTACCAATTTGCTAAAGCTCTTGCTCGTCCATTGTCTATGCCGGCGAAGAACTCCGATACGTCCTTACACCACCTAATCTTTAGCCTTGTTTCCACTCTATCTTTGTAGGATGGTTTTTTCTTCCAACGTCTTGACACAATTTTTCCACTTGGGTTTTTCAGGTATCCCGGATGATTTTGCGAAAAGAATGGGCCTTGATTCAATGGGTCTTGATTCATCCGCGTTTCTTTTCTGTTGTGAAAATCTTCAAGGGATCCTTGAAGACGTAAAAGGGGGCCTTTTCTTTTGGCTTCTTTTCTACTGGCTTTCCGAGGGAAAGACCTTATAGGTTCCGTCTGATACCTTCGAGAGCTTCTTCAAAGTTATCACTTCCTGAGGCTGTTGTCTTTCCTTTTGCGTGCACCCTTAGTTGTTGTAGTTCTTCGGACAAGTCTTCTAGCTTTTCACTGATCCGTATTAGAAGTTGGATGATTGTGTTGTCTTTAGAATCTACTTCAGTGTCTTGTAACATGTCAAACTCTTCGAATCTTCTCGGAATGTTTCTGATTCTCTGTGGCCTCTGACCACGTTCAGAATCTTCTTCAGATGCTTGAACCCCAGAAGTTCTGTCTTTAGAAGCTTGACTTCCTCCAGAACCTTGACCATCTTCAGAGTCTGGGATATTCCTAGAATCAGAACCACCACCAGAGTTTCGATCAGAACCATCTTCACCATCTGAGTCTTCTTCAGAGTCAGAATCACCATCAGAGTCAGGATTAGGATCAGAACCATCTTCACCATCTGAGTCTTCTTCAGAATCAGAATCGCTTTCAGAGTCAGGATCAGAACCATCTTCACCTTTTGAGTCTTCTTCAAAAGTTATCACATCAGAATCAGATTGAGACTTGTTCCAATCCCAAGTTTCTGATTCCTTTACAATGGCGTCTCTGCTGAATTCAATTTTATTAGTTTCTGGATAATAGAGCTTGTATACACCTGTAGTGTGGTACCCTACCAGTAACATCACTTTGCTTCTATCTTCCAGCTTCTGTCTTCAGGCTTCTGGAACATGTTTGTAACACACAGAACCAAAAACCTTCAGATGACTAACACTTTGCTTATCTCCAATCCACTTCTGAATAGGAACTATTTCTTTCAACTTCTTCGTTGGACATCTGTTGAGCACATATGCTGCGCTGGCAACAACTTCTCCCCATAAGGAATGAGGAAGCTTTTTTTCCTTCAGCATGCTTCTCACCATATTAAGCAAAGTACGGTTTCTTCTTTCAGCAAGGCCATTATGTTGAGGAGTATAAGGAGGAGTAACCTCATGCTCAATTCCATTCTCCTCACAGAACTTTCTGAACTCAGTGGAGTTATACTCATCCCCACCATCGGTTCTGAGAATCTTCAGAGTCTGACCACTCTGATTCTCAGCCTTCATTCTGAACTTCTTGAATTCAGCAAACACCTCATGTTTGAACTTAATAAGGGATACCCATGTCATTCTCGTGAATTCATCAACAAATGACACGAAGTATTTATTCCCTCCGATCGATGCTATTGGAAATGGACCACACACATCAGAATGCACTACTCCCAAGGCATGCTTGGCTCTTGGAGCTATTTCTGACGTAAAAGGCAATCTTGGTTGCTTTCCTTCCATGCACATTTTGCATGACTTCTCAGGCTTCTTAATTGTAGGAATTCCATATACCAGCTTCTTCGAATTCAGATGCCCTAAGCTTCTGAAATTCAGATGACCAAATCTTCTGTGCCACAACTCACTTTCCTTCACAACACTTGTTGCACTAAGGCATTCTGAGTCTGCAGTTCTGACATTCACCTTGAATGTTCTATTTCTTCCCTGTTTTGATTCCATAATCAGCTTCTGATTACAATCGTACAGCTTCAGAAGATTGTCCTTCATGGTAACTGAAAAACCTTTCTCAATTAGTTGCCCCACACTCATCAGATTGCTTTTCATGCCAGGTACACACCACACTTTCTGAATTAATGCTGTTTTCCCATTGTTCAGAATGATTCTGACATTTCCCATACCTTCAGCGTTGAGGTATTTATCATCAGCACATCTGATCTTTGTCTTCTTAGCAGAGTCAAAGTCAACCAGCCATTTCTTATTTCCAGTAAGATGATTTGAGCAGCCAGTGTCCATATACCACCAGTCTGTCAGATCCGTATCATCAGATTCAGAAGCCATCAGTATCATAGATTCGTCATCATCCGAACTTCTGGCTACATTTGCTTCTTCTGACTTTCTTTCCTTGTTTGACCAACAATCAGCAGCAAAATGGCCAAATTTCTTACAACAGTAGCACTGAATCTTCTTCTTGTCATGCCTCTCTTTTCCCTTCTGAGCATTCTTATGCCTATCAGAGATTAAGGTTTCTGACTTCTGAACACCATCAGGTCTTCTTCTGGCTTCTGACCAAGTCTGCTTTTGGTGCTTCTTACCAGAAACTGCTTTCAAAGCCTGCTGCTCTACTTCCCTTTCAGAAGTTCTCTCAGTCAGACGCAACTCTTGCGCTTCTAGACTGCTTTGCAGCTCTTCAATTCTCATGGTGCTCAGATCTTTAGAATGTTCTATTGCTACTACAATGTAATCAAACTGAGGGGTAAGGGATTTCAATACCTTCTCAATGATTACTTGTTCAGAAAGAGTTTCTCCACAAGCTTTCATCTCATTAGTGATTAGAATCACTCTGGAGATGTACTCAGAAACTTTCTCATTGTTCTTCATGTTGAGATTCTCATACTGCTTACGTAGAGACTGAAGCTTCACCTTCTTCACTGATGCGTCACCACTGTAACATCTGACCAGTGTGTCCCACGCAACCTTTGCCATCGTTGAATCAACGATTTTCTCAAACACATTTGCATCCACACACTGATGGATGTAAAACACTGCTTTCTGATCTTTCTTCCTTGTATCCTTCTGCGCGTTCTTTTGTTCCTCTGTTGCATCTGCTGCTACTGGAACGTAACCTTCAGTGACAAGATCCAGCACATCTTGAGTACCGAACAGTACACGCATCTGAATCATCCAACGAGTCCAGTTTTTGCCATCAAATACTGGAAGCTTGGTGTTCATACCGCCGTTTCCGTTCATCTTCAACCTTGTATAGTCACTCAGATCTTACCAAACACAGTGTTTCCTAATCCCTCAGAATCAGAAAATATGATTCTGTTACGATTTCGTTCCAGATTCAACACGAATTCAAGAACAAAAATCAATCACACAACGCCTCACCGTTTCACTCGTGTTTCCCGTGTTTCTGAACCGAGCTCTAGATACCAATTTTTGGTGTACAAGGTTAATTAATGGATGAAAAGAGAAGAATATATTATAAAGAGAATGACGGCTACAAAAAGGATAAAGTCACTGACAATGACATCTACCACTAGTCTATTTATAAGCTAAAAACTAGGGCTACAAAGGCAACAAACAAAATACTAAAATACCCTCTAACAAACTTAATGACTAAGTTTGTGAATATAAATTATTATTTCTAATTGAATGGAGTGTTTCAAGAGAGTGAGGATGGTGAGACAAATGAGTAGTATGAGGTGATTAGTGGTTATGTGTTTGACTAGAAGTTGGAGGTCGTGTTTTGGTCGTGAAAAGAAAAATATGTAACAAAGATGTAATGCTTTTTGGCTATGGGTAGTATGATGGGAGTTTAGTGAGATGCAAGGAGAGTTAATGGTGAGTGATTTAGAGGTAGGCAGTGTTGTATATGGTGGAAGCAAAGGTTTAAGAAAAGAAGATAATGGTGGAAATATGTGGCTTAAGGTTGTAACAGAACATGTTAAAGGGAGGAAAAATGGAAGTTTGGAAGTGTAATCAAAGGGATGGTCAAGGTTGTTGTTGAATATTTGACACAGTGAGAAGAACTATTCTTCTTCTTCTTTCGTTCCGTTGGTATGTATGAGAGTGTATTAGCTTTTTGTTTATATTATTAAATTCAAAAGAAAGAAAAAGAAGGTACAGCACGGGAGAGAAAAAGTAAAGGAGCAGATGATGTGTGTATGGTTTTATCACCAGTCCTCAGCGCATGTAGTGTATTCACAAAATAGGTAACAAATAAAAAGACCTTACTAAACTTAATAAACAAGTTCTTCTAAAATGGGATAAAAAACAAACATTTAAAAATTCAAAAATGTAAAATGGAGGGAAATGATAAATAAATAAATTAAAATATTTTAATAATCCTAAAATATAAAAATCTGAATAAATAAATAAAAAAAACTAATCAAAAAAATTAAAATAATGAAACAAAACGATTAAAACAATAAATCGGACCGAAACCGAAGTGCTCAAAAAATAAATCTAACACACCAAAATGATCAGCGCAAAATATACGTACTGGAAAAATACAACGTTTAGTCAAATTTCGAAATAAAATTTACTCGCTAAAACAACTTGACCTGTCCAGAAATGCAATCAAAAAGTGGTCGAAAAATTTAAATGAGCATGTCAGGTTAAACTACGCAAAACGTAGATTAACCACTAACGTCTGCAGGCTCGATTTTAAATTCTCCGTCCACTGATTTTTCACACTGTTGACTTTTAATTTGACCAATTCGGCTGTAAATTCCAACAAATTTATTTTGGCTGCTAAATTGGGCATTATGCGAGATGAAATGCGTGACGTGCTATGCAGATGATGCAAAACGAAAACAAAACCTTAGGGTCAAAAATTAGGGTATGACACCCACTTAATGTTCAAAGTAGACAAGAATGCGATGGCAAGATTCGAGAACGCTTTCGTCGGAGTCATGGAAGAGTTGGGAACATCGTTCGACGTTCAAGAAGCTTTACACATAGAAAGTTATTTTCAGATCAAAGCTACCCCTTTAGGGGCTAATCTTTATTTATTGGAAGAGGAGGTAAAAGGGGGCATCAAAAAAATGGTGACTGAAGATGAGGATTGGATTTCTAGATGGTTTTCAGACATCCATCCTTGGTCTCTGGCAGACGTCGACAAAGAAAGGTTCACTTGGGTGAGTGTATATGGTTTACCTTGTCATATATGGGGAGAAAAGTTCTATAAGTTCTTGGCTGCTAGAGTTGGTGTGCTCGTGAAAGCGGGTGACAACACAAAGAATATGACGAAATTGGATGTTGCTCGGTTGTTGATTAGAACGAAGTTTGCCTTGAATCTCAATGAAGTATTCAACATTGAAGTAAATGATAATATATACAGAATCAAGGTTATTGAGGACTCTATTGGTGTTAGAAGATCAAGTGTTCGGTTTGACAATTCATCGGGCGATAGTTCAAAAATATCTTCCTCAGAAAGTGAAGTTGAAGAATCGTATTTAAGGTTGGATGAAGATGAAGCTGGGGAACATATCGTGAATCGGGCTAACTCTCTGGCTGAAGTGGAAGATTGTAGGGGACCCAGTATACGAGGAAAGCATAAAGGAGTAGGTGTGCTCAAGACTATAATTATGGGGCCCAAGGTATACAATTCAGAAAAAGGTGATGCTGATGGAGCGGTGAATGTACAAGGCCGGTCAAAAATCATTCAAATAGCAGACAACATTGAGCTGTCACATGAGTATACATTGGGTATTGATCTTGACATTGCAACAAAGAAAGCAGAGAGCTCTGATCGTCTAAGACATAAGCAAGAGGTAGGCCTTCTTAATAATAACATGGAAAGAGTTGAAAAGTCACAGGAACCTGTGGGTGAGTTGGTAGTATAATCAACTTCGGACCATGCTATTGGGGTGATTAAAAATTGTCTTGATATAGGACTCCAACAGTCTGGCCCATTAGACATTAGAAGGCCTAAACAGATATTACTGCTTGAAGACATATATCAGAAAATCAAAATTCTATTTTCCCCTTCCTATTACTCAACGCTACTGCATACCGATAGATCCAATACTTGTATTCTGTCTACACCGGCTCATTCACGTTTGGTTGAAGAAGAGGAAATTTCCAGCTTTACGGGAAACTCAGTATCTGGAGGAGAATCCATTGGTGACGAGGAGGTTCTTAAGAGTAATTCGGGAATCAAAAGAAAGCTTGAAAATCTTCCTGTTAAGATATGGGAGGCTATTAAAAGGATGGGAGTAGAAGCAGACGAAGACGACGAGGCATTTGAAAACATTATTCGTAACTTAGAAGATTCGAAAAAAAAAAGAGTCAAGGGTAAGAAGGTGGCAGCTAAGGGTAAGTCATGAATTTTGTGACTTACAACATTAGAGGGTGTGGAAATAGCATTAAAAGAAGAAGAATCAGATCTTTGCTACAGAAGGAAGGAGTGGATTTAATTTTTCTACAAGAAATAAAGTGTGAGCAGACGACTGAAGACATAGTGTTAGTATTTGGGGTGACAAGAACTGCCTATGGTCTGCGTCAAATTTGATTGGTCAGGCGGGAGGAATTCTCACTATTTGGAGAAAAAATACAATGGTTCCTTTAAGTAGTTTCAAAGGCAGTGGGTATATCGGGGTCAATGCTCTTTGGAAAGGTATTAATTGCTACTTCCTTAATATCTATTCTTCTTGTTCTAACAAAGATAAGAGAGAACTTTGGAGCAATATCTTACATCTTAAAAATACTTTGATGCAGGGGAACGGGTAATTGGCGGTGATTTTAATGCCATCAAGAGTAGAAGTGAGAAGATTGGTAGTAACACTCATAGTAGAAAGATCATTGAAGAGTTTCATGATTTTATTGAATTGTCTGGATGTATTGACCTTCCTGTTAGTGGAAATAAGTTTACGTGGTATAATGCGTCGGGGAAGTCGTGCAGTAGGCTGGACAGGTTCCTTGTCTCACCTGGATTGCTCAATAATTGGAATTCAGTGACTCAGAAAGTTGGAATCAGGGACATTTCTGATCATCGGTCTGTTTTGATATCTGCAAGAAATATAAACTGGGGTCCGAAACCGTTCAAGGCGTTAAACTGTTGTTTCGATCATCATGGCTTTTTACCGTTTGTGAAAGAGGTTTGGGAATCGTTCATAGTCGAAGGTAAAGCTTCTTACATCCTATCTAAGAAGCTTCAAATTTTGCATACTAGACTCCTTTGGTGGAGTGTTAAGGTTTTTGGTCGGATTGATACAAAAATTACTACTAATATTGGTATTATCAATGATGTGGAGGAAATCTTAGCATGGAGTAACGGTGGTATTAATGGTCGAGCACTGTCGTCAAGAAAGGAGTCCGAGGACGATTTATGGAAAAATTTGAGAATCAAGGAGAGCATTCTCAAACAGAATGCTCGTATGAAATGGATCAATGAAGGGGATCTTAACACCAAATATTTCCATGTTGCAATCAGACTTTGCAACTCCATTAATTCGATTCGGCCTGTTGAAGTGGAGGAGCAGCTCATTGAAGATGTAACTGGAATTAAAACTGCAGTAGCTAATCACTTCGAGAAAAGATTTCAGAAGGCTAATCGAGTAATGCCTGGCCCGGACGGCTTCAATTTATTCTTTATCAAGCGTTGTTGGGAGGTGGTGGGGAGAGACTTCACGAATTTCATTTTAGAATTCTTTGAGGTGGGCTACCTTCCAAAGGTCTCACTTCGTCATTTCTAGCTATTATTCCTAAAAAGGAGGATCCGAGGGGTTTGGATGATTACTGACCAATTTGTTTGATTGGATGTGTTTATAAGGTGGTGTCCAAATTACTTGCGGGAAGAATTAAGAAGGTTATGGACAACATTGTTACAAACACTCAAACAACTTTCATTTAAGGTCGTAACCTTCTAGATGGTGTTTTCGTGTTGAACGAAATAATTGATTAGGCAAAGAGAAGTAAGAGTAATGTTATGATGCTAAAAGTAGACTTTGCCAAGGCATATGATTGTGTGAAGTGGACATATCTGCGAAATATCCTAAGTATCATGGGACTTGGTAGGAAATGAATGACTTGGTTGGAGGGGACTGTTATGCACAATTTTATGTCCGTTCATGTCAACGGGAGTCCCACACGAGATTTTGAAGTGACGAGAGGACTTCGTCAAGGTGACCCCATTTCACCTTTTCCTTTTGCTACTGCGGCAGAAGGACTTGCAGTATTAATGAAGAGAGCTGTGGAAGAATCAGATTTTCGTGGTGTAAAGTTCAATCAAGAGGTGTCATATGAGCTGTTACTATATGCTGATAACACAGTAATTATTGGAGAAGGTTCATGGAGCAAAATTTGGACTGTTAAAGCAATGCTTAAAGGTTTTCAACTTGTATTTGGTTTAGAGATCAATTATAATAAGAGTGCTTTATACGGAGTTGGAGTGGATGAAAGTTTTTTAAAAGAGGCTGAAAGTTTCTTGGCGTGCAAAATTGATTGTTTTCCGTTCAAGTTTCTTGGTGTCTTTGTTGGGGGGAATCATAGGTTGTTATCCTTTTGGACACCTATGATCGACAAAGTCCAATCTAGGCTTACAACTTGGAAAGGGAGATTTCTATCCATGTGTGGCCGGGCGACTCTTATAAATGATGTTCTCTCTAACCTTCCTCTGCACTATAAGTCTGTCTACTTGTTACCTTGCAAGGTGATTCGGGTTCTCGCAATAATTCAACGACGGTTTCTCTGGCATGGCTCTACGCGTACAAAAGACATATCGTGGATTAAGTGGAGTGACGTTTGCAAAGCCAAAGAGGAAGGTGGTCTCGGGATTAAAGATATTCGTCGGTTTAACATTGCGTTGATTTCAAAATGGCTTTGGAAGTTGATGTTTGTTAAAGACAGATTGTGGAGCGGCATTCTGGAGGCGAGATATAGTGGGCATGCTGCTGTATTTCATCTCACTGTATTGCCCAAATACTCTGTGGTTCCTTCCTTATGGTGGAGAGATCTTTTTAAGAGTATGAAAGCATATGGGGACATTTCCTTTTTTTGATCTGGTTAAGTACAAATTTGGCAGTGGGGAATTGGCTTTATTCTGGTTATCTAATTGGTGTGGGAATCAATCTCTTTCATCTTTATTTCCAGCTTTATGGGAAGTATCAAGCAATAACCATGGTAGAGTGGTGGAGTTTGGTTTGAGAGATGGTAATTCTTGGATCTGGCAGCCAGTTTTGAACAACGAATCAGTAGACGAGAATTGCATACTGGAATTGGTTGCTTTACTGAATCTACTTGCAGTTTTTAGGCTGCATCCAGATGCCAGTGACACGATAATCTAGTCGTTTAGCAACTCATCGGAATATTTGGTACAGTCCGGATATGATATTTTGACGCAAGGCATTGATGTTCAAACATTAGATGAAGACAGTAGGGTTGCGTTTAAACTTCTTTGGTTATTGTCGTCTCCTTCGAAAGTCAAGATACTTGGTTGGAGGTTGTTGAGATATAGGCTTCCTACTCGAGACAATTTGTGGAGGTGCGGGGTTATTTCGAGTAAGTTTGAAACATCATGTCCATTTTGTTTTTGGGATGATGAAAATGCTTTTCATTTTTTATTTCGTTGTGGTAAGAGCTATGAGGTGTGGAAATCAATTGGAATTTGGTTGGGAGCTGTGGATGTGGGTATTCATGAGAACCTGATTTTGCATCTTCGAAACTGGATTGACGTGCTGATCGTCAAGAAAGTGGATGTCAAAATGCAATGGCTTTATGGATGTCTATTGGTTGGTGTATATGGTTGAGTTGGAATAACATTATGTTTAACGATGAAATTTGGGATTGTGATTTGGTAGTGAATAGGATCATTATGTTTACATGGTGGTGGGTGGGAAAAAGATTTAAAAATCTGTATACCTGTAATTATTATGATTGGATTAACTTCCCGTGCCAATATTTGTAGTTCCCGCTTCGGGTAGTTGGTGATTTTGATGTATATGGGTTAGGACACCCCTTTGTATCCTTTTGAATAGATTTTGCTTATAAAAAAAAAAGTTTCATTCTGATTCAAACCCTGACGATATCTTTTAAATTGGTTTCAAAAAGAAATAAATATTTATTTAATAACTAAAATAATAACAATCGGTTCAAATGACTCAAAGTATAGTTCGAACTCATGACAACGTCTTCAACAAAAAATGACCTATTTGCTGCTCTTCAGCATCTAATTTTAATTTCTTTCAACAAACAATATATATTAATTTTGTTATGTTATTGATTTTAGTGGTTTTTCAGTGATTTTGTTTAACTGTTTTTACTAATACTTTTCCCCACTATTTTTTAAATAATTTCAATATCATTTGTTTTATTAAATTATTAATAAATATGATTTTATTCTGCCATGATAGTAATTTATTAAATTTGCAATATCATATGAATGTTTTTTAAAATGTAGGGTTCAATGTATAATCATTTTTTAAAAGACAATATATATATCGATAAAAATCCAAAAACTAATGCAAAATTGACGATCTTAAGATCCAGCCAACAAAGAAACTAAAGCACTATTAGCTAATCCTTAAGGCATCATTAACTTTGAAATATGATGCCTTAACTTAAGATTATTCTAAGTTCTATACATTATGCTATCAATTATGTTACTATTTATGTTGTTATTAGTATTTGTGTCTCCAAAACAAATGGAGTTTCTATACTTCTAGCTTTTATACAAGGTTTCGATGAAAGCACACTTCAAGACTTTTGCTCTCCAACCTTTTCCTTTGTATCCCTTAACTATCCATTGAAGTTCTTCCTTCCACTCTCTAGGACCATGCTGGATTTGGAGCCAATTCAAATTTTTCAGCTAAATATATCTCATGCTAGTACATTCAAACAACAAATGCTGCAGAGTTTCTGTATGATCACAGAAGCAATAAGTATCTTTATTAATTAGATCACACCTACAAAGTCTCTCCTTTGTGGCCATTCTGTCATGGAATGCATGCCATAACACAAAAATTTATCTAGGTCTAGGCGGCTTATTGTTGATCAGATACCTCCATTGGACTGGAGATTAAAAGTCTTTCAAGATGAAATACATTTTTCCTTCTGTTAAACTTGTTGTCATGTTACAGAGTTTGCCACATCTGCGGTTGTTCCATATATTGTCTTTGCTTCAAAATCGCCTTTTGGATCCAAGAACATGTGCCTTTGACTGGGAGAGACATTAGCTCATCCTTTTTATGTAGTAGCAGTGAATCCACTTATCCACAAGTTATCCACTTTCCCACTGAGATTCCATAAGAGCTTGATAAGATTTGCTTTGTTCCAATCTTGAATTGATATGATGTTCATACCTCCATGAGCTATTGGATTACACACTTTTTCCAGACCATATTAGATTTCCTAGTTATCTCCTCTCCACTACTCCACAAAAAAGACCTGCAAACAACATTAATCTTTTGAGTAACTTTCTTTGGAAGGGGAAAACAGAGCATCCAATAGTTTGTCATTGAAAACAACACATTTTTTATCATTTCCACTGTCCCTGCAAAACTAAGCAACCTTGCACTCCAATGCTTAATTTTAGCCACTATTTTTTTCAACTAGGATCAAACAATGGTGTACATACAATTTTTTACTAGTAATAGGAACTCCAAGATATCTAAAAGGGAGAGGCCTTCATTGAACTTGGTCAGCTCTTGGATATCTTGTTTAGTTCTATCATCAACATTTCCATAATAAACCTTACATTTTGCAGGGTTTACTCTCAAACCAGTTGAATATGAGAACAACTCAAAAGCTTCCATGAAAATATGAATGTACCTCTTATCGCCTCTAGCAAATAACAATAAATCATCTGCAAAGTAGAGGTTGATGATGTTTAGCTTTTTACACTTTGAATGAAAGTTAAAATCTGGAATTTGTTTCAGCTTTTGTAGAACCCCTTGGAGGTATTCCATTACAATGACAAAGAGGAGAGGAGATAGATGGTCTCCCTGCCTCAGACCCCTATGAGTCTTTAGAAACCTAGTATGCTCCCCATTAATCATAAAGCTATATGAAAATGTGGTGATAGTTAGTATAATCCACTTGATAAACTTGCTAGAAAATCTGAGCTCAATTAAAATAGCATATAGATCCCTCCACTCAACTATATCATAGGCATTTTAGAGGTCCATCTGAAGCATAAACCTAGGGACACCTCCTTTAATAACATAACCTTTTATGAGCTCATAGGCTAATAAGATATGATTGTGTATGTGCTGACCTGGAACAAATGTTGTTTAGCTCTGATGAACAATACTAGGAAGGACTTTTTCCCATTATACTTGTCATAATCTTGGAAATTATCCTGTAGATTGTTGTACACCAGGAGTTAGGCCAATACTCCTTTATTGTCTTGGTTGCATCAATCTTTGGGATAAGAGTCACCAAAGTGCTATTAATAGCTTTGTAAATTTTGTCATCATTGAAAAATTCCTTCACTCCGTTTATCACATCCCCTTTCCTTATGTCCCAAGATGCTTTGAAGAAATTAGCTCCATAGCCATCTGTGCCACGAGATTTCAAATTACTTATTCATTTCATAGCTTACAGGATTTCCTCTTCATTAACTTTGGATTTCAAGTAGTTTCTTTGCTCCATATTCAGCTGTTTACCTTGTCTCATAGCCATAATATCAATTCCTTTAAGCTCTCTATAAATTGTTCCCACTAGGTCTCCATAGAAGCCTAAGACTTCCTCTTCAATCTCTGTTTGTGTTATCAGAATGGTTCCATCACTAGTCTACAGAGTATTCATTTGAGTTTGTTTTTGTTTTTCTTTTAGGGTTACATGGATATAAGCTTTATTTCCATCTCAATGCTTCAGCCACTCAATCTTATTTCTTTGTCTCAACACTTCTTCCTCCAAGTTACTCCAGGTGAGAACCTCATCTGTGCACTTTTTTACTTTCTCAATTTTTTGATTATTCATCTTATCTTGTGATAATTCTTTATGAGCCTCCCTTAACTCTTTTCTAGCTTTTTCTAGCTGCATCTGCACTCCATGGAGAGTTTGATTCCAGTTATCTGATACCACTTCTTAGAAGCCCTCCAACTATATTATCGCATTCTGAAATTTGAAGCGTTTCTTCTTAGGGTGGCTCTGCTCTTTACCTTGCAAGAAAATAAAGGCATGGTCTGATACCCTAGGTTCAATTATCTTCAAATTTGTGTCTACATTTTGTTACTGCCAATCAAGTTTACTAAGCACCTTGTCATTTCTAGAGTAAATTATGCGTTTGACTTGTTTTTTGGACCAAGTATAATAACATCCAATGTTATCTTTCTCATCAAGCTCAGGTTTCTCCATCATTTTGACAAGGTCAATAAACTAAGCTTCTTGGACTGGGTTTCCACTAGTTTCGTCTTGGACCTTAAAACATTGTTGAAATCACCCATCAAAAGCTAAGGTCCTCTAATTTGTTGATGGAGTTTCTCTATGTCTTTCCATAGGTTTTTCCTTTGCTCTAAAGTATTAAAAGCATATATGGTAATGCAACATGCCTTCAACTCCCAAGTCATTGTGTAAATGCCATAGTGGATCACTTGTGTTATGCAAGACACATACTTGGTCTTTACTCTATTAGAGCCACATAACACCCAAAATCTGCCATTTTCATGATTTGAGTAGTTATCTAGGAATGTCCAATTTGGACCCAACTTCTTCCTAATAGCTTCTACTTTATTATGTTTAACTCTAGTTTCAACCATAATATCTATCTCAGGGTTCAGGTTATTGAGACGGAAGCCTATCTCTCTACACTTACCTAGATTATTTATCCCCCTCACATTCCAATAAATAATCATTATCCCTTGTCATTGATCACTAAGGGATCAATCTGAATCCTTAGTGTTTCAAAACCATTTTGACAAGTGTGATTTCCTCAGCCTTCTTAGGGGTGTTCTCTATGATAACACTTTTTCCTTTGTTTCTCCAATTTGTTTTTACCAGCTTCCAGGTGGTATTTTATTGGTCCTCTGTTGTTGTGGATGTTGTAGCTTCCTGCATAGTTGGTTTCTCTGGTTCCTTAGGCAGTTTTATCCGTCATTCCTTGATTGGTTGTTTTTTCCTTTTTGTTGCATTGGTGCCCTATCTTTTTATACATTTCTCAATATTTTGGCTTCCATTCATATTCAACTGGCTGGCTGAAGCGCTTCCCTTCATTGTTTTTTATGATAATTCTTTCCTTAAGTTTTTGTGCGATATCAATCTCAACTAGAATTCTAGCATATGATACCCTTAATTTGTTGGTTGTACGTTCGTCCGTAAATAGTGGTTTCCCTAGCACACTACCTATCTTGCCCAAACTTTTTGTACCCCACAAAGATAGTGGTATCTATGGAAATTTGACCCACAAAGGTAGCGTTCTCAGCATATCACTTTTGAAATCAAACTCAGAGTTTCATTCTTTCAATACCACTGACATGTTCTGTATTGTATAGGGTCCTCTCATGAGAATTGAGTCCCTGACTTTGATTGAATGGAATCTAAGCAGAAAATAACCTTAATCGTGGTTGTACGTTTCCAACAGTTGGATAAAATTCCAATATCTAATCATATATTGTTCCACAACATTCTTAAATCTCTACCTAAGACATACAAGATAAGTGAAGATTCCCAGTATTTTACCTCTGATTCAACATCTGCTTCTTCGATTTTGATTTTGATTTCCCCTTCCACAACTTTTGGAGCCACAAATTCAATAGCGATTCCATTCTCATGGATCCTATTTACACTTATGACATCTACCCAGAGTTTCTTCGGTGGTTCCTCACCAGCATTAGATTGGTTGTTCAGATCATCTTATTTTTCTAAGGCTTTTGGTTATTCTATGTTTTCTGCTTATTCTTTTTTTCTTCAACCGCTTCCTAGTTACCTTTGATTATGTTGCTCCTGTTGTTATTCTCCGCTCCTGTCCGTTGGGGAAGTTTTTCACTTTGGAACATTGAACATTAGGTCAATAGCAACACAAGTGAGAGAGACACCACATATTCACCCAAAACCTTAAGGTGATAGGTGTATGGATTCTCCCACTTATAAATTCTCAACTCTCTACATTTATAACCAATGTGGGACTCTAACTCACACTTGATATATTATTCTCAACACTCTCCCTCAAGTGTGAGTCCACAATGCTCCCCCTCAAATGGAAACTCTTTTGTCCACATATATTTGTACCGCCGTTGACATGTAAGACGGTTCCTTTATCGAACCAGGCTCTGATACCATTTTTTGGGGCATGAGAAGAAGCATAAACATTGAGCCAAGAGCAACACAAGTGATAGAGACACCACATATTCACCCAAAACCTTAATGTTATAGGTGTATGGGTTCTCCCAATTATAAATGCTCAACTCTCCACATTTATAATCAATGTGGAAGTCCAATTCACACTTGACATATTATTATTCTCAACACCCCCCTCCCCCTTTAAGTGTGAGTCCACAATGCTCCCCCCTCATGTGGAAACTCTTTTGTCCACATATATTTGTACCGCCATTGACACCTCTTTCCTGGGCATTCTGAAACACATCTTCTCGGGCATTTTGATTTCAACGGGACACCACTTCCTGGGCATTTCGATACAAGTAAATCGCTAACATAAGGAGGAACATCAATATTAGGTCAATATCAAAATAAGTGAGAGAGACGCCACATATATTCACCCAAAACCTTAAGGTGATAGGTTTATGGGTTCTCCCACTTATAAATGCTCAAATCTCCACATTTATAATCAATGTGGGACTCCAACTCACACTTGACATATTATTATTCTCAACACTCCCCCTTCACGTGTGAGTCTACAATGCTCCCCCTCAAGTGGAAACTCTTTTGCCCACATATATTTGTACCTTCGTTTACATGTAAGTTGGTCCCTTTCTCGAACTAGGCTATGATACCATTTATTGGGGTTTGAGAAGAAGTATCAACATTGGGCCAAGAGCAACACAAGTGAGAGAGACACCACATATTCACCCAAAACCTTAAGATGATAGGTGTATGGGTTCTCCTACTTATAAATGATCAACTGTCCACATTTATAATCAATGTTGGACTCCAACTCACACTTGACATATTATTGTTCTCAACTCAACCTTCCGATTTGATTGATGAATTCGTGGAAAGGTCACATTTTGCTTTGGTCGTCCTCTCCCTCAAGCCATCTCTCTGATTAGGTTCCTAATCCAAAAATTAGGAGTTTAAACCATCTCAGAGCAAGCTTCATCCGTTGAGAGTGACCTAACCAGAGAGTTCTCCATAAATCGCCTAGCGACGCCGGAAATTGCTAACGTTCTCTACACTTTTTTCAACGTTTAGATTTTTGATCATTATTTCAATTTATAAAATTAGCAAAATAGAAACACCAAAATTTCATATTTGAAAATAGGAGGGTCGAAAATTAAAAATTGGTATAAAATGAAACTAAAATTGCATATTTAAAAATATAGGGGCCAAAATCGAAAAATAGATAAAATAAGGACTGAAATTGCATTTAAACTTTTATAAATCAAAATAGTAATTTTGACTTATAATAACTTAAATACTCTTTATTATCGATTTTTACATTATCAAAATCATGTTATTTTTGAAAAAGATATATCTTAAAAGTTACATTTATAAGAAGTTATTTAAAATACATTAAAATTTAAGTGTTTTTTTTATTATTTTAAAATAAACAAAATGTTCGTAGATGAAATGCCTAAATTTACTTTTTATGAATAATTATTTATATTAAATTTTATTTTAAAATATTTCAAAATTTTATTTTATAAATTTTTATTTTTTAATATCATAAAAAATATAATTTAAAAAATTAAAATAAGTAGACCCTAAATGTATAAGAGAATTCTAAAAATTGATTTATATTTTATTCAAAAATATTTGATTAAACTTTAGTTATATTGCATTTGAAAAGGTGTAACTGAGTTATCAATAATTATAATATTCTTAAATAATATAATAAATTAAAAAAAAAATTATAGTTTTTATCCTCTAATTTTATCTGATTTACAAAATTAAATATGATATTTTAAAATTAAATTTAAATAATTTTAACCAGTTTTACGTTTTTCACAAAGATCAATGACATGCTGGTTTTTTAACTTATTATTTTATCTATAAAATTGTAAATAAAAAAAGTTTATCTACAATAATTTATACTGTTTTTTACACACACAAAAAATACTTATCATTTAAAATAAAAACATAGTTAATTTTAAGTTAAAAAAATATATGAGAAAGAATAAAATTATTTAAATTTAAAATATTAAGACTAATTTTATAAATAAAATAAAATAGGGGAACCAATATTATAATTAAGCCAAAATAAAATATTTCTATAGCACTCAAAGCGTGCATAGTTATTATCACTGAGTTGAATATAATATTCTAAATTATGGGAGGAGAATAATTGACACCGGTGTCAAACATTAATTCTGACACCATATCTTATCTATTATCTAATATTTGATTCAATGGCTTTTATTAATCCAATTAGTCAAATATAATTTTTAACATCATATCTAATCCTATTAAATAGTATTTGATATAATGACTTTTATTAACCTAATTACTGTTTCCATAATTATATTTGTTAATTAGTTAGTTAGAATATCTTGAAGTCAAATGTTAAAGTTTAATTTGACACCAAATCTCATCCTTAGTTTTTTTAATATAAAAGACCTATGTAGATTGATTTTATTTGAATATAAATTTGTTAAATTTAATCAATACAATTTATTTTATTTTAATATATTAGATATAATTTTTTCTAATGAGATATTTTTTTAAAAGCACAATCTCTCTTTCTTTTTCATTTTTTTATATTATAAATTTTAATTAAAAATTATAATTTCACTAATTTAATAATTCCCTAATTTTGTTTTTGTTTAAATTATTATAATTTATATTATGAAAAGAAGTGCTTTTTATTTAATCAAAATCTTTATAAGATTAAAATACTGTATTTTTTTTAAGTTAGCATTAAACAATTTTTTTTTAATTCTATAAAAATACCCTAGTGCACTATTGACTATAATAATAATAATAATAATAATAATAATAATAATAATAATAATAATAATAAGTTTGGAAAAATAGAATTTTTTTAAAAAACTAATTCAAATTAAATCAAATATTAATGGAATAGGATCGAAGTAATTTATATATAATTTTGTAAATATTTAAAACATTTTTCAAATGATTTCACTATAATAAAAAAGTTATTATTTAAATTTGAAATATGTTAATTTATTAGTAGAAAAATTTATCAAAACACTTATAGTTTTAAAATGAAATCCCAAACAAAAATCAAAATCATCGATATACAAAAAACAAAAACTTATTGAAACAAATATCAATGTTTAATATTCTCTCCATAGAATCCTGATAAATATAATTTAATTATAATTGTCTATTGCATAAAAAATTAAAGTGTCTGTTATATATTCATTTTCATATTGCATAAAAAAGAATTAAAAAAGTGTCTATTGCATAAAAAAGTATCTGCTACATATTTTTTATTGCATATAAAAGTGTCTGCTACATATTGTACAATTTTTCTCATCTTCATGATCCTAACTTACCTGTAATTCAAATTTGAAAAACTAAATAAATATATAAGAAAATAATGTGAAACATGAAAAAAAAAATACATTTTTAAACTCTGACCTCTAATTTAAGTAGACAGATTAGCTTTGTCTTGATTTATTTTTTGCTTGCAACTTCTTCGATTATGACCATGTTCTCCACATAGTTGACACGGTCGTTGTTTTTTCTGAAGTCGATTAATTGACAACTCTAAGCTACTTTTAATTCGTTTTGATTGTGAGACTCGAAAATCATCCTTTTGTCTTCCTTTAGTTTGTGATACTTCAGGATCTCTAATAGTTGATTCAGGCACATCATTTTCATGTCCACTAATTTGCATGTCAGGACAATTTGGCTCTTGATTACTAGTTTCAATGTCTGAATTCATCACTATGGCCTTTTTGTATATTTGTTCCAGCTCTAATAATATAAATATGTATGTTTTCTCATTTTTTGCAGCAAGATCGGGTAACAAGCTTGCTTGATTAAGCACATGCATACTTCGCAAAGTTGCTGGATTATCGTTGTCAGATACATAATGGTTTTCGTTAATATTAAATCCTAAGCTCTTATTAGCATCCTTTGTCCAACGGTGCAAAATATACTTATTTGGAATGTCTACAATATTCTTTGTTTGAAAAATCACCAAGATGTGCCTACATAGTATCCCCGAAAATTCAAAAAGTTGATAGCTGCATTTGGCATCCATTGTATCAAGATTTACACTTACAGTAAATGAGTCTTGAGAATTAAAACAATTGGATACCTTATATGTAAATTGAGATCTAAAGAGGGGTTTAGGTCGAGAAAAATACACACAAAAAGGTGTGTATGGCAGTTTGGCAACCTTGCGTCGACTTACAGCCATGTGGAGGTCGACCTACATGCAGGAAGCGGTCGACGCATACTATAAGAAGAACATTTTTTATTTTTAAGGGTGCCTTGTGTCGACGCATAACCCTGTTCCGGTCGACGCATTGCTGGAATATTTGTGCAGGTTTTGCATTCGGGTGTGCTCAGGCCGACCCCCCTAGTGCTATGGTCGACCTCTCGCGCACTAAAGATGATTTTTCGGATCCTTTGTGTTTCAAAAAGCTGTTATTTTATGTTATTGGGTCTTTGCATCATATATATTTATTTGTGTCATTATTGTATACACGGAACAAGAAAAGTGAAAATAGACACTGAATCATCTTCACTCTCAATCTTGCATTCTTCAACTATTACATATAATCATTTTTGTTGATCTTTTGCATTGTCGAGGTGATAACGTCCAAACGTAGGATTGTGTATCTAGTTTGGGTTGAGAATTCAGTGGGTTTTTCTTGAATAAAACCATTATGGTTTTGTCCTCCAAGATCTTGAGGATTTGGGGAGTTTTGCACAGATATTTGCTTCACAGATTCAGCCGAGTGAAAGGTTTGAAGAACGGTGGGTTCGTTCAAACAAGTAGAGGTAACTGGAGGATTGTGTAGTAAGATTTGGGGTCAAACGTCATGTGATCGAAATCAGCCGAGCGAAAGGTTTGAAGACCGGTGGGTTTGTTCAAACAAGTAACGGTAACCAGAGGTTTGTTCAAGGCGTTTGATGCACTTGATTCGACTTGAATCAAGGGGAGAGAAGGGAATACTATCAACTACGACAATTAGGCTTGAGTGTGTGGTGACTATTGCTTCTCTTTTATAAACTTTGCAACTTGATAATACATATCTCAATTCTAGTTTTAGAATTGGGAGCAGACATACCCGAAGCGAGGACGAAAGGGGAAATGCCTAAACAAATCCGGTGTTGTTATCTCTTTATCAATCTCTTTAATTTGTGTTGTTCACGTTTGTGTAATATCAATTGCTCGATAAATTTTTGTTGTCGTGTAGTGCTGAAATTCTGTTTTGAAAACTCATAACAATCACTTGGATTGTAATTGTGAAAAATTCTGCACTAACATTACATAGGAAATTCAACTTGGGGAATTTTGCACAACAAGTGTTCGACAAATTAATTGCACACAAACTGTTTGTGATATTGTCAATTTAAGTTTACATTTTACAAGTCCTTGGAAATTGGATAAACTAATGTGATCGTTACTTGTATTGATTAATTGGAAAATTATTGATTCTTTTTCTCATTAAATTCAATTCGGTTTCGCATATCCAATCTTACCAATAACGATTTGTTGAGACGATTTACTTCCTCGGACGCTTCCGCACGTTTTTGAAACCAATTTTTAAAGCACCGACTCTGTTTAAAAATTAGTGATCTATTCAACTCCCCTTCTAGATCATTGCCATCGTCTAACAATCACATTGTATTTCGTAAAAGAAGTTTGGATTTTTAGCCTGTTTTTGCTTACAAAAGTTAAATACACTTTGAGCATCTCCAACATCTAAATTTTGAGATCGAAGATCCCTAAGATGATTCCAACAATCTCTATAAAAGAAGGTTGAATCCTGGTTTTTAAGTAATGCAACAACTTTTCCTATAGGCAGCCCCTCCTGATCAAACTTTTCAACAAGGTTCTTTGCAGCGACACTCATTTTCTTAAGACATCTAAGATATTTCACACTCTTTGGACTAATCATATCGTGATTATGATCATTATTAAAACCAATCATAGTCCATTTATGTCTCTTTTGTGACTTTAAAGTAACAAGTGTCACCTTACAACAAATCATCGAAGTCGAACACCTTTTCTTACGTTTTATTTTGACTGCATTACTTTCTTCATTACTGATACTATTGATTATATGTTTTCCAGCATTAGAGCATACAAGTATCCAGGAATTGTGCTTACTTGAACGTATACTAATTCCAAATCCTTCTTTCTTAGCAAATTCTCTGTAGAAATTTTTAACACCCTCGAGAGAGTCAAATTCCAATCCAACATACAGATAAGTGTTATGGGGCTCAATGGCAATAGGATCATTGTGTGAAAAAATATTTGAAACATTTTCTTGACTATTTTAAACCTCATTGCCCTGAATGTAAAAACATAAAAGTTAAAAAAAAACTTAAACTAAACAGAAAATTTTCAAGTATTAAAATGTAAATATACTATTTATATTAGATTACCTCATTGTTATTGTAGCGGTAAAAATTGTGAGTGTAAGCTATTGATTAACTTAACTCAAAAACAAGAGTCGCCACCGCACTTTTATTTTGTCCAAAAGGAAATGAAAAAGAGCGAACAAAACCTAAAAAAGTTCTAAAAAAAGAACAAATGAACAGAGACTGGGTAAGGGGATTGGTTACGCAATGGGAAGGTGTTAGCACCCAAACGTCTATATTACTCTATAGGAACCCTTTGAAATATCTACGCTTTTGTTTTGAAAAGGTTTGCTTGAAAAGAGATTGGGAGGGATGAGAAGAGAAGTATTTTTTAAGATTTTTGTGTTTGGAGAGACTTATCGTCTCATGCCTACGTACCCACGAAGTGCAATGTAGGATCAAAACCTCATAGTTCGTGGTACAAAGAATGAAATTTGTTTGTTTTGGTTGATTTTAAGTGTAAAGATAAGTCGTCATTTCTAAGCGAATAATTCCGCTTAAAGAAATGAATCATGTCTAGACTTATGAGAAAGTTTCAAAGGAAAAGTGCATAAGGCACAAAAAGAGTTTGATGAGTTTTGTATTTTTTTAATGTTTTTTTGAAATGGTCAAAGCATGATTAACATTGATTGACATTTATTAAAGAAAACAAAGTTTGAAAATCTCTTGACAAAAATCAAGGTTTTTTATAAAAGCGGTTTTAAGTTCGAAAACAAGAAGGTTTTGAAATAGGGAGGAAGTTTTGAAAATTGAAGAAGGGGTGGAGAAGAAGTGACTATCCTAATGCATAAAATAAAAGTTAGGGTAAGAAAGATCTAACCACATGAAGGCATTTTTCAAAGCATAATAAGAAAAGAATTCCGTCCTCTTGAGACAATAAGCAAGCCAAATAAAGGCTAGAATATCAAACTCCATAATGACCCAAAGCACAAGGGAGAAAGTCCTAAGTCTAAGTCCATAAGTCCATAATCAAGAGTATAGGTCCTCCAATGCAAAGGATAATGGTCATAGTCCAACAATTAAGAGCACAAGTCTTTTAGTGGTTTATTCCTTTATTAATGTTTTTGAGTCCAAATGGACAAAAGAAAAACAAAAGCACAAGATAAAAAGGTCCAAGTGGACAAAAGAAAAAAAAAAGACATAAACATAAACATGATATGATATAATGACATAAAGCATAAAAAATAAAGAGAGATAGGGAGCGAGAAGGAATCATAAACAATATAGTTACTAGTTAGTGATTAGTAGCACAAGGCTCTAGTGCCATAAGCCTTAAAAAAGTAACACCGATTATTCCGCTTCGCGTCTTGAACTATAATGATTAAACAATGTACTTAGGTCAAGGTTAATGAAGACTTGTTAGAAGATTGATAGAATTAAAGCCTCTACAACAACAAGCTTCAAAGATTTTGAACCTAATACAAAAGATTAACCATCATTGGGTTGACGCGACCAATCAAGGTCCGGACCACGAAAGTTCAAGTTCCGAATTGGATAAAGAGGGGCAAATGTAGCGCTATGTTAAGCAATCGCCAAGTAACTTATGTAAAAGTCACCCTACTCGAGGCCGGTCAATAGTGATATTTGTGCTAATGTATGCTAGATGATCAATATGTAAATCGTCATCCGAAAGCAATACCGCACGAAAAGAAAATAGGTAGCAATCGAGTCTTGATCAAGAATTCAACAAAGGAATTCTAAGATCCATAAGACTTTCATCGATCAAAATAAAAAGGGAAATAGATGAAGAGAAAGCCAAATTAAACCACAAAATTATGTGATATACGACTAAGAACAAAGGGAAGGGGTTAGGAATGAAGAAACAACCAAAATTATCCCAAAAATAGATGAAAAACACCATTCTGCATTGTGCAAATCGATTGCACAGCATGAAAATCAGCAATTCTTAGGCAAAAAATACACTGTTCAATCTATTGCACAGAAATGAAAATCAATTGCACACTGACAGGCAGCGCTAAAATCAGCATTTAAAGGGAAAAACCATGATCAATCATTTCTCCAAACACCTCATGGTCATGGAATCAAAATTGCATGAAATTTTAAGTAAAACAACAGTGAAAAACAACATTTAAACACAATTTCAAGACCCAAAGGATCAAGTAACAAGGATCTCTAAACACCTACATTATGGAAGATGAAGATGAAGCTTCAACAATGGTGAGAGATGAATTACCACTTCAAATCTGAAAATTCCTTCAAATTGCTTCAAGATCCTCACACCAAAGCCTTGATCTACAAGAGTTAATGAAGAAAGCAAGTTTGGATGAAGGTTTAGCTCAAAGTTGAACAAGATTCAATGTGAATTCTTGTTAACTTTCAAGAGAAGAAAAGTGAGCTTTGGTGAATTTTTTGGTTGGGAAGAGAATTTGCAAGAGGTTTGTTGGCTATCAAAAGCATTAAGAGAAATTTTAGCAAGGTGAATTTGGCTCTCAAAAGCTTCAAGAGAAATTTTAGCAAGGTGAATTTGGCTCTCAAAAGCTTGAAGAATGAATGAAATGAGGCCCTTATTTATAGAATTTAGGCTTGGAAAATTTGGTTGTTTGAAATTTGGTTTAGAAATGAAAATTAGGCTTGGAATTTGAATTTGGAGAGAAATCATCAAAAAAGTGGTGATTAGTGGAGGTACATGGTGGGAATTAATTGTGATTATGTAGGGAAATTATTTTTGGGTGATCTAGAATATTCTCAAATGATGAAATTGGTGCCAAATGCTTCAAAATTTGAAAAATGCTGATTTTGACCAATTATGTTCTTGTGCAATCGATTGCACTGTAGCGCAAATAGATTGCACTGCTGAAAACTTCAAAATCTAGACAAAAATGAATGGTGCAATCGATTGCATAGTTGAAAAACTTGAAAAATGCCTTGTTGTTGGATTGTGCTAGGCTCTGGCTCGATTCTTGACTTGTCGAAGAAGACATGGAAATAAACACATGAACCTTGGAGTCTCTTGAATAATAATCAATTAAATCTTAGAAACTCTTGATCGGATGAATTTTGAATTGTTTGCAGATCAACTTTGACTTTGTTCAGATGAAATTCATTCGAGCTGAGGGACTAATTTTAATATCCTTGATCCAAATTCTTCCTGAAAAAGTTAGTAAAGGACAAATAAACATATTTTTTGGATTTTAATTCAGGGTTAGTAGACATAAACAAATACAAACATCAAATAAACAAAAGAACACGGGTGCTTGCCAATCTCACTCAAGAACAAACCTTCAAAGGAGGGCAAGAGAACCAAAGCTTGTAATCTTGTTTGTGGTATGGGATGCAAAAAGACATGTAGGATATTAGGGGTAAAAATTAGGGTACTACAGCTGCCCCTATTTAAATTTCTTCTATCAGGAGATACGAAGATGAGCATCTTTGTCTCAACGAGATAGAAGAGACTTAAATATAACAATAAACCCAATTTTTGCCCCTAAGAGACCACAAAATGATATGATAATGCGAATGATATGCAGACACAAGACCTCTGTGGGGAGAATATGCCACATGAGATAACCAACAGTTGGGGAGCAAAGAGAAGAAACTCCACAGGGAAAAACAAAGAGGGAAAACACCTCCCAGGAGACCACCAACTAGCCGGGGAACATACCGCACAACTACTGGGACTCAGCTGAGGAAAACATTCAAACTGGGGATAACTGTATATGAAAATAAACCACAACACAACAAGGATATAACTCAACGGAGAAGACTTAGCACAGCAAGGCTCCACTGGGGAAAATCAATACCTCAACAATGAACTATCTTTAGCATACCAAAGAGACTAACCATCCATCGGAGTAGAAAACCTCAACAACGAACTGTCCCGTCCAACCGAAGAGACTTACCATTCATCGGAGTAACAAAAATCTTAACAATGAACTGTCCCGTCTAACCGAAGAGACTTACCATTCATCGGAGTGACAAAATCTCAACAACGAATTTTCCCGTCTAACCGAAGAGACTTACCATTCATCGAAGTGACAAAATCTCAACAACGAACTGTCCCGTCTAACCGAAGAGACTTACCATTCATCGGAGTGGAAGAATTTCAACAACGAGCTGTCTCGTCCAACCGAAGAGACTTACCATTCATCGGAGTGTCCAAATCTCAACAACGAATTGTCCCGTCTAACCGAAGAGACTTACCATTCATTGGAGTGACCAAATCTCAACAACGAATTGTCCCTTCTAACCGAAGAGACTTACCATTCATTGGAGTGACCAAATCTCAATAATGAACTGTCCCGTCTAACCGAAGAGACTTACCATTAATTGGAGTAATAAAAATCTCAACAACGAACTGTCCCGTCTAACCGAAGAGACTTACCATTCATCGGAGTGACCAAATCTCAACAACTAACTGTCGCGTCTAACAGAAAAAACTTACCATTCATCGGAGTAACAAAAATCTCAACAACGAACTATCCCGTCTAACCGAAGAGACTTACCATTCATTGGAGTGACCAAATCTCAACAACGAACTCTCCCATCTAACCGAAGAGACTTGCCATTCATCGGAATGACCAAATCTCAACAACGAACTGTCCCGTCTAACCGAATAGACTTGCCATTCATCGGAGTGACCAAATATCAACAACGAACTGTCTCGTCTAACCGAAGAGACTTACCATTCATCGGAGTAACAAAATCTCAGCAACAAACTGTCCCGTCTAACCGAAGAGACTTACCATTCATCGGAGTGGCAAAAGGTATTAACTGCATCACCTCAAGCTTCTCAAATAAAGGAATGCCACGAAACAGTATTGAACTTGCAGAATAAATGCATTCTCAATCTAGGTTTCACAGCCTAGAGATCCAAACAAATGTTGCAGACACAAAACCTCTAGTGAGTTAGCAAAGATAGGCATTTTCTGCTTACGGGCCGACGCTCTAAATGGAGAGAGGACACACATGTTCTGCGGGGATAACAACACCAGAGAGCAATGAAGCACCAACATAGATGCAAAATAAACAATGCAACAACAATATGCTATGCACAACAAATGAATGCGCATGCAATGCGTATGAGTATGAATATGCTGACAAAACAGGCATAAAAGATAAACAGAGGATGAATAAACATCACAACTAAACCGGATACTCAGCTAATCTCAACAAGACGCGAATATCACTGGGGATCCGCTAGGGATTCAATCTTGGAGAGCTCCTGCACGGGATAAACAACATCCATCAAAGGAAATAAAATCCTATTACCAGGCTCACACTCCTGCAGGGGAAACAAGTAGATACTGTTTGGGAGAAAAACCCAAAAATAATCAATCTTCCACAAATCCTTAAGAAAGGATATCAACATAAATTCCACTCAGAGGGGAAATGAGTAGATACCGTTTGGGAGAAAAACCCCAAAAGAATCAATCTTCCACAAATCCTTAAGAAAGGATATCAACATAAATTCCACTATGAGGGGAATCGAGTACCGCTGACGCACACGAGCACACAATTCTTCCAACTCTCTGGAGAAAATCTCGTCTATATCATCCTGTTGGGAAGAGGTATCGTGCATACGAAGTGAACTTTACCAGGAAAATCATCAACCAGTCAACGACAAGGAGAAAAGGAGAATTAATTGGGTATATGATCATCAAACATGATCTCCGTACCCTGCTTGGGGATAACATAATGTCAAAGTATTTCCACTACGGGAACAAATGGCGATTTCCTAGAGATGAATACACAACAAGAACTCTCATGGGGATATCGACCTTTAATACCAACTCTGTAAAGGGGGAGGAAATATCCACTGAGGATCATCATTTCCCAACTTCTACATTTAAGAGGAAAATATCCGAAACTTACCGAGGAACCAAGAAGTTAACATCATGGCGTATGTCAAGTTGCAAGAGATTTTACATCAATACCCAACACAAGGTAAGAGAAAACCTTAACAAATGACAACCATACCAATACTTCTTGTTCGCGGAGCGACATTCTCTATTTGAGGAATGATTTGGAATTCATCCAGGGGATCGCAAGAGTAACTCCGCTCAGGGGAAAGAAAGATCTTGCTAAGATAATCACAAACCAAACAAGTCTTCCAAACATTTATGAAGATAAAATCTTTTGCCATTGCTCACAGTTGGAGATAAATCATGAAATCCTTCGGATAAGGATACTGAATAATTTTGGCAACCCTACTAGGAAGGAAACTGAGCTTGATTGACTTCACAAGATCGAGCTCTGCTTCGGAGAATGTTGAATTAACAACTTTTGCCCCAAGCTGCATGATCCACCAAGGATTTTACACCGAAAGGAAACTTTGTACCATAAGGACTTGAGATAATCTGCCCCAGTGTCTTCAAACTCTTTGAGAGATTCATCGAATCTTGACGTAACTTTCCCAGATTAACTGAAATCGGCACGCTCTTTGTTCAACAGAGTCTTCAAACTTTGCTCCAAGTGAAAGCATCAACCGAGCAATACAAACTTGCTTATACTCAACAAAGCCTTCAGGCAACATGTCCCTGGATATGATCATCCTTGAAATGATTTGCCAATTACTCATCAGAGTTTCAGGCCTCAAAAGATTAGACTCATCACTGATGCTCAAATGTAAGCTTCTATGATGTCAAACAAATGTATGCAAGCAGAAAATGTTAATTTTGAGAATGATAATTCTAATGCAACCGACATGTTAATCTTGAAGTTTTTACTGAAAAGATATCGCAAAACCTTGTGAATGAATCACCAGTTTAGACACGACATTGATTTTTGAATGCACATGCAATACCAACAAAGATCTTTTAGCGCAACTCGTGGGAGTCAGGAACGCTATCTCATTTGGAGTATGCTCTCAAAATAAACCATACTTCAATTAGGTCTTTTGAGGGTTATAACTTGGCCTGGTTCACGGTTTTCAGAAAAAAAGATTTTTAGGCTCAAAATCATTTGTACCCACCCATTCTCCGTGATGTTCTTCAGACCTACATTCAGCTAATTTGACACAAATGTTCATCTCTCAAAAGGATAAAACTGATGGTTTAAGAACTAATGAGGTTATTTGGGGAATAACAGTCACCCTTATCGTCTTTTGACTTGTAGTCACACATATTTGTTCTTTTGGATGAAGATTTTTCTTTTATTTTTTTGCGTTTCACATTTTCATTCTTTTATTTTTTTGTTTTTCACATTTTTATTCTTTTATTTTCCCTAACTTTTGCCTGGACTGATTCTTTTGAATTTTTGATGTCCAGCGGGATGCCCCAATTTTTGCCTAAGTCACTTGTTTTCAAGTTTTCGAATTAGCGGGCTTTTCGTTTTTTTCATTTTTTTCTTTTTGAACAAATCATGTGACACTGGCTTATCTGAAAGGGTTATGACATTCTCTTTCCTTCATGGATGAGGAATAACCATTGGGGTTTCCTTAGACGCACACTCCTTTTGAAATTTGGACACTTGGTCAAATTAACTGAAGACTAACCTGCCCCAAGGTTAAATGTGAGGGTTTTTTCATTTAGAAAAGAAACTCCTACTTCAAGACTCAAAGGGATTAACAAGGGATTATCTTCCTTATATCTCCGGTGTTTGGGAATTTGAAACAATGCCTTACATCATCAGCAGGGTCTTATTCAAAAGCACACAACCAGAAATTTTACGTTTTTACTTCATCATCCTCCCTCCAAGAGTTTAAACAAGAAGTTGGTATTGCAAATGCAGAAAACAAATTACAAGCGAATGCGAATGGATCACTTCAAGACAAACATACTTATTGCATTAAAATTAATATTCAAAACAAACAAATTCTACATGCAAACACAACATTAACAAACATAAAATATTACAAGTGAAATTGCAGTAGATGACCTAATAATTTGAGGACACTGTGTCAGCTTGAACTTGAAAGAACATCCTCGACTTTCTTGGGCGACATAAAAGCAACAACATGACCACCAGGGGTTAATGCGTTTCCTCTTCATCATGACAGCATAACTCTTGTTTGGGAACGACCAAGGGAGAGGCAGAAAACTTCTGACTGTTGTAAGTAACTACCAATGGTTCCAGTATCTTGAAATGCGGAATTATGACATTTACTTCAGGATCAACATCAGCCCTCTCTCTAGTAATATGAAGCAATCTTTGATCCAACATATCTTGGAGATCTCTCTTCACAACAGAGCATCCTCGGGGATTCACATAGCAGATTTTGCAAGAGTCATGATCATGCTCATAATAGGTAATCCTACACAAATCGACATGCATATCAACCAAAGATCCTCTTATAGAGTCCACGTCAGAGATACGATATCTTTCAGGACATCCCTCTATAGCTTCTCCAAGCTTGGCTTACACATTAGGTCTCTTATTCTCAAAAGACAGAATACCATTTCGTATAAGCTTTTTTACTTCATGTTTCAGAGGAAAACAGTCTTCGGTGTCATGATCGGGTGCTTCTTATTAAAAAGCACAATGAGCGTCAAGTTTATACCACCATGGAAGTTTTTCTGGAATAGCAGGTGGGTCACGCAGATGCACAAGATTCTTCTTAAGCATTGTTGGAAGAAACTTAGCATAAGGCATTGGAATTGGATCTAACTGCTCTTTATTCTGAACATTGTTTTGTTTAACAATAGGAGTTACTGACGCTGCTTGCTGATGAAGTTGATTGGTCCTGTGAGATTTCCCATGTTTTTCTTGTGTGATAGCATTAGCATCATGTTCTTTCTTCTTGGAAAAGTCATTTCCAAACCTCTTAAAACTGCTAGAAGAAATACTTCCTTTTATCAATTTTCCATTTCGGCTACCTTCTTCTAGACGCCTCTTCATATTTCTCCCCTTGGGAGCCACATAAATAGGTGTCGAAACAATCTCAGAGACAATGATCCTTTGAACAGGAGTCTGAGGAAAAAGAAGTGGTTGATTCTGAGCAATCATCACAGATTCCACTTGAACAGGGAGCGCATCCATATAGTAATCGTACTGTTTCACAAAAGCATCAGCTAGATCTTCCCATGATGTAATATGGTTCCTTTCTAATTTCATGTACCACATCAAGGATGGCCCACATAGACTCTCTTGAAAGCAATGGATCATCAGCTTATTGTTGTCGATATAAGCAGTCATTTTTTGACAGAACATCGTCAAATGGTACTTTGGACAACTAGCACCCTTGTACATTTCAAAGACAGGCATTTTAAACTTAGGAGGAATAACCACATCCAGAACCAGACACAAGTCATGACCCTCAAAGCTAGGTGCATTGGGTCCTTTCATCGTCTTCAATTGCTCCTCGAAGTTACGAACTCCTTCCTCGATTTCCAGAAATCTGGGATCATTCATCTTTGAAGCAGGATGGACACTCTGATCAGCCACCAAGCTCTTCATCATAGCTGCCAATTTCTCAAGATTTTCCTTCAGAGTCGAATCCTCTTCACGGAGTTCTAAGTTCTCTTGTTGCAGTTGACCCATCTTCTTCTTCAGATTAGCCCGAGTATTATAATGGTGCGACAGCTTGACTGAATGAAGACCAAAGGGAAACATAAGACACCTAGAAAAGGCAAGAAACAATGCACAATGATACGAATGCTAATGCAAAATGCAAATGTTTCATTCAATTTTCAAGGATATTTAAAATATAAAACAATTGCAGACATCATAATAACACTTTTTTGAAATACTGATAAACATCTCATTTTATTGAATATTGTCTGCGATGTTTGCAAAGGAAAATCTCTAAGATCCTTGAAAATTGATGGAAACAAAATGTCCATGAATATATGTGTGCATGATGCAGCAACCACAAACAAGATCACACAAAGCACACGGGTTCAAGGTATCCATAAAGCTCTGCATTACTGTTGTACTACTGACTGAATAAGGCCCCTATTCCACTCTGATCAGAATACCAGAAACCCAGAAATCCAGCATACTAGCCAGAATACCAGAATATCAGGATGATAAGTCCACACTGATAAGAAAACCAGAATACCGGGTAGGTTGAAGGTCAAAGTTTCCTGCAAACCTGTAAACACCCATCCCCTCTCACATGTGGGTTCTAGAAAAACCGAGGATCCTCAGCTTCACGGGCTCTCAGGTTGAGAAATGATGATACGTTCACCATTTCTGATTTGGCATCATCATCAATCGAGAAGGCCTCAACTGATTCCCCTCAAAAAGGTCATCCTATAGTGAGTTCTCAGCTTTGGGTCCTCGGATCAAGAAGCATAATGAGTTTGCCATTTCTTGTCTGCCATTACTACCTCTTGGGAGGAGTGCCTCAACTGAGTCCTCGGGAATGGTCACCAGAGTCGACAGCTCTCTAGGTTAACACCCCGAAATGCACAAGACGCACAAATCAGAATATCTCCCAAGAAAACCTCGTCTGGGTGTGGGTTTCGTGTAAACCAAACGTACCAAGACGCTACGTAGGCCACATTACTTTCCACTCTAGTCCTATGTGTACACTCAAGCCTGTGTATTGGGATTATCTCACCACACAGATCACCAAGCACCCTGACAGAACAATCAATAACAAACAAATCAAACAAAAAGCGATAAATAAATCAAAGTAGGCTAAACCCACTAGGAATCCTTATTTTCCCCAGCAGAGTCGCCACTTTTCTATATCGGTAAAAATTGTGAGTGTAAGCTATTGATTAACTTAACTCAAAAAACAAGAGTCGCCACCACACTTTTATTTTGTCCAAAAGGAAAGGAAAAAGAGCAAACAAAACCTAAAGAAGTTCTAAAACAAGAACAAATGAATAGAGACTGGGTAAGGGGGTTGGTTACGCAATGGGAAGGTGTTAGCACCCAAAACGTTTATAGTACTCTAAAGGAACCCTTTGAAATATCTACGTTTTTTGTTTGAAAAGGTTTGCTTGAAAAGAGATTGGGAGGGATAAGAAGAGAAGTATTTTTTTAAGATTTTTGTGTTTGGAGAGACTTATCGTCTCATGCCTACGTACCCACGAAGTGCAATGTAGGATCAAAACCTCGTAGTTCGTGGTACAAAGAATGAAATTTGTTTGTTTTGGTTGATTTTAAGTGTAAAGACAAGTCGTCATTTCTAAGCGAATAATTCCGCTTAAAGAAATGAATCATGTCTAGACTTATGAGAAAGTTTCAAAGGAAAAGTGCATAAGGCACAAAAGAGTTTGATGAGTTTTGTATTTTTTTTTATGTTTTTTTGAAATGGTCAAAGCACGATTAACATTGATTGACATTTATTAAAGAAAACAAAGTTTGAAAATCTCTTAACAAAAATCAAGGTTTTTTATGAAAGCGGTTTTAAGTTTGAAAACAAGAAGGTTTTGAAAAAGGGAGGAAGTTTTGAAAATTGAAGAAGGGGTGGAGAAGAAGTGACTATCCTAATGCATAAAATAAAAGCTAGGGTAAGAAAGATCTAACCACATGGAGGCACTCTTCAAATCATAATAAGAAAATAATTTCGTCCTCTTGAGCCAATAAGCAAGCCAAATAAAGGCTAGAATATCAAACTCCATAATGGCCCAAAGAACAAGGGAGAGAGTCCTAAGTCTAAGTACATAAGTCCATAATCAAGAGTATAGGTCCTTCAATGCAAAGGATAATGGCCATAGTCCAACAATTAAGAGCACAAGTCTTTTAGTGGTTTAATCCTTTATTAATGTTTTTGAGTCCAAATCGACAAAAGAAAAACAAAAGCACAAGATAAAAAGGTCCAAGTGGACAAAAGAAAAAAAAAGACATAAACATAAACATGATATGATATAATAATATAAAGCATAAAAAATAAAGAGAGATAGGGAGCGAGAAGGAAACATAAACAATATAGTTAGAAGTTAGTGATTAGTAGCACAAAGCTCTAGTGCCACAAGCCTTAAAAAAGTAACACCGATAATTCCGCTTAGCGTCTTGAACTATAATGATTAAACAATGTACTTAGGTCAAGGTTAATGAAGACTTGTTAGAAGATTGATAGAATCAAAGCCTCTACAACAACAAGCTTCAAAGATTTTGAACCTAATACAAAAGATTAACCATCATTGGGTTGACGCGACCAATCAAGGTCCGGACCACGAAAGTTCAAGTTCCGAATTGGATAAAGAGGGACAAATGTAGCACTATGTTAAGCAATCGCCAAGTAACTTATGTAAAAGTCATCCTACTCGAGGCCGGTCAATAGTGTTATTTGTGCTAATGTATGCTAGATGAACGATATGTAAATCGTCATCCGAAAGCAATACCGCACAAAAAGAAAATAGGTAGCGATCTAGTCTTGATCAAGAATTCAACAAAGGAATTCAAAGATCCATAAGACTTTCATTGATCAAAATAAAAGGGAAATAGATGAAGAGAAAGCCAAATTAAACCACAAAATTATGTGACGTAAGGCTAAGAACAAAGGGAAGGGGCTAGGAATGAAAAAACAACCAAAACAGTCCCAAAAATAGGTGAAAACACCATTCTGCACTGTGCAAATCGATTGCACAGCAGAAAAATCAGTAATTCTTAGGCAAACACTGTGCAATCTATTGCACAGAAATGCAAATCGATTGCACACTGACAGGCAGCACTAAAATCAGCATTTAAAGGGAAAAACCATGATCATTCATTTCTCCAAACACCTCATGATCATGGAATCAAAATTGCACAAAATTTTAAGTTAAACAACAGTGAAAAACAATAATTAAATACAATTACAAGATCCAAAGGATCAAGTAGCAAGGATCTCCAAATACATACATTATGGAAGATGAAGATGAAGCTTCAACAATGGTGAGAGATGAATTACCACTTCAAATCGGAAAATTCCTTCAAATTGCTTCAAGATCCACACACCAAAGCCTTGATCTACAAGAATTAATGAAGAAAACAAGTTTGGATGAAGGTTTAGCTCAAAGTTGAACAAGATTCAATGTGAATTCTTGTTAACTTTCAAGAGAAGAAAAGTGAGCTTTGGTGAATTTTGTGGTTGGGAAGAGAATTTGCTAGAGGTTTGTTGGCTATCAAAAGCTTCAAGAGAAATTTTAGTAAGGTGAATTTGGCTCTCAAAAGCTTCAAGTGAAATTTTAGCAAGGTGAAATTGACTCTCAAAAGCTTGAAGAATGAATGAAATGAGGCCTCTATTTATAGAATTTAGGCTTGGAAAATTTGGTGGTTTGGAATTTGGTTTGGAAATGAAAATTAGGCTTGGAATTTGAATTTGGAGGGAAATCATCAAAAGGGTGGTGATTAGTGGGAGTACATGGTGGGAATTAATAGTGATTATGTAGGGGAATTGTTTTTGGGTGATCTAGAATATTCTCAAATGATGAAATTGGTGCCAAATGCTTCAAAATTTGAAAAATACTGATTTTGGCCAATTTTGTCCTTGTGCAATCGATTACACTGTAGCGCGAATAGATTGCACTGCTGAAAACTTCAAAATCTAGGCAAAAAATGAATGGTGCAATCGATTTGACCAATAGTGCAATCGATTGCACAGTTGAAAAACTTGAAAAATGCCCTGTTGGTTGGATTGTGCTAGGCTCTGGCTCGATTCTTGACTTGTCGAAGAAGGCATGGAAATAAACACGTGAACCTTGGAGTCTCTTGAATAATAATCAATTAAATCTTAGAAACTCTTGATCGGATGAATTTTGAATTGTTTGCAGATCAGCTTTGACGTTGTTCAGATGAAATTTATTCGAGCTGAGGGACTAATTTTAATATCCTTGATCCTAATTCTTCCTGAAAAAGTTAGTAAAGGAAAAACAAACATATTTTTTGGATTTTAATTAAGGGTTAGTAGACATAAACAAATGAAAACATCAAATAAACAAAAGAACATGGGTGCTTGGCAATCTCACTCAAGAACACACCTTCAGAGGAGGGCAAGAGAACCAAAGCTTATAATCTTGTTTGTTGTATGGGATGCAAAAAGACATGTGGGATATTAGGGGTAAAAATTAGGGTATTACAATTATCATTCATGTTTTTCAAAGAATTGGAAATTGATGTTCCTTCAAACTCTAAAATAGAGGACGTTGACTGACTCAGTTCATTCAAGTGATGTAACGCATAAAAGGTTTAAGAACAACGCAAAGTTTTTCTTTCCATCGAGTAGAAAACTTTGACATGTGAATGAGTAATTATGTTAATGAAAGTCATTATATTAAAAAAAGTAGATATTTGTAAACAATGTTATTTAATATTTTGTGTAAACAATGTAATTTCTATTAAAAAAAATCTTCTCCCCTCGGTTTTTAACAGAAACTGAGAGGTGTGTGCCGCTAGTTTTGAAAATATAAAAATTATATTGTTGTGAATCAAACCAATGACCATTTCAACTATCCCCTCGGTTCATCATAAATTGAGGGATAAAGTGGTAAGTTTTTATGTCGCCCTTTGTTACCTCACTTGTGTAACTGAGGCAAGATCTCCTTCGCGCCCAAGGTAAAATATGTTTTTTGTAGTAGTGAATTTATGGTATACATAATCATGACATGTGTCAAAGTTAGCTGATCATCCCATTGCATGTTGCCTTAATCCTGAACAGAAGGAAATTGTTTCTGACAAGACATTGAACATGGTGAAGCCCAAAAACATACTTGCAACGTTGAAACGGAAAAGAGCTCAAAATATATCAAATATCAAGCAAGTATATAATGTTTGTGTCTGAAACAACATGGTGATAAGAGGGTATATAACTAAACTGTAACAATTGTTGAATTTTTTGGATGATAACCTTTATGTTTCTAGGTACAGAGTGTGAGAGGATGGAGAAATCATTCGAGACATATTTTGGAGTCATCTTGATTCCATAAATATTTTCAACTCATTTCCCATTGTACTCATTATTGATTCAACACATAAGACCATCAAGTACAGTCCTCAACTTTTGGAAATTGTTGGTGTTACTTCTACAGATGGATGAGGTTTACACGCACTAGAAAAGGCTCTGGTTTGTTGATGATTGTGTGATGAAGGTAATTCAAATATATCTATCATGACCGAATGAGAAGTAATTCAAGGGATATTTTTGAAAGCTAGTGAAAACATAAAGCTGCACATTAAAGAGAAAATGAGGAAGATTGTCTATCCAGAAACCACATATTTTAAACCACCCTCACAAGAGGTGAAAACAATGGGTGATCCTAAGAAGTTCAAACCAAAATAGAGTGACAATTCAACGATGTGTTCTCCGTCCTATTTCGAACATGTTGACACACTTTTCCCAAATTCTCCAACTTCAAAATCTTAAAAAATTATTTTCAAAGGTGCTTGCATTAGCAAACAATCTCCTTCACCACAATTACCAAAAATCACACACATTAAAGATGTGTCGGTTTTTATGCACAAATACATTAAACATAGTGTAGATGTCAAGGGTCACCGTAATTGCACTTATCTCAACTTTCATGTTTTCTCTTATTCCTTGTGTTAGCGGTTCGACACCGGAGGAAAAATTGATGTGCTTCTTTGAGATGGGTCATCTTATAGTAAGTGCATATAATAGGGTGTGTATTGATCAAACAAGATACAACTTCTCGGAAACATTTTTTCCACTTGGGAGTGACTCACCTCAAAATACAACCGGATGCACTATGTGTATTTGATGGTTTTCAAAATCACTACATTTTGTTCAAGTTTATTTAGAAACAGGATTCCCCATACCACCGGCATCACAAAACTCGACAACTCATTCCACAAAGGAAGATGAAACTTGGATGGATAACTTTTTGGATAGGATGGAAAAATTCACCAAATCAAGCGAGATTGAAAGATAATCAAATAAGCAAAAGTCAAAGGGAGAACCACCTATAGATATAGATTTAGGTGTTGAAACATGTACATGTACAAGAGCCATACACCCAAACAATCTAAAGTGATGCACTGAAGGCTTTGATCTACTTCAAGCTTTCTCAAGAGTCAAATTCTTTACTACAAGGGTAGGACTTTTATCTATGACATAGATGTCCCATTTTATTGCATCAGACCAGAAGTGTTTGAGTACGTTCCTACAGGATAACATGCTCCTGACTATGTTCATGATTGTCCTATTTTTCCTCTCAGATAGTCTATTCTGTTGTGGAATATATGTGGCAGTTAGCTGTCTTTTTGTAGCCTTGCAAACTACAAACTCATTGAATGTACAAAAATGTAAATTTTCATTCTCTATCAGTTCTGAGACACTGAATTATGCAACTAAGTTATTTTTCAACTAATACCTTGAATCTTTTGAAAACATTAAAGGCACCAAAGTTTAATTTTAAAATGTAAATCCATGTTTTCCTACTAAAATCATCTGTAAAGGTGATGCAATACATTTTTCCTCTAATTGATTCAGGTTTGATTTGCCTACAAATATGCGAATGTACAAGTTCTAGTTTCACACTAACTCTCAAAACTACTTGTTTTGGAATAGGATCTTTGTGTTGCGTCCTATTTACTGGTGTTTTCAAGAAATCAAATCACAAGTTTTTGTTCATTGAAGGGATTATACTCGAAAAAATCCTATGAAAAAATTATGTAGGAAGTTTGAGAAAGTGTGTGTTTGTGCTTGAGTATTGATGTCTTAATATTGAGAACTTAGATAGAACTTCAAATAAGAACAATGTAGAATTGTTCCAAGAAATAAAGTGAACAAAGAATACAATAAAAGTACATAAATGAATGCTTTGATTAAAGAATTAGAAAAGGGACGCAGATTCATACATGTTTCCTCACTAACTCTTTTCTCTCTATGACTTGGATACTTGAGTTCTATAGGGAATACAGATAAAATTTGAGAACCTTTATTACATGAATGAAATTGACTTATATCTTACACACATCAATAATCGTCGACAATGTTTACTACCCCATAACTCGACATGTATCCTATTAAGTGGGCTTTTGTTTTTTGATATGTTTCCACGTGTCTTTGGCCTTTGAATTGCCTCTAAACTGCTACCCAAGATGACAATTGTTCTAAAATCTCTTAATTCTTCTGTCGAAAACATCTTCAAGTCTTCTAACTATCCTTTTCGAATACGCCAAGTCATTGCAAACCTTTTCGAGACACTGAACATGTTTTGAAGAAAGAGTGTCCTAAGTTTTTGGATCCATTCTTGAGACACTTCCAAACCAAGATTAGTGAGTCTCCAGGTCATCTAATCTCTTAAACTTAAGAATATACTAAGTCTCAAAACACCTGGTAGCGTGAGTCGAACTCACCACTTTAGTAACATTTTCACGTCGACAATGTTAAACTAAAATTCTCAGGCTAACAGATGCCCCTTAAAAATGCCGATTTTGATCATGTTTGCAATATGAAAGAAATGTGGCATTTTTAGTAACCTCTCGACATTATTCATTGAAGTCTACATACATCGTTGTCATCATGATCACTTTTACCAAACTGTCATGTTAGTAAATGTGGGTGCACTCAACCATCAAAAGAAAATCATCGTGGGTCACAATATTGACTCACATCAAAAGAAATCATTTAATTTAATTTTACCCCAAATATCAAAACGCCAAATGTCAAAATCGAAATGCCACTTGTCTAGATTTTTAGCGGGAAACTGCAAACTTTTCTTCTAGGGTTATATATATATATATATATATATATATATATATATATATATATATATGCATCTTCCTCTCTTCTTTTTTCTCTTTCGCTAATTCTTCTTCTTATAACCCTAAGAACTCTTATCTCTTGTAATCTTCATCTTCAGTTCCTTCTTCAAACTTTAAAACGATGGCTTCTTCCTCCGTTCTGACTAAAAAACTTCCAATCTCGTCCCCTATTGATGTCACTACTCTTATATCCCTGAACTACCAATGGAGAAAGAACAATCCATGATGCGGGCTTCATAGGTATTGATCCATTTTTCTTTCTCAAGAAATGTTCATGCGTTTTAGGTTCCATTTCCCAAATCCTCTGAAAAACCTGATAGGATCAAGAAAATTTTCCTTTGTCATAGTCGCTACAAACCTCGTGTGTTTGAAGACAGAATTTACGAGTTGAGTTTTATGAATTCACCCCTACGTGTATTCTGCTCTTCTCATACCGTTAACAATGCATCTTATAGCAATTGGTTGGATAATGTAGCAAATAAGAAAGAAAAATTCTGGAAAGACCATGGTATATTTGACTTGATCCAATTGTCAAGAATTGACCCCAAATATAACCCCAATATTCTTGTTTCAACCCTTTACTTTTGAGAAGGTTCGACCAACACCTTTCAACTGCATTGTGGGATGATAACCCCCATCTTTTTTGACGTGGCTTTTATCACCAGCCTTCGACCAACTCAGGACACCTTTGAACCCTCTCTCAAAAGCTAAATTAAATCTAAGTTTACTTTTACTCGTGCGAACTTTAGCATTTATATCGAGGACTAACATGAAAACCACCATGAAAAAGTGTCTGACTATGAACACATCGCTTCCCTCACTCTTTGGTTATCCCAATTTCTCTTTTGTTCTAGTTCTTTGTAGGTAGCCAAGAAGTTTTTAGCTTTGGCAAGTCAAATTCATGAGGTGCGAAACATTTGTCTCAGTCGAGGGCTTGCTGCCTTTGAACTTATAACCAATCCTGAACAAAAGCTCTTGATGTATGGTCCTATGTAGATTCTGCAACTTTAGCTTAATGCCACGTTTGACCCCTCTCTAAAGGTCACTATCATATCTGACTTAGCAAGACACGTTAAAGACAGACGGGTCGAAGGCACCAAGCTCGTTTTGCTTATTCCAGATGATATTGGCCGTTCGACCACAGAAGCCTTCAAAACTAATTTCTTTATGTATGCAGACTGTGCTGCATTTATCGTCTCTATAGCCCCATTTGTCAGTCAATGTTTTGTGCCAAATTGGTTTAATAGAGAATTTTCCACACTTTCCTCTGAATACCATTTTGAAGCCCTTGACATTTGGGTAGCTTTCCTCAAACCCATTGCCTATCAACCATAATTTTGACAGGGAAAGCTGGTCTGGAACTTGTTGGCTATCAACCAAACCTGGCAGCCAGACAATTCGGCTTTAGCCAATTTCTACCAAAGCCTCTTTATATTCATAGAGACGAAATATGTTTGCCTAATGTTACACTGTTGGAGGAAAGTTATTACGCATGTTTAGACTATCATGCTAAAACAATCCTTACTCTAACCCCTTTTAAATTCGAAGCAAGTGATCTATATCTGAATCACTTGTCAATTTAGATTCACAGAGATCATCCGTCTTATCGATCTAAAATCCACACTTGAGAATTCGTTGCGCTACCCAGACAATCGAAGAGTTATGAAGATCGATTATCATTCATCCTCAATTGCCAACGAAGGGAAGACACGGTTCAACAAATTTGAGTTGAAGACGAATGAAGATTTAACTATTATGTGGAGAACATTTCATCGTTATGAAACAAAAGGTCCGATCGAGGAGGATGCAAAAGTTGTGAGATCGACCGAAGATATTCTAATTATGTTGAAAGTTCCTCAACCATCACTTGATGATGTAATGTAATGTTAGATTTATGTTAATGATTATTTATGTTATGTTATATTTTTAATGTATGTCATAACAATGATTGATGTTAATTTATATTACATTTTCTATATGTGTTTCTGGATTTTTAGACACAACATATTCCAGAAATAAAGTACAGGATTCGCTCTGATGTTTTAAATTTTTCACAAGTTACATGAGTACCCTAAGAGTGCCAAAAATAATGCCCTAGATTTGTTTTTTTTTTATAGTTGTAACATTAGCATTTATTAATGTAATGTCTTTCAATTTTATCATTTGAGCATTTTGTTAATCTAGTGTGGTTTCATTTTTCAGTGATATCAGTAATTTGATATCAATAATTTTCTGTCTTGTGTCATGCCCCATTATTAACTAACTATGTATGACAACTCAATTATCAATCCTTGTAATTTCATAGTTATCTTCAAACTAAACATTGTTCCACTAAAAATATACTTGACCAATTCTAATGTTATTTAAACTTATAAAAAAAATTAATACAATTTGTTTTGTTTTGTTTTGATGTAACTAATTGTATTTTTTGCATACTAATTATTTATTCCAAATATAAGTATTGATTATACTACTGTTACTTGTTCACTCTATTGGTTAGTCAATATAACAGAAATGCTAGAATTAACAACAAAGTCTATACAAAAAGAGCCCAAAGGCCAGCAAACCAAGAAACCAAAAACAGCCTGCAATTGCTAAATAAAACCAAAAATTAGAAAAATAAACACAAAATTAGCTTCAAATCTAACACTGCAAAAACATCTTTTCCTTGCATTTTGCATCATGGTGGAAGTTTTCTTTGGTAAAATTTGTGAGCAGGAATGATCAGTTTTTATTATTTCTTCATCCTATTAGGCTTACATAATGTGGAAGTTTGACCTATTAACATCTAAGTTAATGACTGAGACAACACAAAATTTCAGTCTTAGAATGCAAGATGAATCAGAATTGAAATAAAATGTACAAGAGTTGGAATACATAGATAACTTCTTATAAACCAATCTGTTTATAGGAAATTATGGCTATAGGATCCACTCACATTTATTCCTAATCAAACTTTGCAACAAGATAAAAAAAAACTAACGTAAGCTGCGGTACATGATTAGACTTCTTCCTTCCATTGCTAATACAATTGTCATGTTGCCTCTTTTGATGAACTCACTGAAACAGCATCAAAATATTATTAACACATATCAATTTCTAAGATATGAATCAGTATTCGCAATACAAAAAAGGATACTACATTTTATTCATTTCTAATTCTTACCTGAATCATCAATCTCCACTGTTGCTCCTGCCAAAGTATCTTTTTTGCATTGGCTCTCGGGATCACATTCCAGCCTCTCACCAGAGGAACACTTTGGCAGGTCTTGTAGAGGATCAGAAGAAGAACTAGTGATTTTCTTCTTGGCATTTTCATTTCGTGAGTCAATTTGTATTGTTTGTCCAAAAAGCACAATCTGGTTCGGCTTCGCATGATCCAGTTTCTCTGACGGTTGTGTAGAAATTGGTTGTGAGCACAAATCATTCTCACTGGTGCTCTCCTTTTGCAATGCCGGGTTATCTAATGGAATGTTTTCGAGGTGAAAGTCTGATTTGTTGTGACTAAAATGATCATGCCTGGCTCCCTGCATGCCTGCAGTACTAGTTTCTGGTAAGGGAAAAATAGAAACATTTGGCACTGAAAATTGGCCATCCGTGGGAGAAGTTAGGTGTTGAGGCAAGATAGGGGAAAAAGAGATTGGTAATGTTTCAACTTGCCAGTGATTCAGCCTTTTTGTATTTGTAATTAAATCAGGAACATCCCATGTAACCTAAAAAGTATGATATCAGAGGATTATTCAAAGCTGAAACCAAGTTGTAAATGCAATTAGTTATATTTGCTTATAAATCTGAGTCCAAAAGAAGTATTAAACATGTCTATACCTGCAGACGTCTCCAAGGAGAGTCGGGCCATGCTGGATCAGCAGCCTCAACAGAAACAATTGTTCCCATTACCCAATTTATCATTGACAGGTCTTCAGTTTCAATGGCCATCTTGAACCTCATTCCATGACACCACTTAATCCGAAGTGCTGTTCTAATTAAAGATTCTTTTAAAAAAAACTCGGGAGTACCAACCCGAGGATAGTAAACGACATCAAACAGTTGCATATTGACACAAAGTTTTACTACAATAACATCTTCAGCCTTCACTTTCCCAATTCCCATTTCATTTCCTTTATCAGCTTTTTGAGGTTTATCGTCTTTCTCTCTTGAAGACGAGGTAAGTTCTCCGTATGACGGTACAAGACGAATTCCAATTTCATTACCAGGTTTGCTCTTTGATGAAGGGTTAAATCCAAAGTCGTTTCCTCTTTTAGACCTTCGAATTCCAATATGAAGATCACCGTTTTCAGCTCTCAAAACCACTAGGGAATCTCCCGAAACAAGTCGCTTTTCGGTTACAAACTCACTCCACCCAATTGTTAACAGATGCCGCTTCGGCGCGCCCCTACAAACATGTTTGAATTCCCATGTTTCACCATGAACATCCGTGGGATAAATGTCCTGGGAAGTATGGTTACCTGAATAATCTAATGGAGGAAAAATTGTTTCTACACAATTCTTAGGACAAAATAATCCAGTAGAAGCATTGTTTACATCAGAATATGTCAAGGTTTTTGTATAAGATTGATATTGATTTCTAGTTACGGACATATCATTGATGCCACCAACAGCGTCATCATCAAAACTAACCTCACTATTCTTCAGAGGAACAAGCCTGAGTTTGGCATACAATTCATCTGTGTCAGGATCAGCCCTATAATGGATAGCTGCAACTCTACATGGAATTTGGGATGGAATTTTGGAGTCAGCAGTAGCACTAAAATTGACAGGTTCACATGCATGCTCGGCATGACCTTGAGGGAAGTAGAAGATGCTAGAGTTAACTTTTGGAATTTGCACCACTGTTCCAGCAAGAGCATGCCATAGCTGAGGATCCACATCTTTGTTCCCATCTGTCTTCTTCTTCTTTGACTCTATTGCAACCTTTTTCTTTTCCTTTCTAGGCCTTGCCATTTTAAAATCGATTTCGGCGTGAAAATATGGGATTTGCAAAAGAAGTCAAACGGTTTACACAAAAAAATCAAATTGTTTAAGCTTTTTATTTTTATTTGTTGAATCAATAGTCATAGCACTGGAAATTTGTAAAACCCTAGAATGGACTATTTTTGTTGAATCAATACTCCCTACAACGTCTTCATCAAAACTAACTCAAAGTTGCGGCCTATTCCTCCCCTTCCAAAGTTCATTAACATATATCAAAGAATAAAAAAGATAACTGAAACTTAAAATCAAGAAGAAGAAAGAATAAAAAGAAAGATAAAGAAGAAAAGGAAAGTACCTTCTCTTATTGTCTGATTCTGCAATCCGTAAGAGAGAGATGTGGATTGGGTTTATGAATAACAAAGTTTAGAAGTTGATGTAAAATTGTTTCTGAAATAGTGAGAGTCTCTGTAGTTTGAAAAAGTTAGACTAAAACAATAGGGTCACTTAAAACTAACTGCATTGAAACGGTTATAACAAGAAAATAATGGAGGTTAGTTGTCTCATAGCACTTTTAACTATAATCTTTAAAGATCGTTTGAATAATTTAGGAAACACATTGTTTAGAACTTTGATGTAAAATTGTTTCAATTTTCAGGGATAGTGTGCAACAACCTGTAATTTGAAACCGTTATCAGTTATCACTAAAACAATAGGGTTGCTTTAGCATCTTGAACCGATAATCACACAAGAAGAAGAACAAATTAAAAGTAATAAAAAGCATTAGACAGATTCAAAACTGAATTAAACAAATCAGTACAAAATTAAGCATCAAAATACGATGCATTAGACAAAGTGATGCAGAAAGAATGAGACGAAGTACGACGCATAAGCCTTCGCAGCAGCAGCAGCATGAGCAGTCGCACTACCCTATTCTTAATTTCGGATGCCACTCCCCGACAGATTCCATTCCACCTTTCTCCCGCCAGGTTCCCTCCTTCTCGCTCTTGTATTTCATTTTCCTTATGTTTCTTCTATTTCACCTTTTTTTTCACGTTTAAATTTTAACTTTTATTTATTTATTTTTATATTTGATTAAGGACATAGTTTTTTTTTAATGATAAAATCAATCCTTTTGAAAACAGTTTGTCTCAGACTAATAAAATCCACATTCTCTCCTATTCACCTGTACACTAAAACATGTGATGATATAAGTGTCGATCTTTTTTTGTGTGGATCAATCAAAAAAATAATAGACATATGTTTCTTCATAGATATGGTGACACGTCGAAATATATCAAATATGATATCTCTAACAAGGTCATGTTGATACTTGAAGTCTGGAAACTCCCTCTAGTGGATCGCGTGTTCCTTTATTTTAAAAATCAACTTTTTAGTTCTTGAACTTTACATCACTTGAATTGATAATATTGAATAGGATAATTTATTATTGGGTTAAATATGTATTTAGTCCCTATAAATATGCCAACATTCATTTTTAGTCCTTATAAAAAATTTCTTCAAACAATGGTTCTCACAATGTTTTTCGTCCCTAAATGTGATCCCTCCCGTTAGTTTCCACTAACGAAGGATGACGTGTCATGCCAAGTGTGAAATTTCTTTTGCTTACATTGATTTCTAATTTCCCAATTCGCCACGATAGAATTCTTGATAACATTATGTTGTTAACCATAAGTGAGATAATGATAAACCACACTAACATTTCTCAATAGTGTTGTGCCCTAGAACAAGGAGCTTCATCGTGGTCAAGGAATTTCTCTGTGGTCAAGGAACAATTCTTCGCTGTGTTCAACGAACAAATCTTCGTTTGCAGTGGTCCTAGAACAAGTTTGGCATTCCTCACTTGCATTGGTCCCAAAAAACAACTTTGTAATCCTCTGAAGTGGTCCCAAGTAATGTTATTTGTCGCTCCTTGTCCCCTCGTTTCTTATGATTTGTCTGTCATCTTAGTTGCTTTCTCAGTGGTCCCGATTTATTTACTATGTTGCAAATTATTATCATTCATTTAAAAGTTTATTTTTTGGTAAATTAGTTTGACCTAATTTTGGTATCAATGTTAGAACTATTTAGGGTAAACCGGTTTGATTTAGTTATGGTAAATTTTAAACCTAGGTGAAATTTTTGGACAGGAAAATAGATAAATTCAAGGTTATGTTTTACTCAAAGGGTTGTTTTGTAAAAGATCCTAACATAAGATATAAGGGTGGGGAAGTATATGCTTTTAGTGGTCAAGATCTCGATTACTGGTCATTCTTCGAAGCATGTGACTTATTTAAAGTCATTGACCCTGAGTTTGATCTAAGTTGTGTTAAGATGTGGTGGAAACACGATGAATGATCCTTTCTCTATAACAGAAAGCACATATAACAGCGGTTGGAAAAGGATACCACCACGCTGGTGTAAACTGTGAATTTTGGTAAACAACCTCTGGTCTATCAATCTAAACGCAAATTGATTAACTTGCAGGATCGACCACACAAATCCTAGGACACGTGCTAAATTTGAGAGACAAGGGTAAATGACAAAATGAAAATTAAAGAGAATGTAAACTGAACTCCACGTTCGACAATGCTGAAATGAAATATAACTGAACTCCACGTTCGACTACTTGCAATAAAGTAAAGTAAAGGCTTAAAATTTAAAGGGCTGTAAGTAAAGGGTGCAAAAATTAAAGGCGTCGAAAGGAATGGACAAGAAGTAAAAAGCTTTGAAAGTAAAATGCGACGAACTCCACGTTCTTGAAAAGTAAAGGCTGGAATGATAAAGTGTTGTCGAAGGTAAAGTGCAGGAAAGTAAAGGACTCTGAAATAGATGCAATGAATTAAAGGTGAACTCCACGTTCTTGAAAATAAAAGACTTTGAAAAGTAAAAGCTTGAAGATTAAATGCTTGAATGTAACAGTGCAGTCGAAGGTAGATGCAGGAAGTTTAAATAACTTTGAAAGTAAATTTGGCATGGAAGATAAAGTTCAAGAAATTGTAAAGGCATGGAAATTAAATGGCTGAATCTTAAACATGATGAATATAAATTGTATTAATGAAGAAAATGGTGTTACATTACGTACATTCTCACGAACTCGTTTCTCTACACGCGGGTACTTTGAGTTTCTTTGAGTAACTTGTACAAAAATATGAACACCCACTTTACATAGAACTAACTCCTATTTATAGTGCTAGGAAATAACTACTAAGTGGTGGTTACTGCTTCGAACATGTGGATTTTGGCGCCTTTTCCTTGGTCTCAACTGTTCCCACGTTCACAACTGCTCTTGTTTCAATTTCAAATATTGGAAATTCCCTCCAGCCTTAATATAACCACTGCAGCGCTTGTTTCCACATTCTCATGGTCGAAACCCTTCCAGCACTTAGCCATTTTTTGAGGTTCCTACACCTCTATTCGACTCAGGCTTCTCCAAAAACTGGGTCGAAGCCTTCTTTATATTAAAAATAATTTTTTAACATAAAATAACTTTGATTCTTTCTAGCATCAAAATTGAGGGTTAACAAATTGCCCCCAAGGAATGTCCTTTCGCCAGAATTGGTAGGAAGGCCATTTCTTGATATAATAACCATTTCGACGCCTGTTTGCATGGCCTTAACTGAACATCCCACTAATTACTTAATGGCTGAACTGTTCAGTTTCTTTAACCCACGCCTCTGATGTCATACCATCATGACAAATCCTTAAAACGTCCTTTCAGCCGTATTCATCATAACACCTTTCTTGAAAACAGACGTTAACAGTCTGCACATAACTGCCACTTTTCATCACACCTTCAGGAGAAAGACACGCGTCCCACTAACCCCTCAGCTTCAACGGTGGATCCAAGTCTCTTGAGATTTTCAAATGTCTATATATACCCATTTCCGCTACTTTGTGAACTTTCCACACTTTTCACACTCTCAAGCAACCTCTTCTTCTCTTCAGTTCTCTCACGCAAACCCAGCAAAGACACCATCTTTTCATCTCCTTCAACAATGGCGTCTTCGTAAGCTAATTTTCAAACAAAGAAAACTCAGAGAGGCAAAGCCACTCCATTTAAGCAAACTATCCCTCTGTTCGCTAACATCCCAGGCCCCCAACTAGTAGATAACCGCCATTGCATGCCGGAACCCACCTCTGAAGAATCAAGAGCCATCTACAAATCTCAGGTAATGATTCCCATAGTTATGTCTGATAAAACTTATGCGCTATCTAGCCCTTTGGCTGATGTGGACATTTCTAACGAGAAGCTAAGTGAGTTCTTCCCCTCGTACCGGAGAACCAGACCATTAGGGCAAAAGAGTTTCCCCAAAATTAATTCCGCTGCTGGAGCTTCCCCTGAAGAGATCCCCTTACCCAAAATCAACGTTGGCTATCTCACTGATGGCACCAGGCTGGTGAGAGCTGTCAACCCTTTAAAGGAATTCGACCAATGGATGGCAAAGATGGAGAAGGTTAAAGCTGACCATTGGAAGGAGATAGGGATTTATGACCTTCTTATGTTGTCGAAGACCAACATACCGTATTGTCTGAATATGTTGGCGGTATCCCTATACTTCTGGGACAGCACCCATTATACATTCCATTTGCCATGTGGAATGGTTACTCCAACCCTTTTTGATGTAGCTGCCATCATGGGGCTTCGTCCAGATGGCCTTGTCTATAATCCTGATGTTGATGCTGAGGACACCATCAACATTTCAGGCTCCAAACTGACTTACACCCTCTTTATCAAACACCACTTCAAACAAGAAAATGACGAGGTGTCTGATGAAGAACACATTGCTTTCCTCACAGTCTGGCTGTCGAGGTATGTTTTTTGTACAAAGTCCTTGCAGGTAGCTAAGAAGTACCTGCCCTTGGCGAATCAACTCCACCACAACATAGGAACCTGCCTGAGTGAACTCATTCTGGCGAACCTTTACGAATCTATCAGTGAAGGGGCTTCTCGACTTAAGAATATGGAAGCCCAAGGTCCTATGCACTTGAGTGGTCCTCTTTGGCTACTTCAATTGTGGCTCAATGCTACAGTTGAGGCTAGCCTCCCCAGAAAAGGCATAGTTGATGAAGCCTCCGCTGAGATCAGGGAAAGGAGTGTCGAAGGGACACGTCTGGCCAAACTCACTCCTAATGATGATGGTGAAAACCTTCAAAGGGATTTCACCAGTTATATTATGATGTTCGCCAAGCGCTATGAGTTCACTCCTAGCATGGCACCCTTTGCTAGACGAAGCTATGGCCCTGTGTGGTTTGAAAGGCCATTTCCAAATCCTCTTCAACTTCTTGATCTAGAATTTGTTGCTATCTGGGAAGCCTTTTTTATTCCTAGATTCATTGTCCACAGGCTGAACTTAGGGAAAGGTTTATCAGCATTGATTGCCTATCAACCAAACTTGGTCTCTCGACAATTTGGGCTGGCCCAGAGCTTCCCTCAGTGCTTGTATGAGAAAAAGGGCCAAGTAATTCTTCACACTGCCTGCTTCGACGAGGAGAACGTCTCCCAAACACTCGACAGCCGGAATGAAAAAAGAAGAATCCTCTCTCCTGTGTTTTTTGAACCTTCCTTTCTATGCACTTCATCCTTCCACCAGTGGTGGTCGAAGCACTATAGTGAGCACTTTCTTGATGTGGCTACATTTTCTTCGTTACTTGACCAAGCTTTTCTCCATGTGCAGGACAAGACGAAAAAGAGTAAGTTCACTCACATCGAAGAAATACAGGCTTTTCAAAAATACTTTGAAACTATCTATCGACCAGATGATCTTAGTCGAACCATTCATGAGGCTGTTGTTACTCTAAAGAGAAAATTTCTAAAAAAGCTGGATCAACTAAAAATTCCTCCCAACGTCCCTCGTGAGAAACGTTATGAGGTAGCTTTTAAACTTTTTCCTCCAAAGTTCCCTCGACTGCCTAATGCTGATTTTGGAGTGGCGCTTACCCCTCCATTTCCAGATTGGTTTGTCTGTGGGGAGCATTTAAAACTTCTTCGACAGCAGTCTCAGCCAAAGGCTCAACGAGTGGTTTCGACTAAGCATACGTTAGACAGTTTTAAAGGGAACCTTTATATAGGAATTCAGGACGTTCGTGTCGAATCTGAAATATATGAAGGTTTGAAATCCTTAATCCATGGCTTTATGACTAACCATGTAATCATTAACTTGTAACAATTGTGTACTATCTTTCAGCTGTGCCTAGGAAAGCCGCTTCGACTAGAGCTACCACCTTGCAAAGTGGCAAAGAACCAGAGAGTACACAGGTATATTTCACCTCCCCTGTTTATGCTTGTACTATATGAATTTCTTTCTTATATTTGCACTTCCTCTTCAGACTGGTCAAAAACCTCCAACACCTTCCAAGAAAGGTAAGAAGGATACCCCAGCTGTGGTTATAGCTTCAGAGGCCTCAGATGAATCTCCTGAGGAGGTTCTCACAAGGAAAAGGAAAAAACCCACAAAGGCCTCTGGACCTACTGGCCCACCTCCTTCGAAGGTGGCCAAAATACTCGAAAAGGCATCCACCATAAGTGGTGTCGAGAAGGAACCCTCCAAGGTGGCCTTGAGAACCCCTCTTGGTGACCATGGGAGTGATAAATCAAGTCCTGCTGTTGAACAAACTCAGGTATGTGCACCATTGCCTTTTTCTATTATGCTTGACATCTTTCGCCTATTATTTCATTCTCATTTTCTCCACTTGTGTTCTTTAGGCACCCATAATCAACAATCCAGATTCCCGACCAACTCCAAGCAACTTCGCCACCACCGTAATTGACGATTCTGTTCCTCACCCAACTTCAGAAAGCCTCACCACCACGCTCCTCAACATCCAAGGTGAGCCAACTTATCACCCATCTTCTGATATTGGCTTTGGTTTGAGTGAGATTAATCAACCTACTCCACATGTTACAGCACCCACTGAACCACTAGCTCCAACCCCTACTCAAAACGCACAAGCTGATTGAGCCAACTCTGATGATGATGATGCCTCAAGCCCACCACCTTTCAATCTGGATACCCCCATGGATAAAGGTCAATTGGTTGAAGAAGAAAGGCATGAACCTGAAGTTCAAACACATAACGCCAATCCTGATTAAGTTGCGCCTGAGGAGACAAATGAACTACCTCCTACACCAGCTGATGACCAGGAGAATATGCAACCAGCTGCTGAAGAGTCTGATGAAGAAATGGGAGAAGAACAAGATGAAGAAGGAGAAGAATCAGCAGAGGAGAAAGAAGAACAAGCTGAGCCTCGCCCCCGCCATACTCCTTCGCCTATGGTCATTCCACCACCTGGAGACTCGCTGACAGCACTCAAGTGGTCGAACCCACGTGAGTTTACTAAATTGATTCTTGAGCAAAGGTATGGTTCTTCTTCTGTCTCTTCGACCCCAGCATCAGATGACTTCGCCCAACCAATTCTCCAAGCCATCAAGAAAAAATTCTTCAGGGGGAATATTCACAGAGTTTTGACCTCAGATCCAACGGCAACTGCTTATTTGAAGGACACCATTGCAAAGATTGAGCTCACCACCCTCAATCCAGATGTTTCTGGTTTTCTGATAGAGCTAACTGCTGTGGTGAACCAGATAGCTGCAGAAATAAAACTGCTTCCCTCTATCAGGAATACCATAGAGAAAACATCTGGTTGTGAGAGTGCAGCCTGGTGTGGTGCAAAAGAGGCGTACGAAGAGATCGAACGTATGGAGGCTGATCAAAAGAAAAAGCAAGATGAGATAGCCTCCAACCAGAAGGACATTGAAGCCTGGAAGCAACAAATCACGGAGCTACAAGCCAAAATTGACAATGCTAAAAAACGCAACCGTGATTTGCACCATTTCGACGACACTAAGATAGCTGAAGAAACAAAGACTGCTATTGATCGTATTGAGGCGGCCCAAAGATATGAAAAAGAGCTCGCAGCAGCAAAACTTGACGAATCTTTGTGCAACGCTCGTCTCAAACATCACATAGAAGCTTTTTCTCAGTTGGCGTCGAGGCTTCCCTTCTGATACTTTCGACACCTTTGTTTGTTTAATCATCATTTGTTTCTTGGCCTTTTCAGGCTTTTTATGTAATGACAATTTTATGCCTTTTGGCATTGATTAATCAATCATTATTATTTTGTCCTTAACTGCTTTCGACCCATATTACATGATGATGCACTTTTATTTGTTGTCTTTTATCAGTCAAATTTGCAATTAAGGCATTCTATCTTTTTCTTGGAAAGTCACCTTTCCAGCTTTAAATCCCAAGGCGTAGGCCTCTAGCATTTATAGCATAGCCCTCAGGCCTACTTCCAAGAATAGCTCACGTGTTTCCACCGTTTGACTGGCCAATCCAATCAGTACTTTGCCTCTATAAATTTCTTCCACCTGATCACATTTTGCGTAGAAGCAAACATGAACAATTCAGAGAAACCATCAGCCAAGAAAACGGCTGGAAAGGCAAAGGCAGTTGAGGAAACAAAAAAGATGGAGGCCACCAAGAAACCTGAAGCCTCCATTGGAGCAACCTCTCAAGCCAAGAAGAGAGAAACTAAAATGAAGATCTCTAAGAAAAAGCGCTCCAGCGCCCAAGACTCTGATGATGAGCCAGATGCATATTATATGGATTTCCTCAAATCCATATATTGGAGAGATTATGAATGACCTTTCCTTGATTAAAAATTGTTGTATTGGTTTTTCTTTGCTTTGTATGCCATATTAGCCTGACTTGGCCTATTTTGGCTTTCGTTTTATTAAATAAAGCTTATGTTTTAATATGAATCTCTTGCAGCATAGGCTTATATTTTTTCAAATACTTGCCATTTACTTTCAAGACTCTTTTATCTTTGTCTAACTCTTTAACTTCATAAGCTCCATTAGAGAAAACTTGTATGACTTGGAATGGGCCTTCCCACTTAGGGGACCACTTGCCCAATGCTCTATCTTTTCGATCCATACGGAAAATCAATTTCCAAACCAATTCCCCACATGCAAAAGATTTAGACTTTACCTTTTTGTTGTAGGATTCTTCGACCCTCTTCTTTTGTCTTCTTAACAACTCCAAGGCTCTGAGCCTTTCTTCATCCAAATCCACTAATTCATTCATCATCATTTCCCAATAATTCTCAGAGGGAATCTCATGATGTCTTTGAACTCTTACAGACTGTATATAAATCTCAACAGACAATACTGCATCATGACCAAAGGTGAGTCGAAATGGGGTAGTGTTGGTAGCCTCTTTAGGGGATGTTCGACATGCCCAAAGAACTTGGTCTAACGTCTTGTGCCAATTTCTAGGCCTTTTTCTCACATGCTTCTTAATTAGTCCAATCACTACCTTATTGGCAGCTTCGACTTGCCCATTGGCTTGGGCATAATAAGGAGTAGAAGTCAACAACTTGAAACCTATTTCTTTGGCAAATTCCTGCATCTTTCGACCAGTGAACACTGATCCCTGATCTGTAGTAATTGTTTCAGGAATGCCAAGCCTATAAATAATGTGATTTTGAATGAATTCAATAACATCTTCTTGACCTATATTCACCAGTGGTATTGCCTCAATCCACTTGGTGAAATAATCAATTCCCACCAAAATATATCTTTGGTTCTTTGAAGATGTTGGTCGAATCTCTCTCACTATATCCAAAGCCCATCCTATGAAAGGCCATGGTTTCACTATGGAATGTAATTCACTTGCAGGGATGTGCTGTATGCCAGCATGAATTTGACATTCTTGGCAACCCTTAGCAAATTCTATGCAATCTTTCAGCATAGTGGGCCAATACATGCCCTGTCGAAACAACAACCATTTCATTTTCTGGCCAACTTGGTGTGCTCCACATGCCCCACTATGTATTGTCGAAAGGGCCAAATATGCCTCTGCTTCACTAAGGCATTTCAATAAGACTCCCTCAGGGGTCTTTTTAAACAATTCATTACCCAACAGTACATAGCTTAAAGCTTGATACCTGATTTTTCGCTCTATCGAAGTCGTTGGGTTTTGCAAATATTCAACTATGGGCTTCCTCCAATCTTCATCTGTTAAATTATCTATGGCAAAAATTTCAAAATTTTCACCATCTATGCACCCAAGCTTAGTTGTTTCTAAGTCTGATGGGCATAATCCAACGGCTACCACCTTACCTCTTGCTTCAATTACTTCTTGAAGGTTTTCCTTTGACACCTTGTACCCAGAGGCAATTTGAGCCAAGTCGTTAGCAACTTGGTTCTCTATTCTAGGTATGTGTTGGATGGCCACTACCTCAAATTTCTTTAATAATCTATTGGCTATCACAAAGTACATAATGAGAGTTTCTTTAACACATTTATACTCCTTTGTGATTTGTTTTATAACCAATTCTGAGTCTCCCATTATTTTGACTCTAGTTGCCCCCAATTCTAACAAAATTTCAACGCCAACAATTAATGCTTCATATTCAGCCTCATTGTTAGAGCAAGGTCCTTCGACCTTGTACTTGAATTTTGTTGGAATTTTTTCAGGAGAAATAATGTGTATTCCCACTCCTGTTCCATTTTTATGACTTGATCCATCAAAGTATAACTTCCAGGATTTTAATTCAACATAATTCAAATCATTTTCATTTATGGAGTGATCAACTATAAAGTCTGCAACTATTTACCCTTTCACAGCTTTTAAAGGTCGATATGTTAAGGAAAATTTTGTTAATGCTAATGCCCATTTGCCAATTCGACTATGCAAAATAGGTTTAGATAACATATGTTTTACAACATCAAAGTGAGAAGAAACATACACATCAACGGGCTTTATATATTGCTTCAATTTAGTACAAGAGAAATACAAGCATAAACATAACTTTTCAATCATGTTATACCTAGTTTCTGCATCATTTAAAACTCGACTAAGATAATAAATGGCTCTTTCGACTCCATTTTCATCCTCTTGGGCTAACATGCTCCCTAGAGTTTTATCTGATGCAGCTATATACAATCTCATGCTCTTGTTTCTACAAGGTGGCGAAAGAATTTGAGGGTGGCTTAGGTACTCCTTGATCTTGTCGAAGGCTTCCTGCTGTAATTGCCCCCACTCAAAACCATCTTTGTTAAAACGAAGCAATGGCGAAAAAACTTGTGTTTTGCCACTCATGTTGGATATAAACCTTCTTAAGAAGTTGATCTTGCCCAACAACGATTGCAACTCCTTTTTAGTTGATGGCGTTTTCGCCTCCATTATGGCTTTGGTCTTATTCTGATTTATTTCAATCCCTTTCTTGTGGACCACAAAGCCTAGGAAATCCCCTGCCTGCACACAAAAAGCACATTTGAGAGGATTCATTTTAAGACCATGTTTTCTCATCCTTTCAAAGGACTGTCGAAGATGGTCAATGTGACTTTTCCCAGAAATAGATTTTATAACAATATCATCAATATTAATTTGCATGAATGTGTCTATGAAATCGTGGAAAATTGAATTCATTGCCCTTTGATAGGTGGCACCAGCATTCTTGAGACCAAAAGGCATCACTACCCATTCATAGGTGCCTAAGGCTCCAGGGCATCTAAAAGCAGTTTTATGAACATCTTCCTCAGCAATGAATATTTGGTTGTAGCCAGAATATCCATCCAACATACTAAGATATTCATGTCCTGCTGCAAAATCTATTAACATTTCTGCTACTGGCATTGAATATTCATCTTTGGGACTTGCAGAGTTTAAATCTCTAAAATCAATGCAAACTCTTAAAGACCCATTCTTTTTAATAACAGGTACTATATTAGCCTACCATTCGACATACCTTGCAGTGCGAATGAATTTGCAATGAAGCAGTCTTTCGACTTCCTCTTTGATCTTTGACAATATCTCTGGTGGAAACCGTCTTGGATTTTGCTTGACTGGTTTTTTCCCAGGCGTCATAGGCAACCTGTGTTCGACCAAGTCCCTGCTCAAACCAGACATCTCATCATAATCCTAGGCGAAGCAGTCTTTGAATTCTTTCAACAACTGAACCACTTCCACCTTCAACTGGGGATCAAGATTGGCACTAATGTAGGTAGGCCTTTTGGTTGCCCCCTCACTGAGGTCAACTTCTTCTAAGGGATCTTGTGCTAGCATTTTTATATTATTTGCCAACGGATCCTTCTCAAATCCCAAAGGCTCATCTTCATAGATAGCGTCGAGCCTCTGGCTTTGCTCTCCAGTTTCAACCTTATCTGGAGTTTTTGGGTCGAAGTCCTTACCAAGACCTTCTTGATATACTTCAGAAATGGCTTCGTCGGCCATATAGTCATTGGCGGCTTCCAAAGCCGCTTGTAGTTTTGTTTCGGCCACATAGGCCGAAATTCTTTTTAAAGCGTCGAACTCAGTCATGGTCACTGAATTCATCTCCCCATCCTGTGGGCTCTATTGGAGGTGTGCTTAAGCATGGAAACCTTCCTCCTGGTACCTCCCTGTCCCACCTGAAACCTTCAACAGGGTGTAAATACAACGAATAAAACGTTTCTACGTCAGGTGTAAACTCAAAATCAGCTGGAGGACATGGAGCAATGTTCGCCAGATGTTTCTCAAATTGTCTACTGTCCACATGATTAATAGGCACCTTAAAGTACCCTTGATCAGCTTCAATATTTTCAACTATCCCATCTGGTCTCCAAATGGTGATTCTTTGATGCATAGATGAGGGTACAACTCCTATCCCATGAATCCACTCCCTACCCTAGAGTAGATTGTAGTTAGCTTTTGTCTCAACGACCATAAACACTATTGGTCTGGTAATAGTTCCCACAGTGAGATCCACCTGAATCACTCCTAGAGTGGAACCAACTTTTCCTTCATAGTTCGACAGAACCATGTTGTGTGGTTTGGTATCAGTCTCAAACTTCCTAATCTTGCTCAGCAAAAACCTTGGCATCAAATTAACAGTTGCGCCATAATCTACCAAAATTTTGTTGACAGGGACGTTTTCTACTTTGCCAGTAATATAAAGAGGCTTCAAATGACCCTTCATTGCCTCTGTGGGGCGTTCAAAGAAAGCATTCTGTTCTTCGACGCACCCATTGTTCATGATGTAATAGCACACAGGCTTGTGTGCCAACATTTCCACTTCAGCAGTTTGATCTAAGTCTTCGACATCTGAGACTTGACCAAATTCTCTTGGCATTACTGACACCACATTTACCAGAATATCTAGGGAAGCCGCTGACTCATTGTCGAAGGTAAAGTGCAGGAAAGTAAAGGACTCTGAAATAGAAGCAATGGATTAAAGGTGAACTCCACGTTCTTGAAAATAAAAGACTTTGAAAAGTAAAAGCTTGAAGATTAAATGCTTGAATGTAACAGTGCAGTCGAAGGTAGATGCAGGAAGTTTAAATAACTTTGAAAGTAAATTTGGCATGGAAGATAAAGTTCAAGAAATTGTAAAGGCATGGAATTAAATGGCTGAATCTTAAACATGATGAATATAAATTGCATTAATGAAGAAAATGGTGTTACATTACGTACATTCTCACGAACTCGTTTCTCTACACGCGGGTACTTTGAGTTTCTTTGAGTAACTTGTACAAAAATATGAACACCCACTTTACATAGAACTAACTCCTATTTATAGTGCTAGGAAATAACTACTAAGTGGTGGTTACTGCTTCGAACGTGTGGATTTTGGCGCCTTTTCCTTGGTCTCAACTGTTCCCACGTTCACAACTGCTTTTGTTTCAATTTCAAATATTAGAAATTCCCTCCAGCCTTAATATAACCACTGTAGCGCTTGTTTCCACATTCTCATGGTCGAAACCCTTCCAGCACTTAGCCATTTTTTGAGGTTCCTACACCTCTATTCGACTCAGGCTTCTCCAAAAACTGGGTCGAAGCCTTCTTTATATTAAAAATAATTTTTTAACATAAAATAGCTTTGATTCTTTCTAGCGTCGAAATTGAGGGTTAACAGCTGGTCCAACCGTTGTGAGGTAAGGTGTGATTGTATGTATGATGATTTTCACCACGGTCATGCAACTCTGTCGCAACTCCGAAAAACAACCGGCCGAAACAGAACAGAAGCACTACTACGAAAAACCCATTTAACAACGGTTGGGAATGACATATAATGACGCGGGCGAGGGCGTTGTTATGTAGATTGTTGTTGTATATATGAAACTTACAACGACGGCCTTGCATGCGTTGTAATAAACAGGAAAGCGCGCTGACTATCACACCGGTTTTACATTACATCGTTGTAATAAATATAATTGTCCTTGTAACACCCCAAAAATCTAAATTAATCATTTATTTATTTAGAAGGAATTAAGAGGTTTTTGGTAATTTGGAGAATTATGGATTAAAAGAGTATTTTTAAATAATTTTAATAGAGTGAATAATCATGTATTATTTAGATTATTATTTATTATTTAAAAATATTAAGAAAAGGGCAAGATGGTCATAAAGGAAAAGAAGTAAGGGTAGAGTTGGAAGTTCATAAACTGGGATAATGTAACTAAAGAAGAAAGATCGATCAATTTTCTAACTGATCGTATTTTTGTGAAGAACGCTGAAGAAGAGAAGAGGAGGAGGAAAACCAAGGGTTTTGAAGGATTGCTAGGAGAATCTTGGAGAAAGAAGGATAAAGCTTCGGATTACTCTAAGGTATGGGGAGTTTTCACGATTTATTATAATTTTATAGGAATTGGTTTATGAATAGATTAGGTTTTGTGGATTCTTGAATAATGGTGGTGTTTGGTGATATAGATTGTGTTAGGAGTGAGTGTTGTGATGAGAATGAGTGAAACAATTTGGTGTATTTGATGTATGTGCATTGTGTGAGTCTTTTGATCAAATTTCGTATTTGGACAAAACTGAATTTTGGGGTATTCTGAGTCGAAAACGCAGCAGCAAAATCACTTTTTGGAAAATGGGGTTTTGTCGCACCCTGACACGGGCCGTGTCACACAACACGGGCACCCGTGTCAGCTTACTGGTTGGGGAAAATGAAAACTTTTGTTACAGAGCTTCTGACACGGGCGGCCGTGTCAGGCCTCTGCTTCTGCTATAATTTTTCTGGTTTGGATTGTTCGTGCAGGCCTTCTGACACGGGCCGTGTCACAGGACACGGGTGGCCGTGTCAGACAACTGTTTTAGCCATTTTTGCTGTTTTAATGTTTTCTCTTGTTGATTGTTGTTGTCTTGTTGTTTTGCTGCTGTATGGATGATAAAACATGATGGATGGTGATTAACTGTTGAATATGAAATGAATGATGCACACGTTGATATTTGATGAGTTGAGGAGAATTAGCATCATTGCATTTCATAGCATTTTATGTCAGGGCTTCGGCCTATTGGTAGCTTCAATCCCATTGTGCGGATTGAAGTGATATGTTGTTATGTTGTGCTCCCTTGTGGAGGGTTGATGGCCAATGTCCATCACATGGAGAATTGGTACCACATGCATGTTTCCGATGAAGTTGCATTTCATTCTAAGTGGCATTGCATGTGTATGAGTTGATTGTCGAATAATATGTATGTTTTATTGTGGATATCATGGTGTTGTTGTTGACTAAACTATGATGTTGTTGTTGATTATATCATGATGTTGTTGTCGATTATACCATGATGTTGATGTTGATTGTATCATGATGTTGTTGTTGATTACATCATGATGTCGTTGTTGATTGTACTATGATGTTGTTGTTTATTTTACTATGATGTTGTTGTTGACTATGCTATGAGGTTGATGTTGATTATGCTATGATGTTGTGGTTGATTATGCTACGATGTTGTTGATTAATTATGTTATGATGCTGTCGTTGGTTATTCCATGATGTTATTGTTGCCTTCCTGTTCATTTTCCATGTACTTATATTACTATAATGAATTGTGATTTCTCACCCTACCTACTTGGAAATGTTGCCTCTTATGTGGGTAACTTCCAGATAACCAAGAGTAGATTCGCGACGATGGAGGATGTAGCCTTCAAGTGTGTCTTTATCGCTATTTAGTTTAGAGGTGTCCTGCTCTGTGTCATGTAACATCGGGTTGGAATTTGTTGTGGACCTCGCGTTCTTTTGTTTTATGTTGAATTTTTACATTATTGGTGATGATTTGATTTGGATATATTTAGTATGAAGTATTTTATTGAAATGACATAAAAAGTTGATTCCCGCTGCGTAGTTGTTGATTTTATTATTAAGAATGTGTAACCCGTGTTACGGGACAGGACAATGATTTTGAATGATGTTTGAATATATGTGGCACCTTTCTTGTTAATTTTACTCTGATAATATTACGTGTTTTCCTAAAATTGTTTGTGGGGTAAAAGGGTGTTACATCAGTGGTATCAGAGCCTGGTTGGTCTGTCCGGCCAAGTTCCCTAATGTCGTTTATCCCTTGGTACACGACAAGTGTGTGGAACACTGTCAGTACTTATTTGTTTACTAACCGTTGGCTCCCGGTGTTGGTTTGAAACAAGTGGGGGAGAAGTTTACTTCCCGGAGATGTTTCTGGTGTGAGGAGTTGACTCAAGGTGATATTAAGGGCAAGAGTACAAGTGTTGTTGGAGTTGTAATGTCGCGAACCGACGAGAGTACAGATTCACGAATTCTTAGTTGCCTGTCAAGTTTGAGATTCCTGGAGGGAGAACAAGCCGGTATGGTTGATGTTTGGTTCTCGGAGAAGAGAGGGCAATGTGATGCATAGTGATATGCAAGTGGAGTATATCTGGAGTGAGGTCGGATGATTTTCAGAGCTGGGTGAAAAACAAGGATTGTTGGAAGGGTTTGGAAGCAGGAGAAAGAGGTAGAACTCATGTTCACCAATTTCGGTTTTTATTTTCACATTTATGGAACAGCCTTCAATAAAAGAGGCATAACTTTCTACTCGTAACCCCGATGAAGGCGATTCTGGACTTTTTGGAAATTTTACGAAATTCCCTACAGTTTGCATATAAATTTTGTCTTCGGCATGTTTTTGAGTAGAGAGAAAGACGCGTTTGAATAGTTGGGTCTGATTCTGATTTTGTTTGGTGGAAGTTTGTATACGGGATTTCTTGACCAGTCCCATTGCAAGGACGATAACTTTTTACTCGTAATTCAGATTTGAGCGATTCTTGAAGTTCTGGAATCTACACGAAATTCCCTTCATTTTGGAATATAATTTTGTGTCTGGGAGGTCTGTATTGAAGAAGATAATTGTGTTTGAAGTGGACAATTCTTGTTGGAAATGGTAAGATGAAGTCAAGTATGAAATATTTAGTAATAAGAAGAAGAATATCGGAGAAGCACATGGAAGTGCGGCGTATGATAGTTGAGAATGATTAAAGTATAGAAATCTTTGAGGAATGTTAAATAGTAAAGTGGATTATGTGTTGTTGGCGAGATGTGTCGGCATGAGTCGGAAATTTTTGGAAGTTATATCACCAACCAGATGATGAGATGGTATTGTTGAGATTGTGATTGGAATGATGATCAAGTGTGAAATTATACGGATCATCGAAGTTGTGAGATTAAAAAGGAAGATGAAGGATTGGTTAGGGTCGTCAAAGGTTTGAACTTAGATAAATGTTTCGACTGAAGTGGGTCGATTTGGATTGTACGTGATGTGGTAACGTTTCCAATATTAGAAGGATATTTAATGATTGTGTTGTGCAACTAACTTGTATAGGAGAATATGTATTGGATTTTGGACTTTTCGTATCATTGACGAGATGGAAAATAAGAAAATTAAGAAAAACGTTTGTAAGCCTTAGAGAGATGGTGGAGCAGTATGCTTAGATAATTTTAAGAAAAGGGTAAAGGACGCTATTGTAGTTGGGTAATGATGATTTATACCACCATTATGGTTGTCGGCTGTCTATTGATAAATTGAGGAACTGTCACGCTTAATCTCTTGGTTATAGTCGACGAAATCATGTTGGATGGAGTAGATGTGTCTTGCCAACTAGAATAGTATGCACAGTGAAATGTTTGGGGTTGAGCCAAGTGCTTATGAATTGTTTGAGTTGTCGATGCGGATTCCTATATAGGGGAAATGAGGCGGACTTGAGGATGTTAGTATGAGGTTGCGAGTTGATCAGTGAGTAGTTTGGAAACTCACAGTTGTGTTCTGGATAACTTGGGTTTTGGTTTGTGGTGGATCGAGAATTCGACTGACATGAGACTTGAAGAACGGTAGAGATACACCAAGTAGGAAGTAAATGGTAATGTAAGACTATGTTTTGACCAAGGATGTCGGACCGAGAAGGGTAGTGGCTGGTATGCCTTAAAGTGTATATATGAAAATATTAATGGTATTTTCCATACTTGTTTGGATGCGTTATAACTGGTGTTCGTTGTGGATATTCTGATGTTTATAAAATCAGAAGAAGAGCGCGTAGAGTATTTGAGAGTTGAGTTGCAAGTATTGAAAGAAGTGAAGCTATATGCTGAGTTAGCAAGGTGTGAATTATGATTTGTAAAGATGAAGTTGAGTGGTTGTGTTAATTCGGATGAGGGATTTTGGAGAATTGTGCTAGTATGAGTAGGACTTGAGGAATTAGTTTGTTTGATTGGTTTGGTTAATATGCCATGTTAAGTGTAAGTTATTGAGGCTAAATCTATGGCTATTGGGTGTTAAGCTCTGTTTGGAAGATGATTTTTTTTTCTTGTTGAGATTAATTGGACACATGTATCCTTATGTTGTGGTGAGATTGTTATGCGTTGAGATGAATTTTGATGATGTGTTAATACAAGGTGGTGAAGTTGTAGCTTATGTTGACGATAATTAGGAATTCTTGAAAGTATCTATCCTATTCAAGATTTGGAATTGGTTGCAGTTGTAGTTGTGTTGAATATTCTGAGGCATTGTTTACGGATCTAAGTTCGAAGTATTCAGTAATCACAAGAGTATAGAATGTCTGTTTGGATGGAATTTCCGATGAGTTAAGTTGAAAGGTCTTTTCTTATGTCTACTTTGATGGTCAGAAGTTGATGTAAACTTGGTATATTAGATAGTTGCGAGTACTCAGAGTGCACAGCGAAAGCGTGGGTAGCGCAGTTGGTTCTTATGTGAGTATCAACGATGTCGGTAGTTGGTTACGTTGAAATTGTGCTTTGGGCCTTTGTGTTCTTACCTTGTTGTTGCCTCGTTGCCTATGGCGATGGTAACGATCGTGTTGTATTCTGGTTCATAGTGAACCTGTATGTTCCTAACCTGATTATTCTCGGTGTTTTCAGTTGGTCGTCGATTACATCGCGTGAGCATTTCATCTTGTTGTCGTTGGCATTGATAAGGTGTATTGTTGTATTGCGTTATTCGTGGTATTGCCACACGCGGCATGAGAGTTGATTAGTCGGAGGTGATAACGTATCTGGAGTGGTCTGCATCGAGTAAATTTTCGAGGACGAAAATTCTTAAAGTAGGGGAGAGTTGTAACACCCCAAAAATCTAAATTAATCATTTATTTATTTATTTAATTAATTTAGAAGGAATTAAGAGGTTTTTGGTAATTTGGAGAATTATGGATTAAAAGAGTATTTTTAAATAATTTTAATAGAGTGAATAATCATGTATTATTTAGATTATTATTTATTATTTAAAAATATTAAGAAAAGGGAAAGATGGTCATAAAGGAAAAGGAGTAAGGGTAGAGTTGGAAGTTCATAAACTGGGATAATGTAACTAAAGAAGAAAGATCGATCAATTTTCTAACTGATCGTATTTTTGTGAAGAACGCTGAAGAAGAGAAGAGGAGGAGGAAAACCAAGGGTTTTGAAGGATTGCTAGGAGAATCTTGGAGAAAGAAGGATAAAGCTTCGAATTACTCTAAGGTATGGGGAGTTTTCACGATTTATTATAATTTTATAGGAATTGGTTTATGAATAGATTAGGTTTTGTGGATTCTTGAATAATGGTGGTGTTTGGTGATATAGATTGTGTTAGGAGTGAGTGTTGTGATGAGAATGAGTGAAACAAATTGGTGTATTTGATGTATGTGCATTGTGTGAGTCTTTTGATCAAATTTCGTATTTGGACAAAACTGAATTTTGGGGTATTCTGAGTCAAAAACGCAGCAGAAAAATCACTTTTTGGAAAATGGGGTTTTGTCGCACCTTGACACGGGTCGTGTCACACAACACGGGCACCCGTGTCAGCTTACTGGTTGGGGAAAATGAAAAATTTTGTTACAGAGCTTCTGACACGGGTCGTGTCACAAGACACGGGCGGCCGTGTCAGGCCTCTGCTTCTGCTATAATTTATCTGGTTTGGATTGTTCGTGCAGGCCTTTTTACACGGGCCGTGTCACGGGACACGGGTGGCCGTGTCAGACAACTGTTTTAGCCATTTTTGCTGTTTTAATGTTTTCTCTTGCTGATTGTTGTTGTCTTGTTGTTTTGCTGCTGTATGGATGATAAAACATGATGGATGGTGATTAACTGTTGAATATGAAATGAATGATGCACACGTTGAAATTTGATTAGTTGAGGAGAATTAGCATCATTGCATTTCATAGCATTTTATGTTGGGGCTTCGGCCTATTGGTAACTTCAATCCCATTGTGCGGATTGAAGTGATATGTTGTTATGTTGTGCTCCCTTGTGGAGGGTTGATGGCCAGTATCCATCACATGGAGAATTGGTACCAGATGCATGTTTCCGATGAAGTTGCATTTCATTCTAAGTGGCATTGCATGTGTATGAGTTCATTGTCAAATAATATGTATGTTTTATTGTGGATATCATGGTGTTGTTGTTGATTAAACTATGATGTTGTTGTTGATTATATCATGATGTTGTTGTCGATTATACCATGATGTTGATGTTGATTGTATCATGATGTTGTTGTTGATTACATCATGATGTCGTTGTTGATTGTACTATGATGTTGTTGTTTATTTTACTATGATGTTGTTGTTGACTATGCTATGAGGTTGATGTTGATTATGCTATGATGTTGTGGTTGATTATGCTACGATGTTGTTGATTGATTATGTTATGATGCTGTTGTTGGCTATGCCATGATGTTGTTGTTGCCTTCCTGTTCATTTTCCATGTACTTATATTACTATAATGAATTATGATTTCTCACCCTGCCTGCTTGGAAATGTTGCCTCTTATGTGGGTAACTTGCAGATAACCAAGAGTAGATTCGCGACGATGGAGGATGTAGCCTTGAAGTGTGTCTTTATCGCTATTTAGTTTAGAGGTGTCCTGCTCTGTGTCATGTAACATCGGGTTGGGATTTGTTGTGGACCTCGCGTTCTTTTGTTTTATGTTGAATTTTTACATTGTTGGTGATGATTTGATTTGGATATATTTAGTATGAAGTATTTTATTAAAATGACATAAAAAGTTGATTCCCGCTACGTAGTTGTTGATTTTATTATTAAGAATGTGTAACCCGTGTTACGGGACAGGACAATGATTTTGAATGATGTTTGAATATATGTGGCACCTTTCTTGTTAATTTTACTCTGATAATATTACGTGTTTTCCTAAAATTGTTTGTGGGGTAGAAGGGTGTTACAGTCCTCGGTTCGATTCCCAGCAGCACAGTTTTGATATTTATTTTTTGTTGGACAGCGTGCCAAATATTATAACGGTTAGGAAATATAACCGTCGTTAAAGTTTCTGCAAAATTAACAAATATCATCCTGCTTTTATAATTAATCCCATTTTTTTACCTGTATTATTATTCTCCATATCTCAGCACAGCAGAAAAATACAATTCTCATTTTTTGATACAGTTTTCATAATAATATTAATCGTATCATATTCATAATGTCACATATACCAGATTACAATTTATCAGAACAAACAACCTACATAAATAAAATATCACATATGCCATATTACAATTTACACACATTACATAACTTCACATAATTGTAATTTGGTGTATTGGTATCTTGTCTCTTGGTGTCTTGTCTCCTGGCCTGGTGTCTGGACTCAAATAAGTATACTTGTTAGTAAAAATACTTCTAAACTATAACATACAATTAATATATTATGAATAAATAATAAATTACGTACTTGTTAATTTTCCCATATGCCTTCTTCATGATCGAGTCGTATAGCATGCACGGCATCTCCATCAACTTCATCATATGAGGTAGGAACTTGTGTTGTGTAATAAGGTATGGACGGAATATCAAGACTTTCATCACTAAGAGGAATGTATTTTCCTTGGAGAACGATTGACCATTTCCCCGATTTGTCCGATGGATCGGAAACATAGAAAACTTGTTTTGCTTGAGAAGCCATGATGAATGGTTCTGTATTAAAAGATGCCTTGCCAAGGTCGACCCGGGTGAATCCTAAGTCATCAATGTCTACACCATTACTATTATTGGGAACCCACTTGCATTTAAATAAAGCCACTTTGAAAATAACATAATCAATCTCCCAAATCTCATCAATGACACCATAAAACGCGGTAGTTGTCAATACCGGATTCTTATCTTTCGAACTAGAGAAATACATCGATTCGGCTTCAACCATAACCCCACTATTTTGCATTGTACTACGATCATCTTTTGATTTTTTATAAAAGGTATAATGACCAATGTCGTATGCACTCCAGGTAATGACACAAAATTTTGGCCCGTACGACAACCATCTAAGTATCTCGGATGCACTAGGATCATTAGATACACTTTTATTAAACCAATCCATAAATCCATTGTTATGCTCTATCAACAACAACTTGTCATTCATTCGGGGATATTTTTTCTTCATAAGTCTTTTGTGAGTAACTATGAAAGGTTGAACCTCATCTATATTATTCAATATATAGAAATGTGATTGAATAACTACATCCCGAGCCATTGACCTAACATTTAGACCTTGAATACCTCTTCCGTCTGTGTCATCATGACGAGACTTTGGAATTCCTATAGAATTTGCATCCGACAAATAGTTTGTACAAAACTCAACAGCTTCTTCTGTGATGTACCTTTCAACAATCGAAGCTTCCGGTCAGGGATGATTCTTTGTATATCCTTTAAAGATCTTCATATATCGCTCTATTGGATACATCCACCTTAAATAAACTGGACCACAAATTCTTATTTCTCTTACAAGATGAACAAGTAAGTGAACCATAATGTCAAAAAATGATGGCGGAAAATACATCTCCAATTGACACAAGATTATGGCAGCCTCATCTTCTAATTCATCCAATTTTTTGAAATCAAGAACATTATTACATATGGCATTGAAGAATAAACACAGTCTCGTTATAGTTACTCTCACATTTTTTGGAAGGATCCCACGGATAGCCACTGGTAGAAGTTGTTGCATCAATACATGACAAGCATGAGATTTTAAACCAATTAACTTGAGATCTTTCATTGATACAAGTTTCTTGATGTTTGATGAGTAACCTTGCGGAACTTTAATACCTTGCAAACACTCGCAGAACATCTTCTTTTCCTTTTTAGATAGAGTGTGACATGCTGGAGGCAGATAAGTTATTTTTCCTTTCTCTATTGGAGCCAATTTTTTTCGTATACCCATCTTCTCCATATCAAGACGGGAAGTCTTACTATCTTTAGTCTTGCCCGGAATGTTTAGAAGTGTGTCAATCAAACTATCACACATATTTTTCTCCACGTGCATCACATCAAGACAATGTCTAACATCAAGACTTGACCAATATGGAAGATCAAAGAAGATGAATCTCTTTTTCCATATATTTTTCGCAACTTCCCCTTTTTCTTTTCCTCTCTTCCCACCTTTTTCTTTTTCTTTCTTCCCACCTTTTTCTTTTTCTCTCTTCCCAAGGACAACATTAATGTATTCCTGCCGTTGATACACTTCATCCCCGGTTAAAGGTTTAGGAGCCTCACCAAACTCTTGCTCTCCATTAAAAGCCTTTCGCAATCTACAATATGGATGACCCGGTTTTATAAATTTTTGATGCCCAAGGTAAACGGTCTTTTTTCCAAACTCAAGTTGGTGATAACAAGTATCATCTTCACATATAGGACACGCTTTATGTCCTTTGACACTGTATCCCGCCAAGTTACCATAAGCCGAAAAGTCGTTAATTGTGAAAAATAATATTGCACGCATATTAAACTTTTCCCCAGAATATGCATCATCAACTTCAACGCCTTCATCCCACAAGAGTCGTAAATCATCAATTAATGGACTAAGATAAACATCTATGTCGTTACCAGGTTATCGTGGTCCAGAAATCATCATACTTAACAGTATATACTTGCGCTTCATGCACAACCAAGGAGATAGGTTATAAATAGTGAGAAGAACAGGCCATAAAGTATGATTAGTGCTCATATTACCAAAGGGGTTCATTCCATCGGTGGCAAGCCCAAGCCTAAGATTTCTTGGCTCGACTCCAAAATCCGGAAACAACGAATCAATTTTCTTCCATTGCAAAGAATCAGCTACATGGCGAATGTTTCCATCACAAATCCTTTCATCTACATGCCATCTAAGATTCTTTGCGTCATTCGAATTAGCAAAAAGTCTCTTTAATCGTGAAAGTATTGGCAAGTACCATAACACTTTAGCAGGAGGATGCTTCCTACTAACATTGTCATAGTGATCATTGTCATCACCATTGCTAGCCTTCAGCTTGTAACGCGACACACCACATTTCGGACATTGAAACAAGTCTTCATACTCTTTCCGGTATAATATGCAATCATTAGGGCAAGCATGTATCTTAATATACTCCAGACCCAATGGACACAATATCTTCTTGGCCTCATAGCAACGATCCTGCAATTTGTTATCTTCTGGTAACATTTGCGGTAGCAATTCAAGTAATTCCGTGAAACTTTTATCCGACCATCCATTTTTTGTCTTCAGATTAAACAACTTTAACACCGCCGACAATCGTGTGAACTCTGTGCATCCCTTATATAAAGGGGTGTCTTTATCACGACATAAATTATCATAAATATGAGCATTCATAAAAGAAGATTCCCCAATATCACGGAACATATCCTCTAGGTGATCTTCCATATATTCATCTTCCTCCACTCTTTGACTTTGTGACGCCCGACTTTCCTTATTATCCACCTCACTATGCCACGTCCATATTATATAATTTTGACATATACCATCACAACAAAGGTGATTGTGTATTTCTTTCTTTGTACCCTTTTTGATATTAACGCAAACAACACAAGGACAATAAAAGATACCATCATTGTCGGGAAGATGTTTATCAGCGTATTCAAGGAATTTACAAACTCTGTTCTCATAAACCGGATCTAATCTATTGGCTTTCATCCAACTACGATCCATTACAACTTCTGAAATTTATACATGTATAATAATGTGAATGACACACCAAAATCTAATCCAAAAACTCAAGCATATGCATATACAATATGAACAAAGAAAAAATCAATGAAGATGTACTCCCATACTAAACGTAAAGCATATGAAACATCTCATTCTGACTTGAGCATATACAATATGAACAAAGAAAAAAGGAATGAAGATGTTGAAGAGAACCTTACTTCGAAGCTGAAGAAGCAAATGAATGATGAAGACGGTCAATATTTGAGCATAAACCAAGAAAAAAGGAATGAAGATGTTGAAGAGAACCTTACTTCGAAGCTGAAGAAGCAAATGAATGATGAAGACGGTCAATATTTGAGCATAAACCAAGAAAAAAGGAATGAAGATGTTGAAGAGTACCTTATTTGAGCAATATTTGAGCTCCAAATGAATGGATATGAAGAGGGTAAAGGTTAGGGCGTCTCTGGCTCACTTGTTCGATTAAGGCGTCTTATGAAAGAAATACATAATAAGTTTTGTTTTAATTTATCAGTAAACCTTTTAATCTCGGTTGGAGAAACAAACCGTCGTGGAATCTTAAGTGACACACGCTAAATGTATCCTAAAAAAAGGAAAAAATGTGTTGTAGGGAATCGAAGCTTGTTACATTTTATTTATTACTACGGTTGTTCATCTTAACCGTTGTAAAATAATTTACAATTTATTTTTAAAATAATGGACTTAGTTGTCACACGCTAAATGTACTCTAAAAAATGGAAAAAATGTAGTTGCAGGGAATCGAAGCTAGATACATTTTATTTATTACTACGGTGGTTTTATTCAACCGTCATTAAATGACTCAGCTTTTACATGGGCGAGAAATTTTTAACCTATTACAACGGTATAAAAGGATGCGTTGTAGGTCTGGCGTTGTTGTTTTAGCGTTTTGTAGTAGTGAAGAGTCGCCACCGAACGTTATTTATCTCGACGCAGGGAAAGAAAATGATCGAAGAAAACCTAAACAGAGGGAGAAGACTTGGTCATCGCAACCATAGTCCAGGTTTGGGAGTCAGTAACGCGAGGGGAACGTATTAGCACCCCCACACGTCCATCGTACTCGATGGGATCCACGCTTGTTGTCTAATCAAAGGGTGATTTATCTAAAGCCTACTGCTAAACAGAAACGGAAAACAAAAAGGGGAAAAGAGACTCGATAGGACATCGTCGTCCTATGCCTACGTATTCCCTCGTGCAATGGAAAAGTCAGAGTCAACGTAGTTCGGAGGACTATGGGTGGATAGGGGGAAGGTTGCTCGCCAAGACATCGCCGTCTTATTCCTACGTATCCTCAATCTAACCAGAGAGAGGAAATCAGAGCAGTTGTAGTTCGACCTATGGTCGGTAAGTGTTTTTTATGAGCGACGTTAAGTTCGCGTCCGACAGTTAGGGTCGATGCCTGTTTGCGACAAAACAGAAGTAAGGTGCTCTTTTCTGAAAATAATTTGAAACCCAACAATCCCGAAGGATAAAAGAGATTTGAATTTGTTTTATGCTTTTTAGACAGAAGTGGATTGAAGTTAGTTTGAAACTCACATTGCACTAAAGTCTATGACATATGAGCGAATGCGTCGCATGGTCGCCCCCAATGGGACGTACGCTAAACACTCTAGAAGAGTGAAGGGAGACCCCTCATTCTTCATTTCCTATGTGCTTAAGGCTCATGGCGCACAATGTTCGTTGCCTTTATTAAGTGTGTTAGGCTTGTTATTGAGATGAGAAGAGAAGACTCAAAGTTGAAAAGAAAACACTAAGGGAATTCTATCCTAATGTTGTCATGCAAAGGTGGCCCTAAGGTTGAGGTAAAAAGGGAAAATTCTACCTAATGTTAGCATACATGGATTGAATCCTAATGTCTATCATATTCCAAGCTTAATCAAAGATTAAGTTGGACTAAGGCATCCTAAGGGAGCATGCAAAAGTAAATCCAAGACTTAAACAAGTCTTAAGATCCAAAGGAGAAGAAAGAAGTAAGAGATGAAGAAGAAAATGAAACATGAGATGAGAAACAAGGTAGGGCAGTAAGAACATCATATCACATTTAATTCACACTCACAATCAGAAAACATGCTTCAAAGGATCACACATTGACGTTCACTCAAGAAGTTAGAAGCAAACAAGAATGGGTACAAACAACTTGCATTAGAATCATAATTGAACACCATTAATCATCATACAAAGGTGATGTGAACAAAGTGAGGTGAGAATGAATCAAAGTCAGAACTCAAGTCATATCATGATCATCCAATTCAAACATGTAAGAAAGCTCACACTAACATGCACCATGGACCAAAGTGGAAACAATCAAATGCTAGTGAAATATATCATGGAAATCAATCAACAATGACCAAGTGAAGTGAAAAAATGATGTGAATCCAAGTGGACAATAGCAAGTGCATAATCCATGAACCATAATCAAACTCAAATCATCCAAGAAGGGGCATCAAGTATCATGCTCAAAGCATATATCAAAACTAGGCATGTATTCAACAAGATCAAGTTCAAAATGGTTCACATGTTCTTATACAAGTAAGACAACACCAAAGGAAGGTCAATGCATCAAGAGCCAAGGCAAATTAGAATCTTAAACATGTCTTATCAATCCAAGAAATATCACTAAGCATCAAAGAGGTTCATGTCATTCCAAGGCACAAAAGTAGGTAAAGAAGTGTACATTAACATGCTCAAAACATCACCAAATAGGAGCATCAACCAAAAATAGGAAATTGATTCAATAAAATCCCAAGAAATATCCAAAAGCATGTTCAAACATCTAACTAAGCATGTACAAAATATGGAATAAAAAAAAGTTTAAGAACATGCTCAAAAGTGATCAACAAGGCAAGATAGACAAGTAATCGAGCATGTAATCGAAGGTCAACAAAAGTTGAATGGAAAGTCACTAAAAGTAACTCAAACCAAGCCCAAACTAGCATCAAAACAACCTCATATGAAGGTTTTAATGTGGTTAAAGAATTAGACTCAAATGATAAGCAAAGGTCAAGAAACTTCCTAACCCTAGATGAAGGGTATCATTGGAAATATATTGACAAAATAAATCCAAATAAAATAATAAAAATGAATTAAAAATAAAATAAAAATTATGAAAATTATCACAAGACATCAATTAATCAGAAAATATTTCTTTTTAAATGATTTTAACAATTAAAATAAAATGACATTAAAAGTGTAGCAAGAAAATAAAATAAAAGAACAATGAACATGGCAGAGGGTGTATGCAGCAAAATGCCCATGAACTAAAATCAGTTCAGCGCGCCTTGGGCCAATAAACAAGGGGGTGGAAAAAGCAAAACAGCAAGGGCCATGGTCCAGTTAAAACACAAGTCAGAAAAAAAAACCAAAAAAGAGAAGGACATCCATGAAACGCACCGTTTCATTAAACGAGGTGGCGTTCCACATCATCGATCAGCTCACCATATCAGATCCACGTGTGTCAGTCAACCCTGCCACACCAGCCAAAACCCTAGACGCCGGAGAATAACTCCGGTCGTCTTCTCCGACTACGAGCTCAACGGAGCTCTGTAAAATTCATCAGATCACGCAAGCAAAACCACTATCATGAAGTATTTCTTACGTAGATCATGGATCTGACCTCCAAATCCATTTATAATCACTAAAACACCATGAAAATCGAGCTCAAACATTTAACCATCAAACTGAAACTTAAGCAAACGGAAACAACTTACGTACAAAAATGCCTCTACCATGAGAGGACTTCAGAATCACAAACAACAAGCTCAATACATGTCTAGCATGAGAGATTCAAGGTGAAAAACACTACCTAACAGAGCAACTCCGTTGGTTCTTCAAACCTTGCTGGAGCTTCAAAAAAATGTTACCACTAAACTCCTGAGCAGGATAGAAGCAATGGATGAAAGAAATCCTCAAGAAAATGGTTGATTCGAAGAAGGAGAATATGGAGTAAACTTGAGCTGTTCTGATCTTTACTTGCAGCAATATCACCTCTGCCCTCATTTTAGGGTTTGAATCCTTTATATAGAGTGGGTTATGGAATGTTAATGGGCCTGATACTGAGTGAAAGGTTTGTTACCAAATGACTTTGAAAATTGAAGTTTTAGTTTGAGAAAATAGTGTGTGCACGGATTATGGCATGTGGTGAGTTGTCCTTTTGGGTGGTTTGATGAGCAAAAACAAGGTCATGAGAGGTGCACGATAGATAGCACATGAAGGATGGAAACTTGTACAAATTCTTCTCCTTTCAAGTTTTGGCAAAAAGTGAAACATATGCATGGCATGTGTACCTTTGCTTGGCTATATTTGGGAATAAATTTGGTGATGCGTGATGACAAATTCGTGTGAGAAAATATCATGCAGCAAGTGTTGATCATGCTATGTGAAAAAGCTACCTTTGATGCATCAAGACAACATATCCATATGCCTTGTTTTCCTTGATGATAACTTGGTGAAAACAAATCCATTTGATGCATTCTTATACTCTGAAGAAAGTAGGAAGAACAAAGAGCAAGTTCCATATGGGAATCAACTTAAAACAAGGCTTGGAGGTATGTGAAAAATTTCCATAAAGATGTGTCCTTGCAACTGTCCCAAGATAACTTAGAAAAAATTCTAAGTTCTTAAATTTTACAACTTGAAACCTCCAACTTTAGAACACCATAACTCCCTCAAAAATGATCCAATTGGAGCAAACTCTACATGGATGGAAAGCTTGAAGTGTGCACTATAACTTTCATGTGGAAAAGATTTACAAATGGAGCTTGGATCATGGAGGAAATTGGCCTTGAAAGTTGTTAAACAAACATGAAAACTTTCCAAAAATAGCAACTTTCTAAAAACATAATTTTCCAAAAATGGCAACTTTTCCAAATTCTTGACTTTTGATAATTCCTTTGGCATTTCTTGATCAAATTTCATCCATTGATTATTTTTTACTTGAAAAACACAAAGTTGACCTCAAAAAGTCAGGAGTTGACTTTTTCACTGCACAATTGACTTTATCCCCAATTCTCCTGATTTTCAATCCTCTGATCAATTGAAACCCTTCTGAATTAAATTGATGGTCAATTATCCATCCCTAGATACTTGAGAACATATAGGAGGTCATGGAATCAAGTCTTGCTCAAGAAATCAGAAATAAACTGATTTTACCACAAACCCTAATTTTGGCCTCAAATGTAAAGAGAAGTCGTCCCAAGCTTAAAACTCAAATTCCTCTGAATATGATGTAGGATCTCTCAAACAAAGATGAAATGTGTATCATGATGATGATAAAGCTTAAAAATCTTGCCCATTGGAGTGTTATACCCAAAAATTCCAAAAACCCTAACTTAAGAACTCAAGCTAGGAGGATGTGATCAGTGCTTCCATTGATTATGAGCCATGCCTTGATGAGGTGAGGGCCTTGAGGGAGCCCCAAGGTTAAAAATAAACTCAAGCTTGCCTTTGGAATAGATGCTCTTCTCCCCGAGAACCAAGTCAAGATACCTTGATCTCATGCATAAAACCAATGATATGCACAAATTATAATGCTAAATGAAATGAAACATAAGCCAGTCAGGGTTAGAAAGAGAAAGGCAAATTTTGGGGTGCTACACTGTGGTTGTATCCATGTAGCGCGCTACCTACCACAACGGTTACTTTAAACAACCATTGTGATATGATTTAATGCAACATATTTAATCACGGTTGTTCTAAACAACCGTTGTGATGTATATAGACCTGAGTTTATTATAAATTATGTGGAATGCTTATTTCGCCAATGCTCACTAAACATATTGTAAGAACAAAATTTGGTTCTACATCTGGTCATTACATTTTGATGATAACTGCACATATTATCTAAGAGAACGATTATGTATGATATGATTTCTGTCTAGTGTATGGTTGTTGTCAATATGATTCTGACTCTGATAAGAAGGCGTGTGACGTCATCAAACTCCATTATCAACACTCTGAATGAAAACATATGTGTGTGTACAAGTTAAAGTCAAGATTCATGAATGTTTCTAAAAACAAGGGTTCTAATGAACGTTAGTTCTGGACATTCTAATTAAGACTTTATGAGAAAGGTCTACAAGACTTTCTAATGAGATACGCTTCTAATGTTACAAGTTCTGAAGATTTTGAAGACGGGTTCAAGTGAACAAAGCTCTGAAGATTCTGAAGACACATTTTGTGAAGATCAAGTTTTGAAGAGTTTCTGAAGACAGGAATCTAATTAGACAAAGTGCTGAAGACTCTGAAGACAAAGAACATGCTTAATAAAATCTGAAGACTCTGAAGATAAGATTCTGAAGGAACAGGTTCTGAAGACTCAGAAGATTATGCTTCTAAAAGAACGAGTGCTGAAGATTCTCAAGATAGATTCTGCTGAACAAAGATCTTGGAATTCTAAGGACTGAGTTTCTGAAGACTACACAAGAATGACACTTCTACAACACGCTTCATCAAGTTAATATCTGAAGCCTCTGAAGATGCTAGAAGACTGAAGATCAGAATGGTTTTAAGCTGAATATAATAATATTAAAACTCTGTATCCTCTACCTCGAGAAGGTGGCGCAGGAGCAGCTTTTTGTACAATTATGTTGACCATTCCTTCATGTGAACGTTGGGATATTGCTCTTGGAATATGTTTCCAAGAATACCCCTCAACAAATTTATTCTCTCCTGCTCTATAAATTGAAGACTTGGAAGCTTGAAGAAATGTTGCTCATGGCTAGAAGCTCATAGATTATTGTTGAAGCAGCCATTGATCATAAGAGAGAAAGATAAAAGATTGTTGATTGTTGTTCATACAAAGGATTATCACTCAACACAGCAAACAAATCAACATGTAGCAAGCAAAGATGAAGCTGCTACTACAAGTGTGCACAAACGATGATTATGCTAGCACCATATGAAACTACTCAAGTGAGGCATAATAAGTGAAGCATAGTAGCTTAGTTGAACTTGATGGTTGAATTTGAAAAAGCATTATATTTTCAAGAAAGGAGTACAAGATGCTGCAAACTGATGCTTAAACAAAGAATGCTCAATGGAGAAGAAGCTGAAGTAGAATGATTAAGAACGCATAACGATGCAACATGCTAAAGCCATGTGAAACTCATTAAGTGAAACATCAATAAGTGAAGCATATTAACTTAGTTGATCTTGATAGTTAAGCTGGAAGAAGAATTAACTACTCAGAAAGGAGTATAGAAGCTTAAAGCTAATGATAAGAAGCCGCAGTGCTCAATAAGAAAGCTTTTAAGCAAATACAGAACTAGGGAGCTTTATAATCTCTTAGAGATTTATTTTTAGATAGTTTCTGTATTAGAAAGCAAGGAGTTATTGCTCACAACTTGCTATGTACTTCAATTGTGTAATCAGCTTGTAAGAAGTATATTAGTGCACAAGAAAATCCTTGAAAAAGGTAATATTCCTTGAGCGGTCGAATGATGACCAGAATGCTCGAGAGGACCAAGTCGTGGTTTAGCGGCTTGGAGGTTGTTCCTTGAGCGGTCGAGTGAAGACCAGAAAGCTTGAGAAGTATAAGCGTGTTTCTAACAACTTAGTGGATGATTCCTTGAGAGGCGAATGAATGCCAGGATTCTCAAGAAGGCAATGAAAGGTTTCCATTGTGGTTGTAATCATGTTAATGATTAGTGGATTAAGTCCTAGTGATAAGGCGAAATCACCTTGAGGGGTGGACTAGAGTAACTTCATTAACAATGAACCAGGATAAAATAATTGTGTTCATTTATTTTATTTACTTGTTAACGCATTTGATTTAAATTCCACAAATAGGGACAAAATATGAAACCCAATTCAAACCCCCATTTCTTGTGTTTCTCAACCTTCACAATAACCTTCCAATTTGCACTAGAATATTATAATATGACAAATTAAGTTATATTAGAAGAATAAGTTCACGTTCAATGCTAGACAAGAGTTCTTCAAGTCTTTATCTGTATTTTGTTCTTTGACAATAAGAACTTGGTGCAATGATCCTAGTTTTTTAACCGCCCCTGTCTTCACCTCTAATTCTTTTTGCAAAATACTATTTACTTTGGAAACAAAATTAGAGGTGGGGAGAGGGGTGGTTGAAGATCTACAATCATTAAACCAAGTTCTAACTGGCAAGGAACAACATGCGGTTAACAGTGTGAAGAACTATTGTCAAGAATTGAACGTGTACTTATTTTCTAATACAATTTTATCTATCATATCATAATTTTCTAATACAGTTTGGGAAGTTATATATTTGGTAAGGGATGGGGAAAACACTCAAACAAAATAATATATAATAAACTCATCTTTTAAACAAACATTAACAATAACATTCATAAAAAACATTCATCAACAACAAACCATAAACAACAAAAATGATACAACAAACATTTCAAGTCATAAAATGCTTCAAAAACATACCATACATGTCCCATAATGGCGTGTTGTCAATGAAATAAGGATGAAGATAAATTTAGAACTGCAAACTTGTGTATATTTTGAATGGATGTCATTCTGGATCTTTGCCACAAGTTTGTAAGGCTAAATTTATCTTCGTCCTATTTATTGAAAGAAGCATCCATACATACATGTCAAAACAAGAAGGAAATTCAAACATCATGAAACAAGCTATTGAAACAGATTTTGAAAAAAAAACTATAGAGAAAACGAACCTGTAAATACCCATTGGCTAAGATTTGTTGTTATGGTTTCGTTTTGGGGTTTCCATATGAGAGGGGCAAGTGAAAGAGTTGTTAGGGTTTTATTTTGAGAGAGACGAGTGAAAGAGTTGTTAGGGTTTTGTTTTGAGAGAGACGGCTGTTATGTACTGAAGCGATAGATAATTCCGCTTATATATACATAAAGTATCACCTTTCATCACGGTTGGTAATAAAAATTGTGCCGATATACAAGGCCATTAACATTTTTATCATGATAAATGGCTAATTGTAGGTGATGGGATTCGAACCCACTCCGTGTACCTTTTCACCACAGTTGCTTCATTTGACCGTTGTGACATGTCCTCTAGTAAATACAAAAAAAAAACACCCAGAAATAAACTATTATCACGGTTAACACTATGGTCGTTGTATAATTGGTGTTACGAAAGGTATATTTACTAGTAGTGTTTGAACAAGACTTAAAACCATTTAGGAATGATGGAGATGCTTCTGAGTTAGCCATGTGCGCTATAGGAAATAAGTGTGAAGTTGAGATATTCTGTAAGCCTAAAGTTGCAGGAGAGGAAACCTTTATGGATATGTTTAGAGAGAAAGGAAATGGGATGAAATATGATGAAGATGGTGACAGATTGAGTGAATGTTATTAATGTATCATGCAAGGGAGGCCTAAGGATCTACGAACAATGGTACAACTAAGAGTGGAACAAAGAAGACAAAATTCAAGGAGTTAAAGAAGACAAAAGTCACTGAAGCAACTGTCAAGGAGGCAAAAGGCATTGAAGCAACTGTTAAGGAGGCAAAAGGCACTGAAGCAACTAACAAGGATCAAAATATCATGGAAGCAACTGACAATGAGCAAAATGTCATGGAAGCAACTGTCAAGGAGCAAACTGTCAAAGAACCAACTGTCAAGGAGTAAACTGTCAAAGAAGCAACTGAGCAAACTGTCAAAGAAGCAATTGCCAAGGACCCAAATGTCAAAGAACCAAATCTTAATGATGCAACTGTCAAGGACCAACCTATATAATCATCATTTTTATCTAAGTTATGTGATTTGGATGAAGAAACTCTGGCTGCATTACTAAAGGATGATGATGTCTGGACATTCTGCCTTTAAGTGTTGACAAGTCACCTTTCAAGGCAACTGAACCAAAGCAAAGTGGTGTCAAGGTTTTCTTTCGTAAGCAACCCAAAGTGTGTAAGTGCAAGCCTTTCAAAGCCCCTGGTATTAGAATAAAATTTTCAAAGCCAAGTTACAGTGAACCAGTCAGATTTGAAACACAGGCAGGTACAAGACAAACTCTGATATGGCAGCTGAAAAAAGGCATAGTGAAAGGATGAAAACCCTGAAAACAAAGAACATATATGGTTGTGGTAAGAAACCTGATGATCCATTAGTGATAACTGAAGAGGACAACACAAAAGAATTTGTTGGTGGTGGAAGGATATCAAAAAGTTGGGCAAAAATTTGCAAGGGGCTAACCCAGTGAAGATGTGTGAATGCTTGGATATTTATGTTTTGTAATTGATGGTGTGTATTGATGTAATTGATGTTTTTGTGAAATGTACTGATGTAAGGGGCAACTATTTTGCCATGTAATGTATTGATGTAACAGGTGTTTTTGTGAAATGAATTTTGCTATGTAACAACTATTTTGGTGGAATGTGTTTGAATTTCAATGTGAGAATTATAGGTTTGTTTCTGTCAAAATTATAAGTTGTCTAGTGTGAAAGCAAATGATCAGATTATGATATTAATTTATAGGTCAAATTTTGTCAATATTATAGGTCAATTTATGTCAAAAATTTAGGTCACCTTGTGTGAAATTATACATCATACTATGTCTAAATTATAGTTCAAATTGTGTCAAAATTATACATTAGATTATGTCTAAATTATAGGCTAGATTGTGTGAATATTAGAGGCCACATTGTGTCAAGATTAAAGTTCATAACTGAACCAAATCAGGTAAATAAAATTATAGGTCATACCAATTGAACATTACCAAAAGAAATTACACAAAATTATAGTTCATACCAAGTCAACATTACAAAATCAATGAGACAACATTACAGACATGGATCATTTCAACATTTACACCTAATTAACAAATACATGTTGACCAAAAAGGAAAAAAAACAACACAAATTGTCTTCAGTTTTCCCCAAAATGTCTCTGACTTGATCTTCATCTTCAACCTCTTGTTCTTCTTCATTGCAGATTCATATAGCTCCTTTAAAGTTTCAACAGCTTGCATATCCCTCACCTTGCTCTCATCTTTGCTCTATTCTGCATCTACACATTGATGATTATCCTTTCCTTGTGCAATATCATCATTCCAAATGAATAAATTGCAAGTATCATCATTTTTCCAATACGTACATCTCCAAAATATTCTCCCTTTATTATGGCCCTTCTTGCACATGTATGAAATCATAGTCATTCCTTTTTGTTATTTCTCGAGATATGTTGAGCATTCTACACTAAGCTGTCCCATTCCTTGACACTCATAACATTGAACACTTTTGCCTTTTTCTTGAGAATCACAGTTCTTACTGGTGTCAAGAGAGATATTCTTAAAATTTAGTCTTGTTCTTCTTTCCATCTTCTCCGTTACTTGATTGCCAATAGTATTTGACATTCCTTCCTTGTCAAGATCATACCGAGTCTCTATATCTTCAATATTGGATAGAAAATATAAGCTCTTGGTTTTCTCCTCCGACTTGTCACTGATGGCCTGTTTAAAGGTTTGAAGAGATCCAATAAGTTCATCAACCCTCATGATGCTGATGTTTTTAGCTTCTTCAATAGTTGTCACCTTCATATCAGATCTCTTAGGTAGAGCTCTGAGAAATTTTCTAACCAGTTTTTCTTCAGACCTCATTTCTTTAGTTGTGCACTCATTAGTTGTCCTGAGGATTTCCCAAGCCTCTTTAGCCATAATATAGGTACTGATCAACCTGAAATTATTCTTCTCTACTCCATTAAATATGGCATTCAAGGCTTTGGAGTTTCCAAGAGCTAATTCATCTGCCTCTTCTGACCAGTCTTCTTCTGGCTTCAAGGACTCATTGTCATCCTTGTCCTTTACAATGGGGCGATCCCAACCTTCAAAGACAACTTTCCATGATCTGATGTCCATAGATTTTAGGAATGCTATCATACGTTCCCTCCACCAGTCATAATTGGATCCATCCAAAAGAGGTGGTCTGTTGTTGTATCCTTCTTCCTTGTCCATGGTACCAAAAAAATACTCCCTGGAGCTCACCCAAAAACAGAACAGGGTGACCCACTCTGATGCCAATTGAAATTTTGGCACGCAAATACCAAACGTCGAGACAAATATCATAACACTAGGATCTAAACAACTTGAACACACAAATAAAAATGCAGAGATTTAAATGACAGAAAGATAAAATAACACTAGTAGTTGCTAACCCAGTTCGGTGCAACTTACCTACATCTGTGGGCTACCAAGCCAAGAAGGAAATTCATTATGATAGTATTAGTTCAAAGCTAAACTCCCCCGTTTATAATTTCTTGCCTAATACTTACCTTGTACAACTTATACCTAGAAACCTTTTAGATATGAGATCCCCCTCTAACTTTCTAATCAGTCACAGTCCTAGTGACAATTCAACAACAACCAACAATAGAAGTAGCACACTTCCAAGACAATACTTGGTTTTGCTTATAAGATTCAACCAAGAATAATATACTCTTGCTTAAAAGATTAAGAGTGAACAATTAACAATTAACAATGAGTCTACCTCAATGCATCAGAATATACATGAGTGACATACAAATAACACACATTAAACCCTAAACACCAACCAAAACACGGCTAATTCTAATGCTCCATGTAACGCCCCAGTTTTGTCCGTTTTATTTAATCGAGTCGTTTTGATTATTTTATTATTATATTATTTTATTTTTTACTTTTATTTGATAATATATTATTTTTCATGGTTGTGATATTTTATCGCGTTTTGGAAGCGTTTGCGAGATACTTGAGTGTAGGGGTATTTTGGTCTTTTCATTTATTTTGTTAAGTTAGAAACATAAGAGAAAAGAAAGAGAGAAAAATAGAGAGAAAGAAAAAGAGAAGAAGGAAAAGGGGAAGAAAAGAGAAAGAAAGGAGAAAAGAGAGAAAACTTGGAAAAGAAGAAATCGATTCAACCGACTTTCAAAAACACAATTAATCGGGTAAGGGTGCGGAACTCGATTATCTTATGATTGTGTATGATTATGTATGTGTGTGTTGGAATGTTTATTGTGTTTTCATAGCTTTTCAATTCTAGGTCGGAACGATGGAAATCGATGTTTTCGCGGTTGAAATGTGATGTAAATGTTGTAGATTACTTGTTACTATGATTGGGTTATGTTCTGATTGTTATGTTTTGGGTTGGGAGAGTTTTTGGTTGAAAAAATATGATTTTGGACCTCAAAACAGCACTGTAGAATTTCTGGGTTTTCCTTGGTTCGCCTAGCGAACCTGGGGCGAAGCAGTAGCGAATGAGTTTTCGCGGTTTCGCCTAGCGAACCAGTTAGCGAAGGTCAGCGAATGTTCGCTAACGTTGTTCGCCTAGCGAACTTTGTATCCTTTTGGTTCTGGTTGTTGCTGCCTTGGTTCGCCTAGCGAACTTTGTGTCTGTTTTTATCTGATAGTGGTTTCGCTGGACATTCGCCTAGCGAAGGTGGTAGCGAATACTCGCTAGAGGGTTCGCCTAGCAAACATGGCAGTTTGTGTAATTTTGTTTTCTTCCTAACTTCTGATCCGTAAGTCGGATTGGGGTGCGGTTGGGTGCGTTAGAAAGCTTGTGAGTTGTTCTTTCTTATTAAAATGGTTTGGAGATTGTTGGCTGATTTAATTATGTCGGGAACTTGGAATGTGTCGTTTTGTCGACTTTTGCCGTTTAATTGTGCGTAATTGATGGGTTATCATGCAATGTGTAACACCCCATTTCTACCCGGTAATTATATTAAAATCAGAGTTATAAAATTTTTGACATAAAACTGGATATCACATTTTCAACTTTAAAATCAATCACATAATAGTTATTCATGAAAGATACATAACGATTCAAGGGAACATAAACCAACAATAAACTTCAACTTTATTCAACTTTAGTAAATGCAACGCAGCGGATTCGTTAACAACTTAGTAGCATCTTTATTTAACATAAAACAACCTCAAATTAAACAACAAAGTATTTTTCAGCAATTTCACAAAAAATTCAGCATGTAGACAACTCATAAAAGACACGCGTCATCCCCCCGAGTGCTACGTATCAGAGCGACAAACACCGACATCGAACTAAGGTAACCGGCTACTCCTCTTGATTACCTGCATGTTGCCAACATAGGGACAACATTCAAACAGAAGGGGTGAGTTATCGAATATTATAAATGGTGTATGATAAATAATACATAGGCAAGAATCATACAAATAATCACCACTTCACATTAACAACCAACAAATAAAAATCAACAACAACTTAAGAAAATGCAACTTTAATGAGACTCGACAATGTTATGCATGTGGTACCATCGGAGTAAAACTCCCAACTTAATATTGCCAGTTTATCGAGGCATCAAGGCATAAGCCTTCAACTTTTAACTTTCAACTTGTGCCAATCCAGGCCAACGTGGTGTGAGCAACGCTCCGACATAAAATGCAATGTATGTTTTATTACATGCACAACTCATCAACATAAACAACTCAACAACTTCCACAACACAATCAACTTAAACAACATAGCAACTTTTACGACATAAACAACTTATATCAACGTTGGCTTATCGAGCCTACAACTTACAATTCGTCCGTAAACCGGAACAATATTACAACTCAGCTGTACCTGCAATTAGACTTTTTCGACATAATTTCAACGAAATAATTCAACAAAAGTCACCTACTAAATTACCCGACTTACCCCGACAATTTTCGTTAAATTCCGAACAACTAAGTTTTCCGCCTAAACCGGCTAAACCGACTAAAACTGCATTAATTTCACTTCTGCGATTAATACGACGTATGGAAAAACTCTGTTTTCTGTTACTACTATTATTACGATTACATTCCACGCCTCTGTCATGAATTTTTACTAATCCAATTTCTGTCAAGGAAATTCTGTTCAGTTTCTGCTAACACTGCTACTACTACATTTCCAATTTTCTGCTAAAACCTGTTTACTGCTATTGTTTCATTTTTCTGTCAAATTACCACTGCTACTTAATTAGATTTCTGTGTTTCTGCTAATTATTGTTACTGATACATGGTTTATTAACATGTGGTTTTGTTTAATTCTTTATCTCTAACATTCATGGATTAATAAAACTACTACACATATGAAACAAAACCAATTCCTTAAATTCATGTAAAACAAAAATTGCCAAATCTTTTAACTTATGGGTGGCCTGCGCCACCCTTCTCTAGAAAGCAAGTGGCCTGCGCCACATTCCTAAACAATTCATTAAGAAACAATTCATTAAGAAACATGACAATAATATTAGTATAAAAATTAAAGTGGATGTTCCTTTCACATGGGTGGCTTGCGCCACCCTTTATGAAAAGCACCCTGGCTTGCGCCAGGTCCCTTGTGGCTCTCGCCACTTATTATCTTCTTTTGTTCTGGGTGGCCTGCGCCACCCCTTTGTGAGGGATGGGTGGCCTGCGCCACCCGTGCATTGCACAGTGTTATCTAATCCCAACCAAGATTTTCAGAAAATCAAATATTCACCACAACATTCATAGAAAATTACCAGCAACAAATTTCACAAAACTCAATCAATCAACATTTTTACATGGCCAAATCAGTTTCACGAGAATGCTTACAAAAATCCATCCAACTATAAATTTCAACCACTCCAACACAGAAACAACAACATCATAACAGTAACATCACAATTCAACAACATCATAATTAATTTCCACACAGACGACAACACCTATCGAAAATCAATGGAAGAAAACTCATATAATCCCCAACCCTTATACCATTCATCATAACCCGGTTATAATAGTCGAACCCACCCTTACCTTGGATTGAAGGCAGCTCGACAATCGATCGGGTTCCGGAAATTCGACACCGGTAGCAACTTCTCTCTCGTAACCTCTTCTCTCACGTTCTTCCTTTTTCCTCTAACTGATTCAACCTACTGTTTCCTTTCTATTTCCTATTATTTGTTTTATTAAAATAATAATATTCAATTATAATATCTAATGGGCCTAAACATACACCCCCTAATTTACTAATTTTGACACGAATCCAAGCCCACTTAATCGAACACACTCCAACTACGATAATATTACTACTAATATTATTCTGCGACTATAATATTATTTCTAATATTATTTCTACGACTTACCAACTTAATATACCGACTTAACGACTTAATTCACTGCAACACCAAAATCAACCAAATAATCACAACCATTAAATAAATATCCAATTAAATAAATAATTAAATATTTTGGGCGTTACAACTCTCCTCCACTTAGAATATTTTCATCCTCGAAAATTTACCTGATTCAAACAGCTCGGGATAGGAGTCTCGCATCTTGCTCTCTAATTCCCACGTCATGCTTTCTCCAGTAGCTCCCAACCAGACAACTTTCACCAACGCGATCTCTTTCCCTCGCAAAGTCTTCATTTCGCGATCCGCGATTCGCACCGGCTTCGTCTCCACCGTGAGATTATCCCGTACTTGCACATCATCCATATTAACCACATGAGACGGATCCGAAATGTACTTCCGAAGTTATGACACATGAAACACATCATGCAGATTCGAAAGATTCGGCGGTAACGCCATTCGGTAAGCAACTTTCCCAACTCTGTCCAAAATCTGATACGGACCAATAAAACGAGGAGTGAGCTTCTTAGACTTCAAAGCTCTCCCAACACCAGTCACAGGCGTGACTCTCAAAAACACATGATCACCCGCTTGGAATTCCAAATCCTTCTTCCGCTTGTCATGGTAACTTTTCTGTCTACTTTGAGAAGCTTTCATCTTCTCTCGAATCAACTTCACTTTCTCGGTAGTTTCTCGAACTAATTCCGGTCCAAGTACTACACTTTCACCGGATTCATGCAAACACAACGGAGTTCTACACCTCCGACCATACAGCGCTTCAAAAGGTGCCATTCCGATACTAGAATGGTGACTATTATTATAAGTGAACTCGATCAATGGAAGATAAGTATCCCACGAACCTCCCTGCTCAAGAACACAGGCCCTCAACAGATCCTCCAACGACTGAATAGTTCTCTCAGTTTGACCATCTGTCTGAGGATGATATGCAGAACTCAACCTCAGTTTAGAACCCAACGCTTCTTGTAGGCTCTTCCAAAACTCTGACGTAAACCTCGGATCTCTTTCCGACACAATACACAAAGGAACACCATGCAACTTCACAATCACTCGGATGTAAATCTCTGCCAACTTTGCAATTGGATATGTGATGTTAATAGGTATAAAATGAGCCAATTTCGTAAGCCTATCAACAGTCACCCAGATTGAATCATGTCCTCTTGAAGTAGTAGGCAACCCTGTCACAAAGTCCATGGAAATGCTATCCCATTTCCACTCTGGAATCTCTAACGGTTGCATCAACCCAGCAGGTTTCTGATGCTCAACTTTCGACTTCTGACATGTCAAACATGCATACACAAATCGTGCCACATCTTCTTTCATTCCGGACCACCAAAATATCTTCTTCAACTCTTGATACATTTTAGTAGCTCCCGGATGAATACTCAGATTACTTCTATGACCCTCTTCAAGAATCTTCTTTTTCATATCGGCATCATCTGGTATACAAATTCGATCATGCAGTCTCAACACACCTCGTGCATCAATCTTAAAGTCATTCTCATCCGATTGACCACAACTATTCATGATTTCCACTAGTTTCACATCCCGCTTCTGAGCCTCTCGAATACTGTCCAGAAAATCATTGTTAATCTTCAGCATACCCAGCATAACACTCTCCGGTGTCACTTCGCAAACCAAACTCATATCTCGAAACTGCTAAATTAATTCCAATTCCTTAATCATCATTGCTGACATATGCAAGGTCTTTCGGCTTAAAGCATCAGCCACTACATTAGCTTTGCCCTGATGATAATTCAAACCGAAAACATAATCTTTCAGCCATTCTAACCACCTTCGTTGTCTCATATTCAACTCCTTCTGATCAAACAAATACTTTAAGCTCTTATGATCACTATAAACTTCAAATCTAGAACCATAGAGATAATGCCTCCAAATCTTCAGCACAAAAACCACTGCAGCAAATTCCAAATCATGCGTAGGATAATTCCTTTCATGAGTTCTCAACTGTCGAGACGCATAAGCAATTACTTTATTATTCTGCATCAGCACACCTCCTAAACCCATCAACGAAGCATCAAAATAAACCACAAACGGTTCTCCTGGATTCGGTAATGTCAAAATCGGAGCCGACGTCAACCTCTTCTTTAATTCTGTAAAACTTTCTTCACATTGAACATCCCACACAAAAGCTTTACTTTTACAAGTCAATCTAGTTAACGGAAGTGCCAACTTAGAAAACCCTTCAATAAACCTTCTATAATAACCAGCTAGTCCCAGAAAACTTCTAATCTCAGTAGCCGACCTCGGAGTTTCCCATTGCAACACAACATCTACTTTAGAAGAATCCACGACAATACCACTACCTGAAATCACATGACCAAGGAAACTAACTTCTTTCAACCAGAACTCGCACTTGGACAGCTTCGTATACAACTGCTTGTCTTTCAAGACTTCCAACACTGTTCTCAAATGTTCCTTATGCTCTTCTTCTGACTTCGAGTAAATCAGAATATCATCAATGAATACAACCGCAAAACGATCCAGATAAGTATGAAAAATGCGGTTCATGTATTCCATGAATACTCCCGGCGCATTAGTAACACCGAAAGGCATCACTGAATACTCATAATGTCCATACCGTGTTCTGAACGCTGTCTTCTGAATATCCTCATCTTTCACTTTAATCTGGTGATAACCCGATCTCAAATCAATCTTGCTAAACACACGAGCACCCACCAACTGATCCATCAAATCATCTATTCTCGGAAGTGGATACTTGTTCTTGATTGTTACTTTATTCAGCTGTCTATAATCAACACAAAGTCTCATACTTCCATCTTTCTTCTTTACTAACAACACTAGAGCTCCCCACGGCGATACACTTGGTCTTATAAACTTCTTCTCAAGTAATTCTTCCAACTGCTTCTTTAATTCAGATAACTCGGATGTCGACATTCTGTATGGTGCTATCGAAACAGGTCTAGTACCAGGTACAAGGTCAATTGCAAATTCAACCTCTCTCTCTGGCGGTACATCAGGAATCTCATCAGGGAAAACTTTAGGAAATTCATTCACCACTTGCAATTCTTCGATCTTAGCTTTGCACTCAATAGACAACGTTGCCATCAACGAAAACATCTGAGCTTCTTCTTTCATCAATTGCTGTAACTCTCTGAAAGACAACAACCCAACTCCTTCCTCTTCAGGAGTAGAAAACCTCACCTACTTACGATAACAATTTATATGAACGTAGTTATACTCTAACCAGTTCATACCTAGGATTACATCCATTCCGGTCAGCGGCAAACAAACCAAATCAACATAAAAGTCTTTATCGAAGATCGATAAAGGACACCTTAGACACACAAGAGAAGTAGTCACTGATCCCTTAGCCAGAGTCTCGACGACCATTTCTCCATTCATAGCAGATAACTTAAGACCCAATCTTTGAACACAATCAGCAGAAACAAAACAATGTGTAGCACCGGTATCAATAATAGTAATTAAAGGAGTACTATTAATGAAACAGGTACCTCTGATAAGTCTGTCCTCATTAGCTATCTGAGTTCCTGCTAACGCGAACACTTTTCCGGTCTGAGCTTTCTTTGGGTTCTGACACTAATTACCAATATGTCCCTCTTCACCACAATTAAAACAGATCATCTCCTTGTGCTTGCAATCAGATATTGCATGTCCAATCTTACCACATCGGAAACACCTCTTCGCCTCAGCAGTACACACAGTACTCTTATGTCCAGATTTTCCACATTTGAAACAAGTTATGCCAGCAGGAGCATCTCCCCTACTAGTCTTCTTGCTCTCAGTCGCTCTCTGTTTACCTTTTCCAGCTGGAGCATCATAAGGCTTACCACGGTTCTGTTGTTGCTTGCCTCTTCTATCACTAACAATCTTGTAGTGAGCATTATTGTCCTCTTCATAAATTCTGCAACTATCGACCAAATCAGAAAAGACACGAATCTTCTGATACCCAATAGATTTCTTGATCTCAGAGCGCAAACCACTTTCAAACTTAATGCATTTAGAAAACTCAGCATCATCACCGGTATAGTACGGATAAAACTTAGCCAGCTCAACAAACTTCGCAGCATAATCAGTAACCGATATAGTTCCTTGCTTCAGCTCAAGAAACTCAATCTGCTTCTTACCACGGACATCCTCTGGATAATACTTCCTCAGAAACTCTCTTCGGAACACATCCCAAGTGATAACTTCACCTGTAGTCTCCAACCTCTGACGAGTCTCTAGCCACCAGTCATCAGCTTCGACTGCTAGCATATGAGTCCCATAACGAACCTTCTGCGCTGGAGTGCAGTCCATCACACGGAAGATCCTCTCAATCTCTTTCAACCAATCCAACGCTCCATCAGGATCATACTTGCCCTTGAAGGTAGGCAGATTTTCCCTCTAAAAAGTCGCCAGACTACGAGATCCATCATTCTCGCCAGCGTTTGGTAAATTCTGCACAGCCTGAGCCATGGCTTGCATTGTAGCAGCCATTGCAGCATCGTTCCTTCCAGCCATCTCAACTTATCACTACAACACAAACAAAAGTTAGAACCAAATAACAATACTCGATTGTTAAACAACTACGACTCGACACTTGGCCGGACGGACCGACCTGCTCTGATACCACTAATGTAACACCCCATTTCTACCCGGTAATTATATTAAAATCAGAGTTATAAAATTTTCGACATAAAACGGGATATCACATTTTCAACTTTAAAATCAATCACATAATAGTTATTCATGAAAGAAACATAACGATTCAAGGGAACATAAACCAACAATAAACTTCAACTTTATTCAACTTTAGCAAATGCAACGCAACGTATTTGTTAACAACTTAGCAGCATCTTTATTCAACATAAAACAACTTCAAATTAAACAACAAAGTATTTTTCAGCAATTTCACTAAAAATTCAGCATGTAGACAACTAATAAAAGACACGCGTCATCCCCCCGAGTGCTACGTATCAGAGCGACAAACACCGACATCGAACTAAGGTAACCGGCTACTCCTCTTGATTACCTTCACATTTCCAACATAGGGACACCATTCAAACAGAAGGGGTGAGTTACCGAATATTATAAATGGAGTATGATAAATAATACATAGGCAAGAATCATACAAATAATCACCACTTCACATCAACAACCAACAAATAAAAATCAACAACAACTTAAGAAAATGCAACTTTAATGAGACTCGACAATGTTATGCATGTGGTACCATCGGAGTAAAACTCCCAACTTAATATTGCCAGTTTATCGAGGCATCAAGGCATAAGCCTTCAACTTTCAACTTTCAACTTGTGCCAATCCAGGCCAACGTGGTGTGAGCAACGCTCCGACATAAAATGCAATGTATGTTTTATGACATGCACAACTCATCAACATAAACAACTCAACAACTTCCATAACACAATCAACTTAAACAACATAGCAACTTTTACGACATAAACAACTTATATCAACGTTGGCTTATCGAGCCTACAACTTACAATTCGTCCGTAAATCGGAACAATATTACAACTCAGCTGTACCTGCAATTCGACTTTTTCGACATAATTTCAACGAAATAATTCAACAAAAGTCACCTACTAAATTACCCGACTTACCCCGACAATTTTCGTTAAATTCCGGACAACTAAGTTTTCCGCCTAAACCGGCTAAACCGACTAAAACTGCATTAATTTCACTTCTGCGATTAATACGACGTATGGAAAAACTCTGTTTTCTGTTACTACTATTATTACGATTACATTCCACGCCTCTGTCATGAATTTTTACTAATCCAATTTCTGTCAAGGAAATTCTGTTCAGTTTCTGTTAACACTGCTACTACTACATTTCCAATTTTCTGCTAAAACCTGTTTACTGCTATTGTTTCATTTTTCTGTCAAATTACCATTGCTACTTAATTAGATTTATGTGTTTCTGCTAATTATTGTTACTGATACATGGTTTATTAACATGTGGTTTTGGTTAATTCTTTATCTCTAACATTCATGGATTAATAAAACTACTACACATATGAAACAAAACCAATTCCTTAAATTCATGTAAAACAAAAATTGCCAAATCCTTTAACTTATGGGTGGCCTGCGCCACCCTTCTCTAGAAAGCTAGTGGTATGCGCCACATTCCTAAACAATTCATTAAGAAACAATTCATTAAGAAAACATGATAATAATATTAGTATAAAAATTAAAGTGGATGTTCCTTTCACATGGGTGGCTTGCGCCACCCTTTATGAAAAGCACCCTGGCTTGCGCCAGGTCTCTTGTGGCTCTCGCCACTTATTATCTTCTTTTGTTCTGGGTGGCCTGCGCCACCCCTTTGTGAGGGATGGGTGGCCTGCGCCACCCGTGCATTGCACAGTGTTATCTAATCCCAACCAAGATTTTCAGAAAATCAAATATTCACCACAACATTCATAGAAAATTACCAGCAACAAATTTCACAAAACTCAATCAATCAACATTTTTACATGGCCAAATCAGTTTCACGAGAATGCTTACAAAAATCCATCCAACTATAAATTTCAACCACTCCAACACAGAAACAACAACATCATAACAGTAACATCACAATTCAACAACATCATAATTAATTTCCACACAGACGACAACACCTATCGAAAATCAATGGAAGAAAACTCATATAATCCCCAACCCTTATACCATTCATCATAACCCGGTTATAATAGTCGAACCCACCCTTACCTTGGATTGAAGGCAGCTCGACAATTGATCGGGTTCCGGAAATTCGACACTGGTAGCAACTTCTCTCTCGTAACCTCTTCTCTCACGTTCTTCCTTTTTACTCTAACTGATTCAACCTACTGTTTCCTTTCTATTTCCTATTATTTGTTTTATTAAAATAATAATATTCAATTATAATATCTAATGGGCCTAAACATACATCCCCTAATTTACTAATTCCGACACGAATCCAAGCCCACTTAATCGAACACACTCCAACTACGATAATATTACTACTAATATTATTCCGCAACTATAATATTATTTCTAATATTATTTCTACGACTTACCAACTTAATATACCGACTTAACGACTTAATTCACCGCAACACCAAAATCAACCGAATAATCACAACCATTAAATAAATATCCAATTAAATAAATAATTAAATATTTTGGGCGTTACACGATGTGCTTGTGATATATGTTGGATGACTTGTTTGCTGATTATATGAGGTGAATGCATGTGTTTAAATGTTGTGATGAGGTTTGTGGCCGTATGGCAATTAAATGCATTATTTTGGGCTTGAGTGCAAAGCATGATTTTTGTTGATTGAGATGATTGCATATATGTGTGCATTTGAATGTCATGAGTCATTGTATGCCAAGCATCATGATATGCATTCTTGAGATGTCGTGTGCCCTAGTGGGTGTGAGCGACGAATCGATTCCAAAGGGAATCCGCTATAACATCGTGAGCCTTATACCGAGGGGATCTAAAGCGATGATTATAGACGATCGTGAGCCTTATACAAAGAGGACCTAAAGCGATCGGATTGTGAGCCTTATACAAAGAGGACCTAAAGCAATCCATAAACATCGTGAGCCTTATACCAAGAGGACCTAAAGCGACGGGGAATATCGTTTGCCCAACGGGGTGTTACATGAGTAATCCTAAGTAACAAGCGATGGTTCCAATAGTTCCTGAGTGAACTAGTGTTGAGATGATGGATGGATGGTACCGCATATGCATTGCATAGAGTCGTTGTGTCGGTCTCTGTGCATTTGCATAAATCATGAATGGATTGATTTTGTGTGGAGTTGTGATTGTAATTGATGAGTTGATATATATATATATATATATATATATATATATATATTGGTGTTGGTGATAATTGTATTGTGTACGATTGATATGCATTGGTGATGGATAAATGAGATATGTATTGTGTTGTGTTGTATTTGGATTCGGTTGTACGTTGTGGTGAGAATATTTTATGTGTGTAGTTTTGTGTTATTATATAATTATATGCAATTATATTATGATTGTGTTTCTCACCCTTCTGCTGTTTTAAATGCTCTATGAGGCATTGCAGATTAGATTGTTGGAGGTCTTTTTTGAAGCTTAGGTCTTCATTCTTTTGTCGGTCGGCTCTGATATGTGGCACCGGGTAGTTAGGGAGACCGTTGGTGATTTGTGTGTATATGTACATGTTTCTTCTGGGATTGTACATGTATGATTGTATTTGGCAGACAAACGTTTCATGATATATATATATATATATATATATATATATATGAGATGTCAGTACAGATTTTCTGCTTTTATTCTGTATCTGAATTGTGGGTAATAGGAACTAAGTTCCTCTGTTAATTGCTACCTGATTGTTGCATATCTTTATGAGCAGGTTTATGTGTATTTTGTTTCAAATTAATGCGACACCTCAGTCTATGCCATGAATGTTTAATTACACTCTAATGGAATTTTTATCGCTTTATTTATTTGGGGGTGTTACATTAAGTGGTATCAGAGCTAGCCCGTGTCAGTTTGTGTCAGTCCTTGTCGGTGTTGGTGTTTGGGTGAGCTGTTTGTTTAACCATAGTTGCTGTTATTGGAAATGAACAGAATATGGCTGATAGGAATGACGCTACTTTGGCTGCTGCTATGCAAGCTATGGCTCGGGCTGTGCAGGGTGCACCTAATGCTGCAGGTAATGATGAGTTCAGGAAGAATAAACCGCCTGTCTTCAATGGAAGATATGATCCTGATGGTGCTCAGATATGGCTTAAAGAGATTGAAAGAATCTTCCGAGTGATGGATTGTGTGAGGATCAGAAGGTGAGACTGGGTACTCACGTGTTACTGGAAGAGGCTGATGATTGGTGGGTTAGTACACGTCATGTGTTGGAAGCTGCAGAGGAAGAGATCACTTGGGTTGTGTTTAGCATTGAGTTTCTGAGGAAGTATTTTCCCGAAGATGTAAGAGGAAAGATGGAAATTGAGTTCTTGGAATTGAAACAAAGTAATATGTCTGTTGTTGATTATACTGCTAAGTTTGTGGAGCTTGTGCAGTTTTATCCATATTATGTTGAAGCGACTGCGGAATTTTCTAAGTGTGTGAAGTTTGAGAACGGATTGCGTCCTGAGATAAAGCAGGCAATCGGTTACCAAAGGATTATAAGGTTTTCTGATTTGGTAGATTGTTGTAGGATTTTTGAAGAAGATATCAAAGCTCGTTCTACTCACTATAAGAGTGTGAACGAGAGGAAAGGGAAGCAACTGTTTCGCAGTGGTCCTTATGAAAATCCAGCTGATAAGGGTAAACAAAGGGGTAATTTTGAGAAAAGGCCCAGTGGAGGAGGTATGTCTAATTCTCCGAGATGTTTTAGGTGTGGTGAATTAGGACATCGTCAGTTTGAATGCAGAAAAGATATGAGGAAGTGTACCAATTGTGGAGGTTTAAGACATATTGCAGCTGATTGTACGAGGAAGCATGTGGTGAAGCGTTTCAACTGTGGTGAACCTGGTCATATTAGTACGAAGTGCTCGAAACCGAAGCAAGCTCCAGCTGGTGGGAAGATTTTTGCATTGGCAAGAACTCAGAATACTAATGCAGATCGTCTGATCAGAGGTACTTGTTTTATTAATAGTACGCCTTTAGGTGCTATTATTGATACTGGAGCGACTCATTCGTTTATTTCGTCTGAGTGTGCGAAGCGTTTGAATCTTGTGTTGTCTTTGATGGATGGTGAAATGGTTATTGATACTCCAGCAATGGGTCAGTAACTATTTCTTTGGTTTGTTTAAGTTGTCCTTTGACCATTTATGGTAAAGACTTTGAGATGGATTTTGTGTGTTTACCGTTGGAGGGTTTAGATGTGGTTCTGGGAATAAATTGGTTGCAGTTCAATAGGGTTCATATTGATTGTTATCATAAGTTAGTAATATTTCCTTCTCTTGAGGAGGACGAAGACTCGAGTTTCTTATCTACCGAAGAGTTGAAGAAACTTTTGGCGGATGAAGCTCAGTTGTTTGGGTTGTTTGCATCATTGACTGTGGATAGTCAAGTTTCACTTGATGTGTTTCCTGTTGTGTGTGATTTTTCGGAAGTGTTTCCTAAGGATATTTCAGACTTGCCGCCAGAGAGAGAGGTGGAGTTTTCTATAGATCTAGTTCCTGGTACTAGACCTGTTTCTATGGCACCTTATCTATGTCGGCATCTGAGTTGGTTGAGTTCAAAAAGCAGTTGAATGAATTGCTAGAAAAGAGGTTTGTGAGACCAAGCGTTTCTCCTTGGGGTACTCCAGTTTTATTGGTGAAAAAGAAAGATGGGAGTATGCGGTTGTGTATTGATTATCGCCAGTTGAATAAGGTGACGATTAAGAATAAGTATCCTCTTCCGAGAATTGATGATTGATGGACCAGTTGGTAGGTGCTTGTGTGTTTAGTAAGATTGACTTGAGGTCAGGGTATCATCAGATTAGGGTGAAAGAGGAATATATACAGAAGACGGCTTTTAGGACACGTTACAGTCATTATGAATATTCTGTGATGCCGTTCGGGGTTTCTAATGCGCCAGGTGTGTTTATGGAGTACATGAATCGTATTTTCCACGAGCATTTGGATCGTTTTGTGGTTGTGTTTATTGATGATAACTTAATTTATTCTAAGTCCCGGGAGGAGCACGCGGAGCATTTGCGTATTGTTTTGCAGGTTTTGAAAGAAAGAAAGCTTTTTGCTAAATTGTCCAAGTGTGAGTTCTGGTTGTCGGAGGTGAGTTTTCTTGGGCACGTGATTTCAGGTAATGGTATTTATGTGGATCCATCTAAAGTAGAAGCAGTTCTACAATGGGAGGCTCTGAGATCCGTTACTGAAATTCGAAGCTTTTTGGGTTTGGCCAGATATTATCGAAGGTTCATTAAAGGTTTTTCTAAGCTAGCACTTCCTTTGACCCAGTTGACTTGTAAAGGGCAGGCGTTCATTTGGGATATTCGGTGTGAGGAGAGTTTTAGTGAGCTGAAGAGAAGATTGACGACAGCTCCAATTTTGATTTTGCCGAATCCTACTGAACCATTTGTGGTGTATTGTGATGTGTCTTTGATTGGTCTAGGTGGGGTGCTAATGCAAGAAGGTAAGGTCGTGGCTTATGCTTCGAGGCAATTGAGGGTGCATGAGAAAAATTACCCTACGCATGATTTGGAATTAGCGGCTGTGGTGTTTGTGTTGAAAATTTGGAGGCATTATCTCTATGGTGCAAGATTCGAAGTCTTTAGTGATCACAAAAGTTTGAAATATTTGTTTGATCAGAAAGAGTTAAATATGAGGCAGCGGAGATGGTTGGAATTTATGAAGGACTACGACTTTGGCTTGAATTACCATCCTAGTAAAGCGAATGTGGTAGCCGATGCATTGAGTCGGAAATCGTTACATATGTCCGCTTTAATGGTTAAGGAGTGGGAGCTTTTGGAAGCTTTTAGGGACTTGAGTTTGGTGTGTGAGGTGACGTCCGACAGCGTGAGGCTGGGTATGCTAAAGGTTACTAATGATTTTCTGATGACTGTTAGTGAGAAACAGAAGCTGGATGTGAGATCTGTGGATTTGATGTTGGTTGGAGAAAAAGATACGAATAGTGATTTTAAAGTGGATGTTAATGGTGTTTTGAGGTTCCGTGGTCGAATTTGTATTCCGGATGATTCGGATTTGAAAAGGATGATTTTAGAGGAAGGACACCGGAGTAATTTGAGTATACATCCGGGAGCTAATAAAATGTACCAAGATTTAAAGAAGATTTTCTGGTGGTATGGATTGAAGAGAGATGTGGCTCAGTTTGTGTATGTATGTTTGACGTGCCAAAAGTCGAAAGTGGAACATCAGAGACCTAGTGGTTTGTTGCAACCGTTGGATATTCCTGAGTGGAAATGGGACAGCATTTCTATGGATTTTGTGACAGGGTTTCCGAATACACTGAGGGGGCATAATGCTATTTGGGTGGTTGTGGACAGACTGACTAAATCGGCGCATTTCATTCTGATTGACATCAGTTTTTCTTTGGAGAGGCTAGCTGAGATTTATATCAGTGTGATTGTGAAGCTGCATGGTGTTCCATTGAGTATTGTTTCGGATCGAGATCCGAGCTTTACCTCGAGATTTTGGGAAAGTTTATAGAAGGCGTTGGGTTCTAAGTTGAGGTTGAGTTCTGCTTATCATCCTCAGACGGATGGACAGACGGAGAGAACGATTCAGTCGTTGGAAGATTTGTTGAGGGCTTGTGTTCTTGAACAAGGTGGTGTGTGGGATAGTTATCTTGCGTTGGTGGAATTCACGTATAATAACAGTTTCCATTCTAGTATTGGAATGGCACCTTTTGAAGCACTGTATGGACGAAGATGTCGAACACCGTTGTGTTGGCACGAATCTGGTGAGAGTTCGCTAGTTGGACCCGAATTGATTCAATAGACTACAGACAAGGTGAAGCTTATTTGTGAGAAAATGAAGGCTTCTCAGAGTAGGTAAAAGAGTTATCATGATCGTAGAAGGAAGGATCTAGAGTTTCAAGAGGGCGATCATGTATTTTTGAGAGTTACACCGGTAACGGGTGTTGGTCGTGCATTGAAGTCGAAGAAACTTACTTCTCGGTTTATTGGTCCTTACCAGATATCCGCGAGAGTGGGTGCTGTGGCTTATAGGGTGGCGTTGCCGCCGAGTCTGTCGAATTTGCATGATGTGTTCCATGTTTCACAGCTTCAGAAGTATGTTCCGGATCCGTCGCATGTGATTCCGATGGATGAGGTAGAGGTAAGGGAGAACCTTACGGTTGAGGCATTACCCGTGAGAATTTTGGATCGCGAGTTGAAGCAGTTAAGGGGCAAGGATATTGCACTTGTGAAAGTAGCGTGGGGAGCCGCTGCCGAGGGCAATTTGACTTGGGAGTTGGAGAGTCGGATGCGGGAGTCGTATCCATAGTTGTTCGTCTCAGGTATATTTTCGAGGATGAAAATTTCTAAGTGAGGGAGAGTTGTAACGCCCCAGTTTTGTCCGTTTTATTTAATCGAGTCATTTTGATTATTTTATTATTATATTATTTTATTTTTTACTTTTATTTGATAATATATTATTTTTCATGGTTGTGATATTTTATCGCGTTTTGGGAGCGTTTGCGAGATATTTGAGTGTAGGGGTATTTTGGTCTTTTCATTTATTTTGTTAAGTTAGAAACATAAGAGAAAAGAAAGAGAGAAAAATAGAGAGAAAGAAAAAGAGAAGAAGGAAAAGGGGAAGAAAAGAGAAAGAAAGGAGAAAAGAGAGAAAACTTGGAAAAGAAGAAATCGATTCAACCGACTTTCAAAAACACGAATAATCGGGTAAGGGTGCGGAACTCGATTATCTTATGATTGTGTATGATTATGTATGTGTGTGTTGGAATGTTTATTGTGTTTTCATAGCTTTTCAATTCTAGGTCGGAACGATGGAAATCGATGTTTTCGCGGTTGAAATGTGATGTAAATGTTGTAGATTACTTGTTACCATGATTGGGTTATGATCTGATTGTTATGTTTTGGGTTGGGAGAGTTTTTGGTTGAAAAAATATGATTTTGGACCTCAAAACAGCGCTGTAGAATTTCTGGGTTTTCCTTGGTTCGCCTAGCGAACCTGGGGCGAAGCAGTAGCGAATGAGTTTTCGCAGGTTCGCCTAGCGAACCAGTTAGCGAAGGTCAGCGAATGTTCGCTAACGTTGTTCGCCTAGCGAACTTTGTATCTTTTTGGTTCTGGTTTTTGCTGCCTTGGTTCACCAAGGGGTTCGCCTAGCGAACTTTGTGTCTGTTTTTATCTGATAGTGGTTTCGCTGGACATTCGCCTAGCGAAGGTGGTAGCGAATACTCGCTAGAGGGTTCGCCTAGCGAACATGGCAGTTTGTGTAATTTTGTTTTATTCCTAACTTCTGATCCGTAAGTCGGATTGGGGTGCGGTTGGGTGCGTTAGAAAGCTTGTGAGTTGTTCTTTCTTATTAAAATGGTTTGGAGATTGTTGGCCAATTTAATTATGTCGGGAATTTGGAATGTGTCGTTTTGTCGACTTTTGTCGTTTAATTGTGCGTAATTGATGGGTTATCATGCGATGTGCTTGTGATATATGTTGGATGACTTGTGTGCTGATTATATGAGGTGAATGCATACGTTTAAATGTTGTGATGAGGTTTGTGGCCGTATGGCAATTAAATGCATTATTTTGGGCTTGAGTGCAAAGCATGATTTTTGTTGATTGAGATGATTGCATATATGTGTGCATTTGAATGTCATGAGTCATTGTATGCCAAGCATCATGATATGCATTCTTGAGATGTCGTGCGCCCTAGTGGGTGTGAGCGACGAATCGATTCCAGAGGGAATCCGCTATAACATCGTGAGCCTTATACCGAGAGGACCTAAAGCGATGATTATAGACGATCGTGAGCCTTATACAAAGAGGACCTAAAGCGATCGAATTGTGAGCCTTATACAAAGAGGACCTAAAGCAATCCATAAACGTCGTGAGCCTTATACCAAGAGGACCTAAAGCGACGGGGAATATCGTTTGCCTGACGGGGTGTTACATGAGTAATCCTAAGTAACAAGCGATGGTTCCAATAGTTCTTGAGTGAACTAGTGTTGAGATGATGGATGGATGGTACGGTATATGCATTGCATAGAGTCGTTGTGTCGGTCTCTGTGCATTTGCATAAATCATGAATGGATTGATTTTGTGTGGAATTGTGATTGTAATTGATGAGTTGAGATATATATATATATATATATATATATTGGTGTTGATGATAATTGTATTGTGTACGATTGATATGCATTGGTGATGGATAAATGAGATATGTATTGTGTTGTGTTGTATTTGGATTCTGTTGTACGTTGTGGTGAGAATATTTTACGTGTGTAATTTTGTGTTATTATATAATTATATGCAATTATATTATGATTGTGTTTCTCACCCTTCTGCTGTTTTAAATGCTCTATGAGGCATTGCAGATTAGATTGCTGGAGGTCTTTTTGTGAAGCTTAGGTCTTCATTCTTTTGTCGGTCGGCTCTGATATGTGGCACCGGGTAGTTAGGGAGACCGTTGGTGATTTGTGTGTATATGTACATGTTTCTTCTGGGATTGTACATGTATGATTGTATTTGGCAGACAAACTTTTCATGATATATATATATATATGAGATGTCAGTAAAAAATTTTCGCTTTTATTCTGTATCTGATTTATGGGTAGTAGGAACTAAGTTTCTCTGTTAATTGCTACCTGATTGTTGCATATCTTTATGAGCAGGTTTATGTGTATTTTGTTTCAAATTGATGCGACACCTCAGTCTATGCCATGAATGTTTAATTACACTCTGATGGAATTTCTATCACTTTATTTATTTAGGGGTATAGATTTGGGGGTGTTACACTCCAAATTCCACGTGATTCTCTACTTCAATAGGGTTAGGTCTTCTCTTTAAATAGCCTTCTGACCTAATGGACCTAGGCTTCTTTTACGCGCAAAAACAGCAGCAATCAGTTTTAACTCACTGCAAAGCATCCTGCACAATAATAGGAACAAAATACAAAGTTTCCTAAAAAGGATCAATGATCCCTTTTATGAAAACTAACAGAATCTGTCAAAACAAAAGTTCCCACAATATCCTCCCTTGGATAACGCAAACGTGTGAATTAAAACACACTAAAAATATCAAAACAGTCATGCCCTAACTTTTTGGTATAACATGTCCTGTCACATGTCACAACATCATGCTAAACATAATGTCTGACTGTCAGGGAAGAACATTTGGTTTAACATCTTGCTAACAGCATGTTGTTTTACCAAATTGTAGCCAATCTAAAAATCACAGAGCTTACATAGAGTTTTGTGTAACCTCTGTTACAATAGAAATTGTGTTGCTCTTAGCTGATGACTCCATAATGTTTTGGTTGATGAAAATGAATTAGATTTTGGTTGTTTTTATAATAGCTTCTGGGTAATCTAAACATTTGGATAAAATCCTTTGCTTGATTCTTGAAGTCGTTATGACCAATAAGTATTCAATATGCATCGTACATACCTTAATGGCCCTTATTACTTGATCGTTTTTCAATTCTTGAAAACTGATTTTGTAATGATAGTATGTTATGTATTTATCACTGTAATTCTTTTTTCTTTCTTTTTTTTTCCTTTTGGATGTGACAAAAGGGGGAGAAATGATAGTAAATATTTAATTAGAAACTGAACCCATTGAACCTATTCAGTCTGTACATAATGGTCATTTATAATTTTGTTATTTAAATTTTTGTTATTATGGTTATCTTGCCCGGGCGACACATTTTAACTTTCTTGTACATAGAACTAAGGAGGAGCTTACAAGCCTCAACCTTAGCCTATCAGACTCAGAAGAAGCTTACAAACCTCATATTCAGTTGTTGTCAAAGGAAGTTAAAATATTATTTTTGGTTTTCTTAAATTTAGAACTAAGGGGGAGCTTACAAACCTCAGACTCTGATGTTACTAAGAAAACTAAATTATTTTATTTTGAAAGTAGTACTTAGGGTGGGTCAAAGAAGCCAACTTTGGACTATTAGACTCGGGGGGAACTTACAAACCTCATACTTGGATGTTGCAAAGGAAATTATAACTGCCCAACATTGTTCTATTAAATACTTATGTTTGTCATCATCAAAAAGGGGGAGATTGTAAGAACAAGATTTGTTCATGACATATATTCCTTGGATTTTGATGATAACAAAGTATTTAAAGAACAATGGTTTTATTTGATGTGTGTTTCTTGTATGAATGTTCTAATGCTTGTAAATATCTAGATACAGTGATGTACAAAGGCACACTTGAGAGAAGCTGAATTGCTAGCTTCTAATGGTACAAAATCTGAAGAACACTTGCTAAGTGATGTCTAATGTAGACTCTGAAACTGAAGGTCTCAGCATCAGAAGAAGCAACATAATTGTCTCTACACTTGGTGAATGTAAATTGGCTTCTGGTATCGTTCAAAGTTGGTGATAAAGCTGAAGTTATCCGTACGGCATAAAGCAATATGCATTGTCAAATCAGTTTGTCAACTGGAGATTGAGTTTACAAGGCTCAAGAAAGGTTGAAATGTTTTACGGATATCCTCTCCAACGACTCTATAGTACAAGATCTTCTTGAAAACTCAACGGATAAACATGTTACACAATGGATCAAGATCTTTTGGTGTATCTATCTTCAACGGCTCTTGTACTATGAAGTAAAGCAAAGACTCTGATCAAGTTATCTTATCCAACAACTAGTCTGTTGCAACTGCTATATAAGTGGATGAAGGTTCAAACTGAATCTTCAACAAGGATTAACCAAAATAAGGAGTAGTAAGATCAGCAACTATCAACTCTATAGTTTATGCAGATTTTTTCTTATAGGTTGTAATTGTAAAAGCCTTAAGATTTCTTACACATTGAATATCTTAGAAATCTTAAGAGCTTTAGTTCTTTGTTATGGTGATTTCTCGTACCTCTGATATTAGTATCATGTACACCTTGTTCTCTATTCTGCTGAACTTGTTTAGGAGTTTAGAATAAGTCTCTCGACAAGATGCTTAACCCATGTAAGTCTCGTGATATGTGCTTGCACATTGAAAGTCTTAATCAAATGTATTAATTGAGCAAAAGTCTTGTATCATTGGGATACAAGCAAGGAAGTCTCTCACCAAGATGCTTGAGTCATATAAGTCTCATGATATGTGCTTGAGCAATGAAAGTCTTAATCAAGTGGATTAATTGAGCAGAAGTCTTGTGTCGTGGGGACACAAGCAAAGAAGTCTTGGGCCAATGTGGCTTGAGCAGGTTGGCTCGGTTCATGAAATTGGAAGCAGTAAGTTTGAATCTGAGGGGTTCAAGCAAGGAGGCTCGTTTCATGGGACTTGGAGTAGAAGTCTTGAGTCCGAAGGACTTAAGTAGGAATTCTCGGGCCTATGGTCTTAGCAGTGTAAAAGACTTATGCAGAACGCATAAGCGATTGTAATCATGATTTGGTTATAGTGAAAAGCTCTTGTGATGCAAGGAGACTGGACTACTCTCAGTTGGAGAGGAACTATTATAAATCTCTGTGTCTTATGTTATTATTTATTTTCTTGTGTTAACCCCGCTGCTAAGTATAATCAGAATCTGAACACCAGTTCAGATTCTAAACTCAGATCAGACGCAGATTTAAGAAAACGGAAAACACAATTTAACCCCCCTTCTTGTGTACTTTTCTCACCTTTATCACTTACCTGCAGCCAAAAGAAATCTTAGGTACATCAAATGATCAATGGATTTTGGTATCTTGTTTCAAACACTTAACAAGGAAAAAAGCTGCAAATTACTTAGATACACTGAGTCTAATTGGTGTGGTGACAATGATGATAGGAAATCAATTACAGGATATATCTTGGATACACTGACTCTAATTGGTGTAGTGAATGAAGGAAGGAACAATTATGGCACTATCATCATGTGAAGCCGAGCATATTGCATCATCTTTGTGTGCTTGTCAAGCTATGTGGTTGATGAATTTAATTGACATAAGAACTATGCAATGACCAGTGTGATGAGATGACATTGAAGATTAACAATGTGTCTGTAATAAACCTTGCTAAAAATTCTATTGCTCATGGGAGAAGTAAGCACATAGATATGATATTTCATTACATGAAGGAGCAAGTAAGTGAAGGAAGATTGAAGTTAAAACATTGTAAAAATAAAGATCAAACTAACCAAAGGTTTAACAAATGTGATATTCAATTGATTAAAGAAATTAATGAGTTTGGAGACATTAAAATACATGAATTAAGGTGGTGCGTTGTGAAATTTATAATTCAAATTTTGTAGTAGTCGACTACCATAGTGGTAACCGGATACCAAGTCATGGTATTCGAATATCAAAGTTTGTTTTTGTTAATTGGTTAGCAGTGACTAGAGAATGCAATGTTGTCATTTTTCAAATTAAAAAAATATTGTATAACTCAATTATAAAACACTGTTTTAAGTTATAATTAATTTTCACGAGCCGTATGCAATGTTTTAAAAACTGGATCGGAGATCGAACCGGTAAAACTTACGGTTTAAGGTTCAATTGGTTAAACCGGTTAAACCTACGATCGAACCGTTTATTAAATAAACTAATAATATGAATCTAAATTTCATAGATATGTCATGCATTATTATATGTTTTCAATTTGATAAAATAAATATTTTAAAAATCCATTACAAATTTAATACAACACTATCAATAATTCATAACATTAACATAGTTCTACACTTCATTTCAACCATCTATTTAAGAATATTTTGCCCGAACTAAAAAATTACAACAAAATAAATTAAACTAATTCAAACCAAAATTAAAACAATAAAATATAATAACTAAAATAAAGTTCAAATAATTAAGAATACCTAAATTAAATAAGATAGAATACCAAAATATAAATAATACGATATACTTCATTCAACAACAAAAAATCAAATTTGAGTTGAACCACGACAAACAAGTCTTAATAGACAACAACAAAAAATATTGACTTGAACGACAATCAATAGAGTTGGACATTCTGACTATGTTTGAAAGAGACAGCATAATAATAATAGAGTGTGCTATAATGGAGTAACAACACTTAGAGGTTTGAATGGTCGTAAAAAACACACGGAATTCGTTTTTGTGATTGAAGAATGTATGTTAAGTATTGATATTAACATATTAAAATTTTAAAAAAATTTTAAAATGGCCAAAATTTGATGATTTTTTTGAACTGGCCGGTTTTACAAAACCGGCTCTAGTTCTTTTGTTCGAATAGTTTTGGACGGTTCGATCCGATTTTTCCGGTTTAACCTCAATTTTGACGCACTAGCGGTTTTAAAAGATTGACCTAACTGAATTTATCTCCAGTTCCCGGTCTAACCGGTTGAACCGACTGGTTCGGTCCGGTTTTTAAAACATACGGCCCGTATGTTTGAATTTTGAAAACGAAATTACAAGAGTCTAAGCATAAAGTCAAAAGGCATTATAAACGTTAAAAAGGATGTTTAGTTAGGCTCTTGAATATCTAACCAAACATAACGTAACGCGTGTCATCAATTTTTACCATTTTTATATTTTTTTTTATGAGTAAAGGAAAATATTAGTATTAGAAAACAGACTACATCATAACTCAACAAAAATCAACTTACAGTAAAAGCTTACAGGAAAATATTATTAATTAATACAAATAACAAAACTCAATAAAAATCAACTTACAAACCAATCATGTTTATAGGAAACTATGGCTATGGGATCCACTCACATCACATTTATTCCCAACAAATATTTGCATAATCATGAAAAAAAAAACTAAAATAAGCCACATTACATAATCAGAATTTTTCCTTCCATTGTTAATTCAATTGTTGAATCAATAGTCACAGAACTTGAGGGAAGTAGAAGATCCTAGAGTTAATTTGAACCATTCCTCTAGCAACAGCATGCCATAGGTCAGGATCCAAATTTTGTTACCATCAATCAACTTCTTCTTTGACTCTCTACAACATAATCACTCTCATAACAGTAACTCAAAGTTGCAGCCTATTCTTCCCCCTTCCACATTTCATTAACATATATCAAAGAATAAAAGAGAAAGATAATTGAAAGTTATATTTGACTGATCTATCCACATGATAGAATCACTGAATTCACTCCGAAGGCTCGGCTAGGTTGGACAACAGATTTAGCCTTCTAATTTGTTTCCATCACAGCTCGGTTTCGTATGTCAATGCATGCCGTAGGTAGGATTAATCTTTCAAATTTCCAAGTTATATTTGACTGATCTATCCACATTATGTCTTAACCAGTTCCAAAACATAATTTTGATGTTCTTAATGATACTTACTGCGTCAAAAACTTATCATTTCTCCTCTTCCTACATTTTACCCCTTTGATCTTTTCACAAAACTGGTTAAAATGATCTCTAACATCTTTGCTAACTACGTGGTCAATGTTCAACCAATTATAGATCTGATTCAGCAGCATGTTCGCAAAAAACACATACTAATTGCTTTGACTGAACGTTACCCCTTTAGCTCGTAAATAATGTAAAACTAGATGAAGACCCGCGCAATGCACGGATATAGATTATTTTTTTTATTGAGTGTTTTAAATATGATCAGAATATATATTTTTATCAAACATTAACAACTTACAAAATCATATTTTAGTATAACTATTATGGAAACAACAAAAGATTTTAGAACATAATCTTTGCAAATAGTTTATGTTGTCTTTTGTAAATATATGTTAATTGAGATAGTTTTTAATTTGAGTCAAATAGATATATGGTAAAAGGGTTTTGTGTTGCATACTTTCAAAGTATCACTACGCCAAACAAGACCTTAGACAGCGCTTTTTTTGGCCTCAGACAGCGCTTTTAAGCGGTGTCTAAACCCGCGCTGCTAAAGGTTTAGACAGCGCTTCGGGTAATACCAAAAGCGCTGTCTAAAGGGGGGTATATTTAATGAAAAGCGCTGTCTATGGTACCATTAGACAGCGCTTTTTGAACATTTTTAAGTATACCTTAAACAACGCTTTTTTTGAAAGCGCTTTCTAAGCCCCACCTTTTTGAACTTTTTTAGGCATACCTTAGACAGCGCTTTTGGTGAAAGCGCTTTCTAAGCCCCACCTTAGACAACGCTTTTAGTGTAAAGCGCTGTCTAAGGTATACGAAAATTTTTATATAAATTTTTTTAAACCACAATTTTTACCGCGTTTTTCAACCAGAATTTGACCTGTTTTTCAACCAATTTTTTTTCAAAAAAATACCACAATTTGGAGATTCAAATCAATCCAATTTGCCCTATTTAAATGTACCAATTTACACCAAAATTATATATCCAAAACAATTGACAATTCAAACCAATATATATATATATATATATATATATATATATATATATATATATATATATATATATATATATATATATATACACCAATTTATAATTACAAATCATTACATTTTTTCTACAAAGCATTGCATTCAACCAAAGCATATTACTTATACTAGTACTTTTGCATCCAACCAAAGCATTGCTTCAAATCTACATAGGTCCTGAAAGAACACAAAGATTGTAATTCAATTAAAAGAATACATCAACAATGTCTATAGTTAGAAAATTACACATATTTAAATTCTCATCAATTAAAGTAAGAGTACAATATTATACCTGATAAAACTCCGAGCTCCATAATGTATTGACACCAATCCTCTTTAATTTCATCCAATTGAGAAATTGAGTAATGAGCACACTTGCATTCTTCAAAGTACTACATTATAATATAACATAGTGTTAGATGAAAATTTTCTACACGACGTCAAAATACAAAAAAAACTATAATAGATGAATTTAGAATGAAATAATATATAACATTTTATTATTTTACCTCTTTCACTAACATCTCTTTATTTTCTTGGTTGGAATATGAATTACTTGTTTCTTAGCAATGTGGACGGATGAATGGATCCAAATTCCTTCGTTATGGTCATTTCTGATATATGACTCATTCGCTATAAGATCCTCATCTTGATCATTTCTTTTCAACTCATTCCGTCTAATGCATGACTCATCATCAACTTCTATAGTTTCTACCATTATTATTATTATTATTATTATTATTATTATTATTATTATCATGAAATAAAACCATACATACCAATAGAAAAATGGTTGAGTGCTAAGGCTTGCAAACCAAATATCATAATATAAATGCAAATTGTGTCCATATCGATGACGTGGGTCAATCTGCAAATAAGAAAAAAATAACATTTTTAATCATTAATATTCTAGGATTGGATTAGATTATAAGCTAAAGTGTACTTTAATTTAATTTAATATTAATACAGGATAATTAATTAAAAAACTTACAGCTTCAAGCCAATGTTGAAGTGCTAACTTTTGTGCCTTATCATTTTTTGACAAACCTTTTCCAACCTGTATAAAAGAAACAATAATTAACAAATTATAAAACACTTCATATAATAGTATTAATTAAATTAAATTAAATTAAATTAAATTTCAAATAAAATACCTTAGCTGCTCTTGTTCTTGCTCTTCCCCATCTTGAAATTGCAGTTTCTTGTTTTTGTTTATCAAAGAATGAAACTGAACTTCTTTCAAGTGCAGCAGAATCCAATGTTTTCCACCTTAACAAACATGTCATATAAAACATAAGTCTAAGAAAAACCCAACCCTTAAAAAAACCAAAATATCAAAAAAAAAAAATGTTTTTCAACAAGACTAACCAAAGTTCTTCAACAATAACAGCACAATCAGCAAGGTTTCTTCTAGTTCTATAACTCTTATAAACTTTCTGAACCTTAGTAGCTGCAGCATCAAGCTCAGAAACTGGTCTTGGTGAAGAGAAAACAACTTCTTTAGGCAAAGAAAGCAAAGGAACGGTGGAGCACGGTGGAAAACAACTTCTTTATGGTAACAAGAACAAAACCTAACAGAAAAATATGAAACTCACTTAAAACCTAACATAAAAAGAAAAACTCTTACCGGAACAGTGGAGCACGGTGGAGGATGGTGGAGGACAAAGTAGGAAGGACGACGGCCGGACGGACGACGGCGAGAAAGGACGGACGACGGCGGTGAAAGGACGGACGACGGCGGTGGTTTCAGCTGGTTCGTTCTTGTTCGCAGAAAGAGAGGGAAAGAGGGAAAGAATGAAATGAAAAAGTATAGAATACTGATACCGTTTCAATTTTTATTTTAATTAAGAAGACCTTAGACAGCGCTTTTAATAAAAGCGCTGTCTAAGGTGGGCCTTAGAAAGCGCTTTTGAAAGCGCTGTCTCATATGGGCCTTAGACAGCGCTTTTGATTTTATTTTTTTTTAATTTATAAGACCTTAGAAAACGCTTTTCTCAAAAGCGCTGTCACATGTCTTATTTTTTTTTTAATTTATAAGACCTTAGACAACGCTTTTAAGGAAAGCGCTGCCTAATATTTTCCTTTAATTTTTTTTTTTTTAATTTATAAGACCTTATAAAGTGCTTTCCTCAAAAGCGCTGTCTAAAGTCTTATATTTAGACGCGCTTTTATTTTTTTAGGTGAGCAGTTTCCGTGTTTTCTAAATTTTTTAACTTATAGCAGCGCTTTTGTAATAAAGCGCTGCCTATGTAGTGCTGCCAAAGAGTAATTTTGGCGTAGTGTATTAATTAAAATGGTTAGAAAGATTATTGTTATTATTTAACTATTGTCATTCTGCATATTTTTATTGCATACCATGTCAAATTTTAAGATTAAGTGAGAGTGACTTATCTCTAAACATATGTGATAACTTCTAAACGATAACTATTTTGACATTACAAAAATCATCAGAAAACAAAACTAATCTTTATATTTTTTATGTTTCTATATTTTCTAAACATGTGTGATAACGATTTTAACATTACAAAAATCATCAGAAAACAAAATTGATCTGTTTCTGAAAGTGATTTATATGAGTGATATCACGAATTGAGCGAATGATTAGAGTAACTTACAAATTTAGTTTTTTATTGATAATTCAAGTTGAATGAAGAATTATAGTAACCTGCAATTTTAGATGATGAAATTGTCAAACGATCTTCTTCGTAAATGTCGCTCTTTGAGGATATTACTATCAAAGGCAAGTGCATTATTTACATTGCCCTAAAACATGTTGAATCATAGTAATAATAATATAAATCTGAATCTGATTGTCATATATTTGTAGTAGAAGTCATTGATCACATGATAAATAGTGGCCATTAATATATATTCTTACTAAGTTAACAAATGGACCGGTGGTTATGTGTAACGGTGACAAAAGTAATGAGTAAAAAAATTCCTAAAGACGTAATTTAAATACTGAGATAAATGAATAATTATTACTACAATAAATAATAATAATAATGAGTAAAATTATTTGAAGGGCTGTGACATTGCTCAATTAATATATTAGTTGACTAAAACATGTAATGACAACTCAGCAAATAAGCTGAGTTGGAACCTTTGTTTGAATCATAAGTTGATGAGTTGTCAAAATATTAGAATTTTTATTTGAAGGTTTGGTTTTAATAGAATATATATATATATATATATATATATATATATATATATATATATATATATATATATATATATATATATATATATATAGATAGATATCTAAACTCGATGATAAGGTAGTGTTTAAGGTGTAAGTTCAATTTAGTCGTTATTGTAGTTGTCCAAAAATTATATGAGTTGAAGATGTTTTAGATGAGAAGAAATAGATGTATGATTCAACAATCAACACAAATCAACTTAACATAAAAACTTTATACAATATGAATCAAAATTGAACTAAATTGTTTATAGAAAATTATGGCTATAGTAATTCTTCCTTCCATAGCTGATACTACTGTCACGCTGCCTCTTTTGATGAACTCACTGAAACAGCATAAAAAATATATTATTATCATATATCATATATCAATTCTAAAAGATGAACCAGTTTTTGCAATATAAAAAAGATACTAAATTTTATTCATTTCTAATTATTACCAGCTGAATGTTCAATCTCCCCTGTTTCTTCATCAGAAGTGTCTATTTTGCATTGGTTCTCGAAATTACACTCCAGCGTCTCACCATAGGAACGTTTCGGCAGGTCTTGTAGAGGATCATACAAATAATTAGTGATTTTCGTCTCAGCATTTGAGTCAATTAGTACTGTTTGGCCAAAAAGCACCAACACTTTCGGCTTCGCATGATCCATTGTTTGGCCAAAAAGCACCAACTCTTTCGACTTCGCATTATCTAGTTTCTCTGACATCGAGCCTGAAATATTCTCACTGGTGCTCTCCTTTTGCAATGTCGGGCTATTAGAGACAGTCTTCGATGTTGAAGCATCGTGATTAAATGATTGTTGGAAATGAGACTCAAAAAGTTCTAATGGAATTTTTTCGAGGTGAAAGGTTGATTTGGGGAAACTAAATTCATCATGCCCGGCTCCCTGCATACCTGCAGTACTAGTAATTGGAACATTTAAAAAAGTTGGCATTGATAATTGGCCATCCATGGGGAAACTTGGGTGTTGCTCCGATCTCAGTTTCTTACTTGATGGCAACAAAGGCATGTCCGATACTAATTCGACTTCCCACGGATTCAGCATCTTGGTATTTGTAAATAAATCAGGTTCGTCCCATGTAACCTAAAAGATTAATCAAACAAAATTTGAAAATGAAATTAGTTATAATTCCTTATAAATCTGAGTTCAAAAGAAGTATGTAATAAACAAGTCTATACCTGTAGAAGTCTCCAAAGAGAGTCTGGCCATGCTGGATCAGCAGCCTGAACAGAAGAAATTGTTCCCATAAACCAATGTGTCTTTGACGAGTCTTCAGTTTCCATGGCCATCTTGAACCTCATTCCACAACACCACCTAATCTGAAGTGCTGTTCTTATTAAAGAGGTTTTCACAAAAAACTCAGGAGTACCAACCCTAGGATAGTAGACCACATCAAATGGTTGCATATTGACACCAAGTTTTATTGCTTTAATAACATCTTCAGCCTTCACTTTCCCAATTCCCATCACCTTATCACTTATTCTCAACTCTCCAAAAGACGAAGTAAGTCTACAGTATGATGGTCCAAGACAAATTCCAGTTTGACTACCAAGTTTTCTCTTTGATGGAATGTTAAATCTACAGTCGTTTCGTTTTTTAGACCTTCTTATTCCAACATGAAGATCACTGTGTTCATCTCTGACAAACACAAGTGAATCCCCCGAAACAAGTAGCTTATCAGTCACAAAATCACTCCACCCAGTTGTTAACAGATGCCGCTTTGGCATGCCCCTATAAGCATGTCTAAATCTCACTGTTTCTCCATGCACATCCATGGGATAAATGTCCTGAGAAGGAAGCATATCTGAATAGTCTAATGGAGGAAAAAGCTTTTCGGCACAATACTTAGGACAAGAGAATCCACCACCGTTGTTTGCATCAGATTGTGTCAAGGTTTTCGTGTAAGATTAATATTTATTATTAGTTTCAGACATGTTATCAATGTTGGCGACATCGTCATCATCAAAACTAGCCTCACTAATCTGCAGAGGAACAAGCTTGAGTTTTGCATACACTTCATCTGTGTCAGGATCAGCCCTGTAATGGATAGCTGCAACTCTACATGGTATTTGGGATGGAATTTTGAAGTCGGCGGGAAAATTGACAGGCTGATATGCATGCTCGGCATGACCTTGAGGGAAGTAGAAGACCTTAGAGTTAACTTGTGGAATTTGCACGGTTCCTCCAGCAATAGCATGCCATATCTGAGGATCCACATCTCTGTTCCCATCAATCAACTTCTTCTTTGACTCCTTATCCTTCTTCTCATTAGAACCTTTTGTTTTTGCTTTCATAGATCTCGCCATTTTAGAATTGAATTCTGCATCAAAAGATTAAAAAAAAGAGTGTTATTGTATTGAATTTCTTGCATAATAACTTTATTTTGCCAATTATGGCAACACAAAAATAGTAAGCTGCCATGATTAAGTTGAGTTATTATTTTATTTGGTTTCAAAACTAAAACTTGTAAACAAAGCAATAGAAAAATAGTGAAAATAAGAACCTGTTAAAAAATGAAGATAATTGAAGATATAGGGTTTAGTGTGAGTGAGAAAATAAACAGGAAACAAAAAGTAAGCACATCAACTTTATACACAAAAACATGACAGAACACAATGTTGTTGTTGTTGTCCCTCAAATCCTGACTATAAGAATGTCTAACAAAACAATTGTTCCAGTTCAACTCTAAAAGGCAAGAAAAAAACACGCACTCTTTAAGCTCCTGCACACCGTCAAAACTCCGCACTCCGTCAGTGGCACCGTAGTTTGATTTTCCAAATTTTTTAGAATTCTGCATGAAAAGAAGAAAAAAGAGTGTTATTGTATTGAATTATGCATGAAAAGAATGATTGGAATAGAAATATAGTTAAAAAAAAGAACCTGTTACAAAGCTGGAATAGGATTCAGTGTAAGTGAGAGTTGAAGAAACTTGCAAACTATATATACACAAAAACCGATGACATACTTGAACGATAATGTTGCAAAAATTATAGGAATTCACGCAAAATATGTTTTATATATTGAAAAAGAACTTAAAAATAATGATTCTGAGTTTAAAAACATAACAGGAAACATTGTTGTTGTTGTCCCTCAAACCCTAATTATAGGAATGTCTAACAAAACCATCCTAAATATTAGGAAAAAGTTGTTTTACATAAGTTACCTATATATATATATATATATATATATATATATATATATATATATATATATATATATATATATATATATATATATATATATATATATATATATATTCTTTATCAAAATAAAAATAAAATATTTTTTCAATAATAAATTAAATACTATTCCTCCAATGACTATTATATATAATAAAATAATTTTTCAAGAAATTATTGGAGCACATGTACCGGCAAAGATTGCAATAGAAAATAGTGAAAACAAGAACCTGCTGTTAAAATATTGAAGGAGAGGATTGTTTAACGGCAGAAGAAGACAAAAGTATATAAAGAAAAACCCTTAACCCACTTCTCCTAAAAATTAGTATGGCAAATAATAAAACAAGACAGGGTTTAGTTTGTATATGGAATGTCATGACACGTAAGTATAAATATGAACTTAGTCTGAAAAGTGAATTGAATGTTTCAGTTTAAGCCATATGTCCGTTATAAAAAGAAACTAAATCAGTTTTTTCTCATTTTTTGTTGACAGAAATTATTGCATACAAACCCACCTTTATTCATATTTTAAAAAACATCTAAATAAGATTTTGCTATTTTAAATTAAAATTTACAATTTATTTTAAAATTTAATTTCTTTTTAAATTTGAATCACAAACGATAATAAAGAAAAAAAGAAATTTTTATTTTTATTTCTAATTAATAAAAAAAATTGTGATTGATTATTTGTAAATCTTATTTGTTATATGGTTTGACACATTTAATTCTTTCTTTTAATCTTTTTAGCTTTTCACACAGTCTGGAATCTCCCTTACCCTCCACCTTTAACTTAGTCCATTCTTCTTTAATAAAATTAAAGAAATCTGGATGTTTAAACCAGCTATTCATAAAACGAAAAGGTTTTGGGCCCCAATTTAAAACACACGGTTTCAAGAAAATAGGACAATGATCCGATATGTCACGCTGTCATATCCATTACACCGAAATGTTCCACAACGAAATCAAATGATCAGATAAAAGGACCTGTCAAGGAGACTCATCGCGTTACCACTGCCATTAAACCATGTGAATCTATAGACAACCACCACCTCGAGAAAATTATGATTATCTGCACAATCACCACTGGATCGCCAATTTCATCATTGAAAATAATCTGATTCCTAGACTACCAGATGCACCAACATGCAGCAAACCAAATAACACATAAAGACATTTTTGAACATCTCCCTCTCATCCTTGCAAACCAAGCCAACATATGATTGCAACAAGATTCTTCATTAATCCACGAGACTCCAACCCAATCAACAATTTTCTTCCACACCAATCTAATTCTAGGGCAAGAAATGAAAACATGGTTGATATCTTCATCAGAATTAAAACAGAATATGCAAACCTTGTCATGGGTATTAGTAATGACTCGTCTCAAAGTAAGGTTAGTCTGAGTTGGAAGTCTATCAATAATCAACCTTCATCCAAAAATCTTCACTTTCATTGGAACCTTTATTTTCCACATTAGTGATATCGTTGCCTTGTATGAAAATCCATCTCGTTCGTGTCCACAGCCTGCAACAACTTTTCATAGCATGATTTGATAGTAAACAAATTCAAAGGCCCCTAAGGCCAAAAAATATTATTAGTGTCCTTATTAGGACAGACTTCACAAAGTAATTGCATCAAGTCCTGATACTCCTCCCTCATTATGATATCCTCCTCAAAATTATTAAATCCTAGCACCCACTGCGAGACTTCCCTTTCCCACACCCCCATATCCCTCACCACCTTGTGTTTCGTATCAGAAGCATCAAACAGGCCAGGATAGAGATTCTTTAGTGCGGTATGGCCAATCCACCTAGAGGCCCAAAAAGAAATAGAAGCTCCATCACCTAGTGTGCACGATAACAACTTAGAAAAATCAGCAGGCTCCATTGAATTTACATACTCCATCAAGTCCCTCCACCATAGTGATTCTGTACAATTGACTCTTGGCACATCCTTGGATATAATAAGTTTTCTAACAATGTTTCCATATCTATGTTCCAAAATCCAATTCCAAATTGTATCACTCTCCCGAATGAACCTCCATAACCACTTTGTTAACAATGCCCTATTGAATAGACCCATGTCTTTGATCCCAATCCCACCATTCTCCTAAGACTTACATATAGACTTCCAGCTTACCCAAGCCATACTTCTTTTCTCCATCGAGCCACACCACAAGAAATTTCTCTGAATTGAGGTGATTTCCTATAGCACTTTTGTTGGGGCTTTGAAGAAGGAGAGATGATGTATAGGCAGGTTCATCATAACAGAATTGATAAGTGTGACTCTTCCCCCGATGGACAACAATCTTCCCTTCCATGGTGTTAATCTTGTCTTGAAGCATGAAATGATCGGTTTCCAAAAAGACACCCTTCTATGATTTCCTCCAACAGTGAGACCAGGGAATTTGAATGGAAGATATTCCTTCTTAAATTCCAGAAATTGTGCAGCAACATTCATGAAGGAATCCTCAATCCCAACTCCATTTAAACAATTATTCCAAGTATGAATTGAAGGTGTGAAAAGTACACAAGAATGGGGGTTGAATTGTGTTTCACGTTTTCTTTAATTTAACTTATGATCAGAGTTTCAGAATCAGAACTGGTGTTCAGATTCTGTTTTAATTCATTAGCAGCGAATATAACAGAAGTAAATAAATAATAGCAGAAGACACAAAAGATTTATCCTGGTTCCTCCCCTAACTGAGAGTAATCCAATCCCTTTGCCTCACAAGAGATTTTCATTATAACCACTTCATAATTACAATTGCTTATGCTTCTGCATAAGTCTTTTACACCTGCTTAGACCAACTGTCTGAGACTTCCTTGCTTAGAGCACATGTCTAAGACTTTCCTTGCTCATTCCTTCTGACCGAGCCATCTGCTCCAAAGGTCTTCTGGTTGAGACTTTCCCTTGCTTAAAGCACATATCTAAGACTTTCCCTGTTCACACCTTCTGACCAAGCCATCTGCTCCAAAGGTCTTCTAGTTGAGACGTTCCCTTGCTTAGAGCACATGTCTAAGACTTCTTGCTCATGCCCTCTGACCGAGCCACCTGCTCTTCTGGCCATCTAGACTGAGACTTCCTTGCTCAAGCAGCACTTGAGTCTTCATGCTCACGCCCCTCAGACTGATACTTTCCCTTGCTTAACCAGAGTAGCTGAATAAGTCTTTCATAGCTCAAACACTTAAGCAATGAAACTTACGTGGCTTAAGCATCTTGGCTCAAGACTTGTTGCTTGAATCCGAATGAGACAAGACTTTCTGCTCAAGCACATGGCAAGAAACTTGATCTAAACTACTAAAGGCTCAGCATAATAGAGAATAAGGTGTATATTATACAAGCATCAGAGATATGGGAAATCACCATAACAAAGACCTAAAGCTCTTAATATTTCTAAGATATTCAATGGTAAGAAATCTTAAGGCTTTTACAATTACAACCTACAATGGAAAATCTGCATATTACAATAGAATTGATAATTGCTTGATCTTGCTACTCCTTCATCTGGAGAATCCTTGTTAAGATTTAAACTTGAATCTTCAGCCATATTTATAGTCTTTGCAGAAACTAGCCGTTGAGGAGGTAACTTGATCAAGTGTCTTTCCCTTTTGCCCCATAGTACAAGAGACGTTGAAGATGGATGCACAACAGATTATGAATCCAGTGTGTAAGACGTTTAACCTTTGAGTCTTCAATAGGTTTTGTTCTGATAGAGCCGTTGAGAGCAGATATCCGTAGAGCATGCCAACGTTTCTTGAGCCTTGCAATCTTATAGACTCTAGTTGTAAAGCTGATAAGATAATACAACTTGCTTTCTGTAGTACGGACAACCCACATCTTTTTCACCAACTTTGAATGGTACCAGATGCTGATATACAATTACCAAGTGTAGTAACTCGTCTAAATGCTGAGGCCTTTAACTCAGAGTCTGTGCCAAGCTACATTAACAATTATTCTTCAGACTCTGCCACCAAAAGCTAGCAATGAAGCAACTCCCAAGTGTGTCTAAGTAAAACATATTTTGATTATTTATGTTCAAGAACCTGCATAAATAAAACTGATCAGAAAAATAGCAAGTGTACTATTTTAACCGATGTAGTAATAAAAGGGAATTTCTCCGAATGTCGATCTCAAGGACTGCTTGACGATATAGAGTTCTAGTTTTATTTTAGTTAAACAAAAGCACTTGGTGGTTTTGTTTGTTAAGAAAATAATAACGGTAATGAGAAAATAGAGCAGAAAAATAAAATTGACTTTTGACAGATATAAGAGAGCATGCCAGGGTAAGGTGTATGAATTGCTTTGCACTAACCTAAATCCTTATTCGAGGAGACAATGCTTTAAACGAACCTTTACTGAATCCTAAGAATGTTTTTCCCTAATTCCTTAGCCATAAAAACCTTTGGTATTCATCCTATACCCTAATTCCTTAGCAGTTTAGGATAAATATCAAGCTTTGTGTTTTAAACAAGATTATTACGGTTACTACAGGGTATCCCTATTCCTAGGCAATATCCACTGTAATATTATTATGCAAAAAGCGTTAATTTGGTTTGTCCGACCTAAACCTTAACCGTAAATCAATTCCATTGTTCAGATAGAAAAAGCATTAAGCACTTGCAAAAAAAATAGATTAATAAAAAGCACTTATCTCATAGAATAAAAGGAAACATAGTCAATACAAAAGCAATTCAGGGACACCCCATAGCATTGGGGGGTTTAGCCGCTAATAATATTCAAAGAGATTATTACAAAATGAAGATTAAACATTACAAGAATTTGGATGACTTTTGATTTTCAATTGCTTCCACTCATGAAAACCTTTCGCCTTTCGAAAACCTTGTTCTCTCCAATCTTGATCGTGAAATTCTTCTCCCGTCCAAAAGTCCCTTTTTTTCTTGCCAAAACTCATCTAAATAGTAGAAAATCACTCAGATCGGTTGGAAATACCCAAAGCGCCCCACAGCTTAACATATGGCGAAAATATGAAAAAAAATCATGAAATCAGCGTCACCTGCTGACACGGGCCGTGTCAGCTCACGGGATTTTATAACCGAAATTGTTTCGATCATAACTTTTGATCCGTAAGTCCGCTTTGGTCCCCGTTCGAAGAGTCAGAAAGCTAATGAAGAGAAATATAACATAATATAGATGAGAGAATTGGTTGCCCAATATATTTTATGTTTGTTATTTTTTTGGTCCAGGCATCTTGACACGGACATGCAACTTTCTCTGAATTCTTGTGCTTTTTCCTGGTTTTTGCTCCGATTCCTCGTGAATGCTTATCTGAACCTCAAAACATTGAAAAGACACAAACCAAGCATAAAATACGGAAATGGAAATAAAATTCAATTAAACATATAATAAAACTAACTAAAATTAATGGTAAAATAACGCATAAAAACCACCGATCAAAAACACACATCAAATAAACCATTATTCTTTTAATACTCTTGTTATCATCAAAACTAAAAGAGAATATGTCATGAAAAAATCTTGTTCTAAAAATCTCCCATTTTTTGATGATGACAAACACAAGTATTTAAAGGACAATGTTGGGCATTTAATTTTCTCTGCAATAACAGGGTATGAGATTTGTAAGCTCCCCCTGAGTCTGATAGTCGACAACTGAGTTCTATTAACTCTAACACCAAGAAATATTTTTCAAGAAAAAATAAATCAGTATTCTTAGTAACATCAGGGTCTGAGGTTTGCAAGCTCCCCTGAGTCAAACAGTTCCAAGGTTGAGGTTTGTAAGCTCCCCCTTAGTTCCATATTTAAGAAACCAAAATAACAACATTTTAACATCCATTGACAACATTAGAATATGAAATTATGACATAGCAGACAACAGATGTCCTAACACATGTCAAGACATTGTTCTGCATAAACATTTAAACAAAGAACAGAATAACAGCAGACTGATACCTTGAATATCAGAACTGCAACATCACAGATGTTACTACATCTGATCCAACATGTTTATCATGAACACTAACAGAATATGTAAATCTGCAGAATGATAAAAGACACAACAATTGTTAACCCAATTCGGTGCAATTCACCTACATCTGGGGGATACCAATCCAGGAAGAAGACTCCACTATCTGTAGAATTATTACAAAGCTAAACTCCCTCATTTAAAACTTGATATCCTAATCTCTGTCCAATGAATACTTTATCAAAAAACATCCTCTTTGATACGAGATACCCCACTCACTTCCCTTAATCACAACTTGTGATTATCTACATTATCCTTGTCAATACAGAATTTTGTCAAGCTTACTTGACAAACACGCTAACTTGGATTTACTTAAAAACTTCATCCAAGAACAATACACAACCCAATACCCCAAGGCTTATGGATATGTGCGACACCTATGTCTTCCACGGTGTATCAAACCGATACAGAGGGAGACTTACAACCTAGAGAGCCAACGACTCTCAAAACCCTAACCCTTATTTTCTATATAAGTTACAAAGGTGTATAAAATCCTAGGTCTAAATAAACTTATATAGGTTTCAGCAGTCTTGGGCTTCATATCTCTGGCCTTTGATCCATTCCTAGAAAGCACATCAAATCTTGGGCAGATTTGTTACAGTTTAAAAACTTGCTAAATCAATGCAGTACTTCAGGATGTCCTGTCTTCAGGTTAGTACATCTTCTTCGACATCTTTGTTCATGGCCAGATTTCTTCATCTTTATAATTAAAATTGTTTTACCAAAATTCTTTCAAACCATAGGTGCTTTCAATCTCCCCCTTATGACCAATTTTGGCTAAAACTCCTTTTAGTCTGAATGGCGGTTATGATTGGAATACTAAGCACACCAGATTCATGTTGGTGTACATGAAGAGGAAGATAACACAACCTTTATCTTCCCAGGGTGAGTGAAGTTGAAAAAGGTCCAGAAGTTGAGACTCCTAAAGAAATACAAAGAAAGTCTGAAACACCAGAACACTAGATACTCCTTTCAAACACACTCCCCCTCCAGAGATCAGTTGTAGACTTCGTGAATCTGGGTACATAAGGCATGTTACTCAGGTCACAAGACACAACTTGATCTTTAACTCAAGTCATAAGACACAAGAGGAGAAACATAGACAAGATGATAAAGCCAACACCTTGTTCAATGTTCTTACAAAACAACTGCAAGAACAACACACATATCCCCTGTACTCGAGACTCGCACTCCCCCTTTTTAGCCAAAAATTGGCAAAGGTAGCCAAGACATTCCCATACCCAACCAATACTAATCTAGACTCGAACAAAAGACATTTTGAACACACCACCAAGAAAACACTGTCTGAGACAAACTCATCCAAGAACTCCCTTAAATACCTAAGAGATTACCTTCGAATATAACGACCCATTGAAAATAACAGTATTCAATTCAATGAGGTCATTAATCCAAGATTGTAACTTCACCAGAAACCAATGCGCACCGGCCAAAAATGCTTTGACTGTTTCTTCTTTGAAGAAAACCATCCAGAAGTAATACAAGTTACAATGAACGCGCATGTTCTCCACCGACCACAAGACCAGCTACTTTTATCATATGTCCTGACATCATGTCAGACATTGTCTACCAAAGACTTTTGTATTGATCAATATCCCCACAGTCTGCAGCAGTAGGGCAAAGTCAAGACATCCTTCTTGACATCTCATCTTCACAGTAATCACAGATTTCTTGACCTCCAAACAAACTAAATTCAGAACTGCACCCATGCAGTAATACATCTTAGATCAAGGAGCAACTCCCCCTATCTAAGATAACCAGTGATCCCCAATGAACACTTATGTAGATGAATGGAAAACATAAGATACATCTTCATGTCTTCAAGAGCGCACCCTCTGTCCAACCTACCTGCTGAACACAATCATCAACTCCACTTATTGCTTCTTCTGACAAAAACCAATAATCACTCACACATGAACACTATCATGCTTCCCGTGAGGTCACATTAGGATCACCATCCTAAATTATCAAACTCTTGGATTAAGATCAAAGCTCCATTGATCCCCCTCTTCTTGAACCTATCCATACACCACACGAATTCCTCTTGAATTCTCATGTATAGACCTCCATGTTCCTTGAGATAAAATCAAATTGATCTGGAATGATCCACATTTGTTAAAGATATACCATACCTCTTAATTTGTTATCTTCTTAATAATGTCAGATATCATATACATGCTCCAGAAATCTTTAACCCATTTGCTCCACAAGCACCAAACTGGTCCACTTCTAGCATGTCCTATTTGTCATACCCCAAATTTTGACATTAAGATTTCCCATCATTGGGCAAATCATCATTACAATATGGGTAAACCATCATACCTCATCAGTCTCCCCATCAAGCCCTCTTTAAGCTCTTAGACAAAGGATCAATCAAGAAATGACATGATGTTGAACTTGTCCAAACCTCTCAAACATCCACAAAGGATCAAGAGGACTCCCACTTCAAGGATTAAGCACAAGGCTTCTCCCTTCTAGGTGGATCAAGCCTTAAGATCGCCGATGTCACCAAATTAGGGTTTGGTCGACCAGGGCCTCCAGTTGGAATTTTTCCTCTGGGCATGAGCCAATGCTTCAAAGCACAACCTATGATGCTCTAAGGGACATCATAAACCCAATCATCAAGTCAATTTAGCCTCAGGGGATGCATTCATCAAAATATCAGGAATTAAGGTTTCTTGACCTAATTCACCCCTAAGTTGAATTTTGGGACAAATCATGAGCCAAGACCTCAAAAGATGATTTGAGGGTCCCTAACACACCACCTTGGTCCATTTGTAACAATAGATTGAGCCAAGAAGCTTGAGCAACAAGTTTCAGTTTCATCTGGATCACAATTAGGGTTTCTAGAGAAAAGTCAACTGTACCTTTGACTTTTGACCAGGACATGCTCCCAAACCCTAGGACATGATTCAATACACCCTATAACACCTATGAAATAAATCCATCAAGTTTGATTTAGGTCAAGGATTTGATTTCATAGAGGATCGCATAGTTTGGAGTTCATTTGACAAAAAGTCAACTGTGCACAAAAGTCAAACTTTGACTTTTTGAGATTTTTCACAATTATGGTTCTTTGACCCTAAAATGATGTTAATGTTTGATTGGAATCACCATTCATCAAGAAAAATCAAGAAAAGTGGGATAACTTGTAAAAGGGGTAACCATAAAAACTTAGAAAATTTTATAAGTTATGGAACAAAGTGGCTAGGGTACCAACTTTGGAGGACCATAACTCCTAAACCACAAGGCCATTTTTTCCCCATCCAAAGCTGGATTTGTAGCTCTCATTACCCTCTACAAAAGCTTCAACTACCACTCATTCCAATTCCCCATGGATTTTAAATTATGGAATGATCAAAATCACAAAAAGTGAAAATGTCACTTTTTTCCAACACTTAGTGAAATTTTCACTAAGTCAGAATCTGCCTTCACTTTTTTCCAAATGTAGGGGCATTTTTCACTTGGATCCAAAAATTATCAAAACCAATTATGATCAAACAGTTATTGTATCATATGAGGGCTTTCCAAAATGGCCAAGAACTCCATCAAATTCCACTTGAGCCATGAGATATGACAATGGCAATATGTCTTGCTGAAAACTGCCAAGGCTAGGCAAAATTTTGCACTTTTGCTCGATTTGGCAAAATGAGATAATTTCAAGCCTTGTCATCACTTTGGACACATCTGAGGATCAAATCTAAAGGGAACAAACACTGATCCAAGCCTCCAAAGTCTTTAGAACAAGAAGTAGCATGCAAAACCTAGAAATCCCTAAAAGAGGGACAAGACTCCAATTTTGGATTGGAGCATTTAATGGATGCACCAAGGTGGCATGGACTGACACATTTGCAACTGAATTCAGTCAAGATTCATCCAACAACTAGGGAACCACAGCTCTGTGCTCTAACCTCTAGTCAATGGCTAGAGGAGACTTGGATTCTCATTGGACAACATTGGCCAAACCTCTGCTGCAGTTGCCATTCACTATTGATCCCAAAACAAACTTGCTCTACTATAAATAGAGCTCATTTGTGCTCAGTTTGAGTACAACAAAGCCATCAAATAGATGCTTTCCTCAAAATCTCCTTCTTCACTCCAATTTTGCCTTCCAAAGCAAGTCACTATCAAATTTTGAGTTTGAGAGCAATTCCAATCAAACCAATCACACACACACACACCTCATAAACATCATATAGAAGTGATCCAAACACTCACATAACATCTGGAACACCAAAATCACAAAATCACCAGCCAACTGCTCAAGCCTTTGACAGATTTGCAGTTGAGGTACCAAATCAAGTTCCAGCTCAAATCAATCCACTCCAAGCATCCAGACACACTCCATAGCACCTAGGGAAGCTGTCCATAACCTTGGAACCAAGCTCTAACACCTCTAACACAAAACACGATCACCAGCTGCAAGTGGTAAGCATGAGCTCTTCTAACTCTATGATCCATGCAATTTTTGCTTCACAATAATTTGGCCATATGTCCATAATCATGCATAGAGTGTTTACCCCCAATCAATTGCTTTGTATGAATCGTGTATGGAATTTCTGAACCTTCATGCAGAATTTAGGGTTCTTGAGGTTTCTCTTTGATTTCTTATTCCATGCTTAAAATAAATGAAATTAAAGACCATAGACATGATCGTGAGGTTGAAACGAGTAGATTGATATGTAGATTGCATGACATAATCAAGTATTCAGTGAGATTGGATAGAAAACGCAAATCTACAGAAACAGAGGAAGGGTGCATGTTCTTGCCATGTTCTTGGCGCCCTTTTTCAAATATTTGAATATTTGAATTTTGTGATTTTATTTAATTGATTCAAAAATTATTTTCTCTCTGAGTTTTAATGATTTTGAGTTGATTCTTTTTTTAATAATTCACAAAAATGTTAAAATATTTTATTTTACCAAAAAATCCCAAAAATATTATTTATTTCATATAATTGATATTTTAGCAAAGAATTAATATTTTAATTATTTTTGACATTTAAAATATTTTTTCCTTCTTGGTTTTGCAAATTTTAATGACTTCTAATCATTTTGTAGGTCAAAACTTGATTTTTGAAACATTAATCCAAGATCACAATTTGTTTTCCACATGTTTAACAATTTTGATCATTTTAATTGAATTTTTATTCAATTAAAATACATTTTGGAAACAAATTAGGGTTTTTGATTAATTCAACCCTCATCAAACTTTTTCAAACCCTTTGGGCCTCTAGTAGAGTGTAAGACCCAACCCTTTTAGAAAAACCAAAATAATTTGGGCCTCAGTGTATTGTATAAGTCCCGACACCGTCAAAAAATTCGGCGCGGTCGTCGCCTTTCTAACAAATCAAACCCTTGGGCCTACCCTCATGTTATAAGCCCCATTCTTTTTCTTTAAACACCTTTGGGCCTCTAATAGAGTGTAAGACCCAATCCTTTGTAAATACAAACCTATTTTGGGCCTTAAATGCTGTATAAGTCCCGTTTTATTTCAAAAGTTCGGCGCGATCATCGCTCATTTAAAACAAACCATCTGAGCCTCTCCTCGAGCTATAAGACCCATTCAAAAATTTTGGGCCTCTAATAGAGTGTAAGACCCAATCCCCTTTTAACCAAGACAATCTTTGGGCCTCAGATATTGTATAAGTCCCTCTGCATTAAAAGAACATCTCGGCACGATCGCCAGTTCAAAAAACAAATCATATGGGCCTACCCTCGTGTTATAAGCCCCATTTCTTTTTCTTTCAATCATTTTTCGCCTCTTGAGAGAGTGTAAGACCCATCCCCTTGTACATAAAACCTTTCTCGGGCCTCAGTCACTTGTATAAGTCCCTGTACAAAGCGATAGTGCGATCACTGATAAAACCCTGGGCCTCTCCTTGAGCTGTAAGCCCCAATTTTCCTTTCAAAAGCACTTTCTCCTTTGATTTTGAATATAATATTGTTATCAAAGCTTTCTTTGTTGAACAAACTAACCAAACAGCATGGCAGCTCTACAACCGAGTAAGTGTTTACCCGCTTTCATTTACCGCTTTCATATGTATATAACTGTATTATGGGGCTGTTTCACTGTAAGTCTTCTTTCATAAACTCATATCGACTGTGTAATACTAGTATAGATATTTAGAATTTCCCCGGCAATTACGTCTAGAACTAGAAAAAACCTCGTCTCCTTACATCCGACGTTCTCCCGGGTATTTCAACATAACCTAAACCATGAGAATTTTATGTTACAACAATTTTAGATAACTAGATCTAAGAAATCTCCCCCCTTGAACAGTTCATATATAGAAGGCCAATGTTCCAAGTGAAACCCCTTCTGGAACTGTTCATCAGCCTCCTCTTGGGCTTAGCGCAAAGACCCACAGGCTTCCTAAAAGCATCCCCGCCTCCTCTTGGGTGTTGTACAAGGACCCGTCGACTTCTTAGAATTTTTCACAACCTCCTCTTAGGCTTCGTATAATGATTCTTCCTCCGGGAAGGTAGCCTCCTCTTGGGCTTCGTACAAATTGTCCCTTCGGCTTCTTAAAAGTTTTTCCCGCCTCCTCTTGGGCTTCGTACAAATTGTCCCGACGACCTCTTAAAGGTATAGGAACAAAAATTAGTCATCTTAATAGAACCGTCTTTCAAAGAGTCTAGATCTTTCTACCACGAACGGACTGTCTCTTGATCTCTCTTAAGCATAGTACAAAAGATAAAACTCTAGACTTGGACAGTCTAATCTCCTTGAGTCTCGAAGACATTCTCAAGTTCCTTTCAAAAAATAGGAAGAAAACATCCGTAGACTTGGGCAGTCTCAATACCCTTCGGATTCCCCGTTTCCTTAAAGAACAGGAAATAATCCCGGTCCTCAGATCAAATCCATGAGTACAACATTACCCATATAAGAACTGATTTTCTCTCTTAACCAACATACTGGACCTGTCACTCAACTGAAACAGTAACCCTAGCCTCCTCTTGGGCTTTGTACAATGATTCTCCCCAGCAGAGTTAGTCTTTGTAGCCTCCATCTTGGGCTTCGTACGAGATACAAAATCACTCTCTTGTTGAGTATAAAAGACTCTCTTGTTGAGTCAAACATTTTTTAGCCTTCATCTCGGGCTTTGTACGAGATACAAAACACTCTCTTGTTAAGTATAAAAAGACTCTCTTGTTGAGTCGATCACCTTTGGCCTCCATCTTGGGCTTCGTACGAGATACAAATCACTCTCTTGGTGAGTATAAAAGACTCTCTTGTTGAGTCAAACCCATTTATCCTCCGTCTTGGGCTTCGTACAAGACACATATAAAAAACACTCTCTTGTTGAGTCAACCCTTTTAGCCTCTATCTCAGGCTTCGTAATAGACACAAAAACATCCTCTTGTTGGGTCAATAGCCTCCTCTTAGGCTTTGTATAAAGAAATCCCCGTTCGATTCAATCAACCTTTTAGAATCAAATCATGCTTTGGTCACAGCATACAAACATCAACAACTCCTTTTCCCTCGTCTAATTGCTGCAAGCGGCAAGCCTCTGGATTATTTACATCCACGCCACTGTCCCTCTTTTAGCATGAGAAATTCCTAAGGAAATATGGCGTTGCTCTAAACTGAGTTAAAGTCTTCTCCTTCAGGTTGAAAATCCCCTATAAAGGAAATTATGGCATTGCTGGATTCACATATCCCAGTTAAAGTAATTCTCCTTTATAATCAGTCACCCAACAGTTGTGACAAACAGACTAAATACCCCCCTTTAAAGATGACAAATTCTATTTAAAGTCAACACCCTTTTAGCTTCACATCTTGGGCTTCGAACAAGATACAAATAGACCCTTCAGCTTCATATCTTGGGCTTTGAACAAGATACAAACCACCTTTAGCTTCATGTCTTGGGCTTTGAACAAGACACCAAAACACCATTTCCTCCCATTGAATAGGAGGAAATACGATCGCTCTGATTTCCCTATCCCGGGAATACGTAGGCATAAGATTGAAAAAGAATCTTAGCGAGCACACTATTCAAAAAAACCCAAAGTCCCCTACCTCCAGCCAATCTAGCGCAGTATCCCAACAAATTCCCCATAAATAGTCTCGGTATTTCGTTCTAAACAAAACAAGCAGAGAGAGACCCACGAACTAAAGCCGCATCTGTAAACCAACATTTTTTACTGTTTAACCTCAGTTTGTAAGCAGGGTTAGTTGGAGACATCTATTTCCCTTCCTTCATCAGCTTCAATAGGATAAAAAATGAATCGAACTGTAGTACAAAGCGATAGTGATTCGAAACCACAAAAATTGCGCTACACCATTCACATCAGACTTCCAAGACAATCTTTTACCCATCATTCTCCCGTATGATAAGATAAATACTTCTTAAACAAGATGTGAGTGTCAAGTTCTACACTCAGAACTTAGTATCGTACTCCAAGGATAACCAACCCAGAAAATGTTATAACATCAGTTAGGACATCCTTCACACATCACATACACCACAGACCATGGTTCTTGATATGCTCCACCACTAGACTTACTATCTACATAGTAATCCAACTGAAGATCTTCAAATAACCCTGCGCCACCAGCTTGATCAACAAGAACTCCAGATAACCAAAGAGAGAAATAAACTCTCATCCACCAAAAGAAGGCATACTTCCATCTTCAACCTAGAACTTCTGCCACCAGCTCCAAGATGAACCAGATCCTTCTTATGTTTTCAACCAACTACCCTTCTGCCCAAGAGTAATTAGTTCCAAGCACCCTGCTTGAATGCACACTATGAAACCAACCAAATGCCACCTTTTGATTGATCTCACTCTTCTTCAGAACTCCCACAAGATACACTGATCCACCAATGAAATTTGATCTTCAAGTTATGTGAACTACTTGCTCCATAGCAAGACATCTTGAATCCACCAAGCCTATAGACATGTAACATCTTCTTAAACCACAGCTCCCGCAAACTGCATGAGATAGACCTTTTTGAGGCATCCATAACTTTCATTCTCCTGTAGATCACCTTATCTTAAGCTGATGTGCCACATCACTAGCTGAGACTCTGATGTTAAGCTAGATGTCAAAGCATTCTGATACGACATCCAACTACTGAATTCAACTCCTCCTTCTACCACTTAGAAGAGCCTCCTTCCTAATACAGAACAAGAGTTACATGCTCTCATAGACTTGATTCAACAACCAAGTTAGAGTAAACAACCTCCATCCTACTTGATCATGTTACAGATACTCCATACAAGCTCACACCTTGATGAATAACTATCTACTTTGAAATCCAAAGACTTCACACCTGCCACGTCTGAATCTTCAGAAGATAAGTAGTCATAGACTACACCATAGCCATACCAAAGAATGCCATTTTCCTTGAGTAGAGTAGTTTGTAGAAAGTCAGAGATAACTGCCACTTAACTTTGACCCTCAAAATGAGCACGATCCCATGCTACTAAGTACCTAGATCAGAAATAAACTGATCCAACCTGTGCTATTAGCACTTCATTCTTTCTAGATCAGAAATAAACTGATCCAAGAAATAACCATCAAAATTATGATGTCTTCATCTTCATCTTCAACAGCACCATTGTCCAGACCAATTTCTTGCCAGGAAATTCTCCAGAGATCACATGCTTCTATCATACCAGACTGAAGCCGATTCTTAGGTCAACACCCAAGACCAAAACAAATGTTAAAGCTCATGCATTACCCCTCCCATGATTCTGCACAAACTCTGATGATAAGATGTTCCAACATCTTGTTGAACATCAGCAATCTTGACTTTCAAGGATAATTAATTAAATACATGTGAACTCTACAAATCGCAATTGATCTTAAATCCTTGTCCAATAATCCTTCTTCACTGTTGTAGCTATGCTCCACCAGATCACTTCATGAACACTTATCAAGTATTCAATCTTTCGCAAGTATCTTCTTTGACAATAAATGTTGAGATGCTAAGGCTGCCACCCTTGACTCAAGTAACTAGGATTCTCTCTGAACGAACCCTATTTACCTCAATAATTTTGAAAGCTCCAATCATATTAGATCCACCCTTAGGATTAAGAGAGATGAATCCTTCCTTGCTGTTTTTGGATAGTGAAAATAAATCACCTCCACTTTCTTCAGGTTGTGTTTCATAGAAACACCTTCTAGTCAGAAGAATAACTAGAAGACTCCAGATGCACAACTGAGACGCCTTTATGAGTGAACTTGAGAAAATTCTCAAGTATCTTTGACAACCAAGCCGATCAATAATTTATCAAACTCCCAGAGTAAGAACTTGATAAACCTAAACTCAACTACTCTCCTCTTCAACTGACTTCAAGTTGCACCATGGAACCAAGCTTCCAAGTACCAAGTCACCATAACTGACATCTTCCAACAACTCTTTCTATTCCATCGCTCCCGACTTTGGAATAAAAAGATGCAGATATCTTCAACTATAGAGGCCGACGATTGAGACCTTCCACCATCTATCTTCAGTAACAACTCCAGAATCCCATAATTCTAGAGCTCTTCCATCATAAACATATGCAGAGGAACCATCAAGGAACAAATTATGCTTGCCCTAATAAGATGTCAGAACATCTTATAAGATACCCCAACAAGAGAACTAGCCATTTCTCCTGCAGTTGTTGTAGAACCTCCTCAGCAATATGAACAACCACCAGGTTGTAACCTTCGATCCAGAACTTCCGTCCCAGCCATTAATACCCTTGAGTATGTCTGAGTTGATTGATCTTATCTTCAACACTCCTCCATGTTTAAACGCCAGAAAGTATCTCCCAAAGATGTCATCCAGAACCAGACAGGATGCATGCTTTGATACCAATTAAAATTCTGGAATAGCAGACAGCAGATGTCCTAACACATGTCAAGACATTGTTCTACATAAACATTTAAACAAAGAACAGAATAACAGCAGACTGATACCTTGAATATCTGAACTGCAACAACACAGATGTTACGACATCTGATCTAACATGTTTATCATGAACACTAATAGAATATGTAAATATGCAGAATGATAAAAGACACATCAATTATTAACCCAGTTTGGTGCAATTCACCTGCATCTGGGGGATACCAATCCAGGAAGAAGACTCGACTATCTGTATAATTATTACAAAGCTAAATTCCCCCGTTTACAACTTTATATCCTAATCTCTACCCAATGAAGACTTTATCAAAGAACATCCTCTATGATACGAGATACTCCACTCACTTCCCTTAATCACAACCTGTGATTATCTACATCATCCCTGTCAATACAGAATTCTGTCAAGCTTACTTGACAAACACACTAACTTTAATTTGCTTAAAAGCTTCATCCAAGAACAATACACAATCCAATACCTCAAGACTTATGGATATCTGCGACACCTATGTCTTCCACAGTGTATCAAACCAATACAGAAGGAGACTTACAACCTAGAGAGCCAACGACTCTCAAAACCCTAACCCTTATTTTCTATATAAGTTACAAAGGTGTATAAAATCCTATGTCTAAATGAACTTATATAGGTTTCAGCAGTCTTGGGCTTCATATCTCTGGTCTTTGTTACAGATTTAAAAACCTGCTAAATCAGTTTAGTACTTCAGGATGTCCTGTCTTCAGGTTAGGACATCTTCTTCGACATCTTTGTTCATGGCCAGATTTCTTCATCTTTATCATTAAAATTGTTTTACCAAAATTCTATCAAACCATAGGTGCTTTCAGAATACGAGGTTTGTAAGCTTCTTTTGAGTCTAATAGGCTAAGTCAGAGGTTTGTAAGCTCTTACTTAACATTATGTACAAGAGAGTTAAAATATGTTTCCCTTTTAACTTTCATTGGAAACACCAGAATACGAGGTTTGCAAGCTTCTTATGGGTCTGATAGGCTAAGTCTGAGGTTTGTAAGCTTTCCCTTAGACCTATGTACAAGAAAGTTAAAATATTTGGGTCATTCTTAAAGCCATGGGTCGACTCACATAGATCATAGGTCGACTCACATTCAAGGAAAATGGTTTTTGAAACTTCTTTTTGTGCTTGCGCCGACCCAGGGCTCCTACAAGTCGAATCACACTGTAAGAAAAATGTTTGAAAATTTTCTGCATTGCATGCGTTGACGCATGAGTGTCTGTAGGTCGACGCATAAACCTAGTTTTATGCATTTTTTTACCTCGGCATTGCTCAGGTCGACTAACAGCTTCTACAGGTCGACCTCTCGCGCGTGTTTACTCATTTTATTTGTCTTTGTGTTCCCAAACTCAGTTTTCTTTACTCATTCATGTATATATATATATATATATTCATATGCATCACTTTGAAAAAAAAGAAAAAAAATTGAAAGATGCATTGCATTGCTCTTCATCTTCACTCTCACAATTGCATCCATCAATAATCACACATAATCATCTTTATTAATTGTGCTTTCTCAAGAGTGATAATGTCCAAACGTAAGATTTGTAAATAAAGTAGAGATTCGGTGGGATTTTCTTTGAATAAAACCATTGGGGTTTTGTCCTCCAAGATCTTAATAGATTTGAGGGTTTTTGTACAAATTTTTGCATCACAGATTCAGTTGAGAGAAAGCCTTAAAGAACGGTGGGTTCGATCAATGGAGTAATGGTAACCGGTGGATTGTTTTGAAAGATTTGGGGTCAAACATCTTGCGATCGAAATCAGCCGAGTGAAAGACTTGAAGAACGAAAGGTTCGTTCAAGTGAGTAGTGGTAACTGAAGGTTTGTTTGAAGTGCTTGATGTACTTAATTTAGCTGGAATCAAGGGGAGAGAAGTGGTTAGATTTAACCTCAACAATTGGGTTAGATTGTTGGTTAGCTAGGACTTCTCTTGTAATTGAATATTGCATACATATATTATACATATATCAATTTTATTTTAGAATTGAGGGCACACGTACCCGAAGCGAGGACGAAAGGGGAACTACCTAAACAAATTGTGTGTCATTCTCTCTCTCTCTCTCTATCTCTATCTCTATCTCTTTACTTTTATAATGTTGATGATTATGTGTAATTCACTGTTAGCAATATTTTGATTGAATTTGTAGTGTTTTAAACAGCTGTGTAAAACCATTGCAATCACTTTGATTGCAAGTGAGGAAAATTCTGCACGACAAATTCAAAGGAAAATTGATTTGGTGTGTTTCGCATGCCAAGTGTTTGATATATTGATAACATACAAACTGTTTGATAAATTTTCAATTCAAATTTTATCCTCAATTAAGCATTGGAAACCGGTTTACCTTAAGTGGATTTTATTTGAATTATTTGGTAAGCTTGAAGAACATGAGCAAGAGCTCATAAGCCTTGAGCAACATGATAAGAAAGAAAAGAAAGAGAAATCAAAAGACACAGACAAGAAGTCTATTGCTCTAAAGGCTTCTAGCTCAAAGTCCTCCACCAAAGAGCTTAGTGAAAGTGATTCAAGTGATGATGGTGAAGATTCGAATGATGATATGGGGTTGTTCGTAAGAAGGTATAATAGATACATCAGGAAGAATGGAATACAACATTCAGACAAAAATCTCATTAACTTTAGACGTCAATCAAAATCCTCAAAGTAAGAAGGAAATAAGAATACAAAGTCAAAGGGTTCATGCTTTAATTGCGGAAAGGTCAGTCACTACAAGTCGGATTGTTCCTTGATGAAGAAAGACAAACGAAAAGACAAACATCAACAACAAAAGAAATCGAGCAAGCCTAGAAGGGCATACATCGCATGGGAGAGTGATAGTGAGTCCTCAAGCAAAGGTAGCTCGAGTGATGAAGACAAAATGGTTAATCTTTGTCTCATGGCTCATCAAAAGAAGAAAAAGAATGTAAGTCATTCTAAATATGAACATATTGACATAATGTCTTATTCTGATTTGCAAAATGCTTTTGAAGCTCTACAACATGAGGTTAAAGAGGCTTTCAAAAGCCTAGCCTCAAATTAGAAAATTTTCTCACATTTAGAGAAAAATATTTCTGATTCCGAAAAAGAATTAGAAGCTCTTAAGAAATCAATGGTAGAAGCTATAAACTCTAAAACTGAGAATGACAAGTTCTCTTGGTTTAATTGGGCGGGTTGTGAAACTTGTCACATTTGGCAAAAGGAGGTTATAACTCTTAAAGCCAAATTAGATAAAGCTTTAGAACCCAAAGTTACATTTTTTGTTGATCGATTAAACTTTAGAAGTAGTATGAATAATCCTTATAAAAAATATACATATGTGATAAGAGATTAAAGTAGCAAAAGTAACTCCAATTTAAACATAACTTATCTATATTGTTTCAAGAAAGGACACGCCATTGCAAAATGCCGATTTAGGAGATTCTTGGTTCCTAAAGGTATTTTCCAATGGTTGGCCAAATGCAACCAAAGTTTCACTCATACATAAGAACCCAATAAAAATTGGGTACCTATTTCCTTGTTTAATTTTGTAGGTGAAATGTCTTGAATCTACGGAGAGAAGATGGTTTATTGACAGTGGATGCTCAAGGTACATGACTGGTGACATTTCCTTATTCATTGACATTGTGGAAAAGAAGAAATGATTTGTAACCAATGGTGATAACAACAAGGGAGCAATACTCAAAAAAGGTAGTGTAGGTAATCCCTCGTCTACTACTATCTCAGATGTCCTTTTAGTTGAAGGTTTTAAGCACAATCTTATTAGCATTAGTCAATTGTACGACAAAGGTTATAAAGTTTCTTTTTGAAAAGAATGCTGCATGATTGAACACAATGATAAGAAAGATGATGTGTTTAAGGGCTTAAGGGTAAATAATGTCTATATGCTTGACTTGAACGAAGTATCTTTGACTAGCACTAAATGTCTTGTCACCATGAGTGAAGACTATTGGCTATGGCATAGGCGCTTAACGCACATCAACTTTTACTTGCTAAATAAAGTAGTTTCAAAAGATATAGTTGTCGGTCTACCCAAGATTAAATTCTCAAAAGATCATTTATGTGACGCATGCCAAATTGGGAAGCAAATGATGATCTCATTTAAATATAAAAACGTTGTTTCTACATCGAGACCTCTTGAACTTCTTCATATGGACCTTTTGGACCATCTTGAATTAAAAGCTTGGGTGGAAATTACTATGGTTTTTGTTATTGTAGACGACTACTCTAGATTCTGTTGGACTATTTTTTTGGCTAGTAAAAGTGAAACTTTTTCAGCTTTTGAAAAGTTTTCCAAGGTTTCTTAAAACAAACTAAATTCTAGCATTGTTACTATCTGAAGCGATCACGGAGGTGAATTTGAAAACCACCTTTTTGAGGAATTTTGTGATAAACATGGCATTGATCGTGACTTTTCCTCTCCAAGAACTCCTCAACAAAATGGAGTGGTGGAACGTAAAAATTGTATTTTAGAGGAGCTAGGAAGAACAATGATCAATGAAAGTGGCTGTTAGATGTCAAACATGACTGATATTTCTATTGTATACTTGGCCTTTTTCAACACTTTCATGTTTTAATTGTGGAATTTAGTATTGAATTGTTGTTGTTCTTCAAATATTGTTTATATACCTTTGGTGCTTGTAATATGTGTGCTATTGTACAGGAAAAGGCACAAATTGATCAAAGATGTAAGACACAAGAAAGGATATAAGTTGCCAAAGAAAAGAGGAAAACATCAGCAAGTTCACTTTGCGAACTTGCCAGCAAATGTTCGCTTTGCGAACAAACTGGCGAAGCCCCAGCGAATGGTCCCAGACTTGGACAGTAGGAAAAGAGACTAAAGTTCGCTTTGCAAACTCCCAGCGAATGTTCACTGATTTACCCGCTTTACGAAGGACCTGGCGAAGAACCCTTGGCTAAGGCAGTAAGAAAAGGGCCCTAAGTTCGCTTTGCGAACTTGTAGGCAAGTAGTTCGCTTTGCAAACAAAAGTTCGCATTGCGAACTTATGCAGACAAACAAGGGCGGTTTAGCTTATCAGAAGGCACTTCAGGTGCCACTTTCATTATTCGCTAGGCAAACAAATCATTCGCAGTGCGAATGTGTCTGATTTCAAGTGTACTATAAATAGATTTTATGCATTTTCTTGGGATCATAACTTCACTTTATCATACCAAAACCTATTTTTATGATATTTCTTCATCCAAGAGGGATTTTTACACATTGAGAAGCTGAAGTCGCATCCGATCTCGATTATTCGACGCGGATGCTTTTTCATCTCCTCACAAAACTTGTGATACAAGCTACCATGAATATATGTAGCTAAACACATTTTGTGTCAAGATTAGAGGTAGTTAATCTTGATTGTAAGTATTTTTTTTTATCTTTTGTATATGAAAAAGGTTGATGATCAATATATGATGAAGTTGTTTGCTTTTAATGGTATATTTGTGGTTTGAATCACTCTAGACATAGATTTTCCAAATCTTGACCTAATATCTTCATCTCTTAAAAGCCAAACTCTAGATATAGATTTGGGGTTTAATATTCGCTTTGTATTGATATTAACGTTCGTTGTTTCAATTGTTAGCATGAGACATCATCTAACGATTTAAACAATCATACTCACGAATTTGCTTTAGACATAAATTTATTCGCGAGGATACGTGATTGTATTGATCGAAACTACGTTCATATGCTTGATTAATTGGATATGTATGAAAAGGATTAGTGCCAACCATGCGCAACTTCGACACCAATACCACAGTTACCGCCAACCATGGCTGCACCACCACCTGCTTCAACACCCTGTGTTAATAGTTCAAGGCATACTGCACAGTTTGCACGTAATGCTCATAATGGTCGGCACTCTGAAATGAAAACGGGTATCCTCTCTCTTCTATACCAGAGTACATTCACTGGTATGGATCACAAGGATCCCTTTACTCACTTGACCAAATTTTATGAAATTGCGGGCGCTACTGGTGCACCCAAAGCTGAAGAAGAGTCTTTGTTTAAGAGATTGTTCTTGCGTTGCATCATTGGGAAGGCTAAGGAATAGTACCTTGACCAATCAACTGCTATCATGATGGCCTGGAACATGTTAGAAGAGAAGTTCTTGGAACGATTTTTTCCTCACAATCGTTTCATGGAAGCGAAAACGGCGATTGTAGTTTTCACTCAAGGTGGAAATGAGTCTCTCAACGAAGCTTGGGAGAGATTCAAGTCCATGCTTAGAAAATGCAAACGGCACGGTTTTGATGATCTTACGCAAGTTCATATTTTCAGAAATGGTCTTCAAATGGTTCACAAAACGTTGTTGGATGCTACTGCGGGTGGATCTTTAATGACTAAAAGTTCCGAAGAAGCTATTTCTATCATTGACAAGATGGCACTAAACGATCACCAAGGGAATCATAACCGTGGCCAATCTCAAAAGAAACGGGGAGTGCTAGAGTTGGGGACAAATGATGCAATTCTTTCTCAAAACAAATTACTATCTCAACAAGTTGAGTTGTTAGTTCAACAAATGTCAAAGCTCCCTCAATAGATTAAAGAGATGCAAGATTTGCCGAAAAATTTTGCAAATAGCGGTTTGTGAGCTATGTAAAGGTGATCACACAACCAACTATTGTCCTCCTTGCCTTCCGGGTGAAGAAGAAGAAAATTACATGAATAATCAAAATCAACAACAAGGTTATCAAAGACAACAACCTTATCAAAATCCACAAGGATATCAAAATCAACAACCAAGAGGAAATTATCCAAATCAACAACGGTATCGAAAAAACCCTTATCAACCTCAAGGTGGGAGTTCCAAGCTTGAAGAAACTCTACACCAATTCATCCAAATGTCCATGGCTAATCAAAAGACAAATGAAGCATCGATAAAAAATCTCGAGAATCAAGTAGGACAACTTGCCAAACAAATGGCCGATCAACAATCGAGGCCTTCTCTGTCCGCCAATACTCAAAATAACCCAAAGGAGCATTATAAAGCTATTGTTACTAGAAGTGAGAGAGAGTTGGGAGAAGGAGAAAAAAATGAAAAAAATGTTGATGTGAGTTTGGATGAGATTGTTGAGGAAGAGAAGGATGATGAAAATGTTGTAGTTGAAAAGAATGAGGAAGAGGAGAAGAAGAGAAAAGAGGAAAAAAGAAAGGAGTTTGAGAAATAAGTTTTACAGAGAAGATTACCATATCCCCCTGATATTAAGAAAAAAGAGAACGATGGGCATTATGCGAGATTCTTAGAGTTGTTTAGTCGGTTGCGAGTAACCGTTCCTTTCTCTGAGGCTCTCGAGCAAATGCCTAAGCATGTCAAATTTATGAAGGACATACTTACCAAAAAGAAGAGGTGCATCGACAAGGATAACATTGACCTTAATGCCGAATGTAGTTCCATCATTCAAAGTGTGCTTCCGCGGAAAGAGCAAGATCCAGGAAGAGTAGCTTTACCTATTACCATAGGTAATAATTTTAAATGTAAAGCTTTGGTTGACATGGGTGCTAGTATCAATCTAATTCCTTTGTCTGTGGTTAAAAGATTTGATAATATGAACGTGAAATTAACAACCATTACATTGCAACTTGCGGCTAAGTTAAGAACTCGTCCGCATGGTGTTGTGGAGGATGTGCTTGTAAAAGTGGACAAATTCCTGTTTCCGTTTGATTTCGTGATCATTGAGATGGATGAGGATGAGGATACGCCGGTTATTCTTGGAAGAACCTTCATGAAAACCGCCAAAATGTTGGTGGATGTTGATGAAGGCATAATGAAGGTGAGGATCAAAGCTAGTGGAAAAGAGGAGGAGGCTTGTTTCATACTCTTCAAAGGAGTGATGTATTCGAATCAAGTGGATGAAGACGTTCACAAAGAGAAAGAATTTGAAAGAGAAGCTTGGCGGAAGAAAAAGGATGAAGATGTGAAAGTGGCTATGATGCGATTATGTTGGGAATTTTTCCCTTTTAAAGAAAAGGAGACCAAAAACCGGACACGATAATGGTTGAGGTCTTTGTTCGTGAAGTGTCATTTTCTCGGAAGCCAGTTCTTGAGCTTTTGGTTCCGTAGTGCCTTTTTGCGATCCTTGAGGTTGCATTGGACCGTCAAGCTCATCTGACGTTAAACAAGCGCTTGTTGGGAGGCACCCCAACATTGTAAGCATTTATGTTTTCTTTGTTGTTTTGATGATTTAAGTTGTTTAAGAATTGGTGTAGTGTGGTAGCAGTTGCAGAAAAAAAATTCAAAAATCTGTCGTGTTCGCTGGCTAGTTCGCTTTGCGATCCTGGAGCGAGTATTCGCTAGCTAGTTCGCATTGCGAACTTAGCGAGACATCCAAATGTTTTTTTTCTTCCACCTCATTAAAAAGGGATTTTATTTAGGGTGGGCCAGACAATTGGGCCCATGACCCATCACATTTTCTGATTATTGAGAGGCAACCCTACTCCGTTTGTCTTTCTCACTCTTGCCTCTCTCAAACACACACTCTCAAGTGAAACTCTCTCACGTTTGCTCAGTTTCTATCATTCTTTCACCAAGTTTTTCCCAAGTACTAACAAGTTCAGGTTTGAATTTCTTTTTCTCTCTATTGTTTTCTGTTAGAACATTGTGGTTAGGTTAGTTAGGAGAACATTAGAGACAAATTACTTCTAGGTTTTGAAAGTGTTTTCAATACACTATGTTCATAATGCTGTGTTGTTGCTGATTGTTTACATTTGATCAAGCATTATGAGTAGAATTGTGTGTTGAAACTAGTCTGATGTTGGAAAAATTGGGAGGCTGTCATTTTTGAAATTTTTGCAGGTTCGCTGACCAGTTCGTTATGCGAACCTGGGAAAGCATTCGCTAGAACCTCGCATTGCGAATCTGGGGCGAACAGGCGTCGCTTTGCGAACAGACTAGAATTTTGAAAATTTTTATTTTATCTCAGTTTGGGATTCTGTTTTTGCTCATATTCTAATGGACTATTTTGCTGCTGGTTGTTGTTTTATTTGGTGATTTTTTCAGATAGCTCTAAAAATCAATCTGGCGAAAAAGAGAAAGGCCAGTACTTCACGTCAAGTTCCGAATCAGTTCGACAGTGATTGCTTTAGAGGAGCAAAATAGGCCGCAAGGTACCTAACCTTGGAAAGGAGAACCATATTACCCGAGAAGAGATTTAATCTAAATCCACAAGGGAGATACCGTTCCGTAGCTCAACTCCTCGAAGAGAAAAAGTGGGGGAGACTGATTACACTAGTGAATAGTTACAACGTTGAGATGGTTCGCGAATTTTATGCAAATGCCCTCCTAGATGATGGGGAACCTTTTGGTTAGACAGCCTTTGTTGGGGAAAAAGTGGTGAGGTTTGATCGGGGAACCATTAACACTGTTCTTCAAAATCCATTACCATTGAGAGCAAGTCAGATTGATGACTTTCATAGAACATTGCACCTCCACAGAGACATTGCAGCCATGACTAGAGACCTTTTGCGAGAAGGTAAATCTGTAGAGCTTAACCCATCCGGGGTTGCAAAGAGATAACATCGTGAAGATATGCGACCTTTGGCACAATTGATCTTGCTTTTGGTTGTCACCAACATTAAGCCAAAGTAACATACATCGACCATTCCTATTTACCTTGCCCATCTGGTCCATAGTGTAACACCCCAATTTAATTTAATTATTTTTCCTAATTAAATTGAATATTATTGTATGTGTCATGTATGGATGTGTTCTGGATTAAGTGTGGGTTACCCTTAGGATGGGGGTAGTGCCCTTGGAGTTATGAAGGATAAGGTGTTGGAGGATGGGTTAGTTGGTTAATATTATTATTTAAATTATTGAGGAGATTGTTGTTATTATTTATTTTGTGTGAAATAATAATAATAATATTAGATAATAATAATATTTGGGAATAACAAGGAAAATATAAATAGGAAAAAGGGTTAGAAAGGAAAGATTGGTCAGTACGTGTTTTAGAGAAGAGAAGAAAGAGCAGAGAAGAGTTAGGTCAAGAAGAGCTCCATTGTTGAGGAAAGATTTCAAGAATCCTAAGGTAAGGGTGGGGCTCTTTATCTCTTAAGGGTTGCATAATAGTGGTATGAGGGTAGAAAATCGTTAGGATCTCCCTGTTATGTTGCTGGTGAGAATTGGGAATTGGGTTATAGGTTAGAGGGTTTGGTAGGAAGAGAAAATTATGCAATTGATTATAGATTTGTGTTGTATATGTGTATATGTCATTTGCTGCTACCTTATTGGTGTTTTCTGGACTGTATGATACCAAATTCAGGGGAATTGTGAGGTCTGAATCGTGCAGAATCGCCATCGTAAGATTGATGATTCGCACAGATTCGCCAGGCGAAAATGGAACTCGCCAGGCGAAAGTGGATTCGCCAGACATTCGTCAGGCGAATGTAGAAGCGAAAGGGGAGTGAAAAATCAGAGTTTCTGGATTTTGTATGGGGGAGTTGGATTCGCCACTGCTTCGCCAGGCGAGCAGGATGCGAAAGTGGATTCTCCAGGCGAATGGGGATTTCGCCAGGCGAAAGTGGTTTCGTCGGTGCCTCGCCAGGCGAGTATCAGGCAAATTGGGCTGAGACGAACCGAATTTTCTGAAACTTCAGAAATTCATATCTTTTGATCCGTAGGTCCGTTTCCTTCGCCGTTCAAAGTGTTGGAAAGCTGGTTTCGCGTACTATTTATAAAAATTGATTTCAATACCAGAATTCCAATCCTTTGACGTGAAAAATGGAAATTGAGCGTGTTGTTTGTATGGTGAGTGGAGACGATGGAGTCGTCGATGTGTATGCATGATATATTTGTATATTGCTGTTGTGGCAGGTATGAACTGCAGTTGCATCCTAGTATTATGATGTATTGATGTGTTGGTTGTCGTGTGCATGTGATTACTGTTATATTCGTTGTTGTCGTCGTTGTAGTTGGGCATTGTCGTTGCATGCATGACAGGTTACATAGTTGTGGGATGGCGTGCCCTGAGGGGGCGTTATCGTCTATCCGAAATCCTTGATGGAATCATTATTGTTGGTGCGATCATGAAATAGGGGTCATACGTAACCATGAAATAGGGGTCATTGGTGTGATCATGAGATATGGGTCATACTTGACCATGAAACAGGGGTCGAGAGTTCCGACGGGAACTGTGATCATGAAACAGGGATCGATTGGTACCACATGCATTGAGTCGAGTCGTGGGTCTCATTGCATTTAATCTTTGTATGTTGATTATCTGTTGTATGATGAATGTTGTTGTGATGATGTTGTTGTGATAGGGTGGATTCCATATGTTTTTATGCTTTCATACTTATGTTATTCTTTATATTGATTGAGAATCTCACCCCTTCTGTTTGAATGTTACCTCTACATGGGTAACGTGCAGATAAGCAGGAGTAGTCGCAGGTGGAGTGGTGAAGACGAGGTCTTCTGGTGTGAGTTATCGAGTCGCGTCTGCTCTGAGTTTGTAACACCGGGGGTGTCGGAACGCTAGAGTCTTTTGAATTCTGTTATATACTATTACTATTTTAATTAAGGATGTTATGTGTGACTAAACATGTTTTTACCTAAGTTGACTTTTCCGCCTTGCATGAATGTTAAAATGTCAGGTTTAACTATAATATCACCGTGTTATTATTGTGTGCATGTTAAGTTGAGTAGTAGAAGTAGCATCCTAAATCCATGTATTTTATTTTTACTCTGATAAATTACATTTAAATTGTCACGGGGGTTTAGGGTGTTACAAAGTGGTATCAGAGCAGGTTGGTCCGTCTGACCAAGTTGTCGAGTCGTTGTCGTGTGTTAGTTGTCTAGTTGACGGTGTTGGTTCCTTAACCATTGTGTTCTGTTGTTGGTGTGTGACAGATTTAGAATGGCTGGAAGGAACGATGCTACTCTTGTTGCTGTTTTGCAAGCTATGGCTCAAGCAGTGCAGAATACGCCGCGTGTGTAGCGCGGTTTTTATGGTTTCGAATCACTATCGCTTTGGTACTACAGTTCGATTCATTTTTTATCCTATTGAAGCTGATGAAGGAATGGAAATAGATGTCTCCAATTAACCCTGCTTGCAAACTGAGGTTAAACAGACAAAACTGTTGGTTTACAGATGCGGCTTTAGTTCGTGGGTCTCTCTCTGCTTATTTTTTTAGAACGAAATACCGGGATTGTTCATGGGGAATTTGTTGGGATACTGTGCTAGATTGGCTGGAGGTAGGTGACTTTGGGTTTTTTTTATTAGTGTGCTCGCTAAGATTCTTTTTCAATCTTATGCCTACGTATTCCCGGGATAGGGAAATCAGAGTGATCGTAGTTCCTCCTATTCTATGGGAGGAAATGGTGTTTTGGTGTCTTGTTCAAAGCCCAAGACATGAAGCTAAAGGTAGTTTATATCTTGTTCAAAGCCCAAGATGTGAAGCTAAAGGGTCTATTTGTATCTTGTTCGAAGCCCAAGATGTGAAGCTAAAAGGGTGTTGACTTTAGAGAGAATTTTTTATCTCTAAAGAGGGATATTTGGGTCTGTTTTCCACAACTGTTGTGTGACTGGTTATAAAGGAGAATTGCTTTAACTGGGATATGTGAATCCAGCAATGCCATAATTTCCTTTATAGGGGATTTTCAACCTGAAGGAGAAGACTTTAACTCAGTTTAGAGCAATGCCATATTTCCTTAGAAATTTCTCGTGCTAAAAGAGGGAAGGGGGCGTGGATGTAAATAATTTAGAGGCTTGCCGCTTACAGCAATTAGATGAGGGAAAAGGAGTTGTTGATGTTTGTATACGGTGACTAAAGCATGATTTGATGCTAAAATGTTTATTGAATCAAATGGGGTTTTCTTTATACAAAGCCTAAGAGGAGGCTATTGACCCAACAAGAGGATGCTTTTGTGTCTCGTACGAAGCCCGAGATAGAGGCTAAAAGAGTTGACTCAACAAGAGAGTGTTTTTATATGTGTCTTGTACGAAGCCCAAGACGGAGGCTAAAAGGTTTGACTCAACAAGAGAGTCTTTTATACTCACCAATAGAGCAATTTGGTATCTCGTACAAAGCCCGAGATGGAGGCTAAAAGGTTTTTTACTCAACAAGAGAGTCTTTTATACTCAACAAGAGAGTGTTTTTGTATATCGTACAAAGCCCGAGATGGAGGCTATTGGGTTTTTGACTCAACAAGAGAGTCTTTTATACTCAACAAGAGAGTGTTTTTGTAACTCGTACGAAGCCCGAGATAGAGGCTGAAAAGGTTTGACTCAACAAGAGAGTCCTTTATACTCAACAAGAGAGTGATTTGTATCTCGTACAAAGCCCGAGATGAAGGCTAATGATTAACTCTGCTGGGGAGAATCATTGTACAAAGCCCAAGGGTAGGCTAGGGTTACTGTTTCAGTTGAGTGACAGTTTCAGTATGTTGGTTAAAAGAGAAAATCAGTTCTTATATGGGTAATGTTGTACTCATGGATTTGATCTGAGGGCCGGGATTATTTCCTGTTCTTTAAGGAAATGGGGAATCTGAAGGGTCTTGAGACTGCCCAAGTATACGGGTGTTCTTTCCTGAAATTCTGGCCTGTATATCAGATGTCCTATCGAGATGTCGAGACAATGATATACAACAACAATGAACATGCTCAATACAAAAGTGTGCATAAAATGTAAAGAACACCAAAAATTGTTAACCCAGTTCAGATCTAACTATCCTACATCTGGGGGCTACCAAGCTAGGGATGAAATCAATATTCGATAGTATCAATTCACTGATAACCACACCCGGTTCAATCAGCTCACTTAATCACTACCCTTCCTATGACTTCTACCTAAGACTCCCCTAGGTATGAGGCCCTCCTCAAATCCCTCTTCAATCACAACTCGTGACTGGTTCCTTACAAGATAAATAACAATGGTCGAAACACAAAGTCTCAATACTTCACAGCTTATGAGAATTAACACACAGCTACTCAATGCTTAAAAGCTTATGAGCAACCTTACACAACTTACACTATAGTCCTTATACTGTTATTATAAGATACCAGTTAGGCTCACAAAACACAAGCACACAACCCTAAAAATACATGTAAGTTCGACACCTAAAACTAGGTTTACATCAGTCTATTTATAGCTTGAAATCTGGACTGAATTTGGGCTTCAAAGACGCAGCAATTAGGCTGCTCACAAATCTGCAAAATTAACTCCAATAAAATAGGTCTTCAATCCAAAGTTTCCTATTATGTCTCCATAATTTGAAACAGCAGCAAATCCGAAAACCAACAAGTAACCCTAATCCAAAAATGCTTTGGATGCCACATAGGATAACCAAATATTCACAGAATATTCAGTTACAAATCATAGTAATAGAATCTGCATTAAAAACTGACTTCACAACGCAATGTCCTATGAGCTGCCATGGAACATCTTCATACGACATGTTGAACAAAAAGTAATGAAACATATTTTTAGACATCTTCATTCAACATCTGCTGCTACATGAGTTTTAGCAAAATAATGCCAACCATAAAACCAAGGAAATAACATTTCCTATTTTTGAAAGGAACTTGAGAATGTCTTCGAGACTCAAGGATATTAGACTGTCCAAGTCTAGAGTTTTATCTTTTGTACTATGCTAAAGAGAGATCAAGAAACAGTACGTTCGCGGTAAAAAGATCTAGACTCTTTGAAAGACTGTTCTATCAAGATGATTAATTTATGTTCCTATACCTTTAAGAGGTCGTTGGGACAATTTGTACGAAGCCCAAGAGGAGGCGAGAAAAACTTTTAAGAAGCCGAAGGAACAATTTGTACGAAGCCCAAGAGGAAGCTATCTTCCCGGAGGAAGAATCATTATACGAAGCCTAAGAGGAGGCTGTGAAAACTTCTAAGAAGCCGACGGGTCCTTGTACAACGCCCAAGAGGAGGTGGGGATGCTTTTAGGAAGCTTGTGGGTCCTTACACTAAGCTGAAAAAGAGGCTGATGAACATTTCCAGAAGGGGTTTTAATTAGAACATTGGCCTTCTGTATATGAACTATTCAAGGGGGAGATTTCTTAGATCTAGTTATCTAAAATTATTGTAAAAGAAAATTCTCATGGTTTAGGTTATGTTGAAATATCCGGGAGAACGTCGGATGTAAGGAGATGAGGTTTTTCCTAGTTCTAGACGTAGTTGTCGGGGAAACTCTAAATATCTATACTAGTATTACACAGTCGATATGAGTTTATGAAAGAAGACTTACAGTGAAACAGCCCCACAGTACAGTTATATACATATGAAAGCGGTAAATGAAAGCAGGTAAACACTTACTCGGTTGTAGAGCTTCCATGTTGTTTGGTTAGTTTGTTCAACAAAGAAAGCTTTGATAACAATATTATATTCAAAATCAAAGGAGAAAGTGCTTTGAAAAGATTGTTGGGGCTTACAGCTCAAGGAGAGGCCCAAGGTTTTATCAGTGATCGCACTGTCGTTTTGTACAGGGACTTATACAAGTGACTGAGGCCCAAAAGGTTTTCTATACAAAGAGATGGGTCTTACAATCTCTCATGAGGCCCAAAAATGATTAAAAGAAAAAGAATGGGGCTTATAACACGAGGGTAGGCCCAGAGTTTATTTTGAAAAGGACGACGATCAAGCAGAGGTTTTGAAAACACCGTGGGTCTTATACAAAGACAGAGGCCCAAAAAGTTTTAGTTTCAAAAGGGGATTGGGTCTTACACTCTATTAGAGGCCCAAAATTATTTTGAATGGGTCTTATAGCTCGAGGAGAGGCCCAGATGATTTGTGTTTTTGAACTACCGATCGCGCCGAGATTTTCTTTTAACGCAGAGGGACTTATACAATATCTGAGGCCCAAATTACTTTGGTTTTCACAAAGGGTTGGGTCTTACACTCTACTAGAGGCCCAAAGGGTTTGAAAAAGTTTGATGAGGGTTGATTTAATCAAAAACCCTAATTTGTTTCCAAAATGTATTTTAATTGAATAAAAATTCAATTAAAATGATCAAAATTGTTAAACATGTGGAAAACAAATTGTGATCTTGGATTAATGTTTCAAAAATCAAGTTTTGACCTACAAAATTATTAGAAGTCATTAAAATTTGCAAAACCAAGAAGGAAAAAATATTTTAAATGTCAAAAACAATTAAAATATTAATTCTTTGTAAAAATATCAATTATATGAAATAAATAATATTTTTGGGATTTTTTGGTAAAATAAAATATTTTAACATTTTTGTAATTTATTAAAAAAAGAATCAACTCAAAATCATTAAAACTCAGAGAGAAATTAATTTTTGAATCAATTAAATAAAATCACAAAATTCAAATATTCAAATATTTGAAAAAGAGCGCCAAGAACATGGCAAGCACACGCGCCCTTCCTCTGTTTCTGCAGGTTTGCGTTTTCTATCCAATCTCACTGAATACTTGATTATATCATGCAATCTACATATCAATATACTCGTTTCAACCTCACGATCATGTCTATGGTCTTTAATTTCATTTATTTTAAGCATGGAATAAGAAATCAAAGAGAAACCTCAAGAACCCTAAATTCTGCATGAAGGTTCAGAAATTCCATACATGATTCATACAAAGCAATTGATTGAGGGTAAACACTCTATGCATGATTATGAACATATGGCCAAATTATTGTGCAACAAAAATTGCATGGATCATAGAGTTAGAAGAGCTCACCTCTTGCAGCTGGTGATCATGTTTTGTGTTAGAGGTGTTACAACTTGGTTCCAAGGTTATGGACAGTTTCCCTAGGTGTTATGGAGTGTGTCTGGATGCTTGGAGTGGATTGATTTGAGCTGGAACTTGATTTGGCACCTCAACTGCAAATCTGTCAAAGGCATGAGCAGTTGGCTAGTGATTTTGTGATTTTGGTGTTCCAGATGTTATGTGAGTGTTTAGATCACTTCTATATGATGCTTATGAGGTGTGTGTGATTGGTTTGATTGGAATTGCTCTCAAATTCAAAACCCGATGGTGACTTGCCTTAGAAGGCAAAATTAGAGTGAAGAAGGAGATTTTGAGGAAAGCATCTGTTTGATGGCTTTGGTGTACTCAAAATGATCACAAATGAGCTCTATTTATAGTAGAGCAAGTTTGTTTTGCAAGGAATAGTGAAAGGCAACTGCTGCATAGGTTTGGCCAATGTTGATCAATAAGAATCTAAGTCTCCTCTAGCCATTGACTAGAGGTTAGGGCACAGGCTGCTGGTTCCCTTGGTCTTGGATAAGTCTTGACTGAATTTAGTTGGAAATGGCTCAGTCCATGCCACCTTGGTGCATCCATTGAATGCTCCAAAACAGAATTAGAGTCTTGTCCCCTCCTTAGGGATTTCTAAGTTTGGCATGCTATTTTTAGTTCCAAGGACTTGGGAGGCTTGGGATCATAGTTGGTTCCTCCTTGGTCTCCCCTTGAGGTGTTCAGATGGATAAGTGTGTTTGTCATTTGCACAAATTTGGAAAATCGAGCAAAATGCACAAATCTGCCTTGCTTTGACAGTTTTCAGCAAGGCATATTGCCATTGTCATATCTCATGGCTCAAGTGGAATTTGATGGAGTTTTTGGCCATTTTGGAAATCCCTCATATGATACAACAACTGTTTAATCATAATTGGTTTTGATACTTTTTGGATCCAAGTGAAAAATGCCCCTACATTTAGAGAAGAGTGAAGGCAGATTTTGACTTAGTGAAATTTTCACTAAGTGTTGGAAAAAGTGGCATTTCATGTTTTCAACCACTTTGATCATTCCATAACTCAAAATCCATAATGAATTGGAATGAGGTGTAGTTGAAGCTTTTGTAGAGGCTAATGAGGGCTACAAATCCAGCTTTGGATGGGAAAAAATGGCCTTGTGGTTTAGGAGTTATGTTCCTCCAAAGTTGGTACCCTAGCCACTTTATTCCATAACTTAGAAAATTTTCTAAGTTTTTATGGTTACCCCTTTTACCAGTTATCCCACTTTTCTTGATTTTTCTTGATGAATGATGATTCAAATCACACATTAACATCATTTTAGGGTTAAAAAACCATAATTGTGAAAAATCTCAAAAAGTCAAAGTTGACTTTTGTGCACAGTTGACTTTTTGTTAGATGAATTCCAAATTGTGCGATCCTCTATGAAATCAAGTCCTTGACCTAAATAAAACTTGAAGGATTGATTTCATAGGTGTTATAGGGTGTATTGAATCATGTATTATGGTTTGGGAGCATGTGCTGGTCAAAAGTCAAAGGCACAGTTGACTTTTCTCGTGAAACCCTAATTTTGGTTCTGATGAATTTGAAACTTGTGGATCAAGCTTCTTGGATCAATCCATTGTTGCAAATGTATCAATGTGGTGTATTAGAGACCCTCAAATCCTCCTTTGAGGTCTTGGCTCATGTTTTGTCCCAAAAGTCAACTTAGGGGCGAATTAGGTCAAGAAACCCTAATTCCTGATTTTTGGTGAATGCATCCCCTGAGGCTAAATTGACTTGATGATTGGGTTTATGATGTACCTTAGAGCATCATATGTTATGCTTTGAAGCATTGGCTCATGCCCAGAGGAAAATTTCCATCTGGAGGCCCTGGTCGACCAAACCCTAATTTGGTGACATCGGCGATCTTCAGGCTTGATCCACCTAGAAGGGAGAAGCCTTGTGCTTAATCCTTGAAGTGGGAATCCTCTTGATCCTTTGTGGATGTTTTAGAGGCTAGAAAAGTTGAAGATCATGTCATTTCTTGATTGATCCTTTGTCTAAGAACTCTGAGAGGGCTTGAAACCCTAAGTCTGATTGTAGTGGATGCTCACCCATCTTTGGGGAGACTAATAATTCATCCATATTGTGATGATGATTTGCATAATGATGGGAAATCTTAGTGGTCAAAATTTGGGGTATGACAGATGCCCCTATTTAATCTTCTTGGACCTGAAGGTGTGAATGACGAAGGTATTCGGGCATTCAGGGTGCACGAGGATTAAATATCAGAATACCCGAAATTTTGAAAGTGGTTATGAATGGTAGCTTGCTCATACATTATCTTTTGCTAAGCAATGATGCTTAGAAAAGGTAAACTTCCCCTCGATCCTGGTTTCCTGCCAAGGAAGTGGTCTCAGTCTCTGAAATAAACTTCCCCTCGATCCTGGTTTCCTACCAAGGAACTGGTCTCAGTTTCTGAAATAAACTTCCCCTCGATCCTGGTTTCCTACCAAGGAACTGGTCTCAGTTTTCGATATAAACCTCCCCTCGATCCTGGTTTCCTACCAAGGATCTGGTCTCAATTTCTGAAATAAACTTCCCCTCGATCCTGGTTTCCTACCAAGGATCTGGTCTTGGTTTCTTTTGTCAATAAACTTTATTGACAAGGAACGCTATTTGTAGCGGTTTTCCTCAAACTTCTCGCCGAATTTTCCTGGGGAGATGCCATTTGATGGAAAAATTGGTGATGTCAGACTTGTTGAGGAACCCATTCGTCTGAGTTGTAGAGGTGTACAAACTTCTCTGTTTGGAGACGCCATTTGTCGAATCTACTGGGGGGAAAACGAGTCTCTTGAGAGACTGCCTTCGCTTGGGGTTACCACATCATACTTTTCTCGGGATCTTCTCGGAGAAATTCCATATGATGTGATCCAATTTTGAGGTGCCGATGACCTTTCCGTCAGTGAATTTTTCGGAGAAAAACTGCTGTACTGCCAAATCTCTGATTAAGAGGCTTTCTCTGGGGATTTTCCTTAATCCGGGAAAGTGAAGATATCATCTTCAATGGCGAAGAGTGATGCTGGCTGAGGGTTCTCTGATTTTTCAGAGGTTCAAGTTATCAAAGTGGTCAAAGAACCACCTTCAATCCAGAGATAAACCGGAGGAGAGATTGCTTAGATGATTCATTTCCTGACGAGGAAAGAACTGATGACTCTATTGAGAGGACTCTTATCCCTAGGGAACAAGACCGACTAGAGTGATAGTGATGCAATATGAATATGAATATAAATCAATAATGCATGATGTATGTATGTATATGCTGACAAAATTGACGCGACATACAGACTAGTAGATGAACACGACTGGATACTCGACCACAGTGGGGATGAAAAGTATCACTGGTCCAAGTTAGCAATTCTGCCTTGCTTAGGAGAAATGATCCTCGTGGGGAAAACAGTTGGTCGGGCTTTATGAGATAAGAACTCCCCTAGGGTGTCAGATGAAACAAAGGTCTCTGACACAGTTGATCCTTCATTCAGGTGCACTTGTTTAGAAGGAGTACTTTGATTTTGCACTTTGAAGTTCGATTACTTCTGACGAAGCGATCGATGTTCTTTCGATGTTCAACAGTCAAAAGAATTGCCATCTTTATTTTAAAAGCAGAAAAAAGTTTAACAAGTAAATTCGTTTTTGTTTTATTTCAAGAATCGTTAATCATATTAAAGCGTTGTTCTGTAAATCTAAAACAAATAAGAATTGCAAACAAAAGCACAAGGGCTCAAATTTTATTGATAGGATGGAAATCAGCCAAACGCATGATTCCCTAGAGTATTTACAAAGTTAGAAAATGGTAATCTAACAGAAAAGGGCTACATTGAAACATAACGACCACTATCATTCTACCAACTTTGACTTCGGGGCATCCTGAGCTTCCGTCGAAGATGACCGTGACTGGAGTTTTCTGATGGATGGTGTAACTGCTGCCGAGGGACTTGCCCCTTTGTAGAACATAGTTACTTGCCATTATCCCTAATTTTTTCCTGGATTGTACTGTGATGTTTCCAATCCACCGGGATAATTTTTGGTCATGTCTGTAATTTTTTCCTGGACCGCCCTTTCGAGTTTTCAATCCACCGAGACGTTTTTTTTAGGCGAAGTATTCCTTGACTACGTCAACATTTGTGGGGTAGGCAAATTCCTCTCCATCCATGGTTGCGAGTCTCAAGGCGCCGCCTGAGAAGGCTTTCTTAACCACATAGGGGCCGTCATAATTCGGAGTCCACTTGCCCCGAGAATCAGTGAAAAATGATTATATCTTCTTGAGCACGAGGTCTCATTTCCTAAAGACGCGAGGTCGGACCTTTTTGTCGAACGCCTTCTTCATTATTTGCTGATACAACTGACCATGGCACATAGCCGTTATTCGCTTCTCTTCGATCAGGTTCAGTTCGTCGTGTCGAATTCGACACCATTCAGCTTCTGTTAGCTTAGCTTCCATCAATACTCGGATTGATGGGATATCTACTTCTATGGGAAGCACTGCCTCCATGCCATATACTAGAGAGAAAGGGGTTGCCCCTGTTGAAGTGCGGACAGATGTACGATAACCGTGAAGAGCAAAGGGTAACATCTCATGCCAATCTTTGTAGGTTACAACCATCTTTTGAACAATCTTCTTGATGTTCTTGTTAGCCGCTTTTACCGCTCCATTCATCTTGGGTCAGTAGGGAGATGAGTTATGGTGTTCGATCTTGAACTCTGTGCACAACTCTTTCATCATCTTATTGTTCAAGTTAGATCCATTATCTGTAATGATCTGGCTCGGAACACCATAATGGTAGATGATATTGTTTTTAATAAATCGGACCACCACTTGTCGGGTTACATTAGCATATGATGCTGCTTCGACCCATTTGGTGAAGTAATCAATGGATGCCAGGATGAACTGATGTCTGTTCGAAGCCTTGGGTTCGATTATGCCGATCATGTCGATTTCCCATATGGAAAAAGGCCACAGGGAAGAGAGAACTTTGAGATGTGTTGGCGGTACATGGATTTTGTCTGAGTATATCTGACACTTATGACACCTCCTCATATACTTGTAGCAATCAAATTCCATGGTCAACCAGTAGTACCCTGCTCTCAGAATTTTTCTCGTCATTGTGTGTCCATTGGCATGTGTGCCAAAGGATCCTTCATGAATTTCTTTTATTAGCATGTCTGCTTCTGGTCTGTCGACGCATCGAAGCAAGACCGTGCCGAAGTTTCTTTTATAGAGTGTATCACCGCTCAGGAAGAAACTGCCTGCAAGCCTTTAGAGGGTTTTTCTATCTTTCCTGGATGCCCCAGGTGGGTACTCTTGTTTCTGAAGGAAGCATTTGATATCGTGATACCAAGGTTTGTCATCTATGACTGCTTCAATCGTGAAGATGTAAGTGGGCCGTTCAAGGCGCATTATGTCGATCCTGGTTTCCTACCAAGGAACTGGTCTCAGTTTTCGATATAAACCTCCCCTCGATCCTGGTTTCCTACCAAGGATCTGGTCTCAATTTCTGAAATAAACTTCCCCTCGATCCTGGTTTCCTACCAAGGATCTGGTCTTGGTTTCTTTTGTCAATAAACTTTATTGACAAGGAACGCTATTTGTAGCGGTTTTCCTCAAACTTCTCGCCGAATTTTCCTGGGGAGATGCCATTTGATGGAAAAATTGGTGATGTCAGACTTGCTGAGGAACCCATTCGTCTGAGTTGTAGAGGTGTACAAACTTCTCTGTTTGGAGACGCCATTTGTCGAATCTACTGGGGGGAAAACGAGTCTCTTGAGAGACTGCCTTCGCTTGGGGTTACCACATCATACTTTTCTCGGGATCTTCTCGGAGAAATTCCATATGATGTGATCCAATTTTGAGGTGCCGATGACCTTTCCGTCAGTGAATTTTTCGGAGAAAAACTGCTGTACTGCCAAATCTCTGATTAAGAGGCTTTCTCTGGGGATTTTCCTTAATCCGGGAAAGTGAAGATATCATCTTCAATGGCGAAGAGTGATGCTGGCTGAGGGTTCTCTGATTTTTCAGAGGTTCAAGTTATCAAAGTGGTCAAAGAACCACCTTCAATCCAGAGATAAACCGGAGGAGAGATTGCTTAGATGATTCATTTCCTGACGAGGAAAGAACTGATGACTCTATTGAGAGGACTCTTATCCCTAGGGAACAAGACCGACTAGAGTGATAGTGATGCAATATGAATATGAATGTAAATCAATAATGCATGATGTATGTATGTATATGCTGACAAAATTGACGCGACATACAGACTAGTAGATGAACACGACTGGATACTCGACCACAGTGGGGATGAAAAGTATCACTGGTCCAAGTTAGCAATTCTGCCTTGCTTAGGAGAAATGATCCTCGTGGGGAAAACAGTTGGTCGGGCTTTATGAGATAAGAACTCCCCTAGGGTGTCAGATGAAACAAAGGTCTCTGACACAGTTGATCCTTCATTCAGGTGCACTTGTTTAGAAGGAGTACTTTGATTTTGCACTTTGAAGTTCGATTACTTCTGACGAAGCGATCGATGTTCTTTCGATGTTCAACAGTCAAAAGAATTGCCATCTTTATTTTAAAAGCAGAAAAAAGTTTAACAAGTAAATTCGTTTTTGTTTTATTTCAAGAATCGTTAATCATATTAAAACGTTGTTCTGTAAATCTAAAACAAATAAGAATTGCAAACAAAAGCACAAGGGCTCAAATTTTATTGATAGGATGGAAATCAGCCAAACGCATGATTCCCTAGAGTATTTACAAAGTTAGAAAATGGTAATCTAACAGAAAAGGGCTACATTGAAACATAACGACCACTATCATTCTACCAACTTTGACTTCGGGGCATCCTGAGCTTCCGTCGAAGATGACCATGACTGGAGTTTTCTGATGGATGGTGTAACTGCTACCGAGGGACTTGCCCCTTTGTAGAACATAGTTACTTGCCATTATCCCTAATTTTTTCCTGGATTGTACTGTGATGTTTCCAATCCACCGGGATAATTTTTGGTCATGTCTGTAATTTTTTCCTGGACCGCCCTTTCGAGTTTTCAATCCACCGAGACGTTTTTTTTAGGCGAAGTATTCCTTGACTACGTCAACATTTGTGGGGTAGGCAAATTCCTCTCCATCCATGGTTGCGAGTCTCAAGGCGCCGCCTGAGAAGGCTTTCTTGACCACATAGGGGCCGTCATAATTCGGAGTCCACTTGCCCCGAGAATCAGTGAAAAATGATTATATCTTCTTGAGCACGAGGTCTCATTTCCTAAAGACGCGAGGTCGGACCTTTTTGTCGAACGCCTTCTTCATTATTTGCTGATACAACTGACCATGGCACATAGCCGTTATTCTCTTCTCTTCGATCAGGTTCAGTTCGTCGTGTCGAATTCGACACCATTCAGCTTCTGTTAGCTTAGCTTCCATCAATACTCGGATTGATGGGATATCTACTTCTATGGGAAGCACTGCCTCCATGCCATATACTAGAGAGAAAGGGGTTGCCCCTGTTGAAGTGCGGACAGATGTACGATAACCGTGAAGAGCAAAGGGTAACATCTCATGCCAATCTTTGTAGGTTACAACCATCTTTTGAACAATCTTCTTGATGTTCTTGTTAGCCGCTTTTACCGCTCCATTCATCTTGGGTCAGTAGGGAGATGAGTTATGGTGTTCGATCTTGAACTCTGTGCACAACTCTTTCATCATCTTATTGTTCAAGTTAGATCCATTATCTGTAATGATCTGGCTCGGAACACCATAATGGTAGATGATATTGTTTTTAATAAATCGGACCACCACTTGTCGGGTTACATTAGCATATGATGCTGCTTCGACCCATTTGGTGAAGTAATCAATGGATGCCAGGATGAACTGATGTCTGTTCGAAGCCTTGGGTTCGATTATGCCGATCATGTCGATTTCCCATATGGAAAAAGGCCACAGGGAAGAGAGAACTTTGAGATGTGTTGGCGGTACATGGATTTTGTCTGAGTATATCTGACACTTGTGACACCTCCTCATATACTTGTAGCAATCAAATTCCATGGTCAACCAGTAGTACCCTGCTCTCAGAATTTTTCTCGTCATTGTGTGTCCATTGGCATGTGTGCCAAAGGATCCTTCATGAATTTCTTTTATTAGCATGTCTGCTTCTGGTCTGTCGACGCATCGAAGCAAGACCGTGCCGAAGTTTCTTTTATAGAGTGTATCACCGCTCAGGAAGAAACTGCCTGCTAGCCTTTTGAGGGTTTTTCTATCTTTCCTGGATGCCCCAGGTGGGTACTCTTGTTTCTGAAGGAAGCATTTGATATCGTGATACCAAGGTTTGTCATCTATGACTGCTTCAATCGTGAAGATGTAAGTGGGCCGTTCAAGGCGCATTATGTCGATCTTGGGTAAGTCGTTCCAATGACCTACACTAATCATGGAAGAGAGAGTGGCTAATGCATCAGCCATGTGATTCTCCTCACGAGGGATATGATGAAACTCGACTCTGTTGGAGAAGGGTAACAACCTTCTTGCATAATCTTTATACGGAATCAATCTTGATTGGTATGTGTTCCAATCTCCTTTGATCTGATTGACGACCAAAGCTGAGTCGCCATATACATCCAAGTTCTTGATCCTCAAATCAATCGCTTCCTCGAGACCCATGATACAAGCTTCATATTCGGCCTCATTATTTGTGCACTTGAACGTAAGTTTAGCGGTGAAAGGAATATGGGTACCCTGAGGAGTTATGATAATTGCCCCAATTCCATTTCCGTAATGATTGACAGCTTCATCAAAGATAAGTCCCCGTTGGGAATCTGGTTCTGGCCTTTCACTGGGTAGCGGTTCATCGCAGTCTTTCATTTTTAGATACATGACATCTTCATCTGGGAAGTCAAATCCAACTGATTCCTGATCGTCAATCGGTTGATGAGCCAAATGATCGGCTAAAACACTTCCTTTAATGGCTTTCTGAGCGTGGTACTCTATGTCATATTCTAATAACAACATCTGCCAACGGACAATCCTTCCTGTGAGAGCAGGCTTTTCAAAGACATACTTGATTGGATCTATTTCAAAGATTAACCAAGTGGTGTGATGAATCATGTACTGACAAAGACGTTTGGCTGCCCAAGCTAGAGCGCAACAAGTTTTCTCGAGCATAGTGTACCGAGTCTCACAGCTGTAAACTTCTTGCTTAAATAGTAGATGGCAGACTCTTTTCTTTTCGTTTCATCTTGTTGACCAAGCACACATCCCATGGAGTCTTACAAGACTGTTAAGTAGATGATCAGCGGTCTTCCTTCCACTAGACGTGATAGAATCGGCGGGTTCGACGGGTATTCCTTGATACTGTCGAAGGCGGTTTGGCAGTATTCTGTCCAAACGTAGTCCTGATTCTTTTTGAGTAATTTGAAAATTAGCGTACATGTCGCGGTCATGAGGAATATGAATCTGGAGATGTAGTTCAAACGTCCCAGGAATCCCCTAACTTGTTTTTCAGTTTTTGGAGAAGGCATTTCTTGAATGGCCTTGACCTTGTAAGGATCAACCTCAATTCCTTTCTGGCTGACGATGAACCCTAAGAGCTTCCCTGAACGGACACCGAATGTTCACTTATTGGGATTCAAGCGGAGTTTGTACTTTCTCAACCGCTCGAATAGTTTTGACAGGTGGGTCACATGCTCCTCCTCTATTTTAGATTTGGAAATCATGTGATCGACATATACCTCAATCTCCTTATGTATCATGTCATGAAACAGAGTAGTCATGGCCCTCTGATAGGTTGCCCCGACATTCTTTAAACCGAACGACATTACCTTGTAACAAAAGGTCCCCCATTGGGTAATGAAGGAGGTCTTCTCCATGTCTCCCGGCGCCATTTTGACCGGATTATAGCCCGAGAATCCATCCATGAAGGAGAAGACTTTGAACTTTGCTGTACTGTCTACCAGCATGTCAATGTGTGGTAAAGGAAAGTCGTCCTTTGGACTTGCCTTGTTTAGATCTTGGTAGTCGACACACATTCTGACCTTTCCGTCCTTTTTTGGAACGGGTACGATATTGGCTAACCATTGAGGATATTCTGACGTAGCGAGGAAACCCGCGTCAATCTGCTTCTGTAACTCCTCTTTGATTTTGATAGCCATATCTGGATGAGTCCGTCTCAACCTTTGTTTTACTGGCAGACATTCCGATCTTAACGGTAGATGGTGTTCCACGATGCTGGTATCCAACCCTAGCATATCATGATAGGACCAAGCGAATACATCGGGAAACTCTTTGAGAAGTCTCGTCAAACTTTCTTTGACAATTGGACTGAGCAGTTCCCCAATCTTGACTTCTTTTCTCTCTTCTTCCGATCCTAAGTTGACTGTTTCCAGCAAATATTTGTGAGGCTCAATGGACCTTTCCTCTTGTCTGAGTAGTCGGGAGATCTCCTCTGGAATTTCATCGTCATTTTCTTCTTTAGCCTCAAATACCGGAAACTCAAAGTTGGGAGAAGGCATTGGACCTTATGTTTCAACGGGGTTTAAAACAAGCAATCTGCATGACGTGATGATTTGTGTTTAGAAGAGATAGAGAGAATGCAAAAGTGTGTGCAGTGTATTTCTTTTACGGCTTGTTTTTATTATTGAGTTGTTTTTTAGGATTACCATTTTCTAAAAAACGAAAAGAGAAAACAGCAATTAATGCGGAAATTACAGAACGGCGTTATTTTATTAATGAACAAGTCGATTCTTGAAACTACAGCCCTAAAAAACAAAACTCTGTCGCTTTGGGCGAAGCGAAGAGGGAAATTTACAGAAAGTGAGCCCTATCAAAACATTCGTTTCACCTGGGCAGGGTGAAAGGTTAAAGTATAGATGGAAATTACTTAGACTTATGAACAATCATCGGAACATCGACAGCGACCCATTGGCGGCGAACTCCTCGGTGAATCACAAAGTCTGGTACCTTCCTTGATTTGTCTTCAGAAATGACGCTGATTTCTGGCAGAGCAGGATCATTGGAATCTGTCTCCCAGGCATAGTTGTCGTGGGAGGATTCCTCAGTTGTATTTTGCATAGTATTTGTACTCTCAGCTGTATCTCTCCATCCAGTTGGCTGGATGTTTTTGAGCCAGATACGAGAGCTTTCAGGAGCGGTGTACTTGACCATGAAGTCAAATTTTCCACTTGGTTGTCCCAGGGTGTCCCAAACTTCTTTGGAACTGGAGGAGTCGTCTCTCTCGATGATGTTGACCTCAGGAAAAGCATAGTTGATGAATTCTAGTCCAGCAAGCTTTGCCAATTCATCACCGTACCGGATAAGTTCGGAATGACCTGAGTGTTGATCCCATGACATGGCGGGGACACAGGTATTCTATTCAATGATGCTCAGCTGATTTTCATTGTTCGGCTGATTTTCTTGCCCCAAGTCTCCGGGATACGGTTGCCAGATAGGCAAGCCATCCACTGGGCCATAATAGTCGTGGTCAAAGTTGTATTTCATCGGAGTGTCTTTCTCTAATGAATTTGACGGAGCACGGCATCCTTCAGGATCACAATCTCCGTATATCATTTCGACATCTGACCTTGGTATAAATCTCAGACTCTGTGCGGGATAGCAAAAGGGAGTCTGCATTTCTCCCTGAGACGTATAACCTTCCTCGTTGAGATATGACTTCCATTCTTCATCTGTATCGGAGGAGTCACCCTCGTTGATGGTATGTACTTCTTGAGACACTGGTTCGAGGAAACCTCCACTGTGGAAGAAGTCTTGAATAGGATGAAGACTTTCATCATTAGCAGCTGTCTGGGTACAGGTCAAGGAAAATCCAAGACCCTTCTTTGTTTTGTTGTCAGTAGGAATGACAAGTTGTCCCCATCCTGTTGTATTGGTATTCTCAACCTCTTTGATAGCATCTTTGTATGAGGAAATTGAGGTTCCTTTCTCTGATTAATTCTCATTGCTCATCGTAAGTGCTTGAAACTGAGTTCCAACAACCTCCTCGGGTTCTACACAAATAGATAATGACAAGTTGCTTATGAGCAAGGCATGTTCTCCACAAACTGTGACGAGTTGGCCGTTCTGGACGAACTTTAGCTTTTGGTGGAGGGTCGAAGTGATCGCCCCAGCCTGATGTATCAAAGGTCTTCCTAATAAACAACAGTATATTGCCCGGATGTCCATGACCTGGAAAGTGGCTTGGAAAGTATGAGGACCAATAGTTATGGGAAGGTCGACTTCGCCGATAACCGTTTTTCTAGATCCGTCAAATGCTTTGATGACGACCTCACTGGTTTTCATCAGAGGTCCTTTGAATGATAATTGCATCAAAGTGGACTTCGGCATAACATTCAGGGCTGACCCTGTGTCTACAAGTACGCTGGCTAAAGCATCATCCTGGCAGTTGACTGTAATGTTGAGTACCATGTTATGACGACGACCTTCTTCAGGTAATTCCTTATCACTAAATCCCAAGTTATTACAGGAAGTGATGTTAGAGACAATGCTATCGAACTGTCTGATTGTTACAACCTGTTCTACAAAGGCCTGCTCCAAGAATTTCTGTAGAGCCTCCCTGTGCGCTTCTGAACTAAGTAATAGTGATAATACCGAGATCTTTGAAGGAGTTTGTAACAGCTGATCAACAATGTTGTATTCACTCCTTTGGATGAGCTTTAGCATCTCATCATCATTTTTTGAAAGGTCGGGATTACTAGATTGACCGACTGGTGGATTGGGAACTTCCGTCTGAGGTTCTTTTTCTTTGCTGGGTTCTCCAACTCCTCTGCTGAAGATTCTACCACTCTGTGTTACTCGATTGATGTCTGTAATATTTACGACGGAGGGTAACGAAATTTCCTTTCCATTCTCAATTGTTGTTGCACCGTATTTGTAAGGGATAGCCTTAGTTGATTCATACGGTAGCGGTCCCGGTAGATAGATAACTATAGGAGCCTTCTGATTTTTCTGACCATTGTAAGTAATTTCGGCCCGTTCCAGGTTGGGAACTCTCGATTTGTCAAGTAGAGGGATAATGGTACAAACATACCTAGCCCTCTGATGATCAGAGATTACGACAACGTCCTCGATTTGATCAGCGAAGTAGTTAACTGATCCAAAACTTGAACATGGTTAAATCTCTTTGCGGTCCAACTGACTTTGAAGGGCTGCTCGCACGAGGTAGCATCCTTGATTATCCACTGAGCAAACTCCACACCGCTCATAGTTGTGTAGTGGCACCTGGCCATGTCCGCTTTGAATACAGTGTAACCTTACTAGGTCTGTTTCCATCGACCGAACATCCTGACTTTGATATCTAGTAGGATTCCCGTTAGTGATACTAATTTGCTGGGTGTCTTCATCCATATAGATTGGAAGCCACCAGTGGTTCAACAAGTTCTGAAGTGTTTCCTGGACAAGGGCACAGCCCTGATCGTCTTCGCAACCCGCTTTACAGCCCTGATAATCATGTGATACCAGGAACCCGGGCTAGACCTGTTTAGCATGTAACTCCACCAGGCTGGTATTCATCAAGCGAATATCGAAAATTTGAATCATGTTGATTTGATAATGATTCCTATCATGGTAGTTTTGAATCCATCCAAGATCCATCTAACGCTAGAGGGCCTCTTGTACAAAAGAGCATCCCTGTTTGTTTACCGAGCAAGTCAGGCAGAAATTATAATTGTGACGCGGCAGATTATGATACTGGCTTTGCCTTGAGTGCATTGCCACCAAGTTGACATTCATCGCACAGATATCGTGGTTTTGAATGATGTTGGAATTCGTATAAACCATGTTAACTCCACGAACTCAGTGCTCTTGGATCCATCCGAGGTCCACCTGTTCCTATAGAGCTGATTTCACCACTGAACATCCTTGATTGCTTTTAGAGCAGATATCACACTGGTGATAATTATGAGGTGGCACATGGCCATATCCACTATGTCTACAATGCATCTTGACCAAGTTGGCCCTCAATAAGAGTACATCGTGAATTTGATAGGTGTTGTTAGACTCTCCCTCTATCAAATTGACTGTAGCCTTCTCGTGTTGAGGCAGCGAGTTCGTGAGAACATTCGGATTCGTATCTTTGAAAGATAAGACCCCGCTCCTAACAAGCTTTGGCACGTCGAATTTGAAACTGAGACAGTTTTCTATGTTATGCCCTGGTCCTCCTTGATGGTAAGGGCAAGTCTGATCCACCTTAAACCAAAAAGGTGGATTTTCTGGTACTGTAAGAGGAGACTTAGTCTAGACATGCCCCTTGGCCAGTAGTAACGGAAATAATTCTGCGTACGATATGGGTATAGGATCAAATCCTGGTGGCCGTGTTGTACGGTTATTGTTGTATTGAGGACGAGCCTGCTGAAGAGGCTGTTGTGTCCTTTGCTGAAATTGCTATGACTGCGGTTGGCTTTGTGCAACCTGAGGTTGATACATAGAAACAGGCGCAGGGTTAATAGCAGGAGTTACAGTTGCTACTGGTTGGTACCGTCGCCTTTGCTTTCCGAGAGAGATATTCCCAATATCCTGCTCTTTTTTCTTAGGGAGAGCACTACCATATCGTTTTGTACTACTTGATGATCTAGCGTTTTTAACTAGGCATCCTTCTCGAACGGCTTCCTCAAGACGAACTCTCATGCCCACCATTTCGGTGAAGTTGCTGGGCGCACTGGCAACCATTTTTTCGTAGTAAAATGAGCTCGAGGTCTTTAAGAAAATCTTTGTCATCTCTTTTTCCTCAAGAGGTGGACAAATCTGAGCGGCAATTTCACGCCATCTCTGAGCGTACTCCTTAAAGGTTTCTTTGTCCTTTTGCGACATTGATCTGAGTTGATCTCTGTCTGGTGCCATGTCCAAATTGTATTTATATTGTTGGGCGAAGGCAGTGCCAAGATCTCTGAAAGTGCTAATCGTAGTGCGGTTTAAACCCATGTACCATTTTAATGCGGCACCGGTTAAACTATCCTGAAAGTAGTGAATCAGTAGATCCTGGTTCTCTATCTGAGCTGACATTCGCCGAGCGTACATCACCAAATGGCTTTGAGGGCAAGAGTTACCCTTGTACTTTTCAAAATCGGGCACTTGGAATTTGTGCGGGACTTTCACATTGGGGACCAAGCAAAAGTCTGCGGCATCCTTTCCAAATAAATCCTGACCACGAATAGCCTGCAGTTCTTTCTGCATTTCCAGGACCTGCTCCTGGAATTCATCCATTCTATAGAACATACTTTCCTTTCCACCAGAAGGTATATGTGGAATCTGTCCTTCCGGGACGGTGTGCACCACAGGGGGTGGTACTGTTACTACTGCAGTGAATCTTGGCGCTTCCCGAAGTTTGTAACCTTCAGGAGTCCTCATTATGCCTCTGGCATTCTCGCTTTCCCGAAGTTTGTAACCTTCAGGCCCAACGGCTTCTGCTATGATTCCCCGATCTTCAGTGATCGGCGGAACATATCCTTCCAGGATATAGTTAACAGGCATGCCCCAGGGACGATCTTTCGGCATTTGATACCTAGGATCATACTTCTCCACTATGGGCGTTGAGGTGATCTCTGAGATCACAGTTCTTTGTAGGTGATCTTCTGCCATGGCTTGCATGTCGTTACGAAGCTTTCTCATATCCTCTCTCAGAGCGTCAATCTCTTCTTTCAACTCTCTGTTCTCTTCCTTGAGATCATCCATCTTTTTCTGACGATTAGCCCGAGTATTGTACGAATGAGACAATTTGACTCTAGAACCGAGATACAAATGTGAGATTTGTAGGTAAGAAGAATACGGGACGTGAGAATGATGAATGCAATGATTATATTAATTGTTTGTTTTTTGGTTTAATCAAAATAAACTTTGACAATTAGATTGCAAATATCAAACAGTGGGGACACCCCCATTTTATTGAATTCAAAGGATTGCGGAAATGGAAATACAGTAAATTACAAGGTGCAGAAACAGAAACCTAAGCTCATGGGTCCCGAGTCCTCTCTGAGGAGAACTCGGGTGCTAATTCTGGTACTTTCCTTTTCTTGGATCGGGGCTCTTGGGCCGTTGTCGGGTTGTCATTCCTTTGCCAAGTGAAAGGAGCGAGCAAATTCCTTTGGTCATCCTGATTTTCTACAGCATGTTGCTCCAAAATCTCAATTAGAGCATCCTTATCTTTCAGCAGTTGCTGTATTTTGGTACACTCCACATTGAGAATGCGGTACTTGTTCTTCCAAGACCTCCTCTCATGTTGAACTTTGTTGAGCGTAACCTGAAGTTTTTCCGTTTCAGTCATGAAGTACATGACAGATTCCCTTGGCGGAAGAACTCTGTGACGAGGATAAGGCATCCTTAGCTTGAGAGCTCTAGTTTGTACCCAGTGGAGATAAGGCTCCACTGAGACACAATCTGGTTTTCCTAGAGACTCCCGTCCTTTCTTACAAACATGTTTCGAAGCGTGCACTATTTCCGTCTTCAGTGCCCCGTCATTTTATCCTTCCTTGAAGAAAAGACCTTCCAGATGAGCATTACGCGGGACATGCCTCATCGGGTATCCAAATTGACGACGAACTAAAACTGGATGGTAATTGATTCCTCCCTTAGTTCCTATGAGGGGTACATTGGGGAAGTTTCCACAACGGTCAATGATCCTGATCCCGTCAAAAATCCTATTGTACCAATCTATATCAGAGTTGGTAAGAGACATGATTTTCTGCGACCAACGTAAGGCACTCTTATGATCCCAAAAGGTGGCAGACTTAGGCAAATGGGAGATAAACCATTTATAGAGTAGGGGTACACAGCACGTGATCATTCCTCCACTGTATAAATTCCTTAAGTGTACAAAATGATACGCATCTGCGAGCAAGGTTGGTACGGCATTTCCAATGAGAAAAACCTTAACGGCGTTGATATCTACAAAGTTATCGATGTTGGGAAACAAAAATAACCCGTAGGTGAGTAAAACAAAGATGCTTTCAAAAGCAGTCACGTTCCCTATACTAGCAAAGTACAAAGCCTTCTTTACCAAAAACTTGGCTGGTAAACCTGTGATTCCTCCCTTGGTGGTCAGGTGAGTCTTGATTTCTGACTCATCCAAATATACTGCTCTTGCAATGATTTGATCCTTTGGAATTTCTTCCAGTCCAGAAAAGGGAGCTTGATCAGTAATGGGTAGATCAATCATATGAGAATACTCCTCTAGTGTTGGTGCGAGCTGGTAATCCGGGAATGTGAAGCAGTGATAGACCGGATCATAAAACTGAATGAGTGCTTCCAGGATTCCCTCAATTACATGGATCCTTAACAGAGGTAGCAGACCTCTGTACTTGGCTCTGAAAGCGTCAGGGTTAGTGATCATCCTTGCTAATCCTCTCAAATCCTCTAGTTTTGGAACCTTGAAGGTATAGTTGTGAGTTTTTCTTCTACCGAAATCCATTATCGCAATCCTTTTCTCTCTGACATTTGCAATCATTGTCTTAGTTTAATTTGAAAAAGAGAGGGTAGAAGAGAAAATTTTTCTTTGCTTAATTTTTTTAGAATGAATGCATGAATGCAGCACATAAAAACATAGAAAAAACATGGGGTCAAAGGGTCGGTGTCATGAAGTCAAGGCTCTACCCATCCCAAAGGTTTATACTAGTGATTTTTCTACCTGTCTCTCAAAATCATTGATTCTTGTCGAGATAACATCAGCGGGCCGGGAACCGTGCTAGGTGATGTATTTCGAAGAATCTCAGAAGAGGCTAGTATCGCGTGACAACTATTTCCAATAGCTTCCGCACTACTGAAAGAGGTTTTTCCTAGGTGTATACTCAATCTTTCCACATGCGGCATCACAAGCATTCCCATTAGCATAAAAATAAACACAGATATCAATTAGGAAAAGCAGTATATATATTTGTCCTAATGTCCTATACTTTTTAAGAGCTACGAATCCTATGATCCTAACAGAAAATGGCTCCTCGGCGGAGTCGCCATTCTGTGGTACCTTCCCAACTCAAAGGTTTTTGACCTAAGATCCTAGTGAGGGCTGATTCTAGCAATAATGACGTTCCCTAATGGAACCGTCATTCGGTGATACCTTGTGAACCCAAGGACTCGTCCCAAGATAAGGTTTCAACCAGAGAGATAAGAGAGACAATATTCCTTTATTTGGCCCCACGGTGGGCGCCATTTTTCTGTAGCGGGCGATTTTGGACGTGGTTCTTAAGCACTGTCGCTCGGGGGTACTACAGGTCGATTCATTTTTTATCCTATTGAAGCTAATGAAGGAAGGGAAATAGATGTCTCCAACAAACCCTGCTTGCAAACTGAGGTTAAACAGTCAAAACTGTTGGTTCACAGATGCGGTTTTAGTTCGTGGACCTCTCTCTGTTTATTTTGTTCAGAACGAAATACCGGGACTATTCATGGGGAATTTGTTGGGATACTGCGCTAGATTGGTTGGAGGTAGGGGACTTTGTGTTTTTTTTATTAGTGTGCTCGCTAAGATTCTTTTTCAGTCTTATGCCTACGTATTCCCGGGATAGGGAAATCAGAGCGATCGTAGCTCCTCCTATTCTATGGGAAGAAATGGTGTTTTGGTGTCTTGTTCAAAGCCCAAGACATGAAGCTAAAGGTGGTTTGTATCTTGTTCAAAGCCCAAGATGTGAAGCTGAAGGGTCTATTTGTATCTTCTTCGAAGCCCAAGAAGTGAAGCTAAATGGTTTTGACTTTAGAGATAATTTGTCATCTCTAAAGGGGGGTATTTGGTCTGTTTTTCACAACTGTTGGGTGACTGATTATAAAGGAGAATTACTTTAACAGGGATATGCGAATCCAGCAATGCCATAATTTCCTTTATAGGGAATTTTCAACCTGAAGGGGAAGACTTTAACTCAGTTTAGAGCAATGTCATCTTTCCTTAGGAATTTCTCATGCTAAAAGAGGGAAGTGGCATTGATGTAAATAATCCAGAGGCTTGCCGCTTACAACAATTAGATGGGGAAAAGGAGTTGTTGATGTTTGTATGTTGTGACCAAAGCATGATTTGATGCTAAAAGGTTGATTGAATCAAACGGGGATTTCTTTATACACAACCTAAGAGGAGGCTATTGACCCAACAAGAGGATGCTTTTGTGTTTCGTACGAAGCCCGAGATAGAGGCTAAAAGGGTTGACTCGATAAGAGAGTGTTTTTATATGTGTCTTGTACGAAGCCCAAGACGGAGGCTAAACAGGTTTGACTCAACAAGAGAGTCTTTTATACTCACCAAGAGAGTGATTTGTATCTCGTACGAAGCCCGAGATGGAGGCTAAATGTGATAGACTCAACAAAAGAGTCTTTTTATACTCAATAAGAGAGTGTTTTATATCTCGTACAAAGCCCGAGATGGAGGCTAAAAATGTTTGACTCAATAAGAGAGTCTTTTATACTCAACAAGAGAGTGATTTTGTATCTCGTACGAAGCCCGAGATGGAGGCTAAAGGTGTTTGACTCAATAAGAGAGTCTTTTATAGTCAACAAGAGAGTGATTTTGTATCTCGCACGAAGCCCGAGATGGAGGCTGCAAAGGTTAACTCTATTGGGGAGAATCATTGTACAAAGCCCAAGAGGAGGCTAGGGTTACTGTTTTAGTTGAGTGATAGGTCCAGTATGTTGGTTAAAAGAGAAAATCAGTTCTTATATGGGTAATGTTGTACTCATGGATTTGATCTGAGGACCGGGATTATTCCTGTTCTTTAAGGAAACGGGGAATCCGAAGGGTATTGAGACTGCCCAAGTCTACGGGTGTTTTTTTCCTTTTTTTGAAAGGAACTTGAGAATGTCTTCGAGACTCAAGGAGATTAGACTGTCCAAGTCTAGAGTTTTATCTTTTGTACTATGCTTAAGAGAGATCAAGAAACAGTACGTTCGCGGTAGAAAGATCTAGACTCTTTGAAAGACTGTTCTATTAAGATGACTAATTTCTGTTCCTATACCTTTAAGAGGTCGTCGGGACAATTTGTACGAAGCCCAAGAGGAGGCGAGAAAAACTTTTAGGAAGCCGAAGGGACAATTTATACGAAGCCCAAGAGGAGGCTATCTTCCCGGAGGAAGAATCATTATACGAAGCCTAAGAGGAAGCTGTGAAAACTTCTAAGAAGCTGACGGGTCCTTGTACAATGCCCAAGAGGAGGCGGGGATGCTTTTAAGAAGCCTGTAGGTCCTTGCACTAAGCCCAAGAGGAGGCTGATGAACAGTTCCAGAAGGGGTTTCACTTGGAACATTGGCCTCCTATATATGAACTGTTCAAGGGGGAGATTTCTTAGATCTAGTTATCTAAAATTGTTGTAAAAGAAAATTCTCATGGTTTAGGTTATGTTTGAAATATCCGGGAGAACGTCGGGTGTAAGGAGACAAGGTTTTGTCTAGTTCTAGACGTAGTTGCCAGGGAAACTCTAAATATCTATACTAGTATTACACAGTCGATATGAGTTAAAGAAGACTTACAGTGAAACAGCCCCACAGTACAGTTATATACATATGAAAGTGGTAAATGAAAGCAGGTAAACACTTACTCAGTTGTAGAGCTTCCATGCTATTTGGTTAGTTTATTCAACAAAGAAAGCTTTGATAACAATATTATATTCAAAATCAAAGGAGAAAGTGCTTTTGAAAGTAAAATTGGGGCTTACAGCTCAAGGAGAGGCCAAGGGTTTTATCAGTGATCGCACTGTCGTTTTGTACAGGGACTTATACAAGTGACTGAGGCTTGAGAAAGGTTTTCTGTACAAGGGGATGGGTCTTACACTCTCTCAAGAGGCCCAAAAATGATTGAAAGAAAAAAAATGGGGCTTATAACACGAGGGTAGGCCCATATGATTTGTTTTTTGAAATGGCGATCGCGCCGAGATTTTCTTTTAACGCAGAGGGACTTATACAATATCTGAGGCCCAACGATTGTCTTGGTTAAAAGGGGATTGGGTCTTACACTCTATTAGAGGCCCAAAAATGGTTTTTAATGGGTCTTATAGCTCGAGGAGAGGCCCAGATGGTTTGTTTTAAACAAGCGATGATCGCGCCGAAATTTTAAAATACAACGGGACTTATACAACATTTGAGGCCCAAAATAGGTTTGTATTTACAAAGGATTGGTTCTTACACTCTATTAGAGGCCCATGAGTGTTTGAAAAAGTTTGATGAGGGTTGAATTAATCAAAAACCCTAATTTGTTTTCAAAATGTATTTTAATTGAATAACAATTCAATTAAAATGATCAAAATTGTTAAACATGTGGAAAACAAATTGTGATCTTGGATTAATGTTTCAAAAATCATGTTTTGACCTACAAAATGATTAGAAGTCATTAAAATTTGCAAAATCAAGAAGGAAAAAATATTTTAAATGTCAAAAACAATTAAAATATTAATTCTTTGCAAAAATATCAATTATATGAAATAAATAATATTTTTGGGATTTTTTGGTAAAATAAAATATTTTAACATTTTTTTGAATTATTAAAAAAAGAATCAACACAAAATTCAAATATTCAAATATTTGAAAAAGGGCGCCAAGAACATGGCAAGAACACGCGCCCTTCCTCAGTTTCTGCAGATTTGCGTTTTCTATCCAATTTCACTGAATACTTGATTATATCATGCAATCTACATATCAATCTACTTGTTTCAACCTCACGATCATGTCTACGGTCTTTAATTTCATTTATTTTAAACATGGAATAAGAAATCAAAGAGAAACCTCAAGAACCCTAAAATTTGCATGAAGGTTCAAAAATTCCATACACGATTCAAACAATGCAATTGATTGAGGGAAAACACTCCATGCATGATTATGAACATATGGCCAAATTATTATGCAGCAAAAATTGTATGGATCATAGAGTTAGAAGAGCTCATGCTTACCACTTGCAGTTGGTGGTCGTGTTTTGTGTTAGAGGTGTTACATCTTGGTTCCAAGGTTATGGACAGCTTCCCTAGGTGTTATGGAGTGTGTCTGGATGCTTGGAGTGGATTGAAATGATCTGGAACTTGAGATGGCACCCTAACTGCAAATCTGTCAAAAGCTTGAGCAATTGGCTAGTGATTTTGTGATTTTGGTGCTCCAGATGTTATGTGAGTGTTTGGATCACCTCTATATGATGTTTATGAGGTGTGTGTGTGATTGGTTTGGTTGGAATAGCTCTAAAACTCAAAACCCGATAGTGACTTGCCTTAGAAGGCAAAATTGGAGTAAAGAAGGAGATTTTGAGGAAAGCATTTGTTTGATGGCTTTGGTGTACTCAAACTGAGCACAAATGAGCTCTATTTATAGTAGACCAAGTTTGTTTTGCAAGAAATAGTGAATGGCAACTGCTGTAGAGGTTTGGCCAATGGTTACACTTTGGAATCTCAAGTCTTCTCTAGCCATTGACTAGAGGTTAGAGCACAGAGCTATGGTTCCCTAGTTGTTGGATCATTCTTGACTAAATTCAGTTGCAAATGTGTCAGTCCATGCCACCTTGGTGCATCCATTAAATGCTCCAATCCAAAATTGAAGTCTTGTCCCTTTTTAGGGATTTCTAGGTTTGGCATTCTACTTCTTGTTCCAAAGACTTTGGAGGCTTGGATCAGTGTTTGTTCCCTTTAAATTTGATCCTCGGATGTGTCCAAAGTGATGACAAGGCTTGGAATTGTCTGATTTTGCCAAATCGAGCAAAAGTGCAAAATTCTGCCTAGCCTTGGCAGTTTTCAGCAAGGCATATTGCCATTGTCATATCTCATGGCTCAAGTGGAATTTTATGGAGTTCTTGGCCATTTTGAAAAGCCCTCATATGATACAATAATTGTTTGATCATAATTGGTTTTGATACTTTTTTGATCCAAGTGAAAAATGCCCCTACATTTGTGAAATTCTGGTATCAGATATGTGATGTTAAGTGAGATGTAACAACATCAATATCTGTTATATGAACAATACAATAACAGTAAAGAAAGTACAAAAAAAACAATAAACCACTCAGAGAAATGTTCACCCAGTTCGGTCTCACAACCTACGTCTGGGGGCTACCAAGCCAGGGAGGAAAATCCCTATTAGTAGTATCAATTCATAGACTTCACAATCAACACACAAGTTGATAATCTACTCACTTAATCACTACCCAATGATACTTCTACCTAAGACACTCTTAGATATGAGACACCTCTCACTCCCCTTCAATCACACCAGTGATAACAACTTACAATAATGAGAATAGAAGACACACTTCAAAGACAATACTTGTTCTTACTTAAAAGCTTCAATCAAGAACAAACACTCGTGCTTAAAAGCTTAGAGTGGACAAAATACAACTCAACTAAATCAGTCCAATTCACACATCCAAATAGATGAATGAATGGCTCACAAAAATACAAGACGCACAAAGACTCAAACCCTAACAAAATAATGTAGCTCTTCAATCAAACTTCTCTAACTAGCAAGTAGGTTTGATACATCTTTATATAGCAACTCTCTTCATGGGCTTGGGCAGCATTAACTCCCAGATTTGAATCTCACTTTCAAACATAATTAATCTTCAAATCTTTTAGCCCTAAAAATAGAACAAAATATACTTCATAGGAATTATAAAATGATTGCACCAGATAAAATCTCCTCCAAGAATCTTGCCTGCAATCTCTCAAACAATCCTCAAGATATATCAAATAACGCGCAGCACATAAAACCACAGAACTGGAAGTTCTGTCAAAAGATGTTAAGACATCCATCTTGACATCATGCATAGAAACTACAACACACCACATGCAGAATGTTAGAAGCACATGTTAAGACATCCGTTTTGACATCATGAACAAACACATAGTTTTACCAAAATTTCTGCCAATAAAAGAACTAACAATCTCCCCCTTTGGCTAATTTTGGCTAAAACAACATCAGCACACATTAGAGATACCTGCAGCAGAAACCAAATACACCATACCACTAACATTCAGCAGCACTAAACAAAACAAAGGCTCCCCCTCAAGCCAAGGAACCACACATACCCGACCAGAAAGCAACATACAACACAGATCACTCAAAAACTACTGCATCTCCCCCTTAATCCAACAAGAAGAAAACCATCAGTCAGCTGTGCCAAAAAAACTACTAGTCTACACTATCTAACTAGTCTACTCTATCTAGCCGACTCTATCTCCCCCTTTTTAGCCATAATTGGACAAATTAAAGAAGAAGTAGACAGTCACAAACTGTCATTATTAGATTAGATAACCTACCCAGCAGTCAGTCACACAAGCTCTCCCTTGTTAGATTAGACTAACACCAACGAGATAACCAAAGCAAAATATATCATATTGAAGCTGTTAACAAGATCAGTACAAACAAATTAAGTCCTAAATCAAGCACACACAGGTGCCATCAGAAATCCAGAACAACACACATAAGTGCCTAAAGAAAACCAAAAAGAAAGAAAAAGAAAACACCAACATAGCCAACATAACCAGCAGAATCAATCTTCCTTAGAATCATCAGAAGCATCTTCATCACCCTCATTATCAGTTGCTGAGCCACCCTCCTCAGAACCTGAAACATTACCCACTTCCTTGGCATTATCATCCTCACCATCTTCACCCTGTTCTAAAGACTTAATCAATTTTTCAAGTCTCATCTTCCTGTCAGTGTTGGTGTTGATAACAACATCTAGATCTTTACAAGCTAACTTCAACTCATTGATCAGTTCATTTTTGGTGCACGTCTTGTTGACACCAGTACCTGAAGTTGAAACAATATCTGGGATATGATTCCCTATAAACAGCTTAGGATGCAGAGACAATGCAGCCTCCCTCTTGCAAGCAATATCAGAGTTAGTTAAGATTCCAGAATGTTGATTCAATATCATTCCACAAATAAGGGAAGGAAATGCTATAGGCATCTTAAAAGCAATAGTTGTAGCATGCTTCACAATCTGATCAAAGATGTAATTCCCATAATCAAACTTGACCTTGTTGCCAACAGTAAAGATGAATCTTCCTAACCCCATAGCTATGGTAGTTTTTTGATTTGTAGGAACCCAATTTGCAGCCCCTATCCTATGCAAAATTGCATATTTGACACTTAATTGGCTAGCATGCAATTTACCTTTCAAGGGCCAACTAGTCACTTGATTAGCAGTGATCACCTTGCATACTTGGTTGTCAGTAACCTCCAGTTCACACTCCTCTTTATCACTCCTCCCCAAGTATTTGTTGATGGCACTGGGAGAGAGATGAATACATTTCCCCCTAACATAAACCTTCATAAAATTCACACTTCTACCATCAGCAATATCGGCAGGAATGTTCACAATGAATTCCTTAACCAGCACATCATAACACTTTGAAAAATCTGACACAGTCTTTGATAATCCTGCAAAATGAATCAACTCCATGATTTCCTTGACCTCCAAGGCATCCTTACCAAGCTCTCTCTCCAGAGCAATTCTTCTCAGATAAACATACTTCCACTTACTCACATTTTCAACAGAATGGAATGAAATATTGTCTAAAGGGACATCAGGACCTTTGTTAACAATCTTCTTGCTAGCAGCCTTCTTCTCAGGATTGATGTCCTGGACATCCTCCTCAACATCAAAGTCTGAGTCAGAGTCAGACCTAGCCTTCCTTTTCTTGGAGCTGGTAGCCACCTTGCTCCATGATTTTGTAGGACCAACCACGGACTTCTTCTTACCACTACCAAGAGACCCTGTCATAGCAACAGCCTTCTCTTTTCTTGTCTTCATCCTTTTTGCTATCCTCGGCACCACATTAGCTATAATCTCATTATCTGACAAATCATCCACATCCACCACATCAACTGGCTTTTTTCCTCTAGGACTAGAGGTACCTTTCTTAGCAGGTGATGTTCCAACATCTGTTTCAACATTAGCTCCACCTTCAGTTTCAGTATCTTCAAGAACAGACATAGCCAACCTGTGAAGATTGTCTTCAGCAGTTTGCCTATCATCTCTCTTACCCTCAGAGTGAAAGGCAGATATTTGAGCGAGTGGCCTCGATATCCCAGCCACAGAAATACCCTTTTCAAGAACCTTGGTAATTATCCTGTCAAGACTCTTATCTACAGAATACTCTTCTTCCTCACTTTGATTTTTATCACCTTGAGGGAGTGAAGTAGAATTCCCAGGAACAGATTTGTCTCCAAACAAAATTCCAGTGACAACCCTCTGTCATACCCCAAATTTTGACCACTAAGATTTCTCATCATTGTGCAAATCATCATCACAATGTGGGGGAACCATCCTACCTTGTCAGTCTCCCCAAAGATGGGTGAGCATCCACTACAATCAAAATTAGGATTTCAAGCCCTCTCTGAGTGCTTAGACAAAGGATCAATCAAGGAGTGACATGATCTTCAACTTGTCTAACCTCTCAAACATTCACAATGGATCAAGAGGACTCCCACTTCAAGGATTAAGCACAAGGTTGCTCCCTTCTAGGTGGATCAAGCTTCAAGATCGCCAATATCACCAAATTAGGGTTTTGGTCGACCAGGGTCCCCAGATGGAAATTTTTCATCTGGGCACAAGGCAATGATCCAAAACATAACCTAATATACTCCATGGGACATCATAAACCCAATCATCAAGTCAATTTGACCTCAGGGGATGCATACATCAAAAATCAGGAAATAGGGGTTTCTTGACCTAATTCACCCCTAAGTTGACTTTTAGGGAAAATCATGAGCCAAGACCTCAAGAGAGGGTTTGAGGGTCTCTAATGAACTATATTGATCCATTTGGAACAATGGAGTAATCCAAGAAGCTTGAACAACAAGTCTCAATTTCATCTGCACCACAATTAGGGTTTCGCGAGGAAAGTCAACTGTAACTTTGACTTTTGACCAAAACATACCCCTAAGCCCTAAGACATGATTCAATATACCCTATGACACCCTTGGAACATGTCCATCAAGTTGGATTTAGGTCAAGGACATGATTTCCTGAAGAATTGCACAATTTGGAATTCATCTGTTAAAAAGTCAACTGTGCACAAAAGTCAACTTTGACTTTTTGAGATTTTTCACCAAATTGGTTTTTTAACCCTAAAATGATGTTTATGTATGATTTGAATCATCATTCATCAAGAAAAATCAAGAAAAGTTGGATAACTTGTAAAAGGGGTAACCATAAAAACTTAGAAAATTTTCTAAGTTAAAAATAAAGTGACAAGGGTACCAACTTTGAAGGACCATAACTCCTAAACCACAAGGCCATTTTTTCTCACCCAAAGATGGATTTGTAGCCCTCATTACCCTCTACAAAAACTTCAACTAGACCTAAGTCCAATTCATTAAGGATTTTGAGTTATGGAGTGATCAAAATGGCTGAAAAATGAAAATGTCACTTTTTCCAACACTTAGTGAAATTTTCACTAAGTCCAAATTTGTCTTCATTTTTTTCCAAATGTAGGGGGATTTTTCACTTGGATTCAAAAGAGATCAAAACCAAACATGTTCAAACAGTTGTTGTATGATGTAAAGGCTATCCAAAATGACCAAGAACATTGCCAAATTCCATTTGAGTCATGAGATGTGACATTGGAAAGTTGCCTTGCTGAAATCTGTCAAGGCAAGGCAGAATTTGCAACTTTGCTCGATTTGCCAAAATCAGCCAAGTCCAAGTGTTCCTATCCACTTGGACACCTCAGAGGATTGAATCTAAAGGGGACAATCACTGAGCCAAGTCTCCAAAGTCCATGGAACAAGAAATAGCCTGTTGAACCTAGAATGGCCAAAATAGGGACAAGACTTTAAATTTAGATTGGAGCATTCAATGGAAGCATCAAGGTGGCACAGACTGAGCCATTCTCATTTGAAATCAGTCAAGACTTATCCAAGGCCAAGGGAACCAAAGCTCTGTGCCCTAACCTCTAGTCAATGGCTAGAGGAGACTTGAAACTCCATTGGTCAACATTGAACAAACACCTGATGCAGTTGCCATTCACTGTGGATCCCAAAACAAACTTGCTCTACTATAAATAGAGCTCAATTGTGATTAGTTTGAGTACACCAAATCCATCTAACAGATGCATTCCTCAAAATCTCTTTCTCTTGGCAAAAATGCCTTTCTTAGCAAGGTAGCTATCGGGTTTTGAGTTTGAGAGCTTTCCCAATCAAACCAATCAGTCACACACCTCACATACTGTCATTCCCCAAATTTTGACCACTAATATTTCCCATCATTGTGAAAATCATCATCACAATGTGGATGAACCATCATGCCTCATCAAATGCCTCAAGGGTTGTTGAACATTCACTACAATCAAAATTAGGGTTTCAAGCCCTCTCAGAGCTTTTGACAAAGGATCAATCAAGGAATGACATGATCTTCAACTTGTCTAAACCTCTCAAACATTCACAAAGGATCAAAGAGGACTCCCACTTCAAGGATTAAGCATAAGGTTGCTCCCTTCTAGATGGATCAAGCTTCAAGATCGCCAGTATCACCAAATTAGGGTTTTGGTCGACCAGGGCCTCCAAATGGAAATTTTCATCTGGGCACAAGCCAATGATCCAAAACATAACCTAATATACTCCATGGAACCTCATGGACCCAATCACCAAGTCAATTTTGCCTCAGGGGATGCATACATCAAAAATCAGGAATTAGGGTTTCTTGACCTAATTCACCCCTAAGTTGACTTTTAGGGCAAATCATGAACCAAGACCTCAAGAGAGGGTTTGAAGGTCTCTAATGAACTATATTGATCCATTTGGAACAATGGATTAATCCAAGAAGCTTGAGCAACAAGTCTCAATTTCATCTGCACCACAATTAGGGTTTTAAGGGAAAAGTCAACTATAACTTTGACTTTTGACCAAGACATGCTCCTAAGCCCTAAGACATGATTAAATATACCCTATGACACCCTTGGAACATGTCCATCAAGTTTGATTTAGGTCAAGGACATGATTTCCTGAAGAATTGCACAGTTTGGAATTCATCTGATAAAAAGTCAACTGTGCACAAAAGTCAACTTTGACTTTTTGAGATTTTTCACCAAAATGGATTTTTAACCTAAAATGATGTTTATGTATGATTTGAATCATCATTCATTAAGAAAAATCAAGAAAAGTGGGATAACTTGTAAAAGGGGTAACCATAAAACTTAGAAATTTTTCTAAGTTATGGAAAAGTACCACTAATACACCAACTTTGGAGGAACATAACTCCTAAACCACAAGGCCATTGTGCCCCATCCAAATCTTGATTTGTAGATCTCATTTCCCTCTACAAAAACTTCAACTAGGCCTAACTCCAATTCCTTATGGATTTTGAGCTATGAGTGAGCCAAAGTGGCTGAAAACATGAAAGTATACCATTTTCCAACACTTAGAAAAATTCTGTCCAAGACAGATTTTGTTGAAACACCAAAACTTGTGAGATCTTTTCACATAGTTGCAAGCTGAATCAAGTCTAAAGTTAAACATCAATATTGTTGCATATGTTACTAAGAATTCAAAGAGCTCAACAGCATGAATTGATTCAACTTAAGCCATGAGAAATCCATGCCCAAAGTCATGCTGCTACAAGCTGTTTTGGAAAATTCAGTTTGCATGTTTGCTTGCCACACACGATTTTGAGCCAAAGACTAAGGATCACTATGCCACCTGTGTTCAAACCAATCACAATGCAACTGATCTAACTGATAAATCTGAGTCAAAAAGCCAAGAAATCTTCCAACTTGAAATTCATCCAATTTGGCACATTTTGCCTTGAATTCAAAGTGCATTAATGTGGAATAGTGCATTGTCAAGATTCTCACTCTACTCAGTCAAGTTCTTTGATTAAACAACAATAAAAACATCTGAAGAATGTGATTTCAGTCAAGGCATAGCTGATCTATTTGGAGCAGCTGTTATGCCTAGTTCAAGAGGCATTTATGCCAAGCCAATCCATGCAAATGTGATCTGATCCAGCAGCCATTCACTATTCCTCCAAGACAAGAGTTGATCACCTATAAATAGAGGTCCCAATGGATCATTCAACTCACACCAAAGCCAGTTACAGCACTGCTTTCACTCATTCTTTCTTAAACCTCAAGTTTTCTTGTTTTTGAGTAACCACTATCGGGTTTTGAGTTGCAGCCATATCACATATGATGTATTTGAGGTTTCCAAACACTTAAACACTGACTGTAACACCTCAGGCTCAAAATCACTCTTCCACCAAGCCATTATGCTTCAATTTTGCAGGTGGAGGTCTCCAGCTTAATCCAAAGAATTTCAAAGTGTTCCAAAGCTTGCAACACACTCCATAACATCCATTGAAGCTGTAGGGATCATTAATTCACGACTGGAACACCATCTGGGAAAAGTTCCATTTCAGCTTGCATCAAGGTGAGCTTCAAACTCAAACTCCATGATCCATGCATATTTCCTCGCATGATATTTTTGCCATTTGATTGCCATCATGTGTTGATTGTTTTGCCTCAAGAAATTGGATCATAGACCTTATAACCATGCCTGCACGATTGCTTTTGCAAATTAGGGTTCATCTGTGTTCATCATGATTATTTTACTCCACACTGAAAATGAATAAAATTGGGTATTGCCATCTTATTCCTTTTGAAAAAACGCACGGGTTTGGTGTTTGAATCATGTCCAATGGTGGAGAGATGAGGGAGATAGGGTGCTTCATGCACGAGCTCGAGGAGGAAGATGGCCATGGCGCCATTTTCAGAAAATCCAACAAGCTCTCTATATATTTTTCCCTTGCCATATTATATTTGAATTGGCATTGCGCCCCAGCGGTTCATCAGCTGGTTTTGTGTGTATTGGCAAGCGAGAGGTCTGGGGTTCGAATCCCCCTCGCCCCAGACTTCTTTTTATCACTTGTTTATTTTGTTATTTTTCATATTATTATTTTTAATAATTTGAAAAATTAATAACTCCTTCAATTTTTATCATTTTTGATTGGTTCTTTTTGCAATAATTCACAAAAATGTTTAAATATTTGATTCTACGAAAAAATCCCAAAAATATTATTTATTTCCTATATTTGATATTTTTGAAAAGAATTAATGTTTTATGTGTTTTTAGCATTTAAAATGTTTCTTTTCTTTTCATTTTCTAACCCTAATTTGACTTCAATCATTTTGTAGGAAGAAACCTGATTTTTTGGAACATTGGTCCAAGATCATAATTTGTTTTCATGTATTTAACAATATTAATCATTTTAATTGAATTTTTGTTCAATTAAAAAATACATTTTGAAGACAAATTAGGGTTTTGAATCAATTCAACCCTCATCAAACTTTTCAAAACTTTTTGGGCCTCTATTAGAGTGTAAGACCCAATCCTTTTTTTTACCAAACCTTTTTAGGCCTCATTGTATTGTGTAAGTCCCGATACCGTCAAAAACAAACGGCGCGATCGTCGCCTTTTCAAAATAACCTTGGGCCTCTCCTTGAGCTATAAGACCCATTCAAAACACTTTGGGCCTCTATTAGAGTGTAAGACCCAATCCCCTTTTAACCAAAACATTTTGGGCCTCACTTATTGTATAAGTCCCTTTGCGTTAAAAGAAAATCTCGGCGCGATCGCCATTTCAAAAAGAAACTTTGGGCCTACCCTCGTGTTATAAGCCCCACTCTTTTTCTTTAAAACTTTTTGGGCCTCTTGAAAGAGTATAAGACCCATCCCTTTGTACAGAAAACCTTTTTGGGCCTCAGTCACTTTTATAAGTCCCTCTGTACAAATTCAAACAATGCGCTCACTGATAAAACCCTGGGCCTCTCCTTAAGCTGTAAGCCCCAAATCTTTCTTTTTTCAAAGCACTTTCTCCTTTGATTTTGAATATACTGTTGTTTTCAATCTTTCTTTGTTGAACAACTAACCACACAGCAAGGAAGCACTACAACCGAGTAAGTGGTTATTGCTTTCATTTACCGCTTTCATATACATATAACTGTATTGTGGGGCTGTTTCACTGTAAGTCTTCTTTCATAAACTCATATCAACTGTGTAATAATAGTATAGATATTTCGAGTTTCCCCGGCAACTACGTCTAGAAATAGGTGACGCCGTTTCGTTTATTCATAGAAATAGACAACTAGATCCCCAATAGGATCACCAGATACAGTCTTCTCTTCGGCTATCCTCATTAGGAACTGTCAAGAAACTCTACTCACAGAGATAAATGTATTCTCCATGAATGGCATCTTTGAGTTTCTTCCAAATTCTCGAACTTTCCTGACTTGACCTATTCCTTGTGAATAGCTTGCCTTGAATTTCTCGGGGTTTGGGGACCCACGGGCTTCTTAAAAGCATCGGCCTCCTCTTAGGCATCGTACAAGGACCCACAGGCTTCCTAAAAGCAACCCCGCCTCCTCTTGGGATTCGTACAAGGACCTCTCGGCTTCTTAGAAGTATTCACAGCCTCCTCTTAGGCTTCGTATAATGATTTCTTCCTCCGGGAATGATAGCCTCCTCTTGGGCTTCGTACAAGGACCCGGTCGGCTTCTTAAAAGTTTCCAGCCTCCTCTTGGGCTTCGTACAAATTGTCCCGACGACCTCCTAGAGGTATAGGAACAGAACCTAGTCATCCTCATAGAACCGTCCTTTCATAGAGTCTACTACTGTTTCTCAAAGCATAGTACAAAACATGAAACTCTAGAATTGGACAGTCTAACTTCCTTAAGTCTCAAAGACATTCTCAAGCACCCTTCAAGAATAGGAAGTAAACCCCGTAGACTCGGACAGTCTCAATACCCTTCAGATTTCCCACTTCCTTAAAGAACAGGAATAACCCGGATCCTCAAATCAAATCCTTGAGTACAGTGTGGCTCATATAAGAACTGATTTTCTCTTTTAATTAGTATATTGGACCTATCACTTAACTGAAACGGTCACCATGGCCTCCTCTTGGGCCTTGTACAATGATTCTCCCCAGCGGAGCTGACAATAGCCTCCATCTCGGGCTTCGTACGAGATACCATAAAAGACTCTCTTGTTGAGTCAAAACCCTTTTTGCCTTCATCTCGGGCTTTATACGAGATACAAAAAGACTCCCTCGTTGATTCAAAACCTTTTAGCCTCTCTCTCGGGCTTTGTACGAGACAAATATCAGCCTCCTCTTAGGCTTTATATAAGAAAACCACTGGTTAATCCAATTAACCTTTTAGCATCAAAGTTGTGCCTCGTTCACAGTACACAAACATCAACAACTCCTTCCCCTTCATCTAATTGCTGTAAGCGGCAAGCCTCTGGATCAGCTACATCCATGCCACTGTCCCTCTTTTAGCATGAGAAATTCCTAAGGAAAGATAACATTGCTCTACACTGAGTTAAAGTCTTCTCCTTCAGGTTAAAATCCCCTTTAAAGGAAATTATGGCATTGCCAGATCCGCGTATCCTGGTTAAAGTAATCCCTCCTTTACAGTCAGTCACCCAACAGTTGTGACACACACCCCCTCTTTAGAGATGACAAATTCTCTCTAAAGTCAGACCTTTTAGCCTCATATCTTGGGCTTTGAACAAGATACAAATAGACCTTTCAGCTTCACATCTTGGGCTTTGAACAAGATACAAATAGACCTTTCAGCTTCACATCTTGGGCTTTGAACAAGATACAAATCACCTTTCGCTTCACAATTTGGGCTTTGAACAAGATACAAATCACCTTTCGCTTCACGTCTTGGGCTTTGAACAAGACACCAAAAACACCCATTTCCTCCCATAGAATAGGAGGAACTACTAACACTCTGATTTCCCTGTTTCGGTAAACGGGAATACGTAGGCATAAGATTGAAAGAAAAATCTTAGCGAGCACAATCAACAAAAAACCCAAATCCCATACTCTCATGTATTTCTCAAAAAACATCAGTCCTTACATCCTAACCCTTGTTCCCCACTAGAAAGACCTAGAAAGAAGGAGAACCGTACTGGCGAAAATACAAATAACCAGTACAAGGCCTCCCCACATTGATAGCATTCGTAACCTAACAGACCGTTGTTTAAACTCAGTATGCAAAGCAGGGTTAATTGGAGACATCTATTTCTCTTCCTTATTCAGCTTACAATAGGATAAAAAATGAAGCGACCTGTAGTTTAAGCTCAAACTGCAGAGAGCGACCAGCTCTTAAGAAACGCGTCCAAAATCGCTCGCTACAGAGAAATGGCGCCCACCTTGGGGCTCTTTTTTGTCACACTTTTTTCTCCTTTTCATCCCTTGTGTGAAAACCACAGATTGGGGCTTCTGCCGGGGAACCCATTTCTGTCAAGAACTTAAGATCCTTAGCTTCAAAGGTCTAGGATGTTTAGGACAAATATATATACTGCTTTTCCTTATTGCTATACGTGTTTATTTTTCTGCTAATGGGAATGCGGGTGATGTCATGTGTGGAAAGATTGAGTATACACTTAAGATAAGTGATGGCGACGGGGTCGACCATCAACCTCAGTAGAGGCTGACCAACGCAACCCATTCTCTCACCCAGACAATGGGCCGGTTGTTAAGCCTGAGAAGCTGAGGAGCCAAACCCTTTCGTAGTGCGGAAACTATCAGAAATAGTTGTTACGCGATACTACCCTCATTTGAGGCTGGTGATCTATTCTCGGTGAATGGCACTTACTCTAAGATTGCACTACAACTCGCTGGCGATCCGCTTGTTGTTTTGCTTTCCTGGGAGGAGCTGATGATAATGAGTACAGGTACAAAAATCACCCTAGTATAAACCTTTGGGGATGGGTAGAGCCTTGACTTCATGACAACGACCCTTTGACCCCATGTTTTTTCTATGTTTTTGTGTGCTGCATTCACGCATTCATTTAAAAAACATTAAAACATTCAAAAAACTTCTCTTCTAGTCTCTCTAATTTTCAAATTAAACTAAGACTGTGATTGCAAATATCAGAGAAAAGGATTGCTCTAATGGATTTCGGTAGAAGGAGAACCCATAGGTATACCTTCAAGGTTCCAAAGCTAGAGGATTTAAGAAGGTTAGCAAGGATGATCATTAACCCTGAGGCTTTCAGAGCCAAACACGGAGGTTTGATACCACTACTAAGAGTCCATGTGATTGAGGGAATCATGGATGCGCTCATTCAGTTCTATGATCCGGTTTATCACTGTTTCACATTCCCGGATTACCACCTCGCACCAACGCTGGAGGAGTATTCTCATCTGATCGATCTACACATTACGGATCGAGCTCCATTTTCGGGACTGGAAGAAATTCCAAAGAATCAGACCATTGAAAAAGCAATTCATTTGGACGAGTCTGAGGTCAGGATTCACATGACCGCTAAGGGTGGCATACAAGGTTTGCCAGCCCAGTTCTTGACAAAGAAAGCCCTTTATTTCGCCAGTATAGGAAACATAACTGCTTTTGAAAGCATCTTTGTCTTGCTCACCTACGTGTTATTTTTGTTTCCCAACATTAATAACTTCGTCGATATTAACTCCATTAAGGTTTTTCTCATTGGAAACCCTGTGCCGACTTTGCTCGCAGATGCATATCATTCTGTACACTTGGGAAATTTGTACAGCGGAGGGGAGATCACATGCTGTGTACCTCTGCTTTATAAATGGTTTATCTCACACTTGCCCAAGTCTGCTGCTTTTGGGGATTGCAAGAGTGCCTTACGCTGGTCACAGAAGATCATGTCTCTTACCAACTCTGATATAGATTAGTATAGTAAGATTTATGAGGGAATCAGGATCATTGATCGTTGTGGAAACTTCCCCAACGTACCCCTCATAGGAACTAAAGGAGGAATCAACTACCATCCGGTATTGGTTCGCCGGCAATTTGGATACCCGATGAGATACGTCCCGCGGGGCGTTCATCTGGAAGGTCTTTTCTTCAAAGAAGGAGAAAATGACAGAGCACTAAAGATGGAAATAGTGCAAGCTTGGAAACGTGTTCATAAGAAAGGACGAGAGTCTCTAGGAAAACCAGATTGTGTCTCGGTGGAGCCTTATCTCCACTGGGTACAAACTAGAGCTCTCAAGCTAAAGATGCCTTATCCTCGTTATGGGATTCTCCGGCCAAGGGAATCTGTCATGTACTTCATGAAGGAAACAGAAAAGCTTCAGGTTACTCTCAACAAAGTTCAAAGGGAGAGGAGGTCTTGGAAGAACAAGTATCGCACCCTCGATATAGAGTGCACCAAAATACAGCAATTACTGAAAGAAAAAGATGCTCTGATTGATATTTTGGAGCAACATGTTGTAGAGAATCAAGACGACCAAAGGAATTTGCTCACTCCTTTCACCTGGCAAAGGAATGACAACCCGACAACAACCCAAGAGCTCCGGTCAAAGAAAAGGAAAGCCCCAGAATCAGCACCCGATTTCTCCTCAGAGAGGACTCGGGACCCATTAGCTTAGGTTTCTGTTTCTGCACCTTGTAATCTACTGTATTTCCATTTCTGTAATCCTTTAAATTTCAATAAAAATGGGTTTCCCCACCGTTTTATATTTGCAATCTAATTGTCAAAGTTTATTTTGATTAAACAAGAAAAACAATTAATATAATCATTGCATTCATCATTCTCACATCGCGTATTCTTCTTACCTACGAATCTCACGTTTGTGTCTCGGTTCTAGCGTCAAACTGTCTCATTCGTACAATACTCGGGCCAATCGTCAGAAAAAGATGGATGATCTCGAGGAAGAAAACAGAGAGTTGAAAGAAGAGATCGACGCTCTGAGGGAGGATATGAGAAAGCTTCGTAACGACATGCAAGCCATGGCAGAAGCTCAGCTACAAAGAACTGTGATCTCGGAGATCACCTCAACACCCATCGTGGAGAAGTATGATCCTAGGTATCAGATGCCGAAAGATCGTCCTTGGGGCATGCCTGTTAACTATATCCCGAAAGGATATGTTCCGCCGATCACTGAAGATCAGGGAATCTTAACAGAAGCCGCTGGGCCTGAAGGTTACAAACTTCAGGAAAGCGAAGATGCCAGGGGCATACTGAAGACTCCTGAAGGTTACAAACTTCGGGAAACACCAAGATTTACTGCCGTAGTCACGGTACCACCCCCTGTGGTGCACACTGTCCCAAAAGGACAGTTTCCACCGACACCTTCCGGTAAGAAGGAAACTATGTTCGATAGAATGGATGAATTCCAGGAACAGTTCCTGGAAATGCAGAAGGAGCTGCAAGCCATTCGCAGTCAGGATTTATTTGGAAATGACCCCGCAGACCTCTGTTTGTCCCCAATGTGAAAGTCCCGCACAAGTTCCAAGTGCCCGACTTTGAAAAATACAAGCGTAACTCTTGCCCTCAAAGCCATCTGGTGATGTACGCTCGGCGGATGTCAGCTCAGACGGAGAATCATGACCTATTGATTGACTACTTCCAGGATAGTTTAACCGGTGCCGCACTCAAATGGTACATGGGTTTAAACTGTGCTACGATCAGCACTTTCAGAGATCTTGGTACTGCCTTCGTCCAACAATACAAATACAATTTGGACATGGCACCCGACAGAGATCAACTCAGATCGATGTCGCAAAAGGAAAAGGAAACCTTTAAGGAGTATGCTCAAAGGTGGCGTGAAATTGCCGCTCAAATTTGTCCGCCTCTTGAGGAAAAAGAGATGACAAAGATCTTCTTAAAGACCTTAAGCTCATTTTACTATGACCGAATGGGTGCCAGTGCACCCAGTGATTTCACCGAGATGGTAGGCATGGGTGTATGTCTTGAGGAAGCCGTCCGAGAAGGACGTTTGGTAAAAGACACTGGATCGACGAGCGGTACTAAAAAATACGGTAGTGCTCTCCCTAAGAAGAAAGAGCAAGATATTGGGAATATCTCTCTTGGAAAGCAAAGGCGTCGATATCAACCAGTAGCAGCTGTAACTCCTGCTATTAACCTTGCGCCTATTCCTACGTATCAACCTCAGGTTGCGCAAAGCCAACCTGATCAGCAAAGGACACAACAGCCTCTTCAGCAGGCTCGTCCCCAATACAACAACAACCGTGCAACACGACCACCAGAGTTTGATCCTATACCCGTGACGTACGCAGAGTTATTTCCATTACTGCTAGCCAAGGGGCACATTCAGACTAAGTCCCCTCTTACAGTACCGAAAAATCCGCCTTTTTGGTTTAAGGTGGATCAGACTTGCCCTTATCATCAAGGAGGATCAGGGCATAACATAGAGACTTGTCTCAATTTCAAGTCTGACGTACAAAAGCTTGTTAGGAGCGGGCTCTTATCTTTCAAAGATACGAATCCCAATGTTCTCACGAACTCGCTGCCTCAACATGAGAAAGCTGCAGTCAACCTGATTGAGAAAGAATTTAACAACGTCTACCAAATTCATGATGCACTCTTGTTAAAAACTAATCTGGTTAAGATGCATTGTAGACAGAGTAGATATGGCCATGTGCCACCTCATAATTATCACCAGTGTGATATCTGCTCTAAAGACAACCAGGGATGTTCTGTAGTGCAAGCAGCTCTACAGGAACAAATGGATCTCGGATGGATCCAAGAGCACCGAGTTCGTCGAGTTAACATGGTCTATACGAATTCTAATGTCATTCAAAACCACGACATCCGTGCGATGAATGCCAATTTGGTGGCAATGCACTCAAGGCAAAGCCAGTATCATAATCTGCCGCGGCACGATTACAGTTCCTGTCTGACTTGCTCGGTAAACAAACAGGGATGCTCTTTCATACAAGAGGCCCTTCAGCGTCAGATAGATCTTGGATGGATCCAAGACTACCATGATAGGAATCCCTATCAGATTAACATGGTTCAAATCTTCGATATTCGCGTGATGAATACCTACCTGGTAGAGTTACATGCTGAGCAGGTCCGACTCGGATTCTTAATATCACATGACTATCAAAGCTGTAAAGCGGGTTGCGAAAACGATCGAGGTTGTACCCTTGTCCAGGAGGCACTTCAGCACTTGTTAAATCACTGGTGGATGCCAATTTACATGGATAAAGATACTCAGCAAATTAGTATCAGTAACAGGAATCCTACTCGACGTCAAAGTCAGAATGTCCGATCAATGGAAGGTAACCTAGTGAGGTTACATTGTATTAAAAGTGGGCGTGCCCAGGTGCCACTACACAATTATGACCGTTGCAGCGTCTGTTCGGAAAATAACCAAGGGTGTTACCTTGTGCGAGCGGCTCTTCAGAGTCAGGTGGATCGTGGAGAAATTCATCCATATCCGGGTTCTGGACCTATCAACTGGATGTCGAACTACCTTGCTGGTCAGATCGAGGATGTTGTCACCATTTCTGGTCATCACAGGACCAGAGATGTTTTTGCCATTATCCCTCTACTTGACGAATCTAAAGTTCCCAACCAGGAACGGATCGAGATTACTTACGATGGTCAGAAAAATCAGAAAGTTCCCGTTGTCATCTATCTGCCGAGACCACTACCGTATGAATCAACTAGGGTTATCCCTTACAAATACGGTGCGACAACCATTGAGAATGGAAAGGAAATTCCATTACCCTCTGTCGTGAACATTGCAGACATCATTCGAGTAACACGGAGTGGTAGAATCTTTAACCGTGGGGTTGGGGAACATAACAAAGAAAAGGAACTTCTGACGGAAGCTCCTGATCCACCAGTCAGTCAATCCAGTAATCCCGACCTTTCAAAAAATAATGATGAGATGCTGAAGCTCATCCAAAGGAGTGAATACAACATTGTTGATCAACTGTTACAGACTCCTTCAAAGATCTCGGTATTATCACTGTTACTCAGTTCAGAAGCCCACAGGGAGGCTCTGCAGAAAGTCTTGGAGCAAGCCTTTGTGGAACAGGATGTAACAATCAGACAATTCGATAGTATTGTCTCTAACATCACTTCTTGCAATAATTTGGGATTTAGTGATGAGGAATTACCTGAAGAAGGTCGCCGTCATAACATGGCGCTCAATATCACAGTTAACTGCCAGGGCGATGCTTTAGCCAGCGTACTGGTAGACACAGGGTCAACCCTGAATGTTATGCCGAAGTCTACTTTGATGCAGTTATCATTCAAAGGCCCTCCGATGAGAATCAGTGAGGTTGTCGTCAAAGCATTCGACGGATCCAGAAAAACAGTTATCGGCGAAGTTGATCTCCCCATAACTATTGGTCCTCACACTTTCCAAGTCACTTTCCAGGTCATGGACATCCAGGCAACATACGGTTGTTTATTAGGAAGACCTTGGATACACCAGGCTGGAGTGGTTACTTCGACCCTCCACCAAAAGCTAAAGTTCGTCAAGAATGATCAACTTGTCACAGTCTGTGGAGAACAGGCCTTGCTCGTAAGCAACTTGTCATCATCTACTGGTATAGAACCCGAGGAGGTTATTGGAACTCAGTTCCAAGCACTGTCGGTGAGCAAAGACAATCAATTCAAAGAAGGAACCTCGATTTCCTCATACAACGATGCTATCAAAGTGGTCGAGAGTACCGATACAACCGGATGGGGACAGCTTGTCATTCCTATTGACAATAAAACAAAGAAGGGTCTTGGTTTTTCTGCAACCTGTACCCAGACAGCTGCCAGCGATGAAGGTCTTCATCCCCTTCAAAACTTCTTCCACAATGGAGGTTTCCTTCACCCGGTGTCTCAAGCGGTACATGCTATCAATGAGGAAGATCCCTCTGACACGGATGAAGAATGGAAGTCCTATCTTAACGAGGACGGTTATATGTCTCAGGAAGAGGTGTCTATGCCTTTTTGCTTTCCTACAGAAAGTCCGAGATTTATACAAAGATCAGATGTCGAAATGATATATGGAGATTGTGATCCGGAAGGATGTCGTGCTCCGTCAAATTCATTAGAAGAGGACACTCCGATGAAAGACAACTTTGACCACAATTACTATGGCCCAATGGATGGCCTGCCAATGTGGCAACCTTATCCAGGAGACTTGGGGCAAGAGAGTCAGCCGAACAATGAAAATCAGCTGACCGTCGTTGAACAGAATATCTGTGTCCCCACCATGTCATGGGATCAACACTCAGGTCATTCGGAAACTACTCAACATGAAGATGAATTCGCAACGTTCGCAGGACTTGAATTCATCAACTATGCTTTTCTTGAGGTCAACGTCATTGAGAGAGATGACTCATCCAGTTCCAAAGAAGTATGGGACACTCTGGGAGAACCGAGTGGAAAATACGACTATATGGTCAAGTACACCGCTCCCGAAAGCTCTCGTATTAGGCTCGAAGACATCCAGCCAACTGGATGGGGAGATGCAGCTGAGAGCACCAATATTATGAAAAATATAACTAAGGAATTCTCCTACGACAATTCTGCCTGGGAAACAGATTCCAATGATCCTGCTCCACCAGAAATCAGCGTCATTTCTAAAGACAAATCAAGGAAGGTGCCAGACTTTGTGATTCACCGAGGAGTTGGCCGCCAATGGATTACCGTCGAGGTTCCAAAGGTCGTTCATCAGTCAAAGTAATTGCCATCTTTAAACCTTTCACCCTGCCCAGGTGGAAGGGATGTTTTGATAGGGCTCGCTTTCTGTAAAATTTCCCTCTTCGCTTCGCCCAAAGCGACAGAGTTCTGTTTTATACGGCTGTAGTTTCAAAGATCGACTTGTTCATTAATAAAATAATGTCGTTCTGTAATTTTTGCATTAATTGCTGTTTTAACTTTTTGCTTTTTCAGAAAATGGTAATCCTAAAAAACAATCCAATAATAAAATCAAGCAGTAATAAAATAAAATACTGCACACACTTGCATTTTCTCTATCTCTTCTAAACACGAATCATCATGTCATGCAGATTGCTTGTTTTAAACCCAGTTGAAACGTACGATCCGATGCCTTCTCCCAACTTTGAGTTCCCGGTATTCGAGGCTGAAGAAGAAAATGACGACAAAATTCCAGAAGAGATCTCCCGACTACTCAGACAAGAGGAAAGGTCTATTGAACCTCACAAAGAACCGTTGGAAACGGTAAACTTGGGTTCAGAGCAAGAGAGAAAAGAAATCAGGATCGGAGCACTGCTCAGTCCAACTGCCAAAGAGAGTTTGATAAAGCTTCTCAAAGAATTCCCCGATGTGTTCGCTTGGTCCTATCAGGATATGCCAGGGTTGGATACCAGCATCGTGGAACATCACTTACCGTTAAGATCGGAATGTCCGCCAGTAAAGCAGAGGTTGAGACGCACTCACCCAAACATGGCCATCAAAATTAAAGAGGAGGTACAGAAACAGATTGACGCAGGTTTCCTCGCCACATCAGAATATCCTCAATGGTTAGCCAACATTGTACCCGTTCCCAAAAAGGACGGAAGGGTCAGAATGTGTGTTGATTACAGAGATCTAAACAAGGCAAGTCCAAAGGACGACTTTCCTTTACCACACATTGACATGCTGGTAGACAGTACAACAAAGTTCAAAGTCTTCTCCTTCATGGATGGATTCTCGGGCTATAATCAAATCAAAATGGCGCCGAAAGACATGGAGAAAACTTCGTTCATTACCCCATGGGGTACTTTCTGTTACAAGGTAATGCCGTTCGGTTTAAAGAACGCTGGGGCAACCTATCAAAGGGCCATGACTACTCTGTTTCATGACATGATACACAGGGAAATCGAAGTGTATGTCGATGATATGATTGTAAAATCAAAAACAGAGAGTGAGCACGTTGAACATTTGTCAAAATTGTTCGAACGTTTAAGAAAATTCAAGCTCCGCTTGAATCCCAACAAGTGCACCTTCGGTGTCCGTTCAGGGAAACTACTAGGGTTCATCGTCAGCCAGAAAGGAATTGAAGTTGATCCTGACAAGGTCAAGGCCATTCAAGAAATGCCTTCCCCAAAAACTGAAAAACAAGTCAGAGGATTCCTAGGACGTTTGAACTACATCTCCAGATTCATATTCCTTATGACCGCCACATGTGCGCCGATTTTCAAATTACTGAAAAAGAACCAGGATTGCGTTTGGTCAGAAGACTGCCAAACTGCCTTCGACAGTATCAAGGAATATCTGTTGAATCCTCTGATTCTATCACCTCCAGTGGAAGGAAGACCACTGATCATTTACCTCACAGTTCTGCAGGGCTCAATGGGATGTGTACTTGGCCAACAAGACGAAACTAAAAGAAAAGAGTCTGCCATTTACTATCTGAGCAAGAAATTCACCGACTATGAAACTCGGTACACGATGCTCGAGAAAACTTGCTGTGCTTTGGCTTGGGCAGCCAAACGTCTTCACCAATACATGATTCGTCACACTACTTGGTTGGTCTCCGAAATGGATCCAATCAAGTACGTTTTCGAAAAACTTGCTCTTACGGGAAGGATTGCCCGTTGGCAGATGCTGTTATCAGAATATGACATAGAGTACCACGCTCAAAAAGCCGTTAAAGGAAGTATTTTAGTCGATCATTTGGCTCATCAGCCGATTGACGATCAGGAATCAATCGGGTTTGACTTCCCAGACGAAGATGTCATGTATCTAAAGATGAAAGATTGCGATGAACCGCTACCCAGTGAAGGGCCAGAACCAGGTTCCCAGTGGGGACTTATCTTTGATGGAGCAGTTAATCATTACGAAAATGGAATTGGGGCAATCATTATTACCTCTCAGGGTACTCACATTCCTTTCACTGCCAGACTTACTTTCAAATGTACGAACAACGAGGCCGAATACGAAGCTTGTATTATGGGTCTCGAGGAAGCAATTGATTTAAGGATCAAAAACTTGGACGTATACGGCGACTCAGCCTTGGTTATCAATCAGATTAAAGGATATTGGAACACATACCAATTAGGACTGATTCCTTACAAAGACTACGCAAGAAGGTTGCTACCTTTCTTCAACAGAGTCGAGTTTCACCACATCCCTCGTGATGAGAATCACATGGCTGATGCATTAGCCACTATCTCTTCCATGATTAGTGTAGGTCAATGGAATGACATACCTAAGATTGACATCATGCGCCTTGAACGGCCCGCTTACATCTTTACGATTGAAGCAATCACAGATGACAGACCTTGGTATCACGATATCAAATGCTTCCTTCAGAAACAAGAGTACCCATTTGGGGCACTCAGAAAAGATAGAAAAACCCTCAGAAGATTGGCTGGAAACTTCTTCCTGAGCCGCGATACTCTCTATAAGAGAAACTTTGACACGGTCTTGCTTCGATGCGTAGACAGACCAGAAGCAGAAATGCTGATGAAAGAAATTCATGAAGGATCCTTTGGCACTCATGCCAATGGACACGCAATGGCGAGAAAAATCCTAAGAGCAGGGTACTACTGGTTGACCATGGAATCCGACTGCTACAAGTACATGAGGAGGTGTCACAAGTGTCAGATATACTCCGAAAAAATTCATGTACCGCCATCACATCTCAAAGTTCTTTCTTCCCCATGGCCATTCTCGATATGGGGAATCGACGTGATTGGCATGATTGAACCTAAAGCTTCAAACGGACATCGGTTCATCCTGGTAGCCATTGACTATTTCACCAAGTGGGTCGAAGCAGCGTCGTACGCTAATGTAACTCGACAAGTGGTGGTCCGATTTATCAAAAACAATATCATCTGCCGTTATGGTGTTCCAAGTGAGATCATTAATGATAATGGATCTAACTTGAACAATAAGATAATGAAAGAGTTGTGCGCAGAGTTCAAGATTGAACACCATAACTTATCTCCCTACCGACCAAAGATGAACGGAGCGGTAGAAACGGCTAACAAGAATATCAAGAAGATTGTTCAAAAGATGGTTGTAACCTACAAAGACTGGCACGAGATGCTACCCTTTGCTCTTCACGGTTATCGCACATCTGTCCGTACTTCAACAGGGGCTATCCCTTTCTCTCTAGTATATGGCATGGAAGCAGTGCTCCCCATAGAAGTAGAGATCCCATCAATCCGAGTTTTGATGGAAGCTAAGCTTACAGAAGCTTAATGGTGTCAAAGTCGACACGACGAACTGAATCTGATCAAAGAGAAGCGAATCACGGTACTATGCCATGATCAGTTGTATCAACAGTGAATGAAGAAGGCGTTCGACAAAAAGGTCCGACCTCGCATCTTCAGGAAAGGAGACCTTGTGCTCAAGAAGATACAATCATTTCTCACTGATTCTCGGGGCAAATGGACCCCAAATTATGATGGCCCCTATGTGGTCAAGAAAGCTTTCTCAGGCGGCGCCTTAAGACTTGCAACCATGGACGGAGAGGAATTTGCCTACCCCACGAATGTTGATGTAGTCAAGAAATACTTTGCCTAAACTAAAAAAAAATAAAAAGTCTCGATGGATTGAAAACCCGAAAGGGCGGTCCAGGAAAAAGTTAGAGACCTGAAAAAAAATCATCCCGGTGGATTAGAAACATCATAGTACAATCCAGGAAAAAATTAGGGAAATGGCAAGTAATTATGTTCAATAGAGGCAGGTCCCTCAGTAGCAGTTACATCATCCATCGGAGGAAAACTCCAGTCAAGGTCATCTTCGACAGAAACTCAGGATGTCCCGAATTCAAAGTTGGTAGAAGGATAGTGGTCGTTATGTTTCAAAGTAGCCCTTTTCCCTGTAAATTACCATTGTCTAACTTTGTAAATACTCTTTGGAATCACGCGTTTGGCTGATCTCCATCTTATCAATAAAATTTGAGCCCTTGTGCTTTTCTTTGTAATTTTTATTTGTTTTAGCCCTACAGAAAAACGTTGCTAACATGATTAACGATTCCTGAAATAAGACAAAAATGAATTTACTTGTAAAAAAATTTCTGCTTTTAAAATAAAGATGGCAATTTCTTTTGACTGTTGAACATCAAAAGAGCATCAACCGCTTCTCCAGAAGTAAGCGAACTTCAAAGTGCAGAATCAAAGTACTCCTTCTAGGCCCGGTACGCCTGAATGAAGGGATCAACTGTGTCAGAGACCTTGTTTCGTATGACACACCTCGGCCGAGTTCTTATCTCCTAAGCCCAATCAACGATATTCCCCGCAGGGACTATCTCTCCCAAGCAAGATGGAATTGCTATTCTGAACCAGCGATATCTCTACACGCCCCGCGATGGCCGAATATCCAGTCGTGTTCACCCCTCAGTTTGTATGTCGCGTCAGTTTTGTCCGCATAAACATACATACATCATGCATTTTTTATTTGCATTCACATTTCATATTGCATCACCATCACTCTAGTCGGTCTTGTCCCCTAGTGATAGAAGTTCTCTCAATCAAATTGTCAGTTCTTGCCCCGACAGGAAATGCTGTGTCTGAACAACCTCGCTTCCAGTTTATTTCTGGAAAGAAGTTGGTCCTAGACCACTTTGATAATTTGAACCTCTGAAAAACTAGAGAAAGCCTCGTAATCATAGATTCTACTGCATTCCAGGTTTGCTCCGAAAAAACCGCTGATAAAAAGGTCATCGGCACCTCAAAATTGGATCCCATCATATGGCATTTCTCCGGGAAGATCCCGAGAAAAGTATGATGTAAGCTCCCGAACAAAAATAGTCTCTCAAGAGACTCGCTTTCCCTAGTAGAATCGACAAATGGCATCTCTAATAGAGAATTTTATGCAACTCTACGACTCAGACGACTGGGTTCCCCAGCAAGTCTGACATCAAAACTTTTTTCGCTCAAATGGCATCTCCCCAGGAAAATTCGGCGAGAAGTTTGAAGGAAAACCGCTACTAACAGCGTTCCTTGTCAAGAAATTTTATTGACAAAAGAAACTAAGACCAGTTCCTTGGTAGGAAACCAGGATCGAGGGGAAGTTTATTTCAGAAACTGAGACCAGTTCCTTGGTAGGAAACCAGGATCGGGGGGAAATTTATTTCAGAAACTAAGACCAGCTCCTTGGCTAAAGACCTGGATCGAGGGGAAGTTTTACCTTTTCTAAGCATCATTGCTTAGCTAAGGAAGATGAATGCGTAAGCTACCATTCATAACCACCATCAAAATTTCGGGTATTCCAATATTTAATCCTCTTGCGCCCTGAATGCCCGAATACCTTCGTCATTCACACCTTCGGGTTCAAGAAGATTAAATAGGGGCATCTGTCATACCCCAAGTTTTGACCACTAAGATTTCCCATCATTGTGCAAATCATCATCACAATGTGGATGAACCATCATGCCTCATCAAATGCCTCAAGGGTTGTTGAGCATTCACTACAATCAAAATTAGGGTTTCAAGCCCTCTCAGAGCTTTTGACAAAGGATCAATCAAGGAATGACATAATCTTCAACTTGTCTAAACCTCTCAAACATTCACAAAGGATCAAAGAGGACTCCCACTTCAAGGATTAAGCATAAGGTTGCTCCCTTCTAGATGGATCAAGCTTCAAGATCGCCAGTATCACCAAATTAGGGTTTTGGTCGACCAGGGCCTCCAAATGGAAATTTTCATCTGGGCACAAGCCAATGATCCAAAACATAACCTAATATACTCCATGGAACCTCATGGACCCAATCACCAAGTCAATTTTGCCACAGGGGATGCATACATCAAAAATCAGGAATTAGGGTTTCTTGACCTAATTCACCCCTAAGTGACTTTTAGGGCAAATCATGAACCAAGACCTCAAGAGAGGGTTTGAAGATCTCTAATGAACTATGTTGATCCATTTGGAACAATGGATTAATCCAAGAAGCTTGAGCAACAAGTCTCAATTTCATCTGCACCACAATTAGGGTTTTAAGGGAAAAGTCAACTGTAACTTTGACTTTTGACCAAGACATGCTCCTAAGCCCTAAGACATGATTCAATATACCCTATGACACCCTTGTAACATGTCCATCAAGTTTGATTTAGGTCAAGGACATGATTTCCTGAAGAATTGCACAGTTTGGAATTCATCTGATAAAAAGTCAACTGTGCACAAAAGTCAACTTTGACTTTTTGAGATTTTTCACCAAAATGGATTTTTAACCCTAAAATGATGTTTATGTAGGATTTGAATCATCATTCATCAAGAAAAATCAAGAAAAGTGGGATAACTTGTAAATGGGGTAACCATAAAACTTAGAAATTTTTCTAAGTTATGGAAAAGTACCACTAATACACCAACTTTGGAGGACCATAACTCCTAAACCACAAGGCCATTGTGCCCCATCCAAAGCTTGATTTGTAGATCTCATTGCCCTCTACAAAAACTTCAACTAGGCCTAACTCCAATTCCTTATGGATTTTGAGCTATGAGTGAGCCAAAGTGGCTGAAAACATGAAAGTATACCATTTTCCAACACTTAGAAAAATTCTGTCCAAGACAGATTTTGTTGAAACACCAAAACTTGTGAGATCTTTTCACATAGTTGCAAGCTGAATCAAGTCCAAAGTTAAATATCAATATTGTTGCATATGTTACTAAGAATTCAAAGAGCTCAACAGCATGAATTGATTCAACTTAAGCCATGAGAAATCCATGCCCAAAGTCATGCTGCTACAAGCTGTTTTGGAAAAATCAGTTTGTATGTTTGCTTGCCACACACAATTTTGAGCCAAATACTAAGGATCACTATGCCACCTGTGTTCAAACCAATCACAATGCAACTGATCCAACTGATAAATCTGAGTCAAAAAGCCAAGGAATCTTCCAACTTGAAATTCATCCACTTTGGCACATTTTGCCTTGAATTCAAAGTGCATTAATGTGGAATAGTGCATTGTCAAGATTCTCACTCTACTCAGTCAAGTTCTTTGATTAAACAACAATAAAAACATCTGAAGAATGTGATTTCAGTCAAGGCATAGCTGATCTATTTGGAGCAGCTGTTATGCCTAGTTCAAGAGGCATTTATGCCAAGCCAATCCATGCAAATGTGATCTGATCCAGCAGCCATTCACTATTCCTCCAAGACAAGAGTTGATCACCTATAAATAGAGGTCCCAATGGATCATTCAACTCACACCAAAGCCAGTTACAGCACTGCTTTCTCTCATTCTTTCTTAAACCTCAAGTTTTCTTGTTTTTGAGTAACCACTATCGGGTTTTGAGTTGCAGCCATAGGCAATCAATTCCAATTGCTCAAACACATCACATATGATGTATTTGAGGTTTCCAAACACTTAAACACTGACTGTAACACCTCAGGCTCAAAATCACTCTTCCACCAAGCCATTATGCTTCAATTTTGCAGGTGGAGGTCTCCAGCTTAATCCAAAGAATTTCAAAGTGTTCCAAAGCTTGCAACACACTCCATAACATCCATTGAAGTTGTAGGGATCATTAATTCACGACTGGAACACCATCTGGGAAAAGTTCCATTTCAGCTTGCATCAAGGTGAGCTTTAAACTCAAACTCCATGATCCATGCATATTTCCTCGCATGATATTTTTGCCATTTGATTGCCATCATGTGTTGATTGTTTTGCCTCAAGAAATTGGATCATAGACCTTATAACCATGCCTGCAGGATTGCTTTTGCATATTAGGGTTCATCTGTGTTCATCATGATTATTTTACTCCACACTGAAAATGAATAAAATTGGGTATTGCCATCTTATTCCTTTTGAAAAAACGCACGGGTTTGGTGTTTGAATCATGTCCAATGGTGGAGAGATGAGGGAGATAGGGTGCTTCATGCACGAGCTCGAGGAGGAAGATGGCCATGGCGCCATTTTCAAAAAATCCAACAAGTTCTCTATATATTTTTCCCTTGCCATATTATATTTGAATTGGCATTGCGCCCCAGCGGTTCATCAGCTGGTTTTGTGTGTATTGGCAAGCGAGAGGTCTGGGGTTCGAATCCCCCTCGCCCCAGACTTCTTTTTATCACTTGTTTATTTTGTTATTTTTCATATTATTATTTTTAATAATTTGAAAAATTAATAACTCCTTCAATTTTTATCATTTTTTATTGGTTCTTTTTGCAATAATTCACAAAAATGTTTAAATATTTGATTCTACCAAAAAATCCCAAAAATATTATTTATTTCCTATATTTGATATTTTTGAAAAGAATTAATGTTTTATGTGTTTTTAGCATTTAAAATGTTTCTTTTCTTTTCATTTTCTAACCCTAATTTGACTTCAATCATTTTGTAGGAAGAAACCTGATTTTTTGGAACATTGGTCCAAGATCATAATTTGTTTTCATGTATTTACCAATATTAATCATTTTAATTGAATTTTTGTTCAATTAAAAAATACATTTTGAAGACAAATTAGGGTTTTGAATCAATTCAACCCTCATCAAACTTTTCAAAACTTTTTGGGCCTCTATTAGAGTGTAAGACCCAATCCTTTTTTTTACCAAACCTTTTTGGGCCTCATTGTATTGTGTAAGTCCCGATACCGTCAAAAACAAACGGCGCGATCGTCGCCTTTTCAAAATAACCTTGGGCCTCTCCTTGAGCTATAAGACCCATTCAAAACACTTTGGGCCTCTATTAGAGTGTAAGACCCAATCCCCTGTTAACCAAAACATTTTGGGCCTCACTTATTGTATAAGTCCCTTTGCGTTAAAAGAAAATCTCGGCACGATCGCCATTTCAAAAAGAAACTTTGGGCCTACCCTCGTGTTATAAGCCCCACTCTTTTTCTTTAAAACTTTTTGGGCCTCTTGAAAGAGTATAAGACCCATCCCTTTGTACAGAAAACCTTTTTGGGCCTCAGTCACTTGTATAAGTCCCTCTGTACAAATTCAAACAGTGCGCTCACTGATAAAACCCTGGGCCTCTCCTTGAGCTGTAAGCCCCAAATCTTTCTTTTTTCAAAGCACTTTCTCCTTTGATTTTGAATATACTGTTGTTTTCAATCTTTCTTTGTTGAACAACTAACCACACAGCAAGGAAGCACTACAACCGAGTAAGTGGTTATTGCTTTCATTTACCGCTTTCATATACATATAACTGTATTGTGGGGCTGTTTCACTGTAAGTCTTCTTTCATAAACTCATATCAACTGTGTAATAATAGTATAGATATTTCGAGTTTCCCCGGCAACTACGTCTAGAAATACGTGACGCCGTTTCGTTTATTCGTAGAAATAGACAACTAGATCCCCAATAGGATCACCAGATACAGTCTTCTCTTCGGCTGTCCTCATTAGGAACTGTCAAGAAACTCTACTCCCAGAGATGAATGTATTCTCCGTGAATGGCATCTTTGAGTTTCTTCCAAATTCTCGAACTTTCCTGACTTGACCTATTCCTTGTGAATAGCTTGCTTTGAATTTCTCGGGGTTTGGGGACCCACGGGCTTCTTAAAAGCATCGGCCTCCTCTTAGGCATCGTACAAGGACCCACAGGCTTCCTAAAAGCAACCCCGCCTCCTCTTGGGCTTCGTACAAGGACCTCTCGGCTTCTTAGAAGTATTCACAGCCTCCTCTTAGGCTTCGTATAATGATTTCTTCCTCCGGGAATGATAGCCTCCTCTTGGGCTTCGTACAAGGACCCGATCAGCTTCTTAAAAGTTTCCAGCCTCCTCTTGGGCTTCGTACAAATTGTCCCGACGACCTCCTAGAGGTATAGGAACAGAACCTAGTCATCCTCATATAACCGTCCTTTCATAGAGTCTACTACTGTTTCTCAAAGCATAGTACAAAAGATGAAACTCTAGACTTGGATAGTCTAACTTCCTTAAGTCTCAAAGACATTCTCAAGCACCCTTCAAGAATAAGAAGTAAACCCCGTAGACTCGGACAGTCTCAATACCCTTCGGATCTCCCGCTTCCTTAAAGAACGGGAATAACCCAGATCCTCAAATCAAATCCTTGAGTACAGTGTGGCTCATATAAGAACTGATTTTTCTCTTTTAATCAGTATATTGGACCTATCACTTAACTGAAACGGTCACCATGGCCTCCTTTTGGGCCTTGTACAATGATTCTCCCCAGCGGAGCTGACAATAGCCTCCATCTCGGGCTTCGTACGAGATACCATAAAAGACTCTCTTGTTGAGTCAAAACCCTTTTTGCCTTCATCTCGGGCTTTATACGAGATACAAAAAGACTCCCTCGTTGATTCAAAACCTTTTAGCCTCTCTCTCGGGCTTTGTACGAGACAAATATCAGCCTCCTCTTAGGCTTTATATAAGAAAACCACTGGTTAATCCAATTACCCTTGTAGCATCAAAGATGTGCCTCGTTCACAGTACACAAACATCAATAACTCCTTCCCCTTCATCTAATCGCTGTAAGCGGCAAGCCTCTGGATCAGCTACATCCATGCCACTGTCCCTCTTTTAGCATGAGAAATTCCTAAGGAAAGATAGCATTGCTCTACACTGAGTTAAAGTCTTCTCCTTCAGGTTAAAATCCCCTTTAAAGGAAATTATGGCATTGCCGGATCCGCGTATCCTAGTTAAAGTAATCCCTCCTTTACAGTCAGTCACCCAACAGTTGTGACATACACCCCCCTCTTTAGAGATGACAAATTCTCTCTAAAGTCAGACCTTTTAGCTTCATATCTTGGGCTTTGAACAAGATACAAATAGACTTTTCAGCTTCACATCTTGGGCTTTGAACAAGATACAAATAGACCTTTCAGCTTCACATCTTGGGCTTTGAACAAGATACAAATCACCTTTCGCTTCACATCTTGGGCTTTAAACAAGATACAAATCACCTTTCGCTTCACGTCTTGGGCTTTGAACAAGACACCAAAAACACCCATTTCCTCCCATAGAATAGGAGGAACTACGAATGCTCTGATTTCCCTGTTTTGGTAAACGGGAATACGTAGGCATAAGATTGAAAGAAAAATCTTAGCGAGCACAATCAACAAAAAACCCAAATCCCATACTCTCATGTATCTCTCAAAAAACATCAGTCCTTACATCCTAACCCTTGTTCCCCACTAGAAAGACCTAGAAAGAAGGAGAACTGTACTGGCGAAAATACAAATAACTAGTACAAGGCCCCCCCACATTGATAGCATTCGTAACCTAACAGACCGCTGTTTAAACTCAGTATGCAAAGCAGGGTTAATTGGAGACATCTATTTCCCTTCCTTATTCAGCTTACAATAGGATAAAAAATGAATCGACCTGTAGTTTAAGCTCAAACCGCAGAGAGCGACCAGCGCTTAAGAACCGCGTCCAAAATCGCTCGCTACACATACATCACATATGAGCTGATCAAACACTTAAACAATAACTGGAACACTGATTTCTCAGAATCACCAGTCAATTGCTCAAGGTTTTAACCAAAGTGCAGTTGAGATGCCATGAAGTGATCCAGCCAATTTCCATCAAGTCCAAGCATTCAAACACACTCCATAAGGTGTAGGGAAGCTGTTCAGATCATCACCACTCATCTGTAACACCTCCAAATCAAAAATCACATTGCTCTTGCTGTCACGGCCTAGAGGTAAGCACATACTTGGTCATCTCTCAATCCATGCATATTTCCTCGCACAATAATTTGGCCATATGTTCATAATCATGCATGGAATGTTTTCCCTAAATTAATTGTATTGTTTGAAACGTGTATCAAAAATCCAAGCCTTCATGCAGAAATTAGGGTTCTTGAGGTTTCTTCGTGATTTCATGTTTTATGTTTAATTTAAATGAAATTAAGTGTTATAGACATGATCGTGAGGTTGAGACGAGCATAATGATATGTGGATTGCATGATATGATTACGTATTCAGTGAGATTGGATGGAAAACGCAAATTAGCCAAACCCAGAAAAATGCGCGTGTTCTTGCTTGTGTTCTTGGTGCCTTTTTCACAAATTCAAATATTTGAATTTTGTGATTTTGTTTAATTGATTCAAAAATTAATTTCTCTCTGAGTTTTAATGATTTTGAGTTGATTCTTTTTTTAATAATTCACAAAAATGTTAAATTATTTTATTTTAATAAAAAATCCCAAAAATATTATTTATTTCATATAATTGATATTTTTGCAAAGAATTAATGTTTTAATTGTTTTTAACATTTGAAATATTTTTTCCACCTTGATTTTGCAACTTTTAATGCTTTCTAATTATTTTGTAGGTCAATACTTAATTTTTGAAGCAATAATCCAAGATCACAATTTGTTTTCCATATGTTAAACAATTTTGATCATTTTAATTGAATTTTTATTCAATTAAATACATTTTTGAAAACAAATTAGGGTTTTGGATTAATTCAACCCTCATAAATCATTTTCAAAACACTTGGGCCTCTAATAGAGTGTAAGACCCAATCCTTTGTAAATACAACCCATTTTGGGCCTCACTTATTGTATAAGTCCCGTTGTATTTCGAAAAGTTCGACGCGATCATCATCCGTTCAAAAACAAACCTTGGGCCTACCCTCGAGTAGTAAGACCCATTTCTTTTCTTAAAACACACTTAGGCCTCTTGAGAGAGTGTAAGACCCAATCCTTTTTTACCAAATCATTTTTGGGCCTCAGTGTATTGTATAAGTCCCGATACCGTAAAAAATAAACGGCGCGATCGTCACCTTTTCAAAATAACCTTGGGCCTCTCCTTGAGCTATAAGACCCATTCAAAACCTTTTGGGCCTCTATTAGAGTGTAAGACCCAACCCCCTTTTAACCAAAACATTTTGGGCCTCACTTATTGTATAAGTCCCTCTGCGTTAAAAGAAAACCTTAGCACGATCGCCGTTTTTAACGGAAAATCAATTGGGCCTACCCTCATGTTATAAGCCCCACTCTTTTTCTTTAAACTCTTTGGGCATCTTGAGAGAGTGTAAGACCCATCCCTTTGTACAGAAAATAATTTTTGGGCCTCAGTCACTTGTATAAGTCCCTCTGTACAAATTTAAACAGTGCGCTCACTGATAAAACCCTGGGCCTCTCCTTGAGCTGTAAGCCCCAAATCTTTCTTTTCAAAGCACTTTCTCCTTTGATTTTGAATATACTGTTGTTTTCAATCTTTCTTTGTTGAACAACTAACCAAACAGCATGGAAGCTCTACAACCGAGTAAGTGGTTATTGCTTTCATTTACCGTTTTCATATACATATAACTGTATTGTGGGGTTGTTTCACTGTAAGTCTTCTTTCATAAACTCATATCAACTGTGTAATAATAGTATAGATATTTCAAGTTTCCCTGGCAACTACGTCTAGAACTAGGTGACGCCGTTTCTCTTAGAAATAGTCTAAACTAGATCCCCATAGGATTACCAGACACAGTCTTCCCTCCTCTTGGGGTTAAACAATATGGAGATATGAAAGGCAGCATTCCCTGTGAACCCTTTCATAGACTGTCACTCAAAGAAGTTGTCAAGAAACTCTATTCCCCAGAGATGATCTTTTCTCTGTGAATGGCATCTCTTGAGTTTCTTCCAAATTCTCGGACTTTCCTGACTTTGATCTATTCTCGGTGAATAGCATTACCTTGAATTTCTCGGGGTTTGAGGACCCACAGGCTTCTTAAAAGCACTTGTCAAAGAAACTCTACTCCCCAGAGATGATCTCTTCTCCGTGAACGGCATCTCTTGAGTTTCTTCCAAATTCTCGAACTTTCCTGACTTGATCTATTCCTTGTGAATAGCTTGCCTTGAATTTCTCGGGGTTTGGGGACCCATCGGCTTCTTAAAAGCAATCGGCCTCCTCTTGGGCATCGTACAAGGACCCACAGACTTCCTAAAAGCAACCCCGCCTCCTCTTGGGCTTAGTACAAGGACCCTACGGCTTCTTAGAAGTATTCACAGCCTCCTCTTAGGCTTCGTATAATGATCTCTTCCTCCGGTAATGATAGCCTCCTCTTGGGCCTCGTATAAGGACCTCTCGGCTTCTTAAAAGTTTCCAGCCTCCTCTTGGGCTTCGTACAAATTGTCCCGACAACCTCCTAGAGGTATAGGAACAGAACCTAGTCATGTTCATAGAACTGTCCTTTCATAGAGTCTACTACTGTTTCTCAAAGCATAGTACAAAAGACGGAACTCCAGACTTGGACAGTCTAATCCCCTTGAGTCTCAAAGACATTCTCAAGTGACCCCTTCGTTAAATAGGAAGGAAGCCCGCAGACTCGGACATTCTCAATACCCTTTGGATTTCCCGCTTCCTTAAAGAACATGAATAACCCGGATCATTGGAATCAAATCCATGAGTACAGTGTTGCTCATATAAGAACTGATTTTCTCTTTCACAATCAGTATACTGGACCTGTCACTCAACTGATACAGTAACTATAGCCTCCTCTTAGGCTTTGTATAATGATCCTTCTTCAGTGAAGTTAGCCTCTCTCTTGGGCTTTGTACAATGATTCTCCCCAGCGGAGTCAAACAACGTTTAGCCTCTCTCTCGGGCTTTGTACGAGACACATAAAAGACTCCCTCGTTGAGTCAATCACCCCTTTCGCCTCCATCTTGGGCTTCGTACGAGATACAAAAAGATTCTTATTGAGCCAAACAAACAACAGCCTCTATTTCGGGCTTCGTACGAGATACAAAAAAACTCTTGTTGAGTCAAATAGCCTTCATCTCGGGCTTTATACGAGATACCAAAAGATTCCCTCGTTGAGCCAAAACCTTTTCGCCTCTCTCTCGGGCTTTGTACGAGACACATATTAGCCTCCTCTTAGGCTTTGTATGAGAAAACCACTGGTTGATCCAATCAACCTTTTAGCATCAAAGTTGTGCCTCGTTCACAGTACACAAACATCAACAATTCCTTCCCCTTCATCTAATAGCTGTAAGCGGCAAGCCTTTGGATCATCTACATCCATGCCACTGTCCCTCTTTTAGCATGAGAAATTCCTAAGGAAAGATAGCATTGCTCTACACTGAGTTAAAGTCTTCTCCTTCAGGTTAAAATCCCCTATAAAAGAAATTATGGCATTGCTAGGATCCACGTATCCTGGTTAAAGTAATCCTCCTTTACAGTCAGTCACCCAACAGCTGTGACAAACAGACCCTCTTTAGAGGTGACAAATTCTCTCTAAAGTCGAGGTCCTTCAGCTTCACATCTTGGGCTTTGAACAAGATACAAACCACCTTTCGCTTCACGTCTTGGGCTATAAACAAGACACCAAAAACACCCATTTCCTCCCATAGAATAGGAGGAACTACGAACGCTCTGATTTCCCTGTTTCAGTAAACGGGAATACGTAGGCATAAGATTGAAAGAAAAATCTTAGCGAGCACAATCAACAAAAAAACCCAATCCCATACTCTCATGTATCTATCAAAAAGCATCAGTCCTAACATCCTAATCCTTGTTCCCCGCTAGAAAACTTCTGCCTAGATGAAAACCAGTATTGGCAAAAATATAAATAACCAGTACAAGATCCCCCACATTGATAGCATTTGTAACCTAACAGACCGCTGTTTAAACTCAGTATGCAAGCAGGGTTAATTGGAGACATCTATTTCCCTTCCTTATTCAGCTCACAATAGGATAAAAAATGAATCAACCTGTAGTTTAAGCTCAAACCACAGAGAGCGACCAGCGCTTAAGAACCGCGTCCAAAATCCCTCGCTACAGAAAAGTGGCGCCCACCGTGGGGCCGATCAAAGTTAGATCTAGGCACGGTCTTCCTTTTCACCTCTTGTGGGAAAACCACAGATTGGGGCTTCCGCCGGGGAACCCATTTCTGTCAGGAACTTAGGATTCATAGCTTTAAAGGTCTAGGATATTTAGGACAAATATATATACTGCTTTTCCTAATTGCTATACATGTTTATTTTTCTGCTAATGGGAATGCGGGTGATGCCGTATGTGGAAAGATTGAGTATACACTTAAGATAAGTGATGGCGACGGGGTCGACCATCAACCTCATTGGAGGCTGACCAACGTAACCCATTCTCTCACCTAGACAATGGACCGGTTGTTAAGTCTGAGAAGTTGAGGAGCCAAACCCTTTCGTAGTACGGAAACTATCGGAAATAGTTGTTACGCGAAACTACCCTCATTTGAGGCTGGTGATCTATTCTCAGTGAATGGCACTTACTCTAAGATTGCTCTACAACTCGCTGGCGATCCGCTTGTTCTTTTGCTTTCCTGGGAGGAGCTGATGATAATGAGTACAGGTACAAAAATCACCCTAATATAAACCTTTGGGGGATGGGTAGAGCCTTGACTTCATGACAACGACCCTTTGACCCCATGTTTTTTCTATGTTTTTGTGTGCTGCATTCATGCATTCATTTAATAAAACATTAAAACATTCAAAAAACTTCTCTTCTAGTCTCTCTGTTTTTCAAATTAAACTAAGACTGTGATTGCAAATATCATAGAAAAGGAATACGCTAATGGATTTCGGTAGAAGGAGAACCCATAGGTATACCTTCAAGGTTCCAAAGCTAGAGGATTTGAGAAGGTTGGCAGGGATGATCATTAACCCTGAGGCTTTTAGAGCCAAGCACGGAGGTCTGCTACCACTGTTAAGAGTCCATGTGATTGAGGGAATCATGGATGCACTCATTCAGTTTTACGATCCGGTTTATCGCTGTTTCACATTCCCGGATTACCAGCTAGCACCAACGCTGGAGGAGTATTCTCATCTGATCGATCTACACATTACAGATCGAGCTCCATTTTCTGGACTGGAAGAAATTCTAAAGAATCAGACCATTGCAAGAGCAATTCATTTGGATGAGTATGAGGTCAGGACTCACCTAACTACCAAGGGTGGCATCCAAGGTTTGCCAGCCCAGTTCTTGACGAAGAAAGCCCTGTATTTTTCCAGTATAGGAAATATGACTGCTTTTGAAAGCATCTTTGTCTTGCTCACCTACGGGTTATTTTTGTTTCCCAACATCAATAACTTCGTCGATATTAACTCCATTAAGGTTTTTCTCATTGGAAACCCTGTGCCGACTTTGCTCGCAGATGCGTATCATTCTGTACACTTGGGGAATTTGTACAGCGGAGGGGAGATCACATGTTGTGTACCTCTGCTTTATAAATGGTTTATCTCCCACTTGCCCAAGTCTGCTGCTTTTTGGGATTGTAAGAGTGCCTTACGTTGGTCGCAGAAGATCATGTCTCTTACCAACTCTGATATAGATTGGTGTAATAGGATTGATGAGGGAATCAGGATCATTGACCGCTGTGGAAACTTCCCCAGCGTACCCCTCATAGGAACTAAAGGAGGAATCAACTACCATCCGGTATTGGTTCGCCGTCAATTTGGATACCCGATGAGACACATCCCACTGGGTGTTCATCTGGAAGGTCTTTTCTTCAAAGAAGGAGAAAACGACAGAGCACTAAAGATGGAAATAGTGCACGCTTGGAAACAGGTTCATAAGAAAGGACGGGAGTCTCTAGGAAAACCGGACTGTGTCTCGGTGAAGCCTTATCTCCATTGGGTACAAACTAGAGCTCTCAAGATAAAAATTCCTTATCCTCGTTACGAAATTCTTCCGCCGAGGGAATCTGTCATGTACTTCATGACGGAAACAGAAAAGCTTCAGGTTACTCTCAACAAAGTTCAACGGGAGAGAAGATCTTGAAGGAACAAGTACCGCACCCTCGACATAGAGTGCATCAAAATACAGCAATTACTGAAAGAAAAAGATGCTCTGATTGAGATTTTAGAGCAACGTGCTGTTGAGAATCAAGATGACCAAAGGAATTTGCTCACTCCTTTCACTTGGCAAAGGAATGACAACCCGACAACGGCCCAAGAGCCCCGGTCAAAGAAAAGGAAAGTCCCAGAATCAGCACCCGATTTCTCTTCAGAGAGGACTCGGGACCCATTAGCTTAGGTTTCTGTTTCTGCACCTTGTAATCTACTGTATTTCCATTTCTGTAATCCTTTGAATTTCAATAAAAAGGGGTTTCCCCACTGTTTGATATTTGCAATCTAATTGTTGAAGTTTATTTTGATTAAACAAAAAGAAGAATTAATATAATCATTGCATTCATCATTCTCACATCGTGTATTCTTCTTACCTACGAATCTCACGTTTGTGTCTCGGTTCTAGAGTTAAACTGTCTCATTCGTACAATACTCGGGCCAATCGTCAGAAAAGGATGGATGATCTTGAGGAAGAAAACAGAGAGTTGAAAGAAGAGATCGACGCTCTGGGAGAGGATATGAGAAAGCTTCGTAACGACATGCAAGCCATGGCAGAAGCTCAGCTACAAAGGACTGTGATCTCGGAGATCACCTCAACACCCATAGTGGAGAAGTATGATCCTAGAAATCAAATACCGAAAGATCGTCCTTGGCGCATGCCTGTTAACTATATCCTGGAAGGATATGTTCCGCCGATCACTGAGGATCAGGGAATCACAACAGAAGCCGCTGGGCCTGAAGGTTACAAACTTCGGGAAAGCGAAGATGCTAGGGGCATACTGAAGACTCCTGAAGGTTACAAACTTCAGGAAACGCCAAGATTTACTGCCGTAGTCACGGTCCCACCTCCTGTGGTGCACACTGTCCTGGAAGGACAAATTCAACCAATACCTTCTGGTAAGAAGGAAACTATGTTCGATAGAATGGATGAATTCCAGGAACAGTTCATGGAAATGCAGAAGGAACTGCAAGCCATTCGCGGTCAGGATCTATTTGGAAAGGACGCCGCAGATCTCTGCTTGGTCCCCAATGTGAAAGTCCCGCACAAGTTCCAAGTGCCCAACTTTGAAAAGTACAAGGGTAACTCTTGCCCTCAGAGCCATCTGGTGATGTACGCTTGGTGGATGTCAGCTCAGATGGAGAATCAGGACCTACTGATTCACTACTTTCAGGATAGTTTAACCGATGCCGCACTCAAATGGTACATGGGTTTAAACCGTACTACGATCAGTACATTCAGAGATCTTGGTACTACCTTCGTCCAACAATACAAATACAATTTGGACATGGCACCTGACAGAGATCAACTCAGATCAATGTCGCAAAAGGATAAGGAAACCTTTAAGGAGTATGCTCAAAGGTGGCGTGAAATTGCCGCTCAAATTTGTCCACCTCTTGAGGAAAAAGAGATGACAAAGATCTTCTTAAAGACCTTAAGCTCATTTTACTATGACTGAATGGTTGCCAGTGCGCCCAGTGATTTCACCGAAATGGTAGGCATGGGTGTACGTCTTGAGGAAGCCGTCCGAGAAGGACGTTTGGTAAAAGACACTGGATCGACGAGTGGTACTAAAAAATACGGTAGTGCTCTCCCTAAGAAGAAAGAGCAAGATATTGGGAATATCTCTCTCGGAAAGCAAAGGCGTCGATATCAACCAGTAGCGGCTGTAACTCCTGCTATTAGCCCTGCGCCTATTCCTACGTATCAACCTCAGGTTGCACAGAGCCAACCTGATCAGCAAAGGACGCACCAGCCTCTTCAGCAGGCTCGGCCCCAATACAACAACAACCATATAACACGGCCACCAGGATTTGATCCTATACCTGTAACGTACGCAGAGCTGTTTCCATTACTACTAGCCAAGGGGAACATTCAGACTAAGTCCCCTCTTACAGTACTGGAAAATCCGCCGTTTTAGTTTAAGATGGATCAGACGTGCCCTTATCATCAAGGAGGTCCAGGGCATAACATAGAGACTTGCCTTAATTTCAAGTCCGACGTGCAAAAACTTGTTAGGAGCGGGGTTTTATCTTTCAAGGATACGAATCCCAATGTTCTTACGAACCCGCTGCCTCAACATGAAAAGGCTTCAGTCAATCTGATTGAGGGAGAGATTAACAACTTCTATCAAATTCATGATGTACTCTTGTTGAAGACCAATTTGGTCAAGATGCATTGCAGACATAGTGGATATGGCCATGTGCCACCTCATAACTATCACCAATGTGATATCTGCTCTAAAGACAACCAGGGATGTTTTGTGGTGCAAGCAGCCCTACAGGAACAAATGGATCTCGGATGGATCCAAGAACACCGAGTTCGTGGAGTTAACATGGTTTACACGAATTCTAACGCCATTCAGAACCACGACATCCGTGCAATGAATGCCAACTTGGTGGCAATGCACTCAAGGCAAAGCCAGTATCATAATCTGCCGCGGCATGATTACAGTTCCTGTCTGACTTGCTCGGTAAACAAACATGGATGCTCTTTCATACAAGAGGCCCTCCAGCGTCAGATGGATCTTGGATGGATCCAAGACTACCATGATAGGAATCCCTATCAGATTAATATGGTTCAAATCTTTGACATTCGCGTGTTGAATATCAACCTGGTAGAGTTACATGCTGAACAGGTCCGATTCGGATTCTAAATATCACATGACTATCAAAGCTGTAAAGCGGGTTGCGAAAACGATCGAGGTTGTACCCTTGTCCAGGACGCACTCAGTACTTATTAAATCATTGGTGGATGCCAATTTACATGGATGAAGATACTCAGCAAATTAGTATCAATAACAGGAATCCTACTTGACGTCAAAGTCAGGATGTTCGATCGATGGAAGGTAACCTAGTGAGGTTACATTGTATTCAAAGTGGGCGTGGCCAGGTGCCACTACACAATTACGACCGCTGTAGCATCTGTTCAGAAAGTAACCAAGGGTGTTACCTTGTGCGAGCGGCTCTTCAAGGTCAGGTGGATCGTGGAGAAATTTGTCCATATCCGGGTTCTGGACCTATCGACTGGACGCCGAACTACCTTGCCGATCAGGTTGAGGATGTTGTCACAATTTTTGGTCATCACAGGACCATAGATGTTTTTGCCATCATCCCTCTACTTGACGAATCTAAAGTTCCCAACCAGGAACAGATCGAGATTACTTATGATGGTCAGAAAAATCAGAAAGTTCCCATAGTCATCTATCTACCGGGACCACTACCGTATGAATCAACTAAGGTTATCCCTTACAAACATGGTGCAACGACCATTGAGAATGGAAAGGAAATTCCATTACCCTCCATCGTGAACATTGCAGACATCAGTCGAGTAACACGGAGTGGTAGAATCTTCAACCGAGGGGTTGGGGAAGTTAACAAAGAAAAGGAACTTCAGACGGAAGCTCCCGATCCACCAGTCGGTCAATCCAGTAATCCCGACCTTTTGAAAAACAACGATGAGATGCTGAAGCTCATCCAAAGGAGTGAATACAACATTGTTGATCAGCTGTTACAAACTCCTTCAAAGATCTCGATATTATCACTGTTACTCAGTTCAGACGCCCACAGGGAGGCTCTACAGAAAGTCTTGGAGCAAGCCTTTGTGGAACAGGACGTAATAATCAGACAGTTCGATAGTATTGTCTCTAACATCACTTCCTGCAACAACTTGGGATTTAGTGGTGAGGAATTACCTGAAGAAGGTCGCCGTCATAACATGGCGCTCAATATCACAGTTAACTGCCAGGACGATGCTTTAGCCAGCGTACTGGTAGACACAGGGTCAGCCCTGAATGTTATGCCGAAGTCCACTTTGATGCAATTATCATTTAAACGCCCTCCGATAAAAGTCAGCGAGGTCGTCGTCAAAGCATTCGACGGATCCAGAAAAACAGTTATCGGCGAAGTTGATCTTCCCATAACTATTGGTCCTCACACTTTCCAGGTCACTTTCCAGGTCATGGAATCTGGGAAACATACAGTTGTTTATTAGGAAGACCTTGGATACATCAGGCTGGAGCGGTCACTTCGACCCTCCACCAAAAGCTAAAGTTCATTCAGAACGATCAACTTGTCATAGTTTGTGGGGAACAAGCCTTGCTTATGAGTAACCTATCATTATCTACTTGTGTAGAACCCGAGGAGGTTATTGGAACTCAGTTCCAAGCACTGTCGGTGAGCAAGGACAATCATTTCAAAGGAGGAACCTCGATTTCCTCATACAAAGATGCTATCAAAGCGGTCGAGAGTACCGATACAACCGGATGGGGACAGCTTGTCATTCCTATTGACAATAAAACAAAGAAGGGTCTTGGTTTTTCTGCAACCTGTACCTCAACAGCTGCCAACGATGAAAGTCTTCATCCCCTTCAAAACTTCTTTCACAGTGGAGGTTTCCTTCACCCAGTGTCTCAAGCGGTACATGCTATCAATGAGGAAGATCCCTCTTACACGGATGAGGGATGGAAGTCCTACCTTAACGAGGACGGTTATATGTCTCAGGAAGAGGTGCCTATGCCTTTTTGCTTTCCTACAGAAAGTCCGAGATTTATACCAAGATCAGATGTCGAAATGATATACAGAGATTGTGATCCGGAAGGATGCCGTGCTCCGCCAAATTCATTAGAGGAGGACACTCCGATGAAAGACAATTTTGACTACAACTACTATGGCCCAATGGATAGTCTGCCAATGTGGCAACCTTACCCAGGACACTTGGGGCAAGAGAGTCAGCCGAACAATAAAAATCAGCTGACCGTCATTGAACAGAATACATGTGTCCCCACCATGTCATGGGATCAACACTCAGGTCATCCTGAAACTACTCAACATGAAGATGAATTTGCAACATTCGCAGGACTTGAATTCATCAACTATGCTTTTCCCAAGGTCGACGTCATCGAGAAGGATGACTCCCCCATCTCTAAAGAGGTGTGGGATACCCTAGGACAACCAAGTGGAAAATACGACTTTATGGTCAAGTACACTGCTCCCGAAAGCTCTCGTATCAGGTTCGAAGACATCCAGCCAACTGGATGGGGAGATACAGCTGAGAGCACCAATGCTATACAAAATACAACTGAGGAATTCTCCTACGATAATTCTGCTTGGGAAACAGATTCCAACGATCCTGCTCCACCAGAAATCAGCGTTATTTCTGAAGACAAATCAAGGAAGGTGCCAGACTTTGTGATTCACCGAGGAGTTCGCCGCCAATGGGTTGCCGTCGAGGTTCCAAAGGTTGTTCATCAGTCAAAGTAATTTCCATATTTAACCTTTCACCCTGCCCAGGTGAAACGGATGTTTTGATAGGGCTCGCTTTCAGTAAAATTTCCCTCTTCGCTTTGCCCAAAGCGACAGAGTTTTGTTTTATAGGGCTGTAATTTCAAGGATCGACTTGTTCATTAATAAAATAACGTCGTTCTGTAATTTCCACATTCATTGTTGTGTTCTCTTTTCGCTTTTCTCAGAAAATGGTAATCCTAAAAAACAATTCAATAATAAAAACAAGCAGTAATAAAAATAAATACACTGCACACACTTGCATTTTCCTCTATCTCTTCTAAACACGAATCATCACGTCATGCAGATTGCTTGTTTTAAACCCCGTTGAAACATACGATCCGGTGCCTTCTCCCAACTTTGAGTTTCCGGTATTCGAGGCTGAAGAAGAAAATGACAACGAAATTCCAGAAGAGATCTCCCGACTACTCAGACAAGAGGAAAGGTCCATTGAACCTCACAAAGAACCGTTGGAAACGGTAAACTTGGGTTCAGAGCAAGAGAGAAAAGAAATCAGGATCGGAGCACTGCTCAGTTCAACTGCCAGAGAGGGTTTGATAAAGCTTCTCAAAGAATTCCCCGATGTATTCGCTTGGTCCTATCAGGATATGCCAGGGTTGGATACCAGCATCGTGGAACATCACTTACCATTAAGATCGGAATGTCCGCCAGTAAAGCAAAGGTTGAGACGGACTCACCCGGACATGGCCATCAAAATCAAAGAGAAGGTACAGAAATAGATCGACGCGGGTTTCCTCGCCACATCAGAATATCCTCAATGGTTAGCCAACATCGTACCCGTTCCCAAAAAGGACGAAAAAGTCATAATGTGTGTTGACTACAGGGATCTGAACAAGGCAAGTCCAAAGGACGACTTTCCTTTACCACACATTGACATGTTGGTTGACAGTACAGCAAAGTTCAAAATTTTCTCCTTCATGGATGGATTCTCGGGCTATAACCAGATCAAAATGGCGCCGAAAGACATGGAGAAAACTTCATTCATTACCCCATGGGGTACCTTTTGTTACAAGGTAATGTCGTTCGGTTTGAAGAACGTCGAGGCAACCTATCAAAGGGCCATGACTACTATGTTTCATGACATGATACACAAAGAAATCGAAGTGTATATCGATTTAAAAACAGAGAGTGAGCACGTTGAACATCTATCAAAATTGTTCGAACGTCTAAGAAAATTCAAGCTCCGCTTGAATCCCAACAAGTGCACCTTCGGTGTCCGTTCGGGGAAACTCCTAGGGTTCATCGTCAGCCAGAAGGGAATTGAAGTTGATCCTGACAAGGTCAAGGCCATTCAAGAAATGCCTTCTCCGAAAACTGAAAAACAAGTCAGAGGATTCTTGGGACATTTGAACTACATCTCCAGATTCATATTCCTCATGACGGCCACTTGTGCGCTGATCTTCAAATTACTGAAAAAGAACCAGGATTGCGTTTGGTCAGAAGATTGCAAAACCGCCTTCGACAGTATTAAGGAATATTTATTGAATCCACCGATTCTATCACCTCTAGTGGAAGGAAGACCACTGATCATTTACCTCACGGTTCTAGAGGACTCAATGGGGTGTGTACTTGGGCAACAAGACGAAACCAAATGGAAAGAGTCTGCCATCTACTTTCTAAGCAGGAAATTCACCGACTGTGAAACTCGGTACACGATGCTCGAGAAAACTTGATGTGCTTTGGCTTGGGCAGCCAAACGTCTTCGCCAATACATGATTCATCACACTACTTGGTTAATCTCCGAAATGGATCCAATCAAGTACGTTTTCGAAAAACCTGCTCTTACGGGAAGGATTGCCCGTTGGCAGATGCTGTTATCAGAATATGACATAGAGTATCACGCTCAGAAAGCCGTTAAAGGAAGTATTTTAGCCGATCATTTGGCTCATCAACTGATTGACGATTAAGAATCAATCGGGTTCGACTTCCCAGACGAAGATGTCATGTATTTAAAAATGAAAGATTGCGATGAACCGCTACCCAGTGAAGGGCCAGAACCAGGTTCCCAATGGGGGCTTATCTTTGACGGAGCAGTTAATCATTATGGAAATGGAATTGGGGCAATCATTGTTACCCCTCAAGGTACCCACATTCCTTTCACTGCCAGACTTACGTTCAAATGTATGAACAATGAGGCCGAATACGAAGCTTGTATTATGGGTCTCGAAGAAGCGATTGATTTAAGGATAAAGAAATTGGACGTATATGGCAACTCAGCCTTGGTTATCAATCAGATTAAAGAAGATTGGAACACATACCAATCAGGATTGATTCCTTACAAAGACTACGCAAGAAAGTTGCTACCTTTCTTCAATAGAGTCGAGTTTCATCACATCCCTCGTGATGAGAATCACATGGCTGATGCATTAGCCACTATCTCTTCCATGATTAGTGTATGTCAATGGAATGACATACCTAAGATTGACATCATACGCCTTGAACGGCCCGCTTACATCTTTACGATTGAAGCAGTCATAGATGACAAACCTTGGTATCACGATATCAAATGCTTCCTTCAGAAACAAGAGTACCCATCTGGGGCACTCAAAAAAGACAGAAAAACCCTCAGAAGATTGGCTGGAAACTTCTTCCTGAGCGGTGACACTCTCTATAAGAGAAATTTTGACATGGTCTTGCTCCGATGCGTAGACAGACCAGGAGCAGACATGCTTATGAAAGAAATTCATGAAGGATCCTTTGGCACTCATGCCAACGGACACACAATGGCGAGAAAAATTCTAAGAGCAGGGTACTACTGGTTAACCATGGAATCCGACTGCTACAAGTACATGAGGAGGTGTCACAAGTGTCAGATATACTCTGACAAAATTCATGTACTGCCATCACATCTCAAAGTCCTCTCTTCCCCATGGCCTTTCTCGATATGGGGAATCGACATGATTTTCATGATTGAGCCCAAGGCTTCAAACGGACATCGGTTCATCCTGGTCGCCATTGACTATTTCACCAAGTGGGTCGAAGCAGCGTCGTACGCTAATGTAACCCGACAAGTGGTGGTCCGATTTATCAAAAACAATATCATCTGCCGTTATGGTGTTCCAAGCGAGATCATTACTGATAATGGATCTAACTTGAACAATAAGATAATGAAAGAGTTGTGTGCAGAGTTCAAGATCGAACACCATAACTCATCTCCCTACCGACCCAAGATGAACGGGGCGGTAGAAGCGGCTAACAAGAACATCAAGAAGATCATTCAAAAGATGGTTGTAACCTACAAAGATTGGCACGAGATGCTACCCTTTGCTCTTCACGGTTATCGCACATCTGTTCGCACTTCAACAAGGGCTACCCCTTTTTCTCTAGTATATGGCATGGAGGCAGTTCTCCCTATAGAAGTAGAGATCCCATCAATCCGGGTATTGATGGAAGCGAAGCTCACCGAAGCTGAATGGTGTCAAAGTCGACACGACGAACTGAATCTGATCGAAGAGAAGCGAATCACGACACTATGCCACGGTCAGTTATATCAGCAAAGAATGAAGAGGGCGTTCGACATAAAGTTCCGACCTCGTGTCTTCAGGAAAGGAGACCTCGTGCTCAAGAAGATACAATCATTTCTCACTAACTCTCGGGGCAAATGGACCCCAAATTATGATGGCCCCTATGTGGTCACGAAAGCTTTCTCAGGCGGCGCCTTGAGACTTGCAACCATGGACGGAGAGGAATTTGCCTACCCCACGAATGTTGATGTAGTCAAGAAATACTTCGCCTAAACTAAAAAAAAAACGTCTCGGTGGATTGAAAACCCGAAAGGGCGGTCCAGGCAAAAGTTAGAGACATTAAAAAAATCATCCCGATGGATTGGAAACATCAAAGTACAGTCCAGGAAAAATTAGGGATAATGGCAAGTAACTATGTTCAACAGAGGCAAGTCCCTCAGCAGCAGCAGTTACATCATCCAATCAAGGTCATCTTCGACAGAAGCTCAGGATGCCCCGGATTCAAAGTTGGTAGAAGGATAGTGGTCATTATGTTTCAACGTAGCCCTTTTCCCTGTAAATTACCATTTTCAAACTTTGTATATACTCTTTGGAATCACGCGTTTGGCTGATCTCCATCTTATCAATAAAATTTGAGCCCTTGTGCTTTTGTTTGTAATTCTTATTTGTTTTAGCTTTACAGAACGACGTTGTTAACATGATTAACGATTCTTGAAATAAAACAAAAATGAATTTACTTGTTAAAACTTTTTCTGCTTTTTAATAAGAGATGGCAATTTCTTTTGACTGTTAATCATCGAAAGAACATCAATCACGTCTCCAAAGGTGTTCGAACCTCAAAGTGTAGAATCAAAGTACTCCTTCTAGGCCCAGTACGCCTGAATGAAGGGATCAACTGTGTCAGAGACCTTGTTTCGTCTGACACACCTCGGCCGAGTTCTTATCTCCTAAGCCCGATCAACGATATCCCCCGCAGGGACTATCTCTCCTAAGCAAGGTGGAATTTCTATCTTGAACCAGCGATATCTCTACATGCCCCACGATGGCCGAGTATCCAGTCGTTTTCATCTTTTAGTTTGTGTGTCGCGTCAGTTTTGTCCGCATAAACATACATACATCATGCATTTTTTATTTGCATTCACATTTCATATTGCACCACTATCACTCTAGTTGGTCTTGTTCCCTAATGATAGAAGTTCTCTCAATCGAGTTGTCAGTTCTTGCCTCGTCAGGAAATACTGTGTCTGAACAACCTCGCTTCCAGTTTATTTCTGAAAAGAAGTTGGTCCTTGACCACTTTGATAACTTGAACCTCTGAAAAGCCAGAGAAAACTTTCAACAAATGTCACTCTTCGCCATTGAGGATGATATCCTTGCTTTCCCAGATTAAGGAAAATCCCCAGAGAAAGCCTCGTAATCAGAGATTCGGCAGCATGCCAGTCTCGTTCCGAAAATACCACTGATGAAAAGGTCATCGACACCTCAAAATTGGATCCCATCATATGGCATTTCTCTCAGAAGATCCCGAGAAAAGTATGATGTAAGACCCCAAGTGAAAATAGTCTCTCAAGAGACCCGCTTTCCCCAGTAGAATCGACAAATGGCGTCTCCAACAGAGAAGTTTGTGCAACTCTACGACTCAGACGACTGGGTTCCCCAGCAAGTCTGACATCAAAACTTTTTCCGTCAAATGGCATCTCCCCAGGAAAATTCGGCGAGAAGTTTGAAGGAAAACCGCTACTAATAGCGTTCCTTGTCAAGAAAGTTTATTGACAAAAGAAACTAAGACCAGTTCCTTGGTAGGAAACCAGGATCGAGGGGAAGTTTATATCAGAAACCGAGACAAGATCCTTGGTAGGAAACCAGGATCGAGGGGAAGTTTACTTTAGAAACTGAGACCAGCTCCTTGGCTGAAGACCAGGATCGAGGGGAAGTTTACCTTTTTTAAGCATCATCGCTTAGCTAAATAAGATGAATGCGTAAGCTACCATTCATAACCACCATCAAAATTTCGGGTATTCTGATATTTAATCCTCTTGCACCCCGAATGCCCGAATACCTTCGTCATTCACACCTTCGTGTCCAAGAAGATTAAATAGGGGCATCTGTCATACCCCAAATTTTGACCACTAAGATTTCTCATCATTGTACAAATCATCATCACAATGTGGGGGAAACATCCTACCTTGTCAGTCTCCCCAAAGATGGGTGAGCATCCACTACAATCAAAATTAGGATTTCAAGCCCTCACTGAGTGCTTAGACAAAGGATCAATCAAGGAGTGACATGATCTTCAACTTGTCTAACCTCTCAAACATTCACAATGGATCAAGAGGACTCTCACTTCAAGGATTAAGCACAAGGTTGCTCCCTTCTAGGTGGATCAAGCTTCAAGATCGCCAGTATCACCAAATTAGGGTTTTGGTCGACCAGGGCCCCCAGATGGAAATTTTTCATCTGGGCACAAGGCAATGATCCAAAACATAACCTAATATACTCCATGGTACATCATAAACCTAATCATCAAGTCAATTTGGCCTCAGGGGATGCATACATCAAAAATCAAGAATTAGGGATTTCTTGACCTAATTCACCCCTAAGTTGACTTTTAGGGCAAATCATGAGCCAAGACCTAAAGATAGGGTTTGAGGGTCTCTAATGAACTATATTGATCCATTTGGAACAATGGAGTAATCCAAGAAGCTTGAGCAACAAGTCTCAATTTCATCTGCACCACAATTAGGGTTTCGCGAGGAAAGTCAACTGTAACTTTGACTTTTGACCAAGACATGCCCCTAAGCCCTAAGACATGATTCAATATACCCTATGACACCCTTGGAACATGTCCATCAAGTTGGATTTAGGTCAAGGACATGATTTCCTGAAGAATTGCACAATTTGGAATTCATCTGATAAAAAGTCAATTGTGCACAAAAGTTAACTTTGACTTTTTGAGATTTTTCACCAAATTGGTTTTTTAACCCTAAAATGATGTTTATGTATGATTTGAATCATCATTAATCAATAAAAATAAGAAAAGTTGGATAACTTGTAAAAGGGGTAACCATAAAAACTTAGAAAATTTTCTAAGTTAAAAATAAAGTGACAAGGGTACCAACTTTGAAGGACCATAACTCCTAAACCACAAGGCCATTTTTTCTCATCCAAAGATGGATTTGTAGCCCTCATTACCCTCTACAAAAACTTCAACTAGACCTAAGTCCAATTCATTAAGGATTTTGAGTTATGGAGTGATCAAAATGGTTGAAAAATGAAAATGTCACTTTTTCCAACACTTAGTGAAATTTTCACTAAGTCCAAATTTGTCTTCATTTTTTTCCAAATGTAGGGGGATTTTTCACTTGGATTCAAAAGAGATCAAAACCAAACATGTTCAAACAGTTGTTGTATGATGTAAAGGCTTTCCAAATTGACCAAGAACATTGCCAAATTCCATTTGAGTCATGAGATATGACATTGGAAAGTTGCCTTGCTGAAATCTGTCAAGGCAAGGCAGAATTTGCAACTTTGCTCGATTTGCCAAAATCAGCCAAATCCAAGTGCTCCTATCCACTTGGACACCTCAGAGGATTGAATCTAAAGGGGACAATCACTGAGCCAAGTCTCCAAAGTCCATGGAACAAGAAATAGCATGTTGAACCTAGAATGGCCAAAATAGGGACAAGACTTCAAATTTGGATTGGAGCATTTAATGGAAGCATCAAGGTGGCATGGACTGAGCCATTCTCATCTGAAATCAGTCAAGACTTATCCAAGACCAAGGGAACCAAAGCTCTGTGCCCTAACCTCTAGTCAATGGCTAGAGGAGAGTTGAAACTCCATTGGCCAACATTGAACAAACACCTGCTGCAGTTGCCATTCACTGTGGATCCCAAAACAAACTTACTCTACTATAAATAGAGCTCAATTGTGTTCAGTTTGAGTACACCAAATCCATCTAACAGATGCTTTCCTCAAAATCTCTTTCTCTTGGCAAAAATGCCTTTCTTAGCAAGGTAGCTATCGGGTTTTGAGTTTGAGAGCTTTCCCAATCAAACCAATCACTCACACACCTCACATACATCACATATGAGCTGATCAAACACTTAAACAACAACTGGAACACTGATTTCTCAGAATCACCAGTCAATTGCTCAAGGTTTTAACCAAAGTGCAGTTGAGATGCCATGAAGTGATCCAGCCAATTTCCATCAAGTCCAAGCATTCAAACACACTCCATAAGGTGTAGGGAAGCTGTTCAGATCATCACCACTCATCTGTAACACCTCCAAATCAAAAATCACATTGCTCTTGCTGTCACGGCCTAGAGGTAAGCACATACTTGGTCATCTCTCAATCCATGCATATTTCCTCGCACAATAATTTGGCCATATGTTCATAATCATGCATGGAATGTTTTCCCTCAATTAATTGCATTGTTTGAATCGTGTATCAAAAATCCTAGCCTTCATGCAGAAATTAGGGTTCTTGAGGTTTCTTCGTGATTTCATGTTTTATGTTTAATTTAAATGAAATTAAGTGTTATAGACATGATCGTGAGGTTGAGACGAGCATAATGATATGTGGATTGCATGATATGATTACGTATTCAGTGAGATTGGATGGAAAACGCAAATCAGCCAAACCCAGAAAAACGCGCGTGTTCTTGCTTGTGTTCTTGGCGCCTTTTTCACAAATTCAAATATTTGAATTTTGTGATTTTGTTTAATTGATTCAAAAATTAATTTCTCTCTGAGTTTTAATGATTTTGAGTTGATTCTTTTTTTAATAATTCACAAAATGTTAAATTATTTTATTTTAACAAAAAATCCCAAAAATATTATTTATTTCATATAATTGATATTTTTGCAAAGAATTAATGTTTTAATTGTTTTTAACATTTGAAATATTTTTTCCACCTTGATTTTGCAACTTTTAATGCTTTCTAATTATTTTGTAGGTCAATACTTAATTTTTGAAGCATTAATCCAAGATCACAATTTATTTTCCATGTTAAACAATTTTGATCATTTTAATTGAATTTTTATTCAATTAAATACATTTTTGAAAACAAATTAGGGTTTTGGATTAATTCAACCCTCATAAATCATTTTCAAAACACTTGGGCCTCTAATAGAGTGTAAGACCCAATCCTTTGTAAATACAACCCATTTTGGGTCTCACTTATTGTATAAATCCCGTTGTATTTCGAAAAGTTCGACGCGATCATCATCCGTTGAAAAACAAACCTTGGGCCAACCCTCGAGTAGTAAGACCCATTTCTTTTCTTAAAACACACTTGGGCCTCTTGAGAGAGTGTAAGACCCAATCCTTTTTTACCAAATCATTTTTGGGCCTCAGTGTATTGTATAAGTCCCGATACCGTCAAAAACAAACGGCGCGATCGTCGCCTTTTCAAAATAACCTTGGGCCTCTCCTTGAGCTATAAGACCCATTCAAAACCTTTTGGGCCTCTATTAGAGTGTAAGACCCAACCCCCTTTTAACCAAAACATTTTGGGCCTCATTTATTGTATAAGTCCCTCTGCGTTAAAAGAAAACCTCAGCGCGATCGCCGTTTTTAACGGAAAATCAATTGGGCATACCCTCGTGTTATAAGCCTCACTCTTTTTCTTTAAACTCTTTGGGACTCTTGAGAGAGTGTAAGACTCATCCCTTTGTACAGAAAACAATTTTTGGGCCTCAATCACTTGTATAAGTCCCTCTGTACAAATTCAAACAGTGCGCTCACTGATAAAACCCTGGGCCTCTCCTTGAGCTGTAAGCCCCAAATCTTTCTTTTCAAAGCACTTTCTCCTTTGATTTTGAATATACTGTTGTTTTCAATCTTTCTTTGTTGAACAACTAACCAAACAGCATGGAAGCTCTACAACCGAGTAAGTGGTTATTGCTTTCATTTACCGTTTTCATATACATATAACTGTATTGTGGGGCTGTTTCATTGTAAGTCTTCTTTCATAAACTCATATCAACTATGTAATAATAGTATAGATATTTCAAGTTTCCCCGGCAACTACGTCTAGAACTAGGTGACGTCGTTTCTCTTAGAAATAGTCTAAACTAGATCCCCATAGGATTACCAAACACAGTCTTCCCTCCTCTTGGGGTTAAACAATATGGAGATATGAAAGGCAGCATTCCCTGTAAACCCTTTCATAGACTGTCACTCATAGAAGTTGTCAAGAAACTCTATTCCCCAGAGATGATCTTTTCTCCGTGAATGGCATCTCTTGAGTTTCTTCCAAATTCTCGAACTTTCCTGACTTTGATCTATTCTCGGTGAATAGCATTGCCTTGAATTTCTCGGGGTTTGAGGACCCACAGGTTTCTTAAAAGCACTTGTTAAAGAAACTCTACTCCCCAGAGATGATCTCTTCTCTGTGAATGGCATCTCTTGAGTTTCTTCCAAATTCTCGAACTTTCCTGACTTGATCTATTCCTTGTGAATAGCTTGCCTTGAATTTCTCAGGGATTGGGGACCCATCGGCTTCTTAAAAGCAATCGGCCTCCTCTTGGGCATCGTACAAGGACCCACAGGCTTCCTAAAAGCAACCCCGCCTCCTCTTGGGCTTAGTACAAGGACCCTACGGCTTCTTAGAAGTATTCACAGCCTCCTCTAAGGCTTCGTATAATGATCTCTTCCTCCGAGAATGATAGCCTCCTCTTGGGCCTGGTACAAGGACCTCTCGGCTTCTTAAAAGTTTCCAGCCTCCTCTTGGGCTTCGTACAAATTTTCCCGACGACCTCCTAGAGGTATAGGAACAGAACCTAGTCATCTTCATAGAACTGCCCTTTCATAGAGTCTACTACTGTTTCTCAAAGCATAGTACAAAAGACGGAACTCCAGACTTGGACAGTCTAATCTCCTTGAGTCTCAAAGACATTCTCAAGTGACCCCTTCATTAAATAGGAAGGAAGCCCGCAGACTCGGACATTCTCAATACCCTTTGCATTTCCCGCTTCCTTAAAGAACAGGAATAACCCGGATCATTGGAATCAAATCCATGAGTACAGTGTTGCTCATATAAGAACTGATTTTCTCTTTCACAATCAGTATACTGGACCTGTCACTCAACTGAAACAGTAACTATAGCCTCCTCTTAGGCTTTGTATAATGATCCTTCTTCAGTGAAGTTAGCCTCTCTCTTGGGCTTTGTACAATGATTCTCCCCAGCGGAGTCAAACAACGTTTAGCCTCTCTCTCGGGCTTTGTACGAGACACATAAAAGACTCCCTCGTTGAGTCAATCACCCCTTTTGCCTCCATCTCGGGCTTCGTACGAGATACAAAAAGGTTCTTATTGAGCCAAACAAACAACAGCCTCCATTTCGGGCTTCGTACGAGATACAAAAAAACTCTTGTTGAGTCAAATAGCCTTCATCTTGGGCTTTATACGAGATACCAAAAGATTCCCTCGTTGAGTCAAAACCTTTTTGCCTCTCTCTCGGGCTTTGTACAAGACACATATTAGCCTCCTCTTAGGCTTTGTATGAGAAAACCACTGGTTGATCCAATTAACCTTTTAGCATCAAAGTTGTGCCTCGTTCACAGTACACAAACATCAACAACTCCTTCCCCTTCATCTAATCGCTGTAAGCGGCAAGCCTCTGGATCATCTACATCCATGCCACTGTCCCTCTTTTAGCATGAGAAATTCCTAAGGAAAGATAGCATTGCTCTACACTGAGTTAAAGTCTTCTCCTTCAGGTTAAAATCCCCTATAAAGGAAATTATGGCATTGCTAGGATCCACGTATCCCGGTAAAAGTAATCCTCCTTTACAGTCAGTCACCCAACAGCTGTGACAAACAGACCCTCTTTAGAGGTGACAAATTCTCTCTAAAGTCGAGGTCCTTCAGCTTCACATCTTGGGCTTTGAACAAGATACAAACCACCTTTCGCTTCACGTCTTGGGCTTTAAACAAGACACCAAAAACACCCATTTCCTCCCATAGAATAGGAGGAACTACGACTGCTCTGATTTCCCTATTTCAGTAAATGGGAATACGTAGGCATAAGATTGAAAGAAAAATCTTAGCGAGCACAATCAACAAAAAAACTAAATCCCATACTCTTATGTATCTATCAAAAAGTATCAGTCCTAACATCCTAATCCTTGTTCCCCGCTAGAAAACTTCTGCCTAGATGAAAACCAGTATTGGCGAAAATACAAATAACCAGTACAAGGCCCCCCCACATTGATAGCATTCGTAACCTAACAGACCGCTGTTTAAACTCAGTATGCAAGCAGGGTTAATTGGAGACATCTATTTCCCTTCCTTATTCAGCTCACAATAGGATAAAAAATGAATCGACCTGTAGTTTAAGTTCAAACCGCAGAGAGCGACCAGCGCTTAAGAACCGCATCCAAAATCGCTCGCTACACCCTCCTAGCTTCACTATCATCAAACTTTCTAGACTTAGAAGGATCATAAGGTTTACCTGTACTAGGACGTGTAGACCTCTTCGCCTGCAGCTTGCTTGGTCGTATCTTTTCAGAACCAGAGAGAGGAACCATAGATAGAGGCGCAATATCCAGAGCATCATCAAGCGAGACCTTTTTAGTAGAAACCCTAGATTTAGCATGCAAAGGATTTTTTGTAGCAGATTTTTTGGATGGTGAAGGTTGTTATTGAGACATTGTTACTTTCTTGCAGCTGATTGTCAAACGGTTGGAAGAGCTTCTTTCTCCGGGAGAGAAGACGAACAAACAATATGAAGCAAAATGGAGGTAGCGTGTGGTAGTAAAGATATGAAATGATTGCTTATGCAAAGGGGGCTGCTTTTGTTGGAAGATTAAAAGGTAATAAATGGTATTTCCACACCAAAATAAATGACTTTTTAAAATTTTGAATTTTAATGAACATTGTCCACACGCCATTAACTTCTGTTGGCCTTCATAATTACACATTCCAATTCTTCTCTTAGGGTTTCACATTGACTTGCATCTACATCCTTAGAGAGAATATCAGCAACCTTCTTTTGTCTAGTGACATGTTCCTTGTTTTCTTCAATTTCTCTTCTGAGCAGATGACGAACATTAATGTGCTTAGTGTCCCTCAGGATGTCACAGCAAGATGTCATGACATCATGTTTGACATTATACTCAATCAGACTTTGTTTCACCTCTTTTAGATGTAGATGACCAAGTCTTTGATGGCCCAAATCCACATCATCATCTTTGGAAATAGTACATATGGTGGGGTAACTAGACTCTTGAGGAACCCAAAAGTAGCAGTTATCTTTAGATCTAACTCCCCTCATAACAACTTCACTCTTCTCATTTGTCACTAAACATTCAGATTTTGTATAGCTGGCCTCTAAACCTTCATCACACAGTTGACTGATGCTAATTAAATTAGCAGTCAACCCTTTAACAAGCAACACATTATCAAGACTAGGCCCAACTGAACAATTCAGCTTTCCAATCCCTTTGACCTCCCCTTTGGTTCCATCCCCAAAAGTCACATCACTTGTGGAATAAGATTTGACATTCACCAACAGGTTCTTGACACATGTCATATGTTTAGAACACCCACTGTCAAAGTACCAATCTTCCATAGTTGAGGCTCTAATAGACATGTGAGCTAATAAGCTTGTAACAGCAACCTTGGGAACCCATTGTTTTCCACTTGTTGGAGTATTCTGATTTGGTCAAGGTTGAGGACCAGGTTTAGGAAATCCATGCAATCTGAAGCAAAAAGGTTTTATGTGACCAAACCTTCCACGGTAATGACATCTCCATCTTTGAATTTCTTCTCTGAAGTGATTGAGATGTCTTCTCCATTGAGGTTGAGTCTATCTTCTACTATGATAATGAGGCTGTCTTCTGCCATAATGATGAGGTTGTCTTCTGCTATGATGATGAGACACAAAATGATTTAGCCCAGAAACATGCACCTTCCCATGATGTTGCGACATCTGATGGGACATGTTCTGTTTGGGTCCAGAAGTATGAGCTTTCCCATGGTGTTGAGTCTTCTGATGAGGTACAAATTTCTTAGGTCCAGAAGCATGAACTTTCTCATGTTGTTAAAACATCTGATGAGACAGGTTCTGTTTAGTAGCAGAAGAACTAGCATCTGACGAAGGTTTCTTCTCACCTTCAAATCCTAGCCAATTTTCCAGTCTGAAGAATGTCATCCAAGATATCAGTCCCCTTGTTTAGCATTTTGATAGATTTGACCATTTGATCAAGCTTGGAGTTTAGCCGACTTACTTCATTCTCTAGATCAGTCTTTTCAGCCTTTAGTTGTACTATAACTTTATTTTGCTTTTCCCCATCTAGACACACTTGTTCACTTCTAATGCACATCTTTCTATATGATGCAGCTAGCTCCTCATACGTAATCTCTCCATCACTTGAATCATTATCAGACTCACATATTCCAGTCATAGCTCTGACATGCTTAGCTGATTCATCTTCACTTTCAGTGTCCTCATCAGACCACGTGACAGACAAACCCTTTTTCTGTTTAAGGTATGTGGGACATTCAGCTCCGATGTGACCAAAACCTTCACAGCCATGGCATTGGATTCCTTTGTCATTATTAGGCCTATCCTCTGCTTTGGTTTTCTTCATCTGATCAGCTGACTTGTTGATGTCAGATGTGATGTTCTTGACATTTGGTTTATATCTCCTGTCTATTCTTTTCCACACCTTATTAAACTCTCTTCCCAGCAGAACAATGGCATTGGATAGCTCCTCCTGAGTTTCAGGACCACCCTCTTCCTCATCACCTTCTGTACTGGACACCAAAGCTATGCTTTTGACCTTCTTTTCAGATCTGTCATTCAGCCCTAATTCAAATGTCTGAAGTGAGCCAATTAATTCATCTACCCTCATCGGGCTGATGTCTTGAGCTTCCTCTATAGCAGTCACCTTCATATCAAATCTCTTGGGAAGAGATCTGAGAATTTTTCTCACCAGCTTCTCATCAGACATCCTCTCTCCTAGGGCACTAGAAGCATTTGACAGTTCAAGAGTATTCATGTGGAAGTCATGAATGGTCTCTTCATCTTTCATCCTCAAACTTTCAAACTTGGTTGTTAGCAGCTGAAGTCTTGACATCTTGACCTTGGAGGTTCCTTCATGAGTTATTTTCAGGATATCCCAAGCCTCCTTAGTCACCTCACATGTGTTAACCAGCCTGAATATGTTCTTGTCAATACCATTGAATAAGGCATTCAAGGCATTAGAATTCCCAAGAGTGAGTTCATCTTCTTCCTTTGTCCACTCCTCTTCAGGTTTCAGTTTTGACACGCCATCTTTTTCCACAATGACATGATGTTTCCATGCTTTCAAAACAGCCTTCCAAGCTCTACTGTCTAAAGACTTCAAAAAGGAAACCATACGAGGTTTCCAATAGTCATAATTTAATCCATCTAGAATAGGGGGTCTATTCACAAATCCACCATTCTCCTTGTCCATTGCACCAGAAAGTAACAGCCCTAGATCTCACCTAGATACAGAGCAGGATGACCTGCTCTGATACCAATTGAAATTCTGGTATCAGATATGTGATGTTAAATGAGATGTCACAACATCAATATCTGTTATATGAACAAGACAATAACAGTAAAGAAAGTACAAAAAAAAAAATAAACCACTCAGAGTAATGTTTACCCAGTTCGGTCTCACAACCTACGTCTGGGGGCTACCAAGCCAGGGAGGAAAATCACTATTAGTAGTATCAATTCATAGACTCCACAATCAACACACAAGTTGATAATCTACTCACTTAATCACTACCCAATGATACTTCTACCTAAGACACGGTTAGATATGAGACACCTCTCACTCCCCCTCAATCACACCAGTGATAATAACTTACAATAATGAGAATAGAAGACACGCTTCAAAGAAAATACTTGATCTTACTTAAAAGCTTCAATCAAGAACAAACACTCGTGCTTAAAAGCTTAGAGTGGACAAAATACAACTCAACTAAATTAGTCCAATTCACACATCCAAATAGATGAATGAATGGCTCACAAAAAATACAAGACGCACAAAGACTCAAACCCTAACAAAATAATGCAGCTCTTCAATCAAACTTCTCTAACCAGCAAGTAGGTTTGATACGTATTTATATAGCAACTCTCTTCATGGGCTTGGGCAGCATTAACTCCCAGATTTGAATCTCACTTTCAAACATAATTAATCTTCAAATCTTTTAGCCCTGAAAATAGAACAGAATATACTTCATAGGAATTATAAAACGATTGCACCAGATAAAATCTCCTCCAAGAATCTCACCTACAATCTCTCAAACAATCATCAAGATATATCAAATAACGCGCAGCACATAAAACCACAGAACTGGAAGTTCTGTCAAAAGATGTTAAGACATCCGTCTTGACATCATGCATAGAAACTACAATACACCACATGCAGAATGTTAGAAGCACATGTTAAGACGTTCGTCTTGACATCATGAACAAACACATAGTTTTACCAAAATTGCTGCCAATAAAAGAACTAACAATTTGGAAAAAAGTGAAGGCAGATTCTGACTTAGTGAAAATTTCACTAAGTGTTGGAAAAAGTGGCATTTCATGTTTTCAGCCACTTTGATCATTCCATAACTCAAAATCCAAAATGACTTGGAATAAGGTGTAGTTGAAGCTTTTGTAGAGGGTAATGAGAGCTACAAATCTAGCTTTGGATGGGAAAAAATGGCCTTGTGGTTTAGGAGTTATGGTCTTCCAAAGTTGGTACCCTAGCCACTTTGTTCCATAACTTAGAAAATTTTCTAAGTTTTTATGGTTATCCCTTTTACAAGTTATCCCACTTTTCTTGATTTTTCTTGATGAATGATGATTCAAATCACACATTAACATCATTTTAGGGTTAAAAAACCATAATTGTGAAAAATCTCAAAAAGTCAAAGTTTGACTTTTGTGCACAGTTGACTTTTTGTCAAATGAACTCCAAACTGTGCGGTCCTCTATGAAATCAAGTCCTTGCCCTAAATCAAACTTGATGGATTGATTTCATAGGTGTTATAGGGTGTATTGAATCATGTCTTAGGGTTTGGGAGCATGTCCTGGTCAAAAGTCAAAGGCACAGTTGACTTTTCTCGCAAAACCCTAATTTTGGTTATGATGAATTTGAAACTTATGGATCAAGCTTCTTGGATCAATCCATTGTTGCAAATGGATCAATGTGGTGTATTAGAGACCCTCAAATCCTCCTTTGAGGTCTTGGCTCATGTTTTGTCCCAAAAGTCAACTTAGGGGTGAATTAGGTCAAGAAACCCTAATTCCTGATTTTTGGTGAATGCATTCCCTGAGGCTAAATTGACTTAATGATTGGGTTTATGATGTCCCTTAGAGCATCATAGGTTATGCTTTGAAGCATTGGCTCATGCCTAGAGGAAAATTTCCATCTGGAGGCCTGGGTCGACCAAACCCTAATTTGGTGACATCGGCGATCTTAAGGCTTGATCCACCTAGAAGGGAGAAGCCTTGTGCTTAATCCTTGAAGTGGGAGTACTCTTGATCCTTTGGGGATGTTTGAGAGGTTTAGACAAGTTGAAGATCATGTCATTTCTTGATTGATCCTTTGTCTAAGAGCTCAGAGAGGGCTTGAAACCCTAATCTTTGATAGTAGTGAATGCTCACCCATCTTTGGGGAGACTGGTGAGGTATGATGGTTTACCCATATTGTGATGATGATTTGCCCAATGATGGGAAATCTTAGTGGTCAAAATTTGGGGTATGACAATTAGAACAGAACAGCAGGGAAAGAGAAAAGGAAAAGCAAGAACATTGATGATTGAATACTGCACCTCAAATCCATTAGCATCACCATGTGCAAAACCATGAGTCCGTGATTGTTGTTGTTTACGAAACATGTGAAAGCAAAATACAAGAACCATCAAATTACAGGTTGTATCAATAATTGAAGGAGGGAAATTTTATGCGATTAACCTTCATCATAAAATAAGCATTCATAAGGAAACCAAAAGGAAGTGAAGATAAATGTGATACTAAGAGTGACGAGAAAGAAGGGAAAATCTGAATCACATTCCAACAACAAGAATCATAAGCACTAAGAATTAATGAGCTTAAAATATGGTCTCACCTTTAGAAGTATAATCATTCGTCATGAGGCTTCCGGAAAAATACAAGCATCACAGATTGTTTTATCCTTGGAGAAGATTATTTTGTCGTGAGAAGTGAAAACCAAGCCAAAAGTTCTAAAACCCACGCAAGATAAAACAGATCAATGAGGAAACAAATTCTCCAGATTGGAAATTCACGAATATTATGAGCAATCAAAACTTTTTCAAAACATTGATCAGATATAAGATTGAAGAAGCCAAGAATCAAACACATTCGAAACTTTCCAAACATAACCAAGACAAGATCAAATCATTTCCAAATTAGCCAGAACATGTTCCCACATCTTTCAAATACTTTCCTGAACCGATTCCAAACACATTTAAAAGAATTCAAAAACCATCTCAAAACATGCCTCAGACAACATTTCAAAACTTTCCCAAATGGCCATCAATCCTCATTCATTTCAAATATTTTTGGTCCACAATAACATCAAGAACAATGGGTATAAAAAGGAGGAGGAGTATCAACCAAAAAAGAAGGAACATTTCACACAAAAAAAACAACCATTGTCAGACACCAAAACTCATGCATCACTATAAACACCACCCACACCAGTGAATACAACACGTCATCACAACAACAACACAGAGCAAGCGAAATTGATACGAGAACGGGATCGAGAAATTAGAACAACACATAACAGTTGGAGGGATTGGAAGCATCAAAACATATTCACGTAAAGCAAGGGAAATATCAGAGAAAGTTCAAATATTGCAAAGAAAGAGTATTCACACGAAGTCATCAACAACAAACACACACGTATTAGACGTCCGCACGCACAAGGAGAAAGATCTTGGAGACTTACCTTTGGTGGAGATCCGAAGACGGTTGCCTTCCATCGCCTATTTACCATTTTTTGTCATTTTCTTTTCATTCGCAAAACTCCTTGTAATTGTAATCAGCATGATATAGTGAATTGGGGTTGGGATTGTTGGGGTTAGGGTTTATTGTTGTTCTTGTTTGATTTGGAGAGCGATGACGAGAGAGGAGAGTTTGAGAGGCGGTGATGTTTATGTCTTCCCCCCCCCCCCCCCCTTCCCCATAAAACCCATTAGAGGGAGCTTGAGAGAAGACGAAGGGGAACGAGAGAGAGAATGGTGAAGATCGTTTGCTCTTTCTTTATTTTATGCTCTGTTGATCATATACACACACGCACACGTAACGTTACCGTGCAACCGTGTCCTTTGACGCTCATCAGGGTTATATTTTGACCCGTCTTGATACAACGGTCATGATTTGAGGGTCCGCGATGGACCCTCTGCTCGTTTAACCCACCTGATCCCTCCGTTTTAATAATCTTTTTATTTATTTTAACTTTTTTAAATAAATTCATCATATCTAAAATATAACCTTTCTTTTTTATCTAAAAATAAATAATAATATATAGAATCTTTTTAATAAAAAAAAACCTTTGATAAAAATCTTTAAAATGTTAAAATTAAAATTTTTTTATTAATAAAAGAAACTTTATTAACTTTTAATATAACTTTAAAATTAAATAATAATAAAAACTTTTATTTATAAAAATACTAAAATCAAAAACTTTTAATTAATTAACAATTCTTAACAACTTTTCCTAATAAAACTTTAAAAACCAACTTTTAGATTTATTAAAACCTTTTGAATTAATCTTTAAGCATAATCCTAATTCTCACAATAATAAACCTTTTAACATTAAGATTAACCTTTTTTAATAAGAATAAAACCCTTTTAGTAAATCTTTTATAATAAAAAACTATTATTCATTTAACACTAAAATTAAACCTTTTTTTGATTAATAAACTCTTAATAACTTTTTTCTTTTAATAAACTTTAATACTAAAATAATCTTTTAAATTAATCTTTAACTTTTTTCAATTTAAAAATAATTCTAAAATAAAACAATCTTTCATCGGTAAACTAAAAAAAATTAATCAACTCCTCTTAACAAATTGTGCCCTATTGAATCCTTCACGTTTGAGTGTATGCCTATGTGCCCTTTTATTCATCTTGTTTGATATGCCTTGTTATTGCTTATTTTGATGTATGCTTGTTATTATTATTTTAAAACCTTTCAAAAATATAAAAAAATCCTTGATCCAACGTCGAGCCCATTTTCTACCCATGTAAGTCGATTGCCTTTAGGCATCGCATTCAACCTTTTGGTCACTATACACTAAAGCTAGCCCACTTTGCTAGTGCGCCCAAATAATCATTAAGTCAGTCCCCCTCGAAATTCCAAAGAAAAGGTCACTCAATATTGACTCAATGTCATAGGACTAATTTTAGAACCCTTGGCCTTAGGATTCGGAGTCTTCGTACTCCACGTCTCGCCGCAGACATTTAGTATCTTAGCCTTAGGATCGGAGTCGCCGTACTCCAAGTAAATGTTTCGCCAAGAACGTTTACAAGCCTACCCCTTTTACAACCCACCTACAACTTTAGAGTCGCCGCAGTCTATGTAAGGTCTTATCTTAAACTTTACCTCCCCTTGAAACTTTGACCCCGTCAAGAAGTTCCTCTTCTCAGAACTACGCATACTCTGATTCTGTTCCCCTTGGGATACGTAGGCACAAGGTGCGATGCCTTGTCGAGTTTACTTAGATACTAACCCCTAGGATTCAACCTTTAGCATAGCACCCTTAGCAAGCGAGTAACAAATAACATAAATACTAACAAGAGGTTCCTGTAGAGTACTACGGACGTTTAGGATGCTAATACCTTCCCTAGGCGTAACCAACCCCCGAACCTTAGATCTCCCCCCCCCCCCCCCCCCCCCTTTAGGTTTTTTTTTTGAACTTGAACCTTTCCTTTGGATAAATCAAAGTCGGTGGTGAACATTTAAAGAAATGTGATCCTAGTTAATCAATAACTATGGTATCCAATTCTCACCGTGACAATGTGACAATGAGTTTTGTGGATAAAATAGGATAGCTATTATCATGATTAGTTTTAGCCATAGCCCTTGAAGCAACTTGTCTTGGTCTATGTATTGTGGTTAATTAATGTACATTTACCAAAATCACAACGTTTTGAATAAAGGCCTCAGTTTGAGCCAAACTCTTCGTTCCACTTCTCTTGCTCTTCCCATATAAACCTTACATTTGACTTGACCCATAGAATACTTGATGGACACAAAGGCTACATTTTTCAATCTTTAAACTTGAATTAAAGCTTAGCCTTGAGAATTTTAAATGATATGCTCCATTATAATTTGAATTCTAAATGATTCGCTTGAATGATCTCGACCTCAACATTTGTAACTTGCATCTTAAGTAAAACACAAGCATAACCTTGCATCTTAAGTAAAACACAAGCATAACCTTGCGGCGGAGAAAGCCTTGTGAAGTCGTTCGCCTCTCTTTCAATTCATCCTAACCTCGCCGTCGTTTCGCAACATTTGGAAACTCCGAAACAAAGAAGAGAAATTGAAGTGAATACTCACCGAATTAAGGTATGATTGTGATTTAAAAATTTCTTCCCTCTTTTTGTGCGTGTTGTTTCTGCTATATAATTTCGAAACTGTGTGTTCTTGCTCTTTTCGTCTCTGTGTGTATGTGTGTTTATTGACACTGTTGTTGGCTTGTTTCGTGTCCTATTGGTTTTGCTGCTGTTATCGTGTTGTTTTTATTATAGCTTGCTTCGTGTAGCTGTTGTTCGTTCTCTTGCTGATGCTAGTGTATGAACACTGTTGTTGCTATCGTGTTGATGTTTTGCTGTTGTTGATGCTTGTAATCCGTGTTTTTTTTTTGCTCTCTGTTGTATTGAATTGTTGTTTTTTGTGTGAATGAAAATAGATCCTTTTATAGGCTCACGTAACATTAAGATTACGATTTTGTATTGATGAGTGAGAATATGCGTTGATTTTGGTTTTGGTAAGAATATCATGGCTGATAATTGTGATTCCTTGCCATCTTTTGTGATATCTGATTCATAAGCGTTCCATTTTCGATTTTGCTCACATTGATGATTAATGGTTGTTGTAAATGCTTTTAGATTTCTTGCCAAAACCGTGATTTCATGATGATTGTGTGTTTGGAAACTTTCCATGTTCAATTTGTTCACATTTGGAAACTGATAATTATAAATTATTTCCTTGTGTCAATTGGTGCAGGCAGAATGCACTTGTCTACTACAACTGGCAAAGGAGTGTAAAGTCGTTGTTATACATCTCAGGATTAAAGGAAACATTCATAGCCAATATCACAAGAATATGGAGCTCCGGTCTTTGGTTTTACGTCTCTCCATTACTTGATATACTTGGCTGGTTCTTTGTCGTGTTTATTAAATTCCTTCACTGTGTCAAAGAAGGTGTAGCAATACATTTCTTTCACTTTCCGAGCCACTTCAAACAGAGGCGGAACTAGATTATAAAGTTTGGAGTGGCCATAAAATTAAACTATAATTTATAATTAAAATATTCATACCATATTGTATATAAAATATTTAAAATGCAATAAACACAAAGTTGAACATAAAATGATTTAAAAATATTACTTAAAAATACCTTATAATAATGCTCTACGGGTTTTGAGTAGCTTGAAATCCTCAATAATTGTCTCAGAATCAATATTTGCAGCAATTTCTCTTTCAATGTTAACCGTCATGCTATCTTCTAAAAAATCAGCTTCCATTTTACTTCTCAATCTTGTCTTGATAATTTTCATTGCCGAGAAAGATCTTTCAATAGTGGCCATAGATACAGGCAGAGTCATGACAAGACGGAGCAGTCTATCAATCAAATAATAAATTCCATTCTTTCCAGTTGCAGCTAAAGATGAACATAAGTCTTGAATAGTTGATAAATTATTCAAACTCGATGCTTGGCGAGCATCAATAATAAAATGCCGAAGTTGAAATTGCAAATTAATCCTCTCTTGCTCATGAGCAAAACAATGAACATAATATGCATAAGGGCAATCCTTCATAAATAGTGCTTGTAAACCATTCCATTCTCCTCTCATATTGTTAGCACCATCATACCCTTGACCATGAATGTTAGAGACATCAAGGTTATGTAGAGAAAGTATATCACATACCTTTTGCTTAAGAGTTTAAGATGTAGTGTCATTAACACGTGCAAGGCCAAAAAATCTCTCTTGTATAAAACCATCTTTATCAACAAATCTCAAAACAAGAGATATTTGCTCTTTTTTAGATTCATCACGAGCTTCATCTACAACTATACAAAATTTAGAATCGCCAATTTCTTCACGGATATGCTTTTTCACCCTACTTGAAAGAATGTGCAAGATCTCTTTTTGAATTTTATGTGAAGTATACTTGTTATTAGATGGAGCATTTTCCAACACAACTTTTACAACTTCATCATTGTAATATGCCAAGAGTTTTATCAATTCAAGAAAATTACCTTGGTTTAATAATTCTTTACTTTCATCATGACCTCTAAAAGCACAAGCTTGAAAAGTTAACCAACGAACTGTGTCAATTGAAGTCTTGAGCCGTAGTCGATTCTTCATAATTTCAATCGAGCTTTGAGCTTCAATAATGTTTCTAATGTGCCCATCTTAATTTAATAGATCTTGACAAGCTTTCATAGCATTATTGTGTGGTGAACAGGGATCCTTCGATATGCCCTCAAAAGTGTTAAACTTGGATGGATGGATTGATTCTCCAACACAGACAAGGACGCATAATATAAATAAATAAATAAATAAAATGCATGATGTAGTACTAGTAGTTACCACTACATCTATGTATGTATGTATGCGTCTTCTTCTTCTTTGAATCATGTATGTGTGTGTAATAAATATCGTGCATAACGGATCAGTTATCCACTTTATCATATGGAATAAAATAATTATTAATCAATAATTTTGTTTTAAAGTTTCGATACTAATTTTTTGTCCATTTTGTTTGTTTTTTCAGCAATGCTATGGCACTCATTTTGACACTAATGTTTTTAAAATGAAAAAAAAAAGTATTTTTATGAACAATGTTATATTATTATTAACAAATACTAATAATTTTTTTAATAATTTTTTAATTTTTAATTTCAGCAATATTATATTATCATTTTGACACTAATAATTTTTAATAATTTCAGCAATACTAATAATTTTTTAAATAATTTTTAACAAATAAAATTAATTAATTACACAATTTTGTATATCATCATTATTAATTATAATCCAATAATGTCTCTGTGAAAAAATTCCCGCCAAAACATTTTTCACATACCATCTATCTAGATGAAATTATTATTTCCCTTTTCTTCTTCAATTTTAGATTGTTCTCTTTTTTTCAATTTCTATATTCAATTGTAATTTTTCTACTCTTCATTAGCACTCTTGTACTGCAAAATCAATTGAAGAAATTAAACAAAAAAAATACACTTTATTTGATTATTGTTCAACTTCAACAAAAATTTAAGCACAACAGTAAAACTTATAAAAGAGAAACAATCCAAAAAATCTCTAAATTCACAATTCAATCCTACACAATATTCTTTAAATTAACACAATATTATCAATTTGATTGTATTATCAATTTTGAAATTGAAAAAAAAAACTAATATTCTATTATGTAAATAAATAAATAAATAGAAGAAAAATTATTTATCCGTAAAATACACAGTTCGGAGAGCAACAAATGGAGACCAGAGAGCGACAAATGGAGACCGGCAGTGCTATAGAGAAGAGAAAAGGTGTGACTAATGTTGCTTTTTCTTTTCTAAAACCATATGTGCTTACTGTTAATAAAATAGGGTAAATAGGGTTATGGCACTTTTGTAATTTTGATTTTTAATATAGGGTAATATTGTATTTTCACACTATAGAAAAAAAATTTTAAAAAAATATTGGGGTGGCCGTGGCCCCCCTTTGTCCCTATAATGGTCCGCCTCTGACTTCAAAAGAGTCTTCTGGAGGTATTTTCCCGCATTAGCAGCTGAACAAAAAGAGTAACATCCTTTCCAACAATAAGAACTGGCTTGATGCTAGTTCCAATAACATAACCATCTGTAACTGTTACAACATGTGTAGTCTCATCTCCAATATCAACTACAACTCATGTTATCTCACACTTAGACGTTGTGTAGCCAGCAGCCAGAGCAAGCACAGCAATGTAAAGTCCAGGCACATTAAAAGTCTCAAACATGATTTCTCCGGTATACTCGCGACTCTCAGGCGCTGTCAATGAACTTTCAATCAAGAAAAAATAGTGATCCTCAGGATCACACCTCAAATAATTGAATATACATCGCTGCCAGTTTTTTTTGGAAACAAACTTTGAATTTATGAACTGAATTTTGTACCTTTTCCTTTCATGTGATTCTTCAAAAAAAATGGATTGTAACTTGTATGCTTTGAATAAATTTGAATGAATTTTGATGCAACTTGTTCTTCTTTGAAATTTGAATTTGATTTTGTCATTCTTGCACTTGTAAAGAAACCTTTGAATCTTGTATTTGAATTCTTATGCGTGAATTTGCAAATTTGAATAGATCATGATCATGGCATTAAAGTTTAAGGAACCAAAGTCTTGAAATAATGATAACTTGAATTTGAACCTTGGTTATGATGAATTTGAAATGGTGAATAAATATGGGATGATATGGAACTTGAAGTTTGAAATTTGGATATGGATTGGAATTTGGAATGTGGATCATGAATTTTGGATAAAGATGTGGATTTAAAAATAGTTTTGGTTTTGAAGTGGATATTGAAATGGTTAAAAATGGATATTGAGATTAATTGGATAAAAATGGATATAGATGGATATGAATACTTGGGGATTGGATTTGGATAATGGATAAGAAAGAATTGGTTTATAGTTTAGAAAAGGGGAAATGAATATTGAATTGAATGTGATAATGGGTATGGATAATTGGCTTAATGTTAAATGGATTTGAAAATGGTTATGGATATTTGGATAGCAAGAAAATGGTTAGGGAAAATGGATTTTGGATTTGAAGATGGTGAATGTTGATGAACTTTGAACAATCCACTTTGTTATCAAATTCTTTAGCAAAATAAATGCTTAAGAACTTGACGTCATTTGAACATTATTGAATCAATGAATCCATTAGCCTTCCATGCTATGTTTGTCTTATGAATCCTAATCTCCAATTTAATCACAAAAATAATCACATTCCATCTGATGAGATCTTAATCCATAGTTTAATCAACAAGAAACACCTTGACTTGATGAAACTCCAAGCAATCCTTTAGATGATGAGAAATAGTGCTCAATGTAGTCTTGAGGAGAAAAACCCACACATTGACTCCTTAATGAAAAACTATTGCCAAGTTCAAACACAATGAATATGGAACCCTGATTCTTTTGCTCTTGAGTGTCCACTGATGATGGGGTGGCCAGAGATGTTGTCAATAACTAAAACCCTAATTCAAAGCAAATCTGAGTTGAAACCTTGATGAAACCCTAAGCACTTGATGATTTTGAGAAATCTTGACGAATATGGCATTGTGTCTTAATGAGTCTTGACACAGAAATATGCTCATAAAATTCAAACCTTGCCTCACTTGAGTGTAGTAGCCAAATAGATCCCCTTTGAATAGGGAAAACCCAAATCACAAGAAACTCTTGATCCCTCTCCTTAGGAACTTATGCAATGAATGATTGTGAGTCTATGACCTACTAGACAAATGCATATGAATGTGAAGCACACACCAATTAGGGTTAGGTAAAGTGAGGGCAAATTTTGGGGTACAACAATAACATAGAGTACAATGCAAATAGAAAGATTTTATTTGGATGCTTGAGCAAAAAGTTATGAGCTGGTAAAGTTGGCACCATCACCTATAATTAGAGGTTAAAATATTTTTAAGTCCAAAATGATCTATAATGTCTTCAAAATTTTCATGACTTTCCAAGCATAATTGACCTTTGATCCTTTAAACAAACTTGTAGAGGGCATAAAATATGATAATTGACAAAAAGAACCATCCACAAAAGTTGAAAATTGAGAGATCTATGATATTTGGAAGTTAGGCAAATAACACTTGAATTTAGGTCAAATTTCACTAAGTCCACAAAGTGACCTCTAATGTTTCCAAACTTTTGATGATCTTTCAAACATAATTTGCTCTTGACTTGTGAAGAGAAGTTGTAAAGGATGTGAAGAAAAGTTATTTTCCCAAGGAAGCACTCAAAAATGTTTAAAAAATGAGTGAGTTGTGATATTTTGAACTTGTACTTAAAATGTTGACTTTTTAGGTCAAAGTACTTTGAATGATCTTGCAACCTTTAAACTTTTATTAAATTTCAAGGTATATTGATGATCATGTGAAATCAAAATGATGTACTCTTGAATGTCCTTTGATTAAAATTTCAATGGCTTAAGGAAACTTGTTGATGAAGGCATGGAAATAAACACATGAACCTTTGAAGTTTCTTGAGAAACAAGCTATCAAACTTTGAAATATCATTTGATCAAATGAAGTTGAATGATGCTTGAGACCCTATGCTTTGAGATTAGAGGTCATGCTTTAATGAATAGCCTTTGAAAATCAATGGTTGGCCACATTTTGACTTGAGGAACTCAAACCCTAACTGAGGAGACAATCATTTGATGTTCTTGATTCCAAACCCCACCTTGCAAAAGAAACAAAATAAACAAGGCATATTTTTTGTATTTTGATTAATGGTTAGTTAACATAAACAAATAAAAACAAAAAGAAGCAAACATGAGTGCTTAGTGACCTTCTACACAAGGGCAAAACCTTAGAGATGAGAGCTAAGAGGATCCATGTTTGTGATTGAAATGAGATGCAAATGAATATGATAGGTGGAATCTTAGGGGTAAAAATTAGGGTATGACAACAACAGATTTGACAATGTAGCTTGCTTTTTGCAGTACAGATAACTTTAGCTTTATCGTTAGTTCTGAATGATCATCAGAAGTTGATACTTTGAATAAGCTTAGAGACAATACATTGCTCTTCTGATGCTAAGGCCTTCAGCTTCAGAGTCTGCGCAAACCTATATTATCAGTCTTCACTTAAAGAACGTTCTTCAGATTCTAAGCCACCAAAAGCCAATAACTTAGCTTCTCTCAAGTGCGTCCTTATATCAAATTCTGAATGTATTCTTCTTTAAGCTTTAGAACCTGCATACTTAGAACTCACATTAGATAACACCATTTTTCTTTCAATACTTTCCTATCACAAAACCCAAAGGATATATGTCATGAATAAATCTTATTCTAACATGCTGCACCCGCTGTCTAAGAACTATACAGTTTGTCCATTTTCCCTTTATGCTTCAGTATAAGCCATAAGAAACATCTCTTCATCCTTGCTCATCTCAACATAGTTAAATTTCTTCTTAATATTAGGGCATTCATATTGAAAATACCCTAAATGGTGGCATTTGTAACATTCAATTGTTGCTTTGTTGTAGCTCTGACGACCTCGTCCTCGATCTCTTCCTCCTCTGAAGGCATTTCTTCCTCGCTCTTGACCACCAGTGTCACCATAAGAAACCGCCAGCACTTGTTCTTCATATGGTTGCCTCTTGAATTTTTGTTCATGGACCAAGAGCCAACTTTGCAAGGCATCAATTATGAGCTCATCAACATCGTTAGCTTCCTCAATGGAACACACAATGTAATTCCATTTCTCCGTCAGTGTTCGCAGAATTTTCTCTATGATTTTGACATCTGTCATATCTTCACCGCAATTTCGCATGTCATTGGCTATGGTCATCACCCTGCCGAAGTAGTCATTGACTGACTCCCCATGTTTCATAGTTAACACCTCGAATTCTCTTAGGAGTCAATTGCGCTGATCACGCTGGATCCGATCATTTCCTTGATGTACTTCATCTTCATGGAGTCCCACAACTACTTGGAGGTGTCTTTCTTAGTGATGGTTCTTAGAATTGATTTTCCCAAGGATTGGAACAAATAATTCTTCGCCTTGAAATCCTTAAGCTTCAAATCATCTAGGGTTTTCCTCTACGCTTTTGTCGCCACTTCTCTTTCTTTGGGCAGCGTGTAACCGTTCTCCACCACGGGCCAATATTCTCTGGATCTCAAGAGATTTTCCATGACCATCTTCCAATGATCGTAATCTTCATCAAATCTAGGAATAGTGGGTGCAGAAAATCCACCATTCTTCTTTTCGGATCCCATACCCCAAATACTCTATTTTGTGGCAATCTCATGAGTTCTTTCTTCTCAAGAAACACTTTTGGATCCCCCACACTTTTTGAAGTCTTCCTAGCTTTGATACCAGATGTTAGCAAATCTGGCAACTGGCTTAATTTATTAGAATATAAGAATGCTGTATAAATAACTTACAAAAGAAAATTGAAACTAAATACTTCCTAAGTAGAGGCAAAAAAGCAGGGTCACTAAGCAATACTAGACTCCCTACACTTTTATGGATTCAAACTCTCATTCAAGAATTGTGTGTTTTAGCGCAACCTCATATAGGTCTTGTGGCAACTAATCAGCTTCAAACTTTCTTTCAAGAATGGTGTGTTCTAGTGCAGAATCTTTTAGGGTGTGTTTCGTTTGGGGTAAATGAAGGGGAAGGGAGGGGAGGGAATATTTTTAATTAAATGTGTTTGGTTCAAAATTTATGAGGTGAGAGGAGGAAAGCAAACCCCCTTAAAAACACATTATTTGCGTTCCCCAAATTGTTGGAATTTGGAGGGGAGGAGATCTTAACTTTGATATTTAAAAAATTATTACATTTACTAAAATATCTTCAATTTTATTTTATAGTATTTCAATATTATTAATTTTTTTCATTTACTGCTCCTCTTTTGTGTAATTTTTATTTGTTGCTTCCATCAAATTATTATAATTGTTCTCCACCTTCAAATTATTTTTTGCATTTTTGTTATTTAATATAAATTATAATCATTTCATTTTGTTATAATTTTTTATATTTATGTTTATTAAGTTTCGTTTGTTTTTTATTTTGTTATTCTATTATATTTTTTATATCAAATTTTAAATCATTCATATTATATATATATATATATATATATATATATATATATATATATATATATATATATATACTGTTTCCAGGCCCGGCCCTGTGCCTGTGCAAACAGTGCCACAGCACAGGTCCCCAAAAATTTAGGGGCCTCATAATTTTTTTAATATATATTAAACAATAATTTTTATATATATTATTTTAGTTAAAAAATTGTTTAGTTATTAAATCTAGGGAATATCCATTTTAAAGAAGGTTGTGGGTTCCTCTTAAATCACCTTCATTTTTTTTAGGGAAAATATCTTTTTTGGTCCTTTAACTTTACTTCGGGGTCCATTTTGGTCCCTCAACTTTAAAAAGTTCCAAATTGATCCTTTAATTGTTCAAAAAGCACCACGTTAGTCCTTTCCGTTAGGTCCGTTAGTCAAAGTCAAATTCAATGTCTATTTGGCATACATGTGACGCTGATGTGGCATATGCTCATTAAAAGATTACCAAAAAATTTGCACACAACCAGATTCGAACCCGAGTACACTCAGTTGCTAGGCGCACTACTTTACCACTAGTTCACTTTACATTTTTATTTAGATTTATGCATTAAATATAATTGAACTTATTTATGATTCATTATAAAATTAGGGTAATTAATTTGGGGCTTCTCTTGGAAGAACAAGAACACAACATGTGCAACCGAAAATTCCTGAAAGAGAATAAAACATTACAGTTGTTACCCATAAGTATTCAAAAGCTCCCACCCAGTTTTCCATCACAATCCGGTGAAAGGCTCCCAATAGCCTTACTGAGACAGATTCTGCAATTATTGGGAGACAGATCCGGCTTGCACTGAGCTAGGCAGTAAAGGGTTTGAATTTTGGAAACATTGGCTTCATTTGTGGCAAACTTCTTGTTATTATCACCAACACGAGGACTTGCTGCTTCATCTGCAGTTTTATTCATGGTCGAAAACAATAAAGGTGTGAAGCTTTTCTTTTGTGAGACGTTTGTTGTGTTGCAATAAAGGTGTGTCGTTGTTTCAGTATTGGTTATGTCATTATTACAAATGAAAATACTATTTTTTTTTCATGACCATAATCACTGCTCCATTGTTCTAGAAATTGCAATGAAAACACCACTGCTCCAATGGAGGTGCGTTGAAGATTCTGAAGAGGATGAATTAATGAAAACATCATTGTTCCAATGTTCTAGAAATTGCAAAAATGTATGCATTCATTTTTTGTTCTATATTTTGTGTGTGCATCCAATATGAAAATCTGATAGTAAAATTAGTAAATGTTTTGTGTTTGATTCTCTTCCAGTTGTCTGCATAACAAAGCTCTTAAAATCATCTTTGTGAATGTGATGAATCTGAACATAATGCATCTTATTAAATTATTGAAAAACTTATGATTTGTTAATATATAATTTATTTGTGAAACAAACAAAGAAACATGATGTAGCTTAGTGGTACACTACCTTTCCAAATAACCATGATGGCCATGGTTCGATTGTGGCAGAAAACAAAATTTTGGGGTTTTTAATTTGAAGAAGCTGACTGTTCATTGCCAACTCAGCTGCCATGCCGTTTGAACTTTTTAAAGTTGAGGGACCAAAATGGACCCCGAGGTAAAGTTAAAGGAACAAAAATGATATTTTGCCTTTTTTTTATTCTATTTTACATGTTATGTAATGAAAAGTTTTTCATATATTGTATTTATTTCCTTCTAATATATTTGATTGATTCAATTTCTTTCATAAATATATGATAAGAAATGTTTGTCTATCCATTATTTTTCATCTTTGAGATCAAAGATTACAATTATTTTTTCTATTTTTTTAATTGTAGATAATATTTTTTGAATTATAATCAAATATTTAAAGATCTATCTTAAAATTAATTCATTTATTATATTATTTTTTTATAAAAATATATATTATCTTTTTAAAAATGTATTATTGATTTATATATAATAATATATTTAAAAGTTAAAAAGGTATTATTATTTTTAATTAAATCATTACAATTAAATAAATAATAATTTAATAAATTAAATTATTAAATTTAAATAATTTTTTTGACAACCTAATTTAATCTTGTCTACTTATTATTTGCAAAGTTTTGTAACATTTCTCACCCACTTATCTTTCTTTCATATTATTATATTAAATGAAAAATACTAATATATTATTAAAAATATATATTAGTAAGAGTAAATATCAAAGTCTGTATTTATAAATTCAATCAAATTCTTAACATAGTATCTTAAATAGACAAATTATATAATATATATATATATATATATATATATATATATATATATATATATATATATATATATATATATATATAAATAATACTTATACATGTTAAATTTTAGTTGGAATATTTATTAATATATTTTTTAGTTTATAACATTATTTACAATTTACAAGAATAATTTTCTTTTTAATTTTTTGAAGTATTATTTTTAAGATTTGAACGGACCTTCGAATTGTTTGGACCGGACCTTCGAATAATTTTCTTCAAATTAAATCATTACACTTCGTATTTTCTTATTTCATATTTACTATTTTCTGGAGCTAATTTATAAACCATATATTAGAACATTTAAAATGACACGTCTCTACCATAGCATGTCCAATTGACATTTTCATGGTTGCAGTGTAACCTTAAAATTTGTTGTAGCCACGTCTCATGACGTAAAACTTACCATGTCGTGACAAAAGTTTCTTACCACGTGTCGAGATATGGGCTGCTAATAGTAATGAAAGTGGACCCCACAGCTTTAACTTTCACTCAAAGGATACGTGAAAGCAAGATGATGAACTAAAGTCTAATTTTTAGACTAAAAGTACCAGTGACTAGGGATGACAAAACGGGCCGGGGGCCGTCGGGCTGGTTGCTATCCGCCAAAAAATAATAGGTTGGGTTAGGATTTTGGACCCGTCCATCCGCTTCACCCGTTCTGTTAAAAGGAAAAATTCTGTAGGCGGAAGACATAATGGGGAGGGGTTGGTCCGTCAGCCCGTTAAAATAAATTTAAGAAAAATTAGTTAAAAATATATCGTGACCTAGATGTGGCAGGCGTGGGTGCCACCCTCCTTGACGTGGCAGGCGCAGGTGCCACCCTCTTTGATGTGACAGACGTGGGTGTTGTTGGTGTACAAGGTAAATAATGGATGAAAGGAGAAGAATATATTATAGAGAATGACGGCTACAAAGGATTACAAAAGGATTACAAAAATACTCACTACCACTAGTCTATTTATAAGCTAAAACTAGGGCTACAAAAGCAACAATAAAATACTAAAATACCCTCTAACAAACTTGGTCACCGAGTTTGTGAATATTAATTAAAATATAAATTATTTATTCTAATACCATCCCTTAATTTATATTTTCTCAAAACTAACAACTCCAATTCCATCCCTTAAGCGAAGAAATTGATCCGTCTTGATAGCCTTCGTCAGAACATCTGCCAACTGCTTCTGGGTACTACAGTGCACAACTTCTAACACTCCATTCTGAACTTGACTTCTCAGATAGTGATACTTTGTCTCAATATGCTTGCTTCTCCCATGCAACACTGGGTTTCTGGCAAGATTGATTGCAGACTTGTTATCAATCATCAGCTTCAGAGGTTTGTCAACTTTGATCTTCAAATCCTCCAGCAAGTTCAGAATCCACACAGCTTGGCATGCAGTAACAGCGCCTGCAATATATTCAGCTTCACAGGTTGACAACGCAACAACAGGTTGCTTCTTAGAACACCAAGAAATAGGGCCTCCCAGAAACTTAAACAAGTAACCAGAAGTACTTCTTCTGTCAACTCTGTCTCCACACCAATCAGAATCTGAGTAACTCAGAAGTTCTGATTCAAACTTTCTTCCAGAAGGGAACAGCACTCCATACTTCAGAGTTCCCTTGATATACCTCAGAATCCTGACAGCAGCTTGGTAATGGGACCACTTGGGTTTACTCATGAATCTACTAACCATTCCAACTGCATAGCAAATATCAGGTATGGTATTACACAAATACCTCAGAGAACCAATCAATTGTTTGAAGGTTGTAGCATCCACATCCTCACCATCAGAATCAGAATCTAGTTTCTGATTCGTATCTGCAGGTGTGATAGCAGCCTTACAATTCTGCAGCTTAAATCTCTTCAGAAGTTCTCGTTCATACTTCAGCTGATGCAAAATGATACCTTTCTCAGAATATCTGAACTTCATCCCTAGAAAGTATGTCATTTTCCCGAGATCAGTCATTTCAAACTCATTCATCAGCACCTTCTTGAACATAGCTGAGTCTTGTTCAGAACTTCCTGTCAGAACTTCTTGTTCAGAATAATCCAGCCCAGGTTTCTGCAGAAATCCTCCTGCTACTAACCTCGCTTTATGTTTGCCAATTGATCCATCTGGCTTTAGCTTCTGCTTGAAAACCCATCTGACGCTGATGGCTTTCTTGTCCTTTGGAAGTTCTGTCAGCTTCCAAGTCTTGTTTCTCTCTATGGCATCAAGTTCTTCTTTCATGGCCTTCAGCCAGACTTTCTGCTTAAGAGCCTCTTCTGTACTTACGGGTTCAGAGTCTACTAACATGGCACACTGAATAACTTCTCCTTCAGAATCTACTTCAGTGTCTTGTAACATGTCAAACTCTTCGAATCTTCTCGGAATGTTTCTGATTCTCTGTGGCCTCTGACCTCATTCAGAACTTTCTCCGGATGCTTGAACCTCAGAAGCTCTGTCCTCAGAAGTTTCTCCTTCAGAAGCTCTTGCTTTAGAAGTTTGACTTCCTCCAGAACCTTGACCAACTTCAGAGTCTGGCATATTTCCAGAGTCTATATCACCACCAGAATCTTGATCATCATCAGAATCTAGATCATCAGAATCACCTTCATCTTCTGAGTCTCCTTCAGAGTCAGAATCACCATCAGTTTCAGAAACTCTTATTTCTGACCTTTCTTCAGAAGTTCTCACATCAGAATCAGATTGAGACTTATCCCAATTCCAAACTTATGATTCCTTCACAATAACGTCTTTGCTGAATTCAACTTTATTAGTTTCTGGACAATAAAGCTTGTACGCACCTGTACTGTGGTACCCCACCAGTAACATTACTTTGCTTCTATCATCCAGCTTCTGTCTTCTAGCTTCTGGAACATGTTTGTAACAAACAGAACCAAACACCTTTAGATGACTAACACTTTGCTTTTCTCCAGTCCACTTCTGAATAGGAACTATTTCCTTCAGCTTCTTCGTTGGACATCTGTTGAGCACATATGCTGCGGTGGCAATAGCTTCTCCCCACAAGTTCTGAGGAAGCTTCTTCTCCTTCAGCAAGCTTCTCACCATGTCAAGCAAAGTACGATTTCTTCTTTCAGCAAGACCATTGTGTTGAGGGGTGTAAGGAGCAGTAACCTCATGCTCAATTCCATTCTCCTCACAGAACTTCTGAAACTCTTTGGATTTATACTCACCCCCACCATCGGTTCTGAGAATCTTCAGAGTTTGACCACTCTGATTCTGAACCTTCATCCGGAACTTCTTGAATTCGGCAAACACCTCGTGTTTGAACTTAATAAGGGATACCCATGTCATTCTCGTGAATTCATCAATAAATGACACGAAGTATTTATTCCCTCCAATCGATGCTACTGGAAATGGACCACACACATCAGAATGTACTACTCCCAAGGCATGTTTTACTCTTGGAGCAACTTCTGACGCAAATGGCAATCTTGGTTGCTTTCCTTTCATGCACACTTTGCATGACTTCTCAGGCTTCTTAATTGTAGGAATTCCATGTACCAGCTTCTTCGAATTCAGATGTTCTAAGCTTCTAAAATTCAGATGACCAAATCTTCTGTGCCACAGCTCACTTTCTTTTACAACACTTGTTGCACTAAGACATTCAGAGTCAGAAGTTCTGACATTCACCTTGAATGTTCTATTCCTTCCTTGTTCTGACTCCATAATCAGCTTCTGATTACAATCATACAACTTCAGAAGATTGTCCTTCATGGTAACTAAAAAACCTTTCTCAATTAATTGTCCCACGCTCATCAGATTGCTTTTTATGCCAGGTACATACCACACTTTCTAAATCAATGTTGTTTTCCCATTGTTCAGAACAACTCTGACATTTCCCATACCTTCAGCGTTAAGATATTTGTCATCAACACATCTAATCTTAGTCCTCTTCTCAGAGTCAAAATCAACCAGCCATTTCTTATTTCTAGTAAGATGATTTGAGCAGCCAGTGTCCATATACCACCAGTCTGTTAAATTCATATCATCAGATTCAGAAGCCATCAGTAGCACAGATTCATCATCAGAACTTCTGGCTATATTTGCTTCTTCTGACTTCCTTTCCTTGTTTGACCAACAATCTCTAGCAAAGTGACCAAACTTCTTGCAACAGTAACATTGGATCTTCTTCTTGTCATACTTCTCTTTTCCCTTCTGAGCATTCTTTTGCCTATCAGAAGTTGAGGTTTCTGACTTCTGACCACCATCAGATCTTCTCCTGGCTTCTGACCACGACTGCTTCTGATGCTTCTTATCAGAAACTACTTTCAGAGTCTGCCGCTCTACTTCCCTTTCAGAAGTTCTCTCAGTCAGACGCAACTCTTGCGCTTCTAGACTGCTTTGCAGCTCTTCAATTCTCATGGTGCTCAGATCTTTAGAATGTTCTATTGCTACCACAATGTAATCAAACTGAGGAGTAAGGGGTCTCAATACCTTCTCAATGATTACTTATTCAGAAAGAGTTTCTCCACACACCTTCATCTCATTAGTGATCAGAATCACTCTGGAGATGTACTCAGAAACTTTCTCATTGTTCTTCATGTTGAGATTTTCATACTGCTTACGTAGAGACTGAAGCTTCACCTTCTTCACTGATGCGTCACCACCGTAACATCTGACCAGTGTGTCCCACGCCGCCTTTGCCGTCGTTGAATCTGCAATCTTCTCAAACACATTCGCATCCACACACTGATGGATGTAGAACAATGTTTTCTGATCTTTCTTCCTTGTATCCTTCTGCGCGTTCTTCTGCTCCTCCGTCTCATCTGCTGCTACCGGAACATAACCTTCAGTGACAAGATCTAGAACATCTTGAGCACCGAACAGTACACGCATCTGAATCATCCAACGATTCCAGTTTTTGCCATCAAATACTGGAAGCTTGGTGTTCATGTCGCCGTTGCCGTTCATCATCTTCAACCTTGTACAGTATACTCAGAACTTACCACACACAGTGTTTCCTAACCCACAGAATCAGAAATTATGATTCTGATCAGAATTTTGTTCAAGATTCAACACAAATCAAGAACCAAAATTCAATCACACAGAAAATCCTCACGTTTCACTCGTGTTTCCCGTGTTTTCCCGTGGATCCGAACCGGAGCTCTAGATACCAATTGTTGGTGTACAAGGTGAATAATGGATGAAAGGAGAAGAATATATTATAGAGAATGACGGCTACAAAGGATTACAAAAGGATTACAAAAATACTCACTACCACTAGTCTATTTATAAGCTAAAACTAGGGCTACAAAAGCAACAATAAAATACTAAAATACCCTCTAACAAACTTGGTCACCAAGTTTGTGAATATTAATTAAAATATAAATTATTTATTCTAATAGGTGTCACCCTCCTTGATGTGGCAGGCGCCACTCTCCTTGATGTGGCAGGCGCCACTCTCCTTGATGTGGCAGGCGCCACTCTACTTTTTGTTCTTGTTGTCCATCATAGAAATATTTCAAATTTCAATATCAGTTCTTGTATGTTGTCTGCTATTTTTCCCTGAAATATTTCAAATTTCAATATATGTTCTTGTATGCAGGCGCCACTCTCCTTGATATTGGTTGAATATTTTTCCCTGAATAAGTGATATCTAAATGTTTTTTGATACTTTCTTATTGAAATGTAAAAAAATAAAGCATTTTAATTTATTTAAAAAAATGAAAAAAAAATTTTAAAAAGAAGGCGGGCCGGGTCACCGCCCGCCAACCCGCCGTCTTGGCGGGGCGGACTAGAATTTCATGTCCATTTCACCTTGGCGGACATGCCCGCTCCGCTCTTTTTTTGACGGGCTTTTGGCGGGGCGGGACGGACGGCCCGTTTTGACACCCCTACTAATAAGCATTGTTTAATATGGTAATTATGTTTATTTGTTTTTCTTTTTAAATTTAATGGATTAAAAAAAAATATAACTACACAAATTGTTGCACGTTTGTTATTTTATATTATTTTTATTGCAAAAATTTAAACATACAAAATATATTTATTAAAAGATTTAGGCTAAATTATAATTTTGGTTCCCCTGTTTTGCTTTACTCACGGTTTTAGTCCCCCATTTTTTTTTTTTAAACAGTTTTGGTCCCTTATTTCAATTTTGATCCAACTGTTCATACACTATTCATGTACTGTTCATGTACGGTCATGCATTATTCATGTACGGTCATATACTGTTCATCATTTTTTTTTATCAAAATTGGGATGGGGACCAAAACTGTTTAAAAAGAAAATGGGGAATTAAAAGCGTGAGTAAACCAAAACAGAGGGACCAAAATTGTAATTTAACCAAAGATTTAATTAAAATGCATAGATAATATAAAAAAAAATTATCTGTCAATTAATTATAATAATTATATATTAAAAAAATTTGACTTTTATTTTAATTATTAATAAAGTAATACTAATAAATGATGGTTAAGAATTGACAATATAATACTCCTTCCGTTTTAAAATGACGGTCATTTAAGAAAAAAAAATTGTTTTAAAATGAATGTCATTCTTATTTTTCAATGTTGTAATAATTGTTATATTTCTAATTGTATCATATAATTATTATTATGTACACTCTTAATAAGACTAATTTAATAAAAATACAATATCTTATGACAACATTATTGTATTGTTTAATCTTTATTTAAAAATTTTAAATGACACTCATGGAGGAAGTACATTTTTTTACACAGACAACAGATATATAATAATTTTATTAAATTGATGTTTAAAAAAATATATTAGTCTAAGTGAGAAAGGTTGGGATTTCAACATCAAAGCTGACCATTTAACATAACAGCCATTAGAATCATTGTACTTTTATTGTCGCCGAACAAAGCTTCAATTGGTCCAAGTGTCTCATCTAAAAATTCCATAACTCCACACCCTTATCTGCTACTATTCTCTCCACATGAGAAGAAAAAGACAACAATAAAAGAACAAAAATAAATATTGATACTTCTATTTCTAAATATAACATTTTTTGAACGAATTATAGAAATTTAAAATATTGATTGTAATATTAGCTGAAAAATATAAATTGAATATTATTAAATGAAATAAAAAGTTAAAAGTTTTTTAATTATAAAAAAAAGGTAATATTTTTTACGTGTACCAGCTATCTCGGAAAAGCAAAAAATTTACGGAATTAAATGAAAAACTTAAATTTTATAAACTTTTAGATATAGTTTTTTTTTTTGGGTTCTAGAGATATACTACTTGATATAACTGATAATCATTATAAGGATACCGTAACAAAAATAACAATGATAACGATCAGAATAGCTCACAAAGTGAATAGGTCAATCATTCATTTCATGGGCAGGAGTAGGGGTGGACAAGACCCGTACACCCGCCCAACAACTGTGAAAATCGCAGGAATTAAAGATAAATGGGTGGTTCGGATCGGACGACGGGTTACTGGATTGTCAAAAACGGTTGCATTCAGATTAAACTGGGCGAATTCGGATTAAAATTCTAAACTCACGGATACCCGCATCCGCCCAGAAATATCTGATAAAACTTAATTACTTTAACAGTGGTGGTAGCATCTTCTCCGACAAGAATTTTTCCATCCATTCACATTTTAAAGTAATACATATCAATAGTTTTGTTTTATTAAAATATTTAATACACTGAATATTACTCCCTCCGTTCCTTTTTAATAGTCACTTTTGTAAAAATTTTATGTTTCTTTTTAATTGTCCTTTATAAAGTTCAAAATAGTACTCCCTCCGTCCCACAATGAGTGACTCATTTGGAATAAAATGGTGTCCCAAAATGTATGATCCATTTCAATTTCCAATACAACTTTTCCTATTTTACCATCTAATTAATATTACTTTCATCATTCCCAATATATTATAGGGGTACTTTAGTAAAAATATCATTCTCTTTCCTTCATTTATTCCTTTTTTTCTTAATCTGTGTGAAAAGTCAACCGGGTCACTCATTATGGGACGGAGGGAGCAATGATTATAGTTTTGTCAAAATTACCCCTATCAATTTATTATGGAGAGAGAAAAAATATATTAAAATAATTAAAAGTAAGAGGTATTATAGACAAAAGAAAATTATAATTTAAAAAATAACAATAATTATTAGTTTTCTTGGTACGTATAAAAAGTCAAAACATGACAATTAAAAGGAAACTGAGGGAGTACTTTATTAAAATAATCAATGTCTATACTACCTATAACTAGCTATAAAGACTTATCCTATATAATAGTAAAATAAGTCACTTGAATGATACAAACATACAATTGTATACAATTAATATTAGTAATTTATTTATTTAAAAAAAAACTTAATTTTTTCATTTCATAAGTTTTATTTTTGAAGACTAACACAAACACAATTTATCTCATTCCTTCTTCAACTTTCTTCCATCTTCAACAAAAGTGGAAAAGACTTTTATTATTTTCTCCTATAGTCTCATATATATTTTGTGCAGTAGGGTAAAATTATGAAACACAATGAAATTGATTTCTTCTTTCTTTTCTCATATCTGTTTTTTCTGATGTATTTGTTGTATGAAATTCTAGTTTGAGAAGAAATTTTTAAGATTCCATAATACTAGTTTTTACCCGAAACAATCCACCCGTAAAATCGTTAACACGTACAACCATAGTCCGTCTAAACCGTATCAAGAAAATGGGTGGAATCGGACTCGTATAAGTCAACCGCAATTTGAATCAGTTCGGTAGTTTGAACCCAAAAGAGTCTGAACCCGCCCGTTGTCCACCCTTAGGCAGGAGATTTAAATCACAAATCATTAAAGTGAAGATTGATGTCATAGAGTTTAGTTGAATATGTACTCATTATTTAATTATTTAATAATATAGTATTGTTTAATGTTAGAGAAAAGAGGAGATATATTAATAAATGTAAAATTATTTTATACGACCATCTAATATGAACGACCTTTATCTTTAGAATTGTTTTTAGAATAATTAGGTTATTCAAAAAAAATTCCAAAATATCACTCCTTTCCAAAAAAAATACCAAAATGGCTCTGTTTAAAATCAAATTAATAGGGCGGCGCCATATGAGATGGGGCCTCAGGCAAAAGGCAAAAGCCATCTCATATGGCGCCTTAGTGTGTATGATGGTTATGCCCTAATTCGTTTTTCATGCAGAGGGGAGGCGCCATACCATATGGCGCCTCAGTTTATGTACTTTTTTTTTTAAATTTTATTTTAATTTAGAAATTGATTAAAATAATGGCGATACAGTGTTTTATGGTTCTATAAATGAGACTGCACCCTCATTTGTTACTCCACAACACTCCTCACCATTACCCTAATCTCTCCCCTTTCCAACACTTCTCACCATTACCATAGTCTCTCCCCTTCCCAACACTATGTCTGAGTGGTTAAATCGCCGTCCATCGTCATCATCATCAGCACCGGAGGAACCGTTTCCAACATATCCACTGATGAAAAGAAATTCCCTAGTTGTATTCTCAGCAACAAAGCCTCCGATGAAGGTCCTACTCTAGAACACGCAGACGTTTGAGCATTTGCATAGGGAACTTTATCGCTGGCTAGAAGGAGAATTTGAGGCAGGTGAAAAGATCAGGAAGATTGAGTGGCATGTTGAGGAGTCTGGTCCAAATGAAGTTACTCGCACTTGGAGAAAAATGCAAAATGATGCTGGTGTCCTTATGACGATGTTGACACCAAATAAAATTAACTTGATGGTTGTAATTTCCTAGATAAGTTGATGCGCTGGGTTGTTTATTTTCGGCATGTTGTTGTTATTTTCTGATTTGGTATTAGGTTATGTCGTTGTTATTTGTTGATGTTTAGCTATTAAGTTATGTTCTGTTATGTTATGTCGTTGTAATCGCTTAGGTATGTTATCATTGAAATAAAATTTGTTGTTGTTATAAATAGACAAGTTTACAGTTGAAACTATGATGTTGTGCTAGAGCCCACATTAGGACACTTGGTACGATTGTGTACTGGCTGGCGGCACAAACCACATCAAAAACACCCATCATTCGGTTCACCACTATGGAGATGCATCAAAGCGATCGGGTAAAACTGCAGTTCAGAATGCATCAGGATATTCCGGTCGCTCCAACACGTTTGGGAGAGTGGCATCTGCGTAGAGTGGACACACATGGGCTGTGGGTCACTGGACGAACTTTGCAACAGAGATGTGTCAACATTGGGAGAATCGACACCAGCACATCTTATTCGACCCTGTTGTGGAAGATCCTATACCAACTCAACAATATATGACTTAGTCTGTTACAACACCCTAATAATTCCTCTCTCAGCCGACGTATCTAATTGATCCGCGGCAACGTGCATCTTCCTCATAGCCACATGCCCAGCCACATGCCCAATATCATACACCTTATTATACCCAACAACAAGGTATACCAACCGAATCAATCATCCAAAGCCGCAACCCTATCATGCCACCAACTCAGTCACAACAAGAAGAGCCTCACCCCTACCGCCATCCCACCTACACCGACCCCACTAATGCCTATAGCCCTGACAACTCTTTTGAACCCACCCCAGCCCACCAAAGCCCCCCGCAAATGAACACCCCATTGTCCTACAACCAACAAACACAATCGTCCTACAGCCAACAAACCCACCCAATATTTGACTATCCAACCCCCTTATAACTACAAAAACATGGACATGCAACTGGATTACGGAAGCGCCGTTGGCGGCAACCCCACTGCTATTGGGGACGGATGCTTCAAAATTTGTCTGATACGCCGGGACCATCTCAACAGATGACTCTTCCGCAGGTCAACACGCGAAGGCCAGAGACACCTCAACAAAATTGTGGTAGACCTAGTGTAGCGAGCAATTTTTATCAGTGACATGACCACCTTATCGCTGAAGTTTGGGTTTTCATCCTCAAGGAGAAAGGGTGCTACTTTCTGATTTCTAATTTATCCCGTGAAGCTGAAAGGGAAAGGGTAGGCATCTAAAACTAACCTTGCACGCGAATGTTTAACTGGACACACGCTTAAAAGAGATTGGGGGGTCTGGGGTCAGGTTATACAATGGATAGTAGTCAATTACCCATCCTATATGTGGTTATCCACAGGATGTTAGCTTTTAGGTTTCGTTTTGTAATTGATAGTGTTTATCTGTTGATGGGTTAGGAAAGTTTTTGGGAAAGATGAGTGAGTGAATTTTTGTTGATGTTTTTGGTAAGGTACTAGACCTAAGTTTGATTGGTATGAAGGTACCGGACCTAAAGTTTTTGATTAGTATGCTCGCTAAGATTTCGCAATCTTATGCCTACGTATTCCCGTTTAAACGAAACAGGGAAATCAGAGCAATCGTAGTTCCCTCTATTCTAAGGGAGGAAAAAGATGTTTTGGTGTCTTGTTCAAAGCCCAAGATTGAAGCTGGAGGGTTTTGGCTGAGAGAGAATTTGTCATCTCTAAAGAGGAATTGTTGATTTTTGTATGCCTTGATCAAAGCACCAGTTTGATGCTGAGAGGTTGATTGACTCCGCTAGGGGATTTCTTTATACAAAGCTTAAGAGGATGCTGGATAAGACCGACTCAACAAGCGAGTGTAGATATAGGTGTCTTGTACGAAGCCCAAGATTGAGGCAAAAAAGAGACTGACTCTTTGGGGATATCATTATACAAAGCCTAAGAGGAGGCTAAAAGTTTAACTTCTCTGGGGAAAATGTTCTGTCTGTCTTGTACAAAGCCCAAGATTGAGGCTAAAAGGGTTTTAACTCTGCTTAAAGGGAATTCAATTCTCAAAGCTTTAAAGGAAGCTAAGAAGAATGGACTCCGTTGGGGAAATGCTTATACATAGCTTTTTGACTCCTATTGAGGAGAATTTGTATGTGTCTTGTACAAAGCCCAAGACGGAGGATGAAATGGGAAAGTTATCTAACTCTGGTGAGGATATTTTACGTGTCTTATATCAAGCCCAAGACGGAGGCTGAACAGCATTTTGACTCTCCTTGGGGAAAATTGTAACACCCCACTTTCCCATTTTATAAAATCTAAGAATATTACAGATAAAATCAGAGTTTTCAACTTTTACAAGTAGGATGCTACACCAATAAAATCAACATCGAAACTTCTTTTCATTAAGTGAAATAAAACATCCGAAATAATAATTTCATAAGTTCACGGCACACTTGCCAACATACTCCAAAATTCCACATTAAACTCGTGGTCCTCAAAATTATTGAATTTAAAAGAGATACGTAACAAAATTCATTACAAAATAACAATTAATAAAATCCCCAAAATTCCCGTGTTACGTATCAGAGCGACTCATATGACTCAAACAGGCAACACACACTCCAAGCAACTCAAGTATCTGGATTATCTGTACTTCCGAAGAAGCACAGTCACAACAACAACAAAGGGGTGAGAACTACATCCAATAATAAACGGTGAATAATACTTGTTAAGGGTAGTTACTCACACCCAATCATACAATCACATAATCACGACCTACTTGTCACTTTCAATCATAATTCAATCAACATAAAATGATAATGCAATGTGACTCAACAATAGACACAATGTATGTGGTACCAACAATCACCATGGTTCATTAAATCGAACCCGGATAAATCACATACACCTCTACTTGGCAATGATTTATCCCACCACTCTCCACATTGGAGTTCAGATGAATCACATACACTCCTTCTGAGCAATGATTCATCACCACCGACACCATGAAATGCACAATAACAAATAAGCACACAACACACCTGTATAATAAAATTACACATTCTCACGATCCTCTTGATCACACATAAAATAGTCATTCACCACAACACAATTTACACACAAAACACATGTATAATAATCAACTGTACATTTACACTATCCTCCTGATCACACGTAAGCCATACGCTTACCGTAACTCTCACCGAAATTACCTCACCTACAACACAACATCATCACACATAAATTATACACAAGAGACTATCATCAAGTAGGATACACGATCCTCATTGATCCCAAGTGAGTCATACACTCCCAGTAATTCGCCAAGAATTACCTCTGCTATCCCAAGACCACTCGCACCTCACACAAATAGTGCCACACAACCACATTCTACACGCCTCACAAGGCACTCGTCCACTAATTAGCTAATTACTAATTAATTCACCAATCCTCCTTTTGGCCCTCCCATACGTGTAATGACCTTAGCCGTACGCATATTGCCTTACCTGATACGCGTATGGCCAGATCTATTACGTAAACTCAGTTTCCCCACACCAGTCTGGATTCTGCTACGGGATCCTCACTTTTCCACTCCAATTCAGTCCTAAAATTAGTTCTACATCAGCTTTAGGTCCTATTCTTCATCTTACTCCTTTTACCTAATCCTTACTAGTCAAATTTACGGTTCTTGGATCTAATTTCGTGCCCTCAACCTGCATCAAAACAGATCTGCAACCAAATGCATTCATACAGCAGCAACAATACAATTTATACACGAAAACCATACTATCATCAATGATTCAATACATATCAGACATCAAACATTCATATCATACTCAGAATTTCACCAACCAATAAGCATACGAAAATCCTACGAGGGAAAGGACCCCTCACTACCCTTTCATGTTATTATCACCTATATTGAACCCATTCTCCCTCCTTACCTCGAATTTCATGATCAAATTCCTGCGAAATTGATGAAGATGAGTACCCTAGCTCTTCCTTGTTCTTCCCTTGTTCCTCTTTCTCTTTTCCAATTCTGATTATGGCTAATTCTCCCACTAACCCTCACTAATCTTAGCTTAATTACTAAACTGCCCTTAATTCATCCACTAGCCCATTATCAAATTAATTAAAAATCAGATTTTAATTTACTAATAATATTAATAATAATAATAGTAGTAATAATAATATTAATAATCTTAGCCATATTAATAATAATAATATTCACCTTACTATCGTTATTAACTATACCCACACATAATCCAACATTACATTATCGTTATCCCGACATCTCCATTTACCGGTTCCGCTAAGGACACTACACCTACGCGCTCAACCACACACACACCCTTAACAAGGCCTAACAAACAAAATAGCACTGACGACCAAATAATTTAAAATGGGGTGTTACAACTCTCCCCCACTTAAATTATTTTCGTCCTCGAAAATATACTGAGACGAACCACTCCGGATACGACTCTCGCATCCGACTAACCAACTATCATGCCAACAAAAGGCACACCACGAATAACACACTGACAAGATGCAATGCCTATACAATGCACTTGACGACTAACTCACGACTCAAAGAATACCCAAGTTACGAACACATAGGTTCACTCTAGAACTAAAACACAACAAGATCGTTACCCTCACCATTGGTAACACTCCCCTAATTCCCCACATAGGAATTAGCTCCACGCACTCGGACCATCACGATGGAACCGAGGTAACAACAAAACAAGAACCCAAAGTCCCACGACACAACATCGTTTCAACAACCTCTACATAATCATAATACCAACCTCCCTGCCACACAATATTATTACAACAATGTTACGCTTCACCAATCGAACATATACCCCAAAACATCCATCTACATAGTAGCCCACGAATAGTATTTAAACCTTTCACCTAACACTCCCATTCTGAAATGTCCAATGGTCTCATCATTCCCACTTGTTTCCAATGTTCAACCTATGAACTCTCACAAGTCACACACCCATACGCAAAGTGTACCGCATCACGCTTTCGATGCGCACTCTGATTACCCGCAACAATCAACTCTACCAATTTCAAATCCAATCTCTGACTCTCTTTACTATTCACCAGAAAGATCATAGTTCATTTCTAATATACCCAACCTCACACTCTACTGTGTTCTCACACACCAGACACAAGTCTCTGAACTACTCAAATAATTCTAATCCGCTGACCATCAAAATAGACATGTATAAAACTTCCGACTTACCTCATCAGGCATGACATTAATTTCACCAATAGGATAATTCCAACTAAAGTCATAACTCATCAGGAATCCCAACCATCCTCGTTGTCTTATACTCTATTATTTGCTACTAAACGGGTATTCAATATCCTTGTAATTACTAAACACTTCGAACTCAAAACTATAAAAATAATACCTCCAGATCCTCAACACAAAAGTAACCGCAGCCATCTTGAAATCACGAATCCTCAATTGTCGTAAAACATAAGCCACGACCTTACCATCTTGCATCACCACACGGATTAAACTCATCATAGACGCATCCCAATACCTCATAACCGGTTTATTAGGATCACATCGAATCAAAACTGGAGCCGTAGACAAATTCTACTTTAGCCCTCTCAAACTTTCCTCACAATGGACATCCAAAGTAAATGACTTACCCTTTGTAAGTCAACTGAAGTAACGAAAATGCTAACTTGGAAAAGCCGTCCATAACCTCCGGTAATAACCACTAAAGTCCAAAAAGTTTCTAATCACCTTAACCGACTTCGGAGCCTCTCATCGTAGAGCTGCATCTACCTCCGATGGATCCATAACAATACCATCATCAGCAATAACATATCCGAGAAAACTAACCTTTCTCGACCCAAAATTCTCACTTGAATAATTTAGCATAAAAATTCCTTTATTTTCAACACTTGCAACTCGACTCTCAAACACCCTACATAGTCTTCTTCTGACTTTATAATAGATCCGAGTATCCCTAATGAACACCACTCCGAACTCATCCAATCTTGTCCAGACCCACATACAAGCTTAACCGAGTAAATAACAACTCATTCCGGTGATAACAACCATAACCCGCCACATGAAATCGATCAGAGCCTCAACTCGCCCAAATTCACCACTCTTATTAAACGTTCCCAACAATTGTAATTCCAATCAAACTCAACCGCACCATTCCAATCATCTATTCTTGAAAGTGGACACTTATTCTCAATCTTACCTTATTCAACTGTCAGTAATCCATACTCAACTTCATTCTCTGGACAATCCAAATCCCACAAATTTCCAACACGTATCAGCAATCATCCCAAAAGAACGCTCAATCTCGATATTACATCCACACCCAAGGGTTTTCTCAAAATTTCCCTTAAATGCTCTAAAATTCTAAGAACTCCAAAACTCGTCAAAACTCTAAGTTTTGCTCTCTATAGCCTCAATACCCTTATACACATCACGCTTGTTATTCCATCCGGAAACACATCTGGGAATCATGCACAACTGGCAGCCCTTCACTGTGGCTTTCCTGTCAATTCTAGTACACTATTAACGCAGACATAACAAATATCTTAGTCTCATCTCCAAATAGTTCTTCCCCGTACTTAGCAGATAAAAACTTCAACTATTCACCTTCGTCCAATTTAAGTTCACTTTCTGTACGGAGTCATTGGCATCAGACTCATATCAAGTGCTGAATCAATAGCCACCTGTACCTCATTAATACGCATGTGATTCACTTATCTCGCCTGGAAAATAAATTCAAAAATTCGCAAACAATAGGTAACTCAACACATGTAACTTCATTACTACTCGCCACAACACGAACGTTAATACATCGAGGCTTCGCCCAATAAATGCCCACCCATTCGCTCAGCACACAACGATACCAGTTCTCTACCATTGCCCAACTCGGATCCACCCTTAGAAAGACATCAGGGATTACCCAACACTGGCATATCTCTAGCCATCACTTGTCCTCTACTCACTGAAAAGCGATCACCTACAATACCTGATTGTCCTCCCTCGGAGACATCCTTCAACTTGATCGACCGACAAGTACTTTTCTTCTACATCTTCTTCAGATAATAAAGATCTATACCGATCTAACACAACCATCTTCCACATCACATGCTATCTTGACTGTCAAGGTGCATCTATCCATTCATCTTGATTTCCGACTACTATCAACAAGAGATTGAGGGTGATCAGTTCCCCAATTTGTTCATAGACAGCCGATCATCCTGATGAAGTATAGAACCTTCCTTACTAACTATGATAGCACTCAATTACTCACCAACCCATCCTTCCATAGTGGAAGCATCCTGGAGAAGCACCAGCTTCTCCCCCACTTATCTCATCCTCAACTCCTATAAACAAACGGTTAGAAAACAAACACGTACCGACCATGTTCTACACACATGTCGTATACCAAGACACAACTCATACTAGACAACTTGGCCAGACGGACCGACCTGCTCTGATACCAATTGTAACACCCCACTTTCCCATTTTATAAAATCTAAGAATATTACAGATAAAATCAGAGTTTTCAACTTTTACAAGTAGGATGCTACACCAATAAAATCAACATCAAAACTTCTTTTCATTAAGTGAAATAAAACAGCAGAAATAATCATTTCATAAGTTCACGACACACTTGCCAACATACTCCAAAATTCCACATTAAACTCGTGGTCCTCAAAATTATTGAATTTAAAAGAGATACGTAACAAAATTCATTACAAAATAACAATTAATAAAATCCCCAAAATTCCCGTGTTACGTATCAGAGCGACTCCTACGACTCGAACAGGCAACACGCACTCCAAGCAACTCAAGTACCTGGATTATCTGTACTTCCGAAGAAGCACATACACAACAACAACAAAGGGGTGAGAACTACATTCAATAATAAACGGTGAATAATACATATTAAGGGTAGTTACTCACACCCAATCATACAATCACATAATCACGACCTACTTGTCACTTTCAATCATAATTCAATCAACATAAAATGATAATGCAATGCGACTCAACAATAGACACAATGCATGTGGTACCAACAATCACCATGGTTCATTCAATCGAACACGAATAAATCATATACACCTCTACTTGGCAATGATTTATCCCACCACTCTCCACATTGGAGTTCGGATGAATCATATACACTCCTCCTGAGCAATGATTCATCACCACCGACACCATGAAATGCACAATAACAAATATGCACACAACACACCTGTATAATAAAATTACACATTCTCACGATCCTCCTGATCACACATAAAATAGTCATTCACCACAACACAATTTACACACAAAACACATGTATAATAATCAGCTATACATTTAGACGATCCTCCTGATCACACGTAAGCCATACGCTTACCGTAATTCTCACCGGAATTACCTCACCTACAACACAACATCATCACACATAAATTATGCACAAGAGACTATCATCAAGTAGGATACACGATCCTCATTGATCCCAAGTGAGTCATACACTCCCAGTAATTTGCCAAGAATTACCTCTGCTACCCCAAGACCACTCGCACTTCACATAAATAGTGTCACACAACCACATTCTACACGCCTCACAAGGCACTCGTCCACTAATTAGCTAATTACTAATTAATTCACCAAAACTACTAAAGAAATTATTTTTATCACCAATCCTGAATTTCTCAAGGTCTGACATCTATCCCCAACCTCTCAAACCAAAAGGAACTACTTCGGACGCGAAAACGGGAAAGAAATCGCGAAACGGCAAAATTCTGCAACCTCGTTGGCCATACGCGTATTGCCTTGTGCCATACGCGTGTTGCCCAGCTCGCTCGCCCATCCCTACGCGTATCATACACGTACAACCTCTCCTCCCACCCTGCCATACGCGTATTGCCCCATCTATTACGCATATGGGCAGAGACCTGTTTTCCATCAAAAAGCCCATTCTCAGATCCAATACGCGCACCCCCTTCTCATACGCGTAATGCCTCTCCCTTACGTGTAATGCCCAAGCTCCAAACACGTACTGTTACGCGTACGGGCAGAGGGCCGTGCCAATCCTTCTTTTGGCCCTCCCATACGCGTAATGACCTTAGCCGTACGCGTATTGCCTTACCTGATACGCGTATGGCCAGATCTATTACGCAAACTCAGTTTCCTCACACCAGTCTGGGTTCTGCTACGGGATCCTCACTTTTCCACTCCAATTCAGTCCTAAAATTAGTTCTACATCAACTTTAGGTCCTATTCTTCATCTTACTCCTTTTACCTAATCCTTACTAGTCAAATTTACGGTTCTTGGATCTAATTTCGTGCCCTCAACCTGCATCAAAACAGATCTGCAACCAAATGCATTCATACAGCAGCAATAGTACAATTTATACACGAAAACCATACTATCATCAACGATTCAATACATATCAGACATCAAACATTCATATCATACTCAGAATTTCATCAACCAATAAGCATACGAAAATCCTACGAGGGAAAGGACCCCTCACTACCCTTTCATGTTATTATCACCTGTATTGAACCCATTCTCCCCCCTTACCTCGAATTTCCTGATCAAATTCCTGCGAAAATGATGAAGATGAGTGCCCTAACTCTTCCTTGTTCTTCCCTTGTTCCTCTTTCTCTTTTCCAATTATGATTATGGCTAACTCTCCCACTAACCCTCACTAATCTTAGCTTAATTACTAAACTGCCCTTAATTCATCCACTAGCCCATTATCAAATTAATTAAAAATCAGATTTTAATTTACTAATAATATTAATAATAATAATCATAATAATAATAGTAATAATAATATTAATAATCTTAGCCATATTAATAATAATAATATTCACCTTACTATCGTTATTAACTATGCCCACACATAATCCAACATTACATTATCGTTATCCCGACATCTCCATTTACCGGTTCCGCTAAGGACACTACGCCTACGCGCTCAACCACACACACACCCTTAACAAGGCCAAACAAACAAAATAGCACTGACGATCAAATAATTTAAAATGGGGTGTTACAAAAATCAGTCCCCGAAGCCTAGAGGGAGGCTGGAAGGAAATGACTCTGCTTGGGAAGATATCTGTCCCAAGCTCAAGAGAGGGAGATTTATGTCTTGTACAAAGCCCAAGATAGAGGCTAAAAGGGTTTGACTCAACAAGAGAGTGCTTGTATGGGTGTTTGTTGAGGACAATCATTATACAAAGCCTAAGAGGAGGCTAAAAGGGTTAACTCAACAAGGGAGTGTTTTATCTGTCTTGTACAAAGCCCATGACGGAGGCTGAAAAAGGTTGACTCAACAAGAGAGTCTAAAAAAGAAAGTGATTGACTCAACCAGAGAGTCTGAAAGTTGATTGACTCAACAAGAGAGTCTTTTATACTCAACAAGAGAGTGATTTGATGTCTCGTACGAAGCCCGAGATTGAGGCTAAAAGGGTGTTGACTCAACAAGAGAGTCTGAAAAGGTTAGCTCCGCTAGGGAGAATCAATGTACGAAGCCCAAGAGGAGGCTGACTTCGCTGAGGAAGGATCATTATACAAAGCCTAAGAGGAGGCTAACTTTTGTCGGGGATAATTGAGATCCCAAGGCCGGTCCAAGTGGGGAGTCAACTCTTGCTGAGGATTACAGAAGAGTTGAGGTATCAGATACCTTGAGGTTCTGATTTAAGATAGTGTTGACCCTGGTCGGGGAATCTTTAGGAGAGAGACTGGGTTTTAACTCAGCTGGGAATTGACCGGATGATCAGGGTTCCTCCTACACTCGTAGGGAGCTTGAGAATGTCTTTGAGACTCAAGGGGGTTTAGACTGTCCAAGTCTACTGGTGTTGAAGAGTTTTATCTTTTGTAGGATGCCCAAAAGAGGGAAAGGGTATTAAGGGATGAGAATCAACCCTAAAGTGGCCCGAGGTTTGACACTGGAAAGACTGCTTTAGTAAAGGATGACTGAGTTCTGTCTTATACCTTTAAGAGGTCACCAGGGTCCTTGTATTAAGCCCAAGAGAAGGCATGAGAACTTCTAAGAAGCCGACGGGTCCTTGTACAATGCCCAAGAGGAGGCGGGGATGCTTTTAGGAAGCCTGTGGGTCCCCAAACCAAGGGAAGTTCAAGAAATGCAATTCACAGAGAAGAGATCATTCCAAGAAAGTTTGAGGGTTTGGAAGAAACTCAAGAGATGCTATTCACGGAGAATAGATCAACTCCGGGGAGTAGAATTTCTTTGACAATTTCTAGGGGTGACAGTCTGAGAAAAGGTTCACCGAGAATACTGTCTTTCTCTTTGTTCCACATTGTTTAACCCCAAGAGAAGGGAAAACTGCATCTGGAAATCCTATGGGGATATAGTTTTGTTTGTATTTAAGAGCGACCAACAGGGCTTTACCAAGTTCTAGACCTAGTTGCCGGGGAAAACTCTAAATAACTATACTAGTATATATACAGTTGATATACGACGAGTATTTAAATGAGTATGAAAGAAGACTAACCATTCGCAGCTTCCCACAATACAGTTATGTATATGAAAGCGGATAAACACTTACCCGGTGTAGAGCTTCCATGCTGTTTTGTTAGTTGTTTAACAAAGAAATTAAAGAAAGTTTTGATAACAACATGTATATTTGAATCTAAATCAAAGGAGAAATTACTTTGAATAGATTGTTGGGGCTTATACTCGAGGAGAGACCCAAGGTTTAAAGTGATCGCACCGTTATTTTAAATATGTACAGAGGGACTTATACAACGACTGAGGCCCAAAAAAGGTTTATTTACAAAAGGGATGGGTCTTACAACTCGAGGAGAAGCCCAAAGATTATTTTTGTACAAATGATGGGGCTTACAGCTCAGGGAGAGGCCCGATGATTTTATTTTAAACTGGCGATCGTGCCGAGATTTTTGAAAACACTGTGGGTCTTATACAATGACCGAGGCCAAAAGGGGTTGGGTCTTACACTCTATTAGAGGCCCAAAGAGTTTGAAAATGAATAAATATGGGTCTTATAGCTCAAGGAGAAGCCCAGATGATTTTGAAAAGGCGACGATCACGCCGTTGTTTTGAAAACATACAGAGTGACTTATACAATATGTGAGGCCCAAAAAAATGTTTTATTTACAAAGGGGTTGGGTCTTATACTCTATTAGAGGCCCAAAGTGTTTTTAAGAAAAAGAATGGGACTTATGGCTCGAGGAGAGGCCCAGATGATTATTTGCTTGAAAATGGTGATTACGCCGAGGTTTAAAAACATAGTGGGTCTTATACGATGACCGAGGCCCAAATGGTTTTGTATTTTCAAAGGGTTGGGTCTTACACTCTCTCAAGAGGCCCAAAGATTATTTTAAAAAGATTGATGAGGGTGGAATTAATCAAAATCCCTAATTTTGTCTAAAATGGAATTAATTTTGTTTAAAAATTAATAAAAATTATTGAAAACATGTGAGAAATGAGTTGTGATCTTGGATCAATGTTTCAAAAATCATGTTTTTATCCACAAAATGATTGAAAACCATTTAAGTTTGGAACATCAAGAAAGAAAAAATATTTTAAATGTCAAAAACAAATAAAAATTAATTCTTTTGCAAAAATATCAAGTATATAAAATAAATAATATTTTTGGCAAATTTTGGTGAAATAAAATATTTTAACATTTTTGTGAATTATTAAAAAAAGAACCAACTCAAAATCATTAAAAATCAGAGAGAAATGAATTTTTGAATCAATTATATAAAATCACAAAATTTCAAATATTCAAATATTTGAAAAAGGGCGCCAAGAACATCTTGGCGTTGCCCGCGTGCTCTGTTTTTCCTTGATTTGCGTTTTCTCATCAATCTCACTGAATACTTGATGAAATTACACAATCCACATATCAATCTACTCGTTTTCACCTCACGATCATGTCTATGGCCTTTAATTTCATTTATTTTAAGCATGGAATAAGAAATAAAAGAGAAACCTCAAGAACCCTTGATTTTGCATGAAGGCTCAGAAATCCACACACGATTCATACAAAGTAATTAATTAAGGGGAAACATTCCAGACATGATTATGAACATATGGAAAAATTATTGTGCGAGGAAATATGCATGAATCATGAGATGACCAAGTTGAGGCTTACCTCTTGCAGCTGGTGATCGTTTTTTAGGTTAGAGGTGTTACAACTTGGTTCCAATGATGTGGACAGCTTCCCTAGTTGCAATGGAGTGTGTTTGAATGCTTGGAGTGCATTGAAGTGAGCTGGAACTTGATTTGGCACCTCAACTGCAAATCTATCAAAGGCTTGTGCAGATGGCTGGTGATTTTGAGAATCTGGTGTTCCAGATATTGTTTAAGTGTTTGGATTACTTCTATATGATGTTTATAAGGTGTGTGTGTGTGATTGGTTTGGTAGGAATTGCTCTCAAACTCAAAACCCGATAGTGACTTGCTTTAGAAGGGAAATTTGGAAGTGAAGGAGTGATTTTGAGAAAGGCAAGTGTTGTAGGCCTTTGGTGTACTCAAACTGAGCACAAATGAGCTCTATTTATAGTAGAGCAAGTTTGTTTTGCAAGCAATAGTGAATGGTGGCTGCAGCAGACTGTTGGCCAATGGTGATCAAATGGAATCTCAAGTCTCCTCTAGCCATTGACTAGAGGTTAAGGGACAGGCCTATGGTTCTTTGATTCAAGGATAAGGCTTGACTGAAGTGTTCATTTTTTATCTAATACATGCCACCTCTAAGCATCCATTGAATGCCTCAAAACAAAATTGGAGTCTTGAGGCATCTTTAGCTTTTAGGGGTGCCAAACCTATATGTAGTTCCAAAGACTTGGGAGGCTTATGGATCCGTGTTTGTTCCTCCTTGGTCTCCCCCTGAGGTGTGCAGATGGATAAAATTGTTTGTCATTTGCATAAATTAACCAAATAGTGCCTAAATGCACAATCTGCCTTGCCAAGACAGTTTGCAGCAAGGCATGTTGCAGCTGTCATAACTCCTAACTCAGGTGGAGTTTGATGAAGTTCTTGGATATTTTGGAAAGCCCTTATGTGACACAACACATGTGTGATCATAGTTTGTCTTGAAAATATTTGGATCCAAGTGAAAAATGGCCCTACATTTTGGAAAAAAGCAAGACAGATTCTGACTTAGTGAAAATTTCACTAAGTGTTGGAAAAAGTGACATTTTATGTTTTCAGCCATTTTGATCACTCCATAACTAAAAATCCATGAAGAATTGGAATGAGGTGTAGTTGACACTTTTAAAGCATGACATGAGAGCTACAAATCCATATTTGAACCATCCAAAATGGTTGCTTGGATCTCAAGTTATGATCCTTGGAAGTTGGTACCCTAGCCACTTTGTTCCATAACTTAGAAAAATTCTAAGTTTTTATGGTTACCCCTTTTACAAGTTATCCCACTTTCTTTGATTTTTCTTGATGAATGATGATTCAAATCACATATTAACATTGTTTTAGGGTTAAAGAATCATAAATATGAAAAATCTCAAAAAGTCAAACTTTGACTTTTGTGCACAGTTGACTTTTTACCATATGAATTCCAAACTGTGCGATCCTTTATGAAATCAAGTCCTTGACCTAAATAAAACTTGATGGATATGTTCCATAGGTGTTATAGGGTGTTTTGAATCATGTCCCAGGGTTTGGGAGCATGTCTTGGTCAAAAGTCAAAGGTACAGTTGACTTTTTCCCTAAAACCCTAATTGTGGTCCAGATGAAATTGAAACTTGTGCACCAAGCTTCTTGGATAAATCCATTGTTGCAAATGGATCAATGTAGTTTATTAGAGACCCTCAAATCATGTCTTGAGGTCTTGGCTCATGTTTTGTCCCAAAAGTCAACTTAGGGGTGAATTAGGTCAAGAAACCCTAATTCCTGATTTTTGATGAATGCTTCCCCTGAGGTTAAATTGACTTGATGATTGGGTTGATGAGGTCCCTTAGAGTATCTTGGGTTGTGCTTGAAAGCATTGGATCATGCCCAGAGGAAAATTTCCATCTGGAGGCCCCAGTCGACCAAAACCCTACTTTGGTGACACTGGCGATCTTGAGGCTTAATCCACCTGGAATGCTGCAACTTTATGCTTGATTCTTGATGTGGGAGTCCTCTTGATCCATTGTGGGTGTTTTAGAGGTTAGACAAGTTGAAGATCATGTCATTTCTTGATTGATCCTTTGTCTAAGGCTCTAAGAGGGCTTGAAACCCTAATTCTTGATCTTAGTGAATGCTCAACAATCCTTGAGGAGATTGATGAGGAATAAAGGTACATCCATATTGTGATGATGATTTGCACAATGATGGGAAATGTTAGTGGTTAAAATTTGGGGTATGACACCTATACGCCGCGCAAGAGCCCCGACATGTGGAACCGTTGGACGTTTTGATAGGCACGACCATTAAATTTTTGTTTACCATCAATTGTACTAATTTTTATCCTGAACATGGTTATGTACTTTTTGCTACCCTTATTTTTGTTTTCATTAAATTTTTCAATATCCAAATTAAACTAAAAATTAAAAAAAAAATTAAATGACCTGAGGTGCCATATAGTGTGGCGCCTCCCTTGTAAAACTTAAAAAAAATTAGGGCATTCGTCTAACAACTAAGGCGCCATATGATATGACTTTTAGGGTTTATCCCTTAGCCTGATGCGCCATACCATATGGCGCCACCCTGTTATTTTTTTTTTCAAAAACACCATTTTGTTAGTCTTTTTGAAATGTTATTTTTTTTGGTTTTTTTTGAATAAATCAGTTATACTAAAAAAAATTCTCATCTTTACATTGGCTATGTTTGTGTATTAAACTCTTCATTTTAATGTATTTTAAGACAAATATAAATTTTTGAATAAATTTTATCAACATAATATTAATATTCAATTAAACACAGAGGTATAACAGAATTTACCATTAATTTTTAATGCACCACAACCATAAATGATTTACAAACCACAATAGTTACTTCTTTTTTTTCAAAAAAAAAACTATTCTTGTTTTTTTTAATGGAAAAAAAAACTATTCATATTAATCATCACAATTCATAATTTTTGAGCATGTATTACTTATTCCCTAGTGTCTCATGTGTTGGGATAACTTACAGAAAATTAGAGGTTAATGAATGATCTAGATTTTGGTAGAGAGTTTGATGAGGAAGGGAGAAAGGACTTTGAAAAAGGAGAAGATAGCAGTAAAAAGAATAGAAATATTTATGTAGAGAGGATTTAGAGAGATTTATTTTTTATTTATGAATTATTTTTTTTTTAAATTTGTAAGAATAAAAAAATGTATTGGGTCTATAAAAAAGTTTATATTAGGGTGAGGATTTTTGAGAGTTTAGATAAATTGTTCAAATATTATCTATATTATTATAATATTTCAAAAATAAAAAATATGTTAATGATAACACTCTTTTATCATTCTATACAAAATTATTTTTAAAAAAAATATTAACAATTTTTTAATATTTTTAAAAATTTCTTTTTTCAAAGTCTTTTATTTCCCTCTCTTCCAAATTCTTAAACAAAATCTTAGTGAACTCTAAGAAACATATAGAATGATTCGAAGATTAAAATAAGTGACTTACATATACAACATATATAGCCTAACAACTTTATAAGTGACTTGTGTTGCAACTAAATAACTTGAAACACAAGTAAATTTTAACTAAATATAAATCACATACACTACTTCATATTTGCTAGCTTTTACATTTTTATAATTTATTTAAAGCAATCAAACCTTCATTTCTTCTAAGGTTTGTCGAGTATGTTTTTAAGTTGCAATTCTGACTTGCAATACTCAATCTCTAACTTATGTTTGTATACTTGATTTCTCAAGTTGCAATTCTTATAAGGTGAGAACACTTTATATGCATGTGTTGAGTGATAGCGTATGAGAATCATAGTTTGACTCATATTATCACGTTTACTTTTTAATTGTTTAAGTACATGTTTGAAACAAAGTGATCCAAAAATTTTGAAATCGCCAACACTTAGCTTCAAACTTGTCTAGACTTCATATGGTGTCTTACTAATCAACTTCTTTATTTAACACTTGTTGATAATATGCACAACATCTTAAGTTGCTTCACCTGAGAATTTGATTGGCATTTGTCTTTCCTTGAGCATGCTTCTTGCCATATTCAATATACTCATGTTCTTTCTTTCAATAATGTCATTGTTTTGGGGTGTATAGGGAGCTATATTTTCATTCTCAATACCTTATTTTTTATATAATTATGCAAATTGAAGTGTATTCATCGCCCCCACCAGTTCTCAATTTTTTGATACTACATTAAACTTGTTTTTCAACAACAAAGTAAATATCTTGAAATGTGTGAATATTTATTTCTTTTATTTCCATCAAATAAATCTACATGTATCTAGTGAATTAATCTATGAAGGTTAGAAAATAGAAGTTATATCTCATTGATTTCATTTCAAATGGTCCAAAAACATTTAAATGAACAATATCAAGTTTTTTTTACTTCATAGCAAGTTAAATTTGAATGATTTTCTTGTCTGCTTGGCTACACATCATTCTTCACATAGTTGCTTTGGTACTTTAATATGAAGAAAACCATGCACCATTTTCTTCATATACATCAGGTTTAGACTCATAAAATTCAAGTGGCCATAACTTTAATGTCATATCCAGTTTTAATTATTATAGTAAATGTTGATGCAATACTTTAGTGGTCAAGCATATTGATCATAATTTTGAAAGTCCAGTTGTTTGATGAAGGTGATTTTAAATTAAATTTGTGTTTGCATAAAATACTGTTGTGAATCTTCTTGTGAATTACGACAAAATTCAATATCAATTTGTGAGGCAAAGAACAATAACAACCAAAATAAATGGTTTTCAGCAATAATAATCCGTACACAGATAATATAATAGAATAAGGCAAGAAAAAACCGAAGGTTTGTTTACTCAGTTCGATCAAACGATCTACTCTGGGGGAGAGAGAAGCTCTCCAATTCACTATACTTAGAAAGTTGTTACAAGAGATTACATATGAGTTACAAGAAAATAGCTTTCGCCTTCAGGTTCCCAAGAACAATCCTATTTTCTACCCAAGTGTTTCTCAACCTCTCAAACTCTCAATATATGAGTCACTCAAACCCAAGGTGTAACAGTGTTTCACAATAACCTTAAACAACTCTAAAGGTTTCCCTAAACCTTTGCTTTTCTAAGGTTTTCCTTGTGAATAGCTGAAACCCTATGCTATACCTTTAAACTCTTGCTCTCCATTGTTGGTGTAAACTCTAAGATTGTCACACACCAAGCATATAAGAGATACATATTTATAATAGCAAATACCCAACAAACAAAGCCCAAAATCACATGGATCCTTGGACCGAATCGAAAAAGTCCGAAAACTCAAAAAAACTATTCATCAAACAGACAACACTATTCACAGTACGGGCATCACTATTCATCCGTACAGATAACACTATTCACCGTACGGCACGACACTATTCACCGACCGTTTTTTTTCCTTCAACTTTTCGTTCGATTTTCGCGGTAAATGAAATCTCCAAAATATGTTTTCTTTCTCTTCATCAACAAAGGTTTTAAGGCACATTTACAACAAATACCTTCACCTTTTTATTCTCTAACTTCATGGTGTAGTTTTTATCTAGAAGTTTACGCCAAGCTAATCATATCGCTTTCCATAGAAGGACCATATAACATATGACTTATGATTGATTCTTGTTAATATTTATTCTTCACAATAATGTTCCCATTTCCCTTATTCTTTGTGTAATACCCCAAAATTTGCCCTCTCTTTTCTTCATATCTCTTAGCACGTGCTTTCATTGCATTGCATTGCATTCAAGCATAGAAAAATAAAACATCAAGCATTTAGCATTGCATCTTGCATAAGGGCATGTGATCAGGTGATTCTCTAAGGTGTTGATCATCCAAAGAAGAAGACCAAGTGTTTCTCACAAGCCGCAAGGATCTCTTATATCATGTATCATCTCCATTTGATCTCACAAGTCATGAGAAGAGGAGAATTCATCAAGAAGATTGGACAGTGCATTATCTCCTACACAAGGCAGTCAAAAGTGGGGATTTGACCCTGAAATGGGCAAGCTCTTTGAGTTTTTATCATCTCCAAAGGACATATCTCATCATTGTTTGAGAGGATACACATCATATTCAGAGGAATTTGGATTTGGAGGATGTGTTATTTCCTCCTAACCAGAGGGTGCCAAAATTAGGGTTTGACCTAGAATCCGTTTATTTCTGATTTTTTGGGCAAGACTTGATCTCATGGTATTCCTTATGTTCTTAAATGTTCAAGGATGGAATCTTGGTCATTGGTTCTCTGGGGAAGATGTTCAATGGATCAGTTACTTGTGAAATAAGCAAAAGTCAACAGTTCAAAAGGAGAAAGTCAACCATGGGTTTGCAAAGGCTCAAATCATGATTCTCAAGTCCATATACCTTTATTTGGTCAAGGGATGGCATGGATGATATCATTCATAAAAAATCAAGAGTTTGTGCAAAAGTTACTAAATTTGGAAAATGACTTATAATGAAAACTTTCCATTTTTGGCAATTTTTCCACCACATTCAACTTGACTTTTCATCATCAAGGAAGCTCCAAATGAATTTTCCTTCAACATGAAAGTTGAAGATCTTTCTCTTCCATTTCCAAAAAGTACTAGAACATTTCCATATCATTTGTGGAACTCTAGTTATGGTCAAAACAATGCAAGGTGCATTTCATGGATTTCTTATATGTCAAATTTTCCACCTTTTGCATTTTGGCACAAATGGACTTGTAATTTATCTTTTTGCTTCATGTTATATTACAACATCAAAGTGCAAGTCAAGAGGAGTATTTTTGGCTTTTGAATCAATTCATTCCATGACTTATTTCTCACTTATTTCACATTATTCAAAAATGCAATTTGATTCAAAACTCACAAACCAAGCAAGTACAAGGCCCAAATTCAATTCAGAGGTGATCCATAAGTAAAGTGGAGGTGAATCATGCTTAGAGCAAGGGATTGCACGTGGGAATTAGTGGTTAAAGCACAAAGTGCAAATTTGCAATTTCATCAAAATCTCATTAACTAAAGGATTAACCACTTGCTAATCACAATCAGTGGACTAATGGAGAGTATATAAGCTAACTCATGCCTCCAAAATTAGGTCATGCACTCTCATTTTCTCAGAATTCCAAAAACTCACTCTCACTTTCTCTCCTTCGAATCTCTCATTCCTTGAGGGTTTTGGAAAATTTCTTGGCATATTCTTGATCAGCGAGTTGGAAGGAGCACGAATCATCCATTGTTTTAAGCTGAAAGGAAGGATTTCACCAAGTTCCATTCAAGAGGATTCAAGTTCAAACCTCAAGATCTAGCACGATTTCAAGCTCTAGTTGCATTTATTTTGCAACTAGAGGTTCCAAGGAGTAGATCTGCAGTTTTTGGAAGGATTTCTTGGCGTATTTCAAGCTCTTCAAGGTTCAGGTTAGTTTAATCTTCACCATCATAGAACTCAAAATTTAAGTGTGCATAATGATCTGTGAACTTCCCTGAGCATGATGATGTGTTTTGTTTGAGTTTTGGACGTGTAGATTGTGTGTATTGTGAGTTTAAAGTTTTGGATCTAATTTTTCCTTCCTTCGATTTGCATTATTTGTTGACTGTTTGTTGAAATGGTTGTGATATCTGAGATCCTCATGAAATTCTGGTTGGAATAGTGTGTCTGGTTGCAATTTCTGGTTGAATTTTTGTTACAGCTCACCGGAGAGGGTGACCGGAGCCCTAGCTCCGGTGACCGGTGGTATTTCAGTCTGGCGAAGAGGTTGGATGAAGAAGAAGAAATCAGAGTCGTCCATTCGCGTGATCCAAGGGCGTTTGTTATGCCACGTCTGTGTAGTTTTGTTTTTTATTTTGATGGTTGTATGTTTGCTAGTCCGCAGCTATTATCATGTGCCTTAATCACAGCCTCTTATCATGATTACTTTTTGATTGTATGATTTAATGTGGTGCGTCAGATGAATCATGTGGTTGTGAGTGTGCCAACGAATTAAAAAAGTCATGTGCCTGTCATGTGAGGTTTTATTGTGTCCAAAATGGTTTCTGTGTGTGCGTGTTCATGTGATTGCCGTGTGCACGCAAATCTGAACTGTTGATCATGTTTACTATGTTGGTTTATTGACTTGGTGTGGTGCGTAGGATTAATCCATTGGCTGTGATTGAATCTGAGATTGACTAAAGTCCATTGTTTTGCTTTGACTTTTGCTGGTGGGTTATTTGTTTGGGCTTTACTATCTGAACCCCCTCCTTTGGGCCTTTTATCTTTTTCCAATGTGTTTTTGTTGCTGATGACACCCCCCTTTGTTTATTTCATTTGTTTTATTTTATTTTCATTTTTGTTTTGCATTTTATTTTTTTTAAATCATTTTAATGCATCTAAAAATCATAACAAATTCATGAAACTTCCTTTTAGTTTTATAAAATTTTTCCATATTTTATTTTCTTATTTTTATTTTATTTTGGCATCTGATTTAATTAATTGCCTAATTTTCTCTTTTTAATTGTTTCACTTGCACACTTCAACTTGTAGAATTTCTTTCTCATCATCTATACATCATTTTCAATCCATTCTTTTTGCATTTGTTAGATAACATTCTGAATTGCATGAAAACATTTTTATTTCATTTTTAAAACTTTCCCATATTGCATTTTGGTCCCTCTCTTTTGTATATTGATACATGTTTCTCACTTGATCTTTGTTTAATTGTTTGAATGGCTTAACTTGTGAATTTTTGTGAGATCTTATAACATGTGATTGTATTCTGACCTACATCATTTGAGTTTAAATTTCACAATTTTAGAATGTCATATGATGCATGTTTGCTTATTTGTGCTTAGGTGACTTATGCATGATCATCTTTTGACATCTCTTTACACAAGTTGATTTGCCTTGATTATTTGATTGAGTTCCTTTATGGTTCTTTGATTGAGCTTTTGACATGATGTTTACCCCTGGTTGAGGTCCTTTGAGACTAATATTTGCACTTTGTGGATCATGTTTGAATCATGTTTGAGTAGGCCTAAGTGTTGGAACTTTATTACCTCTTTGTAGTTTGCTTTGGTGCATGTTTTGAAGTTGTTGATTGATGCTTGAACTTGTATGACTTGAGTTTGGTCTTGATATGATATTAATGCATATGCTACTTCCTCTTGAGTTTTATACTTGGTTTTCATGTTGCTTGAGCATAAGTTGAATGTATTTGGTTTGAATTGTATGATGAATATCATTACTTTTCCTTTTGTGAACTTCTTTGGACATTAATGTTTCATGTTTTGAATCACTTTTGCACACTTGAATTGTTGATGATAATATGATATTGGTTCTGACTTGTCTTCATTTTCATCTTGCCTTTCTCATTTCATTTTGATATGAAGTCCATGTATGCTTCATTGTGCATTTCATTCAAGTATGCTTGCATTCTTTCATGTTTATCTTTGCATGCTTACTTGAATTGTTTTGCATTGATCTTTGAAACATGTTGATTGATTTGAGTTGGGCATTTATGATATGATGTGCTTGCTGCCACCTTATTGTATCTCCTCTCTCTTCTTCTCCTTCTCTTTTATTCTCTTTTACTCTTTCTCATCCCATGAGTCTCAAGACTTGTACAAGTCTTGGATTCTTTCCCTTTAGAGCTACCTAGTCCAACTTAATTTTTGATTAAGCTTGGAGTAGGATTAGCATTATGTTTTAGGTAGTCTTTTCTCATAAACCTCACTAACCATAGGACATCCATGCATGATAACATTAGGACTCTTAGTTTCCCTTTAGAGTTTCCTTTGCGTTTCTCTCTTCTCATCTTCAAATAAAAGTAAAAAATACTTAATAAAGGCAAAACAAACATTGTATTTAGGCCTTTCATGTAAGAATAAGATAGTGAGGAATCTTCTCTCATTTTCTTAGAATGTTTAGCTTGCGTCCCATCTCGGGTCGTTATGCAAGGCATTCGATCTTACACGAGGGACTTAAATACAATGCGCATTATAAAACACAAAACAATCAAAACACTTCTTTCTAAAAAACTTCAAACAAACAATAACGTCTTTCCTTCGGGAATTCTCTTCTCATCTCACTCACTCTCAACGTACGAGCGTGCTCCTACTCGTTCTCTTGCAAGATGGTAACGCACTCGGACCAGCGAGCCTGCAACACCTGAGCTAGAACGTTAGCCGTTCCCTAAAAACACAAACAAAGTGACCCTCGTTGAGGGGAACTACGTCGCTCTGATTCTCATGCTCCCGATGAGATACGTAGGCAGTGGGGTAGGGCCCATTCGAGCACTTCTTTTATTTTCCCTACATTTTTTTCTTTTTATCTCTCCTTTCCTTTTCTTTTTTTTTTCTTATTCCTTTCCCTTTCCAGTAGCAGTGGAGCTCCAGAAGACGACACCCTTTGATCGAGACAAGCAAGCGTGGATCCCATCGGGTACGATGGACGTGAGGGGGTGCTAATACCTTCCTCTCATGTAACTGACTCCCGAACCCAGTTCTCTTGGTCGTAAGACCATGCTCTTTCCTTTCCCTCAGGTTTACGCAGTGTTTCCTTTCCCTCTCTTGGGATAAATACACATTACTGCCGACTCTGTTTCGGTGCCACTTTCGCGTTTGTACTTGGATGAAAATCCCGGGAGCGACAGCTGGCGACTCTGCTGGGGATCGAACCCAGAATCTCTGGTTTCCTTAGCGAGTCTATCCTAGCGCTTGTCTGTTTTCTTTCATTGGGTGTTTACTGTTGTGCCGTATTACTGTTGTACTGTATTGCTATTTACTGTATTTTTGCTTTATTGTATATTACCTTATTTACTGCATTTTAGCATTTTCATTTCATATGATGTATTATGCTGCACTGCTGTACTGTTTTTTGTTTGGCGGGATGGGGTATTCTGAGAGATAGGCCTAATACCCAGGCCTGAGTGCACTTAGGATTAGCGTGTTTCATATCCTCTCGCGTTCCATCTCGGTTCGAGGAGGGAATATGAAACACAATCTGGATGTGGTTCTCTCTAGAGAATTCTGCATTGTGGATTTCCCACGATGGTAGAGCTATCTGGAAGAGCTGCTAAGTCTGGATGACCTGTTAGGATGACCCCTCTTCCTTTTGAAGTGAATCAGCGGATGACCTCTTTGATTGGTGATATCATTGTATCCTTCGGGCTGAATGTGCTATTGCTTCTCAAACCTCTGAAGCTGAGGATCTTTCGTCTTGGAGAATCAGTTGAGGCCTCCTCGATTGATGATGATGCCAAACCAGAAATGGCGAACGTATCATCAGTTCTCGACCTGAGAGCCCGGGATACTGAACATCCTAGTACCTATATGTGAGATTGGGGGGATTGTTTACAGGTGTGCAGGAACCCTTGACCTTCAGAATACCTGGTTTTCTTATTTGTTCTGGATTGGTTACTGAAGTTATGATCCTGATCAGCTCACATGTGGTTCTGTATTTGTTATTGGATTTCTTATCCTGGTTGTTGTATAGCTCACCAAACTCAGATTGCAGTACAGTGGATTCGGCTCTAGTTGTGCAGCACTGATCACATGCCCTTGCATACATATCATCATTAACATTCTTGCATTTAACCTTCATGTTTATTCATTTGCAGGGTATACTTCCTTTCAGTTCCAGTTGACAGTTCCCTTTTGCAGTTATGGATGCTCCGAGGAAGAACAATGTGCATTATACTTTCTTTGACACCAAGGTGAGACAGTTACAAAAGATGGTTTCTCTTATTACTCCAGATCATGTGGGTTTGTTCCGAAAGGCTTATGGGGAGATTCTGACCATGTTTGATGATTTGAATGATTCAGAGAGGAGTGTCATTCATACGTGCTTACAGTTTTATGACCCACAGTTAAGGTGCTTCACTTTCTCGGATTTTCAGTTGGGCCCGATGTTAGAAGAGTATGCTCTGCTTCTAAGTGTGCCTCTCAAGTACCAGATTCCTTTCAACTCTAACATGCGCCCTCCAAAGCCTGAAGAAATAGCTAAGGCTCTCCATCTGAGCGTACCCGTGGTAGCAGATAACCTCGCCACCAAAGGAGGTTTATCTGGTTTTCACCTGGACTTCTTGGTTGCCAAAGCTGAAGAATGTGCTGCCAAATCTCAGTGGGAAATCGTTTGTGCAATCCTGGCTTTGAGTATTTATGGAATTATGTTGTTTGCTGATGAACAAAAGTTTGTGGACATGAGTGCAATCCATATTTTTGTAATGAAAAATCCCATACCTACTCTCCTGGGTGATTTGTACTATTCTGTGCATTTCAAAAATGAGAAGAAGCGAGGAGGTCTGGTTAGATGTTGCACACCTCTGTTCCATAAGTGGCTTATGAGTCATTTACCAAATTCAGAGGCCTTTTTGAATCCTCAGCCTGCGAAGAACTGGGGTAAGAGGATGATTCAGTTGACAACAAAAGATATCTGTTGGCTCAATCAGAGAATAATGGGGGGAGATTTCATCAGCAGCTGTGGAAGACATCCTAATGTGCCACTCTTGGGAGTAAAAGGTTGCATTAATTATAACCCTGTTATTCTCAGGAGACAATTAGGATTTGCCTTAGTAGAGCCTCCGAGGGACGGTGATTTGGAAGAGTCTTTCTTTTTCCCTGTGAAGGATAACCTTTTGTTGGTAAGGCAAGCGGCTGGAGCTTGGGGTAATCTGCAAATGAAGGGTAAAGTCGTCTTCGAAAAGTGCAACAATGTGTCTTCCTCTCAATATGATGCCTGGTTGAAAAGAAGGGTTCAGATTACTATTTTGCCATTTTCTCAGGAAAGACCGTCAGATCCAGTTGCTGTGGAACCAGTGACCATGATAAGCATTGCTGAATATGACAAGCTTAAAGCAGAGATGGATAAGACTGTCAAAATGAATGAAAAGCTAAGTGAAGGACTCAGAAAGACGCTTTGTGACAAGCGTAAGGTTGAGTATGAACTGCAGAAGCTGACTGAGCGTCATGAGGCCAATGAAAAAAGAATTGCCGAAGACACTATCTATATTCGTAAGGTCAAACAGAATGAGATGGCGCTAAAAGAGGCGTGCAAGCGCATCAATGAGCAATTGACCAAGTCATAGAATGCCCTTGCCAAAGGACAACAGAGGTGGGATGAGTTTTCCGAATGTCAGAGAGAGATCGAGGCGAGAATCAGGGCTGAAAACGACGAGTTGAGAAAAAATTTGAAGAGCAAAGAAAGTGAATTTCTCCAGCAACTAAGTTCAGCTAATCAAGAGATCGAAGATCTGAAGACCCGCGCCGGAGTAAAGAGAGCCAAAGAGTCAGCTGTCAAAGATCAAATCCGAAAGCTAGAAGAAGCTGTCAAGTCAAGGAGTCAACTGATCAGAAGTCTTACCGAACGCCCAAGTGATCCAGTTACTGAAGCGCTTCTCAAAGAGGTCCAGGAAGATTTATATGGGCTCAGTGTTTGAGTTGTATTGTTGCTATTCTGGGAGTCACCATCAGGCTTGTTAATGGGTTTCCTTTTATTTGTATTCATAGTATTCAGTTGTATTTGTTCGAAAACAAGTTGTATTTGGCTGTTCCTCACCTGGCTGTGGGTTTTTATTATGCTATTGGATTTGTTGGTAGTTTTTGAGGTGGATTCTTCGTCAGATTATACAATGATTCACACACTCACTGGGTTGTATAATGGGTATTCTGAATTATTAATATACACCTCTGGCGTTCTGTCGCTGTTAGCAACTGCAGGGATATGCGCTATTCTCTTTTGGTTAAACTGGAATCGAAGGAAGGAATGCCTCAAAATGAATAAACATTGCATTTGCATCCTCATAATCATAAGCATTTTTGCATAACAGGTGTTCCGGAGTGGATTTCTCATTCTGACTGGGTATTCTCTGCAGGATAGCAAACATGACTTCTTCCAACTACTCGATTCACCACAATCAGGGTTCAGTTTTGGAACAACTCCGAGCGAAGGTGACTGAGATGAAAGCCCAACTGGAGCACTTTATGGTGGACATGCAAGCTTTGATTCAGGGCCCGAAAATGCTGAAAGAAGAGGTCAATCAAGTGAAGACCAGATGAGTTTTGTTATGGAAGTTGTGAGAAATGTGCTCAGAAAGGATGGTAATCCCACACCTGAGGCTGTAACAGAGATTGTCGTTCCACCCTTTCCTGTGGAACCTATTCCCAAGAGTGACGTGTCTCACGGATTTTCTGCACCACCTGGAGTTCTGAAACTTACTCACCAGCAGTTACGTCTTGTTTCCCAAGATGGCCCCAAGGCAAGGAAGTACCTACCGAAGTCAGAGAAAGCTGACAGAATTTTTGATCCGCTTCCTATGCCTTATGCTCAGCTGTTGAGGCACCTACTCCAACTCCAATTGGTTGAATTTTGGACGATAAATCGCCCTAGTGGAAAGCTCCCACTCAATTATGATGAAAGTGCCCATTGCGACTTTCACTCTGGTGCGCCGGGGCACAATGTGGAAAAGTGTAAAGCCTTTCATAATGTGGTCCAAGATATGATTGATTCAAAGGCGATAAATTTCGCGCCGGGCGGCGTAAGCATACAGAGTAATTCTACTCCTCCTGCTGCAGAAAATGTGAATTCCCCAGTATTCCCTCTTAAAGCAACATCCAGTCAAGGGCCTATCTTGCAGTCTTTGGTCTCAAAATCCCCATATCAGCAACTTGTTCCTGATCTTAGGCCAAGTTTGAAAAGAAAGTGATGAGAAAAGAGGAGTACCTGAATCAGTGTCAGCAGCAGGCTAGCTCCCAGAGGAGATATCAAAGACCCAGAAGGCCTGAGAGAAAATTTGATCCTATTACTGTTCCTCACAATCAGCTGCTCGACTGGTTGCTTCAAGACTCTTTGATTCAGTTAAAGGAAGTTGCTCATGTCCCGTATCCTTTTCCGCCAGGTTATGACAAGAATGCTAGGTGCGGATACCACTCAGGGGCACCGGGACATGCCATTGAAGATTGTAAGGTGTTCAGGCATAAAGTGCAAGATCTGATTGACCGGGATCATTATTTTCACTACAGATGGTCTGTATGTTAACTAAAGCTTCCCAAGCAAGCACGTAAAAAGGGAAAGACATCATCAGAAGCAGCCAGTCCAGACGGAGTTAGGCCTCCTCAACAAGGACAATCATTTAGTTTCTTTGCTGCATTTTCATATGTAGTCTTTATTTGTTTGTTCAGACATTGTTTGCATGTTAAAACTTATTTGTATTTGGTTTGATGATTTTAATGCAATGAATATGTTTTCTTGATTAATTTCATTTGTGTTTACTCGTTTAATGCTAATGTGCAATGCAGTACCAATTTTTCTTGTTTAAACTCTATAAGGGAGGATGATGTGGTAAGAACGCAGGTCTCTAATTATGTGCTTTTGAACAGAACCCTGTTGAGGATGTACATGCATTGTTTCAACTCCCCAAACAATGAAGATATAAGGGAGATAGACCCTCGTTAACCCCTTTGAGCCTTGAAGTGGGAGTTTCTTTCGTACGAAAAAACCCTCACATTTAACCCAGGGGCAGGGTAGGCATCAGAAAATCCTCGAGCATTCAAATTTCAAAAGGAGTGTGCATCTGAGGATCCATTACCTTCTATTCCACCATCAAGAGGTCAAGAGATGTGAAACCACACTGGTTATCCATCAACAATCAAAGAGTGAGGCAGTCACAACCCTTTCAACCAAGTCGAGACAAGCCAGTGTCGCACGATTTGTTCCGAAAAAAAAAGAATAAAATAAAAAAGAAAAAAAAGCCCGCTAAGTTGAGACTTGAAAACAAGCAACTTAGGCAAAAGTTAGGGCATCCCGCTGGACTTCAAAATCAAAGATTCAAAAGAATCAGTCCAGGCAAAAGTTAGGGATAAGCAAAAGAATGCAAAAATGAAAAACAAAAGGATTACAAAAGAAAATCCTCGAGCAAGAACAAAGTCGTGTGACTACGAACAAAAGACGAAGGGGTGGCTGTCACTCCAAAGCCTCATTAGGCGCCAAACCATCACTTTCAAGGGTTCCTTAAAAGATCACAAAATCTTTTTGAGAGGCGAACGCTTGTGCAAATTAGCTGAATGTAGGACTGGAGAACATCACGAAGAGCGGGTGGGCATCAATAAACTTTGAGCCATAAACCATTTTTCTCAAAACCATGAACCAGGCCATGATGCAACCCTCAAAAGTCCTAATTGAAACAGGGTTATTTCAAAAGCACACTACCAAGAGATATCGTTCCTGACTCCTATGAGTTGTGCTAAAAGATCTTTGTTGGTGTTACATGTGCATTGTTTTTCTTTCGTTCAAAAATTAATGTCGCATCCTAACCCGTGATTCGCTCAGAAAGGGTTTGCGACATCTTTTCAGTAAAACTTCAAGATTAACACGTGTGTTGCATTAGAATTTTCATTTTCAGAACAAAACATTTTTTGCTTGCATACATTTGTGTGACATCAAAAGGAGTTTACATATGGAAATTCAGTCCAGAAGCTTAATCTTGCCGCGTTGAGAATCCTGAAACTCCCAAAGGGCAGCCACATCCAATGGTACTTCCTCAGGAAATTTTGTTGAGTGGGGTCTCTCCCAACAAGTTGTGCTAAGACGTAGTCGATCTGGGGCAGTCATGTCGAACCATATCTTTAAGGTGTACCTCATCTGAGCCAATCACGTCAAGAAATCTCTTCAGAGTTCAGAAAATTGGGGCAATTACTTTAAGATTTTTCTGTAGACCATACAGTCTGGGGCAGTTACGTCAAGATCTGACGAATCTCTCCAAGAGTTTGAAGACACTGAAGCATGAAGTATGCCAAGTCTTCTGTAAAATCCTCTTGATATGACTTCTTCTAAGTAGTCTATGCAGTCTGGGGCAGTTACGTCGAGATCTGACGAATCTCTCCAAGAGTTTGAAGACATTGAGGCGTTTTGGATGTCAAGTCTTCTGTAAAATCCTCTTGAGACAATTTCTTTTGGCGGACCATGTTGGTTTGGGGCAAATAAAAGAGAACCTGTTGGTCACGCATATGCAGCCAATCAGCCAGAAAGTTTAAAACAAAATGGGCATTCCAACCTAAGGCATTTGTGGTCCCCGTCTTCAGCAGGATTCGTTAATCATGTTACCAACAAGAGATGTATCAAAACCTTTCTCCCCAACAAGTGGTGGTTCAGAGTTAGATTTCTCAGTTGCAGAAGTTATATCCAACTCGGGGCATATGTGTATTCTTTTGTTGCAAGTAACCGATTCAGATGATTTCAAGCACAAGAAGGGTAATCACTTATTCCCACGCAGAAGACTGGGGAAATAGGGTTTACTTGTCACCCTTTTGTTACAACATTTACTGATTGAGTCCATCATTCGATCGATGGTCGTTCACGACGTCTCGATATCGGTGAATTGAGTTCAACTGGGTATTGTTGTATCTTATTAAGTCGATTCTCTCATTCTGTACTTCCAACAGTTACAAGTTCTTCTGTGTCGATAAAGGTTGCGAATCCCTAGTAGAGTTGTTTCGCAGACACCGAAGTTGATTGGTTAATCCCCAGTGAAGTCGCCAGGAGTTTGAAGATGCTTAGTCTTCTGTAAAATCCTCTTAGGATGTTCCCTTCAGATCAGTCTTGTATCATGGAGCAAAGCAAGTTTTTAACTTTCCCGAGCATGGGGCATATTGAATTTCTCAGGCAGAAGATGTTCTAGACCTATTATCCCCAATGGAGTTTGAGGATGCTTGGTCTTTTGTAAAATCCTCTCAAAAGGCATTCCCCAACACGAGACGCTTTGAAGCGGTTTACTCCAGCAGAGTTTGTTATAAACTCATTATCCCCCAACAGAGTCATCAAACGGAAAGTTCGCCTGGCATGGGGCATTGTGGTACTTATCCTGAGCCTGACAGTCTTAAGCCTTAGCAGACTATAATGGGGTTGCTTTGGGTTTCCCCAGCAGATCTAGGGACTTTTTCCCAACGAGTTACAGTGAAATGTTCTAACCAGGATTTGCATATCCCCGGCAGAGTAGTCCTGATCCCCAGCAAGATCGCATATCTGGTAATGGTATCCCCACAAAGTTCAGCATTGAATCTTGTCAACAATACTCCCCAGCTGAGTTGTTTTGCCCCCATAGAGGTTTATTAATCAACAAAATCTATTCCTCAGCAGAGTGGTAGTGTATTCTTGCCCCATCCGGTTAGAAAGTTAATTCTTCCCGCAAAGGATCTCGGGTTTGATAGATCCTCAAGCAGAGTTTTAATGACTTTCCTTCCCTAGCAAGACGTCATGCAAAGAAATTCTCATCCCCAGCGGAGTTACTGTGACCAGAATTCATCCCCCAAAGCAGATGAAGTAATTCCTGGCAGATTTATCACTCCCTCATATTCCAAAGTCCAATTTATTTTTGGCAAACTTAGCAGTTCAAAGCAGACGGATTGTTCATTCATTTTCCAGCAGAGATATCATCCTTTCAGGAGTTTTTGAAATCAAATCATTGATTGTTGTTCCTCAGCAGAGTCAGCAGAGATGTCTGACATGGATGCAGAGAGTAGTCTAGTATTGAAATTCTCAAAGTCCAACCGTAGATTGGCAAAAGGTCCATCCAAGGGTGGAAAATTTTTAAAGTCCAACCGTAGACTGGCAAAAGGTCCATCCAAGGGTGATAAATTTTTAAAGTCCAACCGTAGATTGGCAAAAGGTCCATCCAAGGGTGGAAAATTTTTAAAGTCTAACCGTAGACTGGCAAAAGGTCCATCCAAGGGTGGCAAATTCTTAAAGTCCAACCGTAGAGTGGTGAAAGGTCCATCCAAGGGTGGCAAAGCAAGGCAAAGTCCAACCGTAGATTGGCAGAAGTCCACCCGTAGTGTGGCAAGTCAGTAGTCGTCTGACTCCCTTTAAAAGACCGCAGCTAAGTCCAACCGTAGATTGGCAGAAGACCATCCAAGGGTGGCAAAGCAAGGCAAAGTCCAACCGTAGATTGGCAAAAGTCCACCTGTAGTGTGGCATTTCAGATGCAAAGTCCAACCGTAGCTTGGCAAAAGTCCACCCGTAGTGTGGCAAGTCAGTAGTCTTCTGACTCTGTTCAAAAAAGATAGTCCACCCATAGTTTGGCAGGCCAGTAGTCGTCTGGCGTCGTACAAAAGACATTGCTAAAGTCCATCCGTAGTGTGGCAGATTAGTAGTCGTCTGGCGTTGTGCTAAAAGACGTCGTTAAGGTCCACCCGTAGTATGGCAAGCCAGTAGTCTTCTGGCGTTGTTCTAAAAGACGTCGTTAAAGTCCACCCGTAGTGTGGCAGGTCAGTAGTCGTCTGGCGTTATATAAAAGGCATCTTTCCAGTGGTTTTGATCATCAGAGTTTTCTTCAAGCAGAGTTCATTTGGTTGGGTTTATATCCCTTTTCTTCTTCCCTGCAGAGTGCAAATTTTCGGGTTATTGTCGGTATTCAATCTCTCCATACCTTGAAAGTCTGACAGCAATCGCTGTCATCCGTTCAGGTCTATAGTGATTGAATAGGGGCAGCTGTAATACCCCAAAATTTGCCCTCTCTTTTCTTCATATCTCTTAGCATCTGCTTTTATTGCATTGCATTGCATTCAAGCATAGAAAAATAAAACATCAAGCATTTAGCATTGCATCTTGCATAAGGGCATGTGATCAGGTGATTCTCTAAGGTGTTGATCATCCAAAGAAGAAGACCAAGTGTTTCTCACAAGCCTCAAGGATCTCTTATATCATGTATCATCTCCATTTGATCTCACAAGTCATGAGAAGAGGAGAATTCATCAAGAAGATTGGACAGTGCATGATCTCCTACACAAGGCAGTCAAAAGTGGGGATCTGACCCTCAAATGGTCAAGTTATTTGAGTTTTTATCATCTCCAAAGGACATATCTCATCATTGTTTGAGAGGATACACATCATATTCAGAGGAATTTGGATTTGGAGGATGTGCTATTTCCTCCTAACCAGAGGGTGCCAAAATTAAGGTTTGACCTAGAATCAGTTTATTTCTGATTTTTTGGGCAAGAATTGATCTCATGGTATTCCTTATGTTCTTAAATGTTCAAGGATGGAATCTTGGTCATTGGTTCTTTGGGGAAGATGTTCAATGGATCAGTTACTTGTGAAATAAGCAAAAGTCAACAGTTCAAGAGGAGAAAGTCAACCATGGGTTTGCAAAGGCTCAAATCATGATTCTCAAGTCCATATACCTTTATTTGGTCAAAGGATGGCATGGATGGTATCATTCATCAAAAATCAAGAGTTTGTGCAAAAGTTACTAAATTTGGAAAATGACCTATAATGAAAACTTTCCATTTTTGGCAATTTTTCCACCACATTCAACTTGACTTTTCATCATCAAGGAAGCTCCAAATGAATTTTCCTTCAACATGAAAGTTGAAGATCTATCTCTCCCATTTCCATAAAGTACTAGAACATTTCCATATCATTTGTGGAACTCTAGTTATGGTCAAAACAATGCAAGGTGCATTTCATGGATTTCTTATATGTCAAATTTTCCACCTTTTGCATTTTGGCACAAATGGACTTGTAATTGATCTTTTTGCTTCATGTTATATTACAACATCAAAGTGCAAGTCAAGAGGAGTATTTTTGTCTTTTGAATCAATTCATTCCATGAATTATTTCTCACTTATTTCACATTATTCAAAAATGCAATTTGATTCAAAACTCACAAACCAAGCAAGTACAAGGCCCAAATTCAATTCAGAGGTGATCCATAAGTAAAGTGGAGGTGAATCATACTTGGAGCAAGGGATTGCACGTGGGAATTAGTGGTTTAAGCACAAAGTGCAAATTTGCAATTTCATCAAAATCTCATTAACCAAAGGATTAACCACTTGCTAATCACAATCAGTGGACTAATGGAGAGTATATAAGCTAACTCATGCCTCCAAAATTAGGTCATGCACTCTCATTTTCTCAGAATTCCAAAAACTCACTCTCACTTTCTCTCCTTCGAATCTCTCATTCCTTGAGGGTTTTGGAAAATTTCTTGGCATATTCTTGATCAGTGAGTTGGAAGGAGCACGAATCATCCATTGTTTTAAGCTGAAAGGAAGGATTTCACCAAGTTCCATTCAAGAGGATTCAAGTTCAAACCTCAAGATCTAGCACGATTTCAAGCTCTAGTTGCATTTATTTTGCAACTAGAGGTTCCAAGGAGTAGATATGCAGTTTTTGGAGGGATTTCTTGGCGTATTTTAAGCTCTTCAAGGTTCAGGTTAGTGTAATCTTCACCATCATAGAGCTCAAATTTTAAGTGTGCATAATGATCTGTGAACTTCCCTGAGCATGATGATGTGTTTTGTTTGAGTTTTGGACGTGTAGATTGTGTGTATTGTGAGTTTAAAGTTTTGGATCTAATTTTTCCTTCCTTCGATTTGCATTATTTGTTGACTGTTTGTTGAAATGGTTGTGATATCTGAGATCCTCATGAAATTCTGGTTGGAATAGTGTGTCTGGTTGCAATTTCTGGTTGAATTTTTGTTACAGCTCACCGGAGAGGGTGACCGGAGCCCTAGCTCCGGTGACCGGTGGTGTTTCAGTCCGGCGAAGAGGTTGGATGAAGAAGAAGAAATCAGAGCCGTCCATTCGCGTGATCCAAGGGCGTTTGTTATGCCACGTCTATGTAGTTTTGTTTTTTATTTTGATGGTTGTATGTTTGCTAGTCCGCAGCTATTATCATGTGCCTTAATCACAGCCTCTTATCATGATTACTTTTTGATTGTATGATTTAATGTGGTGCGTTAGATGAATCATGTGGTTGTGAGTGTGCCAACGAATTAAAAAAGTCATGTGCCTGTCATGTGAGGTTTTATTGTGTCCAAAATGGTTTGTGTGTGTGCGTGTTCATGTGATTGCCGTGTGCACGCGAATCTGGACTGTTGATCTTGTTTACTATGTTGGTTTATTGACTTGGTGTGGTGCGTAGGATTAATCCATTGGCTGTGATTGAATCAGAGATTGAATGAAGTCCATTGTTTTGCTTTGACTTTCGCTGGTGGGTTATTTGTTTGGGCTTTACTATCTGAACCCCCTCCTTTGGGCCTTTTATCTATTTCCAACGTGTTTTTGTTGCTGATGGCACCCCCCTTTGTTTATTTCATTTGTTTTATTTTATTTTCATTTTTGTTTTGCATTTTATTTTTTTAAAATCATTTTAATGCATCTAAAAATCATAAAAAATTCATAAAACTTCCTTTTAGTTTTATAAATTTTTTCCATATTTTATTTTCTTATTTTTATTTTATTTTGGCATCTGATTTAATTAATTGCCTAATTTTCTCTTTTTAATTGTTTCACTTGCACACTTCAACTTGTAGAATTTCTCTCTTATCATCTATACATCATTTTCAATCCATTCCTTTTGCATTTGTTAGATAACATTCTGAATTGCATGAAAACATTTTTGTTTAATTTTTAAAACTTTTCCATATTGCATTTTGGTCCCTCTCTTTTGCATATTGATACATGTTTCTCACTTGATCTTTGTTTAATTGTATGAATGGCTTAACTTGTGAATTTTTGTGAGATATTTTAGCATGTGATTTTCTTCTGACCTACATCATTTGAGTTTAAATTTCACAATTTTAGAATGTCATATGATGCATGTTTGCTTATTTGTGCTTAGGTGACTTATGCATGATCATCTTTTGACATCTCTTTACACAAGTTGATTTGCCTTGATTATTTGATTGAGTTCCTTTATGGTTCTTTGACTGAGCTTTTGACATGATGTTTACCCCTGGTTGAGGTCCTTTGAGACTAATTTTTGCACTTTGTGGATTATGTTTGAATCATGTTTGAGTGGGCCTAAGTGTTGGAACTTTATTACCTCTTTGTAGTTTGCTTTGGTGCATGTTTTGAAGTTGTTGATTGATGCTTGAACTTGTATGACTTGAGTTTGGTCTTGATATGATATTGATGCATATGCTACTGCCTCTTGAGTTCTATACTTGGTTTTCATGTTGCTTGAGCATAAGTTGAATGTATTTGGTTTGAATTGTATGATGAATATCATTACTTTTCCTTTTGTGAACTTCTTTGGACATTAATGTTTCATGTTTTGAATCACTTTTGCACACTTGAATTGTTGATGATAATATGATATTGGTTCTAACTTGTCTTCATTTTCATCTTACCTTTCTCATTTCATTTTGATATGAAGTCCATGTATGCTTCATTGTGCATTTCATTCAAGTATGCTTGCATTCTTTCATGTTTATCTTTGCATGCTTACTTGAATTGTTTTGCATTGATCTTTGAAACATGTTGATTGATTTGAGTTGGGAATTTATGATATGATGTGCTTGCTGCCACCTTATTGTATCTCCTCTCTCTTCTTCTCCTTCTCTTTTATTCTCTTTCACTCTTTCTCATCCCATGAGTCTCAAGACTTGTACAAGTCTTGGATTCTTTCCCTTTAGAGCTACCTAGTCCAACTTAATTTTTGATTAAGCTTGAAGTAGAATTAGCATTAGGTTTTAGGTAGTCTTTTCTCCTAAACCTCACTAACCATAGGACATCCATGAATGATAACATTAGGACTCTTAGTTTCCCTTTAGAGTTTCCTTTGCGTTTCTCTCTTCTCATCTTCAAATAAAAGTAAAAAAATACTTAATAAAGGCAAAACAAACATTGTATTTAGGCCTTTCATGTAAGAATAAGATAGTGAGAGATCTTCTCTCATTTTCTTAGAATGTTTAGCATGCGTCCCATCTCGGGTCGTTATGCGAGGCATTCGATCTTACATGAGGGACTTAAATACAATACGCGTTACAAAACACAAAACAATCAAAACACTTCTTTCTAAAAAACTTCAAACAAACAATAACGTCTTTCCTTCGGGAATTCTCTTCTCATCTCACTCACTCTCAACGTACGAGCGTGCTCCTACTCGTTCTCTTGCAAGATGGTAACGCACTCGGACCAGTGAGCCTGCAACACCTGAGCTAGAACGTTAGCCGTTCCCTAAAAACACAAACAAAGCGACCCTCGTTGAGGGGAACTACGTCGCTCTGATTCTCATGCTCCCGATGAGATACGTAGGCAGTGGGGTAGGGCCCATTCGAGCACTTCTTTTATTTTCCCTACATTTGTTTCTTTTTCTCTCTCCTTTCCTTTTCTTTTTTTTTCTGTTCCTTTCCCTTTCCAGTAGCAGTGGAGCTCCAGACGACGACACCCTTTGATCGAGACAAGCAAGCGTGGATCCCATCGGGTACGATGGACGTGAGGGGGTGCTAATACCTTCCTCTCACGTAACCGACTCCCGAACCCAATTCTCTTGGTCGTAAGACCATGCTCTTTCCTTTCCCTCAGGTTTACGCAGTGTTTCCTTTCCCTCTCTTGGGATAAATACACATTGCTGGCGACTCTGTTTCGGTGCCACTTTCGCGTTTGTACTTGGATGAAAATCCCGGGAGCGACATTTTGTTTCAAATTATATCATTGTTTCATCATGTGTCAAGATACATGTACTTATCAAAAATTACAAGATTGCGTGGTACCTCTATGTTGGTAGGGATGACCAGAGGCCTTGGTATTTTTATGGTATTTAGGGCTTGCTCGGGACGGCGAGAGGCCCTATTTGGAGGTGTTTTTGGCTATGGAGAGTGAAAGCTCACGTGAGGTGAGATGTTGTGTGTTTATACGTTATTCTGGATATGTTGTGATCTCCCCCTTTAACCCTAAGGATGAGGTATTTATAGAGGCTCTTAGGCCTCGGGTTTCATTGGGAAGGATAGTCACCCACTCAGTTAGTGGTGGATCGTTGAATCCTTATTTCCTAGGGAGATGTTGGTTATAGTGTTGAGCCTGACTTCCCTCTGACAGAGGAATGTCTTTTCCCACATTTCTCAGAACTAGGTAAGAAGGGGGCACTCAGGGAGAGATGGTCCCTAACAGAGGTTCATTAAGGCGATCCCTCAAAGGGTTCCTTAAAGGTTCACTTAAGGCGGCTCCTTAAGGGCGATTTGTAGTCCCTTCGATACTCCTTAAGGTCTTTTACAAATATATCACTACAATACCATGCATTCTCTTGTCTCGTGCTAAATGTGTATTATCCACGAGCATAACTTCATTAGAATCATTTTTTCCTGCATGTGCAAATTGTGTTTCTTATCTATGACTTGTATTTGTGTCTTTGTTGATGTAAAAATCTCTTGCATAATGGTAAAATTTCATAAAATAATAACGTTGAACCTCCTTCGTATAAGTGTCATACCCTAAATTTTGACCCTAATATTTCACATCATTGTGCAAATCATCACCACAATATTGATGTACTTTCATACCTCACTAATCCTTTCAAAGATTGTTGAGTGTTCACGTGACCAAGAATTAAGGTTTTTGAAGCCCTACAGAGGATTCAGGAAAATGATCAATCAGGAATTAACATGATCTTCAAATTATCAAGCATCTCAATCATTCATGAAGGACAATAGGTCCTCAACATCAAGAATCAAGCATAAGATTGCATCATTTCAAGTTGATCATGCCTCAAGATCATTAGTGTCACTAAATTAGGGGTTTGGTTGACCAAGGCTTCCAGAGGGAAACTTTAATCTGGGTATGAGCCAAGACCTCAAGATATGTTTCAAGGACCTCAAATATGTCATATTAGTCCATTCATGTGATTAGATTGGTTCAAAGAACTTAATTCACAAACAATGCAAGAATTCAAATCCATCTGAGCCACAAACTAGGGTTTTGATGAAAAGTTAACCATACATTTGACTTTTGGCCAAGACATGATCTCAAACCTTGGGATATGATTCAAGACACTCAAATGTACCCTTGATGTCCATTCCTAAGTTTAAAATCACCTTGGGACATCCATTCATTGAAAATCAGGAATTAGAGTTTCTTTGCACAAAATTCATCTGAGACCCAAAGTCAAAGTTTTACTTTTTGGCCAAAAATGTTCATCATGAACCATTATACAAGAAACCATGATCCATTGTTGCATTTGAACAAGATTTGATCAAGAAATCAAGATAACTTGTAAAAGGGGCAATGTTGAGAAAGTGAAAATTTCACTAAGTTATGAAATAAAAGTGTTTAGGTACCCAACTTCCAAAAGCCATAACTTTCAAACCAAGCAACTATTTTCTTGTATCCAAAGCTCAAATGATAGATCTCATCACATACTACAAAAGTTCAAAATTGATCCATGGTAAAAAAAATGCTTGGATTTTAAGTTATGAAGTGATCAAAATCAAGAAAAGTGTGAAATGAATTTCAACACTTAGTGAAAATCTGCCTAAGTTGATATCAGTCAAAACATCAAAATGTGGAGGGATTTTTCACCATGATCCAAGATGAATCAAGTCCAATGGTGAACATCAAAGTTGAAGTACATCATCCCAGCTTTCTAAAGAGCCTAAGAGCATGAGATAACTCCACTTGAGCAAAGGGTTATGGAGGTCTCAATACACCTTGCTGCAAACTGTTTTGCAAAATCAGTTTTGGTCATTTCTTGCACTACACAATTTTGAAGTCAAGTGCAATGATCATGATCATACCAATTTAACATGGATCAGAATGAGTCATCACAAACCTGCAAGATCAAGTGATGAGTCAAGGAGAATCACATTTGGAATGATGAAGCTTTGTCACATATGCCTTGAATTCAAAGTGCATTTATGTGGAATAGTGCACATTCAACAAAAGTACTATTTTCAGTCAAGATTCATGCATAAACAACAATAAAAACATCTGAGAAATGTGGAATTGGTCAAAAGTTGGCTATGCTACTTAAAAGTGACAATGTACCTTGGCATGGAAGTAATGGTATCTTGCCAAAAACATTGAATGGGCTCTTATCCTTCAAGCTATCACTATTCAGCCAAGACAAACTCATTCACCTATAAATAAAACTCATTTCTGATCATTCAAACCACCCCAAAACAACACAACACCTGTTTTCTCTCATTTCTTTCTTTCACTTCAAGTTTCAAAAATTTCAAAAGTGAGAATTGTGTTTTCAAAACCAGAGCTTCTTGGCTCAAACTTTTGGTTCAAACACATCATGTACATCATGTCTGAGTGATTTAAGCACTTAAATATCACCTGTAACATCAAATTCATCAAGATCATAGTTCATCCCAAGCAAGTTGCAGTTGGAGTCGAGCCCATCAATCCAGAAGGTTTCAATCCATTCCAAGCACATCAACACATTCCCTGAGGTCTAGGGAAGCTATCCAGGTCATCATTTCACAACTGTAACACCTACAACTGAGGATTTGAATTCATCTTGCACAGGTAAGCCTGAACTTCCCAAACTCCATGAAACATGCATCATTTTTGATATTTTTAGTTACCAACATGTTTCTGCCAAGGCCAACCATAAGCATGTGCAACAAATTTTGTTGCACAGGTCCCAAGATTTCAAAGGGCCTCAGTTTTTTCTAAATGTGTAGCCTTGCTAATTTGTATATTATAAAAGAGGATCCAATTAAATGTGCATGTCAATCTTTCAACTTTATGTTAGATAGAACAGGAGAAGTCATAAAGTGAAATCACAATTATTTTTTATTTTTTTATTTTTAAATTGATTATTATGATAATGAATGAAATGTAGTCCCGGTAGAAAAGAAAACTATTTTCTTCGTACATAGTAACCATCATTCTTGTTTTAAATATCTCATTCATTGTTTGATGACTTTACTCATGTTGTAATTATAATAGCTTAAAAATATATGATTTGGATTTATTATAGTTCTTTTATTATTATAATTATTTTATTATTATTATTATTATTATTATTATTATTATTATTATTTTATTTAGTCTTCAAATAATTATTTTTTAAGTATCTGAATGATGTTCTATTTATCATCATAAGTAATAAATACTTAGTGGCAAAACCCCAAGAAATAATCATTTAGACACACTCGCATAAAAATATATAATATTTAAATATTTAAAAGTATATATTATTTAATTATTTTTATTTTTATATTTTTTTTATGGATATGTGTCCAAACTGTATCTAAATATTAGGCCCATGCAAAACTTTCTCTATCATTGTATATGATAGACATCAAACTTATAAGTTTAAAATATATAAAAGAAGATGAAAAGTACCTAGCATAAACCTAATATTTTATTAAAAGATAAAGACTTATTTATTAGTTTATAGATGAATAAATAATATGAAATCTATAAGCTGTAAAGTACAAACTAATTTGTTAGACTTTAACAATAGGATTAGAACTATAAACTTCAAATTAATAATAATAATCTGTTAACATGACTAGTCAAGTAAGGAAGTAATACTATTAAATTAAAAAATAGTAATTTTGTTAAAAATAAAAGTAATTATAATTTATTTATTTTAATACTAAATTATTATTTTTATTTTTAATTAAATATTTTATCAATCAAAATATATTGATTATTATATCTAAATGTAACTTCTAAATTTAAATAACGTATTTAAAATTGAAAATTATTTTAAATTTTCTTATAATTTAATTTTAAAGAATAGAACGGGGCCTCCAAATCTTTTAGGACGGCCCTGATTTCTGCACATATATAGAATGTTTTTCCTCAATCAATTGCTATGCATCAATCATGTATAGGATTTCACATTGTTCTTGCAAAAATTAGGGTTCATCTGTTCATCACTTGATAACTCCACACTTAAAGTAAATGAAATTAATTACCACCATTGAATACCTTGTTCAAAAGCGAGCAACTTTCATGTTTACATCTTTTAAAATCATTGCGTATTAAGAGAGATAAGTGAGGTTTTACAAATCTGATGATGGTGGTGTGCGCGAGGAAGAAGAAGATGGCCTTGGTGCCATAATTCAAATATTTGAATTTTTAAATATTTTTAACATTTTCATATTATTTTCTATATTCAATTTTAATTATATTCAAATGAATTTTTGCACAAATATCATCCACCTATTTAAATAATTTATTCAACAAAAAAATCAAAAAAATATTTTATATTTCATATATTATTTTTAATTGTTTTTTCAAATAAATTTTAATTTTAATTTTTTCTATCAAATTAATTATTTTTAATCTCAATTTTTTCACACATGTCATTTAAATACCTACTATTTTAATCCACAAAAGAATCACAAAAATAATTTTTATTTGATATATTTTTACTATATTAAAAATATTATTTTAAATTGTTTTAAAATATTTAAAAATGATTTGTTTTCTTGGTTTTTTCTTAAACCAAAATGATTTTAAATATTCATGTGGATAAAATACCTTTTTCATAAACCTTAATCATTGTTTATGACATGATTAATGGATTCATTTGATAAATTATACATTTTTTTATTGATTTTTCTTTGAAAATTATCTTAAAAAATCAAATTAGGGTTTTACTTTGATTCTATCTTTCAAACTTCATTTCAATACATCTGGGCCTCTATTAGAGTGTAAGATCCAACCCTCTTTATAAATAAACCACTTTATGGGCCTCTGCTATAGTATAAGTCCCCTCGCGCTTTTCAAAATCACGGTGCGATCATTGTTTTCACAACAATCTTTGGGCCTCTGTTAGGAGTGTAATTCCCATCCCTTTGTACATAAAATTTGTTTTAAATAACCATATGAGCCTCTGATAGAGTGTAAGACCCAACACCTTTTGTAAATAGAAAATCTTTTAGCCTCATTCATCCTGGGCTTTGTACAGGATACAAACAATCATCCGGGCCTCTATTTAGAGTGTAAGACCCAACACCTTTGCTCCTCTCCTACTTAATATCAAGCCATCTTCAAATTTAAAATCATTTCAAAACTTTCTTCAATTTCTCAAAACCCTAATCCCATCCAATCTTGAAGAAATCATTTAATCAATCACAATACACTTGGGCCTCTATCCAGAGAATAAGACTCACCACCTGTCTCAATTTAATTCATACTTATTTATATACTTGTTCATATATCTGTATATATACTTGTACATATCTTGTTAATTTTCTCTTAGCATTTAAATCATCCTCAGTTTAGACTAGTCCAAACAATAGGATCCTTTCAATCAGTATAACTTAGTTCAAACAACTAGTTCCCTCTTGTATAAAGGAATTCTTCTCCCCAATACAGTCAGCCTCCTCTTGGGCTTTGTTCAATTTACTCAACCTAGAAACACTTAAATAAAGAGAGGATTATTTCTCGATGAAACCTCTTCTTTAATCCCTTTAACCCTGGAGCAGTTCAACAAAGAAAGGATTATTTCCTGGTGAAACCTTTTTTGAACTCATCCTAGACTTGGAAAGTTTCAACACCTAGCCTCCTGTTGGGCTTTATACAAGGACCCATAGGCTTCTAAGAAGCATCATCAGCCTCCTCTTGGGCTTCATACAAGGACCCTCAGACTTCTTAAAAGCATAGGATATATCCTAGTCATCTTTATCAATACATCAATTCCCAGGAGAGACAAAACCTTTAAGACATTCAAACTCATCCTTTAAGTCTCTTCTGATCCTTAACAAGGTTTGGTCTTCACTTTAAAATCTCCATCCAGGGTCAGATAAGAATCAACAAATCCCCAAAAGAATCAAAGCCTTTGTGGCATTTAATAATTCAACTCTCTTAAGCAAGAGTTAGTTTCCTGTTTGATTCCTCAAAACAGTTTAGACCTTCTCTTGAATTTAAATTTCCTCAGAAAGAGTCAATCTCCACTTAAATTCCCTCAGCCTCCTCTTAGGCTTCATATAATGATTTCCCCAGCCAACCTAAATCTTGGGCTTTATACAAGACATATATATTACTCCCCCAGTTGAGTCAGTTTTCAACTTTTTTCAGCTTCAACCTTAGGCTTTGATCAAGGCACAAAGTTTAACATCCCCACAGATGACACTATGAGTCCTCTCTGTAGGAGGATATTTCCTCTATACATCACATTTCAAAAAAAAATATTCAAAACTTTTTCCAGATAATTGATGTAAGTGGCACACTTGTTGATTCAAAATCCAAGCTGGAGTCCCTCCCTTATCATGGCTAAATTTCTCTTCCATCTAAGTGATGTAAGTGGCAAACCTCTGGATTCTACACATACAAGTCAATGTCCCTCTCTTAGCATGCAAAGACTTATAAAGGAAGATGTGGCATTGCTGGATTTCACACATCCCAGTTAAAGCAGCTTCCCTTATAATCAATTCATCAATGTTTGTGATGAATATGTGAGATATCTCCCTTAAGAGATGACAAATTCTCTCTCAGTCAAACTTTTAGCTTCAAACATGGGCTTTAAACAAGACACAAAATTTTTTATCTTCAATCTTGGGCTTTAAACAAGACACAAACATTCTTTTAGCTTCAATCTTGGGCATTGAACACGACACAAATACACTTTTAGCTTCAATCTTGGAACAAGACACAAAATCTTTTAGCTTCAATCTTGGGCTTTAAACAAGAAACAAATATTCTTTTAGCTTCAATCTTGGGCTTTGAACAAGACACAAATACCCTTTTAACTTCAATCTTGGGCTTTGAACAAGACACCAAACAATTTCCTCCCATAGAATAGGAGGCACTACGAACGCTCTGATTTCTCCAAATCTCTTTACGGGAATACGTAGGCATAAGATTGCGAAATCTTAGCGAGCACACTAATAAAAAAAACTTAGGTCAAGTACCTTCCCAAAAACAATAGAAAACCATAAAAACAACAAAAACATCTCCTCAACCTTCACAAAGGAGAAAATTTCCCTATTCAACAACAAATGGATTTAAGCAACCGAGCAATTCAACAGTAGAAATATATGCAAATAAAGGTTCCTATAGATTACTATAGATACTCTGGGTGTTAATAGCTTCCCCTTGTATAACCAACCCCCGATTTCAGATCTCTTTGCATTTGTAAAGGAAAACATTTACGTGCAGGGTTAGTTTAAGATATCTTCCCCTTACTTTTAAGCTTCATAGGATAAATATAGAAATCATAAAGTAGCACTAAAAGCGGTAGTGGTCGCATCACAAAAAACTGGAGCTACAGAAAAATGGCGACTCAGCTGGGGAAATTTAAATTACCTCTTAAGAGGGTTAAGCCTTACATTGCATATTTTTGCTATTTTATTTGCTTTCTCATCATTTGTTGTTTTCCATCACACTATCTGCTTATTTTCCATACTTGTTAATTTACTGTTATCTGGGAATGCGATTAATACACATGTGGTGAGTCAAAAAGTCCTCAGTGGGCTTAATAGAATATTTTAAGATAGGAGGTGGCAGACTCAAGAAGGCTTATAGGGAGTGAATCCCGACCAAGCTAACTTGAAATTCCACCAAATCAGTGGAGGTACCCTTTTGGAATTAATGATGTTAAGCGAGCAATTCGTGAAAACATTACTTTTTCCATTGGGCACCCGTAAAACGGAGGATTAGTAAAAATTTAACCATTCGGCCATTTTAGGACGTAGTGCGATGACTACTCGAATGAGATCCATCTTAGGGATATTACAGCTCTCATGAGTCAGTCGGTTTGCTGGTAATATTCTTAAGAGGGGTCAATGATTTTGGGAACCTTGTTAGAACCCATTCTACAGGTACACAAAGAACCCCTATTGCATATCTTTGGGATGTGTAGATTCGTGGCTTCATGCCCGTGACAATAAACCCTTAAACCCGTGTCTTCATATGTTTGTGTTTGTTGTATTCATGCATTCATGCATCCATTAAAAACTTTCAAAAAAAAAGTTTTCTAAAAAAATTTCAAAAGAACTAAAAAAATAGGGTGTTGCAAATATCCGAAACCGCGTTATGGATTTTGGTAAAAGAAAAACTCAAAAGTACACCTTCGGAAATCCAAAACTTGAAAACTTGAGAAGATTGGGAAGGTTGATTACTAATCCATAAGCTTTCAGAGCTAAGTATGGGGGACTCTTATCCCTTTTAAAATTCAACATGGTGGAAGGAGTCCTATCTACGTTGGTTCAGTTTTATGATCCAGTGTACCATTGCTTCACGTTTCCAGATTATCAGCTCACACCAACATTGGAAGAATACTCTCATTTGATTGATTTACCCATCACTGATCAGGATCCATTCTCTGGATTGGAAGAAATTCCTAAAGATCAAATCATTGCAAGAGCCACCTCTTTGGAAATATCATATATCAAAACTCACATGACCACTAAGGAAGGAATTCAAGGTATACCAGCTAGGTTTCTGTTGGAAAAAGCCCTATACTTTGCCAGTATAGGAAACATAGTTGCTTTTGAGGATAACTTTGTCCTACCCACATATGGATTATTCCTTTTCCCCAACATTGACAATTTTGTCGACATAAACGCTATCAAGATATTCTTAATTGGGAACCCAGTCCCAACTTTGCTGGCAGATGTTTACCACTCAGTGCATTTAAGGAACTTGTACAGTGGAGGGATAATTACATGTTGTGTTCCATTAATCTACAAATGGTTTATTTCCCACTTACCCAAATCTGCTGCTTTTTGGGATCTCAAAAGTGGTATGCGATGGTGGCAAAAGATTATGTCTCTCACCCATTCTGACATAGATTGGTACAATCGGGTCTACGACAGGATAAAGATTATTGACAAATGTGGAAGTATCCCCAATGTACCCCTCATTGGTATTAAAAGAGGGGTCAATTATCACCCAGTTTTAGCTCGTTGTCAACTTAGATACCCGATGAAGGATATACCTTACAACATTCATCTGGAAGGTCTTTTCTTCTAGGAAGGAGAAAATGACAGAGCACTCAAGGAAGAAATTGTGCATGTCTGGCATCATGTTCATAAGAAAGGAAGAGAGTCGCGGGGAAAACCAAACTGCATCTCTGTAGAGCCTTATCACCAATGGGTACAAACTAGAGCCATCAAGTTAAAAATGCCTTACCCTCGTCAAGAAGTATTTCCATTAAAAGAATCTATTCTCTACTTCATGAATGACACAGAAAAACTGCAGGTCGCTTTTAACAAAACTCAACGTGAAAAGAACTCTTGGAGAAAAAAGTATCAGATTGTCAGCTTGGAATGCACAAAGATTCAAGAGTTACTAAATGAGAAAGATGCTCTGATTGAAATACTATAGCAACATGCTATAGAAAGTCAAGAGGAACAGAAGATTTTACTCTCTCCTTTCACCTGGAAAAGGATCATCGACCCGACAACGGTTGAGGAGGCCCGATCAAAGAAGCGAAAAGGGAGTCAGCAGCCAGCATCTAGACCTTTGTCGGAGATTCCTTAGGATTCATAGGCCTAGTTTTCCTTCCTGTACTTTGTAAAATAATGTACTTTTCCCTGTAAGATATTGTAATCCTTTGAATTCAATAAAAAGTTTCCACCACTGTATAATATTTGCAACACAATTGTTAAAAGTTCTTTTGAAACCAAAACAAATAGATCATTCTCATCCTTTGCATATCATTCATCATTCTTGCATTACACATCTTTATCATAAAATCTCACACATATGTCGCACTTTAGAGTCAAACTGTCTCATTCGTACAATACTCGGGCCAATTGGAAAAACAAAATGGAGGATCTTGAGGAGGAAAATAGAGAGCTAAGAGAGGAGGTTAACACTCTGAAAGAAAGTTTGGAAAGACTCACCAACATGATTGAATCCCTGGCAGCAGCTCAGGATCAACCACCTCAAAGGACTGCGATCTCTGAAATTGTGTCTACTCCAACATTTGAGATTCCCACAACTCTTCCTCAGTACAATATGCCTAAAGGTTTTCCCTGGGGCATACCTTTCAATTTCATACCTGAGGGATATATACCACCGGTCACTAAAGACCTGGGAGCCACAACCGGAACCTCCAGACCTGAAGGTTACAAATTTTAGGTGAACGAAGATGCAAGGGCTACGACAGAGACTTCTGTACCTGAAGTTTACAAACTTCAGGTCACTGAAGCACCAAAGGTTATCGCAGTAATGTCTATACCACAACTTGTGATACATACTATCCCAGAGGAACAGATTCTTCAGCCCACCCCTGGCAAGGATGAAGAAGTATACAAAAGAATGAATGAATTCCAAGAACGGTTCTTGGAAATGCAGAAAGAACTGCATGTCATTTGTGGACAGGACTTGTTTGACAAAGATGCCACGGACCTCTGTTTGGTCCCAAACGTCAAAATATTGCACAAGTTTAAGGTGCCCGACTTTGAGAAGTACAAAGGCAACTCTTGCCCTCAAAGTCACTTGGTAATTTACTCCCGAAATATGTCTACTCAAACAGAAAAGCAACAGCTACTAATCCACTACTTTCAAGATAGTTTAACCGGTGTCGCGCTCAAATGGTACATGGGGTTAAACCGTACAAAGATCAGTACTTTCAGAGATCTTGGGGTAACTTTTGTTTAGAAGTAAAAGTACAATTTGGATATGGCACCCGACAGAGATCAACTCAGAGCTATGTTCCAAAAAATAAATAAACCTTCAAGGAGTACGGTCAAAGATGGCGTAAAATCTCCGCCCAGATTTGTCCTTCTCTCGAGGAGAAAGAAATAACGAAAATCTTCTTGAAAACATTAAGTTCATTTTATGATGACCGAATGGTCGCCAGTGCACCAAGTGACTTTACAGAGATGGTAAACATGGGGATACGCCTTGAGGAAGCAGTCTGAGAAGGTCGATTGGTTAAAGACTCGGAACCTTCTAATAGCAGTAAGAGATACGGGAGTACTTTCCAAAAGAAGAAAGAGCAAGATATCAGTACTATCTCGCAGGGTAAGCAAAGGCGAAGGTATCAAACTCGACAAGTAGCAACGATATCTCCTATTATCAACCCATCACCGGTCCCGACATGTCAACCACAGATTGCTCAGAGACAGCCAAATCAACAATCGTACCAGCAAAGGCAGCAACAACCTCTTCAGCAGGCTCGCCCACAATACAATAACAACAATTGTTTTCCCCGATCGCCAGGTTTAACCCCATACCAATGTTATATGCAGAGCTATTCCCAATTTTGCTAGCAAAGGGGCACGTTCAAACCAGGAATCCTCTCACTGTAATGCCCCATTTTGTCCGATTTATTTAATCGAGTCGATTTAATTATTTTCATTTTTATATTATTTTATTCTTGACTTTTATTTTACAATATATTATTTTTCATCGTTATTATATTTTATCGCGTTTTGAGAGCGTTTGCGAGATATTTGAGCTGAGGGGTAAAATGGTCATTTTGGAGGTTAGATATTTTGTTAGAAATAGATATTTTTATATAAGTAGAAATAGTGGGGAAAGAAAAAGAGAAAAGAAGAGAAAAAGAAAGGAAAACGTGGGAAAAGAGAAGAGAATAAGAAACATGGATTCATCATCTTCACTATTCATCATCTTCTTCAAACTCCTCTTCGATTAATCGGGTAAGGGTGAGAAGTTTCGATTATATCTTGCTTGTATATGTATATGTTTGTATTTGTTTGAATGTTTGGTTGAAAAATATATGTTTTACACTTGATTGGAATTGTGATCATTTCGATAGAATCGATGTTCTAACGGTTAGAATTTGGAATATATGGTGTAGAATAGTCAAGTAATGTTTGGGTTTAATCAGGAATACTCGTTGGTATGATTTAGGGAGTTTTGGATTGAGTTATATAGTTTGTGAGAGTTAGGGAAATAATGATGAAATAGTGAGAAATCGATGTTTTCACGGGTGGAATGCGGAATAAGTTGTGTAGTATAGTCGAGTGAGGATAGGAATTAATCGGGAATGGTTATTTGTGTTTTTGAGTGGTTTTGATCGAGTTTGGAGTTGGGATAAATTTATAAAATTATGTTTTAAAATATTTCAAAAATGGAAAATGTGTTGGATGGATTTTTAATGGTGAAAATATTGTAGTATGTTGAATTCTGAGACCGGGGCTTTTTACGGAATTGAAATCGGAGGTCCGGAAGGCATTTAACGGTCGAAAACTGAGTTTTTAGCTCTGCGCATTTATGCGCCAACCCCCAGGTTTATGCGTCGACTCATGATCTCGTGCGCTGACCCGGGCGAAATTTCCAGGTTTATGCGTCGACTCATGATTCTATGCGTCGACTCATGATTACAGAATTTTCTAAAATGTCAGATTTTGTTTTCTTCATAACTTTTGAACCGTAAGTCCGTTTTGACCCCTGTTTGAAGCGTTGGAAAGCTAATGAAATATTGTTTCTATTAAAAATGGTTTGGGGTGCAGTAGATGACTTATTTAAGTCGTGGTTGTGTAAAAGTGTTGGGTTGTCGGGTTTTTATCGCGTTAAATGCGTGCGGTCGGTGTTTTACAGTGTGTTGTGCTATTGTTATATGACGTGGAGCTTTTATGTGGTTTATATGATGTTCAATCATGTGATAAGTTATTGTAATTATTGTGGCCTTATGACAAAATACTTTTTTGAATTGAATACAAATGTATGGTATTAACGTATGTTGTTGTGGGTAGCCTTCGTGGCGTGAATCCTAGTGTTGTGAGTATCATTGTATGATTGTAGGATTGTTGTGGTTGATGGTGAGTAATTCTTGATGTGAATTGATGTGAGTGTATATTCTAAAATTCTAATTGTTGTGGTTTGTGGATTATGATGAAATGTATTGTTTATGTGAAATTCAATGTGTGTTATTTGGTGGACTTAAGGCAAGTAAAGGCATTGTTTGAATTGATTTCCAATGCATGAATAATGATGATGAAATAATTCATATTGTTGATTTGTGAATATGCATTTGATTGTCATGAGTCATTTGTATGCTAAGCATCATGATATGCATCTTGTGATGTCGTGTGCCCTTGTAGGGTGTGAGCGACGAAACGATTCCAGAGGGAATCTGCTGTAACAGTCGTGTACCTTATACAAAGAGGACCTAAAGCGACATTATAGATGATCGTGTGCCTTATACAAAGAGGACCAAAGCGATCAGATCGTGTGCCTTATACAAAGAGGGCCTAAAGCGATCCATAAACGTCGTGTGCCTTATACAAAGAGGACCTAAAGCGACGGGGAACATCGTTTGCCCGACGAGGAGTTACACTAAGTAACAAGCGATGGTTCCAATAATTCCTGAGTGAATTAATGATGAGAATGATGGATGGATGATACCACATTGCATTGCATAGATTCGTTGTGTCGGTCTCTGTGCATTTGCATAAATCATGAATGGATTGATTATGTGTGGGAAATTGTGAATGAATTGATTATGTGTGGGAAATTGTGAATGAATTGATTATGTGTTGAGCTCGTGATAGCATTGGTGATTTGATATGCATTCATGATAAATGTATGGATTATGGATGATATGTTTTATGAATGGACATATGCTATGTTTTGTGGAGACGTTATACATTACAAAGATTATTTGGATGATCGTTGATATGCTATATATGAATATATGTGATGTGGTGGTGTGTTTCCATATGTCATACTCTTGGTATGCCTTATGTGTGAATATGTGATTATGTTGGTATAAGTGATATATGCTATGTTGTTGGATTATTAGAAATATGTATGTATCTGTGGCATGCTATATGTATTAGTATGTGATGCTTGTGGTGAGAATAATTATGCATGTGAAGTTATATGTGTTGCATATTATTATGCAATCTTGATTTAGTTGTTATTTCTCACCCTTCTGCTGTGGTTTGTTGCTCTATGAGGCAATTGCAGATTAGTATCTTGGAGGCTTTTGTGATGATTATTTCTCCATCCTTTTGTCGGTCTGTCTGCTTTGATACGTAGCACGGGAGTCGGGAAACACTTTTGTTATATATGTATACATTTGTTGGATCTATTTTGTATTACATTTGTATGAATATTTTGATGTTATAAAACAATTTACTTTGTAAAATAAGTCAGTTATGGATCTTTCCGCTTTATTCCATAATTGAACTTCCCTTTTGTTGGAAAAAGTTTCCCTTTTATGTTTATTCCATTTTGTGTTATGTATCAAATTTATGAGCAGGGATTGTGTTTTCTTTCTTTAAATGTGGCATCCTTGTTTCTGTCTAAGGATAAAAATTTTATTCACTCTGATTTATTTATGTATTATTTATTCTCAATGGGAATTGGGGTGTTACATAAGTGGTATCAGAGCAGGTCGGTCCGTCCGGCCAAGTTGTTGAGTCAGTTGGTGTGACAGTTGAATACTGTCGATGTTGTTTGTTCCTTAGTATGTGATATGTGTGTGAAACACTGTCAGTACTTTCTGGTTTTTCTAATTCCTTGTCTGCAGGATTTAGAATGAGCTAAGCGGGGGAGAAGCTTATGCTTCTCCAAGTTGCTTCAGGTGTGGAGTATTCGCTCAGTGTGCCGTTGGTTGCAAGAGTGTATGTGTTGTTTGGAAAATGTTGTTCCCGATTTCGGAGGGAATGGGGAGGTAAGGTTTATGTCAACTAAGGATTTGTGCCTTAGGTAGTTTTGTGCACAAGATGCAAGAAATGCTATTATAGTTTGGTAAAGATGGTTTATTCCCCGTCATGATTGTCGGCTGTCTATTGACAAATTGAGGAACTGATCACCCTTAATCTCTTGTTGATAGTAGGCGGTATTATGTTGGATGGAATAGACGTGTCTTTCCAGCTTTGATAGTATGTTTTGTGAATCGTTTGGAGCTAAGCCAGTGAGTACAGATTGTTTTGTTGAGTCGATGAAGATTCTAATATCAGAAGATAAGATGGATTAGAGGTTTTGGTATGTTGGTCCAGTTGGGAAGTCATTGAGAAAGAACGATTGGGTATCGTTAATGGTTGTTCTTAGAGAGTAGAGTGTGAACTCAAATTTGACGAAGGTGAAGATTTGAGGTTTGGATCTGCTAAGTAAGTAGAAGAGCTTTTAGGAAGTTAAACTCAGATGTTTGTCATGTTTGTGATGATAGTGTTCTGGAAATTGGCGGGAAAGCCACAGTGATGGGCCGTGAGTTGTGCATGGGTTTCAGATGTGTTTTTGGATGGAACATTAGTGTATCAACTTGAAGAGGTCCAACATGGGAAAAGGATGATAGCATGAGGTTGCGTGTTAATCAGTGAGTAGTATGGAAACTTGCGGTTATGTTCTGGATAGCTTGATTTTTGAATTGTGATGAATCGCGAACGATTTGAAGTTCCTTGATGGTCTTAATTTTGTTAAGGGTTGTATATGTTATGGTTGTGGAGTATATGAATCGTATCTTCCATATTTGTTTGGATAAGTTCATAGTGATGTTTATTGGATGATATTCTGATTTATTTTAAATCAAAGGATGAGTATGTAGAGTATTTGAGGATTGAGTTACAAGGGTTGAAAGAGAGGAAGCTTTCTGCTAAATTATCGAAGTGAGAATTTTGATTGAAAGAGGTTAGTTTTCTTGGTTATGTTATTTCCGATGATGGTATTGTTGTGTATCTATCCAAAATAGATGCAGTTCTACATTGAGAGACTCCAAAGTCGATTAAGGAGATTAGAAACTTTTGGGCTTAGTTGGTTGTTACTGCAGGTTATGGAAGACTTTGCTAAGTTAGTACTTCTGTTATCTCAGTTGACTTGCAAAGGGTGAGTCGTTTGCTTTGGATGTTCGTTGTGAGTAAGTTTTGGTGAGTTGAAGTAGAGATTGTCTACGGCTCCAATTTTGATTCTGCCTGATCCTAATAAACTGTTTATGAAATATTGGGATGCGTCCTTGATGAGTTTAGTTAGTGTGTTAATGCGAGAGGGTAAAGTCATTTCTTATGCTTTGCGACAATTGAGGATTCATGAAAAGGATTATCCTACTCGTTTTGGAGTTGGTTGTTTTTGTGTTGAGAATCTGGAGGTATTATTTTGAGGGTTTTAGGTTCAAGGTGTTTGGTAATCACAAGGGTTTAGAGTACTTGTTTGGTCAGAAGGAATAAAGTAGGAGACAACGAAGATGGTTGGAATTCCTGATTAGTTATGACCTTGGCTCGAATTATCCTATTGGTAAAGTTAATATCGTGCCTGATGAGTTAAGTCGAAAGTCTTTATATATGTCTATTTTGATGGTCATAGAATTAGAGTTGGTTGAGCAGTTCAGAGACTTGTGTCTGGTGTGTAAGCTAACACAGCAGAGTGTGAGGTTGGGTATATTAAAAGTGAACAGTGATTTTTGGCGAATATGAGAAAGAGTTAGACTTTGGACGTGGGATTGATAGTTTTGATGGTTACGAGTAATCAGAGTGTGCAACGGAAGCATGATGTGGCACATTTCGTATATGCGTGCGTGACTTGTAAGAGTTCAAAGGTTGAACATTATAAACATGTAGGAATGATGAGACCATTGGACGTTCCGGAATGGAAGTGATAGGTGGAAGGTTTGAATATTATTCATGGGCTACTATGTAGATGGATGTTTTGGTTATATGTTCGATTGGTGAATCGTAGCATTGTTGTCTTAATGTTGTGTGACAAGGATGTTGGTATTGTGGTTATGTAGAGGTTGTTGAGACGTTGTTTATGTCGTGGAACGTTATGTTCTTGTTTTTGGTTGTTGCCTCGTTTCTATCGTGATGGTAACGATCTTGTTGTGTTTCGGTTCAAGAGTGAACCTGTGTGTTTGTAACTTGGGTATTCTTTGAGTTGTGAGTTGGTCGTCAAGTGCATTGTATGGGCATTGCATCTTGTCGTTGTTATTACTACCGTGGTCGTGTCGTTATAGTAGTTGCTGTGAGCGAGGTGTTTTTTCGGTTTGTGTTATTCCTGGTGTTGCCTTTAATGGCATGAGAGTGGGTTAGTCGGATACGAGAGTCGTATCCGGAGTTGTTTGCACCAAGTATATTTTCGAGGACGAAAATGTCTAAGTGGGGGAGAATTGTAACACCCCGTTTTTTCCGATTTATTTAATCGAGTCGATTTACTTATTTTCGTTTTTATATTATTTTATTCTTGACTTTTATTTGACAATATATTATTTTTCATCGTTATTATGTTTTATCGCATTTTGAGAGCGTTTGCGAGATATTTGAGCTGAGGGGTAAAATGGTCATTTTGGAGGTTAAATATTTTGTTAGAAATAGATATTTTTATATAAGTAGAAATAGAGGGGAAAGAAAAAGAGAAAAGAAGAGAAAGATAAAGGAAAACGTGGGAAAAGAGAAGAGAAGAAGAAACATGGATTCATCATCTTCACTATTCATCATCTTCTTCAAACTCCTCTTCGATTAATCGGGTAAGAGTGAGAAGTTTCGATTATATCTTGCTTGTATATGTATATGTATGTTTTTGTTTGAATGTTTGGTTGAAAAATATATGTTTTCTACTTGATTAGAATTGTGATCATTTCGATAGAATCGATGTTCTAACGGTTATAATTTGGATTAGATGGTGTAGAATAGTCGAGTAATGTTTGGGTTTAATCAGGAATACTCGTTGGTATGATTTAGGGAGTTTTGGATTGAGTTATATAGTTTGTGAGATTTAGGGCAATAATGATGAAATAGTGAGAAATCGATGTTTTCACGGTTGGAATGCGGAATAAGTTGTGTAGTATAGTCGGGTGAGGATAGGAATTAATCGAGAATCGTTGTTTGTGTGTTTTTGAGTGGTTTTGATCGAGTTTGGAGTTGGGATAAATTGATAAAATTATGTTTTAAAATATTTCAAAAATGTAAAATGTGTTGGATGGATTTTTAATGGTGAAAATATTGTAGTATGTTGAATTCTGAGACCGGGGCTTTTACGGAATCCAAATCGGAGGTCCGGAAGGTATTTAACGGTCGAAAACTGAGTTTTTAGCAGAATCTGCGCATTTATGCGCCAACCCCCAGGTTTATGCGTCGACTCATGATCTCGTGCACTGACCCGGGCGAAATTTCCAGGTTTATGCGTCGACTCATGATTCTATGCGTCGGCTCATGATTACAGAATTTTCCAAAATGTCAGATTTTGTTTTCTTCATAACTTTTGAACCGTAAGTCCGTTTTGACCCCCGTTTGAAGCTTTGGAAAGGTAATGAAATATTATTTCTATTAAAAATGTTTTGGAGGGCAGTAGATGATTTATTTAAGTCGTGGTTGTGTAAAAGTGTTGGTTTGTCGGGTTTTTATCGCGTTAAATGCGTGCGGTTGGTGTTTTACAGTGTGTTGTGCTATTGTTATATGATGTGGAACTTTTATGTAATTTATATGATGTTGAATCATGTGATAAGTTGTTATAATTGTTGTGTCCTTATGGCAAAATACTTTGTTGAATTGAATACAAATGTATGCTATTAACGTATGTTGTTGTGGGTAGCCTTCGTGGCGTGAATCCTAGTGTTGTGAGTATCATTGTATGATTGTAGGATTGTTGTGGTTGATGGTGAGTAATTCTTGATGTGTGTCATACCCCAAATTTTCACCACTAAGATTCCCATCACTGTACAAATCATCATCACAATATGGGTGTATCATTATGCCTCATTAGTCTCCCCAAAGATGGGTGAACACTTACTACAGTCAAAATTAGGGTTTCAAGCCCTCTCTGAGTTCTTAGACAAAGGATCAATCAAGGAATGACATGATATTCAACTTGTCTAAACCTATAAAACATCCAAAATGGATCAAAAGGACTCCCACTTCAAGGATTAAGCACAAGGTTGCTCCCTTCTAGGTGGATCAAACCTCGAGATCGCCAATGTCACCAAATTAGGGTTTTGGTCGACCAGGGCCTCCAGGTGGAAATTTTCCTCTGGGCATGAGCCAATGCTTCAAAGAATAACCTAATATACTCCATGGAACCTCATGGACCCAATCATCAAGTCAATTTTGCCTCAGGGGATGCAATAATATAAAATCAGGAATTAGGGTTTCTTGACCTAATTCACCCCTAAGTTGACTTTTGGGACAAATCATGAGCCAAGACCTTAAGACATGGTTTGAGGGTCCCTAGTACACCACATTGATCCATTTGTAACAATGGGTTGATCCAAGAAGCTTGAGCAACAAGTCTCAAATTCATCAGAACCACAGTTAGGGTTTCGCAGGAAAAGTCAACTGTAACTTTGACTTTTAACTAGGACATGCTCCCAAGCCCTAAGACATGATTCAATATACCCTATAACACCCATGGAACATGTCCATCAAGTTTGATTTAGGTCAAGGACATGATTTCCTAAAGGATTGAACAGTTTGGAATTCATTTGATAAAAAGTCAACTGTGCACAAAAGTCAACTTTGACTTTTTGAGATTTTTCACAATTATGGATTTTAAGCCTTAAAATGATGTTAATGTATGATTTGAATCATCATTCATCAAGAAAAATCAAAGAAAGTGGGATAACTTGTAAAAGGGGTAACCATAAAAACTTAGAAATTTTTTTCAAAGTTATGAACAAAGTGGCGAAGGTACCAACTTTGGAGGATCATAACTCCTAAATCACAAAGCCATTTTTCCCCATCCAAAGCTTGATTTTTATATCTCATGGCCCTCTACAAAAACTTCAACTAGACCTCATTCCAATTCTCCATGGATTTTGAGTTATGGATTGATCAAAATCACAAAAAGTGAAAATGTCACTTTTTTCCAACACTTAGTGAAATTTTCACTAAGTCAGAATCTGCCTTCACTTTTTTCCAAATGTAGGGAAATTTTTCACTTGGATCCAAAAAGTATCAAAACCAAATATGATCAAACAGTTGTTGTATCATATAAGGGCTTTCCAAAATGGCCAAGAACATCACCAAATTCAATTTGAGCTAAGAGTTATGGTAGTGGCAAAATGCCTTGCTGAAAATTAGGCAAAATTAGCCAATTTCAAGCCTTGTCATCATCTTGGACACATCTGAGGATCAAATCTAAAGGGGACAATCACTGAGCCAAGCCTCCAAAGTCTTTGGAACTAGAAGTAGCATGCCAAACCTAGAATTGCCTAAAAGAGGGACAAGACTCCAATTTTGGATTAGAGCATTTAATAGATGCTTAGAGGTGGCATGGACTGACACATTTACAACTGAATTCAGTCAAGATTCCTCCAACAAGTAGGGAACCAAAGCTCTGTGCTCTAACCTCTAGTAAATGGCTAGAGGAGACTTGGATTTTCATTTGCCAACATTGGCCAAACCTCTGCTGCAGTTGCCATTCACTATTGATCCCAAAACAAACTTGCTCTACTATAAATAGAGCTCATTTGTGCTCAGTTTGAGTACACCAAAGCCATCAAATAGATGCTTTCCTCAAAATCCATTTTTCTTGGCAAAAATGCCTTCTTTAGCAAGGTAACTCTGAGTTTTTGAGTTTGAGAGCTTTTCCAATCAAACCAATCACACACACACACACACACACACCTCATAAACATCATATGTAGGTGATCCAAACTCTCACAAGTGACATGTAATCACAAAATCACAAAGTCACATCTCAAAACCTCAAAATAGGCTCTTTGTGCATTTTTCAAGCCATGTCTTGATTCAGTCACTTTCCAAACCAGATAAAACATCAAACACACTCCAAATATCATCCTTGAACTGTCCCAAATGGTTCCCCCCATCTGGAACACCATTTGAGAGAGTTGCCATTTTGGTCACTTTTAACCCCTTTTGCAAGAAAGGGCCAGTTTGTGTTTTTGCAGGTACCAGCTGATTCCAAGAATCCTAAAAGCTTCTAAGGGATCATTTGAGTGTGTCTAAAGCATCAAATCATTTCTGGAACAAGAGGCTTGACAGATTGCACAAAAACTCCAAAAAGCTCAAAAAGAGGTAAGCCTCATGACTTGAACTTTCCAAAATATGCAATGCTTTGAAGTCCACTAATCATGCACACCTCATACATGTTAAATATGTTGTGTTTGAACCAATTGATCATGTAATTCATGCCTGTATCAAAGTGTAGCATAGAAAATGCAATTATAGGCCTTTTTCAAAACCACTATCGGGTTTTGAGGAGGGAGTGTGATCTGAAAAAACTACCACCACCATTGGATTCCTTGTGAAATTCTGGTCCAGATGCATATAAATTTTGTCTCAAACCATTAAGAATTGAGAAAGTTATGACCTTCACGTTTCTGAGCCAAAACTTGCCTAGCCTTGCCTTGGGCCAGACCTAAAACCAAGGCATGACTTGTATATTTGTGATTTCACTTCAAACAATGAATGTATCACCACCCCAGCGGTAAGGCGCGTGCCTTGTGACCTTGAGGTCGTGGGTTCAAACCTCACCCATGCCATTGTGTTTTTTCATATTTTTCCATTTTTTCCAATATTTTATGTTTTTTTAATTAATTGGTAAATTAATAACTCTTTCAATTTTAATTATTTTTGATTGGTTCTTTTTGCAAAAAATCACAAAAATGTTGAAATATTTTATTCCACAAAAAAATTAAGTTTATATTATTTATTTAATATAATTAGTATTTTTGTGAATAACTTCATTTTTATTTGTTTTAAACATTTTAAAATGAACATTCATCTTGAAAAATCAAGACCAAATGAGTTTTAATATCTCTTGTGATTAAAACTTCATTTTTCAAACCTTAAACAAAAATCACAAGTGGTTTATTCAAATTCATTTGGCATTTTTCCTTGATTTTCTTTTAATATTTACTTTTAAAAAATAACAAATTAGGGTTTCTTTGATTTTCACCCTCATCAATCATTTTCAAGCACTCATGGGCCTCTGATAGAGTGTAAGACCCAATCCCCTTTTAACCAAAACAATTTTGGGCCTCAGATATTGTATAAGTCCCTCTGCGTTAAAAGAAAAGTTCGGCGCGATCGTCGCCCGTTTAAAAATAAACCATCTGGGCCTCTCCTCGAGCTATAAGACCCATTCAAAACTTTTGGGCCTCTATTAGAGTGTAAGACCCAACCCTTTTTGGAAACTAAATTATCTTGGGCCTTAGTCATTGTATAAGACCCACTGCGTTTTCAAAATCTCGGCGCGATCGCCATTTCAAACAAAAAATCATCTGGGCCTACCATCGTGTTATAAGCCCCACTCTTTTTCTTTAAAACCTTTTGGGCCTCTTGAGAGAGTGTAAGACCCACCCCTTTGTACAGAAAACCTTTTTGGCCTCAGTCACTTGTATAAGCCCCTATGTATAAAATGATAGTGCGATCATTGGTAAAACCACGGGCCTCTCCTTGAGCTGTAAGCCCCAATTTTTCTTTCAAAGAACTTTCTCCTTTGATTTTGAATATACTGTTGTTTTCAATCTTTCTTTGTTGAACAACTAACAAAATAGCATGGAAGCTATACAACCGAGTAAGTGTTTATACGCTTTCATTTACCGCTTTCATATGTATATAACTGTACTGTGGGGCTGTTTCACTGTAAGTCTTCTTTCATAAACTCATATCAACTGTGTAATACTAGTATAGATATTTAGAGTTTCCACGGCAACTACGTCTAGCACTAAGCCCTGTTGATCACTCTTGAATAGACCAAACTAGATCCCCATAGGATTACCAGATACAGTCTTCCCTCCTCTTGGGGTTAAACAATATGGAGATGTGAAAGGCAGATTCTTTTTGAACCCTTTCTCAGACTGTCACTCTTAGAAATTGTCAAAGAAACTCTACTCCCCAGAGATGATCTTTTCTCCGTGAATGGCATCTCTTGAGTTTCTTCCAAATTCTCGAACTTTCCTGGCTTGATTTATTCTCTGTGAATAGTCTGTCTTGAATTTCTCGGGGTTTGGGGGACCCACAGGCTTCTTAAAAGCATCCCCGCCTCCTTTTGGACATTGTACATGGACCCGTCGGCTTCTTAGAAGTATTCACAACCTCCTCTTAGGCTTCGTATAAATGATTTCTTCCTCCGGGAATGACAGCCTCCTCTTGGGCTTCGTACAAATTGTCCCTCGGCTTCTTAAAAGATTCCAGCCTCCTCTTGGGCTTCGTACAAATTGTCCCGACGACCTCCTAGAGGTATAGGAACAGAAATTAGTCATCTTAATAGAACAATTTTTCAAAGAGTCTAGATCCTGCTACTGCTGTTTCTTAAACGTAGTACAAAAGATGAAACTCTAGACTTGGACAATCTAATTTCCTTGAGTCTCAAAGACATTCTCAAGTTCCTTTCAAAACTAGGAGATGAAACCCGTAGACTCGGATAGTCCCAATCCCCTTTGGATTTCCCATTTCCTTAAAGAACAGGAAATATCCCTGATCCTCGAATCAAAATCCCTGAGTGCAAACATTACTCATATAAGAACTGATTTCCTCTTTAAATCAGCATATTGGACAACTGAAACAATAACCATAGCCTTCATCTCGGGCTTCGTACGAGATACAAAAAGACTCTCTTGTTGAGTCAAACCTTTTAACCTTCATCTCGGGCTTTGTACGAGATACAAAACACTCTCTTGTTGAGTATAAAAGACTCTCTTGTTGAGTCAAACCCTTTTAGCCTCTCTCTCGGGCTTCGTACGAGACACATAAAAACACCCTCTTGTTGTGTCGATAGCCTCCTCTTAGGCTTCATATAAGGAAACACCGGTTGAGTCAATCAACCTTTTAGCATCAAAACTGTGCCTCGTTCACAGGATACAAACATCAACAAATCCCTTCATCTAATTGTTGTAAGCGGCAAACCTCTGGATTTTTTACATCCACGCCACTGTCCTTCTTTTAGCATGAGAAATTCCTAAGGAAAGATATCATTGCTCTACACTGAGTTGAAGTCTTCTCCTTCAGGTTAAAACTCCCTATAAAGGAAACTATGACATTGCTAGGATTCACATATCCCGGTTAAAGTAATCCTCCTTTACAGTCAGTCACCCAACATTTGTGACAAACAGACCCCCTTTAGAGATGACAAATTCTCTCTAAAGTCAACACCCTTTAGCTTCATATCTTGGGCTTTGAACATGATACAAATCACCTTTCGCTTCACGTCTTGGGCTTTGAACAAGACACCAAAACACCATTTCCTCCCATAGAATAGGAGGAACTACGATCGCTCTGATTTCCCTGTTTTGGAAAATGGGAATGCGTAGGCATAAGATTGAAAGAAAAATCTTAGCGAGCACACTAAACAAAAACTCAAAATCCCACACCCTCAGTCCTAAACATCCTACCCATGAACCGTCCAACGTTTTCAATCTCAAAAATAGAGAGTAAGAAGAAAAAGGCCCCATTACCATATAGCATCCGTAACCTAACAGACCGCTGTTTAAACTCAGTATGCAAGCAGAGTTAATTGGAGACATCTATTTCCCTATCTTCATCAGCTTCAATAGGATAAAAAATGAATCGAACTGTAGTAACCCCCAAAGAGCGACAGTGCTTAAGAAACACGTCCAGTTTCGCTCGCTACAGAAAAGTGGCGCCCACCGTGGGGCCATTCTCATCTTTCTTTCTTACAATTTAAGGTGAAAACCTTGGACAAGTCATTTTCATGGCGGTGGCCACCACAGAAAAGTGGCGCCCACCGTAGGGCGTAATCTTTCATTTTATCTCTTAGGTAAAAACCGACTTCACTTGGGGATTTCACTGGGATAGGACTTTTTTTTGCTTCACTAGGATCTTAGGTCAAAACCTTTAAAGTTGGGAAGGAACCACAGAATGGCGACTCCGTCGGGGAGCCATTTTAACATAGGATTTATAGCTCTTAAAAGTCTAGGACATTAGGACGAATATATATACTGCTTTTCCTAATTGATATATGTGTTTATTTTTCTGCTAATGGGAATGTGTGTGATGCCGCATGTGGAAAGATTGAGTATACACCTAGGAAAAACCCCTTTAGTGGTGCGGAAGCTATCGGAAATGGTTGTCATGCGATACCACCCTCTTCTGAGGACTCTTCGAAAAAACGCCACCTAGCACGGTTCTCGGCCTGCTGGTGTTTTTCTCGACAAGAGTTGATGATGTTGAGAGACAGGTACAAAAATCACTAGTATAAACCTTTGGGACGGGTAGAGCCTTGACTCCATGACACCGACCCTTTGACCCCAGGTTTTTTCTATGTTTTTGTGTGCTGCATTCATGCATTCATTTAAATAAATAAAAACATTAAAACAAAGGAAAACTTTTCTTCTAGTCTCTCTTTTTCAAATTAAACTAAGACAATGATTGCAAATGTCTGAGAAAAAGATTGCACTCATGGATTTCGATAGAAGGAGAACTAATAAGTATACCTTCAAGGTTCCAAAACTAGAGGTTTGAGAGGTTTGGTGAGAATGATCACGAACCAAGAGGCTTTCAGAGCCAAGTATGGAGGTTTGCTATCTCTATTAAGGGTTCAAGTAATTGAAAGAATCATGGATACACTCATTCAGTTTTACGATCCGGTTCATCACTGTTTCACATTCCCGGATTATCAGCTCGCCCCAACGCTGGAGGAATATTCTCATCTGATTGATTTACATATCACTGATCGAGCTCCTTTTTCTGTACTGGAAGAAATTCCAAAGGATCAGACCATTGGAAGAGCAATCTATTTAGACGAGTCAGAAGTCAGGACTCACATGATTATTAAGGGTGGCATACAAGGTTTGTCGGCCCAGTTCTTGACAAAGAAGGCCCTGTATTTTGCTAGTATAGGGAACGTGACTACTTTTGAAAGCATCTTTGTTTTATTCACTTACGAGTTATTTTTGTTTCCCAAGATTAATAACTTCGTCGATATCAACTTCATTAAGGTTTTTCTCATTGGAAACCCTGTGCCAACTTTGCTTGCAGACACATATCATTCTGTACACTTAGAGAATTTATACAGCGGAGGGGAGATCACATGTTGTGTACCTCTGCTATACAAATGGTTTATCTCCCATTTGCCTAAGTCTGCTGTTTTTTGGGATCATAAGAATACTTTACGTTGGTCGCAGAGAATCATGTCTCTTACCAACTCTGACATAGATTAATGCAATAGGATTTATGAGGGAATCAGGATCATTGACCATTGTGGAAACTTCCCCAATGTACCCCTCATAGGAACTAAGGGAGGAATCAATTACCATCCAGTGTTGGTTCGTCGTCAATTTGGATACCCGATGAGGCATGTCCCGCATAATGCTCATCTGGAAGGTCTTTTCTTCAAAGAAGGAGAAAGTGACAGAGCACTAAAGATGGAAATAGTGCACGCTTGGAAACATGTTCATAAGAAAGGACGAGAGTCTCTAGGTAAACCGGACTGTGTCTCGGTGGAGCCTTACCTCCACAGGGTACAAACTATAGCTCTCAAGCTAAAAATTCCTTATCCTCATCATAGAGTTCTTCCGCCAAGGGAGTCTGTCATGTACTTCATAACTGAAACGAAAAAACTCCAGGTTACTCTCAACAAAGTTCAGCGGGAGAGAAGGTCTTGGAAGAACAAGTACCGCACCCTCAATGTGGAGTGTATCAAAATACAACAACTATTGAAGGATAAAGATGCTCTGATTGAAATTTTGGAGCAGCATGCTGTAGAAAATCAGGATGACCAAAGGAATTTGCTCACTCCTTTCACCTGGCAAAGGAATGACAACCCGACAACGGCTCAAGAGCCCCGGTCAAAGAAAAGGAAAGTACCAGAATCAGTTCCCGATTTCTCCTCAGGAAGGGCTCAGGACCCATTAGCTTAGGTTTCTGTTTCCGCACCTTGTAATCTACTGTATTTCTATTTTCGCAATCCTTTGAATTCAATAAAATGGGGTTTTCCCACTGTTTGATATTTGCAATCTAATTCTCGAAGTTTATTTTGATTAAACAAAAAAAGACACTTAATCATTGCATTCATCATTCTCACATCACGTATTCTTCTTACCTACGAGTCTCACGTTTGTGTCTCGATTCTAGAGTCAAACTGTCTCATTCGTACAATACTCGGGCCAATCGTTAGAAAAAGATGGATGATCTTGAAGAAGAGAACAGAGAGTTGAAATAAGAGATCGACTCAATGAGAGAGGATATAAGAAAGCTTCGTAACGAAATGCAAGCCATGGCAGAACCTCAGTTACAAATAACTGTGATCTCAGAGATCACCTCAATGCCCATAGTGGAGAAGTATGATCCTAGGTACAAAATGCAGAAAGATCGTCCCTGGGGCATGCCTGTTAACTATATCCCGGAAGGATATGTTCCGCCGATCACTGGAGATCCGGAAACTTCAGCAGAAGCCGCTGGGCCTGAAGGTTACAAACTTTGGGAAAGCGAGGATGCCAGAGGCATATTGAGAACTCCTGAAGGTTACAAACTTCGGGAAACGCCAAGATTCACTGCCGTAGTAATGGTACCACCCCCTGTGGTGCACACTGTCCCGGAAGGACAGATTCCACAGATACCTTCTGGAAGAAAGGAAACTATGTTCGACAGGATTGATGAGTTCCAGGAATAGTTCTTGGAAATGCAAAAGGAACTGCAAGCCATCCGCGGTCAGGATTTATTCGAAAAGGACGCCGTAGACCTTTGTCTGGTCCCCAATGTGAAAGTTCCGCACAAGTTCCAAGTTCCCGACTTTGAAAAATACAAGGGTAATTATTGCCCTCAGAGTCACTTAGTGATGTACGCTCGGCGAATGTCAGCTCAGACGGAAAATCAGGATCTACTGATTCACTACTTTCAGGATAGTTTAACCGGTGCCGCCTTAAAATGGTACATAGGTTTAAACCGTGCTACGATTAGCACTTTCAGAGATCTTGGCATTGCCTTCGTCCAATAATACAAATACAATTTGGACATGGCACCAGACAGAGATTAGCTCAGATCGATGTCACAAAAGGACAAGGAAACCTTTAAGGAATACGCTCAGAGATGGCGTGAAATTGCCGCTCAAATTTGTCCACCTCTTGAGGAAAAAAAGATGACAAAGATTTTCTTAAAGACCTTGAGCTAATTTTACTACGACAGAATGGTTGCCAGTGCACCCAGTGACTTCACCGAAATGGTCGGTATGGGAGTTCGCCTTGAGGAAGCCGTCCGAGAAGGACGTCTAATAAAAGATGCTAGATCATCAAGTAGTACAAAACGATATGGTAGTACTCTCACTAAGAAAAAAGAGCAAGATATTGGGAATATCTCTCTCGGAAGGCAAAGGCGACGTTATCAGCCAGTAGTGGCTGTGACTCCTGCTATCAATCTGGCGCCTATTTCTACGTATCAACCTCAGGTTGCGCAGAGCCAACCTAATCAGCAAAGGACTCAACAACCTCTTTAGTAGGCTCGTCCTCCATACAATAACAACCGTACAACGCGGCCACCAGGATTTGATCCGATACCCATATCATACGCATAACTATTTCCGTTACTACTGGCCAAGGGGCACATCCAGACTAAATCCCCTCTTGCAGTACCGAAAAATCCGCCTTTTTGGTTTAAGGTGGACCAGACATGCCCTTACCATCAAGGAGGACCAGGGCATAACATAGAGAACTGTCTCAATTTCAAATTCGACGTGCAAAAGCTTGTTAGGAGCGAGGTCTTATCTTTAAAAGATACAAATCCCAATGTTCTCATGAACCCGCTGCCTCAACATGAGAAAGCCACAGTCAATATGATAGAGGGAGAGTCTAACAAAGTCTATCAAATTCACGATGTACTCTTATTGAAAACCAACTTGGTCAAGATGCATTGTAGACAGAGTGGATATGGACATGTGCCACCTCATAATTATCATCAGTGTGATATCTGCTCTAAAAGCAGTAAAGGATGTTCCATGGTGCAATAAGCTTTACAGGAACAGATGGATCTCGGATGGATCCAAGAGCACCGAGTTCATGGAGTTAACATGGTTTACATGAATTCTAACATCATTCAGAACCACGACATCCGTGCAATGAATGCCAACTTGGTGGCAATGCACTCAAGGCAAAGCCAGTATCATAATCTGCCACGGCACGATTACAGTTCTTGTCTGACTTACTCGGTAAACAAACAGGGATGCTCTTTTGTACAAGAGGCCCTCCAACGTCAGATGGATCTTGGATGGATCCAGGACTACCATGATAGAAATCCCTATCAGATCAACATGGTTCAAATCTTTAACATTCGCTTAATGAATACCAACCAGGTAGAGTTACATGCTGAGAAGGTCCGCCTCGGATTCCTGGTATCACATGATTACCAGAGCTGTAAAGCGGGCTGCGAAAACGATCAAGGTTGTGCCCTTGTCTAGGAGGCACTTCAGCACTTGTTAAATCACTGGTGGATGCCAATCTATATGGATGAAGATACTCAGTAAATTAGTATCAATAACAGGAACCCTACTCAGCGTCAAAGTCAGGATGTCCGATCTGTGGAGGCTAACCTAGTGAGGTTACATTACATTCAAAGCGGGCGTGGCTAGGTGCCACCACACAACTATGAACGTTGTAGAATATGTTCAGAAAGTAACCAAGGATGTTACCTTGTGCGAGCAGCTCTTCAGGGTCAGGTGGATCGTAGAGAGATTCGTCCATGCCCGGGTTCCGGACCAATCAACTGGGCGCCAGACTACCTCGCTGATCAAATTGAAGATGTTGTCATAATCTCTGATCATCAGAGGGCCAGGGATGTTTTTGCCATCATCCCTCTACTTGACAAATCAAGAGTTCCTAACCAGGAACAGATCGAGATTACTTACGATGGTCAGAAAAATCAGAAGGCTCCCATAGTCATCTATCTACCGGGACCACTACCGTATGAATCAACTAAGGCTATCCCTTACAAATACGGTGCAACGATAATTGAGAATGGAAAGGAAAATCCATTACCCTCCGTCGTGAATATTGCAGACATCAGTCCTATAACACGGAGTGGTCGAATCTTCAACAGAGGAGTTGGAGAGTCCAGCAAAGAAAAGGAACCTCAGACAGAAGTTCCTAATCCACCAGTCGGTCCGTCCAGTAATCCTGACCTTTCAAAAAACGATGATGAGATGCTAAAGCTCATCCAAAGGAGTGAATACAACATTGTTGATCAGCATTTACAAACTCCTTCAAAGATCTCGGTATTATCACTGTTACTCAGTTCAGAAGCGCACAGGGAGGCTCTACAGAAAGTCTTGGAGCAAGCTGTAGCGAGCGATTTTGGATGTGGTTGCGAAGCACTACCGCTCTTTGGTATCTACAGCTCGATTCATTTTTTATCCTATTGAAGCTGATGAAGGAAGGGAAATAGATGTCTCAAATTAACCCTGCTTGCAAACTGAGGTTAAACAGTCAAAACTGTTGGTTTACAGATGCTACAAAGATCCGGGGTCTCTCCTAGGTTATTTTGTTAAAAGTAGTGTTCGGTCGATTGGTGGGAGGTTAAGATGTTAGGACGGATGTATGAAAGTATGGGATTTTGGGATTTTGGGTTTTTGTTTAGTATGGGATTTTGGGTTTTTCAATCTTATGCCTACGTATTCCCGTTTTTTTCGAAACAAGGAAATCAGAGCGATCATAGTTCCTCCTATTCTATGGGAGGAAATGGTGTTTTGGTGTCTTGTTCAAAGCCCAAGACGTGAAGCGAAAAGTGGTTTGTATATTGTTCAAAGCCCAAGATGTGAAGCTAAAGGGTCTATTTGTATCTTGTTCGAAGCCCAAGATGTGAAGCTAAAGGTCTTGTCTTTAGAGAGAATTTGTCATCTAAAAAGAGGTTTGTTTGTCACAACTGTTTATAAAGGAGAATTACTTTAACCAGGATATGTGAATCCGACAATGCCATAATTTCCTTTATAGGGGATTTCCAACTTGAAGGAGAAGACTTTAACTCAGTGTAGAGCAATGCCATCTTTCCTTAGGAATTTCTCATGCTAAAAGAGGGACAATGGCATGGATGTAAATAATCCAGAGGCTTGCTTCTTACAACAATTAGATGAAGGGGAAAGAGTTGTTGATGTTTGTGTACTGTGAACGAGGCACAGATTTGATGCTAAAATGTTGATTGGATCAACCAGTGGTTTTCTTATACAAAGCCTAAGAGGAGGCTAATATGTGTCTCGTACAAAGCCCGACAGAGAGGCTAAAAGGTTTTGACTCGACGATGGAGTCTTTTGGTATCTCGTATAAAGCCTGAGATGGAGGCTATTTGACTCAACAAGAGAGTTTTTTGTATCTCGTACGAAGCCCGAGATGGAGGCTAAAAGGTTTGACTCAACAAGTGAGTCTTTTGTATCTCGTACGAAGCCCGAGATGGAGGCTAAAAGGTTAGCTCCACTGGGGAGAATAATTGTACAAAGCCCAAGAGGAGGCTATGGTGCTGGTGACTGTTTCTGTTTAGTGATAGGTCCAGTATGTTGGTTAAAAGAGAAAATCAGTTCTTATATGGGTAATGTTGTACTTTGAGATTGATCAGAGGATCAGGGAGATTTCCTGTTCTTTAAGGAAATGGGAAATCCGAAGGGTATTGAGACTGTCTGAGTCTACGGGTTTTCTTCCTATTTTTGAAGGGTGCTTGAGAATGTCTTGGAGACTCAAGGAAATTAGACTATCCATGTCTAAAGTTTCATCTTTTGTACTATGCTTTGAGAAACAGTAGTAGACTCTTGGAAAGACTGTTTTATTAAGATGACTGATTTCTGTTCCTATACCTCTAGGAGGTCGTCGGGACAATTTGTACGAAGCCCAAGAGGAGGCTGGAAACTTTTAAAAAGCCGATAGGTCCTTGTATGAAGCCCAAAAGGAGGCTATCATTCCCGGAGGAAGAATCATTTATACGAAGCCTAAGAGGAGGTTGTGAATACTTCTAAGAAGCCGACGGGTCCTTGTACAACGCCCAAGAGGAGGCGGGGATGCTTTTAGGAAGCCTGTGGGTCCTTGAACAATGCCCAAGAGGAGGCCGATGCTTTTAAGAAGCCACTGGGTCCCCAAACCCCGAGAAATTCAAGACATGCTATTCACGAGGAATAGATCAAGCCAGGAAAATTCGAGAATTTGGAAGAAACTCAAGAGATGCCATTCACGGAGAAAAGATCATCTCTGGGGAGTAGAGTTTCTTGACAAGTGCTTTTAAGAAGCCTGTGGGTCCCCAAACCCCGAGAAATTCAAGCCAGGCTATTCATGAGGAATAGATCAAGCCAGGAAATTCCGAGAATTTGGAAGAAACTTAAGAGATGCAATTCACGGAGAAGAGATCATCTCTGGGGAATAGAGTTTCTTGACAACTTCTACGAGTGACAGTCTATGAAAGGGTTCACCGAGAATGCTGCCTTTCATATCTCCATATTGTTTAACCCCAAGAGGAGGGAAGACTATGTCTAGTAATCCTATGGGGGGTATAGTTTTGACTATTTAAGAGTGATCAACGGGCTTAATGCTAGACGTAGTTGTCGGGTAAACTCTAAATATCTATACTATTATTACACAGTTGATATGAGTTTATGAAAGAAGACTTACAGCGAAACAACCCCACAATACAGTTATATGTATATGAAAGCGGTAAATGAAAGCGGATAAACACTTACTCGGTTGTAGAGCTTCCATGCTGTTTGGTTAGTTGTTCAACAAAGAAAGATTGAAAAACAACAGTATATTCAAAATCAAAGGAGAAAGTGCTTTGAAAAAGAAAGATTTGGGGCTTACAACTCAAGGAGAGACCCAGGGTTTTATCAGTGAGCGCACTATTTGAATTGGTACAGAGGGACTTATACAAATGACTGAGGCCCAAAAATTATTTTTCTGTACAAAGGGATGGGTCTTACACTCTCTCAAGAGGCCCAAAAAGTTTAAAGAAAAGAAATGGGTCTTACTACTCGAGGGTAGGCCCAAGATTTATTTTTCAACGGATGATGATCGCGTCGAACTTTTTGAAATACAACGGGACTTATACCATGAGTGAGGCCCAAAATAGGTTGTATTTACAAAGGGTTGGGTCTTACACTCTATTAGAGGCCCAAAAGAAAAAGAGTGGGGCTTATAACACGAGGGTATGCCCAGATGATTTTTCGTTTAAAATGGCGATCGCGCCGAGATTTTTTAAAACGTAGTGGGTCTTATACAATGCATTGAGGCCCAAAATGGTTTGGTTTTCAAAGGGGGGTTGGGTATTACACTCTAATAGAGGCCCAAAGTGTTTTGAAAATGATTTATGAGGGTTGAATTAATCCAAAAACCCTAATTTGTTTTCAAAATGTATTTTAATTGAATAAAAATTCAATTAAAATGATCAAAATTGCTTAACACATGGAAAACAAATTGTGATCTTGGATTAATGCTTCAAAAATTAAGTATTGACCTACAAAATAATTAGAAGGCATTAAAAGTTGCAAAATCAAGGTGGAAAAAATATTCAAAATGTCAAAAACAATTAAAATATTAATTCTTTGCAAAAATATCAATTATATAAAATAAATAATATTTTTGGGATTTTTTGGGAATATCAAATATTTTAACATTTTTGTGAATTATGAAAAAAAGAATCAACTCAAAATCATTAAAACTCAGAGAGAAATTAAGTTTTGAATCAATTAAATAAAATCACAAAATTCAAATATTTGAATTTGTGAAAAATGGCGCCAAGAACAGCTGAAGAACACACGCGTTTTTCAGTTTTGCCCAGATTTGCATTTTCTATCCAATCTCACTGAATACTTGATCATATCATGCAATCCACATACCAATCAACTCGTTTCAACCTCACGATCATGTCTATGGCAATTAATTTCATTTAAATTAAGCATAAAACAAGAAATCACGAAAAATCCTCAAGAACCCTAAATTCTGCATGAAGGCTGGGACTTTTAATACACGATTCAAACAAAGCAATTACTTGAGGGGAAACATTCCATGCATGATTATGAACATTTGGCAAAAGTATTGTGCGAGGAAATATGCATAGATTGAGAGATGACCAAGTTTAGGCTTACCTCTAGGTCGTGACAGCAAGAGCAAATTGATTTCTGAGTTGGAGGTGTTACAGATGAGTTGTGATGATCTGAACAGCTTCCCTACACCCTATGGAGTGTGTTTGAATGCTTGGACTTGATGGAAATTGGTTGGATCACTTCATGGCATCTCAACTGCACTTTGGTTAAAACCTTGAGCAATTGACTGGTGATTCTGAGAAATCAGTGTTCCAGATGTTGTTTAAGTGTTTAATCAGCTCACATATGATGTATATGAGGTGTGTGTGTGATTGGTTTGAGTGGAATTGCTCTCTAATGAAAAACCCGATAGTGACTTGCTAAGAAAGGCATTTTTGAGAGTGAGAAGTGGATTTTGAGAAAGGAAAGTGTTATAGGCCTTTGGTGTACTTAAACTGATCACAATTGAGCTCTATTTATAGTAGAGCAAATTTGTTTTGCAAGGAATAGTGAATGGCAACTGCTGAGTAGGTTTGGCCAATGTTGGCAAATGAAAATCCAAGTCTCCTCTAGCCATTGACTAGAGGTTAGGGCACAGGCTGCTGGTCCCCTTGGTCTTGAATAAGTCTTGACTGAATTCAGTTGAGAATGACCCAGTCCATGCCTCCTTGATGCTTCCATTGAATGCTCCAATCCAAAATTGGAGTCTTGTCCCTATTTTGGCAATTCTAGGTTCAACATGTTATTTCTTGTTCCAAGGACTTTGGAGGCTTGGCTCAGTGATTGTCCCCTTTAGATTCAATCCTCAGATGTGTCCAAAGTGATGACAAGGCTTGGAATTGGATGATTTTGGAAAATCAACCAAAAGTGCAAAAATCTGCCTTGCCTTGGCAGATTTCAGCAAGGCAACTTGCCAATGTCATTTCTCATAGCTCAAATTGAATTTGGTGATGTTCTTGGCCATTTTGGAAAGCTCTTACATGATACAACAACTGTTTGATCATATTTGGTTTTGATACTTTTTGGATCCAAGTGAAAAATGCCCCTACATTTGGAAAAAAGTAAGGCAAAATCTGACTTAGTGAAATTTTCACTAAGTGTTGGAACAAAGTGACTTTTCTTGATTTTGATCACTCCATAACTCAAAATCCATGAGGATTTTGGACATAGGTCAGTATGAAGCTTTTGTAGAGGGCAATGAGATCTACAAATCAAGCCTTGGATTGAAAAAAATGGCTTTGTGGTTTAGGGGTTATGATCTTCCAAAGTTGGTACCTTTGTCACTTTTTTCCATAACTTAGAAAATTTTCTAAGTTTTTATGGTTACCCCTTTTACAAGTTATCCCATTTTCTTTAATTTTTCTTGATGAATGATGATTCAAATCATACATAAACATCATTTTAGGGTTAAAAATCCATTTTTGTGAAAAATCTCAAAAAGTCAAAGTTGACTTTTGTGCACAGTTGACTTTTTATCCGATGAATTCCAAACTGTGCAATTCTTCAGGAAATCATGTCCTTGACCTAAATAAAACTTGATGGACATGTTCCATGGGTGGTATAGAGGATATTGAATCATGTCTTAGGGCTTGGGAGCATGTCCTGGTCAAAAGTCAAAGTTACAGTTGACTTTTCCCGTGAAACCCTAACTGTGGTTCAGATGAAATTGAAACTTGTTGCTCAAGCTTCTTGGATCAATCCATTTTTCCAAATGGATCAATATGGCATATTGGAGATCCTCAAATCCTCTCTTGAGGTCTTGGTTCATAATTGGTCCCAAAAGTCAACTTAGGGGTGAATTAGGTCAAGAAACCCTAATTCCTGATTTTTGATGAATGCATCCCCTGAGGCAAAATTGACTGGAGGATTGAGTTTTTGAGGTTCGATGGAGCATATTAGGTTATGTTTTGGATCTTTGGCTCATGCCCAGAGGAAAATTTCCATTTGGAGGCCCTGGTCGATCAAAACCCTAATTTGGTGACACTGGAGATCTTGAGGCTTGATCCACCTAGAAGGGAGCATCCTTGTACTCAATCCTTGAAGTGGGAGTCCTTTTTGATCCTTTGTGTATGTTTAAGGGTGTAGACAAGTTGAAGATCATGTCATTCCTTGATTGATCCTTTGTCTAAAAGCTCTAAGAGGGCTTGAAACCCTAATTTTGGTAGTAGTGAATACTCACCCATCTTTGGGGAGACTGATGAGGCATAATGACACACCCATATTGTGATGGTGATTTGCACAGTAATGGGAAATCTTAGTGGTCAAAATTTGGGGTATGACACAAGCCTTTGTGGAACAGGATGTAACAATCAGACAGTTCGATAGCATTGTCTCTAACATCACTTCCTGCAATAACTTGGGATTTAACGATGAGGAATTACTTGAAGAAGGTCGCCATCATAACATGGCACTCAATATCACGGTCAGCTGCCAGGGCGATGCTTTAGCCAGCGTACTGGTAGACACAGGGTTAGCCCTAAATGTTATGCCGAAGTCCACTTTGATGCAATTATCCTTCAAAGGACCCCCAATGAGAACCAGCGAGGTCGTCATCAAAGTATTTGACGGATCCAGAAAAACGGTTATCGGCGAAGTCGACCTTCCCATAACTATCGTTCCTCACACTTTCAAAGTCACTTTCCAGGTCATGGACATCCGGGCAACGTACAGTTGTTTATTAGGAAGACCTTGGATACATCAGGCTGGGGCGGTCACCTCGACCCTCCACCAAAAGTTAAAGTTCATTCAGAACAACCAGCTCGTCACAGTCTGTGGAGAACAAGCCTTGCTCATGAGTAACTTATCATCATCTACTTGTGTAGAACCCGAGGAGATTGTTCAGACTCAGTTCCAAGTGCTTTCGGTGAGCAAGGACAATCGATTCGAAGAGGGAACTTGCATTTCCTCATACAAAGATGCTATCAAAGCGGTCGAGAGTACCAATACAATAGGATGGGGACAGCTAGTCATTCCTACTGACAATAAAACAAAGAAGGGTCTTGGTTTTTCTGCAACCTGCACCCAGACAGCTACTACCAGCGATGAAAGTCTTCATCCCATTCGGAACTTCTTTCACAGTGGAGGTTTCCTTCAACCGGTGACCCAAGAAGTACACACTATCAACGAGGGAGATTCCTCCAACACAGACGAGGAATGGAAGTCCTATCTTAACGAGGACGGTTATATGTCTCAGGATGAAACGCATACTCCATTTTACTTTCCTGGACAGGGTCCGAGATTTATACCCCGGTCGGATGTCAAAATGATATATGGAAATTGTGATCCGGAAGGATGCCGTGCTCCACCAAACTCATTAGAGGAAGACACTCCGATGAAAGACAACTTTGACCCCGACTATTATGGTCCAATGGATGGCCTGCCAATGTGGCAGCCGTATCCGGGAGACTTGGGGCAAGAGAATCAGTCGAACAACGAAAATCAGCTGAGCATCATTGAAAAGAATACTTGTGTCCCCACCATGTCATAGGATCCTCACCCAGGGTATCCTGAAGATACCCCACACGACGATGAATTCGCAACGTTCGCAGGATTAGAGTTCATCAACTATGCTTTTCCCGAGGTCAACGTCATCGAAAGGGATGACTCCTCCAGTTCCAAAGAAGTATGGGACACCTTGGGACAACCGAGTGGAAAATACGACTTCATGGTCAAGTACACCGCTCCTGAAAGCTCTCGTATCAGGCTCGAAGACATCCAGCCAACTGGATGGGGAGATCTACCCGAGAGCACAAATACTATGCAAAATGCAACAGAGGAATCCTCCTACGACAACTGTGCCTGGGAGACAGATTCCAATGATCCTACTCCACCAGAAATCAGCGTCATTTCTGAAGACAAATCAAGGAAGGTACCAGACTTGGTGATTCACCGAGGAGTTCGCCGCCAATGGGTTGCTGTCAATATTCCGAAAGTTGTTCAAAAGTCAAAGTAATTGTCGTTTTTAACCTTTCACCCTGCCCAGGTGAAACAGATGTTTTGATAGGGCTTACTTTATGTAAATTTCCCTCTACGCTTCGCCCAAAGTGACAGAGTTTTGTTTTATAGGGTTGTAGTTTCACGAATCGACTTGTTCATAAATAAATATACGCCGTTCTATCATTTCCGCATTAATTGTTGTTTTCTCTTTTGCTTTTCTCAGAAAATGGTAATCCTAAAAAAAAAACAACTCAATAAAAACAAGCAGTAAAAGAAAAAACACTGCACACACTTTTACATTCTCTCTATTCTAAAACACGAATCGTCACGTCATGCAGATTGCTTGTTTTAAACCCCGTTGAAACATACGATCCGATGCCTTCTCCCGACTTTGAGTTCCCGGTATTTGGGGCTGAAGAAGAAGTTGACGACAAAATTCCAGAAGAGATCTCCCGACTACTCAGACAAGAGGAAAGGTCCATTGAACCTCACAAAGAGCCGTTGGAAACGGTAAACGTGGGTTCAGAAAAAGAGATAAAAGAAGTCAAGATTGGGGCGCTACTCAGTCCAATTGCCAAAGAGAGTTTGACAAAGCTTCTCAAAGAATTTCCCGATGTATTTGCTTGGTCCTATCAGGATATGCCAAGGTTGGATACCAGCATCGTGGAACATCATTTACCGTTGAGATCAGAATGTCCTCCAGTAAAACAGAGGTTGAGACGAACCCATCCGGACATGGCCATGAAAATCAAAGAGGAGGTACAGAAACAGATTGACGCAGGTTTCCTCGCCACATCAGAATATCCTCAATGGTTAGCTAACATCGTACCCGTTCCAAAAAAGGACGGAAAAGTTAGAATGCGTGTCGACTACAGGGATCTAAACAAGGCTAGTCCAAAGAACGACTTTCCTTTACCACACATTGACATGCTAGTAGACAGTATAGTAAAGTTCAAAGTTTTCTCCTTCATGGATGGATTCTCGGGCTATAATCAAATCAAAATGGCGCCGAAAGAGATGGAGAAGACTTCGTTCATCACCCCATGGGGTACTTTTTGGTACAAGGTAATGCCGTTCGGTTTGAAGAACGCCGGGGAAACCTATCAAAGGGCCATGACTACTCTTTTTCATGACATGATACACAAAGAAATCGAGGTATATGTTGATGATATGATTGCAAAATCTAAGACAGAAGAGGAGCATGTGACCCGCCTGTCAAAACTATTTGAGCGGTTGAGAAAATATAGGCTCCGCTTGAATCCCAACAAGTGCACCTTCGGTGTCCGTTCAGGGAAACTCTTAGGGTTCATCGTCAGCCAGAAAGGAATTGAGGTTGATCCTGACAAGGTCAAGGCCATTCAAGAAATGCCTTCTCCGAAGACTGAAAAACAAGTTAGAGGATTCCTGGGACGTTTGAACTACATCTCCAGATTCATATTCCTCATGACCGCGACATGTGCGCCGATTTTCAAATTACTGAAAAAGAACCATGACTGTGTTTGGACAGAAGACTGCCAAACTGCCTTTGATAGTATTAAGGAATACCTATTGAACCCTCCGATTCTATCACCTCCAGTGGAAGAAAGACCATTGATTATCTACCTCACAGTCCTAGAGGACTCAATGGGATGTGTACTTGGCCAACAAGACGAAACCAAAAGGAAAGAGTCTGTCATCTACTACCTGAGCAAGAAATTCACCGACTGCGAAACTCGATACACTATGCTTGAGAAAACTTGTTGCGCTTTGGCTTGGGCGGCCAAATTTTTGCGCCAGTACATGATTCGTCACACTACTTGGTTGGTCTCCAAGATGGATCCAATCAAGTATGTCTTTGAAAAGCCCGCTCTCACGGGAAGGATTGTCCGTTGGCAGATGTTGCTATCAGAATATGACATAGAGTACCACGCTCAGAAAGCCGTTAAGGGGAGTGTTTTAGCCGATCATTTGGCTCATCAACCGATTGACGATCAAGAATCAATCGGGTTTGACTTTGAAATTTTGGTACAGATGTGTGATGTCTTTGTGCAATGTCACAACATCGCAATCTGCTGTATGAACAAGGGAATAATAGTAATCAGAAAAAGCTGTAAACAACACACAGAATTTGTTCACCCAGTTCGGTCTAACAACCTACATCTGGGGGCATACCAAGCCAGGAAGGAAGTCCACTATTAGCAGTATCAAATTACAGACTCAATAAACCAGTTGACAATCTACCTAATTTAATCACTACCCAATGACCCTTCTATCTAAGTCCTCCCTAGATAAGAGACTCCATCTCACTCCCAATCATCGCAATGATGTCTAGCAGTCAGCAACTCCGCCACTGCATTAACAGCTTGATTACCAACAACTCTTCAATCACATAAAAGTAGAAGACACACTTCCATGACAATACCTAGACATGACACACATGACTAAGAACAATACTTAGAGTTACTTAACAGCTTCCTCCAAGAATAATGACTATCTCTTACCTACAGGCTTCGAGATAAACACGATGACCATCCCACAAACCGGGTGGTTCATCAACCAACACAGCCCTTATAATCTACATGATGGATGACTCCCTTTCTAGGTTACAATGACCCTATTTATAACCTATACACCACCGGATTTAGGCTTCAAATCACATCATATCAGCTGCTACAAATCTGCATAAGATTCTCCAACAAAATAGGTCTTCAATTTATCTGCATAAGATTCTCCTACAAAATAGGTCTTCAATCAACTCTTCCTAATTTATCTCCATAATTAGAACTATTTATTCTCCATATCTTTTTGCACAAAAATAGTGACAAACTATTCTCCATATCTTTTTGCACTAAAATAGTAATAACCTATTCTCCAATAGTCTTCACTTTTTAATTCAGCTGCAAGATCTTCTCCATAAAAATATCTGATTTGTTTTGAATTTAGAAACAGATTTTATCTTCAAATCTTTTTAAATCTTCAGCCCTTAAACACATCAACAAATCTGCACAAAATCAGATTGCAACAGAAAATATTTCTCCCATGATATTCGCACACTAAATCTATAACAGATCTGATCAAATCAAACTTAAACGCGCAGCCCTAAAACATCACCACCTGATGTTCTAATGTTCTGGTATAGTGATGTCAAGACATCGCATGTGGCATCACTCTTCAGCACTTTAACTCTTCAACACCTTAACATTCACTAATGTTATGACTCAATGTTAAGACATCAGACACATGACATTAACATTGTTCAACTTTGTTTTACCAAAATTCCAGCCAATACAAGAACTAACAATCTCCCCCTTTGGCTAATTTTGGCTAAAACACTCTCAGCTAACATCAGCAGCAAAAACAACAAGCTACATAAACTCACTTTCACATCAGCATAGGACAAACTCCCCCTCAAACCACGAACCAGCTCACAGCTGCTGCACCATATCAGAAAAGGCTTCACAACCACACCTTGGCAACTCTCTCCCCCTTTTTAGCCATAATTGGACAAACTCTGAATCTGCCAACCAACATACTCAGAACAAGATCCAGACTCAACAGGTACTACTGAACATTCTCTCCTCCTTTTTGGCAAACATTGGGGTAAATGTAAACTTCTGATTCAATCCATTGGCACACAAATCTATAGAACCAGGTCCAAACTGTCAAGAACACCATGAACTTCACCAGTAACATCTTGTCTGACAACTACTTCAATAAAATATCCAAAACAAAAGATCAACTCCCCCTATCTAAGATAACCAATACTCATTTGCAAGAAGAACACCTTAAATGAATGGAAAACATAAGACTCATCTTTATGTCTTCAAGAGCGCACCCTCTGTTCAACACACCTGCTGAACGTATTCACTTAATGCTTGATCCTCAAACAATCCAAATACCAAAACTCACATGATTCCCTCTTGATCATAACACAGTCATTCCCTATCATACTCTTCATAATTCAAATTTCCAAGCAAACAATACCTGATCTACTTCAGTCTTCTCTACATTCTCCATCCAAGGCAGACCTTCTACTTCATCATTCTCCCGTATGACTATGTAGACGCTCCTTAGGCATACTGTATGTACCAAACTCCAGAACCAGAACAAAATCATCCTTCATCAAGGATATTCAACCAGATAATGTCCCAACACAAGTTAGAACATTTTCCACACACCAATATATCATCACCATGATTCTTGATATGCTCCACCAACTGGACTTACTATTGCATAGTAATCCAAAGAACTAGAGAATTAACCTCTCATCCACCTTCAAGAAGAATAATCTCCTTGAGTCTTCAACTCATCACCCTTCTGCCCAAGAGTAACTTGTTCCAAGACAAACCTCAATAATAACCAGCTGCCACACTCTGATTATCTTGATTATTCGAATCCACTACTGAGATCAACCAAATGCCACAGTTTGACTACCTCATTCATGAATCCTCATATGAAAATAGCCAAATGCCACATTTTGATCTTTTTCACGTTTGTCAGAACTCTCACAAAGATATCTTGATCCACCAAGGAAACTTGATCTTCAAGTCACATGTTCCACTTGCTCAAAAGCAAACACACTTAGACTCCCTAAGCCATGGTCATGTAACATCTTCTCCTTCCTGCAGCTCCCGCAAACTGCCATGAGAACGATCTTTTTGAAGCATCCTATCATTCCTATAGATCACCCTATCATTAGCTGATGTGCCACATCACCAGCTAAGACTCCTGATGTTAAGCTAGATATCAGAACATTGTGACATCCAACTGTTGAATTCAGCTCCTCCTTCTGCCACTCAGAAGAACTTCCTCCCTTTGCAGAACCAGATTTCCATGCTCTCATAGACTTGATTCAACAATCAAGTTTGAGTAGACAACCTCCATCCTGCTTAGAAACTCCAAAGACTTCAAACCTACCACATCTGAATCTTCAGAAAATAAGTAGTCCAAGACTACCCCATAGCAATACTAAAGAATGTCACTTCCCTTAATAGAGCCGTCAGTAGAAAGCCAGAGATAACTGCCACTTATCCTCGACCTTCACAACCAGAGCCAACACCATGCTCCAAACCACTTAAACTGATCCAAGTTGTAACCATCAAGATTATGATGTCTTCATAGTCTTCCATCTTCATCTTCAACATCACCACCACAATACTTACTAGGAACAGATGCTAAGTAATAATCCCAGGTCATCACACCACATAGAGAAATAAACAGCCTCATAGAGAAAGGTAAATTCTCAACACTTCTGCAGTCCTGTACTTTTACATCAGACATATACATAGTCTCCCGTCAATGTATTTTGTCATCAGTTGAATGCACAACCTTATCAAAAGCAGATAAATACTCAACTCCTGTCAAGGTAACCTTCTCATACAGCTGCCATCTGTTGATTCTCTTTTAAAACAACCCATCATGACAACCACTCATACCACAAAACCCTTCCAGGTAAGGTCAGTGTATTGATCTTTTAATCTACCCTGACAGAGAACTGAAATGATGTTTCAACATCAGTTCTAAATCACATCTCCTAATCAAATTAATTCATATATATCTCTTGTAGGGAACACATGAGAGCATATCAACATCTGATCAACTTCCAAGATTTGACCAACAAAAGTTGCAGTAACTTGCATAACCCACTCTTCCAGAAGCTTCTTCTTATAAGCTCAAGGTTCAGACCTCTTGTCTAACTTAAGAGTGATAACTGCCATCCTTTTGCATAAACATACCATAGACAATCTGCTACTTCTTGCACAACTCTGAACTGCTCATCCTACGGTTGATACATACATATAACTCCTTTCAAATAGAATCTGCTCCATGACCATACACAAGATTTCAAACAACAGGCTGCTTTGATCAAAAGTAACTTTCAGATACCAGAGAAAATGTCCTTAACATTTGAGCTTGACCTCCACAAAAACAAATAGCCTTTGAACACCTACTCACTTGGAAAAAATACGTTAATCAAATGAGTGACACTATATTGATCATCTCTTGACCAACATACAAATCTAAGACATGTTTCTAGAAGTAAACTTCTTAGACACATAACCCAAATGCCTCCTCTTCCAAGCCAGGAGTAGGTTCTAAACATATGTGATCAACACACATTTGTTTAGCCCCCCAAGCATTTGTTACGCCATACCTTTATCCAACAAGATTCTGCACAATCTGCTGGTTTTATGTTCCAACATCTAGTAGAACATAAGTTCTCTTCACACGAAACACACCAAAAGATCCTTTACACAACAAAAAGATTGACCTTGTAGGGCTGGAGGCAAGAATAAATTACTTCTAACTTTCTTCAGATCTCTTTTCAACAAGCTCATATAAGAGTTCCTTTATGAGTGGACTTGGGATGAACCACAAGTATCTTTGGCAACTCTAACAAGCTAGTTGAAGATATCCTCAAGTATCACCACACCATGTGATACATCTTCAGAGGAGAACAGAATGTTGCAGCCTTACCACAAAACCACCAGGAATTTTCCATCAGATATATATATGCAGCGGAACACACACCAGAAAACTCCTCTACAACCTTCAGGAAAAACATAATAACCCTTGCACAAACACGACACTCCATGTGCACTAGGTCAACATAGGTTTGAAAATAAGTCAAACCACACAGCAACTCACCACCAAAGCTACAAGCCTGATAATAATAGATAGGTCCAATACACACCATGTCATGAACAGTTCATCCTCCACTTCAAGGGATCATACAAAAATCTCTATGAACTGACCAAGTCCATACACCATCTCAGCAAAACTATCTTCCTTGCTCATGAACCAGAAAGTATCTTCCCTAGATCTCATCCAGAAACAGACAGGATGCCCGCTTTGATACCAATTGAAATTCTGGTACAGATGTGTGATGTCTTTGTGCAATGTCACAACGTCGTAATTTGCTGTATGAACAAGGGAATAATAGTAATCAGAAAAAGCTGTAAACAACACATAGAATTTGTTCACCCAGTTCGGTCTAACAACCTACATCTGGGGGCATTCCAAGCCAGGAAGGAAGTCCACTATTAGCAGTATCAAATTACAGACTCAACAAACCAGTAGACAATCTACCTAATTTAATCACTACCCAATGACCCTTCTATCTAAGTCCTCCCTAGATAAGAGACTCCATCTCACTCCCAATCATCGCAATGATGTCTAGCAGTCAGCAACTCCGCCACTGCATCAACAACTTGATTACCAACAAGTCTTCAATCACAGAAAAGTAGAAGACACACTTCCATGACAATACCTAGACATGACACACATGACTAAGAATAATACTTAGAGTTACTTAACAGCTTCCTCCAAGAACAATGACCATCTCTTACCTACAGGCTTCTAGATAAACACGATGACCATCCCACAAACCGGGTGGTTCATCAACCAACACAACCCTTATAATCTACATGATGGCTGGTTCCCTTTCTAGGTTATAAAGACCCTATTTATAACCTATACACCACCAGATTTAGGCTTCAAATCACATCATATCAGCTGCTACAAATCTGCATAAGATTCTCCAACAAAATAGGTCTTCAATTTATCTGCATAAGATTCTCCTACAAAATAGGTCTTCAATAAACTCTTCCTAAATTATCTCCATAATTAGAACTATTTATTCTCCATATCTTTTTGCACAAAAATAGTGACAAACTATTCTCCATATCTTTTTGCACTAAAATAGTAACAACCTATTCTCCAATAGTCTTCACTTTTTAATTCAGCTGCAAGATCTTCTCCATAAAAATATCTGATTTGTTTTAAATTTAGAAACCGATTTTATCTTCAAATCTTTTTAAATCTTCAGCCCTTAAACACAACCACAAATCTGCACAAAATCAGATTGCAACAGAAAATATTTCTCCCAGGATATTCGCACACTAAATCTCTAACAGATCTGATCAAATCAAACTTAAACGCGCAACCCTAAAACATCACCACCTGATGTTCTAATGTTCTGGTATAGTGATGTCAAGACATCGCATGTGGCATCACTCTTCAGCACTTTAACTCTTCAACACCTTAACATTCACTAATGTTATGACTCAATGTTAAGACATCAGACACATGACATTAACATTGTTCAACTTTGTTTTACCAAAATTCCAGCCAATACAAGAACTAACAGACTTCCCAGACGAAGATGTCATGTATCTAAAAATGAAATATTGCGATGAACCGCTACCCAGTGAAGGGCCAAAACCAGGTTCCCAATGGGGACATATCTTTGACGGAGCAGTTAATCATGACAGAAATGGAATTGGGGAAATCATTGTTACCCCTCAGAGTACCCACATCCCTTTCACCGCCAGACTTACATTCAAGTGTACAAACAATGAGGCCGAATACGAAGCTTGTATCATGGGTCTCGAGGAAGCAATTGATTTGAGGATCAAAAACTTGGACGTATATGGCGACTCAGCCCTGGTTATCAATCAGATCAAAGGAGGTTGGAACACATACTAATCAGGACTAATTCCTAACAAAGATTATGCCAGAAGGTTGCTACCCTTCTTAAACAGAGTTGAGTTTCATCACATCCCTCGTGAAGAGAATCATATGGCTGATGCATTAGCCACTCTCTCTTCCATGATTAGTGTAGGTCAATGGAACAACTTACCTAAGATCGACATAATACGCCTTGAACGGCCCACTTACATCTTCACGATCTAAGCAGTCATATACGACAAACCTTGGTATTACGATATCAAACGCTTCCTTCAGAAACAGGAGTACCCACATGGGGCGCCTAGAAAGGACAGAAAAACCCTCAGAAGACTGGCTGGAAACTACTTTCTGAGTGGTGATACACTTTATAAGCGGAATTTTGACATGGTCTTGCTCCAATGTGTCGACAGACCAGCAGCAGACATGCTGTTAAAAGAAATTCATGAAGGATCCTTTGGCACTCGTGCCAACAGACATACAATGGCGAGAAAAATTCTAAGAGCAGGGTACTATTGGTTGACAATGGAATCCTACTGCTACAAGTACATGAGGAGATGTCACAAGTGTCAGATATACTCCGACAAAATTCATGTACTATCAACGCATCTCAAAGTTCTTTCTTCCCAATGGCCTTTTTCCATACGGGGAATCGACATGATTGGCATGATTGAGCCCAAATCTACAAACGGACATCGGTTCATCCTAGTAGCCATTGATTACTTCACTAAGTGGGTCGAAGCAGCGTCGTACGCTAATGTAACCCGACCAGTGGTGGTCCGATTTATCAAAAACAATATCATTTGTCGTTATGGTGTTCCCGGCCAGATCATTACCGATAATGGATCTAACTTGAACAATAAGATGATGAAAGAGTTGTGCACAGAGTTCAGGATCGAACACCATAACTCATCTCCCTACCGGCCTAAGATGAACGGAGCGGTAGAAGCGGCTAATAAGAACATCAAGAAGATTATTCAAAAGATGGTTGTAACCTACAAAGACTGGCACGAGATGCTACCCTTTGCTCTTCACGGTTATCACACATCTGTCCGCACTTTAACAGGGGCAACCCCTTTCTCTCTAGTATATGGCATGGAAGCAGTGCTCCCCATAGAAGTAGAGATCCCATCAATCCGGGTATTGATGGAAGCTAAGCTTACAGAAGCTGAATGGTGTCAGAGTCGACACGATGAATTAAACCTAATCGAAGAAAAGAGATTAACGACATTATGCCACGGTCAGTTGTATCAACAGAGAATGAAGAAGGCGTTTGACAAAAAGGTCCGACCTAGCGTCTTCAGGAAAGGAGACCTCGTGCTCAAGAAGATACAATCATTTCTCACTTATTCTCGGGGCAAGTGGACCCCAAACTATGACGGCCCTTACATGGTCAAGAAAGCTTTCTCAGGCGGCGTCTTGAGACTTGCAACCATGGACGGAGAGGAATTTGCCTACCCCACGAATGTTGATGTAGTCAAGAAATACTTCACCTAAAAAAAAACGTCTCGGTGGATTAAAAACCCGAAAGGGCGGTCCATGCAAAAATTAGAGACATAATCAAAAATCATCCCGATGGATTGGAAATCTCAAAGTACAATCCAGGCAAAAATTAGGGATAATGGCAAGTAACTACGTTCAACAAAGAGGCAAATCCCTCAGCAGCAGTTACGTCGTCCATCAGAAAAATGCCAGTCACGGTCATCTTCGACAGAAGCTCAGGATGCCCCAAATTCAAAGTTGGTAGAAGGATAGTGGTCGTTATGTTTCGATGTAGCCCTTTTCCCTTAAATTACCATTTTCTAAACTTTGTAAATACTCCATGGAATCACGCGTTTGGCTGATTTCCATCCTATCAATGAAATTTGAGCCCTAGTGCTTTTGTTTGCAATTCTTATTTGTTTTAGCTTTATGGAATGACGTTTTTAACATGATCAGCGATTCTTGAAATAAAACAAAAATGAATTTACTTGTAAAACTTTTTCTGCTTTTAAAATAAAAAGATGACAATTTCTTTTGACTGTTTAACATCGAAAGAACATCGATCGCTACTCCAGAAGTAGTCGAACGTCAAAATCCAGAATCAAAGTACTCCTTCTAAGCCAGTGCGCCTGAATGAAGGATCAGCTATATCGGATGCGGTTTTCCCATCTGATACCCTCGGCCGAGTTCTCATCTCCTAAGCCCAACCAACGGTATTCCCCGCAGGGACTGTCTCTCCTAAGCAAGGAAGAATTGCTACTTTTGGATCAACGGTACGACTTCGCCCCGCGATGGCCGAGTATCCCGTCATGTGCATCTTTTAGTCTGTATGTTGCATCAGTTTTGTCAGCATATACATACATACATCATGCATTATTGATTTGCATTCACATTCATATTGCATCACTATCACTCTAGTCGGTCTTATCCCCTAGTGATAAAAGTCCTCTCAATCAGTTGTCAAATTCTTTCCTCGTCAGGAAAGGTTGCGTCTGAATAATCTCTCTCCTCCAGTTTATTTCTGGATCAGAATTGGCCCTTGACCACTTTGATAACTTGAACCTCTGAAAGACCAGAGAACCTTCGACAAATGTCATTCTTCGCCATTGAAGACGACATCCTTGCTTTCCAGGATTAAGGAAAATCCCCAGAGAAAGCCTCTTAATCAAGAGATTCGGCGGTATGGCAGTTTTTCTCCAAAAAAAAGCTGCTGATGAAAAGGTCATCGGCACCTCAAAATTGGATCCCATCATATGGCGTTTCTCCGGGAAGATCCCGAGAAAAGTATGATGTAAGACTCAAAGCGGCAGTCTCTCAAGAAACTCGCTTTCCCCATTAGAAACAAATGGCATCTCCAATAGAGAAGTTTGTGTACCTCTACAACTCAGACGATTGGGTTCCCCAGCGAGTCTGACCTCAAAACTTTTTCTATCAAATGGCATCTCTCCAGGAAAATTCGGCGAGAAGTTTGAGGAAAATCGCTACGTATAGCGTCCCTTGTCAAGAAAGTTTATTGACAAAAGAAACTGAGACCAGTTCCTTGGTAGGAAACCAGGATCGAGAGGAAGTTTATTCCAGAAATTGAGACCAGTTCCTTGGTAGGAAACCAGGATCGAGGGGAAGTTTATTCCAGAAACTGAGACCAGTTCCTTGGTAGGAAACCAAGAACGAGGGGAAGTTTATTTCAGAAACTAAGACCAATTCCTTGGTAGGAAACCAGGATCGAGGGGAAGTTTATTCCAGAAACTGAGACCAGTTTCTTGGTAGGAAACCAGGATCGAGGGGAAGTTTACCTTTTCTAAGCATCATTGCTTAGCAAAAGAGGAAGGATGCACGAACTGCCATTCACAACCACCATCAAAATTTCGGGTATTCCGATATTTAATCCTCTTGCACCCCGAATGCCCGAACACCTTCGTCATTCGCACCTTCGGGTCCAAGAAGATTAAATAGGGGCATCTCTCATACCCCAAATTTTACCCACTAAGATTCCCATCACTGTGCAAATCATCATCACAATATGGGTGTATCATTATGCCTCATTAGTCTCCCCAAAGATGGGTGAACACTTACTACAGTCAAAATTAGGGTTTCAAGCCCTCTCTGAGTTCTTAGACAAATGATCAATCAAGGAATGACATGATATTCAACTTGTCTAAACCTCTCAAACATCCAAACAGATATGATCCATGGAACCTCATGGACCCAATCATCAAGTCAATTTTGCCTTAGGGGATGCAGTAATATAAAATCAAGAATTAGGGTTTCTTGACCTAATTCACCCCGAAGTTGACTTTTGGGACAAATCATGAGCCAAGACCTCAAGACATGGTTTGAGGGTCCCTAGTACACCACATTGATCCATTTGTAACAATGGGTTGATCCAAGAAGCTTGAGCAACAAGTCTCAAATTCATCAGAAGGGTTTCACGGGAAAAGTCAACTGTAACTTTGACTTTTAACCAGGACAAGCTCCCAAACCCTAAGACATGATTCAATATACCCTATAACACCCATGGAACATGTCCATCAAGTTTGATTTAGGTCAAGGACATAATTTCCTAAAGGATTGCACAATTTGGAATTCATTTGATAAAAAGTCAACTATGCACAAAAGTTAACTTTGACTTTTTGAGATTTTTCACAATTATGGATTTTTAGCCCTAAAATGATGTTAATGTTTGATTTGAATCATAATTCACCCAGAAAAATCAAAGAAAGTGGGATAACTTGTAAAAGGGGTAACCATAAAAACTTAGAAAATTTTCTAAGTTATGAACAAAGTGGCGAGGGTACCAACTTTGGAGGATCATAACTCCTAAACCACAAAGCCATTTTTCCCCATCCAAAGCTTGATTTATAAATCTCATGGCCCTCTACAAAAACTTCAACTATACCTCATTCCAATTCTTCATGGATTTTGAGTTATGGATTGATCAAAATCACAAAAAGTGAAAATGTCACTTTTTTCCAACACTTAGTGAATTTTTCACTAAGTCAGAATCTGCCTTCATTTTTTTCCAAATGTAGGGACATTTTTCACTTGGATCCAAAAAGTATCAAAACCAAATATGATCAAACAGTTGTTGTATCATATAAGGGCTTTCCAAAATGGCCAAGAACATCACAAAATTCAATTTGAGCTAAGAGTTATGGTAGTGGCAAAATGCCTTGCTGAAAACTGCCAAGGCAAGGCAGAATTTTGCATTTTTGGTCGATTTGCCAAAATCAGCCAATTTCAAGCCTTGTCATCATCTTGGACACATCCGAGGATCAAATCTAAAGGGGACAATCACTGAGCCAAGCCTCCAAAGTCTTTGGAACAAGAAGTAGCATGCCAAGCCTAGAATTTCCTAAAAGAGAGACAAGACTCCAATTTTGGATTGGAGCATTTAATAGATGCTTAGAGGTGGCATGGACTGATACATTTGCAACTGAATTCAGTCAAGATTCCTCCAACAAGTAGGGAACCAAAGCTCTGTGCTCTAACCTCTAGTCAATGGCTAGAGGAGACTTGGATTTTCATTTGCCAACATTGGCCAAACCTCTGCTGTAGTTGCCATTTACTATTGATCCCAAAACAAACTTGCTCTACTATAAATAGAGCTCATTTGTGCTCAGTTTGAGTACACCAAAGCCATCAAACAGATGCTTTCCTTAAAATCTCTTTTTCTTGGCAAAAATGCCTTCTTTAGCAAGGTAACTCTGAGTTTTTGAGTTTGAGAGCTTTTCCAATCAAACCAATCACACACACACACCTCATAAACATCATATATAGGTGATCCAAACTCTCACAAGTGACCTGTAATCACAAAATCACAAAGTCACCTCTCAAAACCTCAAAATAGGCTCTTTGTGCATTTTTCAAGCCATGTCTTGATTCAGTCACTTTCCAAACCAGATAAAACATCAAACACACTCCAAATATCATCCTTGAATTGTCCCAAATGGTTCCCCCCATCTGGAACACCATTTGAGAGAGTTGCAATTTTGGTCACTTTTAACCCCTTTTGCAAGAAAGGGCCAGTTTGTGTTTTTGCAGGTACCAGCTGATTCCAATCATCCTAAAAGCTTCTAAGGGATCATTTGAGTGTGTCTAAAGCATTAAATCATTTCTGGAATAAGAGGCTTGACAGATTGCATAAAAACTCCAAAAAGCTCAAAAAGTGGTAAGCCTCATGACTTGAACTTTCCAAAATATGCAATGCTTTGAAGTCCACTGATCATGCACACCTCATACATGTTAAATATGTCGTGTTTGAACCAATTGATCATGTAATTCATGCCTGCATCAAAGTGTAGCATAGAAAATGCAATTATAGGCCTTTTTCAAAACCACTATCGGGTTTTGAGGAGGGAGTGTGATCTGAAAAAACTACCACCACCATTGGATTCCTTGTGAAATTCTGGTCCAGATGCATATACATTTTGTCTCAAAGCATTAAGAATTGAGAAAGTTATGACCTTCACGTTTCTGAGCCAAAACTTGCCTTGCCTTGCCTTGGGTCAGGCCTAAAACCAAGGCATGACTTGTATATTTGTGATTTCACTTCAAACAATGGATGTATCACTTCTCCAGTGGTAAGGTGCACGCCTTGTGACCTTGAGGTCGTGGGTTCAAACCCCACCCATGCCATTTTATGTTTTTTCATATTTTGCCATTTTTTCTAATATTTTATGTTTTATTAATTAATTGGAAAATTAATAACTCTTTCAATTTTAATTATTTTTGATTAGTTCTTTTTGCAAAAAAATCACAAAAATGTTGAAATATTTTATTCCAAAAAAAAAAATTAAGTTTATATTATTTATTTAATAAAATTAGTATTTTTGTGAATAACTTCATTTTTATTTATTTTAAACATTTTAAAATGAACATTCATCTTGAAAAATCAAGACCAAATGAGTTTTAATATCTCTTGTGATTAAAACTTCATTTTTCAAACCTTAAACAAAAATCACAAGTGGTTTATTCAAATTCATTTGGTATTTTTCCTTGATTTTCTTTTAATATTTACTTTTAAAAAAATAACAAATTAGGGTTTCTTTGATTTTCACCCTCATCAATCATTTCCAAACACTCATGGGCCTCTGATAGAGTGTAAGACCCAATCCCCTTTTAACCAAAACAATTTTGGGCCTCAGATATTGTATAAGTCCCTCTGCGTTAAAATAAAAGTTCGGCGCGATCGTCGCCCGTTTAAAAATAAACCATCTGGGCCTCTCCTCGAGCTATAAGACCCATTCAAAACTTTTGGGCCTCTATTAGAGTGTAAGACCCAACCTCTTTTGGAAACCAAATTATCTTGGGCCTCAGTCATTGTATAAGACCCACTGCATTTTCAAAATCTCGGCGCGATCGCCATTTCAAACGAAAAATTATCTGGGCCTACCCTCGTGTTATTTGCCCCACTCTTTTTCTTTAAAACCTTTTGGGCCTCTTGAGAGAGTGTAAGACCCACCCCTTTGTACAGAAAACCTTTTTGGCCTCAGTCACTTGTATAAGCCCCTCTGTACAAAACGATAGTGCGATCATTGGTAAAAACCCCGGGCCTCTCCTTGAGCTGTAAGCCCCAATTTTTCTTTCAAAGCACTTTCTCCTTTGATTTTGAATATACTCTTGTTTTCAATCTTTCTTTGTTGAACAACTAACAAAACAGCATGGAAGCTCTACAACCGAGTAAGTGTTTATACGCTTTCATTTACTGCTTTCATATGTATATAACTGTACTGTGAGGCTGTTTCACTGTAAGTCTTCTTTCATAAACTCATATCAACTGTGTAATACTAGTATATATATTTAGAGTTTCCCCGGCAACTACGTCTAGCACTAAGCCCTGTTGATCACTCTTGAATAGACTAAACTAGATCCCCATAGGATTACCAGATACAGTTTTCCCTCCTCTTGGGGTTAAACAATATGGAGATGTGAAAGGTAGATTCTTTTTGAACCCTTTCTCAGATTGTCACTCTTAGAAATCGTCAAAGAAACTCTACTCCCCAGAGATGATCTTTTCTCCGTGAATGGCATCTCTTGAGTTTCTTCCAAATTCTTGAACTTTCCTGGCTTGATCTAATCTCTGTGAATAGCCTGTCTTGAATTTCTTGGGGTTTGGGGACCCACAGGCTTCTTAAAAGCATCCCCGCCTCCTCTTGGGCATTGTACAAGGACCTGTCGGCTTCTTAGAAGTATTCACAGCCTCCTCTTAGGCTTCGTATAAATGATTTCTTCCTCCGGGAATGATAGCCTCCTCTTGGGATTCGTACAAATTGTCCCTCGACTTCTTAAAAGATTCTAGCCTCCTCTTGGGCTTCGTACAAATTGTCCCGACGACTTCCTAGAGGTATAGGAATAGAAATTAATCATCTTAATAGAACCGTCTTTCAAAGAGTCTAGATCCTGCTACTGCTGTTTATTAAACGTAGTACAAAAGATGAAACTCTAGACTTGGACAGTCTAATTTCCTTGAGTCTCAAAGACATTCTCAAGTTCCTTTCAAAACTAGGAGATGAAACCCGTAGACTCGAACAGTCCCAATCCCCTTTGGATTTCCCATTTCCTAAAAGAACAGGAAATAATCCTGATCCTCAAATCAAAATCCCTGAATGCAAACATTAGTCATATAAGAACTGATTTCCTCTTTAAATCAGCATATTGGACTTGTCACTCAACTGAAACAATAACCATAGACTCCATCTCGGGCTTCGTACGAGATACAAAAAGACTCTCTTGTTGAGTCAAACCTTTTAGCCTTCATCTCGAGCTTTGTACGAGATACAAAACACTCTCTTGTTGAGTATAAAATACTCTCTTGTTGAGTCAAACCCTTTTAGCCTCTCTCTCGGGCTTCGTACGAGACACATAAAACACCCTCTTGTTGGGTCGATAGCCTCCTCTTAGGCTTCGTATAAGGAAACCCCGGTTGACTCAATCAACCTTTTAGCATCAAAACTGTGCCTCGTTCACAGGATACAAACATCAACAACTCCCTTCATCTAATTGCTGTAAGCGACAAGCCTCTGGATTATTTACATCCACGCCACTGTCCTTCTTTTAGCATGAGAAATTCCTAAGGAAAGATAGCATTTCTCTACACTGAGTTAAAGTCTTCTCTTTCAGGTTAAAACTCCCTATAAAGGAAATTATGGCATTGCTAGGATTCACATTTCCCGGTTAAAGTAATCCTCCTTTATAGTCAGTCCCCCAACATTTGTGACAAATAAACCCCCTTTAGAGATGACAAATTCTCTCTAAAGTCAACACCCTTCAGCTTCACATCTTGGGCTTTGAACAAGATACAAATCACTATTCGCTTCACGTCTTGGGCTTTGAACAAGACACCAAAACACCATTTCCTCCCATAGAATAGGAGGAACTACGATCACTCTAATTTCCCTGTTTCGGAAAACGAGAATACGTAGGCATAAAATTGAAAGAAAAATCTTAGCGAGCACACTAAACAAAAACTTAAAATCCCATACCCTCAGTCCTAAACATCCTACCCATGAACCGTCCAATGTTTTCAATCTCGAAAAAAGAGAGTAAGAAGAAAAAGGCCCCATTACCATATAACATCCATAACCTAACAGACCGCTGTTTAAACTCAGTATGCAAGTAGGGTTAATTGGAGACATCTATTTCCCTTCCTTCATCAACTTCAATAGGATAAAAAATGAATCGAACTGTAGTAACCCCCAAAGAACGACAATGCTTAAGAAACACATCCAGTTTCGCTCGCTACAATATGAATTGATGTGAGTGTATATGCTAAAATGCTAATTGTTGTGGTTTGTGGATTATGATGAAATGCATTGTTTATGTGAAATTCAATGTGTGTTATTTGGTGGCCTTATGGCAAGTAAAGGCATTGTTTGAATTGATTTACAATGCATGAATAATGATGATGAGATAATTCATATTGTTGATTTGTGAATATGTATTTGATTGTCATGAGTCATTTGTATGCCAAGCATCATGATATGCATCTTGTGATGTCGTGTGCCCTTGTGGGGTGTGAGCGACGAAACGATTCCAGAGGGAATCTGCTGTAACGGTCGTGTGCCTTATACAAAGAGGATCTAAAGCGACGTTATAGATGATCGTGTGCCTTATACAAAGAGGACCTAAAGTGATCGGATCGTGTGCCTTATACAAAGAGGACCAAAAGTGATCCATAAACGTCGTGTGCCTTATACAAAGAGGACCTAAAGCGACGGGGAACATCGTTTGTCCGGCGGGGAGTTACACTAAGTAACAAGCGATGGTTCCAATAATTCCTGAGTGAATTAATGATGAGAATGATGGATGGATGGTACAGCATTGCATTGCATAGAGTCGTTGTGTCGGTCTCTGTGCATTTGCATAAATCATGAATGGATTGATTATGTGTGGGAAATTGTGAATGGATTGATTATGTGTGGGAAATTGTGAAAGGATTGATTATGTGTTGAGCTCGTGATAGCATTGGTGATTTGATATGCATTCATGATAAATGTATGGATTATGGATGATATGTTTTATGAATGGACATATGCTATGTTTTGTGGAGACTTTATACATTACAAAGATTGTTTGGATGATCATTGATATGCTATATATGAATATATGTGATGTGGTGGTGTGTTTCCATATGCCATAATCTTGGTATGCCTTATGTGTGAATATGTGATTATGTTGGTATAAGTGATATATGCTATGTTGTTGGATTATTAGAAATATGTATGTATCTGTGGCATGCTATATGTATTAGTATGTGATGCTTGTGGTGAGAATAATTATGCATGTGAAGTTATATGTGTTGCATATTATTATGCAATCTTGATTTAGTTGTTATTTCTCAACCTTCTGTTGTGGTTTGTTGCTCTATGATGCAATTGCAGATTAGTATCTTGGAGGCTTTTGTGATGATTAGTTCTCCATCCTTTTGTCGGTCTGTCTACTCTGATACGTAGCACGGGAGTCGGGGAACGCTTTTGTTATATATGTATACACTTGTTGGATCTATTTTTTATTACCTTTGTATGAATATTTTGATGTTATAAAACAATTTACTTTGTAAAACAAGTCAGTTATGGATCTTTCCGCTTTATTCCATAATTGAACTTCCCTTTTGTTGGAAAAAGTTTCCCTTTTATGTTTATTCCATTTTGTGTTATGTATCAAATTTATGAGCAGGGATTGTGTTTTCTTTCTTTAAATGTGGCATCCTTGTTTCTGTCTAAGGATAAAATTTTTATTCACTCTGATTTATTTATGTATTATTTATTCGCGATGGGAATTGGGGTGTTACACTCACAGTGTTGTATAATCCCTTTTATTGGTTCAAAGCTGATAAATCTTGCGCTTATCATCAAGGGGCATAGCATTGAGAACTGCCTCAGCTTCAACTCTGATGTACAAAGGCTCATCAAATACGAAGTTTTATCTTTCAAAGATACGAATCTAAATGTTCAAACAAACCCGTTGCCATAATATGAAAAAGCTTCGGTAAACTTGATAGATGAATGACCCGACAACAGTTATCAAATTCACGATGTACGCCTACTAGGAACAAATCTGGTAAAAATGCATTGCAGGAAAAGCGGGAATGGCCATGTGCCGTCTCACAACTATCATCAATGCGACATTTGTTCCAAGAACAATCAAGGGTGCATTATTTTACAAGCAGCTCTTCAAGAGCAAATGGATCTAGGCTATATCCAAGATCACAGGATTCGTGGAATAAATATGGTCTATGGACGTCCAGGCATTGTTCAAAATCATGACATCCGCGCAATGAATGTCAATCTAGTGGCAATGCACTCAAGACAAAGTCAGTATCACAATTTGCCGCTGCACGACTACAGCGCTTTCCCGATTTGCTCAAAAGACAATCAAGGATGTTATTTTGTACAAGAAACCCTCCAGCGTCAAATGGATCTAGGATGGATCTAAGACCACCATGGAAGTGATAATAACCAGGTCAATATGGTTCAGATTTTTGACATTCGTTTAATGAATACCAGTTTGGTGGAATTACATGCCAAGCAAGACAAACTCCGTTTTCTATCCTCGCATAATTATCAGGACTGCAAAGATTGCTCCGAAAACGATCAAGGTTGCACACTTGTACAAAGAACTCTTCAACATCTGTTGGACCATTGGTAGCTCCCAATCTACCTGGATGAAAACGCACATCAAGCTAGCATAACCAATGGAAATCTGGACAAACACCAAATTTGTGACATCCGCTTGCTGGAAACATATTTGGTAAAGATGCACTGCATACAGAGTGGGTACAACCATGTGCTACCTCACAATTATGAACGCTGCCAAATATGTTCAGAAAATAGCCAAGGGTGCTACATCGTGCGAGTAGCTCTTTAGAATCAAGTAGACCAAGGGGAAACCCAACTATGCCTAAATTCTCAGTCAATAAATATGGTACAAGGTTTCCTAGGGCAGCATGGAGTTTATGACATTAAAAACATCGAAACGTCATTGGTCAAAATTCACAAATGCATGTGCAGACTTGACTATTTTGGTCCAAGTCACCAAAATCATTCAGCTTGCAAAAAATGTCGTAGAAGCTGACATGGTTGCCTCTTTGTCCAAAACGAGATTCAAGAACTGTTGGACAAAAGAACCATCATAGTTTTCAATGAAAGAGAGCCTGTTAATTATGGAATTAACTAGGATGTTTTCACCATAATTCCTCTTCTCAATGAGCCAAAACGCTTAGAGATCCCTTTCGACTATGGAAAATTTTCCAATAGCCCCAAGCTGGAATCGATTGAGGTTACTTATGATAGTTGAAAGACCTAAATAACCCCTTTGGTCATCTACTTGCCAGGCCCAGTGCCATACAAGTCAGAGAAAGCTATTCCGTATTAGTACGGTGCAACCATAATAGAAGATGGAAAAGAAGTTTCGCTGTTATTCATTGTCATCATTGATGATGTCAGCCGGGTCACCCGAAGTGGTCGAATCTTCAACAGAGGAGTTGGAGAGCCTGTAAAAGAAAAGGAACCTCAAACTAAAGTCCCTAACCAGCAAGCTGGGCAATCAAGCAACACAGAGCCTGTGAAAAATAACTCTGAAATTTTAAAACTCATCCAGAGAAGTGAATACAACATTGTGGATCGACTATTACAAATTCCTTCTCGGATATTCATGTTATCTCTCCTGTTCTATTCATAAGCTCATAGAGAAGCTCTACAGAAAGTCTTGGAACAATCCTTTGTAGAACAAGATGTAACAGTGGGTCAGTTTGACACCATTATTTCCAACATCACTTCCTGCAACAATTTGGGTTTCAGTGATGAAGAACTTTCAAAGGAAGGCAAGAATCATAACATGGCACTCAACATCACAGTCAATTGCCAGGACGATGCTTTAGCCGGTGTACTCGTAGACACAGGTTCATCCTTGAACGTCATGCCAAGGTTAACTCTGGTACAATTATCTTTTCAAGGCACCCCCGTGAGAGGCAGTGAGATCATAGTAAAAGCTTTTGACAGATTCAGGAAGACAGTTATCGGCGAAGTCGACCTTCCCATAACCATTAGTCCCCACACTTTCCAAGTCACCTTCCAAGTCATGGACATCCGAGCAGCATACAACTATTTTTTGGGATGGCCTTGGATACATAAAGTAGGGGAAGTCACTTCAACACTTCACTAAAAGCTGAAGTTTGTAAAGAACAACAAGTTGGTCACAGTATGCGGAGAACGAGCTTTAATTGTAAGTAATATATCGCCATTCTCATATTTAGAGCCAGAAGAAGTCATTGGAACTGAATTTCAAGCACTCTATGTGAGCAATGAGAATCATCAAGAAAAAAGGAACACCAACTTCCTCATACAAAGATGCTCTCCAAATAATGAGAAACAGTGACATAAAAGGATGGAGGCAAGTTATGATTCATGTTGATAACAAGACAAGAAAAGGTCTCGGTTTTTCTCCATCATTTACTAAGACTATAAAGAAGGATGAGGCCACTCGACCTATTTCAGATTTCTTCCACACTGGAGGCTTCCTCCACCCAATTTCTCAAGAAGTCCACACCATCGAGGAAAATGATTCTTCCGATACGGATGAAGAATGGAAATCATATTTCAACAATGAAGGATATATATCTCAGGAAGAAACATACATGCCACTTTTCTCTCCGAAGCAAGTCCCAGATATATATCAAGATCAGATGATAGAATGATCTATAGAGATTGCGATCCCGAGGGATGTCGTGCTCCACCCAACTCATTGGAAGAAGATACTCTGAAGAAAGATAACTTCGATTACAACTCATATGATCCTGTGGATGATTTGCCCATCTGGGAGCCTTACATGGAAGATCCAGGGTATAAGAGTCAACTAGAGAATGCATATCTGCTAAATGACCTTGAGAAAAATCCACATGTTCTCCCAGAATCGTGGAAACCTTTCCAGGAAAATTATGAAGATGTCAAACATCATGTTGATAAAGTTGCAAGAATTGTAGGACAAGAATTTATCAACTTTTCATTTCCCAAGGTCAATGTTATTGAAGAAGATGATTCATCTATCCCCTCAGAAACATGGGATACTGTGGGGCAGCCGAGCGGCAAATACAACTTTCTAGTGAAGTACACTGCTCCGGAAAGTTCTCGTATCAGATATGAAGACATCCAACCCACTGGATTGGGAGATACCCCTAAAAATGAAAATACTAATGAAAGAACAATACAAAAGACCTCTTACGGTAACTCTGCATGGGAAGAAGACTCAATTGATCCAACTCTGCCAGAAATCAGTACTATCACTAATGACAATCCTGAAAGGAAAGTACCAGACTTTGTGATCCATAGAGGAGTTCGTCACAACTGGGTCGCTGTTGATAAACCAGATGTTGTCCATGTTTCTAAGTAATTGCCTCATCTTTGTTTTAACCTTTCACTTTGCCCGGGTGAAAAGGATGTTTTATAGGGCTTGTTTTTCTGTAAATATCCCTCTTTGCTTCACCCAGAGAGAAATCGCTTTGTTTTATAGGGTTTATGTTTCAAGAATCAACAAATCATAAATAAGAATGTCATTCTGAATTCATGCATTTATTGTTATTTTCACTTCTTGCTTTTTTCAGAAAATGGTAATCCTAAAAAACAACCCAAAATAAAAATAAACGTTTTTCAAAATGCACTGCACACACTTTTGCATTCTCTCTGTCTTTTCTAAAAAGAATCATCACATTATGCAGATTATTTATTTTAAACCCCATTGAAACATATGATCCAATGTCTTCTCCCAACTTTGAGTTCCTAGTATTTGAAGCCGAAAAAGAAGAGGACGAAGAAATTCCAGATGAGATCTCTCGACTACTCATACATGAAGAAGAATCCATTCAAACTTACAAAGAACCGTTGGAAACGGCCAACTTGGGTTCAGAAGAGGAGAGAAAAGAAGTTAAAATTGGAGCACTATTCAGTCCAACTGCCAAAGGGGGCTTGATAAAACTACTCAAATAATTTCCAGATGTGTTTGCTTGGTCGTACCAAGACATGCCAGGGTTAGATACCAACATCCTGGAACATCACTTGCCACTAAAATCAGAATGTCCTCCGGTCAAACAAAAATTGAGAAGGATTCACCCAGATATGGCCATCAAAATTTAGGAAGAAATGCAGAAACAGATCGACATAGGATTCCTTGCCACCTCACAATATCCTCAATGGCTAGCCAACATAGTGCCAGTTGCCAAGAAAGACGAAAAAGTCAGAATGTGTGTAGACTACAAGGATTTAAACAAAGAAAGTCCAAAGGATGATTTCCCCTACCACACATTGACATGCTAGTTGACTACACAACAAAATTCAAAGTATTCTCCTTCATGGATGCACAAAGTAATGTCGTTCGGTCTGAAGAACGCAGGAGCAACTTATCAAAGGGCTCTGACAACTCTGTTTCACGACATGATGCACAAAGAAATTAAAGTGTACGTCGATGACATGATTGCCAAATCTAAAACAGAAGAAGAACATGTGGAACACCTATCAAAGTTATTTCAGAGTCTGAGAAAATATAAACCTCGCTTGAATCTAAATAAATGCACATTCGGTGTTCGTTCAGGAAAGCTCTTGGGATTCATTGTCAGCAAAAAAGGAATTGAGGTTGATCCCGACACAGTCAAGGCCATTCAAGAGACGCCTTCTCCAAAGACTGAAAAACAAGTAAGAGGACTTTTGGGACATCTGAATTACATCTCGAGATTCATATTTCTCATGACCGCGACATGCGCACCAATATTTAAACTACTCAAAAAGAACCAAAGCTGTATATGGACAGAGGATTGCCAAAAAGCTTTTGACAACATCAAAGAATATCCACTAAAACCGCCTATTCTGTCTCCTCCAGTGGAAGGAAGACCACTGATCATCTACTTAACAGTCTTGGAAGACTTCATGAGCCGTGTGCTTGGCCAACAAGATGAAACAAAAAGAAAAGAGTCTGCCATTTATTACTTAAGCAGGAAGTTCACAGACTGTGAAACTCAATACACTATGCTCGAGAAAACTTGTTGCGCGCTAGCTTGGGCAGCTAAACGTCTTCGCCAGTACATGATTTGTCACACTACTTGGTTAATCTTCGAAATGGATATGATCAAGTACATCTTTGAAAAGCCTTCTTTAATGAGAAGGATTGCCCGTTGGCAGATGTTGTTATCAGAATACGATATCTAGTACCACACTCAGAAAGCTGTCAAGGGAAGTATTCTTGTCGATCATCTGGCTCACCAACCAATTGAAAATGACGAATCAATCAGATTCGACTTCCCAGACGAGGATGTGATGTACTTAAAGATGAAAGATTGCGATGAACCTCTACCAGACGAAGGGTCAGAGCCAGGATCCCAATGGAGACTAATATTTGATGGAGCTGTCAACGCTTATGGAAATGGAATTGGGGCAATCATTGTTACACCTCAGGGTACCCATATTCCTTCCACCACCATATTGGCATTCAAGTGTACAAACAATGAGGCTAAATATGAAGCTTGCATCATGGGTCTTGAAGAAGCTATCGACTTACGGATAAAGAACTTGGATTTGTATGGAGACTCAGCTCTGGTTATAAATTAGATCAAAGGAGAGGGGGACGCACGTCAACTTGGATTGATTCCTTATAAAGACTACGCAAGAAGGTTATTACCCTTTTTCAACAAGATTGATTTTCATTACATTCCTCGTGAAGAAAACCATAGGGCTGACACACTAGCTACCTTATCCTCCATGATTAGTGTGAATCGATGGAACGACGTACCCAAGATTGACATAATGCCCCTTAACAGACCCGCTTACATATTTACAGTTGAAGCATTCATCAATGACAAACCATGGTATCATGATATCAAATGTTTCCTTCAAAGAGAAGAATGCCCACATGGGGCATCAAGAAAAGATAGGAAGACTTTCAGAAAACTGAATGGTATTTTCTTCCTGAATAATGATGTGCTATATAAAGAAACTTCAATATGGTTTTGCTCAAATGCGTGGACAAACACGAAGCAAACATGCCAATGAAAGAAATTCATGAAGGTTCCTTTGGCACTCATGTCATTGGGCATACAATGGCAGGAAAAATTCTAAGAGCAGGATAATATTGGCTGACAATGAAATCTAATTATTACAAGTACATGAGGAAGTGCCACAAGTGTCAGATATACGCTGACAAAATTCATGTATCGCCGACACATCTCAAAGTTATTTCTTCTCCATGGCCTTTTTCTATATGGGGAATCGACATGATTGGCATGATTCAACCCAAAGCCTCAAACGGACATCGGTTCATCCTGGTATCCATTGTTTACATCACCCAATGGGTCGAAGCAGCATCATACGCTAACGTGTCCAGAGAAGTGGTGGTCTGATTTATCAAGAATAATCTCATCTATCGTTATGGTGTTCTAAGCCAGATCATTATTGATAATGGATCGAACCTAAACAACAAGATGATGAAAGAATTATGTGTTGAGTTCAAAATTGAACACCATAACTCGTCTCTCTACCGGCCTAAGATGAATGGCGTGGTAGAAGCAACTAACAAAAATATCAAGAAGGTCATTCAAAAGATGGTCGTGACCTACAAAGATTGGTATGAGATGCTACCATTTGCTCTTCACGGTTATCACACATCCGTCCGCACTTCAACAGGGGCAACCCTTTTCTCTCTAGTATATGGCCTGGAAGTAGTGTTCCCCATAGAAGTAGAGATACCATCAATAAGAATCTTGATGGAAGCCAAGCTAATAGAAGCTGAATGGTGTCAAAGCAGATACAATGAATTGAATCTAATTGAAGAAAAAAGAATGACAACTTTATGCCATGGTCAGTTATATCAACAAAGGATGAAGAGAGATTTCGACAAAAAGGTCTGACCTCGGGTATTCAGAGAAGGTGACCTCGTTCTCAAAAAGATCCAATCATTTCTCACTGATTCCAGGGGCAAATGGACTCCAAATTATGAAGGCCCCTATATTGTTAAGAAAACCTTCTCAGGAGGTGCCTTGATACTCACAACCATGGATGGAGAAGAGTTTACTTACCCCAAAAATGTTGATGCAGTAAAGAAATACTTCGCCTAAATATAAAAATAAAAAAAGAAGAGCCTCTCGGTGGACTAAAAACCCAAAAGGGCGATCCAGGCAAAAATTAGAGACATAAACAAGGATCGTCCCGAGAGATCGAAAACCTGAAAAGGAAATCTAGGAAAAAGTTTGAGATTTATGGCAAGTAACTGCATCTGACAAGATTGGATCCTCAGAAGCAACTTCATCTGTCAAGAAATCCTCAAACGAAGTCACCTTCAAGGGAAGCTCGATAATGCTCAGAATTCAAAGATGGTAGAAGGATAGTGGTCATTATGTTTCAATGTAGCCCCCTTCCCTTTAAATTACCATTTTCTAAACTCTGTAATGCTCCATGAAATCACGCATTAGGCTGATTACCATTCTATCAATAAAAAATTGAGCCCTTGTGCCCTTTGTTTGCAATTCTCATTTATTCTGCTTTGCAAAATGACATTTTGATATGATTAACATTCTTGAAACCCGAAAATGAATTTACTTTTATTTTCAAAACGAAAATTTTGAATCTACTTCTGCTTTTTAAATAAAGATGGCAATTTCCTTTTGATTAATGAACACAAGGAACATCGACAGCTTCTCCGAAAGCAATCAAACTTCAAAATGCAGAATCAAACTATTTCTTGTGATCATTATACCCCCGAGTGGAGGATCAATTTCTTCAGATTGATAAGTTGGAGCATCCCATCTATCACCCTCAATAAGGGTCGAGTTTTCATACCCCTTCAGACAAACGATGTAATCAAGATCAGGTTTATATCTCCAGGAATAAAGATAGAAACAGGAATCCCTTCCTTTAATAGGTTGCTACCTTCAAAAAACACCAGTAAAAAGTTGTCACACTCCAGAAGTCACATTTTGTTACTACCAATAATATGAAAAGTTCACCAGTAGGAATTTGTTTCCTTAACAAACCAGTGATACTTTTTATTCCCCAAAAATTCAAGTATCCAGTTGTGCTCATCACCAGTCCGCATGTCATGTCTGTTTTGTCAGCATAAGCATTTCATACATACATCATGCATAGTTGATTCATATTCATATTCATATTGCATATCATATTTCAATCACTTTGGTCATATTTATCCCAAGGGATAAAAGTCCTCCCTCCAGTAGAGTTGTCAGCCTTAGGAAGAAAGGATATATTCTTTCTATATCCCCACTGAGTTTGATCCTCGTGTAAGATTTTCCTTCAGTTTTCCTTTCCACACTTGGATATGATAAAATCCTAGTTTGAGTTCTTTCCTCATCAGGAAATGTATCGTCTAGACAATCTCTCTCCCCGGTTTATTCCTGGATTGAAATCGGTCCTCGACCACCTTGATAACTTGAACCTCTGAAAGGCAAGGAGACATTTTGTTATAAATCTTTGGAACTTCACTCTTCCCCGTTGAAAATGATATTTTGCTTTCTAGGATTAAGGAAAATCCTCTGCGGAAGCTTCTCAACAAAAAGACTCTTGGCAATATGGACATCACATCCCCCAAGAAATATCTATCGATTGGCAAACAAAGAAGTTTTCTTTTGCCCCATAAATTCCCAATAAGTCGACAAATGACAGTCTCTCCCCGAGAAGTTTATCCTATTTTCAAGGAAGTCATCAGCACCTCAAAATCGAATTACATCACATGGCATCTCTTTGAAAGAGTCTCGAAGGGAAGTATGATGTAATTTCTCCAATAAATGGCATCTCCAACAGAGAAGTTTGCACACCTCTGCAGTTTAGGCAAATGGTCCTCACCAACAAGTCTGACATCAAACCTTTTCTCATCCTATCGCATCTCTCTGAAGAAGTCTCGAAGAGAAATATGATGAAGCACGTTTTTCCATAAAACAACATCTCTCCAGTAAATCTCAGAGAGAAGTTTGATGAAAACCATCACAGATAGCATTCCTTGTCAAGAGAAGAACTCGATGAGAAGAAATTGAAACCAATTCCATGGATGAAGACCAGTATCGATAGGAGGTTTATTTCAAAAGAAACCGCAAAAGAAACTGAGACCAGTTTCGTGGCTGAAGACCAGGATCGAGAGGAAGTTTCACCCTCTTCTAAGTGGCATTACTTAGTAAAAGAAGATGGGTGAGAAAATTAGCTACCATTCACATCCACAATCAAAATTTCGGGTATTCTAATATTTAATCCTCTTTTACCATGAACGTCTAAATATCTTCGTCATTCACACCTTCAGGTCCAAGAAGATTAAATAGGGGCATCTGTCATACCCTAAATTTTGACCCTAAGACTTCACATCATTGTGCAAATCATCCCCACAATATGGATGTACTTTTTGACCTCACTAATCCTTTCAAAGATTGTTGAGTGTTCACCTTGACCAAGAATTAGGGTTTTTGAAGCCCTACAGAGGATTCAGGCAAATGATCAATCAGGAATTAACATGATCTTCAACTTATCAAGCCTCTCAATCATTCATGAAGGACAAGAGGTCTTCAATATCAAGAATCAAGCATAAGATTGCATCATTTCACGTTGATCATGCCTCAAGATCATTAGTGTCACTAAATTAGGGTTTTGGTTGACCAAGGCTTCCAGAGGGAAATTTTCATCTGGGTATGAGCCAAGACCTTAAGATATGTTTCAAGGACCTTAAATATGTCATATTAGTCCATTCATATGATTGGATTAGTTCAAAAAACTTGATTCACAAACAATGCAAGAATTCAAATCCATCTGAGCCACAAACTAGGGTTTTGATGAAAAGTCAACCATAAATTTGACTTTTGGCCAAGAAATGATCTCAAACCTTGGGACATGACTCAAGACACTCAAATGTACCCTTGATGTCCATTCATAAGTTTAAAATCACCTTGGGACATCCATTCATTGAAAATCAGGAATTAGGGGTTCTCTGCACAAAATTCATCTGAGACCCAAAGTCAAAGTTTTACTTTTGGGCCAAAAATGTTCATCATGAACCATTATAAAAGAAACCATGATCCATTGTTGCATTTGAACAATATTTGATCAAGAAAACAAGATAACTTGTAAAATGGGCAATGTTGAGAAAGTGAAAATTTCACTAAGTTTAGAAAAAAAAGTGTTTAGGTACCCAACTTCCAAAAGCCATAACTTTCAAACCAAGCAACCATTTTCTTGGATCCAAAGCTCAAATGAACGATCTCATCATATACTACAAAAGTGAAAAACTGATCTATGGTAAAAAAATGCTTGGATTTTATGTTATGAAGTGATCAAAATCAAGAAACGTATGAATGAATTTCAAACACTTAGTGAAAATCTGCCTAAGTTGATATCAGTCAAAACATCAAAATGTGGAGGGATTTTTCACCATGATCCAAGATGAATCAAGTTCAATGGTGAACATCAAATTTGAAGTACATCATCCCAGCTTTCTAAAGAGCCCAAGAGCATGAGATAACTCCACTTGAGCAAAGGGTTATGGAGGTCTCAATACACCTTGCTGCAAACTGTTTTGCAAAATCAGTTTTGGTCATTTATTGCACTACAAGATTTTGAAGTCAAGTGCAATGATCATGATCATACCAATTCAACATGGATCAGAATGAGTCATCACAAACCTGCAAGATCAAGTGATGAGTCAAGGAGAATCAAATTTGGAATGATGAAACTTTGTCACATATGCCTTGAATTCAAAGTGCATTTATGTGCAATAGTGCACATACAACAAAGGTACTCTTTTAAGTCAAGATTCATGCATAAACAACAATAAAACATCTGAGGAATATGGAATTGGTCAAAATTTGGCTATGCTACTTAGAATTGACAATGTACCTTGGCATGGAAGTAATGGCATCTTGCCAAAAACATTGAATGAGCTCTTATCCTTCAAGCTATCACTATTCAGCCATGAAAAACTCATTCAGCTATAAATTGAACTCATTTCTGATCATTCAAACCACCCCAAAACAACATAACACTTGTCATCTCTCATTTCTTTCTTTCACTCCAAGTTTCAAAGTTTTCAAAAGTAAGAATCGTGTTTTCAAAACCAGAGCTTCTTGGCTCAAACTTTTGGTTCAACCACATCATGTACATCATGTATGAGTGATCTACACACTTAAACATCATCTGTAATACCAAATTCATCAAGATCATAGTTCATCCCAAGCAAGTTGCAGTTGGAGTTGAGCCCATCAATCCAGAAGGTTTCAATTCATTCCAAGCACATCAACATATTCCTTGAGGTCTATGGAAGCTATCCAGGTCATCATTTCACATCTGTAACACCTATAACTGAGGATTCAAATTCCTCTTGCACAGGTAAGCCTGAACTTCCCAAACTCCATGAAACATGCATCATTTTTTATATTTTAAGTTACCAACATGTTTCTGCAAATATATAGAATGTTTTCCCTCAATCAATTGCTATGTATCAATCGTGTATAGGATTTCACATTGTTCTTGGAAAAATTAGGGTTCATCTGTTCATCACTTGATAACTCACTCCACATTTAAAATAAATGAAATTAATTACCACCATTGAATTCCTTGTTCAAAAACGAGCAACTTTCATGTTTACATCTTTTAAAATCATTGTGTATTGAGAGAGATAAGTGAGGTTTTGCAAATCGGGTGATGGTGGTGTGCGCGAGGAAGAAGAAGATGGCCTTGGTGCCATAATTCAAATTTTTGAATTTTAAAATATTTTTAATATTTTCATATTATTTTCAAAAATTATTTTCTATATTCAATTTTAATTATTTTCAAATGAATTTTTGCACAAATATCATCCACCTATTTAAGTAATTAATTCACCAAAAAATCAAAAAAAATATTTTATATTTGATATATTTCTAATATATTTGATATATTATTTTTAATTGTTTTTTAAATAATTTCAATTTTTGATTTTTCCTATCAAATTAATTATTTTTAATCCCAATTTTTTCACACATGTCATTTAAATACCCTATTATTTTAATCCACAAAAGAATCACAAAAATATTTTTTATTTGATATATTTTTAATATATTAAAAATATTATTTTAAATTGTTTTAAAATATTTTAAAAATGATTTTTTTCTTGATTTTTCCTTAAACAAAAATGATTTTAAATATTCATGTGGATAAGATACCTTTTTCTTAAACCTTAATCATTGTTTATGACATGATTAATGGATTCATTTGATAAATTATACATATTTTATTGATTTTTCTTTGAAAAATATCTTAAAAAATGAAATTAGGGTTTTACTTTGATTCTATCTTTCAAACTTCATTTCAATACATCTGGGCCTCTATTAGAGTGTAAGACCCAAACCTCTTTGTAAATAAACCACTTCATGGGCCTCTGGTATAGTATAAGTCCCCTCGCGTTTTTCAAAATCACGGTGCGGTCATTGTTTTCACAACAATCTTTGGGCCTCTGTTAGGAGTGTAAGTCTCATCCCTTTGTACATAAACTTTGTTTTAAATAACCATCTGGGCCTCTGATATAGTGTAAGACCCAACACCCTTTGTAAATAGAAAATCTTTTAGCCTCATTCATCAGGGGCTTTGTACATGATACAAACAATCATTTGGGCCTCTATTTAGAGTGTAAGACCCAACACCTTTGCTCCTCTTCTACTTAAGATCAAGTCATCTTCAAATTCAAAATCATATCAAAACTTTCTTCAATTTGTCAAAACCCTAATCCTATCCAATCTTGAAGAAAGCATCTAATCAATCACAATACACTTGGGCCTCTATCCAGAGAATAAAACCCACCACCTTTCTCAATTCAATTCATACTTGTTTATATACTTGTTCATATATCTGTATATATACTTGTACATGTCTTGTTAAGTTTCTCTTAGCATTTAAATCATCCTTAATTTAGACTAGTTCAAACAATAGGATCCTTTCAATCAATACAACTTAGTTCAAACAACTAGTTCCCTCTTGTATAAAGGAATTCTTCTCCCCAATACAGTCAGCCTCCTCTTGGGCTTTGTTCAATTTACTCAACCTAGAAACACTTCAATAAAGAGAGGATTATTTTTTGGTGAAACCTCTTCTTTAATCCCTTTAACCCTGGAGTAGTTCAACAAAGAAAGGATTATTTCCCGGTGAAACCTTTTTTGAACTCATCCTAAACTTGGAAAGTTTCAACACCCAGTCTTCTCTTGGGCTTCATACAAGGACCCACAGGCTTTAAAGAAGAATCCCCAGCCTCCTCTTGGGCTTCATACAAGGACCCTTAGGCATCTTAAAAGCATAGCATAGATCCTAGTCATCTTTATCAATACATCAATTCCCAGGAGAGTCAAAACCTTTAAGACATTCAAACTCATCCTTTAAGTCTCTTTTGATCCTCAACAAGGTTTGGTCTTCACCTTAAAATCTCCAGCCAGGGTCAGATTACAATCAATAAATCCCCAAAAGAATCAAAGCCTTTGTGGCATTTAATAATGCAACTCTCTTAAGCAAGAGTTAGTTTCCTTTTTGATTCCTCAAAACAGTTTAGACCTTCTCTTGGATTTAATTTTCCTCAACAAGAGTCAATCTCCACTTAAATTCTCTCAGCCTCCTCTTAGGCTTCATATAATGATTTCCCCAGCCAGCCTCAATCTTGGGCTTTATACAAGACAAATATATTACTCCCCCAGTTGAGTAAGTTTTCAACTTTTTTTTAGCTTCAACCTTGGGCTTTGATCAAGGCACAAAATTTAACATCCCCACAAATGAGACTACGAGTCGTCTCTGTAGGAGGATATTTCCTCTATACATCAAATTTCAAAACAAATAATCAAAACTTTTTCTAGATAATTGATGTAAGTGGCACACTTGTTGATTCAAAATCCAAGCTGGAGTCCCTCCCTTATCATGGCTAAATTTCTCTTCCATCTAAGTGATGTAAGTGGCAAACCTCTGGATTCTACACATCCAAGTCAATGTCCTTCTCTTAGCATGCAAAGACTTATAAAGGAAGATGTGGCATTTCTAGATTCTACACATCCCAGTTAAAGCAACTTCCCTTATAACCAATTCCTCAATGTTTGTGATGAATAGGTAAGATATCTCCCTTTAGAGATGAAAAATTCTCTCCCAGTCAAACTTTTACCTTCAATCTTAGGCTTTAAACAAGACACAAAATCTTTTAGCTTCAATCTTGGGCTTTAAACAAGACACAAACATTCTTTTAGCTTCAATCTTGGGCTTTGAACAAGACACAAATACACTTTTAGCTTCAATCTTGGGCTTTAAACAAGACACAAAACCTTTTAGCTTTAATCTTGGGCTTTAAACAAGACACAAACATTCTTTTAGCTTCAATCTTGGGCTTTGAACGAGACACAAATACCCTTTTAGCTTCAATCTTGGGCTTTAAACAAGACACCAAACAATTTCTTCCCATAGAATAGGAGGAACTATGAACGCTCTGATTCCCCCAAATCTCTTTACCATAATACGTAGGCATACGATTGCGAAATCTTAGCGAGCGCACTAATAAAAAAAACTTAGGTCAAGTACCTTCCCAAAAATAATAGAAAACCATAAAAACAACAAAAATATCTCCTCAACCTTCAAAAGGAGAAACTTTCCCTATTCAACAGTAAATGGATTTAAGCAACCGAGCAATTCAACAATAGAAATACATGCAAATAAAGGTTCCTATAGATTACTATAGATACTCTGGGTGTTAATAGCTTCCCCTTGTATAACCAACCCCTAATTCCAGATCTCTTCGCATTTGTAAAGGAAAACATTTGCGCGCAGGGTTAGTTTAAGATATCTTCCCCTTCCTTTTAAGCTTCATAGGATAAATATAGAAATTAGAAAGTAGCACTAAAAGCGATAGTGGTCGCGTCACAAAAAACCAGAGCTACAATAAGCCTTATTTTTTAATTTCTTATTGTATGAGGGGTCCATTTTTCTTTACTCCCCTTGATTATTTAGGTTCTTTCCAACACCTTCATCAGTCCACTTCTTCTTTTCCCATTTATATTTTCCTTTTCCATTATTTAATGTATCACATTTTATCTTTTTGAAGAACTTTGATTGCAGTGCTTATTTTGTGACTTTCTCTGAATTTCTCTATTTCAATCTCATCTTACAAGCTTATAATGAGGCTTGTAACTCTTGATGATTCATCATAGAGAGGTTCTTAGACTCTTCAATAGCCACAACTATATGATAAAACTTAGAAATTAAAGCTCTCAATATTTTCTCATTCGTCCATAATTCACTAATCTTTTCACCAAACGATTTCATTTGATTAGTTAACAATACTAATCTTGAGAAGAAATATGCAACAAATTCACCATCATTCATTTGTATGTTTTCATGGTGTTTTCTAAATGCTTTCAACTCCACCTTCTTCAATTTTCATCACCACCATACATTTTATTTAGTTTATCCCACACACTCTTAGTTTTTTCTTCTTCATTAATTTTTCAAACATGTTAGAATCCATACATTGATGGATCATGAATAGACATTTTCCAAATTCATTGATAGACTCGTGAATTTCTTTTTAGACATCAGTTTCATTGGCTTTCATTAGAGGTAATTCATCGTTTAATAGTTTAAGAACATCTTGAAATATGAATATGACCTTCATATACGTGCATCACCCATTATAGTATTATCCTTTAAAAACTAGTAGGTTTGCTAGAAATTAGTTTATGGTTTTGCTTCCATTCACCATTAATGATATATCAATGAAACCAGTGCTCTATGATGCCAGTTTATTGGGATAACTTCAGAAAAAAAGATATTAATGGAAATAAAGAATGGTGAATAGACTTAGTGAATTTTGAGGAACATATTGATTTATTGAAATATTAAGATCGGGTGAGTTACATGCAAAACATATACACAAGTTGAATTTCTAATTCTAACTAACTTGGATGGCTTTCCCAATAGCCTAACAACTTTCTAATTGTGTTTCAAGTAACTAACTTGCAACATAAGTAAACTCTAATCAAATATGAATTACATACACATCATCATGTACTACGATAGTTTTGTTTTTAGAGAAGCTATTTATATTGGGATTTGAGGGAGAGACTTTGTTAGTAATTTAGATCAATATATTCGGTTAAGAACAATTATATAATCGAGCCTAATATCACATCATCATTCAAAATTTTAAGGCATTTGATATATGACGTTTCTCACTTAGAAGATACTCAATTTCAATTATAAGGCAATATGTCTTTTTAATAACCAACTCAAAAATCACCCACTTGTTCCAATTTAGGTGTCTTTAAGGATTCATTGAATCACTTTGATAAGATTGGTTGGGATGTTGTTTTATAGGATTTAAAGAATTGCCTTAGAATTCTTGACTTGCCATTTAGGGACTTTTTACTGCCAACGATTGCTAGTGATTTCTGGATTCAGAAGCTATTATCTCCCTTAAACCATTTACTTATTTAGGATATTGCAAGGAGAGGTTGAAATTATGTTCTATGGAGGACATATTGAAATTCTGGCACGCAGATACCAGATGTCGAGACAGATGTCACAAATCTGGGATTAAAACAACTTGACCACACACGTAAAGATGAAAAAGTTTAAAATACAGATAAGTAAAATTAACACCAGAATTTTTAACCCAGTTCGGTTCGACTCACCTACATATGGGGGCCACCAAGCCAGGAAGGAAATTCACTATGATAGTATTAGTTCAAAGCTAAACTCGCCCGTTTACAACTTCTCGCCTAATCCCTTCCTGCTGCAACTTCTACCTAGACACCCTCTAGATATGAGATCCCTCTCTCACTTCCTAATCAGTCACAATCCCAGTGATAGTTCAATAATTTCATAAAAAATAGAAGTAGCACACTTCCAAGACAATACTTGATCTTACTTAAAAGCTTCAATTAAGAAAAATACACTCTTGCTTAAAAGCTTTAGAGTGGACAATTAACAATGAACAATCACTCAACCTCAATGCATCAAAAGATACATGAGTGACATACAATTAACAAGTAGAAAACCCTAAAGACCAACCAAAACAATGACTAATCCTTATTTCTAAAATTCTTCACGTTATGCTCTTTTGCTCCAATAGGGTTTTTCTTCTCTTTAAATAGCCTTCAAACCTACTGGACTTGGGCTTCTTGAGGCGCACAAATAGCAGCAATCAGTATAAACTGGCTGCAAATCAACCTGCAAAATAATAGGAGAAAAATACAAACTTTCCTAAAAAGGCTCAAGGAACCTTTTTATGAAAATAAACAGAATCTGCAATAACAGAAATTCCCACAATATACTCCCATAAAAGTCGCCCATGTGTGCATCAGAACACAGTCAAAAAACACACTAAAATTACCAAAATAGTCATGCCCTAACTACCTGGTATAACATGTCCTAGAACATGTCACAACATCATGAAGAACATGATGTCTGACTGACATGGCAGAACATCTAGTTTAACATCTTGCTAACAGCATGTTGTTTTACCAAAATATAGCCAATCCAAAAACCATAGGAATTACAACCTCCCCCATTTGGAAAATTTTGGCTAAAACAACCTTAGCCCACATCAGAGATACATATAGCGAAAACAAAAACAAAAACACTAAACCTCGAGAACCACAATGTTATCAAACCAATAGAGACATCACAATGTCAAGACATTAGGTCTGACATCACAAACCAACACAAGCTACATGAGAGCATGTAAGCTTTGCACAGACTGCAACCTTGTAGCAACAACAACAAAGAGGTACACCACTCCCCCTGTCATACATCAGTTCTCCCCCTGAAGAGAAAAACCAAAAGCACAAAACAAACATAAACACATGAACTCCCATGGAACCAAACTATTCAAGCACTAGCACAAGTACTCTCCCCCGGAACACCACAACCTACTGCAGAGAATAAAGTATTCTCCCAGACACAACAAAAGGTTCCACATCAGCAGCAGCACCAGGCATGACAGATTATCATGCTCCTAAAAAAAACTGCATACAAACCAGCAAGTCCAACAGCAAAACAAGCAGCAAAACAACTACTCTTCCTAATCATTAGTCCAAACATGACATAAAGTCATGACATCTGATCTAACATCAGAACCAGCAAATAAAACAACACTTTACTCCTTCTTTTAGCCAAAACTTGACAAAAATAAAATAGAGTAAATGTAAACAAACATAAATGGAAACACACATAATGGAAGCACAAAAACAAGCACACTGCATAAAGCAAAAGTTCAGATGGAAACACAACGAAAACCAATTGGAAACATAAGAAAAACAGATGGAAACAAAATCAGATCACTTTTAGATGATCCTCCAACTCTTGCCTCTATAAAAAATCCTTCTACACTCCTTGAAGCTGTCACAAAATTTGGGAGTGTGGATATTGATCTTCCTTGTTACTACCTTAAAACATGTCTTCTTCAAATTAGTCCTTTTATCTTGTAAAGATCTTTTATTCCATCTACCACCAACTATCACTTGCTCAGGCCTACCAAACATCAGAGGATAGAGGAAATATGCAATATGTGTTGCATTCCTCCATTTCTGTAAATGCTATAACTCCTTAATAGTGCAAGTTTCTAGCCCATTGCTTGTGTTCTCAAATTTATTTGCATATAAGGCTTTAGTAAACATAACAGTCAGTTGTTCCTTAGTGTCCACATGCTCCAAAATGACAACTTTTCCTTCATCAAGATTCCTGATTAGTTGATTATACTGTTCGGGGTTCTTGTTCCAGTCATGTTGAATGAAATATCTGATAACATTCAGATCCTCGCAATGTAATGTCATAACATCTAACTTGTTATTATGTTTCTTCAACATCTGTTTCATCCAAATAACTAGAGAGCAACTGCTTCCTACAACAATATACTCATTCACCGCTACCCGGTTTGCATCACAATGTCCTACAAGCATGGCATTTTGACTATGAGAATACAACATTCCATAATCATTAGTACCATTGATGTATTTCAATATCCTCTTCTCTTGATTAATGTGGCTTATTTTAGGCTCAACCTGATATCTAGCACAAACTCCTGCAACTCAAGAGATGTCAGGTCTGCTAGCTGTAAGATACAGCAGACTACCAATCATACTCATGTAAAACCTTTGATCGACACCTTTCTCAGCAGAAGGTATGATGTCTTAAACATCGTGTTCAACATCATACTCAGAGCCACTTGAGGGAACTTCCTTTTTCTTCAATGACTTTTTCTTGGTAGCAGGGGCTACAACTTTACTCCATCCTTTGTCAGGTTCAACCTTAGTACTTTTCTTGGATGCCTTAGAAGGCTTGCTTATAGACACAACAACCTTCCCCTTTTTGTTCCTCAATCTTTTAACACTACCAGGAGCGAGTTTCTTTCTATGGGCTCATCATCAGAATCTAGACCATATTCATTGACAATGTCTGTAGATTGATCCTTCTTCACACCAGAACTCTTTTTTTTTATCTTCAGCAGACATACTAGTATCATCAGAATCATCTCTTTTACTACCTACAAAATCATCTTCAGCCACATTTTCATGAGATTTTTTAGGAGACTTGCTCTGAAAGTTTTCTTGTGTGGTTTCAACAGGATGATCAGGTCGGGCCAAAGATGTTGTGACATCCTACACAACATCAGACTCAGGATCAGTAACCAAGATCTTAGAGAAAGACATATGAACACTTCTATTAACAACAACATTCAAACTAGACTGACTTGGAGTATCTTCCACTTTAGGGTTATCTAGACTCACAATTTCAGAGGTAACAACATTTAAAATAGCAACATTCAAACCTAAAGTATCAACAATACCCACAAAGGCATACCTCTTTACACCCAGGCTTTCTGCCTACACTGGTCCCATTAACTCCATATGCAAAAGTTCTAGAACTTTGGAAGCATTATGATGTTGTGACTCGATATGTGACATCTTGAATTCCTTCCCAATTTGGCACTTATCACAAACTATGCTCTCTTCAATCTTGAGCTTTGGCAATCCTCCTACAACTTGTTCAGATATGATTTCTTTCATTATATTATACTTATCACATTTTCTATCAGGATACCAATCCTCTTTGGTAGAAATCTTGAGAGAACCATGAGCAATGAGATATAGCTTTATATCATTGACTTTAAACTCGCCCTTTTCCTTGTTTACTTGATTTCTATAAGGTTTAGGATAACCATACAACCTGTAACAGAAGGCTCTTGTATGACAATGCTTTTCACAATGGGGACATCTCTTGGGTTGGAACTTAGGTACGATGAAAGCTTCTTGATGTTGTGTATGATGTTGGAACTTCATCTTTGTAACCAAGGTGTCATTTCTCTTTTCAATATAGATATGTCTAGACATTGAAGATTTTTCCTTTTTATTATATCCAATTCCTGTTGGACTTCCAACATCTCTTCCAGCTTTGAGTATATCATCCAACACATATGTTCCATTGTTTAACATTCTAACAGGCTTGGTCATGTGTTCTAGCATAGAGGTCACTAGGGATACTTCACTATGAAAATCAAACACTTTAGTAAGCAATTCCTTCTTCTCAACCTACAGTTGTCTTATGACAAGCTTTTGTTTTTCACCCTCCTTGCACTCATTTTCAACTTTGACAGATAAGTCTTTGTACGCGACAACTAGGTCTTCATTCGACATCTTCTTTCCTCTTATAGAGTCGCATTTCCCAGAGAAGGCTTTAACAAGCTTGATATCTTCATTATCCTTTCCACCTTCAGTGTCATCCTTAGTCCAAGAACCAATCTTTCCTTTTTATTGTTTCTCGAGATATGTTGGGCATTCTACACTAAACTGTCCCATTCCTTGACCCTTATAACATTGAACACTTTTGTCTTTTTCTTGAGAATCACAGTTCTTGCTGGTGTCAAGAGAGATGTTCTTGACATTTAGTCTTATTCTTCTTTCCATCTTCTCCAGTACTTGATTGCCAATAGTATTTGACATTCCTTCCTTAGTGTCAAGATCATACTGAGTCTCTATATCTTCAATATTTGATAAAATTTCTAAGCTCTTATTTTTCTACTTTGACTTGTCACAAATAACTTGTTCAATGGTTTGAAAAGATCTAATAAGATCACCAACCCCCATACTGCTTATGTCCTTAGCTTCTTCAATAGCTGTCATCTTCACATCAGATCTCTTAACTAGCTTTTCTTCAGACATCTTTTCTTTAGTTATGCATGCATGAGTTGTCCTGAGGATTTTCTCAAGCCTCTTTAGCCACAATACATGTACTGATCAATCTGAAAGTATTCTTGTCTACTCCATTGAATATGGCATTCAAGGCTTTGGAGTTTCTAAGAGCTAATTCATCTTCCTCTTCTGACCAGTCTTCTTCTAGCTTCAAGGACTCATTCCCATACTTGTCCTTCACACTGGGGTGATCCCAACCTACCAAAACAGCTTTCCATGATCTGTTGTCCATAGATTTTAGGAAGATTATCATATGTTTCCTGCACCAATCATAGTTGGATCCATCCAAAAGAGGTGGTCTGTTTTTATATCCTCCTTCCTTAGCCATAGTACCAAAATTATAAACTCCCTGGAGTTCACCCAAAAATAGAAAATGGTGGCCTGCTCTGATGCCAATTGAAATTCTGGCACGTGATCAGGTAAAAACTTTATGAAATTAATTAAGACGAAGAGGACAAATGCAATTAAATAAGACAAGGAAAATAAAGGCAAGACAAAGTAAATGTAAATGCTGAATGAAATAAAACATGCTTCAAACAGAGTCTTGAGTCTGATACAAATTGCGATAACTTGAAATAAATCTTGACGAAATGTAAATGACGTAAATAAAGTGCTTCGGAAATAAATTTATACAAGGTGCTCCAAACTTGATACAGACTCGATCGACGGTTCAATAATCCTCCGGTGTGAAGAGATTATTGCTTTATAATTCGATTGTATATTGGCTTAAGTTTGCATAAGCTTGGATACCCAGGAAAATGGCATGAAATGGGTATTTATAGGAGTATAAAACCCTAGAAATCACCAAGGAACCACTTCCAGGTCGTGGAGAAAATGTAGGGACGGTTTATGGAGACTTGGAGACCAAGCATGGTTTGTTCCCAACCGTTTGGGATTTTCAAGGGTGGCGACCGCCACAGCCTCATGGCGACCGCCATGCTCACAAAGTGGGTATGACTTGGTCATCCCATTAGTTGGTACGTGGACCACCCATGGCACCCCTAGGATTAACGCCAAGGTGGTCGCCATAGGTGCAAGTCTGCTCTAATTCTTCGCTTTTCGTCCATTTCGCTTCGTTTCTTTGCCCACAACTCCTCATTAATAAATTCCCTGAAAGAAAGGAAAAACACTAGCATAATAGTGGAAACAGAAATAAAACAATAGGAAAATATGCATCAGTCAAATAAACGATAGTTTGAGGTGTCATCTCCACGCAGATACCAGATGTCGAGACAGATGTCACAATACTGAGATCAAAACAGCTTGACCACACACGTAAAGATGTAGAAATTTAAAATACAGAAAAGTAAAATTCACACCAGAACTGTTAACCCAGTTCGGTGCAACTCACCTACATTTGGGGCTACCAGGCCAGGAAGGAAATTCACTATGATAGTATTAGTTCTAAGCTAAACTCGCCCGTTTACAACTTCTCACCTAATCCTTACCTTGTGCAACTTCTACCTAGACACCCTCTAGATATGAGATCCCCATCTCACTTCCTAATCAGTCATAATCCCAGTGACAATTGAACAATTCCACAAAAATAAAAGTAGCAACTACTACGAAAAACCCATCTAACAACGGTTGGGAATGATATATAATGACGCGGGCGAAGCGTTGTTATGTAGATTGTCGTTGTAAGTTCACTGTTTCTACAACGGTCTGGAAACCATTATTGTATTCTGGAAAGCGCGCGTTATATTGCAACTGTTAGGTATTTTAATCGTGGTAATATATATTAACTATCACAACGATTATGAGTCTCGACCGTTGTGGAATGTACCCTTATTTTATTAAATAAAAATGTATATTGCTTGTTTTACCATACAACTAATTAAAGAAATACAACCATTAAAATTGGTAAAGAACTATATAATCTGAAAATTAAACTGTTCTTGAAAACCAACTTAAACACACCACTGTTTTTCGAATTGCTTCCTTTTCATTCCGCACATTGTATGTTCCTTAACATAAAATTTATGGTTTAATGGTCGGTTTCCTTCAATCCATCGATATCTTTTATTATAGTTTACCTCATCATTGCCACAAATCATCGCGAATTTATCATCATAATAATCATGATCTTAACAACCACGATGATTAGTGACGACGATGAGGTAAAGTAGAATTGTAGATATCGATGAATTGAAGCAAACAGACCATTGGACCATAAATTTTATGTTAAGGAACATACAATGTGCTGAATGAAATGGATGCAATTCGGAAAACATTGACATGATAAAGGTTGGTTTTCAAATACATCTTAATTTTCAGATTATAAGTTTCTATATCAATTTAACTGATTGCATTTCAATAAAAGGATAGTGAAACAAACAATATACATAGTATATAATAAGCTAATGTTCTATATCAATTTAACTGATTGCATTTTCATTAAAAGGATAGTGAAACAAACAATATACATAGTATATAATAAACTAAATTTCATATACAATATCAGAATGAATTCATATATATGTACCTTATCAGAATGAATTCATATATATGTACCACCATCATCATCACCATGTGAAACAAACCCTAAGAAGTGGGAAGCAATGAAGAAAATTAGTTAGTATTCAAAACAAAACAAGCAAAAGTTGAAACAAAACCCTAAGAAGTGGGATTGTACCATTACAATGAAGTTCACCTTGCTTGTGAAGCATTAAAGTCGAATTTGCACAAAATGAGAACAATCAACAAAAACAACATGAAGCAAACGAGATAATGGGAACTATCTAACAAAAAGATTGAAGTAGAAGAATACCTTATTTTCCATAAACAATATGTACATTACGCTTGCTACCGCTAGCATCATCACCATGTTTATCTAGTTTTAGACTCTGCAAGAAGAAATACAGGGAGGAAGAAGCTTAAATCAAAAGCTTCATACTTCTTGTATTTCTTTTCGCGGATTCTAAAAAAAGATGAAGTTTGCTGCAAAAAATGTAGAGAAAAAATGGCTGCTAGGGTTTCGCTGTGAAGGAAACGATGCTACTGTCAATAAGGGAAAGTTAATTCCCTTATATAGGTAAATATTTCACAACGATTTTCTAAAATAACCGTAATGATAAGTATATATATTATTTTAATAATATCACAACGGTTAGTTATATTAACCGTAGCGATACCCCTTATACTTGGTACAAGGTTCGACTCCAGGCAACAACATTTTTCTATAATTACGTAAAATAGAAAAATGTTGTTGCCTAGAGTCGAACCTTGTACCAAGTATAAGGGGTATTGCTACAGTTATTATTACTAACCGTTGTAATATTATAACCTTTGCTCTTCCCGGAATAGAGAACACCCTGGCCAAGTATAATAATGATTTAAAATTTTCTCCGTTTTCAAAAAATATCGTTCCAGAATATCAACCATTTACAAGTTATCATCATTGCAAGCATTAAACTATCAGACTTTTCATCTTCAAGCTCATCTATAAATAGACAATTTTACATTTCTTCATAATATATTCTTCGTAACAATGAGTTTTACAAATGAGAACGCTAGAAACATCACCAATGAGGGCACAAATGAACAACGTCAGCCGCCAAATGACGAGGTCCAACCAGCGGCCAACGTTAGGGATGTGTTAAGGGTAAGGAAGGAGAAGAAGAAGAAGAAGAAGAAGAAGAAGAAGCTGAAGAAGAAAAAGAAAACGACGAAATGGATCAGGACTGTTTATTATGATTCCGATGAGGGAAGTTAGGAGAGAGTCCTGGATTATGAAGATGCATTTGCAGCTATGGGCTCTGACATTGATAAATATACGTAGTATATGATTATCAATGTACTCTTCTTATCTGGAATCTTAATAAAGTTTTCTTTTATATATACTCATCTCTTTCACTTTTATTTTTAAAGAAGTTATGATCAAACTATTTCAACCTATTCTCTTGCACTTAAAAAGAGAAAAACAAAGATGAATTTTGAGTTTTGAGGTTAAATCCCCGTAACACTAACAAAAGAAATAAAATATATGTTTAAAATCTAAAAATATGGAAAAAAATGTAGTTGTTAGGAATCGAAACTTGTTACACATCATGTATTACAACGGTGTTTTAATACAAGCGTGTTTAAAATGTAAATTTATGGGAAAAAATGTAGTTGCTGGGAATCGAAGCTTGTTACACACCATGTATTACAACGGTTTTTTAATACGTCCGTTGTTAAATATGGCGTTATAAATCAGCTGCAAAATTTTTAACCTATTACAACGGTGGGATACAAATCCGTTGTAAGCCTGGCGTTGTTGTTTTAGCGTTTTGTAGTAGTGAGCACACTTCCAAGAAAATACTTGATCTTTCTTAAAAGCTTCAATCAATAAAAATACACTCTTGCTTAAAAGCTTTAGAGTGGATAATTAAAAATGAACAATCAGTCAACCTCAATGCATCAAAAGATACATGAGTGACATATAATTAACAAGTTGAAAACCCTAAAGACCAACCAAAACAACGGCTAATCATTATTTCTAAAATTCTTCACGTTATGCTCTCTTGCTCCAATAGGGTTTTTCTTCTCTTTAAATAGCCTTCAGACCTACTGGACTTGGGCTACTTGAGGCGCACAAATAGCAGCAATCAGTATAAACTGGCTGCAAATCAACCTGCAAAATAATAAGAAAAAAATACCAACTTTCCTAAAAAGGCTCAAGGAACCTTTTTATGAAAATAAACAGAATCTATAATAACAGAAATTCCCACAATATACTCCCATAGAAGTCGCCCACGTATGCATCAGAACACACTAAAAAAACACACAAAAATTACCAAAATAGTCATACCCTAACTACCTGGTATAACATGTCCTGGAACATGTCACAACATCATGAAGAACACGATGTTCGGCTGACATGGAAGTACATCTGGTTTAACATCTTGCTAACAGCATGTTGTTTCACCAAAATGCAGCCAATCCAAAAACTACAGGACTTACACATATGTGAACAAGACGCCTAGGACAAATTGTACAACTAGTTTATGACAGATGACATATTTTGGGGACCAATATCATACACGATGTCTGGGACATTGTGTAACACCCGACTTTCCGACTCGATAAAAAATGTATAATACATAAATCCTTCAAGTAGAATGTTACTCAAATATCAACAAAACATACATAAACCACATAATTGAAAATTGAATCATTTTATAAGCGGAGGAAATGATAAAATCGTTGGCATAAAGAGCCTCAACAATAATAAGTTTGAAAAAGTGATTCAACTTTGGAATAAATGAAAAGATAAGAAACATAAGGTAAATAAATAAAAAGAACAGTCATTTCCCCTCGTGTGACATATCAGAGTGACTCCAACTATAAGACTTGATCAATAAGCAACTAAAGAGGCACAACGCCATCCTCTACCTTAAGCTCCTACTCAGGTACCTAATTATTTGTACTCCATAGGAGCACAGATGCAACAAACACAAGAGGGGGTGAAAATACATTCGAATAATAAACTGTTCACAAAACAATCAGGATAGATTCACATGTCACAGACTATACAGATATCAAATATGCACCAAAATATCATGTATTCACACTTCACCCAGATCACAATCATACTTATACAATTTCATACAAAAGCAGTCAACAACACTCAAACATCTCATTTGCACAACTTTTATAGAATGAAATGCAACATTGTCTCAACTCATTCATGCGGTACCGACTCAACATTGGGTTCTTCATACAAATTAGGTTCCAATCAGTTGTGATCCTCGAGCCCCACTCTGAGCTCCAAACCCCACTCTAAGCTTGGGACAAGTCACTAGTCCATGCTCTGAACTAGCAAACATGCATATTTCACAACAACGACAACATATGATGCATGACATTTAACAATGAAATACAACCCCATTCTGACTGTACATAATCACACAACAACAAAATGATCAATACAAACCCACTCTGACTGTAAACAATTATGCATTCACTACATCACTAGTAGTTCTCACTCCAAACTATACATCTCGACAACTCATTAACAAGTATGCACAATAAATCATACCACATCATACTTGCATTTTCATCACATATATTCACATTTATACATAACACTCATTTATGTATAATATCAATTAACAGCAATCAATTAATTATATGCTTTAATTCACCAACTAATATTCTTCAGAGTACACCAAACAACAACCAAACATTAACCGCATGACACAACCATCCCAAAAATCTAACTCAGTAGGTCAAAGAGCACTCACTAACACGATGACGGGCAACCCATCACTAGGGTGACGCCCGTCATTACCCCTATCCCTAAACCGTCACCATTTTGACGACCGAAAAGACCTACGCTTGCTTGGAGATCACGACGGTCTACCTGTCAGGAATCTCACGCCCATCAGCGCTTCACAACACATGACGACCAGGGCGTCATACATGTGACACCCGTCACCTTGCTAAAAGAAGCAAAAATGCGTTCAGCCATTGTAGAACCTTCAAAATACACCTAAATCAATTCTAAACACTCCTAAATAGTCCAAAATTGATCCATACATGATTAACACATTTTAACATGTTATTTCCTATTAATCTAACATGTTATTCCATCAATAAATTACAAAACTTCAGAATTTCATTCATGCTTTAAAACCCTCAATTTCATACCAATCATCATGTTTCTGAAAAGTTTAGCATATACAACAATCACCACAATTCGAGAGCACGAATTTGCAATAGAATCATGACATAAAACAAAATTGCATTCATAATATTCATCAACTAAACAATCAAAAGGAAAGGAAGAAAATCCTTTTGGAGGTTAAGGGAAACCTCTCCACCCTTTCATGATTTAGGCACCCTTTTATGAATAATCCCCCTACCTTGAAAATCCAGCAAAAGCAATCCAATAACCTTCTATGGAGTTTCCTATCCCAAGCCCTAGCTCTCCTCTTCTTCTCTATTCTCCCTTTTTTCACGTACTGTTAAAAGTGTTCTAAAAATCCTATTTTTTCTAATTTTCTAATTATATAATAATCTAATGAATTATTCTTAATTCAGTTTTGACCTAACTAACCATATGTTTCTCTCCACTAACCATTTAATTCTCTTAATTTTCAAAATAAGCCCAACTCCTCATACTTTACAAACTTTCTATTAATTAATTAATTAAATCCCACTAAAACTAATTAATTAAGTACAATTCCCCAAAATTACCACTCACCGGCAAACCACCGAAAATCACACAAAATAATTATTTAAATCATTTAATCACTTAAATCAAATAAATAAATAAATAAATAAAAGACTAATTAAGTTTGGGCGTTACTACTCTCCCCCACTTAATGAATTTTCTCCCTCGAAAATTACCTGACAAAAAAAAGCTCCATATAAGACTCTCTCATTCTACTCTTAAGCTCCCAAGTCACACTCCCACCACTAGGACCTCCTCAAACAACCTCTAGTAAAGTGATATCTTTGCCTCACAAGTGCTTCACTTCACGATCCTCAATCTTCATCATCCAAATGGATCACATGAGACTGATCCAGAATATACTTCCTCAGCTGAGACACATGAAACACATTATGAAGGTTTGAAAGATACAGTGGTAATGCAACTCGGTAGGCCACCTTTACTACCCTCTGAAGTATATGAAACAAACCAATAAAACACGTCATATGTTTCTTAGAAATCAACACACGACTAACATTAGTTACCTGAGTAACTCTCAAAAACACATGATCCCCCTCTTGGAACTCAAGTGTTTTCCTCCTCTTGTCATGATATCTCTTCTGACGACTCTGCGAAGCTTTTTATCTTCTTTTGGACCATCTTGATCTTCTCAGTAGTCTGCTGAACTATCTCAGGTCCAAGCACAATACTTTTTCCAGAATCATACCAACATAAAGGTGTCCTACACTTTTTATAATACAAATCCTCAAACAGTGCCATTCCAATCCTAGAATGCAAATTTTTGTTGTAATTAAACTCAACCAAAGGTAAGTAACTGTCACAGTTACCTCCATGTTCCAAAACACACGCTCTTAGTGAATCCTTTAAATATTGTATAGTCCTCTCTGTCTGACCATCTGTATGCGACTGATAAGTAGAACTCAACTTCAGCTTAGTACCCATCGCTTCTTGCGAACTCTGCCAAAACCTCAATGTGAACCTCAGATCCCTATCGGACACAATACTAAACATAATACCATGCAAGCTAACAATCTTATCAATATACAACTTAGATAACTTCTAAAAGGATAACTGATCCTAATTGGTATGAAATGAGTCGACATAGTCAGTCTATTAACAATAACCCAGATTGAATCACATCATTTTTTCTTCTTCTTCAAACTTGTTACAAAATCCATGGAAATGTTGTTTGATGACTTCTCGGCAAGTGTACCGATAATGTCGTAGTAATAAAAAGATCAAATCTACAAGGACTGCTATTTAACAAGACAAAATTGTACAATGTGTAGAAAATACTAAAAGGGGAGGGGATTTCGAGTTTGAATTGCAAAAATAAAATAAAGTGTTCTCCAGCACACTGACACTGTTGTTGTCATGTGGCTTGACTTAAGGGTTTCACCCGGCGAAGCTTATAGCTCGCCCGACAAATTTGCTTGGGCAGAAAAAGTGTATTTTAGCACTTGTTGATATTTTTTTGGAACACTTACTTACTTTCATAGAATCTTTGTAACCTAAAAACATTTGTTTGGAGAGAAAAAGTCATCTTCTTCATTTTCACTTAGAAATCAAAGCTTTAAAGCTTCAATCTTTGATCATTTCAAGTTTGATGCTCCAAAAGCTTTGTTTGTTACTTGTTGCTCAAGCTACCATGGTTATGGGTAGCTAAATCTCTCTTTGTGTCAAGATTAGAGGTAGATAATTCTCACTTTTGTATGTATTTCTCTTGATATTTTGTATGTGAACAAGTTGATGATGAATATATGATGAAAATCCTTGTTTTTATGGTTTATATTTGTGTTGGTTCATTATTGAGAAATATGTTTCAACTATTGACCTAGCTTTTTCATCTTTCAACAAACAAAGTTTAGAGATAGTTTTGTGAATTGATATTCACTAATATCAATCCTTTAATGTTATCATTTTGATGGTTAGGTTGAGAGATCATCTAAGGATCAATATGATAAAACTCACAATTTGTTTTAGAGATGAAACATCTTGAGAGGATATGTGATTATATTGAATTTTAATAAGTTCACATGTTTTATTAAGAAAATACGTACGAAATGGATTATCAAGCCCTAATCTTGACATGCTTTTATCAATCGTTTCAAAACCAAAACTCTTTTACCGTTGCGTATAATTTTTTAAGCGATCGTTACGTTACAAAACAAAAACAAACATCTTTTATGTTCTATGTTTAAAACAATTCCAACTGTAGAATGACGGTAACATCAACCAATCCCCATGGATACGATAACAAAAACCCACACTAATACTGTTTCAACAAAATGGTGCCGTTGCCGAGGATTGTTTGATATTTCAAGCATTGCAATAGTTGATAAGTTTTAAACTTTGTTTAACTCAGTTACTTTTTCTTGTGCTTCTTAATTTGTTTGGGTTAAGTTTTGCAGACTCTGTTTATGCGAGGAAAGTTACCTGCAAATCAACTTCTTTTCAATCCTGAGATTGAGAGAACTGCACGTAAGTTGAATAGCAAAACTAGACGAAGGAGGAAACTCACCAAGGAAAGAGGAGAGAGAGGAGAAAGTTCTATTTCTACACCAACACCACAGTTTACACCAAACATGGCAGCTCCACCACCACCACCACTTCCTATTTCAATGCCTTGTGTCAATAGTCCATGACACACCGCACAGTTCACTCGTAATTTGAATAATTGAAGGCAAGCTGAGATGAAGACGTGGATTCTCCAACTCTTATATGGAAATCCTTTCAACAGGATGGATCGCGAGGATCCTTTTGCTCATCTTACTAAATTCTATGAGATTGTGGGAGCGGCTGGAGTTGATGAAGATCAAGAGTTACAATTGTTCAAAAGATTATTTCCTCATTCCTTGATTGGAAAAGCGAAAGAGTGGTATCTTGATCAACCAACTGCTGTTATGACTGATTGGAATATTTTGGAAGAGAAGTTCTTGGAAAGATTTTTCCCTCACTATCGATTCATGGATGCAAAAAATTAAATTTATGTGTTTGCTCAGGGTACAAATGAATCTCTCAACGAAGCGTGGGAGAGGTTCATATCTATGATCTGGAAGTGCAAAGGCCATGGATTCAATGATTTAACATAAGTCCATATTTTCCAAAATGGACTCCAACCTACTCATAAAACTTTATTTGATGCTACTTCGGGAGGTTCTTTATTGTCAAAGAGTGTTGAGGAAGCAATTTATATAATCAATAGAATGTCACTTAATGATCTTCAAGGCCAACATAATTGAGGTACAATTCAAAAGATACCGGGAATCCTTGAATTGGGGACTAACGATGTTATTCTTGCTCAGAATAAATTGCTATCCCAATAAGTGGAATTATTGACTAAACAAATGTCAAAGCTTCCACAACAACTAAAAGAGATGCAAGAATTGCCGAGTAAGAATGTACAAATAGCAATTTGTGATTATGCAAAGGAGATCACCCCACCGGTTATTGTCCTCCGGTGAACGAAGAAGTAAATTTCATGGGTAATAAAGGCTATCAAGGAAGACAACCTTATCAAAACAACTCTCAACAACCTTATCAAAACAACCAAGGTTACCAACAAAGAGGGAATAATCCTGGTTATCAACAAGGTTGGAGACAAGATGTCGGAACATCAAACCGTAAAAATCCTTATCAACCTACACAACCTCAAGGTGGAAGTTCAGAGTTAGAGAGACTCTCAATTAATTCATGCAAATGTCAATGTCCAACCAAAATAGTAATGAGGCATCAATCAAGAATCTTGAAAACCAAGTTGGGCAACTTGCGAAACAATTAGCCGATCAACAAACGGGGCAATCCTTTTCCGTTAACACTCAAACCAATCCAAAGGAACATTGTAAAGCCATTGTGACTAGGAGTGGAAGAGAGGTAGGTGGAGGAGAAGAAAATGACAAGAAAAATGTTGATGTGAGATGTGATGAGATAGTGGAGGAAGAAAAAAATGATGAGATTGTAGTTGAAAAAAATGATGAGGTAAAAGTTGAAAAAAATGAAAAGGAGAGATTAGTTGAAAATGAGAACCATGAGAAAGAAGATGTAGAGGAGAAAAATAAAAAAAATCAAGAAAGGGAAAGAGAAGTTGAATCCAATTCCAATTCAAAATTTGTCGTATCCTCATGCTCCCACCAAGAAAGACAATGTTAGGCATTATGCTCGATTCATGGATATATTTCGTCAATTACAATTTAATATTCCATTTTCCGAGGCTCTTGAACGAATTCCCAAATATGCAAAAGTTCATGAAAGACATCCTTACCAAGAAGAGGAGATTTACGTACCAAGAAATAATCTGCTTGATGCGAGTTATAGTGCAATCATTCAAAGGACTCTACCGATCAAGGAAAGTGATCTGGGTTGGGTTACTTTTCCAGTTACCATAGGCGATGTTTATGTTGGTAAAGGTTTGATTGACTTAGGCTCAAGCATCAATTTAATTCCGTTATCTATTGTTAAGAGGTTGGGAAGCATTGAGATGAAAGCAACAAGAATGACATTGCAACTGGCCGACAAGTCTACAACTCATCCTCATGGAGTAGCTCAAGATGTGTTAGTCAAGGTGGATAAATTCTGATTTCCAATTGACTTTGTTGTTATTGACATGGAGGAAGACCATGTTGCTCCATTGATTCTTGGGCGACCTTTTATGAAGACAGCTAGAATGATGATTGATATCGATGATGGTCTTATGAAAGTGAGAGTTCAAGATGAGGAAGTTTGCTTTGATCTTTTTGAAGCAATGAAGCACTCCAAAGATACACATGATAGCTTTCAAATTGATGCAACGCATGAAGCTATAATGGAAATAACAAGGCAAGTCCACATGTCAACTCCCTTTGAAAAAGCTCTTGGTGATGCATTTGAAGTTCTTACCAAAGAGGAAGAAAGGGAACTTGAAAAATGCTTGAATGAACTTGAGACTTTGCTAGAATTGCAACCTTGGGAAAAATGAAGTGGAAGTGTTGAAAAAAGAAGTGAACCATGAAAAATCCCAACTTGAATTGAAGATATTGCCTCGTCATTTGAAATTTGTATTTCTTGATGATGGTTGTAACAAACCGGTTATTATTAGTAACATTTTGTCCAAAAAAGAGGAACATCATTTAATTCAAGTTTTGAGAAAAAAATCAAAGAGCTATAGGTTGGGTTCTCTCCTATTTGAAGGGGATTAGACCGGTTTATTGCATGCATAAAATATTGATGGAAGAGGATTTCAATCCGGTTGCTCAACCTCAACGCCGCTTAAATCCTACAGTAAAAGAGGTTGTGAGGAAGGAAGTAGTGAAACTATTGGATGCCGGAATGATCTATCCGATTTCCGATAGTACATAGGTGAGTCCGGTACAAGTGGTTCCAAAGAAAGCAGGAATGAGCGTGATAAGAAATGACAAGAATGAATTGATACCGACAAGGACCGTAATAGGTTGGCAGATGTGCATTGATTATCGGAGGTTTAACCAAGCAACACGAAAAAATCACTTTCTGTTATCTTTCATGGATCAAATGCACGAACGGTTATCGAGTCAAAAGTTCTATTGTTTCTTAGATGGATATTTCGGGTATAACCAAATTACGATTTATCAGGAAGCCATGAGAAAATGGCTTTTACTTGTCCTTTTGGGATTTTTGTGAATAGAAAGACGCCATTTAGTTTGTGCAATGCACCGGTCACTTTTCAACGGTGTGTGCAAGCCATCTTTTCTGATCTTATTGAGAAGACCATGGAAGTTTTCATGAATGACTTCTCCGTTTTCGGGGCTTATTTTGAGTTATGCTTGAAAATTTTGGAAACCGTTTTAGAGAGGTGTGTGGAAACAAATCTGGTTCTTAATTGGGAAAAGTGAAATTTCATGGTTACTGAAGGAATTGTGCTCGACCACAAATTTTCCTCCAAACGCCTTAAAGTTGACCAAGAAAAAGTTGAATTCATAGAGAAGTTGCCACCACCAACAAATGTGAAGGGAATCCGAAGTTTCCTTGGCCACGCAGGATTTTACCGGAGATTCATCAAAGACTTCTCAAAAATAAAAAGACCTTTGAGCAATTTGCTCAACAAAGATAAGTCTTTTCTCTTTGATGATGATTGTTTAAAAGCTTTTAAAATTTTGAAAGAAAACTTGATCACCGCACCCATAATCATAACTCCAAATTGGACTATCAATTTTGAATTAATGTGTGACACAATTGATTTTGCGGCTGGTACGGTGCTTGGCCAAAGAAAGACAAAACTTTTTCATGCCATACACTATGCGAGTATGGTTTTAAATGAAGCTCAAGTGAATTATGCAACAACTGAAAAAGAATTACTTGCAATAGTGTATGCCCTTGAGAAATTTAGGTATTACCTTATTGGTTCGAAGTTTGTGGTGTACACTGATTATTCGACGATTAAGTATCTTCTCACCAAACTGGATTCAAAACAAAGACTTATCTGGTGGATTCTTTTATTGCAAGAATTTGATTTCGAAATTCACGATAAAAAGGATTCTGAAAACTTGGTGGCGGATCACTTATCCCGCTTGGTCAATGTGGAAGTGACAAATCAAGAAAGTGAAGTAAGAGAAGAATTTCTTGATGAATAACTGTTTATGGTCCAAGTTAGACATTGGTTTGCTGATTTTGCCAACCATAAGGCAACCAGATTAATACCGGAAGATCTAACTTGGAACCAAAAAAGAAAATTCTTGTCGGATTCTAATTTTTATGTGTGGGATGAACCTTACCTTTTTAAACTTCGTAGTGATAATATCTTGAGAAGGTGTGTTACAAGTGAGAAAGCTAAAAGCATTCTTTGGCACTGTCACAATTTGCCATATGGAGGTCATTATAATGGTTTGAGGACGGCAACGAAAGTCCTCCAATCGGGCTTTTATTGGCTGTCTTTGTTTAAAGATGCAAACCTTCATGCTAATAATTGTGATATTTGCCAAAGAATTGGCGGAATTGGAAAACGAGATGAGATGCCCTTACAAAGAATGTTGAAAGTTGGGAAGAGTTGTTTCAGTGAAAAGAGAGGAAAAAGAAAAGGTGGTGCAATGCATTCTATGAAAAGAACATAAAAAGAAAGAAAGAATCAATAAAAAGAAAAGAAAGGATGCATTGTAAGAAAAGAAATCAAAGGATGGAAAAGAATGTGAGGATTGAGCAAGAATAAATTTCTAAAAAAAATTGAAATGCTCTTCATGATTTTTACCTGTTTTTGTTTAATGGCCTTGTATATATTATCCTTTGTTGTTAACAAAGCCAAGTTACAACCATAAAAGCCCTTAGTGATCTTTGTTTCCATGATTTTGTAATAGCTTGTTGAGATGAATGCATGAATTATTCTGGATGAAGCATGATTACTTGTGAGCATGTATTGTCCCTTGTAAATTTGTGTACTTAGTGCTCATGTATGTTAAAATGAGTGATTTAGGTGATTCAACTTGAACATGTGGGTACTTGATTTTGCATTGTGTGATGTTTGTGTTTAGAACTTAATTCATAATCATGTTTTGATTCTATGCAAGTGATAGAGAATGTCTTGTGTGTGCGATTGTCGAGTTTGAACCATGCTTGTTTTTTGGTTGATTTGGTGTTTTGAAAGTTTTCTTGTGGATTTTAAAATTTACCTTTGATTGAGGGCAGACAAAGATGCAAGTTGGGGAGAGTTTGATAGGTGTCAAGTATAGAATAGTTTTCGTATCCATTTGCGGAACTTTTAAGCTCTTTTCCATGCTTCTGATTATGAAACAACTTATTTAATAAGTGATTCTTGCATCAATGTACATATTTGGTAGTTTTAATGTGTTTGTTAGTTTTTCAGCATTTTATGGCAAAAGGGTGCATCAAAAGTCGGAAGAAAAACTAAAGAATCGAAGAAATTCGCGTGTCAGAGAAAAAAGCACCTTCGCCTGGCGAAGATGAAGCAAAGGAACGGTTTCGCCCCGACGAAGGCCAGGCGAAGTAAGAACCAAATGAAAGTTGAAATTCCAGTAGCTACTGGAATTGGTTCGCTGGTAGATTCTCCAAGTGAATGAGGGGCGAAAGGGATTTGCCCTACAAAGCTTTGTCTCGCCTGGCGAATGAAGATATTTTCTGTAGCCCACTGGCATTGTTGCTGTCACGTGGCTTGACTTAAGGATTTCTCCTGGCGAAGCTTATAGCACGCCCGACGAATTTTCCTGGGCAGAAAAAGTGTATTTTAACACTTGTTGATATTTTTTGGAACACTTACTTACTTTCATAGAATCTTTGTAACCTAAAAACATTTGTGTGGAGAGTAAAAGTCATTTTCTTCATTTTCACTTTGTAACCTAAAAACATTTGATGCTCTAAAAGCTTTTTTTGTTACTTGTTGCTCAAGGTACCATGGTTATGGGTAGCTAAATCTCTCATTGTGTCAAGATTATAGATAGATAATCCTCCCCTTTTTATGTATTTCTCTTGATATTTTGTATGTGAACAAGTTGTTGATGAATATATGATGAAACCCTTGTTTTTATGGTTTATATTTGTGTTGGTTCATTATTGAGAAATATGTTTCAACTATTGACCTAGCCTTTTCATCTTTCAATAAACAAAGTTTAGAGTTAGTTTTGTGAGTTGATATTCACTAATATCAATCATTTAATGTTATCATATTGATGGTTAGGTTGAGAGATCATCTAAGGATCAATATGATAAAACTCACAATTTGTTTTAGAGATGAAACATCTTGAGAGGATATGTGATTATATTTATTGTTAATATGTTCTCATGCTTTATTAAGAAAATACGTACGAAATGGATTATTGGGCCATAATATTGACATGCTTTTAACAATTGTTTCAAAACCAAAACTCTTTTACAGTTGCGTATAATTTTTTATGCGATCGTTACGTTACGAAAAAAACAAACATCTTTTATGTTCTATGATTAAAACAATTCCAATTGTAGAATGACGGTAATATCAACCAATCCCTATGGACACAATAACAAAAACCCACAATAATACTGTTTCAACATAAGCAAGATTAGGCAATGCAACAGAGCGTTAATTCCTAAGCCACTATTTTGGGTCTCCTATCTCCATTCAACCAGCGTAAGCACAACAATTGTCTTAGGTCTAACACATAGACTAATGGTCAGTATTCTCTATGTGCTCAAAATCAGATTAAAAGTGTATCTCATATAAAAAGCATTAAGAACTTGGTGCAATTGAATAGAATTATAAATTAAATTACACATGCAATATCAAATCAAACATATGCCCCAACAATATCAAAATAGATTCATCAAACACACCCTGACCTAGAGAGATTTTGAAGGCGTGAAAAACACAAGAAAGGGGGGTTTGAATTGGTTTTTCACAGTAAAATTGTTTCTTTTAGGAAAACTTACTTTTTATAAGATTCTTTCATTTATCAATAAAAACCTTTTTGAATCACAACAAGATAACACATTATGTTTATACTAGTTCACTTGAGAAACACTCAAGTTAGTCTAGTCCACCCGCCAAAGTGATTTCGCCTCTCTCAACGAGGTCTTAATCCACTATTCAATCAAATCAGTACAATGCACTAGCCAAAACGCTGGTGACTGACACAACCTCTAAAACTCTCAAGTTTTAGACTTCTCAAGCAATACAACCTCACAGGTCTTACTCAAACCTACATTTGAATAAATTTTGTTTACAGACAAGTGCTTTTATACAATCTGATAATGTAAACAAGTTTCGACCAGAATGACTTAAGAAAGATTTCAATTGTAAAGAATATTGCAGTAGTGTTCGTGTGTACTTTCTTCAAGTCTTTTGCTTCTTTTATAGTCGTGTAGAAAGAGCCGTTGAAAGATAATCATGATAGCTATCTAGGCTGGTGGCTAGAAGCGTGAGGACAGATAAAAACTTTTTCTGTGTTGCGCGTCCTGTTCTTGTCAGAATATCTTTGATTGTACCGTTGCACTGTTACCAAGATATTTTTGCTTTGTATTGAGGTACAGCTGTACTATGTAGCTTTGTCTTCTTGGCTTCTCAGTTTCAGAGGCTTTTTATGAGCATGAGTAAGAAGGGAAAACATAGCTTGGTTCTTTTAAGATTATCAAGACTTCGAATCCTCAGAGCAGCGTCTTCAGAGTCTTCAGCACTTGGTCTTCAGAACCTTGTTCGCTTGGTGCGTTGTCTTCATATCTTCAGAGGCTTCTGATAGTATCTAGTTGAAGCATGAGTAGAGACTTGATTAGGTCTTCAGAACCTTGATCAGAGAGCATAAGTCTTCAGCATCTGGACTTCGTTCTATCAGAACCTTTGTCTTCAGATCTTCAGAACTTGTTCTCTTTTCCTTTTGTATCAGAGTCTTGTGAACTTCATATTAGCTTAAAAATGAGTTCTGTTTTCAAGTGTATAGGCAGAGTATTTTCCTTTAAGCATTGTGTTCACGCCAATTTACGGAAGCATAACCTGTTCGTTAAGTTCTCACAAATAACAAAGATTAGTTGTACAAAATTGTTCATACAAAAATACTCATTTGATATCATCAAAACTTAGAGATAATATTGCAAAACCAAATCTTGTTCTCACAATCTCCCCCTTTTTGATGATGACAAAACTATGTATTTTGATGACACAATTTTGATATATATAGTGCAGGGAAAATAATAGATTCTAAAGATAGCTTATCCTTCATATGAAGTGCTCCCCCTGAGTCTTAGACTTGATGAATTTCTGTGCTTGGGTTCCCCCTGATTTTACTAGGTCATGAGCTCTTAGTCTTGATTCTCTTTTCAGTAGAGTTCTGATTTTCTTAATGAAGCTTGATTTGGATCAAAATTCCTGAAAAAGAAAAACACTCTAATAGAAATATCAGTTTATCTGTTAGCATGTAAACAACGTTTTTTTTCAGAGATTGACTATGGAATCAAAATATCACATTCATATTACTTCTCCCCCTTTTTGTCATAGATAAAAAAAAGAATAGTGGTAAAAGGGTGAAAAACAAAGATCTAAAGTCTTAAATATTAGGCGCTTCCAGAGGACGTCTTGTCCCATATTTTCTGAAGCATGCCCTGAAGATTAGCATTGACAGTCTTTTGCTCCTCAAAGTTTTCTCTGAACTTCTGTTGTTCTTCTCTGATTTCTCAGATTGGTTTTTCCAAATGCTTTACAGCAGGATCAGATGTAGAAACAACTGCAGCTTCTTGTGCTATTCTGGCTTCTTCAGCAATCTTTTCAGTAAGAAGTCTTGCTTCCTCAGCAGCCTTTTCTTCAGTTTCTTTCTGCTTTGCAGCCAAGAATTTAAGTACCCTGATCAGTTCTTCTGCTTCTGCTCTTTCCTTTTCTCGTTGAATTCCAGCATTGATGGTTGCGTATGAGAAACTTATAATTCTTGCAAGTTCAGTATCCAACCATTTCTAGAAGGTTTGTCAAGAGCTTTTAAGTTCCATAGGCTTAGTACTTGTGCTAAATTCTGCTCTTAGGTCAACTTCCTTAATGCCTTGTCCCAAAATTGCCTTGTGCATTCTTCAAAAGATTTTGGAGGTGGTATGTTATAGATAACCAAAGCAAGGTCAGGCTTGGCAGAATTTGTTTCATGTGGTGCTTGTTGAGATGAACCGATCTCAGTAGGAGCAAGTTCAATGATTTGTTGATCAGCAGGAGATGTCACTTCTATAGTGTTTAAAACCATGAGAGGTTCAGAGATTGGAGATGGAGGTTCAGAGTGTTGAATCGAGGATTCAGTAACAGTGGTCTGATGAAAATTATAAGACATCGGTGAGACATGCATGTCTGATTGGATGATTGAGGTGGTTGTTGATGGAGTGTATATAGGAATTGCTATGGATTGGATAGGCTTACTGATTGATGGAAGGGAGATTTGTGGAATAGAAATCATTTCATTTATAAAAATAGATTTTGGTGGTGGTGGTATTGAAAAAGATGGAGGTTTGAGACTGACTTGTGGATGTGAAGTGGAAATGGAGGTAGTTTGTTTTGAAGATGGAATAGAAACTGATTCAACTCTAGAAATAGATGGAGCAGAAATAGACTCACTGGTTTTCTCTAATGTAGAGGTTAGAGTAGTAGTTTTGAAGAATTTTGATTTATCATTCTTCTTCCTTTTCTGAGGCTCGGAAATAACAGTAGCTTGCTTTCTTTTTCTTCTGAAGGATTCTGCAAGAGTTAGTTCATGAGTAGATTCATCAGTCGCTTTAGTTTGCTCTTCCTCTTCTTTGTCAAGTTCAACTTCTTCATCCTTGACCTCAGATACATCATAACCCCGTGCTTTCATTGCATTTACAAATGCAATAATTTCTTCAATGCGGTCACTTTTATAATAGGCAGGGTAACCTGGCACTGTGATCCTTCGTTTGATTAAGTCCTCAGAGATAGAAAAAGGTTCCACTCTTACTTTATTAATTATTCTTATGTGCTTAAGTGTTGTGGCGTTGACTGATTCTCCAAGTGTTGCAGTCAAATCTTCTGCGT